>OZ034968.1:34427185-35667185 GCA_964030785.1 Siderastrea siderea
ACTCCGTTACTCCAAGTGGCTATAACGTAGCTTCTGTAATTTTTGAGCCTACAGCTTTGTAAGGCGGTGGCCTGGGTTTGTCGATGCGCGACTCGTCATCATGTGTCGCTTGCGGTTGCTGATGGCTTTCGTCCCTGCTATTAGGGCTTTTCTCCAGGCACTGTATTTCACACTCTAGAAAAAAAAACAACATTTCTTGATTTCTACTGAGTATTTAACCAGAAAGCAATGCATCTAAGAGCTGCTTTGTGTAATAGTATTGCAATTACCATTTGTTATTCAGCTGTAATTGGTTACGAATTAAAAAATACGATTCACCTGCTGTACCTGACAGGAAAATCGGGAAAGGCAAACACCGCAAACAAACCAAAGTGCAAAGTAGAAAAAGCAGAACTTGGGAAATCAGTTAAAATAGCAAAGAACGTTCAGTGGAAATGTTGGAACACACATGTAACACACGTAACAACAAGGGTATCCGATAAGGGAGTCAATGTCAAACCTACTAGTGCCCAAGCCGTTTTTTATTTTTTAAATCAATTCGCTGAAACGGAAGGCGGATAAATGAACGCTAAGTATGTGCTTTGTTCGTTGAATGCAACATATAATCTCGATAGTGGAACTATCTAATACCTTTGCTTTGTTCGTTGAATGCAACATATAATCTCGATAGTGGAACTATCTAATACCTCTATAATACCTTTATTTATCATTCCAATATTGTGTCATTGTGCCGTAAAAGGGTAGGAGAACGCGCAAAATATGCCAGCGTATTACACTGTACAATCCCAGTTTGACTGGTATTTTTTCCGGAAGGTGGAACAAGCAAAAACAAAATGCGCTGGAATAATGAACGTCTTATTCGATGTTTTGGTCGATAATACACGCGGACATTTCCGTACTCATTGCACGCATTTTTCCTCGCCCCTGCAGGGTTCGGAAAAATACTACGCAACTCGTAAAATATTCGCGCACATTTATCTACCAAAACACCGAATAAGGTGTATAAAATGACTAAAGGCAAATGCAGGGTACAAACCTATCTTTCGTGCGACGAAGTTATAATATGTTTTCCCTATCTTTATGAAAGGAGGTCACAGGGTAACAAGCAAGTAGAGATGATTTGAGGTGGAACATAAGAATGTTTAAACTTGTTGCTGTTAAGGTCACTGACATATCTGCCTTTACTTTAAACGTCAGTTTAATTCACAGTACAATGACTGAAGAAACAAAATTGGTAACGAACATGAATATATGAAATAAACGTATATTTGAACTGCGGATAATGATAGAATTATATGAAGATCATCGCAGTGAAGGTGTTTCAACTTAAGCAGTTGAAAACAAGAAACCTGGAAGAATTCAGGCTTGAACAGGAATCGAACCCATGACCTCTGCAATACCGGTGTAGCGCTCTAGAGTGCTATCATTATTTCATATCTTAACGTTTATTTTTCCATCTACGGGATAAATACTCTCAATTGACCAACTCCCAGTAGGCTTGATAGCCCAGTTGGTTAGAGTGCTCCACCGGTATCGCAGAGGTTATGGATTCGATTCCCGTTCAAGCCTGAATTTTTTTCAGGTTTCTTCTTTTCAACTGCTTAAGTTGAAACACCTTCGCTGCGATGATATTCATATACTTCTGAAATTGGTAACGTTCAGTTCAATCTGCCATGAGTCGTATGTCACCAGCGAGTACCATAAGAAGCACGCATGATTGCTAAGCTCTCTATCACGGTAGTCAACCAGCTCCAACGATTAGTCACCACTTTTTCCAGCATCGTATGTTTTTCTTCTTTTTTGTCTTGCAGTTCTTAATTCAGTACACCGCATCGGGTACTTAACATTGCTTATACCGATAACATTAATCTAATCCCTCCCTATGAGAAAACAGGGGCACCCAACGGTTCGTTTTTGGAGGAATATCTGTTCGGCAGACCGAAGTCGCCTGAGATCTTCGGATTTAATTGCAGTGAAAACTATAGATTTCTGTGGCGAAACATCACCTCACGGATTTTCTTTAAAAGGCGACTGATTAATTCCTTTTATTTTCGGAGGCACAAATATGTCATTTGGAGTGCAAAAGTAAGGTCAGCTAGCATTTTCGGAGAGACATTAGCAGCTCGGAAATTCGACGGATGGGATTCCGTTTCCTAAAATTGTCTGCGCCTTAAATCTTCAGCTAAGAACGCCGAACAATTCAACCCGTATTAGCACACGCAAATGTGCCCTTAAAAAGCTCGGTAACAATCTTAGAAACCAGAAAATGATATTTCAAGTATTTTGCTAAAGGTTTCTCTTTGGGTGCCCCTAAGAAAAGATGCTGAGGTCTGCAGAACAGGATTTTATTGTATGTTTCAGGCGGGTGTTCGTCTGAAAAACGCGTAAAACATTAATCACGCTAAATTACTTGCGACTATTAGATTCCGAATACAACGCATAAACGGAAAGCGAAAAAGCATAGATACGAGCGCAATCTTTCGACCTAGAATAGCGAGGGACGTAAATAGTTAGCGTCTTAGAGTTTCAGTGTTGGTCTTTTGAACAACGCGTAGATCAGAGGGGATGGTTATTGTAATAGGCCAGAATCTTCTCTGACAACATTACATGTTCTTCACGATTAACGTAAAAAAACGCTATTGCTTCGTTATTTTATTTTTACCATCACATGTATTTGTTTTTCCTCTGAATGTAGCTAGCAGCCTTAGCAGTTCACACCTACAACCGCCTGCAGAACAGCCGTTTTTAATTAATGCCTGTCATGCACGCAGGCTCCTACTATTTACACCAGAGAGAATGACAGATTAACCCATAAAAATCCCCTTCTCCAGTTTAGTGAAAAACTTCTGAAGTTCGTCAGGTCATTCTAACTAACTGATGCCTTTTTAATGTTTTTGTTGTCATGCTTTGTCGACCTTTATCTCTTGTAACGATCGACTCGAGATCTACAGTATGCGCCGGCTGAGTGATCACAAATTGAATTATTGAATGTGTTGGTTTATTTGTAACATTTTTTTAATAAGAAAAGAAATTTCTCTCCCAGACATGTCTTTGTCAAAAGAAAGCTTAAACTAAGACTTAGATAAGCTGCTTAACCCGTTTGGGATAAGCTTTATTTTCCATTAGTCCCGCTTATGTTTGTTGTCCACCAGTCACGGCTAGTAATCCATTTAACCACAGCCCTGATACCCAGGCTCATGAGCAGATCTCTTGGTAGAAAAATATAGATACAGTATGTGGATTTGATGTGGCAAGTAACTCTAATGACTGTTTATTATCATTTGTTCCGTTCGCTGATAAAATCAGATAAAAAGTTCCCTACAATAATTCTAGTTTGCTATTAGTGATTTGTTAGTGAGCCTGGTTGTCCTGTGACCAAGTTATTGATAATAGATTTGCCTTCCACGGCCCCCCAGATGCTCGGATCTCGTGGCACCCCTTCTCAATTTGTTTTATATGGTCTCAAGAATATGTGTGCCAAATTTGATGCTTTTACGCGATTTGTCACGATTTTCCCTTAACGGACCGGACTCGATAAGGTTTTGCCGCCTCGTCAAAAGGAGGCATCTTCCTCAGCTACAAGGAAAAAGATGACAGCATTCCCAACTTGTCCAGTGTCAAGATCGTTTTTGTCCAGTATCGAGATCGTTTTCCTTCTGAGCTGAAACACGTCTAAATAATTCGTGGGCAAATTTAGGACAGTACACGGAAGTTAATTTCGCTATAAGAAAAACCCGGCCTCCACTACGATTTCAAACACAGCAAGTTTGCAGCCCATTGAGAAGCTTGAGATGTCAGAACTTCGTGTTCGTCTTGCCACCGTGTTTTGCCTGGTTGTCCTTCTTAGCAGCCAGGGCTCAGCAGACTCTCTGCGATCCAGTAGCTTGCCATCAGATCCAAACCATCCTTATTACAAGAGTAAGTTGTGTATCTTTTAAAATTGTACTTACATAGGGTGCATTCTTTTGGGACTATTCTGGTTATTCTTATTCCGGTTTAGGAATAACAGAATACACGGAATTTCAATTTCGAAAAGAACGCCAATTCTGGAAACGGAATACCCATGGCGGAGGTGACCTGAGAACCACTACGTCTGCACACGCGCGGGCGGCCGCGTCGGATTTCCCGCCAAAAATTTCCCAAAAGAACGCGTATTCTGTCTATTCCGAGTAAACCGTATTCCTTTCATTCTGTTCATTCTGCTATCGGGAGCAGAATGAACGGAATGATATTCCGTTCATTCCGAAAACGGAATAGCTCCCAAAAGAACACAAATACCGTCTATTCCGAGTATTCCTATTCCGGAATAGTCCCAAAAGAACGCACCCATAGTTACATTGCAATCATCCAAGTCCGGCGCGTTTAAGAATACCTCATTCACCGCTGACAATGGTCTGTAAGGAGTAGCTATCGTTTTCTTGGTTAGGTTGTATTCTTTCAGTACCTTTTTCATGATCAGTTTTGTTACAAAAGGTAGAACTCAGCAAGATGATTCATCGGCTAAGATTTTCGCAATCGGTTCTAATTTCTCTCAAACATTTGAGGTTTAACGTACTTTATTACTCATTATTTCAGCAAATTTAATGCTTGACGCTTAAGCCCTTTGAGAGTGCAGTAAAGATAGAAATCTCATTTCTGATTTTTTTGCAGCTTATCAAAATGTTCCTTCCGCCAGTGTCACTGCAGCTAAGTTGATGACCAATTTCCTTCATATGTATCCTGGTAACTCCGCGCGCTACAAGAGGCAATATTACATTGAAGACATTGTTATTGTTGTGGACGGCTCTGAGTCGATTGGCAGTTGCGAATTTGGAAAGGTACAAAATTCAATTAAACACTTGATTGTATTAGCCAACAGACTCGGAGGAGACACAAAGTACGCTGCAGTTTTCTTTGCCACATCAGCTAACATCAACTTCAAGTTCTTGCCATACGCTGCTGCAGCGAATGAGATAACGAGGATTTCTTTCCCTGATGGCGCGATTAACACTCAAGCTGGCCTAATGGAGGCGAAGAAGCTGTTTGACAACCCTTCATCAGGTACATGATTAGATCGGCGAATGTAGCTTAGAATAAAATCAATGTGGACGATGAGAAACGAACGAACGAGATAGTAGTGTGAAAGTTCAAAATTAATGTTGAAAAAAAACGAATTAAATGTGTGCGTGGCAACCTGAAAATAGGCTTACACAGGGTAAGGTAAGTGACGGGAAGTTTTGATTATTCTTGAAAGGTAATAGTTGTAAAGAATTTTCTTCAGACCATTGGAGGAAAATCCTTCGTTCTTTTAAAGGATTTGAAGTTGTCTAATTGGTTTAATCAATCGTTTCTGTTCACCTAACTTTGTCATTAGTTCATGAACACTGAGAATTTTAGGGCCTTTTTATTTGAAGTTTATTTTCTTTTACGTAAGTGGCGTCTGTGGAACGATCCGACCAGTGGCTTAAAGATGACCTAGAACTGTCTTTAGAGTAATGTTTTGTTGGTTCCAAGTAGATTGTCCATATAACTGACTGTCGTTGGTTTTTGAGGTGATGCTTTTTCGAAGCACTTTCAAAAGTAATTGAGAAACGTATATTTCCTTCTTGGTTGTCAAATTGTTCCTTGAAATCCATAACTGAACAGTGTATGGTTTGCTGTTTTTCACAGGTCACCGGGTTTTCTCAAGGAAGATGGTTCTCCTTGTCACTGATGGCCATTCAAATGTTAAGCCACATCTGACCATTCCTAAAGCAAATGCACTGAAAAACAGCGGGGTGCAGATTTACAGTTGGAAAGTACGTGCATGGTTGCAGTTGGAAAGTACATCAATGGTAATGACGAGATGGTGAAGGTGGCCTCCTATCCGCCGGAGTATTTCCTGTTCATTGTGTGCGACATGGAGAGCACATTCGTCCTTTGTTAATGACAGGTATCCCAGAATTTATTGACTTTCAGAATCATATCTTAAGTCATTGTCTGTGAAAAAACCTGTGGAATGTGTGTTAAAAACCCTTACCTGGAGTGCTGTAATGCAACAGTATTTTCAAGTGGTGCTATTTTCAATATTTCACGTAGAAAAAGATTTTTTAATACAAAGTTTGAATCAGGAGGTCTGAATTAGGGGATTGGGGATAAATCCTTAAGTGTAATCACTAAAATGCAGCAGTACTTCTTTTCGTCGTTTTATTTTAAAACAGTCCATGGGGAAATAGATACAAAATTGCAATACAAATTTTGAATTGGAGCACCATTGCGAACTTTAATTGTGGAACTAAAAGAAGCAGGCTCTCAACCGTTTTTTACTTAATGCTGAAATTGCTGTTTGCTCTTTGTTATTGTTTTTTGCTGTTGTTGTTTTCAAAAAGCCGTTTGCTATGAGATCAGATTGATAAAAACAAGACCTTTTGTGTCATTTGCGCTCTGTACGGTTTTGCATGTTTTGTACGCCCAGTTTTTAATAGCTAGGTAAGTTAAGGACGGTGCCTCCTTTTGTTACTGCGCATAAGTTCCGCGCATCTCAGGATATTGGGGTTTCTTAAGGAATTTGCCCACTAATACAACAATATTTTTGCGCTGTTTATGACTATGAAGAAAAAGCAAATCTTAGCAAGGGCTCTCAGAACCCAAAAATTGGGGGTAACCACGCATCTTTCAGAGATAATTGAGCTTAAATTTGGAAAGAAACTGCCATACGTTCTTTGTATTTTAACGCTTTTTTAGAGTTATGGTTGCTAAATTCTCTCTCAGTGAAAAATGCGTAGTTACCCACATTTTTCTTTTTAGTTTCCGATGACCCTTGCTAAGATCTACTTTTTCCCCAATGTCATACCCTTTGCAAAAAATACATCTGTATTATAGGAGGCACCGTCCTTAAGCATTATTTTTAGAGAATATGTTTAGTAGCAGAATAGGCCTTTTCTTAACGGTTAGCTTTACATAGTGCAAAGGCCACTGCTTACTAGCACCAGAATAAAAACGAACTTGAACTCAGCTGAAACTATATAAGCAGTAATTTTTGGACTGGCTGTAATGTCTGTGTGTAAGTGTATTTTATTAACAATGTAACCGTGTTTTAGTAACATCTTTGTTTGCGGTGGTATTGTAAACCACTTTGCTACAAATAAATTGTATTGGCTTTACATGTTGTTTCATGATATTCAATTGATTTGATGCCATGTTTTTTCCTTTTCCTTGTTCCTGATTATTTTGCTAAACTATAACTTTCCGGTCTGAATTTTCCATGCCGGAACAACTGTCAGTCAGTTCTAAGGGATTTATAATTAATTGTGACAAAAGAAAAAGGCCCCTAGGATTTGCACGTTAAAACGTTTCGTTACAATAAGGGACGGACCATTATTTTTTGGGAGGGGGGGGGGATGAAAAATCCTGAAAAAAATTGTTTGAAAAATCAAAAAAGCCCAAATAAATTGTTTGCAGGCATGAAAAGGAGAAAATAAAAAGTTTGCAGACTAGCTGATACATAGTTTGATTTATATTAGTAAATTTAGTCCTATTTGTTAAAATGCAAGATAACAATGCAACAAAATGATTTGCAAAATCTGGATTCATCAACTGGTTTGACATGGTAAATTAGCCACCACAAACTAATTCAAAAGTTGTCATTTTGAGTGTTAGCTATTCATTAGAGCAAATGAGCTATTCAACACTCAAACATCAGTTTTGTCATTTCTTTCCGGTGGCTAATTTACCAAATCGACTTGGTTGATAAACCCCAATTTCTGTTTTTTACTTTTCCACCAACAAATTACCACAGTTTCTTAAAATCAGTAAATAACCCCTTTATTAAAAATAATCTCTTCTGAGGACCTTGAAAGCAAATGTTAAAGTTAGGTTATTGTATTAATTGCTTCTATATATAACAAGAACGTTTTGTAATTGGATGGCTGTAATCGGACAGCTACGTTGCGCACGCGTCAATCAGGTGCACTGAAATAGGTTCTTTTTATAGCTGTTTCTCCACTGCTTGCAAAACTGATAATTAAAAATGTATCCCTGAATGGCACATAGATAATTTTTCTAATCTCTCATTTTGTTATAGATAGGATAAACTGGACTTCGTATTGTACAATTCAGGGGTAATCGTGCTCGTAATTTCAAATCGTCCTCGCGCTACGCGCTCGGCTGATTTAAAGTAACTCGCCTAATTACTCCTTGAATTGTGCTCCACTGAGTCCAATTACCATTACTAATCAAGAACTCTTTGAAGTGCAATGAAACTCTAACTAAGAGAAAAGATTAACTTAAATTCCTGGGTTGTATTTATTTACTTATAGACACATTGGCTTTGCAACAGGGTCCTAGTCTTGAAAAATTTTTCATCCCCCCCCCCCCTTCAAAAAAATAATGGTACGTCCCTAAGAAAGCACTGCGTTTTTTAACAAAACCAACAAGATTGTTAAGCAGTTAAGGGGGCCACGTCACGAAAATTTTCACGTTTTTGGGTCAAAATGTGTACACGAAGTGCTTTTGAAAGATCAAGGGAAAGAAACGAATGATTTCTCATAGGGAGAAGAAACCCTAGTCATTTCTGGTAATTTTTCCGAGAAACAAAGGAGAAACGTGAAACCATTAGCCTGTTTTGTCAACTGAAGTTACAATCCATTTCCATCCTAGCCATCAGTATACAGTATACTTAATTATTGAACCATTATTTTTGGGTTTCCTTTGATTGCAATATGTATTTTAGCTTTTTAAAGTAACTTTTAAAATAGTGTAAATAAACGAACCTCTTGAAGCATCTATATAGACAAAAATTAATTAATACTCTTAGGAAGCGAAATGATTGACTCGCTGTCGATACGTCACGTTAATTTAACACACAACTTTCAAATTTAAATCGGAGAGTTTGGTCATAAATGCATCTCACAGATTTTGTTTTCTCATAGAATACCAGAGAAAAACTAAGTTAATCCGCTTTATCAGTTTAGCAACGCTAAATCCATATGCAAATTACTTAAAGCTAAACGTCTAAAACTGATTTTCTTACGTTATTTTGATATCTCGATTGGAATTAAAAAAACCTTTCCCTCTAGATTTGAAGGTTTTGCACGCCATTTGTTAATTTTTGCCGACCCAATTAATTGTAACCCCCTCCCCCCCCCCCCCACAAATATGCCCCGTTAACCCTTGCAGAGTTATGCTTAATATATATTGACTTCTGAAGCTTTTTTAGTCTACGGATATAATTATTAATGGTAGAAAATTCAAATGAAAGGTATGAAACAAACCCTTAAGAAGTGCCGTTTACTCTGCCGTAGTCTGGAAATTTCTTTCCCATGGCAGGTTTGAGCAAATTACGACGGAAATTTCGTCTTTAACACTAGAACAAGGCTTGCTCAACGACCTACAAGGAGGTGAATGCTTAAGAGAACGTTTAAGGCCCTAGTTCATGCTCCTAAGCCCATTATTTACATTTCGTTGTCATTTCTGGATTGCAAAGTAGTTAATATGAAACACATGGCATGGCAATACTGCCTATTACACATTTCCTTTTTTCCTCTGTGACTTGTTTTACTGTCCTATTAATTAAGGTTTAGTTGTCTCTTGTTTAATATATGATCCATTGTTTAACCGTTGAAGCAATTAATTAGCTTGCGTGAGCAAGAATTCGACTATTTCTGATCGTCTTTTATTATTTTTTAATTTGTGGATACGTTACAAGCGCAGCAGAACTACAACATGGTATTCTATCAGCTTTTTATAACTTTGTTGCTTTTCAACTGCGTAAAAACGTTTGGAAACACCGAGTTTTGTCAGAAGAGGGCTGTCAAGGATTGCGCTACTAAGTTACGTGAAGTTTTTCAAGCGCTGGAGGATACAACTATATCTAAGGACCAAAAATTTGACAAATGCACAGAATTTAATACAGGTAAGGATGATGAACGAGGAAATCTCACCAAAGTTTGTCTTTCCCTTCGCCTTCAGTCGGCGTATAATATCTTCAAATTTCTGTGCAATAACCGTCCCTGATTTTTTCTGCTTTGGAAACTGACTCGCATTCTGCAAAAGTATGACAAAATCAGACGGCACCACAGTCGTCACTTGATTGTTAACAAAAGTTCAAGAAAACGTGAAGTTATTTCATCTTTTCAGGGGCAGTTATATGATCTCTGTAGTCAGAGAATTGCTCCAGAAACAAAAGATCACCGATAGGTTATGTGCATGAGGGGCGGGGGGGGGGGGGGGGATAACTCAACTCAAAATTGCCGATCGCACAGAATGCCTATTGTTCTCGGGACATTTACTTCCAGTTCAAGAAAGTTTGTAGATCTGTCATATCGCGCGTTATTATTCATAGACGCTTAGAAAAAGCTTGGTTGATTGGTTGCCATGAATGCACGGCGATGCTCATTATCATGATGAAGGCGGCAAACCAAACAATGAACGGAGCGCGCTATTGTTTTGCCTTCTGTTTCGTAAAATCGAACATATGCGCATATTTCGCGTAGAACATTTCATGAAACGGTTTTCCATTTTGATACGGTGATGCATGAGCATTTTAGAGTGGTTTCGTCGGGGCAAAAGTTACAACCCAGAAAGAAAGGCATGTCGAATCATCACTGCGCGAGCGAGATGATTGTGTCGTAAATATATTCAGCGTTCCGCTTGTTTGTGGTTTGCGTGCGCAAGCGGCAAACACTGTAACGTTTTGCTTCTGTCTTTGAGAGCTTTTTAACTTTTATGTGAAATGAAACAGCGGTTAAGTGAGTTTACATTCCTTAACAGAGCCAAAAACCTAAAGCTTGATCAGTGTGGTCAGCATCGTAGCGAACATAAGGATAGTCGACACACAAACGATTCCGTGATTGCATCTATTAGAAACGTTTGTTTGTTTATAGGCTGACTGGTATCGATCACTACGATCAGTGCGCCTTTTTTATTAGCAATCGCATGCAGCAACCGAACAGAAACCATCTCTTGCGGCTTTGAACATGAATAAATCAGCTGGAGCACCGAGATGAGTTTCAAAGTTCGCGGCAACTGATAAGTTAATGAGACATTTTACATCTGAGTAGTTTTGTTGAATAGGGTATTGTTATAGTCTTGACAACTATTGTTATTCAGTCGTGGGCTTCAGAGCAATAGCTCACAGGGGCTAGACGCGCCATTTTGGAACTTATTCAAACTTAAAAATTTCAAACTGAAAGGGATAGTGGTTCTTGTTCACCGATTTTCAAAGTTTAAACGGATTCTGTTCAAGAAAAGATCAATCTTCCATTTGCCGTGCGTGGAAATTTGGAAGTCGGTGTAATTTTCAAGAAAATCGCTGTTGAAGGTGGCTTCCATACAAAAAAGGCCCGTTTTTTGGGAATTTTCAAGTGTAAAGGGATAGTCTTTAAACTTTGTAAAACTCATTCGTTTAAAAAGAAAATGACAGATACAACATTCCTCTTCAAATAGCCGTGCGTGGATGTTTCAGTTATGACTTCTGGAAATCAGAAAAGCGAATTTTATGAACGCTACTGAGCTAATTCAGCCCCTTTCTTCTCTTATTCTGGGCTTTTCAAAGCGCGGTCGCATTTAAATTTGCAGCTTCAGCGGTTATGAATAATTAATGATGTCCACGCATTCTGCCCGATGGCTTTAAGAGAGGATGGGTATAACAGCTCCTTAAAAAATTGAAGAGGGTTAAAGCATTGTTTGTACCCTTGTTTTTTCCCTTACTTTATCGAGATTTTAGATAAAATTAACATTTTACTCAATCCAAAAAAAGATGAACTTTCGAGGCACACAGTAGTGTACAGATATCCATTTTGTCGTACTGAAATTTTTGGCATCAAATTCACCATATTCCCTTGTTAAATGTCCATATATCCACTTCCTGTATTCCCTCCATAAGTGGGTTTCTCAGAATAGTCATTCCAAACGTCTACTGAACTGTGCGTTCTCTTGATAGCTACTTAGATAGTTCTGCAGAAAAGTCTTGAACAGATGGCCAAGGCAGCTTTCCAAAGGTCCAATATGGAAATTACACAGAAAAAGTCACTCGTTAAGCCACTTGCCTTTTTTGCGAGTCATGGACTTAAACAGCGAGGAAGTACAGTTATCGTAATTGGCCAGTAACGAGATAGGCTATTTGCAGTGCTATTAGGCTGTTTGCAGTGGCGTGTTAATTTAAGCTACAATTCAAATTAAATTTTTCTTTTGTCAAAAACAGTCTTAATTTTTCTTTTAGTATAGCTGTCAGTTGCAAACTAATTGTTTGTTATTTTTTTGTTGTTTTATTTCAGGAAGTTACTGCTTTTTCATTCCTCGGTGTTCTGGCCATGGAGACCTACCGTGGTCGTTTCGTTCCCCCTTGGTAACAACAGCGAAATTAATGAAAATAGATCATTTGTGTCCTGATCTCAAATACGAAGACTTTAAGAGATACATGACAGGTAAATAATTCAAAGAAAAGTCTTTTCTTTTTTCTAAAAGCCTGTGGCCGAAACGATTGTAAGACCCGTGTGGTGAATGTAGTGTCTCATATCTACAAAAATGTGCTACAAAAGCCCAGACAAAAGAAGTACAAACGTGGTGGAATCTATTCACTTTAGAGCATTCAAAATCATAAAAACTGTAAAAACGAAAGGAGAATGCCAATGATTGTGGTCTTCTTCTCTTTAACATCCGTCTAAGATAACAAAGGGAGTTTTATGGGGAAAAAAAACCTTTTTTCCATAACCAGGAATTCGCTAATAGTCTTATTGGTTATTTGGTTTAGGTTTCGTTGACTTTATGCGTATCTGAATTAATTAACTTATCATGTAGGTGATTCACTGTCCTGTACTGGCGGCAACGCAGTTTACGACAACTGTGATCGCAAGTGCATGTGCTATGAAGGACAACTTCTCTTTTGTCACCGCACAAGAAGAGAATTTACAGCCATGAATTTGGAAGAGCGACAGATGTTTGTACAAGGTTTAAGAACAGCTGCAACGCGCCCTGTTTACAGAGCTGAATATAGAATACTATTCATCTCGCTTTTCATGATTGTGTTGGCGACCACATGTTGAAACAACACTAGCGGCTTCGTTTACGCGCGAGTTCTGGATCCATCACAGTTTTGTTGATAAAATTTGGACCGACTGGCAGATGAAAAGGGGTAACCGAACATTTGCGTATTCTACTAACGTTTCCTTTGAGATGCCAATGAGCAAGCGGTTTCCATGGGAACCACTTGATAACCACGGCTTACCTGGTGACGTCAGGAGCAGGTATGGACATCCAGGGGACTCTTTTCATGACGAAGAAATAGAGACGTTTGTCTGAACACAAAACAAGGAGCCGAAGTTTCGAAACTCTGCTAGGTCAAGATAGTGATCCTTGGTATTGTTTTTTTAACAACAGACGTAGTTTTCCAACAATACTTAAGACACATCTGACACACTGATCTTAACACAGGAGGGCTTCGGGAACCTGACATCAGGATTCAGCTAATAAGATTAAAAAAATGCATTGATTGTCTTCAAAAAAATTATTATTAAACTCATTATCGGCTAGCAATCGGGGGTAAGTATTACACGTCAAGTATAAAGAAAAGAAGCTTTATTTGCACGCTGTTGAATGAATTGCATTGGCGAAATGGCTGCCCGAAGCAACCATGGAAGCTACAAATACTTTACAAATGGTCTTAATTTTTAATGTAATTACTGAATTGCTGACAGTTAAAAAATTATGAGGGAAGGTATGTACATCAAGCCAGGTTCCCAAGTCAACCTTGACAGGATAAAGAGCCGGGCTAAGTTTCTAATGTTCGTTTGAAAGGGTTTTAAATATTGTTGGTTAGAAGGATCTTTTAACTAATACACAGTAACAATAAATTGAGTGTTATCAAATGAATACTCGACACTCTTTCGTCCTCTTTTGTAGATCAGATGGTACTGAGCTTTAAAACAAAAAGTCTAAGGCGTAATAGTCCTTGATAAACAATAATTAAAGTACATGTAATAAACATTAAGTTAACAAGCATCAATTAAAGGATATTTAATACTCTTCAACGTAATTAAACCAGATAACTTTAATAATCGGTGTGTGACCTAAGCTATTACATAAATTACAGAAACCTTGTTAGTTATCAATTGCACGAAAACAGCCACCACAAGCAATTAATGTGCTGTATGTAAAGGATCAACCCTCTTTTCACCTGATAGCTGTAACATAAGTCAAATGAATCTTTACGTTAGTACGTTTGTCAGATTGTACCTTGACACCTCGCAGGTGTAGGTTCGATAACTAAGTCTGTCTTCTTTTAATTTTGCTTAGTAAAAACACAAGCCACACTTACACGGAAATCTATGCTACTTCGATAAGGTATGTTTCAAAGGGTAAATGCATTGCCTTAACATCTACATATTATATATTTCTGAATGGTTTCCGAACAACTTGAGTTTAGTTCAAGCCTTCGTTGTTATCTATTGTTTCTCAAACTCATTAATAATTCATAAAGAGAAAACAAAGGAAATCACTACCGTGACGGTGGTTTGGATACCGGATCTTAATTAGCATAAAGTTTTGCGAACTTCTACTTTGAATTTCTCCAAGAATTATGAATGGTTTGAGAAGCCATATCAAAAACTCGAAAGAGTGTTTCATCAGGTATCCAAACACCTCGAAGTCGGTTAAAAAAACTCGGCTGCGCCTCGTTTTTTCAACCCACTTCTCGGTGTTTGGATATCCTGATGAAACACTCTTTCTCGTGTTTGATATATTACATCCAACTATCGCTTTGATAAACTTTAAGACGCATTTGCAGGGATGGAAGCCCAACAATGCATGGAAACTAGTAATGTGTTTTGGCTACAGATGGCTAAGATGAAAATGGATTCTAACTCGAAAAAGTCGTGCTGACTTTAGTTTTCAAGTACATCCTTTGTGTGATCTTAGGCAAAATCTGCTAAACTGATTGCAGTTTGTTTTCTCTTTGTAAGTTCCTTTACCTTTTCTTCCCTTTAAGGTCCAAAAGTGGTTAGAATATAGTTTCTCCTGTAGCGTCAAAGCTATAAAAGGTCACGAGAATAAAGAAAATGATCAACAAACATAATTTGCCATAAGGTATAAACAATCTTTCCCAACTAGTACCATAGGAAACATGGAGGCCACTAAAGAAAAGTTAGTATTGGTCAAGGCTTTAGGGATAAAGGATTACATTAAACGAGTATTTCGTTGGAGGTAGTTTCCCAGACTAAAACTGTTGGTACATTTTCTGGTGCTGCAGATATTGCCCTTTCATTTCTCCATAAGTCAACGTCGCTCCTGATTGCATCTTCTTTGCGTATTTTCTCCCAACCGTTAAAAGTCTCCCTTTTGGTTAACCCTTTTAGGATTAAATCTGGAATTTTTCCGCTCAGCAATACTGCACCTGCCGACACCAAAGGCGAGGCATCGTACTCTTCTCCGAAAAAAACAATAGTAGCGAAAGCTAGAAATAGAGTGCTTGAAATTATTAACATACTGATTAGCATGACACAAATTTCCCACTGAAATGGTAAAATTTCGCGCTCATTGCAAATGTACCAAAATAAATCCTTTGGAATCCTTTTTGTCAAACTGTCTTGTTTTTCGTAATGACGGAAAATAATGCTTTTAATGTCCATGAACCTTTTTTGGAAACTCCTGTAGCTAGTGGATATATTGCTTATAAGAACATAAAAGAAAATTACGTAGGGGGCTGTTTTCTGTGCGTTAATTATTAGCCCCATGAGAGCAAAACCAAACATTCTTATGTAAAAGCGACAGCACATGGACACAGCAAGGCTGAAATAACCAACCCATCCTACCCAGAATGGAACAAAAAAGTACCGAGGTAGGGCTTTTGCAATGACTGTTTTTATGAATCGCAGGAGCACGATAAAAGGCGAGAACCTGATCGTACGATAAGTGCATCTTCCAAGGAAAATAAGGAATAAGATGGCACCAAGCGCTACCCCATAAACTGCACAAAACACTAACATTAAAACATAGATAAAGATAAGGATAGTGGAAATTAAATATTTGAATATTCCCAGTTTTTCTAGAACGGCGTCAATTATTTTGGTCGGGCTACAAAGGTCGACGTCGCAGGGCATCCATTTTCTGTTTATGCCTTCAGAGCTGAAGATTTGTTTTGGCAACTCCTTAAGATTTTCACACAGATCACTTCGAAAGTTCGTTAATTTCTGCAGATTTAAATGCTACAAAATATAAAAAATTACCGGGTATAACGAAAAAGACGATCGCAGGGATTAAAAAACAAGGCTTACTTCTAATGTCAAAAATATAATGGAAAAAAAGGTTCTCCTGAATAGCTTGTTTAGCTTCAATTTCTTTCAAAAAGTCCAATAGAAAGATGTAATTTAAGGCGAAGAAAATGTAACCAAAAATTGGTATGACAAGGTAACAAAGACAAAACAACTTAAAGAAATTTCTTGTTTTTGGACACTGTTCGACACATTTATTAATAAAAGTCGCGAACGTAATTGGACTTTCGTCATCGACAGGAAATGAATCAGAAAGTTCACCATTTGACTTCTTTTGTGGGTTAGGTGATGTATTTTGGATTTGGTGGCCGTTTTTAACCTCTTGTTGCTCTTCGAAGTTAAACACAAAATCTGGAAATAGAATGAAACCAGCAGGCTAAAATAAAAATGCAGCAATGACTCCAAAAGTTAATTCATGATAGAACACCCTTAACCAATCGCTGTATTTGACCGGGAGATCACACTGCACCACGGTTTCGTTTTCTCTTTTCTTTTTGTCGCAGCAATGGTAGACGACATTGCCATAATACCAAGCAGTCAGCAAGTTCATCTCCCGTTGTACAACTGAAACACACACGACATTTGTCGAGTGTAATGGACTGTCAGATGGATTTATCACCTTGCCAAGAAGTGTTCTGGCTACTGCCGTGTCTTTGCAAGACCAAGTCAGTTCTGCGTAGCAGCCCTGCGGTTCTTCATTTAATACCACCTCTAAATTTCTCACTTGATCCCTGAACAGACCGAGAGATAAAACCTCGTATTGGTATCAGAAAGACAACATTGGCTCACCAATATCTCGGGCCCAGGTCCACCTGCTGGGAAGGAACTTGTCATAAGACTGCAGTTGGTTGTAACTCGCCTTGCTAATATTCAAGTGCAGATAGACCATCCTTACGCCATCTTCGGAAGAGAGTGATAGAAATTCAACCGGCAGGTCTTTCCTATCGAGGATCAGCTTACACGTGTGTTCACTGCAGTTCTCACCAAGTGATGGCTTTAACATCCATAAACACAGGAATACAACCGAAAAAACGTCCATATCGCCGCAAATGCCTCCCTGGAAACAAATCAATTTTTAAATGTAACGAGCAACAGTTATAACAAATTCCTACTTTTCATAAGGATAATTAGTCTCATGAGTTATAGGACAAAGTTTTTAAGTAGCGAAGGAAAAGACTCCTTTGTTGTTTGCAGTCAACATCAATATTCCAAGGTGTCACTCCTCCATGCCGAGAAGACAATTTAACTCTTTTAACTCGTCCGTAGCCCAAACAACATTTGGGCAGATTAATTTTCAAACTTTTCACGTTGGAAAAATGGAAAACCAAGAACCTCAGTATATCATTAATTCCAGTCGTCATAAATTCCCACTTTTAGCTTCATCATAGAAGTGTAAAGGTTGATATAATATTTTCAAAGGATTTTAAAAGTAACCCCCCAGAGTATGTTGACCACATAAAGAGAAAAAGATAACTGCATTTCGCGATTTATTTCACCCGCAATTTTAGTTAAATTTAGGAGTTAAAACCGCCCACAAAACGGATTGTTTTGAACCCAGAATCTTGAATCCTGTTTTGAAGTTAAAATATCTCTTTGATTATTACTGTGCATGATAAAGAAAATATTAACGTTTCTGTAAACTGTAAAATAATACTTCTGTGACTTTTCAGCTGAGATTTTTCGATAACTTGATACGTTGTACGATTAGAAGCAGAAATCAACCCTACAGGGAGTGTTCCTGAAAAGAACGTATACTTTTAAATGCAACTACATTTAATTGATAGTGAAGCAGCGCTTCTTCGCAGGCGAAAGGAAATATCGCGTCTACGAAATTAAGATTGTTATTGTGGCAGCGTAACACAAACGTACCTATAATGGGTCAAAGGAATTAGTAAATGTCACTCTCGAGATCAGGAAATCAGCTTTCAACTTGCACTGAACCTCTCTCTGTCGCCATTTGCCGCAAAATATCAAAACTGGAATGTGCCGAAGCTTTTAATCTGCCGGCGAATTATCTTTGGAATGTTCTTCCTTTCATGCCATGGTGAATAAAAATTGCGAATAAAAGTCATTTAGACAAAGAGTCGTGACCAAAATAGAAGAAATCACTTGATCGTGTTTGATCAAGGAGAAAATTAACTGCTTGACGGAAACACGGTCACTGGCCCCAACTCTTAAAATTTCAACTTGACTTGTATTGGTATCAGTGGTATTTACCCAAAAAGTTAAAGAAACACTCCGTTTACCTAGCGTTTACTCTATGTGCAACAGCTTCTTCCATTATCGTTTGGAGGTGTCTACCACCACTGAAATGAAAACTGTCATGCATTTTGTAATACCGTTTTTTCCTTAGTAATTAAAAAAAAACAAACAAAAAAACTGTTAACTCTTTAAGGCTTGGGAGTGGCAAAGCTAACAGTATCACACAAAACAATCAGCCGGACTTGCACACACACCGGCTGAGATTAGCATGCGTCAAACCGGTTTGAAACCGGTTTTCCTGGTTGTGAGTTAATTTATTCATCCAGAGTAAACGGTTGCTCAGCTTGTGTTGGTTCCTCTCTGATTGTTCGCCGGGGACCACTGCTAGCGGGGTACAATAGTCTTTGACCACGATGTTTAGTGTTTTTATCATTGTGTGCAACATGAAGTGCACATTCGTAGGTTTTTGCTTTTTGTATCTTAGTCATAGTCTGTGGGTATACCTCTTGTGGGATGGGTAGAAATCCTTAACTATAGTGCTGTAATGCAACAGTATTTCCACGTGATGGTGTTATTTTTAGTATTTGACGAAAAAAAATGGATTTTTTTTTTACCACAAAGTGTGAATTAAAGGATTGAGGATGGAATTCTTAAGTATGGTCACTGAAACGTAGTACTATTTCTTTTTTGGTTTTACTTTACACATTCCAGGAAGAAAGATACAAAATTTCAATATAAATTTTGAATTTATGTACTGCTACGAACTTCAAATGTGGTCATAAAAGCAACTCCTTAACTGTATTTTCACTTTATGTTGAATTTATACTTTCTCTTTATATAAGGCTGGTTGCTATTCGCTTGGATTGAAAAAAACAAGGTTTTTTAATGTCTTTTGCGCTCTGTATGGCTGTTGTTGTTTTTCTTTTGTGTGCTTCGTTTATTAGCTAGGTGTGTTAAGCATTGTTTTAGGTAGATTTTAACAGTTAGCTTCACACGGTGCTAAGGACCTGACTGCCTGTTAGCACTAGAATAGATGTAACGCGAACTCAGCTGAAACTATATGAGCAGTAGATTTTTTGAATGGCTGTGATTTCTATGGGTAGATGTATTTTATTAACAATGTAACGTATTTTAGCAGCATGTTTATTTGCGGTGAAATTGTAAACACTTTGTTACAAATAAATTGTATTGGCTTTACATACAGTTGTACTGCTTCCTGATATTCAAGTGAATCGTAACAAAACAGAGCAGAAAAACAGAATCCTGCCAGACTTTTTGTTTGATCAGCTCAAACGGAACATAGAACATTGCTTAGTGACAAGGTAAGGAAAATTGCTGTGTCCTAAAAATTCAGCGCAAAACTTCAGGTAGGAAAAGTCAAACGTTTTGATGTCTATTCAGTAACAAAAATGAATTTCAAGCCAGCGTGGATTCAATCCTGTTTTCTTTTCAAACACATCTCAGAGTGGTTTTCATTGTGACGTGCATAGATTGTAAACAACTGAAAGCATTTAAAACGTTCAAACCTGGCAGTGTTCTGGTTAATTTTAGAGGAAGCGACGAACTGTAACTGTTGACGTGAATGGCTGAAGAAGAGTGTCCGACCAGACGTCCGGTTGTGCTAACATAGTAACGTCCGGTTGTGTAACGTGCGTTTGTATTGCCCGGAATGTATTGTGACAAAGATGACGTGTGGAGAAACTGAGAACGATTATAAGGCATTCATATCCTCGAATTTAGAAAGGAATTAAATGAAATTGAAGAAAAGTCCCCTAATTCCCCATTATGTAACATAGGGATACTTCATTCCGACAATAGGGCGTTTCAGGCTGTAGTGTTTGTCACGGTATATATGTGTAGGAGGCGAAAGTGAAACTGAAAATGCCAAAGATGAAAGAAGAGGGTTATTGGAGAAAGTTGTTCTCACTGTGACTCCTCTTTACCTTTGAGGTTATAACTGAGAGGGTTTTGGCTTTGACAGCTGATGGTACTAGCGTAAAAGTTTAACGTTGATAATATGCTCGTCTGTCAAAATACTGTTGAGACAGACTACTCTTGAAACCTCGTCTTCTAATCTTTCAATTTAACGTCAGATCGCTGACTTTGTAATTGAGTGTGTCAAAATTCGCATTCGAAAAGCGATAGATCGATGTTTTTGAAATTAAACTCTTCCCCTTATGCTCAAGTGAATAAAAGCAACAATTCGCATAATACTTGGACGCGATGCTGTGTTGATAAATGCCATCGCGACTGAGGAACTCTGGGTTGGAAAGGAGGAAGTCACGAACACATTAAAAGCGAAGAAATTAGATCGGCCACGCCTTGAGGGAGGAAACATTTAAGCACATCCAGAATGACCATCAAGTAATGGGAAGAAAAGAAGAAAAAGGAAAACAACGAAGGCATACAATAAAGTTGTTTAAAAGCAAACAGGGTCAACGCAAATAGAGTTCTATGAAGTTTAGTGGCGACACTTTATAGTAGATTTAAGGCATAAATACCAAGATACTGTTCGGTTTAGAGGACCAAGATACTGTTCGGTTTAGAATACCAAGATACTGTTCGGTCCAGAATACCAAGATACTGTTCGGTTTAGAATACCAAGATACTGTTCGGTTTAGAATACCAAGATACTGTTCGGTTTAGAATACCAAGATACTGTTCGGTTTAGAATACCAAGATACTGTTCGGTTTAGAATACCAAGATACTGTTCGGTTTAGAGAAACGGATATGGCTGGTCTGGTCACCAAAAAATTGTGTTCCTTTCGACTTGAAACACGTTCTAACTGCATAGCAAGTAGGGTAATCATCCCTAATATCTGAAAGTAATTGATCTATGGTCAAAATTAAAGCATTACGGGAAGTTTATTTCTCTATAAGAATAGCTCCGCTTCACTGGTGCTTCTTAACACAAACTTGCGAAGAGCTCAGACATCAGAAACGTGAAAATGTCACAACTTGTTGCTCGTTTTGCCGCTGTAGTTTTGCTGCTTGTTTCACTGAGCGGACTGAATTCAGCCAACTTTTGGAGGCCGCCGATACGTCTGCCATCTAATCCAAAGGACCAGTATTATGAGTGTAAGTTGTAATGAAAGTTTTAATGTTTATTAATTTCACATGATCGGTGTAACATTGATAACCTTTCACAGAAGCTATCAAACAAGGAGCGAGCTGCTGTTCCTCCCAAAAATACGGTTGAATACCAATATCTTAACCAATTAAAGTATTCCATGGCCAGAGGTATCGAGAGTCAATTACCATAAAAGAGCGAAGCAAGAGAGACTGCTTTTTGGTTCAATTAAGTTAGCAAGATACTACTGTCAAATCCTCCAGTCTAAAAAATACCAACCTGAAAACGAACTTTTGAAAACGTTGTTTACCTTAGGTGCCCATGTTAAAATTATTAGTTTTTGTCTTGTGCTCTAGGTAGGACTGTGCTTCTGGTAAGATGCCTCTAAACACTCAAGGCACAGAGAAAGTTCTGCATTAATGTCAGTTATACTGCAAGTTCTGACTTTTAATCATCTGTGAATGTGTTTTTTACGGTAATAGGGTTAGTTTTCGTTACAATTTTTTAATGTCAAGTCTTTTTTATGATGTTTTGCAGCTTTTCAAAATGTTTCTTCTCCCAATGTCACTGCAAGTAAGCTAATGACCAACTTCTTACATTCGTCCCAAAACCTCTGATCGTACAAGGAGGCAATCTCCGAGGTACATTGAAGATATTGTGGTGGTCATGGATGGCTCCGGGTCTGTTGATGAATGCGAATTCAACAAAGGAAAGAAAGCACTTAAACACATGATGAGTTTAGCGAGCGTTAGCGGTAGTGACGCGAACTACGCAGCAGTTACCTTTGCTTCCTCAGTCGACGTGAACTTCAAGTTTTTACCATACTCCAAAGCAGCGATTGAGATCATAAAAATTCCTTATCCAGGTGGCGGCACGAACACTCAGGCTGGTTTGACGGAGGCCAAGAAACTGTTTGACGATCCTTCATCAGGTACGTTATTAGATTGGTGAGATGACAAATAATAAAATAGCAGTTGAAACGAAGAAGAACGCCTGAGCAAGTGAATGCCTCAACTGATACAAAAGCGTGGGCAAAGGAAACAAAATTAAAGTTGTGTGTAAACAAAATGAACTAAGTGTGAACAAACGAATCAAAGTTGTACGAGACACAACCAAAATAGGGTAAGTTGGGGGAAATTTGGATTATTCTTAAAAATGGCATCAGTAGTTTAGAATTCTTATGTGACGATTGGGGGCAAATCCCTTGCTCTTTTGAGGAATATGAAATTTACTAATACGTTAGCTACCTGCACGATTTTTTCCTTTATGTTTAAATAACTTTGCAATCAGTCCTTGTTACTTTACGGCCATTTTCTTTTTCTTCCTTTATTTTTTTAAACTGGCGTCCGTGGAACGATCTGACCGCTTCGGTTTCCATATTCTGCTTTTGAGCAATGTTTCTGATTGGTTCCAAGTTAGTTGATATTTACCAATCAAAAGTGTCTGACAATATAGCTGACAGTAGTGAATTCTGTGGCGGGTTTGTTTTTGAGGTGGTGCATCTTGGGAACGGCTTTGGGGATTCTGAAGAATTTTTTTTGACGATAATTGACGCCTTGAAATTCTTTTTATAACCGTGAATGTTCTGCCGTTTTTTGAAAGGTCGTCGTTATAACTCAAGGAAGATGGTTTTCCTTGTCACTGATGGCCAATCAAACGTTGAGCAACAACTCACCATTCCCAAAGCAGACGCGCTGAAAAACAGCGGGGTGCAGATTTTCGTCGTTGCCGTTGGCACGTACATCAATGGCATTGACGAAATGGTGAAAGTGGCCTCATATCCGCCGCAGCAGTTTCTGTTCAGGGTCAAGACTCTCCAGCAATTCTGGAATGTTGTTAAGTTGATTATAAAGGAAGTCTCTCCCGGTAAATACACAACCATTAATGGACAGAATGACCCGTCCTGTTGAACAGATTTCTCAGTTACTAAACAAAAAGCTAGATAGCTTTGCTTTGATCGCTGTGCCTGTTAGATAGCTTTGGTTTTGATTTCTATTTCGTGACCCGGAATAGATTTCGACCACAACCTTAAGGTCAGTTTAGCATTGTCTTTGGAAAATAGGTGAAACACTGACGTTAGCCAAGATTTCCAACAATTAACTTAACCCTTCGGAAACTATACAACTAGGTAAGGCAACCTTTATTTTTTTTTAATAAGGCTTTAATTCCAAACCATTTATTAAGTTCCAAGGCCAGAAGGCTTACAACAAAACAAAATTGCATACTATTATTGCCAATTAAATAACATTAATCTTAATCTGAAATTTATCTGTTTTCATATAGCCCTATTTACATTTGATTGGTGTCTCTGCATAAATGCGCTATTACAGCACAACATACTTTACCTTGCGTGTGTTCGCACCGAAATTGCTTAAAGTTTCTTTTCATTATGATAGAAGCAAACTTTTAAATAGGCTAAACTCATAGACACTGTAATCAGATTTTAGGGAAACAAAATATCTTTTTCTGATAACTGGTGATATTCTTTTAAATGTCAGCTCCTTCATATGATCATTTGTCGATGTTCTTTGTAAATGGCTTTCATTTAGCTTTTATATTCCTTTGTTGTTAGTAAGTATGTATTGAATTGTTTTAGTCAGGACTCCTATTCATAACAGTTGCCTTACTCCTGAAAGAAGGGAAAAATAAAGCAATATTGCTATTATTGTTATTGAGAGGTTGGGTGTTTTCACTCTTACCTTGTTTGTTTGTTTTCGTTTTTTTTTGTGCGGTCAAAACAAGCTTGTCACAGCGTTACCAACGTTCTCTGGCGTTGTTCCATTACTTGCCTGAATTGTAAGGTAATCTTTGACAAATGACACGTATGTGTATTGTCGATATTTCTAATTGCCTTTTTTCTAATCGCTTGGCTAGTCCAAACAAGTATCGAAACTCCCAGGATGTTTGAATCCTTCCCGTCGAAATTCGAGAATTTCCGACTACCGCGGGCTTCTCCGGCTGCTGTGACCATACAGACCACACAGCGTTGTTTTCTTCGGAAGTTAAATGAAATCGCTGTTCCAGTCATCGGATTTGAGTTGTGGCCTCTAATGTCAAATATTTCAGTCTCAGCACTCTAGATCTATGTAAAAGCTCCGATATCAGTTCTTTAATAAAAGAACACAAAAAAGATACAAAGATACCAAACGTCTATGAATCGTTTCATATACCTCACCGGAACTAAATTTCACAGTAATAGCGAATGGTCGTGCCAGAATAGTGTTTTAAGATTGAATCGCCTTGGAATATAAAATTAAACCGTTAAACCGGAAGTGAAATGATATGGACTTTCCAAATTAAGGTACCCTATGTATATCCTAATCCTTGGACTCGAAATCCTGACTCAAGATCCTAATTCGAGATCTTAACTCGAAATCCTGACTCGAAATCCTGACTCGAGATCCTGACTTGAAATCCTGACTCGAGATCCTGACTCGAGATCCTGACTCGAGACCCTGACTCGAGATCCTGACTCGAAATCCCGACTCGAAAGTCCGACTTAAGAACCTGACTCGAAATCCTGACTCGGGATCCGACTCGAAATCCTGACTTGAAAGTTAGTTTATCTCTAAGAAAGAGCCGAAAACAAGGCCCATTACATCGGGTGGTGTGTAAATAATGACTTTATTACCGTGTCAAACAAGAATCTAGCAGAGGGGACTTCCCACTGCTAATAGAGGACACCTAACTTTCTAAAATACAATCTAAAAATACAAAACGAATTAGCATAGAGTTAACACTAGAATACTAAGAGTTAGAATTAAAAACTACTAATGATTACTTACACAACATACATACTACAAAAACTCCATTTATAATTATAAAAAAATTCTAAAATCTTGTAATTAAAATCGTAATAAAAAAATAAAAAAATTACGAATTGCAAAGGTAGCAGCCACTACATCCATCTAAAATGCTACTTAAATCAAGACTGCGCATCCGGGTCTTAAACTGCTGAAGACTGGGAGCCGATCTGTCCTTGCTTGGTATCTTGCTCCAAAGTCTTGGACCTAGGTATCGAATTGAGTGTTTTCCGTGCGTAACTGTGTTAAAACTAGGTTGATAAAAATCTTTGTGCCGTAAATTGTAAGCGTGGCTGTTGGTCAGAAACATGTCAATTAACATATAAAAGAATTCCTGTTCATTCCAGTTTTTCAGTTACCAATCACAATCACTTGTTTTTTTATCTAAAAGAAAATAATTTCGAAAAAAAAATGTGGGAAATTTTTTACGAGCCGTTGTCGTTGATGGAAATGATTTGAAATTCTCCCAAACTTTGCCCAACACGAGAAGTGTAGACAATAACCAGATCATTTCCACAAACCTTAATGGTTTATTTTTGCCCTTTTGTGAGGAGAATTGTTGGTAATTTAGACGTTCTATTAAGCGGTGTGGAGAACCCCTCTCTGATGTCTTCAAACTGATGAAACCAAACGGTGTTAATGAATCGAACTCACCAATTAATTTTAATAAACGATTGACAAATAGAATGTGGAAATGCACCTTCCATTTGTTAGATAAGTCCTGTCCCAGAGATCCGTTCATATGTCGCCCTACAAAGGATCTAAACTCTAGGGTTGTTAGTATTTTAGGAGTTCCGGAATTTTTCAGAGACAGTCAAGACGCTGGGGATATATTGCTTTTGTTTGGCTCATTCTGAACATGCTCCTTCAATTGTCCCAGGAGTCTCTAAATTCAGCTCGGTTTAAAGTCTTTCTAGGGCGGTATATAGGAGTTGGCAACAAGATTGTTCTGATTTCCATGCTTTGCTGATGCGTCCTTCAAGTCGCTCTGAAGGGGAACTGTTGTTTACAGGAAGCTAAATAGATCCCTCTCAGTGTTCAGTAGGAGACGCGTAACCGGGCAAAGTAAACGTTGTTTACCTTGTTTCAGTTGTTCTCATTTACTGATATTTTTATTAGCTGTTGGGCTGAGGTACATCGTTGTGTACCATGAACAAAATCTAGGCTGAATTTCATCACCAGGAACGTTCATTTCGTTATCACAACAAAATCACGACAGCATATATCTGAGACAGTACCATTTGCAAAACCAGCCTTGTCGGCTGCACGCTATAGAAAAAGCTGGTTACACACAGGGAAGTTTTCCTTTACGAGTTCTTTGACAAGTTTATCTGCTCGTATGTATGATGTATAGGATAAACAAGCTTTCTTTGAAGAAAGACATCATTGACAATTTTAATTTTATCTGGTAAACAACACTTTCAACACTCAGAAAGGAGATTTGTGAAGGAAAATCGTACAAAATTTAGTCGTTCCGGTGGACAAAAAAAAAAAAAAAGAAAAGAAAACTAGACAAGAAATTCCTGCTTGTGTATGACCAGTTGAAATCTATCCGTTACGTTTCCATTGGCGACCAATCCCTACAGTCTTTCATGTGAAAATGCATTCGACATGTGTATTCTCCGTTAAAAATAACGAGAGAAAACGCTAGCAACTTAGTTTGGATGTGTTTTAATTGTACTTAGGGCACTTTTTTGTTGGGGTCGTACGACAATGTGTGCAGCAGAGATGGCGTAGTAATGAGAGAAGATATGACTAAAGGGTTAGTTTCTAAAGAAACTGTGATGTTGCGTCGGTAGGGAAGTGAAACAAAAATTTGGGTTGATAAGGTGATTTGGCCACTGTAAGGGAATTTAAAAAAGCTGACGTTTCGAGTGTTAGCCCTTCGTCAGCGCGAACCGCTCAAAACGTCGGCTTTCAATTTCCTTACGGTGGCCAATGTACCTTATCAACTCAGTAGGTAAACCCAAATTTGTGAATTGCAGCAGTAAGAGCACTTGCCTTCGGTCACTGTATCCTGACTTCCGTGCATCTCGGAACTGTCGTTACATGTGTATGTGTAGGTGTAAATTGTTTTTGGTTTTCGTTTGCTTCGGGTCTCTGGGTTTCTCTTTCCTTAATAACCCACATTTTTAGATCCCACTTCGATCGAGGAAATGGAACCGCAGCATCGCGCAGAAATAGAGCTCAGGCAGGCCATCTTTATAGATTACTTCCCGCGATTAGCTACAATCATTTTTCACCGTGCCTTTTACAAAGCAACTGCTTCATGGTTTAAGCTGTGCCTACATCGAGTTATGGTGGACGCAAGATGTTTGGAGAGGACGAGAGACGCGTAAGAATTGCCGAGAGCAAGTCTAGCTTTTCTCATAAACCAAAGGACTTGCACCAAGTCTAATAAACCAATTGTTAAATAATAGTTAGATCAGAAAGCATTGCAACAGTCGGTTAGGTTCGGAATAATGGCTCGGTCAAAAACTTTTCAAACAATAGTTTGATTGGAAATAATGAATCGACTGCAAACTATTAAAATGATTCAAACTAAGAAGATATCTACTCAAAATGTTTGTAATTTTCTTCTTTACCTGAGTAGTTATTTGCTGTTCTGAATAAAATTTTAATTTTTAAAACGAGGTCTCCACAGTGCGTAGTGTAAGACCCCTAAAAGCTTCGAAACCAAGATCATTCCCGTACCTCTAAAATATTTATCGGATGTAAGTAAAACATATTTTTCCGTGAATAGTTTACCTTGGACTACCTCGTGATCTTCTTTTTTTGAGAATTTTCGTTTTTTCCCAATTGCACACCTTTGGTTGATATTTACAGACATCCGATAAATGACCCGGGGTAAAATTTATCGTCAACCAAGAAGGCAAGTTACAATGGCTAAAGTATCAAGGCCCCTACGTGAAGGATTTCATGGACCCATGTGATAAAATTTCCTGTCCTTTTTCACCGCATGCACTGGATTGTATTCACATTAAAGGAAACCTTAAAGGTGGAACAAAATAAACAATTCATAATAAGGAAGCCTACAAGAGGTTTTTTTTTGGCCTTACAGTGTATCTTTTGAAATCAAAATTTTACATAAAAAGACAAACATCGATTTTCTTCATACTACTACACCTTGTTTTTAACGTATGGCCAAAGTTCACTTTTGTTGGTTTCCAAGCAACCTCTTTTACCATAGCAGCGGTAAAGGACAATTTTACGGACTGATTCATTCCCGCATTCTTCTTCAATATCACTTTCTCTTTTGCAGCCTTTCGTGATATGTTGGAAAGATGGTGTAACAGCAAGGAAATCGAAGTTTGTCTTGCATGCGAAATTTTGATTTCAAAAGATACATTCCATCACAAAAAATGTTGCGAGCCTCCTAGACAATTAATATAATTTCTCATGATGCACAAACCCGAAGCTTTTCCCTGTACCATCCCCGCCCCTGGCCACGTTTTACACACATTGCCTATAACCTTTCGCAAAAGTTTCCTTCTGTGAAAAACACATCTTGTGGAATATTATAATTTAAAAAGTCTTGTGTGGTATGCTGTTGTTATCATGATCATTTTCTTTTATTATTTAAACGACTTTAAGTGGATGAATGTCTCATTATCAAAACTATAAAGCCCACTCTCTTATCACGTGGCATTGATGTAGATCAGTTGCCCGATGGAGAGGTCAAGAAGGCAAAACGTTGGCTAAATTCTGGTAAGCACACGTGAAATGTACAAAGCTAACAGCCCACCATCTTGATGAAGGAATAAAGGAATAAGGGAAGAAATGAACCTTGCTAAGAGTGTACATGTAGGGTTCACCGCAAAGTAATTGCCGAATCATTCGGTAAAACACACTATAATTGTACGTTGTTTAATCGACCAAATGAAAGCGTGTGCATGAAAATTTGGGAACAATTATCACTTAAATCGGCCTTATGTGAGGACACTGCTTGAAAAGATTGCCGATGATACAACACGGAAACAACTCCAACTCGAAACTTCTTTTTGCCGTTTGATTTCAGATTTATAGTTCATAATTTAGAGGTATGATTAACCATGACGTGTTTTCGCTGCTATCAACAGAAGTAAAAAGTAATAATAATAATGGTGTGTGCAAAGTACAATGTTAGATTTAGCGAGTTCTTGAGCTGTATTTCCTTAGTAAAAAGTATTTTACATTTTTCAATCACCTAACTGATGGCGTTAAATTTGAGACCTGTTTTAATTTGTAATAGCATATTCATGAAATCAAATTGCATAAAAATACTAGAAAACCTCAGCGAAGTGATTGACACTGAAAGAAAAGCCACCGACCCTTGTGATTTTGGGCGTCGATTTCTTTGCCCTTGTTAGACGTGAAAAATGACATGTTCAGTAGCATTAATTATGCGCGTAAAGTGCCCTGTGTTAATTTTAGCAAGTAATTGAACTATAATAAAATTACTAGTTAGCTTAATGGAACCACCGCATTGTCATCACATAGGAAATACATCCTTGAAGCTCTTGCTTGTAAAAATAACCTAAATTCGACTTTCTTATGAGCAATGAAAGTAATATCGAAACCAACATAGTTTTACATATTATATACTTTTGCTTTCAGCAATTTTACTGCCGAAACTTACAGTTAGGCCTGGATAAATTCGAGGCAACAACACGTAACGCTGTTAAATACAACTTTGCTGTGCGATGTTGAAAAAAGTTAAATGTTGTTGGATTGCAAATGTGATGGTAAAAAAAAAAAACTTTGTTCGAGACATTCAACATCACTCGATATCACATAGCTCCGTTCTCAGGATTTATCTCTTACATAAAATAGTTGTTGGACCCGGTCAGTTATTGCTCAAAGTGAAGGCTTCCGGTAAAAACACTAAGAAATTAGGCTGTTATTATAGTTTAATCGAACTACTGAAAGCGTGTGCAGGAAAATTTAAGAACGTACCAATAAAATCGACCTTACGTGCGACCTCTGTAGGAAAAACGCTACTCAGAAGCCTTTAAGTAGGTAGTCACCCTTTAGAATCCACATAAACAAAAGGCTGAACCATATAACATTACACATCTTTGTCCCTGGAGGTTTGAAAGAATAAAAGTGTTTAAAATCCACGGTTTTGTCCTTCAATACCCAAGTATTATTTTCAGTTTGTACAATCATACTGTCATCGAATTCATGCTTATTCAGTTTCACAGTGATGCCATGTTTCTGCGTTAAAGTTCTTGCTACGTGTGTTGAAAAACAATACCTAAAACATTTTTGATGGCAGTCCAAAATCGGTGATTTTTCGTGACAAAATGCCTATTTGAATACCGCACCTTTTTCTCATGACTCTCGGTAGAGTACTTGTAACTGCTTCTCTAATAGTGTCTCGTAATGTTATATGCAAATTACACTAGGAGTCGAAATATGGCTGATGAAATGTAAGATGAGTTTTTTACGAACGAATATCATTTCATTTTGGCTAACGACACACCTGCGGTAGAAAAAGTACATTTTATGATTCTGGTAAATTAATACCGTGCCTTTTTGGAGTACACAATCAGTCTTAATGTACCACATAGTGCGGCGAATACTGGTTTGAAGTGGCTCTTACACAAGAGTAACTGTGATAGGCCACGTGGTTTATTTTCCTTTTGTTGTTTCCAGACCAATGACTTGAACTCATGATTAGTTTCACCTTCACACTGATGGAACACCCGTTTCTGCGTTCACATTTTATGTACCGTATGAACAATTAAACTTCGTTGTTGTTCTTTTGCCAATCAAACCGAAATAAATGTTTTCGTGTCAAAATTGATGAGTTAATTAACCAGCGCATCCCGCTGGTACTCAGGGTTAGAGTTAAAGGACCCCTACCATCCGACTGTCTATATCTGATTAAAAACCATTTCTCTTGTCTTCCGGTTGAGTATTTCTAAGAAATTTTGAGTGTTATAAATGGCCATATCGCCTCACCATACAACGAGGTTAATAACATGACTGATAAAGCAGTCACGTATTTAAGACATATTTGGTTAAATGATTTACCAAAGATAATTGATTTGATTAGGCGCCTGTAATTTCTTCACATCGACGCTCTAAAGCACTGCAAACGGCAAGACCACTCATGTTCTTCCCTTGGAAGCGCGGTGTTAAAACTTGAAAATGTCAGAATTTAGTCTCTTGCCATCCTGATTTGCCTACTTCTTTTCGCTACTGGGACCATATAGAGTTGCGGATACTGGTAAGTGCTCTTCACACAACAGTAACCGATAAAACAGATATATATTGACAAAGATATTATTTCACTGATATACTTGTAGATATGTCTAGACAACTACAGTGCAATTTTACTTTTTCCCATAAGATCAGCCTACTTAACGCTCTGAATCATTCCACATCCCGTTCTTGCTTCGGAAGCTCGATGATCAAAACTTGAAGATGCCAGAATTTGGTGCGTCTATTGCCACTGTCATTTGCCTGTTTGTGTTCGTTACCGGACAAACTTCTGCAATGTTCTGGCGACCCACTCCTTTGCCAACAAATCCAAAGGATCCTTACTACATGAGTAAGTTCATCAATTGTGAGAATTTTGTTTCTTCACAACAATATTCTACGGACTGCCTCGGCAATCCAATTTCAGTTTCTTTGAATAAGAAATCATAAGAACCCTAGCATTTTGAACAGTTGTGGCTAATATTTAGCTTGGAACTGTTGCCTTGAATAGGATGCAGTTTTACGTGTATACGGCCAATGAACTTCATAGCACCGCGCATTTTTCATTTAGGTTTAGTAAAGGAAACTAAAGGACTCTTAAGGAAGTGAAAGGATGCTGTACAATTTAATGTAGTGTCTTGTAAGGTTTTATTTGTCCATTCCCGCGGTGCTGTTTGTTTTTCCATTTAGGACTTCTTCAAGTTTAGAACTTTGAGTGAAAGGGTGCACTGTTGAAGGTAACAACATATCGTTCAATGATTTTTTTTTTGCAGAATTCGAAGTTGTACCACCAGCTAAAGTCACTGCAAACAAACTCATGACAAATTTTCTGCACATTCGTCCGAAGATTAGTGCGCGCCGTAAGAGGGCACCCTTCATTGAAGATATCGTGGTAGTTATGGACGGCTCTGGATCGATTGGCAGTTGTGAATTCAACAAGGGAAAGAAAGCACTTAAACACATGATGGGGTTAGCGAACGTGCAAGGAAGTGACACGAAGTACGCTGCAGTTACCTATTCCAACTCAGCTACTGTCAACTTCAAGTTTTTGCCATACGCCACTGCAGCGAATAAAATGATGCAAATGTCTTACCCTTCTGGCATGACCAACACTCAAGCTGGACTGGTGGAAGCGAAGAAACTGTTTGACGACCCTTTATCAGGTACGTTTTCAGATACAATATTTATACGACAAAAACCAAAATTTATAAATGGATATTAAACGATTAGTATTCTTTTAAACCGATCACACCTACGTAAGAAGGAAGCTTACATGGTTAGCATGCAATGGTTAGCAGTGCTTATTTAGTGCGCAAAATGACGATAATTTCTTGAGTCTGCTAATTTACTACAGTTGACTCAAATAACACGCAGAAAGGGTTATTTTAAGTAAAGGGTGTTATGATTCGAAGAACCATCCCCGCTAAAAGTGGGAGAAGAAATGGGAGCTATTTTAATAACCCTACCTAATTGTTATATCCGAGGGCTCCGTATTACCTCTCCAAGCTATTTGCCTCAATTTTCCTTTACTACGCAAACAGTTTTAAAAGTGAATTTTATTCTCCTCGTTTTTTTTAATGGAACAATCCTATCTTGTCAATAACTGTAGTACTGTGTTAATGTGAAGCTCGAGTGGTGTGTAGAACAGCCATAATTATTTTTTAAATAATAACGTGCCATTTATGGCGACATATTTCGCGAAAATGACGTAATGGATTCCATGGTTTTGAGATTTTTCTTCCAGTAATCGTCTAAAATGAATAAATGTACTGTGAGAGACTTTGCCAAAGCACTACTTTTATCACGAAAAGGAAGTGAACAATTGGTCAAAACGTCTGTGTTAATGTTCGTGGAGGTAAGAACATCTGAAATCCATTCGCAGGGGCACCTTCTGCATAAGGTTTAACTTATTGTAAATTTCTTCATACAAATATTTCCCATTTTTACAGGTCGCCGTGTTAACTCAAGGAAGATGGTTTTCCTTGTCACTGATGGCCAGTCAAATGTCCAGAAACAGTTGACCATTCCTAAAGCAGACGCGCTGAAAAACAACGGGGTGCAGATCTACGTGGTTGCTGTTGGAACGTACATCAATGGCATTGACGAGTTGGTGAAAGTGGCCTCCTATCCGCCTGAGCATTTCATTTTCAGGGTGAAGAAACTGCAAGGATTCTGGAATATTATTAAGTTGATAATAAAAGAGGTCGCCCCACAGAAATACAAGATCATTAAGGGCCAGTACGACCCCCCCTGCTAATATCGAAAGCTTGGTAGTTTCTAGAACTAGCGACGGGATGGGTGAGAGAAGTCAGAAATAGCCCTTTACCTGTAACTAAAACAAACTATAATTTCAGTGTGTTACCCTCTAGGTGTTGACTAGTTGATTTTGCCATAAACTATCTTGAAGCTGAGCCTGCAATGTTTCATAATTTCTAAGCCGGGGCCGGTCAAAGAATCGCCTTTTTTAAAGAAAACGTGATAATACAAACTCATGCTGTAATTATTAAGGAACTGCAAAATTCACTTGTAATATTGTGACTGAAAATTTACTCATAGTAAAACATGCGAAGTTGACACAATAGTTGCATGCTGATATCTTTCACGAATTTCTCAAAAAGTACTGATTACTCATTAACAGTTTTGATGGTATCTAAGTTTTACGTCTTTTAAACTGTCCTTCTCGGCGAACAGTGGCCGCAAGACCAGTATATTCGGCTGGAAGAATATTGTAGGCAGTTCAACAAACTAACTACAGTAATTCGAATCATTAAAATAAAGGCAACTAGGTAAAGAATAACTCCAAAAACTTGTAACCGCAGAGGCTATTTTTATAAATAAATTGAGTTGGGTGCATCGTCATACATGCACTTAACAATGTTTGTTTTTGTCTGTGGATGGGCTAGATCTATGTTTCTGTTCCTGAGGTTGCACTTTTCCTCACAATCACTGACTTTAAGGTGGCTCCATATAGTTTTTCAGCGCGCGAGGAATGGGAACTAAATTGGCACAAGCGCGCGCGTGAGGAGCGCGACAGTCCAAGTCAGATGACATGTGCCAATCAACCTCCCAGGCGAACTTTTCCAAAGTCTGATTGAGGCATCTTTATGGCTTACCTTTTCAAAACCTGTCGAGCACATAGCAGTGAAATTATGAAAAGCCTTTAGTTTAATCGCTTTTGTAGCTGACAGTTGCAGTCCTACGATTGTTCTACTATTGTAGGACTGGATTGATTGCGATCTTTAAGTTCAAGCAACACAGAGAGGACTGAAAACGTTGCACGAATTATTACGCGCCTTCAAGAATTATGCGTGAAGAACTTCTTTCCGTTCTCAACTTGAAATCTCAGTGCTGTCCAGGTCAGCTGTCTAGAATCTCTGGGACGAGAAGCTTACGTTTGTTTGGATCGAGCCTAAGTGTAAGTAATTTTTTTCGAAAAGTGCTTTAGTTTTTGCCTTTCTAACAAGCCGTCTATTTTTTGTCGGGTAAGTTGTCTCTACGCCGTTCTCATACGGTTTCAGCAAAATACAGCTGACTTGTGAATTTTATTGAGCGATGAATAAATTACACACTTGTAACGAGGTAACAGTTGTCATTGAATTTTGATAGAAGTTGAAACTCAAAAGGACACTTATATTTCAGTGTCTATTTATCAGTCACCAGTAGCTTTTGATCTAAGTTTTACTTGTGTTGACAAAGTGCGACTTCAAAAACTTCGGTGGTCTAAAATAACACCGAAAATTGAAAAAAGTTCCTAAGCTCAAATACAATTTTTATTTTTACGAACAATTATGCCTAGAATGACGGCATTCAGTGAACGAATAAAGGATGAGTATCGAGTTGACGGCCGGTTCTAAAACAGTCGGCGTTTCGCAGGCGTTCTGTTGACTTGTTGAACCTTGCAGAAAAATAACGTAGTCTTTTTCAAAACGTATAATTTCTTGAGGACATTTTTGTTCCCTTTCTCCAACGTCTGCCTTTAAATATAAATTGAAAGCTTATTTATATACTATTTGCTATTCCATGCAGTTATCAAACACGCAAGTAGCCGCTAAGAAACAATGCGGGTCTCGGCAGACAAAATATTGAGCTTACAACGAACGAGCTGCCCTGCTTTTCTCGGGTAGCATACCAAAAGATGTTCTAAGAGCAAACATGACCGCTTTAGTTTTTTTCTTGAAGAACGGTTGTAATCGGTTAATGGTAAAAATGAAACTGAAAGTGGTTTAATGATTCCACGTTCTGGAAACTTAAAAGGAAATTTTTTGCTGCTGGCAATAAAGTGGCGGCTTCGTTCGAGTTTTTATATCGCGAATCGGTATAAATTTCCTTCTTTTTTGTTTGTTTGTTCGTTTCTTTCTTTATTTTTGCGGAATTTTTTGGTCACATGGATCCTTTACAGTAAAGGAAAGCAGTTGTCCAGAAAAATGTTGTTCTTTGGAGAGAAAATCTTTAGAAAAGCTTTTCTACCGCTTACCCGCGTGCTGTCCACACTCGGCCACGCAAAAGGAATCATGAGCATGCGCAACCCCGTAACTTGAAGAATTTTTATTTTGGTAACGTGAAGAAAAAAGGTGGGTTTTGAGGCATTTTCAAACGCTAATTGCGCGTGTTCCACTCGGTGAAATTTTTTTAAAATTGGAACATTTGTAGGATTTTTGAGTTTTTCAGTCATACTAAAGTAAGAGTAATTTTTGTACATGCAATTCTGCATTAATCGTCGAAAACGGAAATTTACTATTCTGACAAAACTTATGTACAAAATTTCTCACAGCTTTGCCAGTTGAGAGTTGAGACTTCTCAAACGACAACATCTTTACCACAAAAATAGCCAAAATTCACCGTGTAAAAAACAAGAAATGACGTGAAGAAACTGGGTAAGCTTAAAAAATGAGCCAAACAGCTATATCAGTGGTTGCCATGGAAACAGGCCAGGCCCAGAAATTGTGACTTTTTTGAAAAGTATAAAGGCTAGGCTAGTTGCTTTTGTAGCTTTTCCCTAGTGAAATGTAAATCAATGTCCTGAAAATCAGCAAAAAAGTTATGTATATTTGTCTGTTGAAACTGATGAGAAACTGTATGGAGCCACCTTAAGGAACAGATTTCCCAGATAAGGCGCTTATTGATTGTTTACAATTTTATACATTGATTTTGCCTCCATTCGCCTTGATTCAAATGTCGACCATTTACAATATCTGATTTACAATATCTGACTTCATGGTAAATATGCAGACGAATCAACTTTTATACAAACAGTAATTTAAGAAAACTACTAATAGTATCAAAGACGTCGAGTACACGGGAACACAAGTGCTTCAACACTGTGAACAATCAACCTGGGTACACTGGGCAAGGCAAAAACGTTTACGGATTATATTAGTTTCTAGAAATGGGTCTCAGGAGCATTAAGAGAAATCGGGTAATATCGAGTCTTTCACCCAATTTAGGATAATTGCCCTTTGCTGGTAGCAATTAATAAACAATTAACGAGATTCCTGGTGTAACATCAGATCAATTTTTTTATATGAACATTGAAAACAAAACAATTTGCCATAACGTGAAAGAAATGACAGAACGTGACATGAACTAAAGAATTTAATGAAGCTGAAAGAAAAGCAAGCGTCAAATTAAAACCATTTTTGGTGCTGTTGAAAATTCCTGTGGCCTAACATATAAAACGAAGACACGAAGCTACCAATGTACTGCATCAGGAAGTCAGTAATGGAAGAGGTATGTACTGTATATGAGTTTTCCACCTGATATTACATAAAAAGTTATAGATATAACCAAACGTTTTTAACATTCTTCTGTGGCAGTTAGAACTAAGAAAGGACAGAAAATTGTCTTTCGTGTGATTGGTTGTTCTATGTTTCCCTACCTGTCCTACCTTAATCGCTTGGGAGTGGCCTGGGAGAGGGGGTTTCGGAGGATTTGGGAGGGGATATATAACACGGTTTTCAGGGGAATAGAGGGGTGGAGAATTATCCATAGTTCACACAAAATGTCGAGGATCTCTGATGAGCAGATTGTTATAAATCATCTGAACGACTCCAAGTGAAGGAGCAATTATAGCGGACCTCCTTTGCGGCCAAAGGCCGCAGAGCGGAGCAACACACTCATAGTAGAAAAAATATACACCCATGCTGGTCAATTTTAATGGTCACAACGTCACGTGTCCGTACGACGACCGACGTCCATTGCACCATACTTGATGGAAAATGTTCAAAGTATCTGAATACTCGCGTGCATTTACTTGTAGTGAAAAATGGCAGACTACCCTCGAACAAACGCTTTAGTCTAAACCATCTTTTCTGAGGGGATACGTAAAATGTTTGTAAGGTGCATTTCTATAAAAGATGCCCTTGTTTTATTTCTAAGCGTTTGCAACAACATAATAATTCACGGACCTGATTGTGAGTGAAAGGCACTCTTAGCGGTCAGCTTCGCCACTTGCAATAGGTGAGATTTCACAAGGAAACGACAAAGGAAACAGCATGCATTTAGAGGAACTTGATTTGTGCTAATGGTAGACCCTAAATAAAATACCGCTATGTTTCTCTTATTTCAATGTGTTCTTTATAAATAAAAACGCAAAGACAGGACGTAAAGACGAAGCATATACAAAATGCGGACCGCCATGGAAACCCTTTGTTTTGGTTCATTTTCTGAAACAGAGGACACATTAACACGATTTTCAACAATTACAACAGTAGTTTCTCTTTCATCTCTGGGTCGCATTGTTTACAAAGTTGAAGATCATTTGTGATTCTCGAATTTCTCTATTCAACCGCTGTTGCAACCGTAAAGTACGGAGTTTCTTTACGTGAGGTCCCTGGAAACTCTGCATTTTGTATGCAAGAAATCATGGAATACGCTTCCCTCTAAAACTTTCAAACACAAGTTTCTGTCTGTGTTTAGTAACTAGGAGTTCCGCCTAAAGTCTACAAATAAGCTTAACGTAGGTTTTAAAAGAGAAAAAGACTAAAAATGCCCGGTGACAAGACTGAACGAAAGTTACTCTTGCCACCATTTGAATGGAAAGCCCGTCATTTCTCCGCATCCGTCCTTATTGCAAATGTCACAACACTGAGAACAATGCTGAGAAGGGCATTGAAAGCGACAATTAACTTCAAAGAAGCGGAAAATTATGTACGCAAGAAACCTATACTGTTCTGCGTGGCTCAATATAACCATTTCCATGCCTACCATGTCAAGGCAAACTGTTATAACAAAGTTTATGTACATAAAATAACTGCTGAATTTCCGATTTGATGTGGTAGGGTAGTGGAAAGACGTGCGAATACATCGTTGCTGGTTTTTGTTTTTCAGGTGGGGCGCGTTCAAAACTCAGAGCTTCACGATTTTTTCTCTCCAATTTTTTCTCTTTTTTCCTTTTTTGTATTTGTTTTTTGCTTCGGTTTGATTTTTGTACCTCCTTTCCGTCACCTCCTTCCTTTATAGCGGGTTCTATTTCCATTATCCTCGCATGCACACTGGATCGGATGGAGAAAAAAGCCTCGCACAAAGACAGACAGGTTGCCGAGAGAAATGATGACGCCATGGCTGTGTCTGAGTCTACTGGATTTATTTTTTTTAATATTCTGCTCACCTTGCTAAATATCAGCCTGCACAAGCGAAAAACAAACAGTACCAGGTACAGGATACCTCAGTAGAATCAAATCGTTAATCTAACACCACGTTGAACTCTTCATAGAATTCTGTTGAGATACCTGCAAAGAGTTCAGGAAGGGCAGCTCCGATCACTGCTCTTGGCGTTCTAACAGTAGATGGGTGGGGTGGGGGGGGGGGGGGGAGGGTCAGAAAAAGAGACAATTCCCGCAACCATGACAGCCCCAAAGAATCCTGGACATCTTACAGATGTCTACCAGACGAAATCGAAAGGAAGGACACCGAATGACTATCTCCCAGGATTTGTTTGAAGAACATTCTATCAGCATTACTCATCGACATAGCATCAGTAGCTTTAGAGCAGCTGAAGAGCAAAGGAGGCAAGAGGACTAAGGGATATTACGAGTTCCAGTAGGTCGCCCTCATTGACAGTGGCAAGGTAGAAAAGTGACCATCAAGAAGACCTCGACTTGTATCGGAAAGCGCATAGCTTTACTACTATCTGTTTGAAGCCTGACAAAATTAAGGATATTTGGTGTCATCAGTATTGACACAACAAAGAGACTACGGATGCGTACGAATTGCCTGGTGATCAAGATGAAGAGAAACCGGAGAATGAAGAATGCAAAAGTGACGAGGAGGAGAGCCACAATGATTTTGTTCTGTGCATTTTGGATGAATAGAACAGTCCTTTGATAATTAACGTCATACCAGATGAAGAAATAACTGTAGCTGTTGTTCAAGCTCCACGAGTCTCAAAGTGACATCATGGGGATGAAGTCCACCTGCATGTTTAATAACACTGGTATTGGTGGTGGCTGGGGTAGGAGGGAGGATCACGAAAATTTCCGCCACTAAGGGATTACTAAAATGCCTCAATCCTTTTGGGGGATGAAGCAAATGTTGCTAAACGACAAAACTAAAGGGAAAGGGGCAATATTGAAAACATTTCCAACTGTCTAGTTCTTTCCCTTCATACGCAACAAAGCTTTACAAGAGCTATGCGAAATATAAGCGGCAAGCAAGCGAAAAACAAAAGCATAACCTAACCAGAAGAACGACAAATTTGATAAATTGCAACGTCACAACGAGAGGAGCCGAGACCTAAATTTTGAGAGAATGAACTTGGTAACATTTGGAACAGTTTAACGCTGAATTTCGCAACAAGAAAGGAGTACATAACAAAAATTTCTCACGGCAATAAAGACAGAGAAAGGGCAACAATGAAGCTGGCTCTTGTAATCAGCACTAAAGGAAATCTGGGCAATTTTCTTGCTTTTCTTCCAGCATGGCGCTTCTGGTAAAAATAAGCTGCGAGGCCAGGACCACCAAGAAAATAGAATAGAAAATGTCTGGTAACTCTGACAGTTTTGGGCACCAAATTCGCGAAACAAACCACTTTTACGACTCCAGTGTCGTTTGACCGTTGTTTTGTCTGTCCAAGTTTGACCTTAAACGGAAGTTTTTGAAACTTATTATGATTATACTTCAGCGCCAGTTTACTTTTTGGTTGCATTTTGACTGAAAAAAATCGGAACCAGATGCGTTTGAAATTACGGTTATTTTGTCGACCAAAAACAAAAAGAGAAAAACAAAACAAAACTAAAACAAACAAAATGACCTTTACTGCGTTTACGTCCGCGCACCTGCCAGTCATTTACAACTTTTGTTCAGTGTTTGATTGCTCGGCCACCTAAAAAATTTACACTACACGTGACTCGTGATACCTGAAACTTCTTTGGTAGAGTTTTCTAATATCACCCTTGTGCAAACTTAATTGACTTCGATTACCTCCACTAAATCTGGAGTGTTCTTGAGATCTTATTTTTGTTAAATTTTTTTTTGCCGGGTGAGGAATCTTCCCTAGCGAAAAGAAAAGAGACGTTTGTGTGGGCGAACAGTTTGTGCTGAGGACGGGAGCACTGGCCCGCCATTAATGTGGCCTGATTTTGTCGATGCTTGACTCCGCGCCATGTGTGGATTGTGTTTGTTGATGGCTTTCGTCCTTGCTCTTAGGGTTTTTCTTCAAGTACTCGTTTTTTTTTTCACAACATTTCTTGATTACTACTGAGTATTCGAACTGAAAGTAGTGCAGTTAAGAGCTACTCTGTGTAGTTCTATTTCATTTCCCATTGCATTTGTTATCCAGTTTTAATTTGTTAGTAATAAAAAATACGATTCATCTGCTGGAACTGTCAGGAATATCGGGAAAGGCAAACACTGCAAACAAACCAAACTGTAAAGTAATAGAAACAGCAGATCTTGGAATATTAGTTAAAATAGCAAAGGACGTTCAATGGAAACATTGCATAACCAACCCCAACATATAAAGCAAAGGCACAGGTAACAACGAGCGTATCCGGTAAGGAAATTAATGTGAAACCAGCTGTTTTCAATTTTTTAACCAATTCGCTGAAACGGACGGTAGATAAATGTACGCTATGTATGTGCTTTGTTCACTGAATGTTACATATAATCAAGAAAGGCCTGCTGAAAACGCATTTCCAAAGCTATATAGTACCTTTACAAAAATGAATAAAAGTGAATGCAGGGCACAAACCTATCTTTTGTGCGACGGGGTTGTAATATATTTTTTCGTATCTTTAAAAGTTAACGATAGAGATAACTTAATTTGGTTGCTATTTATTCTTTTTTCTTACTTTGGCTCTGTTGTGAAAATGAACGTCCAGTCACTCCCTAAAAAAAGGAGAGCTTTAAGATGTTATATTTGGAAGGTTTGGCCGCTTCGTCAAAAGAAAGCATCTCCCTAATTAGTTACAAGGAAGAAGCTGACAGCGTCTCCAACTTGTCCAGGATCAAGATCGTCTTTGTCCAACAACCAAACTGTTTTCCTTCTGAGCTGAAACACTTCTATAAGAATAACCCGCCCTCCACTACAATTTCAAAAGCAGAAAGCTTGCAGCCCATTCAGAAGCTTAAATGTGTCAGAACTTGGTTTTCATCTTGCCACCGTGTTTTGTCTGTTTGTTTTTCTTAGCAGCCAGGGCTCAGCCAACTCTAGGCGATCTATTAGTTTGCCATCAGATCCAAACCATCCTTACTACAAGAGTTAGTTTTGCATCTTTTTTTAAATTGTACTTTACACGGTTACAATCATAGTCAATTAAGTCCGGCATTAAAGAATACCTCATTGATTTCATTGGTCTGTAAGGAGTAGCTGTAGTTTTTTTGGTTAGGTTATGTTCATTCAGTGCCTTTTTCATTTCTCGAACAAGTAGTGGAATTCAGCGAAATGATACAGAGGATACTATTTTCGCAGACGGTTGTAATTTCTCTTAAGAGTTGAGCTTTAAGAGAAAAAGAGATATCTTAACACTCATGGAACGAAAAGCAGGTGAAAATAAAGTTAAGAAAAATTAAGGCTCGTTGCCGGTGCAAATGCCGTAGATGCTTGCTTTCACTTCTACATGTGCAAGTTATTTTTAATGAGAAGTCTACTTCATGGGTCATTCATTCAGAACATTTAATGCCTGACGCTTAAGCCCTTTGATAGTTCAATAAACATGGTAATCTCATCTCCGATTTGTTTTCTTTGCAGCTCATCAAAATATGTTTTTCCACCGGTGTCTGTGCGGCTTGGCTGATCGTTTTCCCTCATCTGCATCCTGGCATCTCCACGCGTCACAAGAGCCAGCAATCTCTCACTGAAGACTTTGTTTTTGTTATGGACAGCTCTGAGTCGGTTGGCAGTTGCGAATTTGGAAAGGCACAAAAAGCGCCTAAATACATGATGAGATTAGCCAACGTAGGCGGAAGTGACGCAAAGTATGAAGTAAGTTCGTAGTAACCCGATGAAGGGTCGTCAAACATCTTCGCCTCCATAAGTCCGGCTTGAGTGTAGTCGCGCCATCAGGGAAAGAAATCTGCACTATCTCATTCGCTGCAGTAGCGTATGGCAAGATCATGAATTTGTTGTTGGCTGATGTGGCAAAGGTAACTGCAGCGTACTTCGCGTCATTTCCGCCTACGTTGGCGAATCTCATGATGTATTTACCAATCCAACGTGTTAGTAATATTGCTTCTTGAGATGTTGCTTCTTGGAAACACTTCTAAAACTAACTGAGAAACGTACGTTTTCTTCTTGGTTGTCAAATTGTTCCTCAAAATTCATAACATAACTTCAGTGAACGTTTTGTTGTTTTTCACAGGTCGCCGTGTTTACTCAAGAAAGATGGTTTTCCTTATCACTGTTGGCCATTCAAATGTTAGGTCAAACTTTGACTATTCCCAAAGCAACCGCACTAAAATACAGCGCGGTGGACACTTTTGGCACCCTATCCACTGGAGTATTTCCTTTTCCGAGTGAAGAACCTCCAAAGTTTCTGGAATGTTATTAAGACGGATTCCGCTCAACATTCGAGCAACAAGTGCAAAAATTATTTACTAAAAAACCTACTCACAGCACGGTAACATTTTGAATACTAATTGAAACATCTCACTTTAATTTGCTTCTCCAAGTGACCCTGCGATTAAATTCTAAAGCACTGTCGAGAAAATTAATGTCAAATCTCTTTAAAAATATGCTAAAAACGGGCCCCATTTTGTTTTAAACTGCCATGAAGCGTGTTTTTCAATTAAAATGTGGATAACTTCAAATTCGATTTTCTCTCGCGGGGTCAGCTTGGGAGCTTAAGTGTTGATAATTTCTTCTTTTTATTTCAAAATGTAACCATGCTATGAGTATTTTTTGGTAACTTTATTTTTGCACTTTTTGCTCGAACGTTCAGCGGCAATCATCTTAAGTTGATTATAAAGGAGGACTCGTCTGGTAAAAGGCCATGAATTATGGACAATATAAGCCTCCCTACAAAACCGATTTTGCAGTAAAACTTAACGTTAGATCAGCTTTGTTTTAATAGCCGAACGTGTTTTTATTCTTAGAACCTGCAATAGTTTTTGACCAACGCAATTGACTTTTTTTTTCAACACAAAGTCTGAATAAGGGGATTGGGGATGGAATTCTTTGGTGTGGTCACTGAAACGTGACGCTATTTCTTTTCTTTTGTTTTTACTTTACACATTTCGATACTACTACGAACTTTAAATGTAGTCATAAAAGCAACTCCTTAACTGTATCTCACTTTATTCCCCCGCAGGGATTTTGCAAAATCCCGAGGAGGCATCCTTATAGCTCGCGCGTATATAAAGTAAAGAGAAGTAAAGTACTTACACTTAAAATATACAGTATATATACCAGATCAAATCTCGATTTGCCAGAACAGGGCGCGCACGGAATAATCGGGTAATGATGACGTTTCATCACTAAACGCCCCAACGGAATAATCGGGTAATGATGACGTTTCATCACTAAACTCCCGAACGGAATAAATGGGTAATGATGACATAGCATCAGTAAACATGTGACGGTGTCAGTAAATAAAAAATCTCCGTCTAGGGGGTGTTCGGTGTTCATAGAAAACCCGTGGGTTGTTTTGCCGTCAGCCATACTGCGAGCACTTCCTTACCGCACATGTTTTCAGTATATGTAAAATCCCGAAGAGCAGCTGTTTTGAAGGCGAAATAGAAACTGTAGATTTTATTTTCGTTTGCCTCATTTTATTCCCGTAGAAAGCCAACGTAAATTGTCAGGCCACGAGAAGGAAAAGTTCAAGTTTGACCGAAGAAATTTTGGATCCAGAGATGCTGCGTAAGACTATTTGTCAGACACGCATTTAATATATAGAAATCATTTGGAAACGATTTGTCGACACAGATCACTCTGGGGGACTGAAAGCCTTGGTCCATAAACAAGCAAGAATTGCTCAGCGAACGAGTGAATCTCAACACCAGTAAACCCTACGGGTTTTTAACTCGCGAGAAATATTGCGTTACAATATTGCATTAGGTCGCGTGGAAACACAACAACGCTAGAACTTGCCTTCAGAAAAAGCTCATGGAAACAGTAAATTTCTTGTGAAATTTCTAGGTCAATATTTCAGTTGCAAGTCGAGCTGCGACCTCGTTATTTATAACTTTTCAGACATTGCAAGATAGTTTGGGCGACTAGAAAATTTCGGCACATTAACAACAGTAGCCGCTTTTGCGATTTTACTTGATTCAATTCATGTGGTTGATTGTCTCTGTGGAAAATCTCGCTTGTAATGTACGAAATGCGTCCGAGAAAGCGCATTTTGTATCAAAAGTCACGTCCGTTGTTCTTTCAATAACAAACTTAGGCCACCAAAAACATTTATGCAAGTTAGCCTAAGGGTAGATTGAATCTACCCATGGCTTATTATTAACTGTAACCAAAGAGCACATTTCACAAGATTGGAACTCCTGCGGTGTCGCTTTTAATGTTAGCGGTAACGCTTTTTCCGACTTTATATTGACTTACAAAACCACAGGCGGCCCAAGCTCACGATCAGAGAAGTTGAAATAATTAACATTATTATATGGCAAGCAATTCTCCAGTCTAAATCGAGCGTTCTGATTGGTTAGTTTTGGGTCGGGATTTTACAGTACGGACCATTACCATGGAAACGGTCCTTTTTTGATATTTCTTTTCGCGCTCCCGCTCCCGCAAAATTCAAACTGCGAAAACGCAAGAAGATAAAAAAAAGAGAAAGGTTTGGAGCTGGTACAAAACAAATGAACGAGGTAAACACGTCTGTTTAGAAAAAGCGCTCTTCGATTAACTTTACCGACTTTTTGATATAAGCAAAAGACTCGCCAGCAGTGAATCAAAAAGCATGGCCAACGATCTTTAGTGACTGTGTGTGTTTATTGTTTTTTTGCACGGCTATAGACTGTAAGCTGTAAAGAACCGAATAAATCGGCCAAGACAAATAATAATTATTAAAATTCAGCATTTAACAAAAGAGCACGTTTCTCACAAGAAAACCTCTCGACGAAAAAAAATGAAAACTGCAAAACAACTAGCAAACGGCTTTCATCGGCAACTGTAAATCGAAAGGAAACGATCACGTTCTTGTCTAGCTTAATATTGGCCATCACTTCAGTCAGCGCTTTCCACATGAACAAATTAAAGCTATACGTACATGCATTAAACTAACAGTTTACCTTGATTCCTCAGCGAGAATTCGGTCGTTTTTGTACGGACCTCGCTGCGCTCGGTCCGTACTGCCACGATCTCGCACCAATATTCCCCAGTACGGCCCTCGCGTTCAGTTAGTAAGAGGTTATAATATTCTTTTGAAATACGCGAAACGTGACTCTCGCCTGCATGGTGGCATATGGGGGTGTTGTGTTACAACGGTTCGTATTTATAAAGGTTTGTATGGGAGAAAACGCTTTCGAATTTATAGCTAAATAGAATAATATTTTGACAATAAAATGAGAAGCGAGATAACAACAGATATAACGACAAGACATTGAGGTAAGATGATTTTATTGTCAAAATATCATTATATTTAGCTATAAATTCGAAAGCGTTTTCTCCCATACAAACCTTTATAAATACGAACCGTTGTAACACAACACCTCCATATGCCACCAGGCGAGAGTCACGTTTCGCGTATTTCAAAAGAGTGTTATGTTAATTATTTCAACTCCTCTCATCGTGAGCTTGGGCCGCCTGTGACAAAACGCATGCAGAATTGCGTTGAGCAAAGCGCGTGGTCCGCTCCACGCGGCAGACGTTTCTAGAGAGAAAGTAAAGAAAAAAAGTATCTGAGAGGGAAAATGAAACTCCATACTTGCATATAAGGAAATTATTTCCATGTCGCGGGAAGTTGCTTTCCCGCATTTGAGTACAATTTCCCTATAAACTTTCGACTACAATGTTTGTTCTTATAAAGAACTTAGATTATCGAAGAAGAAAAGTTTGATTTCAGCAATATAGGACGAACAAATCGTTTGAGGCACGCGACTCGCCCAAGTAGCTTCACCTTTATTCTTCTGCTGCTTATTGTTCCTTTATTGTCCCTCATTCAATCGATAGGTTCGACTAGTTTGCGCCCAAACAATAAAGACCCAAGTAAATACCCAAGCACAAAGAAGTTCCACGGTTGACAGAAAAAAAAAAGCTCATTTGCGTTAGTGATCGATGTGTTACATTACTGGCGCGATTCCGTAAGTTCATGAAACCTCTTAGCACTGGACTGAGTACTAATCTCAACTTGGCCTGCTTCTGCAGGAACAATCTAAAACCTAAATTATACTACAGAAAAATAAATAGCACATAAAATTGTTTCTAAGTAAATCAAGAAAAAGGAAACCTTCAAAATCAATAAATACGATCACAAAACCTCTTAACAGCGGGGGCAGCTGTAGTGTCAACTATTACTAGTGTTAAATTTATCGTTTTCTCTTAGTAAAAGGTCGATTGCTATTTGCTTGGATTGATCAAAACAAGCCTTTTTTACGCCTTTTGTGCTCTATATGGCTGTTGTCAGTTGTCGTTGTTTGTCTTAGCGGTTAGCTTCACACAGTGCTAAGGACACTGCGTACTGCTGAGCACTAGAATGCAACTGATAACGCGAACTTAAGTGAAACTATATGAGCAATAGCCTTTTGAATGGCTGTGATTTCTGTGGGTAGGTGTATTTTATTAACAATGGAAAGTATTTCAGTAACATGTTTACTTGGGGTGAAATTGCAAACCACTTTGTTACAAATAAATTGTATTGGCTTTACATACAGTTGATTTGTTTCCTGATATTCAAGTGAATTGACACAATCTTCTTTCCTTTTCTTTGTTCCTGATCATTTTTGCTTAGTTATAGCTTTCTGGGCTCAATGTTTCATGCCGGAACAACTGCCAGTCAGTTCTAAGGGATTTAAAATTAATTGTAACAAAATAAGAAAAGTCGATTTAAATGTGTAAGTTAAAACTCTTACATTACAATAAGAAAACTGTATATTTTGCAACAAAAACAACAAGATTGCTAATCAGTTAAATAGACAAAACTATTGAAGCAGCTGTAGCCACAAAAAAATAATTGCTTCTCCTAGGCAGCGACTGAATCATTGACTAGCTGTCGATACGTGACGTTAATTTAACACGCAACTTTCATTGATTTCGTAAATAGGAAAATTTTCTTTTAAATACATCTCACAGATTTTTTTCCATAAAATAACAAAGAACGACTAATTTTATTCGCTTTATCTTTGGCAAAGATAAAACCATATGCAAATTGCATATTTAAACGTCTATAAATGATTTTCATAGGTTACTTTGATATCTCAACTGGAATTGAAATGACTTTTCCTCTGGATTTACACGCCATTTGTTCATTGTCACAGACAAAATTAATCGTACCCGGTCACAAATATGCCCTGTTAACCCTTTCAGAATTACGCTTAATGTTAATTGACGTCTTAACTTTTGAGTTCAATTCTAACGGACAAAAATTTAATTAAAGTTATAGAGCAAACCCTCAAGAAATACTCTTTGTTCTTCCATACAGTAGTTTGAAAATTGACATTCGGAAATTTCTCTCTCATGGCAGTTGGAGCAATTAAGACGGAAATGTCAAGACCCATATCTTTAACACTAAATCTTGAACGCGTGCGCAACGATTTGCACTGAAGTCAATGTTTAGGACAACGTTAAACACCCTGGTTCATTTTCCTTGTCAGCCCCCGAGAATACACATTTTGTTATGAATTTTGGATTCTAAAGTGGTCAAGATATGAATCAATATATAGGGAACTTTTCCTTTCTTTTCCATTCTATTAATTAAGATTCATTCCTCTTTTATTTAATTAATGATCGATTGTTTGACATATGAAATAATCAATTAAGATGTGGCTTTTTTCCTTCGTAATATTTTAAGGTTACAGTACAACTAGTCCAGTAGAACTACAACATGCTCGTGTATCAGCTTTTTATGACTTTGTTACTTTTCAACTGCATAAAATAGTTTGAAAACAACGAGTTTTGTCAGAAGAGGACTATCAAGGATTGCACTACGAAGTTAAGTGATGTTTTTGAAGTCCTGGAGGGTACAACTAAGGATCAGAAATTTAACAAATGCGCAGAATTACAGGTAAGGATGATGAACAAGGAAACCTCCCCAAAATTTGTCTTTCCCTTCGCCTTCAGTCGGCGTATAATATCTTCAAATTTCTGTGCAATACCGCCCGAGTTTTTGTGCTTTGGAAACTGAGTCGCATTCTGTAGAAGTATGACAAAATCAGGCGGCACCACAGCCGTCAACGTGATTGTTAGCAAAAGTTAAAGAAAACGCGAAGATAAAAAATAAATAAATAAAAAAGTTAGTTCATCTTTTCAGGAGCAGTCATATGGTCTCTGTAGTCAGAGAATTGCTCCCGAAACGAAAGACCAACGATAGGTTAATGGGGGAGGACAGCTCAACTCAAAATTGCTTTGAAGAAAATGATTCTAGTGAAATATCATCCATTCTGAAAAAATGTCATTGAAAGATAGGGTGGGGCATTAGAGCTCCTTAAAAAAACTAAAGAGGGTTAAAGCACTGTTTGTACCCTTCTTTATTCCTTAACTTTATCGAGATTAAATTTAAAAAATATGAACTTTCGAGGCACACAGTAGTATACAGATATCCGTTTTGTTCTACTGAAATATTCGGCATCAAATCCCCATATTCCCTTGTGTATTCTCTCCATATGTGGGTTCTCAGAATAGTGATATCAAACCTTCTACCTAACTGTCGATTCTCTTCATAGCTACTTAGATAGATCTGCAGAAAAGTTTCGAACAGATGGCCAAGGCAGCCTTCCAAACGTCCTGAAAATTGCTGGAAATACACAAAGCATCCGCAACTCTTAAATGGAAAAGTCACTAGTTAAGCGATTTTAAGAGCCTAGTTGTTGGCTATTGGGAGATTTGCCATATTTGGCGAGTCATGGACTTAGGCAGCTAGGAAATACAGCTATCATAATTGGCCATTAAAGATTTTAGGCTATTTGCAGTGGATTGTTAAAGCTACAATTCAAATAAAGTTTGTCTTTTGTCAAAAACTATTTTAAATTTTACTTTTAGTCCAGCTGTCAGTTACAAACTAATTGTTTTTTTTTATTTCAGAAAGTTATCAACTGCTTTTCCTTTCCTCGATGTTCTGGAGACCTATTGTGGTCGTTCCGTTACATCTTGGTAACAAGAGCGAAATTAATGAAAATAGATAACTTGTGTCCTGATCTCAAATACGAAGACTTGAAGAGATACATGATGGGTAAGTAATTCAAAGGAAAGCCCTTTCCTTCTTCTAAAAGCCTATGCCCAAAACGATTGTAAGACCCGTGTGGTGAATGCAGTGTCTCATATTTCAATGCTGCACCTTGTTCTGACCTTTTCAATATGTTACCAGAAGCCCAGACAAAAGAAGTACAAACGTGGTGGAAAACCATTCACTTAAGAGTATCTCAAAATCATTACATCTGCAAAAACGAAAGGAGAATGCTTATAATTGTTGTCGTCTTTTCTATAGCTTGCATGCAAGATATAAAGGGAGTTTAACGGGAAAAATATTTTTTCTATAACCATGAATTCGCAAATAATTGTTGTCGACTTCGCTAGTAGTCTTATTGGTTATTTGGTTTAGGTTTCGTTGATTTTACGCATACCTCAATTTATCAACTTATCATGTAGGTGATTCACTGTCCTGCTGTGGCGTCAACGCAATTTACGATAACTGTGATCGCAAGTACATGTGCTATGAGGGAGAACTTTTCTTTTGTCACCGCATCAGAAAAGAATTTACAGCCACGAATTTGGAGGAGCGACAGAGGTTTGTACAAGCTTTGAGAACAGCTTCAAAGAACCCTGTTTACAGAGCTGAATATAGGAGGCTAGCCAGGATTCATTCTCGAATGCCAAGCAGCTGCTTCTTCATCATATGCCTCAGATATTTCTCCCTTGGCACAGATGGCATTTGCTACGTCAGATCGACTGTCGAATAACCGTCCCTTACTGGGACTGGAACAAGGACATGAAGCACTGGGCGCGAAAAACTGAGGTACGCGACGTTTATAATGCAGTACCTCACGGTCTAGGAGGCGACGGGATTTTACCTTATGGCTGCGTCACGGAAGGGTCTCTCAGAGAAGGTGTCTTCTTTGTACCTAAAACGATTGGCGAAGATTGTTTGAAAAGAAATTTTAACCTTTCATGCTCTCTTCCAAGCAGAGAAAAAATACAAGAAAAAGTCAACGTGGAAAATATCACTGTGTTTGAAAAACTTTATTCACGACAGGATTCGTCCTGCTTTACATGCGTCCTGCGGCCACATGTTGAAACACGACTCTGCTCCGTTTACGCCCGAGTTCTGGATCCATCACAGTTTTGTAGATAAAATCTGGGCCGACGGGCAGATGAAAAGCGGCAACCGAACATTTGTGTATTTTACTGTTTCCTTTTTGATGCCAATGAGCGAGCGGTTTCCATGGGAACTACTTGATAACCACGATCAGCTATGAACATCCGGGGCACTCTTTCATGACGAAGCAATAGAGAACATTGTATGAACACAAAACAAGGAACCGGATTTTTGAAACTATGCTAGGTCAAAACAGTGATCCTTAGTATTGTTTCTTAACAATAGACTTAGTTTTTCAACAAGACACATCTGACACACTGATCAGGCTTCAGCTGATAAGATAAAAACATAGGCACGCAATGCGCGCAGAGCCAATGACGTGTGTTTTTTTCACAATATGGTGAAATTTATCCTGACAACCTATGGGACTTTACACCTCCGGTAAGTCCCACCCTAACCCCTCACCACCAAAACGAGTCTTGTGGTTGTCCATTATAAAACCTGGTAATGATCGAGCAGCGTGACTACGCGGAGTAAACAGCGTGACTACGCGGTTCTTCAAAGACTGACAGACAAAAACAAGTAAACTTAAACTTAAACTCACCGTCGAAAACTATTGCACACATAATTTAGGCAAGGATCAGTGGAAAGTTAACAATTTTACTTCAGAAGTAAATGCAAGTTGTAGTTGAACCTTTTATTTTCTTACTTCTACCGGCGAATATCCAATACTTTTCAGTGCTCATAAACGGTCAACTTTCTAAAGGGTGCCGTTTTGACGCTCTGCGTGATTTGCGTGACACGCGACTCGCTTTACTTTGTTTAATTTGTAAGGTTTCAGACGTTTCAGTCAACCACTTACGTTCTTAGTACATTGTATTGTCAAAACAGGAGTCTGCCATCAAACTGCGTTTCTTGTATCCACAATATTTTCGTTTGAAATCGGTTTGAACTAGCGTTTATAAACACGATTGAAATAGTTTTGCAACTATATTTATTTCCCCTGTTGATTGAAGTTGCTTGCTTTGTAATCAAGTCGGCTATAATAATTTTCGTCTTTTTGCTTCACAAATCGACCAAAGTATGTTTACATTTGTAACTTTCCCGCGGTACAAAGTTATTTTTAGCTCACGTGTTTATTTTGAGTCTCAACCTACTGCCCAATAAATTTCGATTGCTTTGCCTTCAAACAGTACGAAAATGTTCAAATTCAGCTCGCTTTCCAGTAGATCCAACAGGTCTCTATTAGAATTCTTTGTCACATATCTGTTGTTGTTAATCTTTCGGTACTGTTTCGGTCGGTTCGAGATGTTTTAAGTGTTGCGTTACATTCAGGCTGAAATTACAGCTGTCAACTATGCAAATTTGCTCAACATACGCTTTACACTTTGAGCTATGAATAACCCCGAAATAAGGTTTAGTATCTTGTAAAGATTTTACTACATCCATCCTCTAATTCCTTGATCACCACTGTGACTTGGATTTTAATTCTAGTTTCATTCAAGTTTTTCAGTTTTAAGAATAGCTAGCAACAAGCCGCGCAATTTAGTTTTAAATGGGTTCACGTTTATAACACGCACTCAAAAATGACACTGCAAATTTTAGATTCGCTGTTACCGAGAGATAATCCCGCAAAATTTTATGCTGTTTTACTCTAGTCTTTTCACTATCGTTATAAACTTGGGCTTTAAATATTGTTTCTTTCACTGTTAATTAGGGATCGAAGTAACGTTCATTTCCACGTTCTGTTCATACAACATCTCAGATTGGCAAGTCCGTCTTGTATTTGCTGCTGTGGAAATTTGTACTTCAGCTAAGTAAACACAGGACTACAACGCGAATAAAATCCTGCCAGACCTCACGTACACAAAACAGGCATTCGAAGTAGATCCACACTTGCGAATGCCCTAGTGGCATGACCAACACTCAAGCTGGTCATCGAGCGGAGCGTTGGGTGACAGAGAGAGGGGCCAGAACTGGACTAAAGCTGGTCTGGTGGAGGCGAAGAAACTGTTCGACGACCCGTTGTCAGGTATATCTTGTTGAATTTAATGTAGGTTGACGAAATTAAACCAGCGCCTCTTAACATAGGAAATGGAAGTGTGAGTGGAATAAGATAAACAAGATTGCAAGTAAGCGATGTGCAAATTTCCATGAGAACATTGGTAGACAGAACACTGAGGTTAATTTTCTAGGTAGTGAGCTAAATTTAGTTGGCGTTACTTGTTATCAAGTGGACGGCAGTACTTTAACAAAAATGACCTTTTTTCCCCATTTTTTCAAAGAAAGTAAGCTTTTAGATTTGTTTAGAGATCAGGTTGTATGGCCATTTGAACCTTCCTACTTTAACTATATTCTTTACAGCATCTTCATAAAGGGAATGACCTTGTTCTTTTTTGAGACTTCACTGTGTAGCAAAATTCTCTTATTTTAACAGGTGTCGTTTAAATTTAAATGTCTTTGATGTTTTTCACATTGGCTAGTATGTCCACTACCTTGATTTGAATCTACCTTGATTTGAATCCTTTCAGGTGTATAACTTCCCATCCGGAGTGAGGGGAAGGAGTATTGTAGTATAGTTGCAACCTCTGGTTGCTTTCTTAATTAAGCGCAGGAAGAGTGAGAACGTGACCTAGGTTAGGTTAATACCACGGCTTGCACTAGCACTCGTCAGTCAAAAGGCGGCTGAAGAACGAATCGAAGAATTTCATATTAGTTATGGTTATGCAGCATTACTAAAATCCTGTTAAAGATTTTTATTGATTTGCAAATTTTGGTTGGTTATCCGTGATAACCAGTTACTCCTTTTCATTCTCATTATTTTTCGGGAAAAAGAAAACAAGGAGCGCTGAGGAACGTATGTTTTCTTCGGCAAATTTCAGAAGAAACGTTTCAGTTAACTTATAGTACCATATGTTATTCTCTTTCCAAAGGTCACCGTTCTGGAGCAAGGAAGATGGTTTTTCTTCTGACCGATGGAAAGTCAAATGTTCAGCAATCGCTGACCATTCCAAAAGCCCAGGCGCTGAAAAACAGCGGGGTGCAGATTTTTGTGGTTGCTGTTGGAACGTACATCTCTGGCATTGACGAGATGGTGAAAGTGGCCTCCTATCCGCCGCAGCAGTTCCTGTTCAGAGTAAAAACGGTCAACTCATTCTGGCAAATTGTCAAGCTGGTTATTCAGCGAGTCTCGCCAAGCAAATATGCCATTATTAATGGACAATATGACCCCCCTTGCTAGAGTGGTTAGTTAAAGCAACAAACCTTGTACGGTTTTAAATTCCTTTTGTAGGGTAGGGAACACGTCAGAAATGAATGTGCTTGTCTGAAAATCAGATGTCAAGTAGTTTAGTAGTAAAGTAAGAAAAGTAGGTTGCAAAGTTATGGCTCAGAAAGGGATTTCACTAACGAGTTCTCACAGCTGCAACCCTTGAAATACACGGAGTAAACGGTTTTGGCCGCGTTAAGGTTTAATTTATATTTTGCACTTAGTTTGATTAGTATCAGACTAACAGTATTCAAATTTCAGTAAGACAAGTAGTCTAGAACTGTAATTGTTATTAATAACTGTATTTGTGGCAAGTTTGTAATTAACCGTATGACTATTTTAGTAACACTGAATTGTATTGTTGTTGGCGGTGTGGAAAGTGCTTCTTTAAAAATAAATCGTGTCGGCCTTTTATATTTTGTCTCATGATATTCCGCATTTCGTTGCGTCGCTCTTATTCTTATACTTATATTTTGCAGTTTATACTTTACTATCAATAATTTCTTTGTTACCTAAATTATAGTTTTCAGATTCCAAACTTTTATGTGGGAATAGCTCTAAAGAGGGGGACTTAAACTGAATTACCTGTGTCAAACTGAAAAAAAAAAGCGTAAATAATTTAACTTTTAGGAGAAAACAAGAAAACAATGCCCTTAACAATAATTTAACAAGCCAAGTAAAAATAACCGAAATGTGTTTAGAAATACTCATGTATGATTGTTTGTATCTCAGAAAGTTTTTATGTCCGCCGTAAACCCTTTTATCCACAAATCTATCATTATTTCATGATCATAGGCAAATCATGGTGAAGGAATCATGATTCGCCGGCCTTGATGCGCCTACCATGGTTCGCCTGTGGTCTAAAGATTATCATGGAAATTTACGCACGAAATGAGTTTACAAAAGAAATACTAATTTCCTTAGATATATAACAATCTTAAAATAGCGAGCGAGCTGCTAATTCCTTCACCGCTTTGTGAATATGGGCAGCTACGGCGGGCGAATAATAGCGGGCGAATATGTTTGAAAAACCCGGGTCGTGCACACAGCAGTGAAATCGGCTGTAAAACAGTCGCATTCAACCGGATACAAGCATGAAATAATTGACTGACTGTGACGCGTACGTCTCCGCGTGTCCCCAAAGTCTTCAATCTTGCTCATTAGTGCATTCTTGTTTTTCCTGAAAACGTCCCTATCATTCTTCCTTTCTTTTCGTTTCTCAGTAGAGCCACCTCAGAACTCTTCTAAAATGTTTAATGTCTCGGAAGCATCCTAAAACATAACGTTCAATGTTCCTTTTTATGATGAATGCAAAATATACATCAAAAATCGCCATACTTCCTCGCAGTTTTACTGAATAAGAAATCTGTTGATCGCGCCTCACTCTTTCTTGTTGATAATACATCGATGTGTTCATCCGATAAAGCATGCTGGCCCCTTTTACCTAACACTGGTATTGGTGGTGGCTAGGGACTAGAAGGGAGGATCATGAAAATTGTCACCGCCAACGAGGGAGGGATTACGAAAATGCCTCAATGTTCTTTGGGGGGATCAGCAAATGTTACGACGATGCAAAAAGGGAGAAAAGGGCAATTTGGAAAACTGAAGAATTTACAGGCGGCCGATAGTCTCTCCCCCCCACCCCGCCTCCCCTTTTCCTAAGGAAAACAAAAACTTTAGTAGTTCTTGGTTTCCGGTGACCTGTTATGGACAATTTGCACTTCCGGCATGTAAGGAATTAAGTAATCACCAACCTGTGTAAACGCTGATCCTTACCAAACCAAATGTTCTAAAAAACAGCGACATAAACATTTAAACACTTACCTTTACTCAACTTCCATACGCAGCAATACTCAAAACAACGGAATTAGACTCCTCTTTAGCATTAATTTTTTCGTAACTACCACTACTTGAGAAACAGAAGTAAAACAGACTTTTAACATTGGCCTACGGGTGACCTGCTTGGCACAGTTAGCCGTTCGTGTACTGTCACGATCTGTCACCGTATTCCTTTTAAAAACATGATTAACACGTCTGCAGTAATTGTAATGTAGTTTGTCAATAAATTCTCTGAAATTTTCTGCAATCGTAGATGGAAAATTTATCGCAATACTATTCAATAGCCCTTTTCACAGTTAACTTTTCTCATTTGCATTATAATGTATTTGAACATGGATGTGAGGCAATTTCGGGCAGAAACTGCAAAATTGCCCGAAATTGCCTCGCATCCACGTTCAAAAACATTGTAATGCAAATGAGAAAAGGTAACTGTGAAAAGGGCTATTCTCGTTCAGTAAGCGTTATGTGCAGTTGTCTCTGTTGGCCGCGCGACACCAAGAGGACTGAGTTCCAGTGACGGACGACGACGACGACGCAACCTCGTCCCCAGGGTCTTCTGGCTTTTCAAAATGGCGGCGGCTCGGGAGAAGACCCTGGCACACAGCAGATCACGTGTCTCCAACGAGGATGGAGATGTATTCAAAATGGCGGCTACGGCGAAAAGGGGGAGAAGAACTGGGTACGAGATGCTAAGGTGAAGATAAACAAAATGGCGGAAAAAGCTGAAGTTCAGCTCAAGAAAAAATAGGAAAAACAGACACGTTTTGCATGTAAGAGTCTTAGGAATACGGCAAAGTGTTAGAGGTCTTGTTTTTGCTGTTCACTGTTTCTCTTTTGCTATTTTAAAGTTAAGAATAATGGGTTTGAGCGTACTCGACTGCCGAACTCCGTAACCGCTAGTTGATTCAATGTTGCTCAAATGAACATAATTATTATATTTTTGATTCATGAGGCTTTAGACAATATATTGTCTTATCGTTACATTGTTATAAATCCGTCCTTCTTAAAATTATATGCTTCAGCTTTAGACTTTTAAAATATATCGGGCTCAGATTAAGCTTGAAATATAAATCTTATGGAGTGAGCTTAGGCCTTAAATAAAACTAGTGCTACAAAATATTTATTCTACATGGCTTACATCTCTGTGAGTTCAGTGGAAATGACTCATTTATGGAAATGACTCATTAATTTTTGATCTGGCATGTTCCAGGTGCTGCTTTGGAGGCAGTGATAATCATTTTGACTTTGTTGAACTTCCTTGTGCCCATTCTTTGCGCTACAGTTTTGCTTGTACAGTTGTAGATTTCCAGGGCTTTGTCACTTTCAATATTGTTTTCTACACTTTAGCTTCAGTGAGTCACATTAAACACTAGAACTGAGGAGATTGTGAGACTGTAAACAATGGAAAAATAAAGCATTTTAACAGTTCTGGGGATAATATTCCCAGGTTTGAAAAAATTTTCTGCTCAACAAAACAATCAATTGAGTAATCTGCAGCTGGGTGAAGTTTGAAAGTGTTTCAAAAATAGAAATGGGAAAGAGAGGATTGAACTCACCTGAGGGAGTAATACACAAGTGATGGAATAGTAAACAACTGACGGAGTAATAAACAACTGACGGAATTATCATCCAACTGACTGAGTGTGAGACAACTGACTGGGTAATACACAACTGATCGAGTAATGCACAACTGACAGAGAAGTACACAACTGACCGAGTAATGCACAACTGATGGGGAAGTGCACAACTGACTGAGTAATACATAACTGACAGCATTATCATGCAACCCACTGAATGACACAGAACTGGCAGAAAAATGCACAACTGACCAAGTGATGCCCAACTTCCAACTGCAACTTGCAACATGCAACTGACAGAAAGGTTACACAAGTGACCAAGTAACGCACAACTGACGGGGTAATACACAACTGATAGAATTATCGTACAACTGACCGAGTGATACACACAGGACCTTTGCATCAGTTTCCCTACTCCTCGGGCAAGGAAAATACATGTAGCCAAATGTCTGAGGTATGCCCAGAGGGAAGGGGGGGGGGGGGGGGAAGTTGAAGATTCAAATTGATCAGCACGTAACCTTAAGTTACAAATCCCACTTTTTAGGATGACTCGTTATTTCTTTGAACCTCGATCTGTTGTAACTTTTAGTGGATTTTTGTGGTGTTCTAATTGGATCTGCAAACCCTTTTTATTTGGCTTAGATTGACATGAGAATAGTTTTAAAGTAGAGGCATGAGATGGGAAATCATTTTAAGAGACCATCAAAAACTGATTTCCACATAAGAGCACCCCAGGTTGATAGCAGTCAATTATGATATTCCTTTCCTTGTTCTTAACTTTAAGCTCCGATATCAACAAACATGTTCTCCTCACTATTCTCCGTAAATGTCTTATGGTACTACTTGAGAGAATTCACATAAACATCCAGACATTTTATTTTTGGTGATCATTTCCTTTATTCTCAGGGCCTGTATGTTTGAACAAGTAGTGATATTGTAAGGAGAAATTAGACGTTTGTTTATCACTACCGGGGCTTAAAGGCCTAACTACAAATTCCAATTTCAAAACTTCATGAAATCTTTTTCTCTCCTTTTTTTTTCCTGAAATCCTCTCTTTCCCATTGATTTAAATTTTTCAAACACTTTCAAACTACACCCAGATAACTCAATTGATTGAAGTTGTTAAGCAGAAAATTTTTCAAACCTGGTAATATTATCCCTACAACTGGTCTAACATGCAAAGAGGACTTTATCTATCCACTGTTAAAATGCTTTATTTCTCCATTATTTACAGTCTCACAATCTCCTCAGTTCTAGTCTTTAATGAGACTTACTGAAACTAAAGTGTAGAAAACAATATTGAAAGCGACAAAGCCTGGAGATCTGCAACTGTACAAGCAAAACTGTAGCACAAGGAATGGGCACAAATAAATTCAAGAAAGCCAAAATGATTATCACTGCCTCCAAAGCAGCACCTGTAATATTCCAGATCAAAACTTAGTTTAACCAGTCCATACAACACTGCTCTTTTCCCATTCCCTTGCACTTCGTCAAATCGAGGTTGCACTGTAAATAAGCTTAAATAAATAAGTAAATAAATAAATAAATAAATTAGTCATTTTCTATTAAAGGCCTAAGCTCACTCCACAATATTTATATTTCAAGCTTAATCTGAGCCTGATATATTCGAAAAGTCTTAAGCTGAAGCATATAATGTTAAGAAGGACGGATTTATAACAATATTTAAGAAGGTCAGATTTGTAACAATGTAACGATAAGACAATTTATTGCCTAAAGCCTCATGAATCAAAAATATAATATGTTCACTTGAGAAACATTGAATCAAATAGCGGTACGCTATATACGGAGTTCCGCAGTACAGTACGCTCAAACCCATTATTCCTAACTTTAAAACAACAAAAAAGAAACAATGAACAGCAAAAACAAGACCTCTAACACTTTGCCGTATTCCTCAGACTCTTACATGCAAAACGTGTCTGTTTCCTATTTTTTCTTGAACTGAACTTCAGCTTTTTCCGCCATTTTGTTTATCTTCACCTTAGCATCTCGTACCCAGTTCTTCTCACCCTTTTCGCCGTAGCCGCCATTTTGAATACATCTCCATCCTCGTTGGAGACACGTGATCTGCTGTGTGCCAGGGTCTTCTCCCGAGCCGCCGCCATTTTGAAAAGCGAGAAGACCCTGGGAACGAGGTTGACGACGACGAACGACGAACGGAATACAAAAGGAATGCAACTTCCATTTTATGAGTCCAACGTGCACATATGCACTCGGCCGCCTAATGAATTTGGTAACATTTGAAACAGTTCATTGCTGAATTTCGCAACAAGAAAGGAGTATAGCACAACACTTTTGGAACAGCTATAAAGACGGAGAAAGAGCAACGATGTCGAGAGGAAACGATGTATCCAGCTCTTGTAATCAGCACTAAAGGAAATCTGGGTAATTTTCTTGCTTTTCTTTCAGCACTGATGTCGCTCCTGGTATAAATCAGCTGCTAGGCTAGGACCAGCCAGAAAGTAAGGTGGAAAATTTCCGGTAACTCCGACAGTTTTAGGCACCAAATTCGCGAAATGAACTACTTTTACAACTTCAGTGTCGTTTGCACTATATAACAAAGTAGCTGAGGTTTTACTTTTTGCTCACAGTTTGAGTAAGCTACATCTTGTTGCTGACACCTGTCGGAGAAAAAGCGACGTCGTTTTAATACATGCAATTTTCTGTCCAAGTTTGACCTAAAAGAAAACGTATTCGCACTCTTGTTATTATACTTCTGCGCCCTTTAGGTTGCATTTTACCTGCAAAATATATCTTTCGGTACCAGATGCGTTGGAAATCACGAGTAATTTTGTCAAGCCGTGCTTTACTTTTAGAAAAAGACAAAATGGCCTTTACTGCGTTTCCCGTCCTTGCACTGACCAGGCATTTCTAATTTTTTTTTGCAGTTGATTGCTAAATCAATTAAAAATTTACATCTGAAAATAGCTTAAAGAAAATAGCTCAAATGCTTTAAACCTGGCTCATAGTAAGATTTTTCCGTCTGACCTGAAACAAGGTCACATAATCTGTGATCAGAATGTGGACAACACGTTTAGGGAAATTCAGTGAAGTAGGAAGTTAGACTATACTCAGACTATAAAGTCAGTTATATGCTTAAGTTCAGTTATAGCCGTTCGTGTTTGATTTAGAACCTGGAATAGTTTTTCGCCAGGATTTTCAGTTAGGTTTTTTAAATCGTTGTGTGAGGAGATCACACTCTTCCTAGGTTTCGTTTTCGTATAAAACCTTTTTTTTGTTGACAACAGGTATCGTATCCCTGAATTTATTGACTTCCAGAATCGTATCTTTAGTCATAGTCTGTGGGAAATCTGTGGAATGTGTGTTAAAAAACCTTACCTGTAGCGCTGTAATGCAACAGTATTTTCAAGTGGTGCTGTTTTCAAGATTTCACGTAGAAAATGATTTTTTAATACAAAGTCTGAATAAGGGGATGGGGAATAAAATCCTCAAGTGTAATCAATAAAATGCAGAGTACTTCTTTTCGTGGTTTTACTTTAAAACAATCCATGGAGAAAGATACACAAATTTTGAATTTGAGTACCACTGCGAACTTTAATCATATAAATAAAAGAAGCAGCCCCTTAACCGTATTTCACTTATGCTAAAATTGCCGTTTCCTCTTTGTTGTTGTTGTTATTTTTAAAAAGCCGCTTGCTATGAGACCAGATTTACAAAAACAAGACTTTTTATGTCTTTTCCGCTCTGCACAGTTTTTTTTATGTTTTGTACGCCCAGTTTACTAGCTAGACCTGTACGTTTAGCACTATTTTTCGTAAATCCATTTAGTCGCAGACTAGGCCCTTTCTCAACGGTTAGCTTTACATAGTGCAAGGCCACTGCTTACTAGCACAAGAATAAAACGAACTTGAACTCAGCTGAAACTATATAAGCAGTAGTTTTTTGACTGGCTGTAATGTCTGTGCGTAAGCGTATTTTATTAACAATATAACCGTATTTTAGTAACATCTTTATTTGTGGTGGTATTTTAAACCACTATGCCACAAATAAATTGTACTGGCTTTACATATTGTTTTGTAATATTCAATTGATTTGATGCAATGTTTTTTTCTTTTTCCTTGTTCCTAATCATTTTGCTACTGACTTTAACTTTCCGGTCTGAACTTTACATGCGGGAATAACTGTCAGTCAGTTCTTAAGGGATTTATAATTAACTGTAACAAAATAAAAAGGCCCTTAGAATTTGCACGTTAAAACTTTTCATTACAATAAGAAAACACTTCGTTTTTAACAAAACCAACAAGATTGTTAAGCAGTTTAGGGGGCCACGTCGCGAAAATTTTCACTTTTTGATGTTGACATTCAAATTAAATACCTTTCTACGTACACGAAGTGCCTCTAGAATATCAAGAAAAAGAAATTGAATGATTTTCTGAAAGGGAGAACAAACCATAATCATTTCTGGTTATTTTTCCGAAAAACAAGGGAGAAACTTGAGAACATTACCCTGTTTTATCAAGTTACAATCCATTTCCATCCTAGCCATCACCATACAAGCACACTTTATTATTGACCCATGATTTTTGGGTTTCCTTTGATTGCAGTATGTATTTTAGCTTTTTAAAGTCATTCTAAAGATAGGTGACAGAGCCTCTTTAAGTAAACGAACCTATTGAAGCATCTGTAGAGACAAAACATAATTGCTACTTTAGGAAGCAAAATGATTGACTCTTTCAGAGTTATGCTCAATATAAATTGACGTCTGAAACTTTTTATAGTCTATGGATAAAATATTAACGGTAGAAAATGTAAGTAAAGGTATGAAACAAAACCTCAAGAAGTGCTGTTTATTCTGCCATAGTTTGGAAATTTCTTTCCCACGGCAGTTTGAGTAAATTGCGACGGAAATTTCAAGGGCCACATCTTTAACACTAAAACAAGGCGTGCTCAACGACCTACAAGGAGGTGAATGCTTAAGAGAACGTTTAAGGCCCTAGTTCATGCTCCTAAGCCCAGAATTTACATTTCGTTGTGATTTCTGGAGTGCAAAGTAGTTAATATGAAACACATGGCATGGCAATACTGCTTATTACACATTTCCTTTTTTCCTTTGTGACTTGTTTTACTGTCCTATTAATTAAGACTTAGTTGTCTCTTGTTTAATTTATGATCGATTGTTTAACCTTTGAAGCAATTAATTAGGTTGCGTGAGCAAGAATTCGACTATTTCTGATCGTCTTTTATTATTTTTTAATTTGCGGATACGTTACAAGCGCAGCAGAACTACAACATGGTATTCTATCAGCTTTTTATAACTTTGTTGCTTTTCAACTGTGCAATAACCGTCCCTGATTTTTTCTGCTTTGGAAACTGACTCGCATTCTGCAGAAGTATGACAAAATCAGACGGCACCACAGTCGTCACGTGATTGTTAACAAAAGTTCAAGAAAACGTGAAGTTATTTCATCTTTTCAGGGGCAGTTATATGGTCTCTGTAGTCAGAGAATTGCTCCGGAAACAAAAGATCACCGATAGGTTAAGTGCATGGGGGACGGGGGGTCAACTCAAGTCAAAATTGCTTTAAGAGAGGATGGGTATAACAGCTCCTTAAAAAATTGAAGAGGGTTAAAGCATTGTTTGTACCCTTGTTTTTTCCCTTACTCTATCGAGATTTTAGATAAAATTAACATTTTACTCAATCCAAAAAAAGATGAACTTTCGAGGCACACAGTAGTGTACAGATATCCATTTTGTTGTACTGAAATTTTTAGCATCAAATTCACCATATTCCCTTGTTAAATGTCCATATATCCACTTCCTGTATTCCCTCCATAAGTGGGTTTCTCAGAATAGTCATTCCAAACTTCTACTGAACTGTGCGTTCTTTTGATAGCTACTTAGATAGTTCTGCAGAAAAGTCTCGAACAGATGGCCAAGGCAGCTTTCCAAAGGTCCAATATGGAAATTACACAGAAAACGTCACTAGTTAAGCCACTTGCCTTTTTTGCGAGTCATGAACTTAAACAGCGAGGAGGTACAGTTATCGTAATTGGCCAGTAACGAAATAGGCTATTTGCAGTGCTATTAGGCTATTTGCAGTGGCGTGTTAATTTAAGCCACAATTCAAATTAAGTTTTTCTTTTGTCAAAAACAATTTTAATTTTTCTTTTAGTCCAGCTGTCAGTTACAAACTAATTGTTTGTTATTTTTTGTTGTTGTTTTATTTCAGGAAGTTACTGCTTTTCCATTCCTTGGTGTTCTGGGGCCTACTGTGGTCGTTTCGTTCCATCTTGGTAACAACAGCGAAATTAATGAAAATAGATAATCTGTGTCCTGATCTCAAATACGAAGACTTGAAGATATACACGACAGGTAAATAATTCAAAGAAAAGCCCTTTCTTTCTTCTAAAAGCCTGTGGCCAGAACGGTTGTAAGACCCGTGTGGTGAATGCAGTGTCTCATATCTCAATGCTGCACCTTTGTTCTCACCTTTTCAATGTGTTACCAAAAGCCCAGACAAAAGACAAACGTGGTGGAAACTATTCACTTAAGAGCATTCAAAATCATTAAAACTGTAAAAAAGAAAGGAGAATGCCAATGATTGTGGCCGTTTTCTCCTTAACATCCATCTAAGCTAACAAAGGGAGTTTTATGGAAAAAAAGAAAACATTTTTTCCATAACCAGGAATTCTTATTGGTTATTTGGTTTAGGTTTCGTTGATTTTATGTGTATCTGAATTAATTAACTTACCATATAGGTGATTCACTGTCCTGTACTGGCAGCAACGCAGTTTACGACAACTGTGATCGCAAGTGCATGTGCTATGAAGGAGAACTTCTCTTTTGTCACCGCATAAGAAGAGAATTTACAGCCATGAATTTGGAAGAGCGACAGATGTTTGTACAAGCTTTAAGAACAGCTGCAATGAGCCCTGTTTACAGAGCTGAATACAGAAGACTATTCATCCCGCTTTTCATGATTGTGTTGGCGACCACATGTTGAAACACCACTAGCGGCTTCGTTTACGCGCGAGTTCTGGATCCATCACAGTTTTGTTGATAAAATTTGGACCGACTGGCAGATGAAAAGGGGTAACCGAACATTTGCGTATTCTACTAACGTTTCCTTTAAGATGCCAATGAGCGAGCGGTTTCCATGGGAACCACTTGATAACCACGGCTTACCTGGTGACGTCAGGAGCAGGTATGGACATCCGGGGGACTCTTTTCATGACGAAGAAATAGAGACTTTTGTCTGAACACAAAACAAGGAACCGAAGTTTCGAAACTATGCTAGGTCAAGATAGTGATCCTTGGTATTGTTTTTTTAAAGTGCCTATGAACTAAAAATTTTTTTTGCACATTTTGGTAGTTCATTATGTGTTAATTCCGAAATGGCAAGAGAAATTGGATGGCAAGAAACAAAAATCCGTTTTTTTGCCGTTGAAAGTACCCAAAATGACCAAAATCGTGTCTCCGAAGACTGGGAACGAGTTGGCCGAGAAGCGGGCCGTATGACGTCACTAATCGCGCAGAATGTTTGTCTCTTTGGTCTTTGTCAAGTGTTTGAGCGATGAAACTTACATTTTCCTTGCTAATATTGATATACAGTGAAAGCTACCGACGACTGAGGAAAACGCTAAGATTCAGCTCGAAGCGATTTCGACGATGTGCAGTTTTTGGGTTTGTCATCCGTGGATAAAGCCTAAATGACGACAACAACAATCTTGCGCGAAGCAAGATGGCGCATTGAATTGTTGGGATTGACTAACTTTCAGCTCTACTGGCTTGACTGACTTGAAGGAGAAGCTTCCAGAATTGAATGGTCAGTACTTTTATGTGTTAATAACAAGAGATTGACGCAGCCTTGACTTTACTTCTTTTGTACAGAGCGTCGTTGTATGTACTTCAATATTATTTTACTCAACCGATACCAGACAAGCTCAAGTTTACGATGTACTTGTTTGTAACTTAATTTGTTCATCTTTTCATAGGTTTTCGCGCAAAGAGAAAGATAGACTCAGTTGTTCGGCTCTTTCGAATGAGGACTTTTGCAGAGAGAACACTGATATAAACTTATTAGTTAGCAGGAAGTATTTTATACATTGAAGATAAGCATACCCAAAATTTGCTTGAAATATTACATGCCTAATGGCTGAGACATCAATAGTAATTTCTAAAGAGCGTGTTTTATTTATCTTAATCAGCGGCTGCAAATGATTTTCAAATGGAAGTGCAGTGCTTTTATTGCTGTAAATTTCAAGCCATTTACGAGGGAGCGTCTCAAAGCAAATAAATAAGAATTTTTGAGTATGGTGCTCATTAATTTTGTGGTCTTTTACTCCACCTGGAGGTGCTATGAGGTTGATGACTGTGATAAATAAAGGTGGACATTGTATGATACGCGTGCAAACTCAGACTAGTGTGACTTCAGCTTTGTCTTTGTAATAATCCATTGCTACTGACTACATGAACTGGTTTGAGTAATTGCCTGCACAATATTGGACCAGCTGAGATTTTTGTCCTTCTGTTCAGCAATTTGCTTGAGGATTTTGGTTCATACCAATTTTGTGGAAACATGCTATGGCAGGTGAGAGCTAGTGTGCTGAGTTCTTACTGGCTTTATGTGATCACTTATACTTTCATGATGCTGGTCTCATGTAAATAAACTTAACCATACCTGTCCAGGTATACTGCCCCATTTGTTCAAAAGTTGGATAGCGCTATCCACCGGATAAATCTCTATCCGGTGGATAACGCAACTGGCTTCCCTAACACTTATCCACTGGATAGTGATTTATCCAGTGGATAGCGCTATCCAACTTTTGAACAACTGGGGCCTGGTCTGAGCTCCCTTTGTTTACTCGTCTCATATGACAATAACTCCCTTGAATTGGGTCACTCTCAACACTGAGATGCATATGTAATTTGCTCCAGAAGTACATTTTGAAGTGCCATTTTCATTGAAGCATACACCCATTCCAATTCCGTGAAGTATGGCAGAAATGTCAAGTAGAAATTGCCCTCTTTGTTTGTGTAGTTTCATCATTTTTTTTGTTATTTTTATTTAAGGGGGGGGGGGGGGTGGGGAGAGGTTAAGGTAGCTCCCTTGGATCCATAAACCCTTTAAACTACAGTACCCTCCCAGTACACTGTACACATTATGCATGTATTAGCCTTTTCTGTTGTGAAGAGATATGCTCTTCAGTAACAAATGTCTAAGAGTCTGTGTTTGATCAAGCTCGCATAAACCTTTGAATTCTCCCAACACTCTCGTGTTTGCATCAGGCTTCTGCTACGTAACCATGCACGTGTTTTACTATCTTGGCCACTTATTTAGTAACAGAACCCCCTTTGTTTACACTGATGGGGCTATCCTGTGTATATATCATTATTATTATTAAAGCAGTACAAGACGTTAATATGCTATGTCCATAAAGAGCATCCATAGGGCGGGAACGTAACCTGTGCAGCTAATTTTCGGAAAATTATTATTATTATTATTATTATTATTATTATTATTATTATTATTATTATTATTATTATTATTATTATCATTATTATTGGGGCAACAAATTAAAGGTGGAGAACGAAATCGAAAAGGCCCATTTTGAAACCTCATTATTGATTTTCTGTTAGCTAATTAGGTGGCTTGTATGGTAGCTTTTCTCGGGTACAGGGAATGAGTAATGAAGAGACTGAGACAATTCAGTGCGTGAGGAATTTCCAATACAAAGCCTGCCACAAAATTAAATAATGGGAAATGAAGGTCACATATTTTCATTGCCCTTCAGTAATAAAATGATTAAATAACTTATGCCATAAATTCAAATTAAACCTACATCACCAAGACTGTGCTGCAGAAGGGTCAATTAGACGGTGTTACGTGTGGTATGTGAAATTTCATGTTATATGATCCTCTTGAGATAACAGGAGGTGGGTCAACAAGGAGAGAGGCACAAATCTGCTTGAAATGTGTGGTGTTTAAAGAGGACCACATAAATCAAATGCAGTGCTGAGCTGAACTGCTTCCTTTTATTTGACGAAACATGTTGTACACGAGGGATTTATAAATATTCCTATAGCTATCTCTGATTAACTAAAACGTCTTGTCTCGTCGTCGGTCAAGACAGTTCCGTTCATTGTTATCCCTTCGAACTCTATGGAGAACATCCAGTTTGAAAAACGTATTGCATGTGGTTTCCAAAAAAACAGAAATGTAAACAAAACTTTGTAGCACAGTTGTGCGTTGTAAATCTTGGATGCTTTTAGGTAATAGTGGACAGATGCATATAGCAATAGTTTTGTGGACCAAATAGTGAAAACCTTCTTTATCTCGATCTTTAATCTTGAATTGCGATAATTGCTACTAGTAGAGTTAATCCAACAGTGGCAGAAGTTACATATGTTAACGCGACATTCAAATGCTGCGGCTTTTCCGAGAAGCAGCTCTGTAATGCGGGTCGAATCGAATTCTTACCGAGTCGAACACGGTTCAAATGAGTCCGCTTCTCTCCTTAATTCGTTTCCTTTTGAGAAACGACGCACACATGCTCTCATTATGCGAATCGTGCCCTTGTAGCTTACAATCCTGGGCCCACGAGTCACTCCAAAGTAATTTCTCTTCTGTAAACCCTTTGTCAGCCATAACACTCTTGTGTTCTGCGCGATTTGTGACGTCACAGCCTTGTAATGCGATCGTTTTGGCCGAGCGCAAAATGGAGACACTTTTCGGGTGCCAAATTCGAACTTTGCGGCTGGAAACTGATATCCCATGCAAAGGGTTCTACTCAGCAAAACTTACATATTTAGACTGAGGGAGTCATAAACTATCATATTTAGGATAAAAAATTTTTAGTTCATAGGCACTTTAACAACAGACGTAAGTTTCCAACAATACTTAAGACACATCTGACACACTGATCTTAACAGAGGAGGGCTTCGGGAACCTGACATCAGGCTTCAGCTAATAAGATAAAAAAAAATGCATTGATTGTCTTCAAAAAAATTATTATTAAACTCATTATCGGCTAGCAATCGGAGGTAAGTAGTACACGTCAAGTATAAAGAAAAGAAGCTTTATTTGCACTCTGTTGAATGAATTGCATTGGTCTAAGAAATGGCTGCCCGAAGCAACCATAGAAGCTACAAATACCTTACAAATGGTCTTAATTTTTAATGTAATTAATGAATTGCTGACAGTTAAAAAATTATGAGGGAAGGTATGTACATCAAGCCGGGTTCCCAAGTCAACCTTGACAGGATAAAGAGCCGGGCTAAGTTTCTAATGTTCGTTTGAAAGTGTTTTAAATATTGTTGGTTAGAAGGATCTTTTAACTAATACACAGTAACAATAAATTGAGTGTTATCAAATGAATACTCGACACTCTTTCGTCCTCTTTTGTAGATCAGATGGTACTGAGCTTTAAAACAAAAAGTCTAAGGCGTAATAGCCCCTGATAAACAATAATTAGAGTACATGTAATAAACATTAAGTTAACAAGCATCAATTAAAAGGATATGTAATACTCTTCAACGTAATTAAACCAGATAACTTTAATAATCGGTGTGTGACCTAAGCTATTACATAAATTACAGAAACCTTGTTAGTTATCAATTGCACGAAAACAGCCACCACAAGCAATTAATGTGCTGTATGTAAAGGATCAACCCTCTTTTCACCTGATAGCCGTAATATAAGTCAAATGAATCTTTATGTTAGTACTTTGTCAGATTGTACCTTGACACCTCGCAGGTGTAGGTTCGATAACTAAGTCTGTCTACTTTTTGCTTAGTAAAAACACAAGCCACACTTAAACGGAAATCTATGCTACTTCTATAAGGTATGTTCCAAGGGGTAAATGCATTGCCTTAACATCTACATATTATATATTTCTGAATGGTTTCCGAACAACTTGAGTTTAGTTCAAGCCTTTAAAGGGCCGTTGTTATCTATTGTACCCAACTATCGCTTTGATAAACTTAAAGACGCATTTGCAGGGATGGAAGCCCAACAATGCATGGAAACTAGTAATGTGTTTTGGCTACAGATGCCTAAGATGAAAATGGAGTCTAACTCGAAAAAGTCGTGCTGACTTTTTCAAGTACATCCTTTGTGTCTTAGGGAAAATCTGCTAAACTGATTGCAGTTTGTTTTCTGTTTGTAAGTTCTTTTTCCTTTTTTTCCCTTTAAGGTCCAAAAGTGGTTAGAATATAGTTTCTCCTGTAGCGTCAAAGCTATAAAAGGTCACGAGAATAAAGAAAATGATCAACAAACATAATTTGCCACAAGGTATAAACATTCTTTCCCAACTAGTACCATAGGAAACATGGAGGCCACCAAAGAAAAGTTGGTATTGGTCAAGGCTTTAGGGATAAAGGATTACATTAAACGAGTACTTCGTTGGAGGTAGTTTTTCAGACTAAAGCTGTTGCTACTTTTTCTGTTGCTGCAGATATTGCCCTTTCATTTTTCCATGAGTCAACGCCGTTCCTGATTGCATCTTCTTTGCGGATTTTCTCCCAACCTTTAAAAGTCTCCCTTTTGGTTAACCCTGTTAGGATCAAATCTGGAATTTTTCCGCTCAGCAACACTGCGCCTGCCGACACCAAAGGCGAGGCGTCGTACTCTTCTCCGAAAAAAACAATAGTAGCTAAAGCTAGAAATAGAGCGCTTGAAATAATTAACGTACTGATCAGCATGACACAAATTTCCCGCTGAAATGGTAAAATTTCGCTATCATTGCAAATGTACCAGAACAAATCTTTCGGAATCGTTTTCCCGTAATGCTCTCCATTTTTTGTCAAACTGTCTTGTTTTTCGTAATAATGGAAAATAATTTTTTTAATATCCATGAACCTTTTTTGGAAACTCCTGTAGCTAGTGGATATATTGCTTATAAGAACATAAAAGAAAATAACATAGGGGGTTGTTTTCTGTGCGTTAATGATTAGCCCCATGAGAGCAAAACCAAACATTCTTATGTAAAAGCGACAGCACATGGACACAGCAAGGCTGAAATAACAAACCCATCCTACCCAGAATGGAACAAAAAAGTACCGAGGTAGGGCTTTTTCAATAAATTCTTTTATGAATCGCATGAGCACGATAAACGGCGAGAACTTAATTGTACGATAAGTGCATCTTCCAAGGAAAATAAGGAATAAAATGGCACCAAGCGCTACCCCATAAACTGCACAAAACACTAACATTAAAACATAGATAAAGATAAGGATAGTGGAAATTAAATATTTGAATATTTTAAAAGTATCCAGTTTTTTTAGAACGGTGTCAATTATTTTGGTCGGGCCACAAAGGTCGACGTCGCTGGGCATGCATTTTCTAATTATGCCTTCAGGGCTGAAGATTTGTTTCGGCAACTTCTTAAGATTTTTACGCAGTTCACTTCGAAGTTTGTTAATTTCTGCAGATTTAAATGCTACAAAATATATAAAATTACCGGGTATAACGAAAAAGATGACTACAGGGATTAAAAAATAAGGCTTACTTCTAAAATCAAAAATATAATGGAAAAAAACGTTCTCCTGAATGGCTTGTTTATCTTCAATTTCGTTCAAAAAATCCAATAGAAAGATGTAATTTAAGGCGAAGAAAATGTAACCAAAAATTGGTATGACAAGGTAACAAAGACAAAACAACTTAAAGAAATTACTTGTTTTTGGACACTGTTCGACACATTTATTAATAAAAGTCGCGAACGTAATTGGACTTTCGTCATCGACAGGAAGTGAATCAGAAAGTTCACCATTTGACTTCTTTAGTGAGTTAGGTGATGGATTTTGGATTTGTTGGCCATTTTTAACGTCTTGTTTCTCTTCGAAGTTAAAAACAAAATCTGGAAATAGAATGAAACCAGCAGGCCAAAATAAGAATGCAGCAATGACTCCAAAAGTTAACTCATGATAAAATACCCTTAACCAATCGCTGTATTTGACCGGGAGATCACACTGCACAACGGTTTCGTTTTCTCTTTTCTTTTTGTCGCAGCAATGGTAGACGACATTGCCATAATACCAAGCAGTCAGCAAGTTTATCTCTCGTTGTACAACTGAAACACACACGACATTTGTCGAGTGTAATGGACTGTCAGATGGATTTATCACCTTGCCAAGAAGTGTTCTGGCTACTGCCGTGTCTTTGCAAGACGAAGTCAGTTCTGTGTAGCAGCCCTTCGGTTCTTCATTTAATACCACCTCCAAATTTCTCACTTGATTCCTCAACAGACCGAGAGATAAAACCTCGTATTGGTATGAGAAAGACAACATTGGCTCACCAATATCTCGGGCCCAGGTCCACCTGCTGGGAAGGAACTTGTCATAAGACTGCAGTTGGTTGTAACTCCCCTTGCTAATATTCAAGTGCAGATAGACCATCCTTACGCCATCTTCGGAAGAGAGTGATAGAAATTCAACCGGCAGGTCTTTCCTATCGAGGATCAGCTTACACTTGTGTTCACTGCAGTTCTCACCAAGTGATGGCTTTAACATCCATAAACACAGGAATACAACCGAAAAAACGTCCATATCGCCGCAAATGCCTCCCTGGAAACAAATCAATTTTTAAATGTAACGACCAACAGTTATAACAAATACCGACTTTTCATAAGGATAATTAGTCTCATGAGTTATAGGACAAAGTTTTTAAGTAGCGAAGGAAAAGACTCCTTTTTTGTTTGCAGTCAACATCAATATTCCAAGGTGTCACTCCTCCATGTGGAGAAGACAATTTAGCTCTTTTAACTCGTCAGTAGCCCAAACAACATTTTGGGCAGATTATTTTTCAAACTTTTCACGTTGGAAAAATGGAAAACCAAGAACCTCGTTAGTACATGCTCCTCAGTATCATTAATTCCAGTCGTCATAAATTCCCACTTTTACCTTCATCATAGAAGTGTAAAGGTTGATATAATATTTTCAAAGGGTTACTGAATAACCCCCAGAGTATGTTGACTACATAAAGAGTAAAGATAACTACATTTCGCGATTTATGTCACCCGCAATTTTAAGTTGAATTTAGGAGTTAAAACCGCCCACAAAACGGATTATTTTGAACCCAAAATCTTGAATCCGGTTTTGAAGTTAAAATATCTCTTTGATTATTACTGTGCATGATAAAGAAAATATCAACGTTTCCGTAAACTGTAATACAATGCTTACGTGACTTTTCAGCTGATTTTTTGATAACTTGATGCGTTGTACGATTAGAAGCAGAAATCAACCCTACAACGAGTCTTCCTGAAAAGAGCGTAACCTTTTAAATACAACTACATTTTGATAGCGAAGCAGCGCTTCTTCAAAGGTGAAAGGAAATATCGCGTCTACAAAATTAAGATTGTTATTGTGACAGCGTAACATAAACGTACCTATAATGGGTCAAAGGAATTAGTAAATGTCACTCTCGAGATCAGGAAAGTCAGCTTTCAACTTGCACTGAACCTCTCTCTCTCTCTTTGCCGCAAAATATCAAAATTGGAATGTGCAGAAGCTTTTAATCTGCCAGCGAATTAACTTTGGAATGTTCTTCCTTTCATGCCATGGTGAATAAAAATTGCGAATAAAAGTCATTTAGAGAAAGAGTCTTGACCGAAACAAAAGAAATCACTTGATCGTGTTTGATCAAGGAGAAAATTAACTGCTTGACGGAAACACGGTCACTGGTCCCAACTCCCAAAATAAAATTTCAACTTGACTTGTGTTGGTAACAATGGTATTTAACCTAAAATTTAAAGAAACACTCCGTAACCTAGCTTTTATTTACTCTACCGTTTGGAGCTGTCTACCACCATTGCAATGAAAACTGTCATGCATTTTGTAATACCGTTTTTTTCCCCAGTAATAAAAAAATACAAAAAAGCTGTTAACCCTTTAAGGCTTGAGAGTGGCAAAGCTAACAGTATCACACAAAACAAGCAGCCGTACTTGCACACCGGCTGAAAGATCAAACAAGCTGTGCAACAACGCATTACATTCTCCCCCCCCCCCCCCTCTTCTCCTCTCCTCTCCTTTCACACTAATACAACAATCTAATTAACATGTCAGTGTATAAAGCGGCCGGCAGCCAAAAAGCCACACAAATTGAAAAGATAATATCTGTTAACTTCCTCAGAGACATAGGTTGCACTGGATAGGTTGCATTTTTTCCTTTTAACAAAAGACTGAATCAAAGTAGATGGGCAGCAAAGCGATCTCATAAACATAACAGTCCTTTCTCTAGGCGGAAACCACTTAACAATTAACACTTGAACATGGTCCGAGCTATATTTTAATACTGGTGTTCGCCCGGGAGTATTTTACATCTTTACTTCAAGTTGGACAGCTCTCTACGAGGAGCACGTCAGTAAAGCTATTCCCTTCGGAGTGTCTTGTATTCGTTTTCCTTGATCTCCATGGGGTGAACAGTTGGAGCTGCTTCCGAGTTTTTGTAAACAGAAAAGGTGATCAGTTGTAAAGAGAAGTTAGCCAAGAAATACAATTAAAGAAGAAATACTCTGAGTGATTCTGAATTATTTTTCCCTAACTATTAGCTGAGACGATTTCGAGTTGATGAGCTGAACCCAGTCACCTACACTCCAGCGTCCTCACTTTAATTGGCTTTCACATCAATCGTCTCAAAACCTCATGCAAACAATCGATCTCATCCGCCTACAGTCAAAATTTTGGGGAAACGACTAAACTGTCCTTTGCTTTCAGACCGAACTCAATCGTTCATTTCGGAAATTAGCTTGGTGCTCAAGCTTCCCTGATCTTGACAGTATACGACGAAAAGTTAAAAAAGTTGCGTGTGCACAATGATCGAGTCAGTCTTATGCAAATTCCGAGAATGGTCTTCCTGTCAATTACGCACTTATACCTTTCCTGTGACGTAGAATGGTGGATACAAAAAAATAATAATAATTTGATCAAGCAAATCAAAACAGGAACACATAAGTCAGTGGGTTGTTGAACAACCTACTTTACATAAAGCGTTGGACAAACATTGGAAGAATTCAGAGGGTGCACTGCGAAATGGTTCGAACATTCACTTAAATGATGATCGCCAATAAACGGGACATGCAGTTCGACGTGTCCGTCGAACTGATAGTAATATAGCAAGAGGGGGGGAGTTAGGTTTATGTGATGATGAATATATGAACTAACTAATACATATGAACTGCGGAAGAATTAATAAAAGAGAAAGAGCTATGCGACAACCTTTAGCAGTAGCATATAGCTCCTGAAAAAGAAGAGGTAAAGTTTAGGGAAGCTTTCAAAGGAGAATAAAGATTTTCTGGAAAGAAGACTCAGATCATACATGTTTTCAGGAGATTACAGGTGCTCACTCACAGTGAGCGAATGCTCTTCCTGTCAGTTAAAGGCAATTATACCTTTGATGTCTTCCGGTGACGAAGTGAGGTGAAATCAAAACAGGAACACAAAGTTTAACCAGCAGTATTCTGAATGTGGCAAATTATAGAACGATTATAGCGGAGCCAGCGCGCTAGCGCGTCAGCGGAGCTCCATTGCTAAGGAAATTTGGTAACCTGTCAAGCCAAAAAATTTTGGTAGTGACGTAATAGTCACGTGACCGTCCGTCCGTACATCCGTACATCCGTCCGTCCGCACCACAGGGCTACCAATACACTTCATACACTGGATATAACCCTGTGCTGAATCCCGTGTGTTTTTGGCGGGAAATCGCATGTTGACCCGCGTTGTAGCAAAACAAGCAAAGACAACAAAAGTCAAAAACAAATTTGTTAATGGAAAAAAAAGTTCAAGGAACACTCAGTTGTCTTTTTGGTGGAAGGGGAAAAGTTTAATTTAGGCGAAAGAAATTACGCGATAAAGTTTCAGGCAAAAAGTTCAAATTTGCCTCGTCGGTTCTGTTCAAACTCGGTCGGCACACCGCTTGAGTTCGCAGCTTTTCGCAGCGGTTTCGACGCAAAATATAGCAGAGCTAGTGCTTTTTGGTTTTTTTCTGTCCACAACCATGGTTTTTACGGCGTTTCGAACACATTTTGCAGGAAAAACACTAGCATTTTCAAGCTGATAGGCAGCTTGTCACGAAGAAAGAAATAAGTATTAAAATTAGCTCCAAATTTATGGTTAAACGCCCATGGCCTAGTGGACTAGTCACCGGCATCTTACGTTGACGAGCCGGGTTCGACGCTCAGCGGGAGCAGGTTTTTTTTTCTTGGTTTTTTTTTTTATTATTATTTAACGACTTGAATGAGAGTATTTTCACAAATTAATAACTGCCAGCAAAAACAAAACAAAAAAACAAAAACAAAAAGGGTGGCTCCGCTTTTAGGCTTGGCTAAATCTATATATTAATAACTATAAAAACATTCAAAGGTTACAGAGCTGAATTCAAGCAAGTAGTCAGTCATTTAAACGTAGATTGAAAAACCAGACAGGAAAATGTTTTAAGCAATCCATTAAAAAGAATAATAAATGCGTTGCAACGTTTGTTACGTGTTTGTTCGATCGAGATGAAATTGAAAGGTAAAAGATTTACAAAATAGTTTTAAATGATAACATTTTGGAAGAAGACACGGGCATCCTATAGTCTTTCCAAATTATTTTTTCATACCAGGAGCGCATTTTTGGAGTCCCTGAAACGTGCAGGAGCTTCTAATCTCCCAGAAAAAAGTTTGGAATATTCTTACGTTCATGCAATGGCTAATAACACTGCAAATCAGGGAAAAGCATTTTAGAAAAAAAGAATCTTAACCAAAACAAAAGACATCACCTTGGTCATGTTTAATCATAGAGAAAATTAACTGCTTGACGGAAACACGGGTGAAAGCTCCTTTGACGCGCTGACTTTAACGAATTATAACTTTTAAACGGCTAGACGAATAATCACCAAATCTCGTAACTTTTCCTAAAATTTATCAGAGAAAATGTTCCTGTGTCAATGACGTGTCTATGATGATTGACGTTTCCATAGCAACCGTCTACTCAGAAGTGTATTTTGACTATTTTCTGTCTTTTCTCAGTCTTTTTTTTCAGGTTTCCCCAGGAGCCCTGGTTTCCCCCTTTCGTTTGTAAGAAGAAGATAATTTGTTACTTTTGTGTGCTTGTTCACTCACGGTGAGCGAATGCTCTTCCCGTCAATTAAAGGCAATTATACCTTTGATGTCTTCCGGTGACGTAAAAGTGAGTAGTTAGTGAGTTGGGGGTACCAGCACACTTTGGGAATTTTCTGGAAAAACATACTAAAGTACCAAAATTTAAATAAGACTTAAAGGAATTTTTCAGTCAAAATCTTCTGTTAAATTATATGAAATTTATGTGTTTGAGACTACCAGCACACTTTGGGAATTTTCTGAAAAAACATACTAAAGTACCAAAATTTAAATAAGACTTAAAGGAATTTTTCAGTCAAAATCTTCTGTTAAATTATATAAAAATTAAAGAGAAATATACCCACAATTTCTGGGGGGGGTACCAGCACACTTTGGGAATTTTCTGGAAAAACATACTAAAGTACCAAAATTTAAATAAGACTTAAAGGAATTTTTCAGTCAAAATCTTCTGTTAAATTATATGAAATTTATGTGTTTGAGACTACCAGCACACTTTGGGAATTTTCTGAAAAAACATACTAAAGTACCAAAATTTAAATAAGACTTAAAGGAATTTTTCAGTCAAAATCTTCTGTTAAATTATATAAAAATTAAAGAGAAATATACCCACAATTTCTGGGGGGGGGTACCAGCACACTTTGGGAATTTTCTGAAAAAACATACTAAAGTACCAAAATTTAAATAAGACTTAAAGGAATTTTTCAGTCAAATTTTTGGTTAAATTTAACTGAAAAATTCCCAGTTAAATTTTTATGCGTTTGATTGATGAAAGCACGCGAGCGCACTTAGTCAAATTTTCACCAAATTTTATTATGACCGTAAGCATAACTTGTCACACCATTTTCATGAATATATCTCTTATCGTCGAAGCAGCTGAGTGATGTTTTATTCACCACGTAGCTACCAATTTGATGTCTTTCACTTTTGATTAGTCTCATTATGTGACACATCTGTTTTTTGTTGAAAAGCGTATCTTTGTAATTGTCGTGTTGTATTTTTTGTTTTATCACATTCTTTTTTATTCCCTTTGCTGTGCGACTACCCTCTTTATTGTCTTTGATGTAAGAATACATTTTTGACCTCAAACCAACAAACTCTACGATTGGGATTCCTTCTGCTTCGTCCTTAAATTTTCCAATGACTTTCTTGTTTGAGTTATCAAAAAACGGGTTATTCTTTAGATAATCACTATTATCGAATAGATGTTTGTCTTTCCAAAAATCTTGATAAACATCATCTGCTTCAATTTCATAGGTCAGACTGTCAGTATCTGTGAACAGCAATCGAGCTTTGTCACCATATTTACTTTTGATGTAATTGTAATGAAAATCATACATTAATGTTTTTGATAAGTCTAGGATGCACATTCCAACATATGCCGGTCTGTTCAATGTCAAAGTCGGTTTGGTTTTATGAACGGCAACTAAATCCTCATTAAATATTTTACAGCTTATGAAACTCGGCCTGCTGACCCACTTTAATAGTTGTTCTTCATCAGTTATAAGTTTGATGTCCTGTCGCTTTCTCAGATTCTCCATCGTCTTTCCGAACACCGAATTGTTCATCAACTTGAAAAAATCCTTTTCAAAAGAGTTCTTTGCCTTTGCTCTCTTTTTTGTGTTAAAATCAATGTAAGGTTTCAACCATGGACTCTGATCAAATTCGAGAGCTCTATGAATCTTTGTTAGTTTCAACCCCAAAGACATATAGAGTTGCAAGTTGCGATAATGTAAAACATATCTCTCTTTATTTGACAACGTCGGCACCAACTTTTTAACCAGTCCAGCCTTTACTTCAAATTTTTCAGCAATTTCTCGACAATAAGGTGACAACATATCTTCAGTTACTTTTAATTTTTCTGCTGCCAGCGGATAGTCGTTGTGGAGATCATGCAACTCCTCTGGATATTCCAAATCGACCTCTAATACCAATCCTTTTTCAGACTTATTATTATACTTGGATAAATCCACCTCTCCCTCAGTCAACCATTTGAACCCACCTGTTGGAAGATATTGACTCATTGCCCAACCATAAAGATTATTTGCATCCAGATACATGATGTATTTTGATGCCTCCTCCGGATTGTAGTTTTCCAAATACTTGTTGTTTGCCTTTCCATATCGATTGGCGATGTAACTGATTCCACCACGCATACCTTTTTCAATGAATTGAAACATATCAACATCGCTGATCAACTCCAATTTAATTTCTGTCATTTTCAACATTGCATCCCAACTCAGACCAGGTGATGTGAAATAATGAGCAGGATCCAATCCATAGTATTGTTGACATGCTTTGCGGAAATTTTCAAAAACATCAGTCAACAACAAAATATCCGATTTGAGATATAGATCGTGATACTCTCCCATTGATGATAGATCAAATTCGTTCCAAACATTCTGAGCATGTTGATACTCTTTATCTGTGATATGTTCATTATTCATAATACTGAAAAAATCTTCTTTCTTCGGCAACCTGTCGTCCTCAAACTTTTTAAAACTATTCATATAGTCATACGGATAGATACCTTTCTTTATCATCAAACTCAATTGTTCACCTTGAAATACTTGCCCCGTGTGTTTGAATGCTTCAGCAGGAAGATTATTCACCAAATCACTCAATGACGAGCTCATAAATTGAAAGCTGTCGATGAACACAAGGTTATGACCCAACATGAAGGCCAAGTATTTCTCCATGTTACAGGGAATGACATTTATGCTCATCTCATCAAAAAACGCATTCTTTTTCACAATATTACCAATCTCTTGCATTATAAAGTGACTGTCATACCCCTTGAGATTGTGAAACACCACAGGTATTTTATCAGTCAATTTGAAATTTAGATTACAACCTTCATGTGCTGAGCCTCTGTATTTGCCGGTGACATGACAGTGATCTCTTACTCCAAATTCACCTCTGGTATAAGGTATCTTACAGATGTGGCATTCTTCAGCTCTTTGGAAACTTTCCTCATCCTCGTCTGTCATTTTGAGAGGTTTTGTGAAGTGGGTTTTCACAACCTTTTCACAGTATTCAACTTCAGCCAACATGTCATTCATGAACTTGTGAATGGCCATTTCTCCTCTGAAGACTTTGATTGGTTTTGAAAATTTATCGTCATAACAGCAAACAACTTTATAACCATATCCACAAGCCGTATGTTTTTGATATTGTTTGGTGTAGGATTTCCGCGGAGCTTTCCGCGGAGCTTTCTCATCAACTTTTTCGGTGATGGCTTCAAAATCAGCATAAATCACGAAAGGTGCTGGTAACTGTCTACGATAATTTTTGAACGCAATTTTTGATCCAGGTCCTGGCATTTTAATGGCTTGTTTCCCATTGATTTCAAGACAATCAACTTTGTGTTTTTCAAGATGCTCTTTTGAGCTTAAACATTGAAGACAGTACATACAGAAATGCTTTCTTCCCTTGTGCTTCGTTTGATTGTACATGAATTTATTGAAGTCCTTTAATAAACAATAATGTTCCACCTCTCCTTCGGTTATTAAGAGTAGATTCAAACAAGAGTTAAACTTTTCTTTTGAAATGTGAATTACATACGGTTGCCCTTCCTCATAACCGAAGACATTAATACGAATATTATTCTGTTTCTCTATTTTGTTGTATTGTTTTACAGAAACGGGGAACTCAATTCCTGAATAATCCAATTTTTCTACATATTTTTTATCACACTCTTTTATTCTCTGTGGATTTTTATTCTGTGGCAAGAGGTGACGAATGTGACACCAACGAAAACATTCATTGTCATTATTTTTCATGTTTATAATCCCTTTAGCTGGGTTCTGCAGCTCTTTGGGTAATGGAATATATGAAGAACCTCTGAGTGGTCTGTACCTTACAACATTGATGAAATGACTATCAACCGATTTAATAATCCATGCTGAGCCTTCTGAAATCCATTGCTGAATCTTATTTAAAATCTGTTGTTGTGTTATCTGCAACAATTCTGCAATCTCTATCTCGTTTGTTACTGTTTGTGGCTCTGCATTGAAATAAGCTTCATTTTCAATCAACTTGTCTCCATTCTGTTTTTCAAACATAATCTTCAACGTTTCATTGAATTTGAGACCTTTCATCTCATTTAGAACCTTTGATAGATTGTTCTTAATCACTGAACGGGTTTTCTGAAGTTGAATTAATGGGTCTTGTCTGTTTGTGATACCAATTTCATATGATCTTGTAAACCCTCGCAGGGCTTTTTCAATTTTTGTGAAAGTTGGTTCAGTTTGTTTAGTTTGTTCAGTTTGCTCTTCAATCATTTTATCAACATTTTTCAACCACTCTTCCCAATTAATAACATTTTCAGTCGTTTTTTGAATCACATTTGGTAGCTTATTGAGTGTTGTTGTGACAACTGTTGGTTTGAGGATGGGAACGTTAATCTCAGGTACTTCACCAAATAATCTAGGGCGTGGTCTTGGTGTTGGAACAGGTGGTCTTGGTTTATAAGTTCTTGGTGTTGGAACAGGTGGTCTTGGTTTATAAGTTCTTGGTGCTGGAACTGGCTTCCTTTTCTTTTGATTCAGAATCAATCTAATAAGCTGTGATTTGCTGAGTTTCTTCAAACTAGCTTTGTTCATTTTTTATTATAATATAATATTTTTTAAAATTCTATTTTTCATTTCACATTTCACGAAATGAAAAAGTTCAAGCAAAAGACAATCTGACATTATTTCCATCCTTATCCACAAACTCATTTCCACAGTTTACATAATAATGAACTGAACCAAAACTTTTACCCACCGCTTTTGAACACTGATTGATGCTTTTACATTTTGTGACGACCTGTGTGTCAACATTGGTAATTAACACCTCCCTTGCGTTACTTGGTTTGTTATGCACTTCTTCACCAAGATTTAACATTTTTACCAGCTCTGCTTTTGAGAACTTATTCGCGTTTTTGATTTTTTTCCCAACAGCCATTTTTCGAAGCTCTTGAAAAGTCATATATATTGTCATTTTATTATAATACAATATTTTTTTAAAAAAATCATTTTTACATCAGATCGTTAATATCTACCCAGGAATTGAATTTTTCTGAGTAACCGCTCCACTTCACCAAAGCTTTACCTTTTCGAGCGTCTCGTCGAACCACTTTCTCAATACGGTAAACGTCTTGAACAGCCTTCTGCATCTCCTGTTCATAAAAAGAACCTGATATCTCCTCACCACTGAGATCTTTGAGTCTGTAAGTGATCGGATTGGTGTATTGTATCTTGTCGACTGTGAAAACTTCTTCTGTCCAATTGGCTGTGTATCCTTTGTCAAAGATAGGACGTTTGTACTTAGATATTCTGACCTTATCACCGACTTTGAACTTTGACTTTGTTGAGATTGGCTTCATATCACCGAAAAGGTTAAAGTAAACAACTCCTTCATTCTTCTTTTTACTGGCTTCTGTAGGCGTCATCTTTGTGCTTGAATGTCTGGTATTGTTATACTGTTTCACTAATTTGGGTAGCATTTCAAGATACTGTGTATTACCTTGAACAGTAAACTGCTTCCACATCTTGGTTTTGATTGTACGGTTCCATCTTTCACAAACTGACGACTTTTCCTCATTCTCAGTTGAGTACAAGGTTATTTTATTCTTATCAAGTAGTTCCTTAACATGTTTGTTATAATACTCTTTGCCTTTATCTGTCCAAAGATATTCCGGTTTTCTGCCTTCTTTGAATATTGTTTTGAATGCTTGAGCGACAGTTTCTCCTTTTTTATCCTTCAAAGGAATGATCCAACCGTATTTACTAAACACATCGAGTACCATGAGAAGATATCTATAACCCTTATTCCATCGACTGAATTTTTGCATCTCAACGATATCTGAACACCATGTCTCGTCAATATGGTTTACAATTACCCGCCGCCGGGTGAAGTTACGCTTTATCGGTTTATGAAGCTCATCAGCTAATTTTTCTTGCCAGTTTTCTTCACTCGACGGCCTTTTCAGTTTAAACCAAGACCAAGTTTTTGCTTTTTATCAATAATATTTCGTGCCATCCAATGACCCCATTGTCTCTCATTATAAGGAACAGAATCCAACGCTTTGACCATTTTCCTATCTGCTTTGTTCTTACATTTTTTATCATCTTTGCAAACTGAATAATCAACATCATGTTGCATCGCTATAGCATCAGTCTTACCAGTTGGTTTGTCATATATCTCAAATATTTCTCCTGTTTTTGGATCCCATCTCACCTGATTTTCAAGGTCATTGTAGGGGCCTGTGTATTTATGCCCTGGAAGAGTCCAACCCCCTTTTGGTTTAGGTAGCCTTCCAATGGCTTTATGTATATCTAAACTTCCGCCATCCAAATCCTTTCTGTCGGTTTTATACTTTCTATTTGGTCTGATTTTAGTGGATAATTGATCAAGCATCTCTGATCCTGTTTTTTGAATGAAAGGAGTTGCTCTTTCCAAAGCATAATCGAGAGCCTTTTTCTGAAGTTTTGGGTTCCTTAGAGCTTCGCTACCATAATAACGCCCCATTTCTACAGCTTTTTTTCCAAGCCAAGGAATACCATGGTGAATTAACATATCAGTACCTGTTGAAGCCATCGTATCCAGAATGCCCGCCCCTTCAGACGGGCTATTTAGTTTCCCGGCACCTCTGATTGTTTCACAAATCTGGTTTTGGTTATGCCACATTCAGCGCATGTGCAGAAAAACATTGGTCTGCCATTTTTAGCGTATCTGAATCCAGAAGGCTCCACACACTCAGTTTCTTTTCTCTGTTTTACGCAATAAGATTTCATTTACAATATGGTTATATTTAAATTTTTTCTAACTTTTTAAAATATTTTTCAATGAATTTTTCATTCTTTTCTGTGTCATGAACATCAAAGACTTGTAAAAGGTTGAAATACGACGAACCTTTATTCATCTCATTCAAAAAGTATAAACAAAAGTATCCACAAGTCGTTGTATTCAAGGCTTGTATCTGGTTATTTTGATGAATTAGAGTGAGATTTTTTTTCTTTGCGTGATTTACAATTTCTTGAAATGGGGGTAAACCAAAGCTGTCAAAATAATTAATTTCCCCATTTTTAACATGTGTTGCTACCCAATGACTTCCACCCATGTATGATGGTTCAAGATTATAAATAAATAGCGCCATTTTATGGTTGTGTGGAGCAGTTTGATCTCTTGACAAGACACCACCTTTGTCTATTGGTATTTTAAGATAACGACACCATTTTAACAAATCGTGGTTGCTTAAGGCTATATTTTTGTGGAATTTTAAAGAATTGTTCCGAGGAGTGGAATCCCATTGAATGGGCTGTTTTTCCCTAGAAGCAACCCATTTCCCGACTTTTTTTTTTTACCACCTCCCGCTTGTTCCCATGTTCCAAAAAATGGAGGCGGTGGTTGATACACTCCAAGTCTGGGGGCTGATCCACCATTTCTTTTAGGAGGTTTTCCAATTCTGGGAACTCCTGAACCCGTCATCTTTTTGAAAGCTTCAAGAGCTAGTGGAATACCAATTGATGCAAGAAGAGTGCCAAGAAACCCACCTGTTTGTACTTTTGTTGGTTTTATATGAACACCAGAACCAGTTTGTAAGGCATTAAGAATATCCTTTTTCTGTTTATTACTCAATAGATGTTTATGAGCGATAAGTTGATCTATTTTAGAATTTGGAATGAGAAAACCACCTGTCTGTGAACCTTTTCCAGATATCTTTTTGACAATCTGAGATGCTCCTTCAGAAGCGACACCAGCGAGAGCTGATAATCCTAGAGTCTTTGCTAATGTTGGCCCAAAAGTTCGACCAAGTGTCAAGATTGAACTCAAAAGTGAACCACCAACCTGTTTTCTAATATTTGTCTTAGCCAGTTTTATTTCCATTCCCTTATTCATAGCTCGGTTCTTTTCCAACCTTTTAACAGTTGTTGAAGGAACAAGAAGAGTATCACTTCCATTTAAGGCATCTTTTGTTAACCTCAGGGTGATTGTTTCACGGTTGTGAAAAGCTTTACTTAGTTTCATTTTTTGATTCTCAGAAAGTGTGACATTTATTTCATATAGTTCTGTAGACATTTTATTTTATTGATGAAAATAAAATAAATTCACGATTTTTTCAAATCAAGCAATCATGAGTTCAATGACAGTCGGCACCACATTTAATCAGTTTTTCTATATTCTGAGTGACAGAATCTTTTGTTAAGTCAGTTATTAATGAATAATTCAAAACTATTTCCATTCCTTTATTCTCATTATTTCGTTTACTTTCCAACCTTTCAACAACCGTTGGATGAAAAAGAATATAATAATTTTCCATCATCTCATCAGTCGTTGAATCTACAAAAAGAGTATCATTTTTCATCCTTTCAACTAAAGTTGATTTGTCATCTTTCATCCTTTTTAATGACTTTGAAGGAACAAGAAGAGTATCACTTCCTCTGAGGGCATCATTTTTCAACCTCAGTAAGATTTTTTCACGGTTGTGAAAAGCTTTACAAATTTTTTCTTTCTGATACTTTGAAAGTGTGACATTTATTTCGTGTAGTTCTGTTTCCATTTATTTTATTTACGAAATAAAATAAATTTACGATTTTTTGAATTAGACAATCATAAGTTCATTTCCAACATTGTCGACAATAACCTCTTTTTCGTAAAATACGATAGCATGAGCTCTCACATTAGCTGTTGGCGCTGTATTCAATCTGTAGTTCAAAATCAGTTGTTTTGGGTCTCTAGTGACATACTCTTTTTGATAGGTCAGATTGAAATAGACAAGACCGTAAAGAGATGTGAAATTGTGTATATTCAATTGTGTTCCTGTATTCAGATCATTATTTCGAAAAGCATAAGACATTAGATCGTTGAATATTATTATTTTTAAATCAGCATCATACCCCGATTCAGGGTAAAAAGTTTCAATTCCATACTCCAAACGACACGATGCAAGAGAGCTATTATCATCTGCAGAATTCAGCTTAAAAGTATCAAAAATGTAAGGAGTTCTCTGAGATTCCTCATTGTTTGGACCTTTAGTTCTCTGTAGATAAATGAATACATGTTTAACATTGTCAATGGCTGGGCTAATCTGAAAACTGTTCTCAACTGTGTTTGTATTTGCACTCTGAATATACATATCTTTCATATATGTCCATTTGATTGGTTTGAGAAAATCTTTCACATAATCAACGTATTCACTATCTTTCGGAACCATTCTTGGAACATAAAGATTAAATCGAGTTACAACCACTCGTCCATCATCAGCAGCGGCCGCTTTGTGAATCAATTCATTATCATCATTCAAGTCCAGTTCAAATGTAAGCTGCATTGGAGGAAGCATCTTATCTTCCAATTCTTCAAAGAAACTGTATCTATTCAACGGAATAATCTCATCCAATCTTTTGGCTCCGCCACCGCCATCGTTTTGTTTCGCTTGAGTTAAAATTCTCCTGGCTTCAAAACCTGAATTGGTATTTGCTGTTGAATCCTCTGTGTCAAGATACCAAAAACTTTTTTTAGCAACTGACCTGCTGAAATCATCACTATACTCCAACAAATTTTTAACATTCACAATTCTATGAATGTTATCACTATCATAGATTATTTTACCAGCAGATTTGATAACCATACGTTTAATGATAGAATGTGCTCCATTAATTATTGAAATTCGATCAGCGGCTGCGAAACCAGATCCATCAGCTTTCTTTTGAAGCTCTTTGGAAACCACAAAATATCCATTGTAAAAATCAAAAAGAGTAGATCTGTCTTTTATTGTGAATTTATATCCTGTTTTCTTCTGATAATTATTGTTTTCAGGTTTTTCAATAATATCATTAAGAGAGAATCTGGCCATTTCATATCTTTGCAGTTTATCACTTGTTCTGAAAGTCATCTTTTATTTATATGTTTAAAACTTTTTTATTTTTTTTTTTTTGTTTTTTCTCTTTTTTGTGCCACTTCCAGAAATCAATCTATTCAATATCACGTTGTAATCTTCTTCTTTTTGTTTGTTTGGTGCTTTTGGAACTTGTTTTCCTGAAGACTGAAGGTCTTTCATGAAAAGATGGCCTGATTTTTCAACAACTTTTTCAACAACTTTTTTACCAAGTTTATCACCAGCACTTTCTATTCCTGATTTCAAAGCTTTTTTAGCAACAGGTTTTAAAACTTTATCCACAATCATTTTCATTGGTTTGAAAATATTGTCCACAATCAAACCGGATCCTTTGTGTTTGTAAACAAATTTTCCAAGACTTGGATGAAAAATTCTTTTATAATTATAAGTCAGCATTTTATAATTAACTTTTATTTTTTTTTTCTCTCAAAATCAGAGAAAATGATGTATCTGCGTCATTTAAATCTATTATTCGCCGTTTACCATCGGTGATGTATATCCGCAGGGTGTTTATGATATACTTATTGACTGGATAATATTGAACTCTCAAAGGCTCTTTAGTGAAAGCATAAGATGGTTGTAAATCATTTGTGCCAAAGGTGTAGATGATATCTGTCTCATCCCCATCAACAAGACTCTCTGAAATAAGATCACAATGTATATTCAAAATCTCTGTATCTTGACTGAGATTTGGTGTATAGTCACCAACATTTTCAGAACTGGTTAAAATTCTTTTATTAAAACCAATTAGATCTCCGAAATTTGATGTTGTGAGGTCTAGTTGATAGTTTGTCGCGAGTTTTATTTTTGTTTTGAAAGTTGTGTTGTTGAATACCAAGGTTATTGGATATGAAATTTTGTTTGAAGTCTTTGTTTTTGTTTTTTCCTTGATGAAATTATTGAAACTAACATAATTCCATGTACCTGGTGGGAAGGTTATATCTTTCCAAGTTTTTCCACCATCAGAAGAATATTTTATTTTTTGGTTGTCCAGCTCTGATGTGATATTGAACCATGTGAAAGACATTGATATGATTCGACCTAAACCGAGTTCATATTGTCTGTTTGGATCAAGTATTATCGGTTGAGTATATCTAATTGTGAAATCACTGGGCTTATTTTTTGTTTGTTTCTTAACGTTATGAGAAGATAATACTAATGTTGTTTTCATTTTTTATTATATTCATGTGAAAAAGTTTTTATAAATTTTGTTGTAATGTTGTTTATTAATTATGTAATTTCTCAATAAAATATCGAGAATAGCGACACCAGTGTTTCTAAGCTCTATGCTATTATTACCAGCACCAATCGACCCAATTACTAAATCCAACTTTTTAACAGCTTCTTTAGGATTAAGAAAAACAACACTTGCATTTCCACCTCGCCTTGTTGCCTTTCTTTTGAGACCAGAGCCTTTGATACTCTTCAACTTATTTTTGTTATAGTTGATATAATCATTGAGAACTTTTCGAGCGTCGTCGATGACCTTTCTTCTGAATTGTGCTTCAGATTGGCTTATCAAACCTTTATTCAACTGCTTTGTAATGTGTGTTTTATAACCTGGAAGTTGTTGTCTTTTCTTAACCGCATTTTCGATTTTCTTTGACAAGAAAGAATGTCTTGTTTTTTCTGTCATATCTTCTCTTTTGAGTTGTGCTTCAATGTCATCATAGTTGACCAATCCAAGTTCATCTAAAGTCTCATTTATTCTGTCTTCTTCAAAAATCTCATAATCTGGAACTTCATCTTCTTCATATTCTGGGGGGTCTTCAAGTTGTGGCATATACTCCGGATTGACATATATTTTCTTTTTTCCTGTTTCCAAATCTTTGAGAACATCATCATAGGAGGGTGGTTTTGGAACAAGCTGTTTGGTTTTTTGTGGTTGAACCCCTTCATCAAACAAATCTTCAAGATTGTAATCTGGTATTCCTTCATCTTCAATATTGATACCATAATCTGGAACCTCTGCTTTTTTCCTTTGCAACCGTCTTTTCATAGGTTGAGGTTGCGTCAACTCTTTCAAACCGGATGTTATTGGTTTGAAAAGCTTTTCTGCTTCAACGTCACTCATTGTATCGGATATTTTCTTTTGTTTCAGCGTTTCCCTGATAGTATTGACATCTTGACCTATTTTTGATTTTTTTTCAGCCATTTCTTTCCACTTGAGGAGACTCATTTTATTTAATCGAAACAAAAAATATTATTTTTTGAATAAAAATGGGTTATTGAATATAAAAAAGCTCGCATAGCGTGTCGCATAGCGTGTCGCATAGCGTGTCGCATAGCGTGTCGCATAGCGTGTCGCATAAAATTATTGAGAAAAAATTCTGTTGTGAATTAATAAAATGGAAATACCAAACTATGATGTGAAAGGTGATAAAGACAGTAATTTCATCCAATTATATCCTTATATGCCAGATAGATGCTTCAGAATGTTAATCTGCGCTCCTAGTGGAAGTGGTAAAACCAATCTTTTACTTCACATGATAAACAAACCCCTATTATTTTTTGATAAGATTTATCTATATGCTAAAAACTTACAGCAAAACAAGTATCAATATTTGTTGAAAAAATTTGAACCTCTTTCGAAAAAATATGGTTATAATATTATTGAAGATAGCAACGGTGAGATAATTCCTTTACATGAAATGGATGATGGAAACCAAAAGTTAATCATTTTTGACGATTACTTGAACACTGGAGCGAAAAATGATCGAGAAATACGAAACTATTTCACGAACTCTCGAAATAAAAATTGCAGCTGTATCTATCTGTCTCAGTCTTTTTACAATACAGACAAAACCATCAGATTAAACTGTTCCCATCACTGCATTTTCGATTTTCCAAGCAAGAATGAACAGAGTAGGATATGTCAAGAATTGAACATTGACAAAGATGACTACCTCTCGGCGACAAATGAACCGTACACTTTTCTGTATGTTGATAAGCCACGAAAATTCAACGCAAAAAATTTCACTAAAATAATCTGAATAGTTAATAAATGAGTTTTTACAACGGAGTATTGAATTTTAATCATTTCATGAATTCGAGAGGTCTCAGAGGTTTACCTGGTATTGGGTTCAAATTAGATGCTAATAATGATTATGATATGCAGAATAAAAAATTAGTGAATGTAAAAAAAGGAACCAATAATAATGATGTGGTTACAAAAAGCCAGTTAGATAGTGAAATAGCTAAGATTCCAGGTGTGGATACGACTCAGTTTGTGAAAAAGACAGGAGCAACTATGAACGGAGACCTAATTTTACAACCACAGCCATACCCAATTCATGGAAACACGAATAAAGCCATCTCTTATAACACAGCCCGGAATATATTCTTGAGTAAAAAAGAAGGCGGGTCTATGCTACAATCTTTAGACATGAACAACCATTTCATAACAAATATCAAAGACCCAGTTAATTCAGACCATGTAGTAAATAAAAAATATGTCGATAATCAGCTTGCGAAAAAATTAGATAAGGACACTACTATCGATATGAAAGATAATGCGATCACCAATGTCAAATTTCCAGTAAACCAAAAAGACGTTGCTACTGTAGAATATATCACTAACTCGCAAAAAAATTATCTCAAACTTAATGGCACAACAAGTATGTCGGGAGACTTGAATTTAAATAACAATAAAATTGTTAACTTACAAACCGATTCAAAAAATTCGAAATCCGCAGTTAATGTTGAGGTAATGGAAAATGAAATAACAGATTTGAGAAATCTTGTCACTCAAAAAATTCATGAAACTCAGATTATTAATTCAGGACAAAAAAAAGACGCCTTCAGATACTTGATGGAAAACGACGACGAATCTTCAAGTGAATCAAATATTCAGGTTTTGGGTATTGTTAATTTTTCCAATTCTCCACATCAAATTAACAAAAAAGCTTACCAACTTAAACTCCTGTTTCAAAAAAGCTCACCAAACCAGTACCAATCACGCCTCGGTTTTAACCTTTATAAACTTCCAGTCGGTTACTATACTTTGGTAGTTGAATGGTTTCCGCCGGAAATGAATGAGTTGAGTGTGGCAGTGCAAGGCACTACGATTTCAATTTCTAATTATGCGACAAAAACATTCGGAAACTATACCAAAACAGTTGTCAATTTTCATCGATGGGGTAGCTCGCCTCCACAATTTATTTATCTCGATCTACAGGGTACAGTTACTTTTCCATCACTTTTAACAATTGGACATCTTATTGTTTATGGTGTAAAAGAAACAATTTCAAACGTTGACCCAAGTGTTTATGACACCGCTTTTGTAATTGAGAATGGTAAGATGGTTATGGAAACGGATTTGTCTTTAAACGGACACAATTTGCGTGGTTCCGTTCATTACTTACATGGGTATTTAAATACGAAAAATGGGAACACATTTTTATTAAATGGTTGTGACAAAATAATCATTCCAAATTATAGCCACATATTAACTATAACAGTGCTCAATTTCAAGATTAAAAGTAAATATACACCTATTTCTTTAAAAATAAAACACAGTGACCATTTAACTCAATCAATCACTTACACTTCAACCCAATCAACTAAATCACAGACAATAAATATCAATTTAGTACTAGCGTTTGGTCATTTGGCTGTGGAACTGGGTTCAGTTGTGAAAAATCAAGAACTCTTAATGTTGATTGAATATAGAGTGCCATAAACATTTTCATCAACTAGGTAGTTACAAGCTGTTTCAATGATAAACGATGGAATAACAAGTTACGCTTACGGACATTATAAAATCTAAAGCTGTGGCGAAATCACAAGTGCCGCAAGCACATATAACTTTAAATTGTCAATTAATGTGTACGAGATACATCAAAGTTACTAAACTAGAGTCTTTGGGAGATAAGTGAAACAGCAGCTATCAGCATGTGATATCCGCGGGAAAGCCCCTAACATATGAGATCATAGTCTTTTTTGTTTTCAAGACAAAAAAACTGTCTAACGCGTTAGACAGACAATTGAAAAACTTAATGACTCATTTCCTCGGGAAAGTCCCTAAAGTATTACATCATAGACTTCCTGTTTTCCGAGAATTTTAAAACTTCCTGCTTTTCTAAGAAAAAGGGGTCATACCAATACTTCGATGGATGAGTCGCATTAAAGCAAGTGTGTATGTGAATATTTGACTAGGTTTGCATCTAGTCGAATTGGTAGCTACGTGGTGAATAAAACATCACTCAGCTGCTTCGACGATAAGAGATATATTCATGAAAATGGTGTGACAAGTTATGCTTACGGTCATAATAAAATTTGGTGAAAATTTGACTAAGTGCGCTCGCGTGCTTTCATCAATCAAACGCATAAAAATTTAACTGGGAATTTTTCAGTTAAATTTAACCAAAAATTTGACTGAAAAATTCCTTTAAGTCTTATTTAAATTTTGGTACTTTAGTATGTTTTTTCAGAAAATTCCCAAAGTGTGCTGGTACCCCCCCCAGAAATTGTGGGTATATTTCTCTTTAATTTTTATATAATTTAACAGAAGATTTTGACTGAAAAATTCCTTTAAGTCTTATTTAAATTTTGGTACTTTAGTATGTTTTTTCAGAAAATTCCCAAAGTGTGCTGGTAGTCTCAAACACATAAATTTCATATAATTTAACAGAAGATTTTGACTGAAAAATTCCTTTAAGTCTTATTTAAATTTTGGTACTTTAGTATGTTTTTCCAGAAAATTCCCAAAGTGTGCTGGTACCCCCAACTCACTAACTACTAAAGTGGGGTGAAATCAAAACAGGAACACAAAGTTTAACCAGCAGTATTCTGAATGTGGTAAATAATAGAACGATTATAATAACTATAAAACATTCATAGGTTGCAGAGCTGAATTCGAGCAAGTAGCCAGTCACTTGAACGTAGATTGGAAAACCAAACAGGAGAATTGTTTAAAGGAATCCATGAAAAAGAATAATAAACGCGTTGCAGCGCTTGATACTTGTCTGTTCGATCGAGAGGAAATTGAAAGGTAAAAGATTTACAAAATAGTTTTAAATAGTAACATTTTGGAAGAAGACAAGGCATCCTATAGTCTTTCCAAATTATTTTTACATATCAGGGGCGTATTTTTCAAGTCCCTGAAACGTGCAGGAGCTTCTAATCTCCCAGAAAAAAAGTTTCGAATATTCTTACGTTCATGCAATGGTTAATAACACTGCAAATCAGAGAAAAGCACCTAAGAAGAAAGAATCTTAACCAAAACAAAAGACATCACCGTGGTCATGTTTAATCATAGAGAAAATTAACTGCTTGACGGAAACACGGTCACTGGTCCCATTGGCAATTAACGGTTTCCCAAAATAAAATTTCAATTTTACTTGCATTAGTATCAGTGGAATTTAACCAAAAATTTAAAGAAACACATTGTTTGCCTGGTTTTGTCTCTGTGTATAAAAGGTTCTTCTCTTCCATTGTGGTTTGAAGCTGTGTACTTCCATTACTGCAGATTGAAAACTGTCATGCAATCTGAAATACCGTTTGTTTCCAATAATTTGGCAGAAAAACAAAGAACGCTGTTTACTCTTTCAGGCTTGGGAGTGGCAAAGCTAACAGTATCACATAAAAAGTCTGCCGGGCTTACACTCCAGCTGAACGATCAAACAACGTAGGCAACAAAGCCTTCTCCTCCACTGATCCTCCTCTCACCCTGGCCTATTCCAACAATCTAATCGATATTTCAGTGTTTAAAGGGGCTTGAAAATAGCGAGGCAGCATATAGGCGATCTCATAGATATAACATGCGTTTCTCTAAGGCGGAAAAGCGCTTTATGATCTACACTTGAACATGGTCCGGGAAACATTTCAATCCATTTTCGCCTGGACACGTGAAGTTCGCCCGGGACGTATTTTAATCCTTTTGGGGAGCAGGGATGGCGCAGTGGTGAGAGCGCTCGCCTCCCACCAATGTGGCCCGGGTTCGATTCCCGGTCCCGGTGTCATATGTGGGTTGAGTTTGTTGTTGGTTCTCGTCTTTGCTCCGAGAGGTTTTTCTCCGGGTACTCCGGTTTTCCCCTCTCCTCAAAAACCAACATTTCCAAATTCCAATTCGATCTGGAACCCGAGGGCCACAGGTTTGTCAGTCCCAGACTGTTAGGTGTCACCCTCGTTAAACAAAGTTGATTTATTTTATTATTTATTTATTACTTCAAGTTGGACACCTCTCCACAAGGAACACGTGAGGCTATTCCCTTCCGAATGTCTTGCAGTCGTTTTCCTGATCTCTGTAGGGTGGACAGTTGGAACTGGTTCCGAGTATGTCCGTGTCATACGAAGATTCATCGAAGTTACTTTAGCTTATTAATTAGAAGATAAAAACAGAAATGTGTAATCAGTTGTAAAAATAAGTTATAACCCAAGAAATGCAAGTAAAGAAGAGATGTTCTAAGTGGTTCTGAATTACTTTTCTTTACGAAATGTTTATAGCTGACACGGTTTGGAGTTGGTGAGCTGGACTCAACCACCTTAAGTCCACCTACACTCCATCGTCCTCACTTTAATTGGCTTTCACATGGATTTTAGTGAAAGCCTGAAAGAACATGCAAACAAATGATCTCATCCTCCTACGGTCAAAAATTCTATGAAAACCACTCAACCGCCCTTTGCTTTCAGATCAAGCTCATTCATTCATTTTGCAACTAGCTTGGTGCTTTCCTGATCTTGAAAATATGCGACGAAAAGTTAAACAGTTGAGTATGCACAGTGGTCGGGTCTATTATGTAAATTCCAAGAATGCTCCTCCTGTCAACTATATAGTTGTACCTTTCATATGACGTAGAAAGGTGGATATAAATAAGCCATTAAGAACACAGTCAAGCAAATCAAAACAGGAACACATTGGTGGATTGTTGAACATACAACTTTACATGAAGAGTTGGACAAATTGGAAGAATCCTTAAAAGATGATGACGAACAGCCAATGTTGGACGCGCGGGGGACTAGTCGCATTATATAGCATGGTTAGGTTTTTGTGATGACGAATGTATGAAATGACTCATACATATGAACTGCGGACGAAAAATAAAACAGAACAGTTTTATCGCAATTATGCAGCAACCTTTAGAAGTTGCATAAAGAACATGAAGTAAGTTAACGTAAAGTTTAGGGAAGCTTTCAAAGGAAAATAAATATTTTCTTGAAAGAAGACTCTGATCATACAGTCCTTTCAGGATTGTTCTTTAGTACAGGTACTCACTGCTCACTCATGGTGCCTGACAGAATTAAGCAAATGCTCTTCCTGTCAATTAAAAGCAATATTTTTGTTCTCTTCCGGTAAATAGACTTAATAGTGCAAATCAGGAACACAACGCTGAAGTTAATAACTACAGAAATATTTATGAGTTCCAAAGCTAAATGGTGCAAGCAGTTAACCGTTTGAACGTGGTTTGAAAAACCAAACAGAAGAATTGTTAAAAGTAATTCCTCGTGAAGCGAGGAGGGCCGAGGAAGGCCGAAGGCCCTCCGAGCGTAGCGAGGTTTATAAATTTGTCGCGTGGGGATCGCGCGAGGATCGCTTAGGGCGGTCAAATCTCGAACTGCCAATATATATTTTTCGAAGGTGTCCTCGCAGTTGCCTAGCAACAAAACCAAATCGCGACCGCTTATTTTAGAACCTGCAATAGTTTTTGACCACGGTGTTTAGTTTTTTATTATTTTGTGCACATTCTTAGGATTTGCTTTTCGTATTTAGTCATAGTCTGTGGGTATACCTTTTGTGGGATAGGTAGAAATCCTTAACTATAATGCTGCAATGCAACAGTATTTCCACGTGGTAGTGTTTTTAATATTTCATGAAGGAGTAGGAATTTTTTTACCACAAAGTCTGAATTAGGGGATTGGGAATGGAATTTTTAAGCTTGGTCACTGAAACGTAGCACTATTTCTTTTTTTTGGTTTTACTTTGTACATTCCAGGAAGAAAGATAAAAAATTTCAAAATAAATCTTGAATTTTTGTACTACTACGAGCTTCAAATGTGGTCATAAAAGCAATCCCTTAACAGTATTTCACTTTATGTTGAATTTGTCCTTTTCTCTTGTTAAAAGGCCGATTGCTATTCGCTTGGATTGATAAAAACAAAGCTTTTTAACCTCTTTTGCGCTCTGTATGGTTGTTGCTGTTTTTCGCTTGCATGCTTCGTTTAGTAGCTAAGTGTGTTAAAGGGGCAGTCTCATCAATTTTTAGTATCACTGTGAAAAGCTAAAAGATGCGTTTTTTATCAATGGAAGCCAGTATTGTTAAAATGGATTTCTAGCTCATGAGAAATCGATTAATAAGTATGTCTGGGTGGGGATGGCAAGGATAGAAATGGCGTCCAACTTGAAAACTTCTGGCAGAATTTTTCAAGTTTCTGCCCTTGTGTCTCAGATGAAAGCTATAAAAAACCTAAATTTGGATTGGTTTTTGTATGAAAATTCATCTGATATTGTCCCCTTGGTGATCTAAAAACAATTCATGTATGAGAAAGGTACTTTGATATGAATTAACCAAACTTGTGACGAAGAAGATAGGAAAATTGCCATGAGACTGATGCTTTATAAGCATTGTCTTAGGTAGATATGTTTGGTCACAGGCTAGGCACGTTTTCAACAGTTAGCTTCAGACATTGCTAAGGACACTGCTTACTAGCACTAGAATAAATGTAACGCGAACTCAGCTGAAACTATGTGAGCAGTAGCTTTATGAATGGCTGTGATTTCTGTGGGTAGATGTATTTTACTAACAACTAAGTTTGTTTGTTAAATGCTCGGCCCCACTAGCAATTTGCTATAAACACTTGCCGAGGGTATATTAAGGATATTTATTTATTTATTTATTTATTTATTTATTTTTTAACAACGTAACGTATTTTAGTAACATGTTTATTGGCGGCGAAATTGTAAACACTTTGTTACAAATAAGTTGTATTGGCTTTACATACAATTGTATCGTTTCCTGATATTCAAGTGAGTTGATACAATCTTCTTTCCTTTTCTTTGCTCCTAATCATTTTTGCTTAATTATAACTCCGGCCTCAACGTTTCATTCCGGAACAACTGTCAGTCGGTTCTAAGGGATTTATAATTAATTGGAACAAAATAGTTAAAACTCTTACATTACAATAAGAAAACTGTGTATTTTGCAACAAAAACAGCAAGATTGCTAAGCAGTTAAATAGACGAAACTATTGAAGCAGCTTTAGAGACAAAAAATAATTGCCCCTCCTAGGCAGCGACTGAATGATTGACTAGCTGTCGATACGTGACGTTAATTTAACACGCAACTTTCATTCGTAGATAGGAGTTTTTTTTAAAAAGTACATCTCACGATTTGTTTCCATAACATAACAAAGAAAGACAGTTTATTCGCTCTATCTTTGGCAAAGATAAGGCCATATGCAAATTGTTTAACTTAATTTAAACGACTAAAAATGATTTTCATAAGTTATTTTGATATCTCGATTGGAATTAAAATTACTTTTCTCTGGATTTGAAGGTTTTACAAGTCATTTGTTCATTGTGACAGACAAAATTAATCGTACCCGCAACAAATATGCCCTGTTAACCCTTTCAGAATAACGCATAATGTTAATTGACGTCTTAACTTTTGAGGTTAATTCTAATGGACAAAAATTTAACGAACGGTATAGAGCAAACCCTCAAGAAATGCTGTTTGTTCTTCCATACGGTAGTTTGAACATTGACATTTGAAAATTTTTCTCCCATGGCAGTTGGAGCAATTAAGACGGAAGTGTCAAGGCCGATATCCTTAACACTAAAACTTGTAGGCGTCTGTGCACAATTTGTACTGAAGTGAATGTTTAGGACGACGTTAAACACCCTGGTTCATTTTCCTTGTCAGACCCAGAATACAAATTTTGTTATGAATTTTGGATTGTAAAGTGGTCAAGATATGAATCAATATATAGGGACAACGTGCATTTTCTTTTCCTTTCTTTTCCATTCTATTAATTAAGATTCATTTATCTTTTCTTTAATTAATGATCGATTGTTTGAGCTATGAAGTAATCAATTAAGATTGCGGCTACAGTACAGCTAGTGCAGTAGAACTACAACATGGTCGTCTGTCAGCTTCTTATGACTTTGTTACTTTTCAACTGCGTAAAATCGTTTGAAAACAACGAGTTTTGTGAGAAGAGGGCTATCAAGGATTGCACTACGAAGTTAAGTGACGTTTTTGAAGCGCTGGAGGGTACAACTAAGGGTCAGAAATTTAACAAATGCGCAGAATTACAGGTAAAGATGATAAACGGGGAAATCTCCCAAAAATCTGTCTTTGCCTTCGCCTTCAGTTGGCGGATAATTTCTTCAAATTTCTTTGCAATAACCTTCCCTGAGTTTTTTCGCTTTGGAAACTGACTCACTCTCTGCACAAGCATGGGAACGTACGTCAACGTGATTGTTTGCAAACGTTCAAGTAAACTTGAAGAATTCATCTTTTTAAAAGCAGTCGTATGGTCTGTGTAGTCAAAAGTTCAAAAATAGGTTAAGTAAGGAAGGCAACTCAACTCAAAAACTGATTTGAAGAAAAGGTTTCTACTGGAATATACTAACCATTCTGAAAAATGTCATTGAAAGAGAGGGTGGGCATAAGACTCCTTAAAAAATACTGGCAAGGGTTAAGGCACCTGTTTGTATCCTTGGTTTACCCTTTAATTTATCGAGGTTTTAGATAAAATTAACATTTTTCTCAATCTAGAAAAGATGAACTTTCGAGGCACTCAGTAGTGTACAGACATCCATTTTGCCGTCTACTGAAATTTTCCGCTTCAAATCTCCATATTCCCTTGTTAAATGTCTATATCCCCTTCCCGTATTCCCTCCATAAACGGGTTCTCAGTATAGTCATATCAAAACTTCTACTGAACGGTGAGTTCTTTTCATAGCTGCTTAGATGAATCTGCTGAAAAGTCTTGAATAGATAGCCAAGGCAGCCTTCTAAAGGTCCTGAAAATTGTTGGAAATACACAAAGCATTCGCAAGCCTTAAATGGAATTACACAGAAAAAGTCACTATAGTTGAGCGAATTCAAGAGCCTAGTTGCTGGCTGCTGGGCCACGTGCCTTTTGGCAACTTAGGCGGCGAGGAAATACAGCTATCATAATTGGCCAGTAAATAAATTAGGCCATTTTCAGTGGCATGTTAAAGCTACAATTCAAATAAAGTTTTTCTCTTGTCAAAAACAAGTTTAATTTTGCTTTTAGTCCAGCTGTCAGTTACAGACTAATTGTTTGTTTTTTGTTGTTGTTGTTTTATTTCAGGAAGTTATCAACTGCTTTTCCGTTCCTCGATGTTCTGGAGACCTACTGTGGTCGTTTCGTTCCATCTTGGTAACAACAGCGAAATTAATGAAAACAGACAACTTGTGCCCTGATCTCAAATACGAAGACTTGAAGAGATACATGACGGGTAAGTAATTCAGAGGAAAGCCCTTTCCTTCTTCTAAAAACCTATACCCACAACGATTGCAAGACCCGTGTGGTGAATACAGTGTTTCATATCTCAATGCTGCACCTTGTTCTGACCTTTTCAATATGCTACCAAAAGCCCAGACAAAAGAAGTGCAAACGTGGTGGAAAACCATTCACTTAAGAGCATTTCAAAATCATTACATCTACAAAAACGAAAGGAGAATGCTTATAATTGTTGTCGTCCTCTCTTAGGCATGCATCTAAGATAACAAAGGGAGTTTTACGGGAAAAAATAATTTTTCTATAACCATAAATTCGCCAGTAGTCTTATTGTTCGTTGATTTGATGCATACCTCAGTTAATTAACCTATCATGTAGGTGATTCACTGTCCTGCTGTGGAGTCAACACAAGTTACGACAACTGTGATCGCAACTGCATGTGCTATGAAGGAGAACTTCTCTTTTGTCACCGCATCAGAAAAGAATTTACAGCGATGAATGTGGAGGAGCGACAGAGGTTTGTACAAGCTTTAAGAACAGCTGCAACGAACCCTGTTTACAAGGCTGAATATAGAAGGCTAGCCAGGATTCATTCTCGAATGCCAAGCAAACTTCTTCATCATATGCCTCAGATATTTCTCCCTTGGCACAGGTGGTATTTGCTGGAATTTGAAAACTTTCTACGTCAGATCGACTGTCGAATAACCATCCCTTACTGGGACTGGAGCAAGGACACGAAGCAATGGGCGCGAAAAAATAAGGCACGAGACGTTTGGAATGCAGGACCTCACGGTCTAGGAGGCGACGGGATTTTGCCTCGTGGCTGCGTCATAGAAGGGCCTTTCAGAGAAGGCGTCTTCTTTATACCTGAAACGATTGGCGAAGATTGTTTGAAAAGAAATTTTAATCTTTCATGCTCTCTTCCAAGCAGAGAACAAATACAAGAAAAAGTCAACGAGGAAAATTTCGCTGCCTTTGAAAACTTCATTCGCGACAGGATTCATCCTGCTTTACATGATTGTGTTGGCGGCCACATGTTGAAACACCACTCTGCTTCGTTTACACCCGAGTTCTGGATCCATCACAGCTTTGTAGATAAAATCTGGGCAGACTGGCAGATGAAAAGGGGCAACCGAACATTTGTGTATTTTACTAATGTTTCCTTTGAGATGCCAATGAGCGAACGGTTTCCATGGGAACTACTTGATAACCACGGCTTACCTGGTGGCGTCAGAGTCACCTATGAATATCCAGGAGATTCTATTGATGGCGTAGGGTTAGACAACTTTGTATGAAATCACCAACCAGGTTTCGGCTCAGAACGTATTGACTGTTCTTAAGAAACTAATAATTAAACTTACAACTTTCATCAATAGCACGTGCACACATACAAGTCTTTAACGTGTTTACAAATCAGTTGCTGTATTAAAGGATCTTTGTAATCATACATAGTAAGTGATCCTGTCTTACATAAGCCATTATAAACAACCCACAAACCAGTTCAAATCCATTTGTACGAGACCTTTTGTGACTTAGCTAAACCAGAGCTGAAATAAGACCAGCTCACAAGCCGCCGTTTAAGGGCATTAGCCGCGGCAACGTGCATACGACGTGAACCTGGTAGATGAACCATTTGACCTCATGTTTGCGACTTATGTCTTCCGCGACTCGCGGCGCTATTAGTTAACTATTGGCTTTATTTAAATTTAATTTTAAGGGAAACAACGTACTTCTACTTGTCACGTAGAACAAAATGGCAGTAACAACCTACATGGAAGGACTCAGTCGGTAATTAATATTTTTCCCCAAAAGTGTTCACCCCTTTTTGGGGGAAGGCGGAAGAGTGAGATCGCATGCGATCGTGATTATTGCCAAATAATGTCGTCTCCACCGCAATCAAAAGATACCACTGAGTCGCGATAAAATAACATGAGAACGACACAACCGAAATCAAATCGCCAAACAAATAAGAACATTCAGTTCCGGTTCAGCCTCAGCTAAGAAATTCGACGTTCTTATAAAAAAAAGTGTATAACACAATGTGGAAAAATAAATTCATGGCAAGTTTCAAGTTTCATGTACTGAGAATTTGGAAATGCACCATTTCGTTTACCGCCACACTCTAACCAATAACAACGGACACAAACAGCGAAGCAATCTGAAATCGAAGCTAGTGCATATTGCGCGACTGGCGCCGAGTGCGAAAAAACGTTTGAGACAAAGATACAGTGTAAGTATAGACTTTGCTTTAACTTCTAACTAGTTGGAAGAAGTGACACGAGCGGCTTTTAATTAACACTCAGTGAGACCCAGGACAGGACAGGCAACTAATTTCTCCTTACAATAGACTATCACTACATAAAAACAAACACACAGATCACGAGAATGAAGGAAATTATCACCAAATCGGCCATCAGAAAAATATGAACAACGATGTGGAGAACATGGATGCTGATATTGGGGATGTAAAAATTGAACGGGTAATCACAAGGCCCAGTAAGGCAGACACAAAGGCGAATTTCTTTCGCCGCTCATGATAAAACCACGCTTTGTTACGTATGTTTTGGCCACTCAGTCATAGAGTAAGTTAAAGTGACTCACTTGTACGTCTGAAATCCTATAACTGGTTTTACCTGTGCTTTACATGTATCACTTAGATCGACACAAATTGTACAACCACTGAATCAATGAAAAATAGTTATACCATTAAAAACGATAATCAGATAGCACTTTAAACTTTCCCTATTTCCGAAATCTGATGAAACAGTGACGGCAAGCAAATTAGAGGAAGATAATCTGTTCCGCCTCTATTGATTTCTTTGTAACAAGCTTAGGGCATTTCTTTTGTTACATTGAAAAGGACGAGACAAAGAAACGTGTTTACAGTTTCTGTTACAATTATTATAATTCATGAATGGAAAAAATTCAGTCTGTTGAAATGCTGTATAAAATAGATCAAAGAGCAGGTCTGTCTAGGCTTTAAAAAGCAAACTATATGTAAAAGTCAAGGAAAATCCTTATTTAGAATTCGAGTAAAAGGATTTTAGCAAAATTCATTAAAATACGTAATACATGGCCTCTTTTTTCACCTTTGTTCTTGCATCGTCTTTAACATAATTTTAATATCCGCCAGGATTTTTACACATCATGGCACTTGCATGGCACTTGCTACATGGATACAATTTACAGTGTTATGTCATTATCACCGGTTAAAATAGGCAAAACATCAAAAACAAGAAGAAAATTAAGATTTAGTTTTATGTCTTGCTTTTTATGTTTCTAAAAGTTTCAATGACATAAGTAATATCTGATTGATCTTTGACGGAAATTAATTTGAGCTAACTCGGTTGGAAATGTAGTTCTGAAACAACGCTAACGTGAATAACACTTTCCGGTTTCAAAATCTAGCGACACATCTGTCTCAAAGAGCTGTCTGATTGCGATTGTTAACAAACATGCTATTTTTAAGTATTTTTATTTCTGTGTTTATCTCTCTGGAGCTTGATGTTATTTCGGCAGAGAGAAACCTCAACTGTGAAGCAGTGGTGATGCAAGAATGTTCAGATCACTCCAAAGGACTTTTGAAAGGGCTTGAAAGTGAAAATCAACTTCTGGTAGACAAAGAGTGTGATGCACTTCAGGCAAGTTATACATGTCTACATGTCGGATAACAATTTAGGATTTGCGCTACCAAGTATTTTTACTAGACAAGTTATGAACAGGAAAAAATCCCATCCTTATGTCGCAACCGTCAGAACAGAAAACACGTCATAAACACAACAAGACTTTAATTTACTGCTCTTAACTTTTATCTGAAAAGTGTTACTTTTCAAATAAAAGTTATTTAAAGTTCTTAAAAGACTCATTTACAGATAAAAATGGTAGAACACTTTAGAAACACTTATACTTTCCTGTAACTGCTTTAAAAAAACTTGAGGTCTTGCTTAATATGTTGAGGTCTTTCAATTTTTTTTTGGAAACAATTTTAATAATAAGAGTTACTGTACTCCATAGCTTTGTTTCGCAGTATGTAACGGGATTGAGAAGAAATTTACCTTTTTCTCTAGGCCACAATTGATTGTCTTTCTGTTCCTCGTTGCTCTGGAGATCTTTTGAGAGAATTTCGCTACTTTGTTTTGACGACAGCAACCACCCTTAAAAAAGTATCCAACTCGTGTCGCAACCTTTACGTTACAAGCATCAGAGATTATGTTAAAGGTATGTTTACGTTGTTTTATTTACACTTCAAGCGACTTCTGGGAGATGACTCTCTAAAACTAGCACAAAACCTACCAACACAGTTTATTTAAGTGTTGTATCTGCTTTTCTTTACCACAGGTTTCAGTATGCCGTGCGAAGACAACAAACATACTACAGATGAGTGTAACAGAAAATGTAAATGCCATGATGGCAGCCTAGTAAATTGCTACAGAGTACGAAAGGAATTTACAGCAATGAGTGTTGGAGGACGTAGGCGGTTTATAGAGGTACTGAAACTAGTTTCATCTGACCCACGATACAGGAGCGATTACGAAAGGCTGATGACTCTTCACTCAAGAATACCAAGCGATTTCCTTCACCACATGCCTCAGATATTTCTACCCTGGCATAGATGGTATTTGCTGAAATTTGAAAACTTTCTTCGTCAGATCGACTGTCGGATAACAATCCCTTATTGGGACTGGAGTAAGGACGCGGAGCACTGGACCCGGGGTTCTAGCACCAGGGATGTATGGAACTCAGCTTCTCACGGGCTAGGGGGCGATGGCGTCTTGCCCAATAAGTGCGTAATAGATGGCCCGTTTAGAGAAAGTCAATTTACTTTGGCGTGGTCTGTTGGTGGAGGTTGTTTGAAAAGGGCGTTCAATTTGTCTTGCAATTTACCAAACCTAGAAGATGCCCACAATCTTATTGCGTTGAATGACTTTCGTATCTTTGAACACACGATTCGTGAAGGTTTTCACACAAAATTTCATGACTGCGTTGGTGGGCATATGGGATATCATATGCCGGCATCTTTCGCCCCCGAATTTTGGCTTCACCACGGGTTTATCGATAAACTCTGGGCCGACTGGCAGGGTAAGGGGGCGGCTTACAAATTTCAATATTTCATAAATATAAGCTTTACAATGCCAGGTTCTGAAGAGTTTCCTTGGGAATACCTCGATGCGGATTATCTTCCTGACGGCGTGAAGGTTCATTATGAAAATTATTAAATACAGAAGACAAAATTTGCTCTACTTAACCCTTTAGGCCCCAATAAAGAAACGCATCGAATTTACCCTTGTAATAGAGCGGTTTTCAATTGAGTGTCGAAAGCAATTCACGGTTTGCTTTGGTTTTGCTTTACTTCGCTCTGTGATTGGTTAAAAAATCTCGTGCCACTTTCACGACCAATCAGAAGTAAAACTCAAACCAATCGCCACTTGCTCACACGCGTTTTCCAGCGCTTGGAGCCGGTTACATGTATTTGCTTCGAGTTCTGATTGGTTCATTGGGTAATTTGTGTTTGTTGTGATTGGCTGGGGTAATTACTTTGGTTTTGGTTTTACGACACTCATTTGAAAACCGCTCTATCACTACTTGATGTTTTCAACTCATACCGTATGAAATATATGGGAAACAGGGAGGAGAATAATTCTGTTGATATTAGAGTTTAAAGGGACTTTAAATTTAGTAGAGTATAAATTTGGCAACGAGGTGAAACTTAGTCATGTTTACGTTTTCACAGCCACCTGCATTTGCACTAACGACCTTTAGCATTCGTTTTGAAACTCCTCTTGAGTAGATACTAATAGTGTCTTCTTGTAATTTTTAGCTTGTTAAAATGTCATTATAAACAAAAAGTATAAAATTCCCATCGACTTTACAGCTTTTTACACTGCATCTGGCTTATCTAAACAATACTTTAACGGGGAAAAAAACCATCTCTAAAACCAAATTACAGAGAAAGCGTCCTACTTTATAAATACTAATCTAACGAGTGATAAATTCAATAATAAGAATAAAAATAAAGAAGATACATTACGAAATTTGAAAACCCAGTTCGAATAGGCGCAGTTACATTTGTGGCGACTGCAATCTCTCGCTGTTGCTCAACGAGTTCCAACGTTAAGTACGGTATATGCTAGGAACTTCTTCATTAAGGTGGCTCCATATCGTTTTTTTTTTAGCGCGATTAATATGGAATGAACCCAACTGAACAGAAACGGAAAACCTGAAAAGTTCTTCGGGGTAGGAGCCAAGGTATTTGTGGGGTAGGGGCTCCCTACAAAGTATAGGGTAGTAACCCGGGGGGTGGTAGTACTCCCTTAAATGGCCTATACGGGGACCTCCTGCTGGACAGGATATGGTTTTTGGCTTCTCTGTCTTGAACCGGGTATAATTTTATGTCAGTCTGTCCTAAATAGGGTATGGTCGCACGGTTGTCGTCTTTAAATATGGCTTATACAGTATTCAGCAATCTTAGTCTCTGAAATACTTTAAAGTTATGTGAAACAAGTGTGTGTCAATTTTGAAATTATTTTGTCCAAAAGAGGACCTAAAATGGAAGGTGTTGTCCTAAACAGGGTAGGCCTTTTAAGATAAAAAAGCAATGCTGATTCAACGGTAGGGAAACTGAGTGTATATTTTAACCAATATTTCAAAAGGCACAGCCTTTCTTCTTCAGGGTCTTACAGAGAAGATTCTCTGTAAGATCCTGATGAAAGCTGTGCTGTTTGAAATATTGTTTAAAATATACACTCCTCCCAACCGTTGAATCAGCATTGCTTTTTTATCGTAGTTGGCTCTTTATTTTTTGCTGATTAGATCCTATACTACAGGATCCGGTACTTTTATTTTGTTACGGTGGTCCACGGCAAAGTTTATTGTTTCCGATAGGCCTTTTTTGTCCAAAGTAGGGACAGGGTTTCAGACCCTCAGGGACACCCCTACACCCAAACATGGATCAAGTACACCATCCAGGGGAAAGGGGGTAGTAATTAATACCTTTTTTATCCGGAAGGTGTCTAGCTGTTTAAATGTCCACAGTTGAATATTAAATGCTACCGTATTTACTCGAAAGAGCGCCGCGGCGTTTATTAAATTTTTCGACTTGTCGCTGCGGCGCTTTTTTGAGGGCGGCGCTTATTCGGGGGCGGCGCTTATTTTGAACGGCCTACTTGCGAATATCACAGTCAGATGTAATCTTTCTTAGTCTTTGTTTTGTTCATAACAATAGCATAGGAAGGACGCAATAAAAAGTTAGTTTTAAAGGTCTCTAGCCCTGTCCACATCCAAATAAATAAAAGTACAGCAACAACACCAGCCGTATTACCAATTTGGCATTAGCCATGTCAAAAATCAATATTCAAAGTGCCACATTGTTGGTAAGATGCGGCGCTTATTAATAGCGGAGCCCTCTCGCTAGCGCATCAGCTGAGCACCATTGCTAAGGAAATTTGGTAACCTATCCAGCCAAGAAATTTTGCTAGTGACGTAATAGTCACGTGACCGTCCGTCCGTTACGTCCGCACCACAGGGTCACCAATATGAAGTGGCATACACTGGATATAACCCTATTCGCGCCAGTCCCTTACAGCGGGAGTATAAATAAGAGCTCTGCATATCATTTCGGCCCAGTTCGCGTTAGAATCTTCTTGCAACATTACCGTTTTATGCAGTTATGGCTGATGCGCAAGGTCCTCTTGAAGCTGCGGTTCCCGCCGCCCAAGCCCTTGTTCAAGTGCCTCCAGTTGCTCCAGTTGATGTTGCGAATCCTCAGCAAAATCCAGCGCCTTTGCAGGTACAAAGTTTTTTCTCGTTACTTTTAATTTGCTCGTCCGACTGCTTTAGTTTTTCCCCGGCTGGTCTTCGCCCTTTCGCGTTTCCCTCTCCTCTTTCATTCCACGTGGCCGCTTTATGGTCTTCCACGTTTATGTTATTACCATTTTCGGTAGTACCGTCCCGTCGTTTTTCTTATAGTTTGTACGCTTATGGTTTTGCTTGGGCCAATTGGCTGTCAAGTTTATGTTGTGCGTACTTGCCTCGCAAACACCGGGTTTGTGCAGTGCTTCTATCCTGGTTCCCTTCCCCTTTTGCACACGTTTATTTGTTTTGTCAGTGTGCTTCGCCTCGCAAACACCGGGTTTGTGCAGTGCTTCTATCTTTGGTCCCCTTCCCCTTTTGCACATGTTTATTTGTTTTGTCAGTGTGCTTCGCCTCGCAAACACCGGGTTTGTGCAGTGCTTCTATCTTTGGTCCCCTTCCCCTTTTGCACACGTTTATTTGTTTTGTCAGTGTGTTTCGCCTCGCAAACACCGGGTTTGTGCAGTGCTTCTATCTTTGGTCCCCTTCCCCTTTTGCACATGTTTATTTGTTTTGTCAGTGTTCTTCGCCTCGCAAACACCGGGTTTGTGCAGTGCTTCTATCTTTGGTCCCCTTCCCCTTTTGCACACGTTTATTTATTTTGTCAGTGTGCTTCGCTTCGCAAACACCGGGTTTGTGCAGTGCTTCTATCTTTGGTCCCCTTCCCCTTTTGCACACGTTTATTTGTTTTGTCAGTGTGCTTCGCCTCGCAAACTCCGGGTTTGTGCAGTGCTTCTATCTTGGTTCCCTTCCCCTTTTGTACACGTTTATTTGTTTTGTCAGTGTGCTTCGCCTCGCAAACTCCGGGTTTGTCAGTGCTTCTATCTTGGTTCCCTTCCCCTTTTGCACACGTTTATTTGTTTTGTCAGTGTGCTTCGCCTCGCAAACTCCGGGTTTGTGCAGTGCTTCTATCTTGGTTCCCTTCCCCTTTTGCACACGTTTATTTATTTTGTCAGTGTGCTTCGCTTCGCAAACACCGGGTTTGTGCAGTGCTTCTATCTTTGGTCCCCTTCCCCTTTTGCACACGTTTATTTGTTTTGTCAGTGTGCTTCGCCTCGCAAACTCCGGGTTTGTGCAGTGCTTCTATCTTGGTTCCCTTCCCCTTTTGCACACGTTTATTTGTTTTGTCAGCGTGCTTCGCCTCGCAAACACCGGGTTTGTGTTGCGCTTTCCTTTTGCACACGTTTGTTTATGTCAGTGTGCTTTGCCTTGCAAACTCCGGGTTTGTGCTATGCTGTTTCCTCCCTCCCTTATAATTTGTTCGCTTTTATGCTTTGTTTGTACTTTACAATCGATTTTGTGTTGCGCATTTCGCCTTGCAAGCTTCAGGTTTGCTTGGGCCAAAGCCAAAGTTTTTATTTGGCTTTGTTGCTTTCTGAAGTTTTTTGTTATGTTAACTTTGCCTCGCAAATTTCGATTTTGTCCAGTGCTATTCCCTCTACGCCCATTTTAAATTTCATCGCGTATGTTTTTCAATGTATTCTTTGTGCGTGTATCGTCTCCCGAACTTCTAAGGTTTGTGGAGTTCAGTTCAGTTCCCCGTTTCCGAGTTTTGATTTTGCACGCTTTAGATTTTGTAGCTTCCTAATCTAGGTTGGATTTACATGGTTTCCATTGTCGCCCCTGGTTTTATTGCCTTAAATTTTTGCTTTCATACTGTTGAGGTTTTTTCTGTCGTGTTTTTTTTTTTTCATTTTGCGTCGTTTGCATTTAGTTTGGTGTTCAGTTGATTGTTGTGCCTCCGTTTTCCCTCCCATTTTACAAGATCTTTTGTTTTCTGTCTATTGCATAGTTTTGTTGTTTCGACACTTTTGGTTTTCTCGCGCCATTCCCTTTGCTTTTTATTAATGGCGGCGTACTTCACAGTATTTCTTCCCTTTTGTTTTTATTCTTTTTCAGTGTAGTTTTTAACGGCTGTTGTGATTTTTCTTACCCTTTTGTCTGTAGAATTTAAGCCCCACACTATTTCTCCCCACTGTCTTCCATGTATTTTCTGTTGGTTCTAGTTGGGAGAATTTATTGTAACTTTTGGAAAATTCCCCTTTTGTCATAATTTGATTTATTCTCAAACTGTTTTCTCTTAATATTAAATTTGTTTATTATAGTTTGATGTCGATATCTCCCTTTCGTTTATGATTTCAATACGCGTTCTCTCGCAAATCATTTTCATATCCTTTCCTATGGTAGCCTGAAAGGGTGTCTTATACCCTAGTCGGATTACTGACGCTCAGGCTGCCATCCCTTGGGTGGGTCCTTGCGCGCTTGTCTTTTTCCTTGTGTGCTTATCCCTTGTGCTTTGTTTTACCTTTTTCCCACCTGAGGGCTGGCAGCCTGTAGATGTTTTTATTCATGCGCTCCTCTCGGTTTTACCCAATACGGATTCAGAAGAGAGGAGGATTTTGACAAATATGACGCCCCGGCCATGGCAGAGCAGCTAGCTACAGCCGCCAAACTGTCAGGGCACGAGAAGGCTCCAACCTTTGACGCCATAGCCTGTACGCTTTGAGAGAAGTTACCTGTCTCGAAGAAGCAATTCAAAGCGTATTTTGTAGCCCTTTTGGCGGATAAGGAGTACGCAAAAGTCCTTGAGGCCGTGGCCAAAGTGGAAAAGTCCTTTAAGTCTTCTGCCCCCGGTCCCGCTTCTGGCTCCAGAGGAACTTCCGCTCAGGCATCTGCTCGTCCAACCGCCAGACGTCCAAGGATCTTTTGCTACGCATGTGGTTCGCCTGGCCACATGGCTTCCAGATGTTTTAAGCGGTTTAATAACCGAAGTTACCCACAGTCGCGTCCTCGCCCCCTTCTGCCGCCTCCTGGAGGGCAATAAATAATTTCTCCCTTCTGATCTGTTGCGTTTAATTGTACGTTTTTTCCTTGTTATGCTTAATGCGTAATGCTTGTACCGCATTCGTCACGTTGTGGAATTAATAAAAGGTGATTCCTTTGAATTGTTTTGTTCAGATTGTTTTTCTCGCTATTCTTTTAGTACTTCATGTTCCCCTGTTTTTCCTTTGTTTTCTTTTACAGTTTGTTGTCTGGGGGGGGGGGGGGCAGTTTCATTTCTTAGGACACCTTTATATCTTTTTCATTTCGTTTCGTTTCTTATTTGCGTTCTTCTTGGACATTTTTCGGATTTAAGTTTCAGTTCTTTTTTCCCCTTTTTTCTTTTCCGGCCTCCCTCCAAGCGTTACAAAATCTCCTACACCGTTCCGGCATGGGAGTCCTCGGATTCTTCTGACCTGCTATCCGTCAAACAACATAGTATTTCATGGGTGCGTCACGATGGCAAGTCCCTACAGCCCGGGCTTCAGTCCCCTCAGCCTTATAATTGTCACTTGGCTTCGGATTGGGTAGATAGTGTTTCCCGTGGTGACGTTTCAGCAGACGTCTCTATGCTTGCCTTCCCAGACCCTGCTAGTTTTCTTACCGGTCAGTTGCATCACCATCTGCAGGAGTGGAAAAATATAGCTGCCTCAATCTCCCCTCCTCTATCCCGGAATGTTCTGGATTGGCTGGAGAATAAGGTGCAAGTACAGCTCTATTTCAGGCACTTAAAAGGCAACTTCAAGGGAGAACATTTTGACTCGGCCTCCCCACCCCAGCGGATCTTTTACAATCACAAGTCTTGTGCACCTTTTGCCAAGTTCATTGCTAACACGATTTGACAACCCCTCTCTACTGGTGCCATTTCGGTTTGGGGCAAGGTGGGCGAGGTTGATCCTCCTCACCTCGTCATGCCCCTCACGGCTAAACCCTCAAAGCCTAGACTTTGTAATGACAGTAGGTTTTTGAATTTGTGGTTGGATGATCGGCCGTTTTCTCTTGACCATCTTCATCAACTTCGATTCCCTTATATGTCAGCAAGGACGCGTATCAAACTGTGTGCGATGATAAATCTGGATATGATCACATCCTCCTTGCCACATCCAGCAGGACGTGCTTTGGATTTGAGGGGAATGGGTGGTACTTCACCAGTAATACCATCCCTTTTGGTTGGAAGTTATCGGCCTTCGTGTATCATTCCACTGGCCTTCTTGTTTCCCACTACTTTCGTTCCATTCGCATCCCTTGTTCCTTGTACATTGACGACCGTCATTCCTCGCAGATTCGTTTACCTCGTGATTCCAATCTCGTGAAGTCCCTTGATCCGGACAAACTGAACCTCGTTAGTGCCCATATTGCGTCCTTCTTGGTCTGTTATACGTTAATCAACTGGGTTACTGTATTGGGTTTCAGAAATCCATCCTTCAGCCATCACAATCAGTTCCTTTTCTTGGGTTTGAGTGCGACTCCCGCTTGCAGGCCTTTCGTCTTCTTCCAGATAAGAAGCAGAAGTTCATTTCTCTTGTCGAAGCGATCCTGGATTCCAACCAGGTTTCTATGACTGACTTGCAAAGATTAGCAGGAAAGTGTGTGTCAATGTCTATGGCAGTGCCGGGCGCCAGGTTATTCACTAACGAGATCAACTTGGCTATTTCGCGTGCCTCTCGCTCTTCTAGGCCACTCCCTTTGTCAGTTCCTCTGCGCCGGTCAACTCCTCATTCAAACAAACATAGAGTGTTTAAATTTCAAAAACACAGAACAAAGACGAACACACGCAAGCTTCAAACGGAAAAGGATCGAAAACCACATTTGACAGTTGGCTTCTTTTGGATAGCCAATAGGAATACGGGATTTTCGATTCGCACAGTGGGTATAAATACACAACGGATAACCTATGCCAAACAGAATGTTTTCATTCTCGCAAAGTACATGAGCTTGTATAAAGAGCAACTCACAAAGCCAATCCCGGCAACTGATGAGACCCATGTGGAGGGTCGAAACCATGGTCTTGCCTGTACATATTGGCATACACAACCACGCAGTCCATAGACTTGCTAAAAACAGGAGGAAAGGTATAAAGCTCCTAGACACGAAGCTCTCAGTTTCAAGAGGAGCTTACTCACATGTTTGACTGAAGCAGAGTTCAGCCATCTATTACATGTTACATAGCTAGAAAGAAGCTACATTTTCAGTTTCATGAAGAAAAGGGTCTATAGATCACACTCCGTGATGCGAAACACAACATCCTGCGAGAGAATTATACAAATAAGCTGGGCCCAGCGTTACAAACATCAGCAGGGAAATTAACTCATCACGTTACAGATAATATTTCAGATCCTATATTGTCACAACTACAAACATGAGAGGCTGAAAAACAGTTTAAGTTCCTAAACGGGCCAGACTCAACGTACCTAGTATGCCGAAAGCGGCATAGAAACCACATTTAGTCGCTTAACAAACGATCCGAGGTCAAATTTAACCGAGAATAACAAACAGTGCGCACAAGCCGCAAGAATCCAACGGTTATCAGAAAAAGATCGGTATGACCTCGAGACAAAGTCTAAAAATGCGACGTTTAAGTTGAAATGGCTCAATTCAGTAACCATTTAAAAATCCTCCTTACTAAACTCACTACAAACATGCAAGAAGCAAAATTGGTCGAAAGACCGAGACATGTAAGGCGAAGCGAACGAAAACGTGAAGTAGGAGTCGTGCAGGCCTCCCAACCCCATTTTATAACTGTTTCTCAAGTCCTGGTCAGGGTTCCTTCCATGGCGATCGGAGCGACACCACCAATTTGTCATGTACACTGATGCCTCTTCCTACCGCTGGGCCGGCGTGCTAAATCCAACCGCAGTTGCCCTCTATGCTTCTGACTACTAGCCTGTGGGAATTTTATCGTCTGATAATGCAGTCAAGGAAGCTCTGGCTCTTAGCAATGCACTTTCATCTTTTGATGCAACTATCAAGGACTCGAGAGTTGATGTTTACGTTGACAGTTCCGCGTTATTTCATGCCTGGAACAGCCAATCCGCTAGGTCCCATGCCTTGTCGGACGCGTTGAAGTCCATCTTCGAGGCTATGATGTCCACTAACTGCATTCTTCGCCTCTTCCACGTTCCTTCCGCCAACAACCTTGCCGACCAGCCTTCTCGCTCTCTCTCCCTAGCGGATTCCCGTCTGTCTGTCAGTTGTTGGAAGCGACTACAAGACGCGTTTGGTGGTCCAAATGGTCATTCAGTTGATCTCATGGCTCTTCCGTCCAATGTCATGCGCTCCTCGACTGGTGTAATGCTGCCATTCTTTCCTCCACACCCTACCCCTGGTTGCTCTGGTGTTAACGTGTTTAGCCAATCGCCCGACTTTCACCTTCCTCAACTGTTCTCCAATCCGTACGTTTTTCCGCCCACCTGCCTCATCCCCAATGTTCTCCGCTTCTTGTCCTCCTTTCGCGACTCGTTTACCATAGTGGTTCCGGATGTTCGGCCTCGTTGTTTTTGGTGGGCTCTTCTCCCACATTGTTCTCCATCTAGTCTGCTTCTTGCACGTGAAGGCAAGGTGGGTGTTTTGCATCCACCCTGCAAGAGTGGCTATCAAGATTTCTGGCCTCTACCTTGGGATTTATGGGCGTTTCGTATCGACCCTATGTAAAGACGTCTTCAGACGTTTCAGATCGTTGGAACTTTCAGAATCGGATTTTTCCGTCTTCTTTCTTTCATGCTTTGCCTGTTTTCCTAGCTGTTTTTTGTTAATAAAATTATTTGACATCTTTGTTTCGTCTGTTGTTGTCTGCCAGTAATTTTCCTTAAACTTTTATTAATTCTTTCCTGCTCTATTTTTCTATAGGGCCTTCCCCCAGTTGCCCGCATTTTTGTTCCTGCTGTCCAATGTCCAGAATGCAAATATCCGAATGATCAGGATTTCCGATTTTGCCAGATGTGCGGATTCAAGAGGCCTGCCCTTTCCGCTTCCCAACCTCTTTCGGTTGCCCCGGATATTTCTGCAATAGATAACCGTCTCGACCAATTGCAAGGCATTGCTTTGTCCTCCGCTTACGCCAAACAAAAAAACTCCCTGAAGAAGGAGTTCTCCGTCTTTTTGGGTTCTCTGCTGGGGAATAAGACCCTGTTTTCCGCTACCCCTAAAGATGTATCTCGATTTCTTGCTTGGAAAGATTCCCGAGGGAAAACACAAGTCCATGTTACCGCTTGTCCATACCTAGGAAAGAATCAGCTGCATAGCTGTGGTTGCTCTGTTCGCCTTTCTTATGCTACCGTCGATTCCTACATTGGAAAGCTCAGGGCCATTTTTAAAGAAGCAGGGAGGGAAGGGGATTGGAACTCCGCTCTGGGCCTAGGAAACCCTGCAGCTTCGGCGGAAGTCAGAGCCTGCCTTAAGGCCTTCACGTCTGAGCAGTTGCAAGCTGCTGTTACCCCTAAGCAGGCGACGCCACTCTTCCTCGTCAAAATCGTTCAGCTGTCCCGTCTTATCCAGGAAAAAATGTTAGTTCCTGGCATTACTGCTTCCCAGCTATTTGTCTATGCGAGAGACGCTGCTTTGTTGAAAGCGCTCTTTTTCAGCGGGGATCGCGCGAAATCGCATGTTGACCCGCGTTGTAGCAAAACAAGGAAAGACAGCAAAAGTCAAAAACAAATTTGTTAATGGAAAAAAAGTTCAAAAGACTACTCAGTTGTCTTTTTGTTGGAAGGCGAAAAGTTTAATTTAGGCGAAAAAAATTAGGCGATAAAGTTCAGGCGAAAAGTTCAAATTTGCCTTCTCGGTTCTGTTGCGAACTCGGTCGGCACACTGCTCGAGTTCGCAGCTTTTCGCAGCGGTTTCGACGCCAAATGTAGCAGAGCTAGTGCTTTTTGGTTTTTTCTGTCCACAACCATGGCTTTTACGGCGTTCCGAACCCATTTTGCCAGGAAAAAACCCCAGCATTTTCATGTTGATAGGCAGCTTGTCACGAAGAAAGAAATGAGTAGTAAAATTAACATCATAATAAACGCTCATGGCTTAGTGGACTAATCGCCGGCTTATGACACCGTCGAGCCGAGTTAGGCTCTCAGCGAGGACTTCATTTAACGACTTGAATGAGAGTATTTTCACAAATTAATAAGTACCAGCCAAAGAAAAAAAAACAAAACAAAAACAAAAACAAAAGGGGGGGGGCTAAATCTATATATTATTTTTGCCCCTAAATGCGGCGCTTATTCGGGGACGGCGCTCTTTTGAGTAAACACGGTAATTTGTTTTGCAACTGGTCTCTCGTAGTGATTTAATAATTTGCAATTGCACCAACTATCCTGACCACACCTTTATCAGGGGGGAGTAGGGGGAGGACTATCATAGTCATCATTTTGCATTGGACTATCATGTCAGCCCATGAAGCTGATACTTTAACATTCCCCATTGTGACATTCACCAAGGTGAAAAAGAGCTGTTTAATTATTCACCACAAAGCACAATACAAGTTGAACAAAATGATCCTTTCCCCTTGGGGGTTGGGGCGGATTACTCCTGATAACACCGTTCACAACAGCACGTACCCATATAGCCACACCCATCCCTAAAAAAACAGAGGAAGGGGCAGGGGGGGGCAGGGTATTGCCGGAAATTTTTACCAACAAATGCTTCCCATATGTGAGAGAGGAGAAATGCTTACAAACGCTTAGAGAAACAACCAATGTTGTTCTGCTGTAAACCTGTAATTGCCTGAGAAGTATAGAGGGGTTGATGTGGTGTCAATGCCAGTTTTGGGTGGTAAAGCTGTTGCACAATACAACTTCATTTCCTGTTTTGGGTCTAGTTGCAAGTCTAGCCCCTTGGATAAGGGAACACGGAACATGACAAAGGTTTTCTCACTGCAACAGGAAAATATTCTCAGAAAGAAAACCCGTACCCGCAGAGTCACTGAGGGTTTTTTGACCCCACTCATTCATCATGCTATTTTAAAAAACTAACAAAAAATATTACCCCCTAAAATCCCCAATTTGCACCCAAAGAACGCATTTCATTTACAGATCAACCTTAGATCTTAGAAAATTTAGCAAGTGCCCACCCTGTAGCAACTTTCAACCCTCTTCCCTCCCTCCTGCTAAGCCCCATCACTACTTGATGATAAAGTAAACAAGTCCCCCGGGGACTCCCAAGAGGAACCGGTCACGTTAATCTAAATTTCACCTGTGGGACACACATACACAGAAAAAATCAAATATCAAACAAATCACGCAGACAAAAGGTATTCTGCTCATGTTGGCCCAAAATCTTTATTTCGACATGGCCAGTGTCGAGAAAAAGCAATTCTATGTACAACTTCATTTGGACATGAGTCATTCTTATTGACAAGAGACATCAAGCTCAAAGTTCACCGACGTTCTTCTCAATATCATTCTGCAGCTCCACACTAAACATAACAGTAATATTTACACTCACTAAGTGTTGACATTCAAAGTGGTGTTACACATTTGCAACTGAGCAGTCGCTGAAATAAACACTTCTATGTTACAAGTGATCATGTCTGCCTTTAGATGTCCATCTCAAACTGAGGTTCTTCATGTTCTGATGGAGATAAAACACAATGTATGAGTACTCACGCAATGTACATGTATTTCTTCCACAGCCCTGGTACAACCCTGTATTGCAGCATCTTTTCAATTCATTGACAAAATGTGGCAGTACGATGTTTGAAATGAAAGAGTTGTGTAAAGGAGGTTACAGGAATTGCCATGAAACGACCTCCAACTGTTCAAACAAAACTGTACATAGTTAATGACTGTTAATCAAAAGATTGGACAAAGCTCTTTAATGCTGCCCTGTTGCCCCACTTCTCCACTAACCCACCCCCCCCCCAAAAAAAACTATGGCTGGGACATTTTTACTCACATTTTCTGGTTGCCAGCAGAAATCTTTATTAACCATATGACATAACTTACTAATCTTTAGTTGATGTGATGTTGATACCTTTAAGCCACAACTACTCACTAGTGCCCTACCACAATTACCCAATGGTTTGTAAGATTTCCCACCACACATTTACAAAAAAGGTCACTACATGCCATGGTCATTCTTGTCACTCTCCATTTCTGTGGCTGGCTCGCCGTTGTCTTTGGGACTCGCAGGTTTCACCTTTTCATCACAAGTCACACCTGGTATTAGTGGCAGGTTCTGTGGCGGTGTGCGGGACAATGGGGAGTTGCGTAGTTCAAGTAGAAACTTGCGCTCATAGATTATGCGTGTCCCTGAAAGATACACAAGAACAAGATCAGAAATCACCTGACGCAGGGTGAGAAGGGTATGAACATGCAAGATAGATAGAGTCACCCTCGGGTCAGTTTCTGTAGCAAGAAACAACTTGGAGTACAGTAGACACCTGGGCCTGGTTAATCAAAAGCTGGTTAACAAGGTTCCTGTCTCTATCAAAGAGCATTCACAGTGCAAATTCCAAGTGACCATTTGAAAGCAACAAAAGTCAAAATGAAGGCCAAAAAAGATTTACAAGAATCTGCATTGTTTTGCTATTAATTAAACAGAATTAAAAGTTGGTGCTAATACTATGGTTAGCTTAACCCTGCTTTCAACAACTGGGCCCTACTGTCCTTAACACGCAAATGAAACCAAAAATTGTTCAAGATGATGGGAGTTCTAGGTAGATGACAGTGCACATAAGGGAGAATATACACCATGAGAAACACGTTTCAGTTGGACAAAGTGGGAGATTCAAGACAGCCAGGTTCTACTGTTTTACCAATTCTCTATGGATAGGAAGCTACGCATAGTTCATTAAAGGACTATGCGGCTCAACATTCAGTTTAGGTGGTAAGCATTCATCAGTATACAATGTAACTCAGGCAAAAAGGCAGTGAGGACTCAAGATCTTGTGTTAAAAAAAATGAAAACAAATACATACATGTAAAAGACAATTTTTATGTCCAAGCACCAACTTAGACAGTACATTTTTTGCTTAGGACTCTCGTATGCCACTTCTGTAGCATGCACTGCTCATGTCAAGCAAAGATTGTAAACAACTCATCATTCTAACACTTTGTTTGTGGCTATATTCAATGTAGGGTTTTAAAACATCTTTAAAAAACTTAGGGCATTTTTCATGTTGCATGAAACTGTTGTGACAATGTTGTACATCTAACTTCAACAAAACAATTCATGCTGCAGACATGACATGATCAAGTCGCATACAACAGTTGTAAGCAAAAATGGTACCGTCTTAACCAGCCCTAACATGTATGCCATGGAGACTCAAGAGAGAAAAACAAAAACTTTGGATATGTTATGCTGCAAACTTTGGATGTGCTCACTGTCCCCCAGGAGTTACTGAAGGAAGCTCTGGGGTCACAAGTGTGTGGCTGTCACATAGACCTCTAGTCTTCACAGCAGCCAAACAGCAAAATAATATTACCAGTTGCTTTGCTTCTCAAATACTTCATGGTGCTAAAGGCTCTTACAAGTGTTGGTTAGATGTGGCCATGTTTGTTTTTGTCTTTTTAATTTTTTATGTATTTCTGGGGGGGGGGGGGGGGGGGGCACAGAGTAGTCAAGCCTACAGTATAGTTCAGACTTGCAGTGACACAACATGATCGAGCAAAAAGTGTGTTATGTCGATGCTATACATTGCTGTTGTGAAATAACCAACATAACAACATAAGTATGTAATGACAGAATATGAAATATGAATAAAAATAATCCTTCCTTTTAGTCAAATTTGTGTCTGGCTTATTGTTGTAAGCTTTGAGTAACGAAGCCCACAATTTATGTAATTGCATGGTTCATACAAAATTAATTTGCTTGCAATTCAGCACCTTAAAATATCCAGATTATCAGCCTAGTGAAGTCCACAAAGACCAATTTCCAACATGGGGTGGATCTATTTGTATGAGGTTTTGCACTTTCCTCTTGTAAACACCGAGTCTCAATGCAACACTCAAATTTGCCATAACATTGGGCATTTTTAGTTCAGAAACAATTCTCGCTACACATACGGTGTTTAGCCGTGTTGCCTAGTGGTAAATGAATTGGATAACTATTTTTCCAAATTTTTACATAGAAAATCTCTCCAGTATGGAAGTCACCAAATGAATACCACTAAAGATCACTCTCAACATTCGCTGGTGACTTTTCGAAAATCCTTCATATGCTTGTTATTTTAAACATCAACCACAGAAAAGTCAAAACTATGTATCACTGAAACACTACATAGCTATATAGTCCAGAAATGCTATCACTGTTTTTGCTTTGATAAGCCCATGCACGCCTTTAAATGCAAAACTGACCGCTTTGCTGCACTGAATTAGTACAAGTCTTTGCATAACAGCAAAAGCACAAACAAACAAAAAAACTGAACTTCATCACTCAGAAGATAATGGGCTAGCAAAGTGTGAGAGGTTTTTTTGGTATTCCCATTGGTTTCTACAAAAATCCATTTTTCAAGTTAGACAGCAATAAATGGGTTGACATGGACAGGCGTCACATGCTGGGACACCACAAAAAAATATTTCCAATCTTGCAGAAGCCTCGTGATGCCCCTCTGGTGAACTTATCTGTACAAGTTTTGCTAAAATCCTACAAATCTACATACATGTATGATATCTCCCAAAGGTCTGGATAAAAGTAGTGATGTTACATTGAATAAATTTAAGAACGTCGTGTTGTTCATTAAATCTACACATCTTGTTAATTCACTTGAATGGGGGGGGGGGGGGGGGAGGGAATAGTTAATGCAGAAAAAAACCCTCTAAGTTTTCCACCTTGAAACATTTTAAAAGTTTTCACAGCATGTTAAGGCAGTTGTCATTGCCATCATGCAGCAGACCAATGAAACACAAGTGATACCCTTGACAATTCTCAATGACAAAAAGTTGCAGCAAAGGTAATTCATGCTTAGGTGGAAATATTTCAAAAGAATTACAATCTTGAAATAGGGAAAGCACAAATTTGCAACATCATGTTAAATAGAAAAAGGTACAAAGTTAGTGAAAATTGCCCGCACTTGCTTTAATGCAAATCAAAATTGGCAACCTCACGTGTGAAAAGGTCAAAAGGCCACTGCTGCTTTATTTGGCATCCTGACATTTGTAGGCACCTTTTATTAACTGTTCTCTCCAAACATGTTTTAAACATATCTCAGTTTTTTAAAATTATTTTACAAATTGTCTTTCACAAAAATTTGCATGTGTTCCACCTAAACAAAATGTGAAAACAGAAGTTTTCAAAATTTTGACCTAAATTCAATGACATGACCCCTAAATCAATGACTTGCCAATTCCAGACCCTTGCAACAAGCGACCGAAAAACAACTCTTATTTGGATGCAGTTGCCTGAAATAACAGTCTGCAGTGATCTGCAGTGACCTACTGCTTTCGTGGATTAAAACTGTTAACTGAGATTTAAATTTAGAACATGATTACAATTTAAATCCCCTGAAATTTGATTTCTACTAATGAATTCTTCTGCTAATGAATTAGCATTTGATTGGATCTGATCTGAAAATATTGATGAAAAATCTTTCTGAATTGACAAATTCCAAATTAATAACTTCTGAAAAACTCACATGCAGTGGCAAAAATTTTAAGTACACAAATACGCTGCTAAGGATATGGCCAACACTTTCAAACAGAGTGGGGCCACTGGTCAAAAACATAACATGAAAATTGGTACAGACAGAGCTGAATACTCTTGGTCAACAACATAACGTGAAAAATGGTACAAACACAGCTGAGTATCCTTGTGTGTCCTTTTTTGAAAGTGGCTGCCTTTTGTAGCTAGCACCTTCTCAATTTTAAAATAGAAAGGCCTCCCCAGTAACATGCACACTGAAATAATTATAGAATGAATCTCATTTGTAATCTCTGACAGGTCAACTACTTGCACCAAATGAGCTCGTAAGTTATTCACTTAGTGTAAAATTATTCACAAAGCAAGTATTAAAATAGCAAGCAACATACTCTCCAAATCAACTTCAACAAAATTGTCTTAAATGGTTCACCAGCACAAAATCTTTACTGATTGGTCGCTACTTTCATGTTATAGAAAAACAATTAATATGGTGTTATTTTGCCTCAAGTAACTCCTTAAATTGACAACGTTACTGTACATATTATTAACAAATTTGAACAATACTGTACTTTGATGTGCAAGGAGACAAAAGGAATGCCACAATTGGAACACAGTTTTGAATTACAAATGACTTACCTTGGCCCGATATTAGAACACGTGGGAATTGTTTACATCGCGAATACAAAACCCTCCCCGTAATTGCGAAGGTAAAACATTGGCGAACGCAAACACAACAATTTCGATACAAGATTTAGTCAAACACCATAACCGTTGAGGGACGACGTTATTTGAGTCAAACAAGTCGACTGTTACTGGAAGCACTAAGCCCACGAAGGCACCTTTTTTCTTTTTTGTACAGCGCAACGAAACCCCGTCATGACAAACAACACTGATTTGGCTTTTGTTCCAACCTTTACCCTTGCTCTTTTAGTGGATGTTTAAACTCTTCATATAAATGACGAATAATGCTCAGTGAAATGTTCCGAACAAACACTCAAATCAAAGTGCAAAGAAATTCAAGCTTAGCTTACGTGACTGCATGTTGAGACGAGAGCCTTCTTCGAAATGCAAAATTTGTCCGTACGACTTCAAAGCAAAACATTCCGCATATCAACAAATACAGGTTTCACATGAGAAAGAAGAGTTAGTTGTGGTTGATAATAAAAGAAAAAGGGTCGAAGAGGCGCAACAACTCGACATCAATACACATTTATGAGCTCGGTTTATAAAACTTGAAGATGCGTGTGCAATCGATACCTATCAAGTATAAAAGCTTACTACGCAGTTACAAGATCGAGCTATATAACGAAGAAAAACGAAGTAGCTCAAACACTGAACTCATGTTACAGGCTACAGATAACAAGAAATTATCCTAATGAAACGATTTCAATATGTGATTTGACTATATTGAGAATAACGAGCTCAAAATAACGCTCGACATACCGCCTGGAGTCGTAGAAAATATGGTTCCACCTGGAGTAGTGGAATAATCGATCGGTATTTGACGTGGATCGTTGACCACAATTCGTCTGGAAGGAATCGCTCTCGATTCTGACGGCAATACTTCTGTGTTAGCACTGCTCATTGTGACTGGTTTTGGCTGCAAATGGTGTGAAATCCCTTCGATCTAATGCACGTTCCTGCAGACCAACTTTTCCCGTCTTTCCAAAATCTTCCAGCGAGTCACGAGATTTTGTTGCGCATGTTCAATTTGTACCACAGTTGCGTCATCTGTTTTTATCGATCACGTGTCCTTGTACAAATGATAACAAAACCTGACCTTTGTCACGAAGTGAGATGTGGGTTTCTTTCAAGAGCACTTAGTTTTCTCCCTTTTTTCACTTCGTTTTATCTTCACTTTTGCTCAAGACTGATCTTCTTCAAGAAATGTTAAGCAAAGACCAAAATTCCTGATTTGCAGTTTTTGTCGAGTTTCTAGCGCTGCCCGCGTTGCGAGGGAAACTTTTACACTCTAGCCAGCCTTCATCATTGTTCTTGGTAGAGAATCCCCTCAAGTAATGTAATAGCTATATGAAAATATAAAATATAAAACCTTACGGCATCAAATTTCCACGGTTTTGTTTCTTTTTGTCTTTCCCCCACGATTTCATTCCACAAAGAATAATGTCCTTTGTAGAAGAAAGTTTCATTTCCAAATTCACCAAAATCTATTGTCGCAAAATATCGTTTGTCCAAACTAGCGAAATTACAAGGGGAACTTTCATGTGATAAGGCAGACTGAACTTCTCTTCCCGGGGTACTCTTTAAAGATTCGAATCGCGGAAACGTAGGCTGGTTTCAAATCTCGAACTTTCTCGTTCCAGGGTAAATGCTAATAAGCTAAAATAATCACTTTTCGTCACTTCGGCAAACGAAAAGTCGGACGCCATTTCATGGATGATTCAGCTGTAAATACCGTGTGAATAGCATCATCATCTACATATAGATTCCATGCACAACGACCGGGACGGCTCTGCATGTAATTCGAGCCGCTTTAATGTTTTTTTGGTTAGGGGCTTCCCCTACAGGTTTCCAATGTTTTGAAACTGAAAGGGCAACGGGATCACGCGGAAGTGCAAATGAAGCCGCAAAGACAATCAAACCAATCCCGAAAATACAATTGGGCAAAAACTATTCCTTCTTTATATTAAAGAAAAAAAATTCCCAGAAAAACAGCAATAAAATGGATTAAGAATATACGTAGCAGAATCATGAGAATTGGTATTTCCAAAATCTTTCCCGGGTGAGACCCCCCCCCCCCCCCCCAAAAAAAAAAGAAACCCCAAATATCTGCCAGAGTTTTATTGCTAGCCTGCGAGCAGGCTCTCGTTTGGGTTTTCTCTCGCGGCTTTGCCGCTCGTCTCGTGGCTTCGCCACTCGCGTCTCGCATCTCGCGCATAAAACCCAAACGAGAGCCTGCTCGCAGGCTATTTTATTGCCAGCAAAACTTACCCCCAACCCGCCAAAAATCGGCAAAATTATAAATTTAATGAAGTTTTCCTGAAGTGCGCTGAAGCTACGTTGCAGCTACGATAAGCAAGGTCGCAATCAGTGTTCAGTTCAGAGTCATCACTGATATTAAAATCACAACATAATTTTAATAAGAAAGGAAAGACGATATTTTAATGTGGTGTCATTTTACATTCAGAGTTTGTTGCTCGGGTGACGCGGTGAATTCAGATATTTAGTATTTCAAAGTGAACCATGCTCGGTAGCATGGTTCAGCAGTGTAACAAAGAAGCAAACAGAACACTCAGATGTGCTGTCGTGCGTGGTTAAGTCTGAACGTAAAATATTACAAAACGCGTACGCGGCTCGCATACAATTATTGTCAGTTCCTTTCTTATTCAAATTCCAATGGGGATTGAATTACAAAAGAACACTGAGGTAATACTGAGTGCAACCACAGTGGACTGTTTTATTCTTTTAATTTATGCTTTCTCTGATAGTTCATTCTACACCTGCGTCATGAGTAACTCACCTTTAGTATACAAACACTCCTAAGAAGTTCCTTGCCACATTTACGTGTGAAAAGCAGGAAGGTCTCCATCAGAAATGAAAGCCAACTTACTTCTGCTCAAAGGACAGGTTAGAGTGTTCCAGGATCTCAGACAGTAGACAGTAGGAAAGGGGAACTCGAAAATAAGACACGCGGGGTTTGGAGAAAAAAGAGCGCGGTGGCCCCGCTCTCCTCAGCCCTACCTTGGACCGAAAAAAAGGCTGGGCAGTGTAAAGGGTCGCGTTTACATAAAACAAAATACGATAAAAAAGCAATGCTGAGTCAATGGTAGGTAAACTGTATATATTTTACCATTTTTTCAAAAGGCACAGCCTTTCTTCCTCAGGGTCTTACAGAGAAAGAAGAAAGAAAGAAAGGCTGAAGAAGAAAGGTTGTGCCTTTTGAAAACATAGGCACGCAATGCGCGCAGAGTCAATGACTGTATGCGAATCCTTATCTTTTTCCACTTAATTGGTTTGCTCGTTTTCCTGGGTTCCCTGTATAGCAACCACGAGATCTCGTCTGTCGGAAGGTTATTATATATATAAGAACGTCTAATTTTTGAGCAGAGTCTCAGTTGTAGCAAATACAAATACGGTCAGTGTAAATCGCTGTGAGCGATTTGTATTTGATGTGAACGATTTGAATTTGATGTGAACGATTTGTAATTTGCTGTGGTGGATTTGTTATTTGCTGTGAGCAATTTGAATGTGCTGTGAGTGGTTTTTAATTTGCTGTGAGTAATTTGAATTTGCTGTGAGTGATTTGAATTTGCTGTGAGGGATTTGAATTTGATCAGTGTGAGTGATTTGAATTTGATGTGAGCATTTTGTTTTGATGTGACAGTTGTGGGTCACCGTACAGTTGAGACTCCACATTATTGCTTTTTGACCGAGTTGAACTGAAAAGTTCTTACTGGGTGTTCTTAAGTGACATGCTACAGTATTTCGGACAAGACCATAAAAGAAAAAATCAAACTGGAGTAAAAAGGTTGAGAAGAACCTGCACTGTATGTATTACTACATATGCAATTCTAGTACTTGGGGCTTAATCAGACGCTACATATACTCCATCCTCGGAGACCTAGGGGCAGATAGTCGGGACGAGAGGCAGATAAAACGGGCGAAATCGGTGCGAGCAAAAGTTTACAGGACGGGCGGGAATGGCCCCTGGGAGGCCCGGGGGGGCTACTCAATAAAGTTTTCCACGGGGAAGCTCCGCCCGGAAGTTCAAACCCTTACCCTTTAATATACTAATTTTTACCAAAATGGTACCCCTTTCATACACCTAGAGCAAAATTGTATCCCTTTCTTGTGCCTCAAGGATAAGCACCCTTTGATATACTTCGCTTTAGCCACCATTTCTTCCACTTTGCAGCTGATTTTGTGACCCTTTCATATACTAAAATGGCAATTTTCCCTACCCTTTAATATACTGCGAGCTCCAAAAACGCACCCCTTTCGGGCGGAGCCTCCCCGTATAGCCCACTGTAGGCAGAACTCCCCCCCCCCCCCGGGCTGGGAGGATACCTTTAACGGACTAGTTCAAGGGCCCATTTGCGTTCTTGCTTGTGATTGAGCACAAATTTTGAGGCATTGTATTTTTTATGCCCAATCAGCAATCAAATGATCTCCCCGTTCCTTTCGCGACGTCTTATACAGAGTGTAATGCAATTCAGTGTAACAATTTTAAGTATTCTTGTGAATTTTGGTGTGAATAAATTGTGAACTGTGAAATTGTGAAAAGTGTAGCTTTGCTAAATCTTGTACCCAGATCTCATGCACTTATGTGTACTGAAATAAACTTTCTGTCTCGCTCGTTCAATTGGCCTACCATCGAAGAAAATTTCAGTAAAATGGGACCCACAAAGCCGAGAAATCGAGAAATTGGGCAAGGGTACTCAAATAAAAAAACGAGTATGAAAATCAGTACGAGGTACTGTGAAAAGTTCACACACTTTTAGAAGCATACATTTTAGAAGCATGCAGTAAAGATTTACGTGCGTTTCACAACTTGTCTTTGCGTTTGCTCTAAACTACACGCTTCAAAAAGTTCACAACTAAAGTGTGTACTTTCCACAAAACCTCAATCTGATTTTCTTGCTTGTTTTCTTTTTCCTTGATTACCCTTGCCAAATTTCTCGATTTATCGACTTTTTGAGTTCGCATATTACTAAAACTTTCTTCGATGGTAGGCCTATCGAACGAGCGACACAAAAAGTTGATTTCAGTACGCACGAGTGCATGAGATCTAGATCTGGGTACAACATTTAGCAAAGCTACACCCTGTGTAAGACGTCACGAAAGGAACGGGGAAATAAGCTGATCGCTGATTGGGCACAAAAAATACAATGCCTCAAAATTTGTGCTCAATCAGCAGCAAGAACGCAAATGGGCTCTTGAAGTAGTCCGTTAAAGGTATTTTCCCAGGGGCCGTTCCCGCCCGTCTTGTAAACTTTCGCTCGCACCAGCCTTCAGCTTGCACCGATTTCGCCAGTTTTAACTGCCTTTCGCCCCGACTAACTGCCCCTGGGTCCCCGAGGATGCATTTACTCAGAGAAACTGTTAAGTTTATTGGTGTTTGAACCTGTACTGGATTTGAGCTCTATGAAAAATGAAGAAAAAATTGTGCCGTTCTAACTAAATCTCAGCCTGGGTATGCTGTTAAGGTGGCTCCCTAGAGTTTCTACAAAAGTGACTATACGAACTGGCAAGACTTGCAAAAGAAGCCCTAGTTCTGTTGACTTGCAATCTTTGTTCCTGAATTTTACCAGTAAGGTTACCAACATAATTACCCTTATTTTTCATGTTTTGCTTCTTAGGCATAGGCCGTTGTCATGGCAACAAAGCAACTAAAAGATGACAGATATTTGCCATTAATTCGTCTTTTTTCTTAAATATTTTGATTTTCCCTCGGTGAAGTTTTTTTAAACTTTCCTATTTTGTGAAAATGATCTGACTAACATTTTGCAGGGGAAAAAATATGGGGTCGTTCAGACGGATTCACCGATATCACGTGATTTCGTATTTTTAACCATTAAACTGATTGCTCTGACAGAATTTTTCCAAAAAATAATATGTGAAAGGTGGCGTTAGTATCTCAAAATGTGCAAACTTTGAAAAAAATTCACCGAAGGAAACGCGAGAAAATTTACTGTTAACTTTGCTTTTTTTGGCTATGCTGACGTCATAAAAATCAGGAAAAACCCCAATCTCGTTCCCAGAGTCCGCGTTACCCTAGACCAGCGGTCGGGAACGAGGGACTCTGGGATAAAGCGTGTCGGATAGCATTTTCATTGGCTGAAATCTGAGCATGAGCAGTTAGACCGGAAGTGAAAGTAGCTGTAATTCGTCCCCAGATTTTCAGATTTGGCGTCCGTTCCTAGAGCCCGTGTTACCTTTTCCAGCGGAGTCTTGAGACCAAAATGGCGGATAAAATACCAATGAAAGAGTGAAAGCTTTGCCTACAGTACGTTTGAAGATGTTGTAATTCCGGCCCTATAAGACATGCGATAGATTTGTTTGGGGAAAAATCTAAGAACGAGAACCTTTTAAATGTTCTGGAAAAGTTGACCGGATTAGTTTTTGTGTATGGTGACGGACTTCCGAGAAATGAAAGTTGCAGCACCTGTTGTAGTCGTGCAAAACACTTTTCTGAATCTGGGAACGAGGTTGTTTAAGGACTTGTTTGTGGCTTCACACGAAAAACAAGAAAGTCCCTTGAGGCTGTAGAGAGGGAAAAAGCCAGTGAGAGTCCGAAGACAGAAGAACAATGACAATCGAAGAGAGGTAAACATCATGCTATCGAACTAATATTATTAACACCTCCCCAGCCAGAAGGTCACAATTTATCCTTTGAGGCTGGAAGTCCTCAGTGATATAAATAATGCTTTCACAATTTAAAAAATTAGCTTGTTCTGTTTGCATAATTTTCAAATTCATTTTTTTATACATTCCAAACTGTCCCATTTCTTATACTTCGAACATATGAAATACACTTACAACTTCAAAGTAACATTAATATAAAATTTATAACACTGTTTATTGCTGATTGCACTTTCGAAGAAAAACAGAAGATTATTTTTTTCTAACAACTGAACGTTAATTTTCATTATCTTTTTCCATAGGACAGGTTGTATTCCTGGTCCAAAGACAATCTGAAGGACAAAGAGGTTATGATGTACTTGGTGTTGGAAAGGTGTCAGATTCTATCACATCCCATTCACCAGATCTTATTCCTGTTTTTGTTGCTTAAATGTTGAACCTAATAAAGCAGCTGAATTATTCTCTGTTGGTCAAGTTAGTCTTGTGGCCAAGAACACTAGTTTCAGTCTATGGGAAGAGAATCACTGAAGCACCACCACCTGTAGAGCCCCCATCCCCTGTCTCTGCTATTCCTACTAGTTCAAAAGAAAACTGGCGAATGAACTATGTACTTCAGGTCTTGTAGCTGAGACTGCTTCTGATGCAGTTGAATGACACAGAGACAGAAGCTGATGGGGAAAAAAGTCTAAGGAACTGGAAACTTCTCATGTTTTATTTTAGGGCACAGCCTAGGGGCATGAAATATGCCTTTGAGGCTATGCATTTTATAACATTTGTCATAGGTCCTTTACAGTGAACACATGGCACATCATATTCTTCATGGTCAGTTTGTGAACCCCAAAGGTGGGGAGGGTAACGATTTGTGTGGTGCCAATGACCTTTAAATGGAACATGGTCAAGAATGATAAGGGTGTTCTGAAAGCAATATCTGGGAACAAAACTCTCAAAGCAGTTCAAAGATCCACTTCTTCTAGTTAACTGCTAAACAGGGAAAGCAACATTTCCACAAGTCAGCAAGCCATACTTATGCATGTACATCTGATGATATCAAAGAAATGATTGAACTTATCAGCAGTCAAAAGCCTTTCGAACATCAACCAGGAAAGAGTCTTCAAAGCTTCCCTTCCATTTCTAAGAGCCCTTTAGATCAGCTGGACATATTTGCTTTGCACTCCTAGTTAACTAAAAACAAGAAATGACTAGAGAGCTAATCCACACAGCTGCGATGACTCTGGATGTGATGATGCTCATGAAAGTGATGGGGAGGAAGACGAAGAGATCATTTCTCTAGATAAAGGATTTGTTTAATCTCGGAAAACATAAACATTAATATACATTCCCTAGGGCATCAGCTTTCTTCACTATGTTACATCAATATTGGTATTACTTTAAATTTGTCAACTGAATAAAATTTATATTTTCATTCCCACAAAATGAGGAATTTCACTTGCATAGTGGATCACATATTGCTGATACAGTGTACATGAGTACTTTCCACTCGAACTTACAGTGTAATAGGCACTTCACACCAATGAGGCAATTTTTGTGGTGGAGGGGGTGGGGGTGCAATTAAGCCCTACTAAACATTCAAAAGGTCCCAGTAACAACATGGAATCCCAAATGACTCAAACTACAGTTATTTACTTATTAATTACCCCTGCTCCGTAAAATTCTCACTGAAATATTACTGTTATTTTTGTTTCCCCTGATGGTTCACATTATGGAGATTCTACTGCACATGTCTTCTTGGGAAGGTGTTTCTGAATAATACTGAAAAAATCTGCAGCCATATCTTTACTGTACACTTGTAAGATGGATTCCTTCTTTTGTACAGAGATAAGGTCTGGCAAGTGTTCAAGGACCAAAGAAATCATTTCAATCGGAAACCCACTGGACAGGGCCACATTGCGCACAGTGCTTCTCCCAATATCTTTTTGGAGTTGAAATCTATATTTCTCCATGTCTTGTTTGATTTTAAGTTTGGCCTCAGAAGTAAATAATTTGGAGTTACCCTCATTCTGTTCAGTGAGGGTCATCTCAGACTCATCTTGAACACTGAGTGCCTCAACCTGTTCAGCTGCATGCACAAGCATACAGTTTTCACACTGACAGTGTAGCCTGTGAAAGTCACAGCATGTGTGATCTTGAGGTTGATTGTCTGGAACCTTGTGGTCAAAATGATTTAAAATAATTTTTCGTTGAAATTCCTTGGACTGGACATAGGACCGCATGGCTTCTGGTATGTTTTTTAAAGGCTTTTGGAATGTCATAATAATAAGTGTCAGCCCTAGCTGCAAGGCCATTTCTGCCAGCCCTCCCAACCTCATGTATCTTACCCCAGTGTGAACAATTCTGTGAATGTCATTGCGGTCAATCCCAATTGCAAATGCCACAGTCACAACACACGGTGGCTTGATTTCCCATTTACTAGTTCATCTACTCTTCTCCTTCTCTCATGCTTGGAATATTGGGCATGATACGTGGTAAAAAGTCTGTTCTTTGCTGAAGGCTCTGCTGAAGGGTGGTATTGGTCTTTGCCCATTTCATTGGAAAATACAGGAAACAGCCTGAAATTGTTTCTAGATTTCCATAAATAAGAGTGAGGGGCGTTTCCAGCCTCTTTGATTTGAGTTCTGCAACAATTGGCTGCAAAATTCTATCCAATTTGTCATAGCCCCTATCAGGACGCACATGGGAGGCGTAAGTCCTGTTTGGACTACACTCAACTTTTACTGGGGTGGACAGTCCTTAGGCAGTTACTATGCCACTTTTTGTAGCTGCTGTTGCTGTGCCTGTAAGTGCCAGTAGTGACACTCAGATGGGAACAAATTTGTTAACAGGCTTATTCTTCCATATGCTGGACAAAATGTGGCCCTTAACAAAAAACAGAAAAGAAGGTATAAATATAAATTTGTGTCCCACGTGATGTTTAATTTGTAATTATGTAATGACTGAAGTACACCATCCCATAAAATGGTTCATTTCCCATCCATCTTTCTCTTTTCATGGGTTGCTCTTTATTTAATCTCTGAAAACATGAGTTGCATGGATGAGAACCTCTCTCTGGCTATTTACGCTTTCTGATTGCTTTCATTTCACAAGCCAGTTATTAACCGGTTTGAATGATAAAAAATGTAGACAGACAGACAGACAGACAGACAGACAGACTTTATTTATGCACAATAAAAGTAAAAGCTGTACAGTCTGTGGGGTCATATGAAAGATTTTAAAAATACAATAAATGCTTGACTAAAAAAACTATCGTAAGTTATTAGCCAGTGAGGTACACTGCAGCAAGTTTGTGGTAACAGTCCTTGGATATAAATTACAATGGTTTGATATTTTCTAGCTAGCAGGGAACCAATTAGATATATTCAAGGATGTCTATTTATCAAACAACATGACTTTTTAACGGTTTTGATTGAAAATAATAACGCATTCAGTAGGAAATTGGTCTATTCTGATCAGATGGTTTTAATATAAGTAATTAAAACTATTAGCATTTGCAGTGAACATAATCTTTTAAAAATGTACATTGTACACATGCACACTCAGTTCATTCAAGTTTGAAAACAAAGCAACACGACTAGAAGAAAAGGTATATTATATAAATACCATTCAAGAACCAAATGAGCCTCGTCCACAACAATGGCTTGCACCCTTTCGCTTTAAGCATTTTGCCAACATTCTTGTTGTCCACGAATCGAATACCTCAGGTGCCCAAACATCAAACAACATTTCTTGATATCTTCCGGGATGGTAACTTTTCCTTCCCCTTCTTCTTCTTCCACACTTTGTAAGACACACACATTCAACACTCCTTCCAGTTTTTGGCTTTACCTCGGTGTAAGAACCTGTGAAACTCACGGATGACGTAAAACAAAGGAAACAAAAACCGTACAGCAAAACAAAAGCTAACAAACAAAGAAAATCTTGTCAGGTTCTTACACCGAGGTAAACCCCAGTTTTTGCACCTGGTCTCTCATAAACGCACTCAAAGGCGAAACTACGATAACAACAGAATCTTGCCCCATAGCCGCTTCAAATGTAATCGAACATCGAAGGTAAAATCGGATAAGCGATTTTCCGAAAACTGTCGGCAATGCCACCAGCACACCTTTTTTCTACACATATAGCTCTTTGACAAGGCATCGTACTGCTCTTTCATTAACACTTTTATCCCTAATTCTTCCATGGAAAACTCAATTGCCTCGTAGAATAGTGACTGCATTTGGTAAAACCGGATGTGCGAATGCCTGACGCCTGCGCAGTTTGACCGATCACAGGATTCTTGTTTTCCGGTAAACGCTTTATCCCAGAGTCCCTCGTTCCCGACCGCTGGTCTAGGGTAACGCGGACTCTGGGAACGAGATTGGAAAAACCCACGATTTTATGTGAGCGCGCGCAGATTACTAATAATAATAATAATAATAATAATAATAATAATAATAATAATAATAATAATAATAAATAAGGTGCTTAAAAAACGCATTTTACAACGCATGAAAGTCTCAATGCTTTTTACAACAAGTTATTTACCTAATCTAACTATAGACACTGTTAAAAAGAAAAGTTTTTAATCTCGATTTAAAGGAGTCAACTGTGGAACACTGTTTGATTATAATGGGCAAGTCATTCCAGAGCTTTAGGTAAGATTACTACAGCTCGCATCATCAGCGCGCGCGCGGTCATAAGACTATAGGGAGCCACCTTAACATGTTTTTATAATTCTGATTAAACTCAGACTCAACGTTCTTTTAAAAAAAAGTATGTGGTTTTGCTTTGTTAGCAATGTCATTAAAAAATTGTCCAGAGAGGTTATGTCTACGCATGCCCTGAAAAAATGCAAGAAACAATGAGAAACAGGTTAAGCCGAATTTCAGCTGGTATGTCCTTCAAAACGGCAATCATTACTGTGCCAAGCTGGTTATTGTTAAAGTTCGTTTCTTCGAAAAAAGACTTGTCTGAAGTTAACTCAGTTTGCACGGAAAAAATCTTACTATGGTAGAGGTAAGTGAAGTTCCATTCAGAGATTTTTTTCTTGAGGAAAGTACTTCTGCGTGTAAAAACCTTTTCGAAATTATGAATATATGAAATTCATATATTTGAACTGCGGAATGAAGAAATAAATGTAAAGAAGATCCTCGCAGTTATTAAGCCTGATTTTTTCGGGCTTTCTTTTGGCAAGTGCATAAGTTGCGTTAATAACTGAGAGGATCTTCTTTACATTTATTTCTTCATTCCGCAGTTCAAATATATGAATTTCACATATTCATAATTTCATCTTCATCTTTCCCGGGTATATTACGAACCAATTTAATGACCAGCTCCCAGTTGGCTTGTTAGCTCAATTGGTTAGAGCGCTGCACCGGTATCGCAGAGGTCAGGGTTCGAATCCCGGCAAGCCTGATTTTTTCAGGCTTTCTTTTGGCAACTGCATAAGTTGCGTTAATAACTGCGAGGATCTTCTTTACATTTATTTAAAAACCTTTTCATTTGACGAGGATAGAAACATATGTGGGGGAGGGGGGGGGAGGGGCTGGACGCACAAGTTCGTGATTTAACATTTACTGGTGGTGCGATGCGGTTAGCAGGTTGTTACATCTCTGGTTCTTCAAAACACTTGAGCCTTAACGAAAAATACAGCAGCACACAGGATTATTATTGAAGACATGTTCTTGGGACAGTTATTTTTAGTCGGTTGAAAGGTATCGCTTCAACCTGCCTGCGATAATCCAAAAATTTAATGGAGTATTTTTTACAGTTCAGTTTCTGTTAAAACGGAAGCATTATCATGGAAGAACGACCAGAAGAAGTGTACGTAGCCATTCAGAACTATTTGGTTTAGTGAAAAGGAGGCGCTGAACAAAATTTGCCTTTTATTTGTGTATGTGAATTTCAACCCGTAAATTAAATACGCCTTATAAACAATCCTATTCAACGATCATGATATTTTTCTGGGGGAGAGGGTCACTTGCACCTTAAAGTGCCGTGGAGCCCCCCTCCCCGCCCCCCCAATACAAAATAACATGCCTTTTCTTCGACAAAAAAAAATATCGGTTAATTTAACCTATGTGGGTTGATTTAACCTATATATTACTCTCATAAATCATCCAAAAATTTCTCCCAGAACTTACCACCAAAACAAATGATAGGGAAAATTTTGACCCCTGGAAAGAATTAAAATTGCAAAATTTTACCCTGCATAAATTATTGACACATATCTTCCCGTCTTTTTAAGAACTCCTATCCTTGGACTTTTGACAACAGTGTACTCAGGGATGTCGCAAATAAGCCCTCGGAAGAACACCAAATTTCGGCGGAAAAGTATCAGCTGATAGTTGCACAGCAACGTTATTTGAAAGATATATGAGAAATAGGGGTAATAAGCGCTAGCCGATTAATTTAGCGTGCGTCTATCTCAGGAATGTCGCAAATATGCTTACGAAAGAACATTAAATTTCCGCGGAAAACTATCAGCCGATAGTTGATCGACGGAATCGCTCCATTGTTTACTGATTGCCCTGCACTGAGGTAACCATACTCGCCTATATTCTGATTTAACTCTCGCAAATTGCGTTCGTCATCTCAAGGCCACTTATGCTCAGCTGAAAAGGATACCTTTAATGAAAACGAAAGCTTTCTAAATACGATTATTTTCAGTCGCCCTCTGAAGTCACTTTGGATTACATCACAAAACATTGCCCTGCATACGTGGGTGGATGATGTTCATACGCCAAACTTGCTAAAGAAAAGAAAGGAATTGCAGCCAAATGCCCAGAATTCGCCGAAGGGTGCCCTCTCAAAGAGTGCAAGACCGTCAGGGAAATACAAGAGAAGATGGGCCAGATGGGAGACGACTGCAAAGATGGAGCTGCCTGGATCGAGTTCTTGAAGGTTGCTATCATGATTTCCAAGGTCAAGAATCTAGAGTTTTGAACTGACACTCCAAGTGTGTTTAAGGGTGGATGTCCATTTGCCAAGGACTCAGCGGGGAAGCCTATCGCCACTCCTGCATGCGTTGAGGTGAGGGATCCTTTTATAGTTTTGTAGCTAGCAAAGATAACGAGCAAAAAAGCAATTGGCTGCTGCGACCGGACATCCCCTTTTTTCTTCCCATACGAGAATCGCGAGCTGCAAATTCGTTTTTTCTCCCCCACAGTGGCAAGGCCAATTCTCTAACGAGTCTTTTAATGATGCTTCTCTTTCCAACTTCTTCCCCAGGTCTTCGTCGCGTTATCGGAGCCGACATCCTGCTTCGCAACAATTCTTAGACCCTGGGAATGGATCGCCTTCCTCAGACACTGGTTGGAAATATGAGACGGCTCCGCGCAAGCTAAGCTCCTATTGGGTAACTGAGTTACTTGTGTTGTGCTGCCAAAGGCCAGACTTGAGTAGTTTTTAGATTTAATATTGCAGTTATCAGAAAGGGAATAAGAGTCTCGATAAGGTATAGTGGAAGTGGTTAACCTTTCTTTGCTGGTTTCACTGAAATATTGAGCTTCCGGTGTCTTGATGTCGTCATGCTGTTGCAGTTGTTAGAAAGTCTCTTAAAAGTTGCTTCTTTACAAGAACAGATTAATATATACACCATTGTCAGATTTTGCTGGGTAAATGGGTACCTCAAAAGATAATGTAAGCAGGTGGAGTCTAACTACTATAATGTGATGAAGCGGGGCAGGTACAAATGTATCCCATATTCATTTCAAGTTTCATCTTTTGTCTGAAGTACCCTAGTTCTTTGACGGTGGAAGACATCGTTAACAAATGCCCAGTGTTCGGTAAGGGAGAATGCCCCTACAAGGTCATCGCTGAAGAGCTTAAAGGCATAGCTGCAAACTGCCCTGCGCTCAAGAATGGTTGTCCATTCAAGGAATTGAAGACTGTGGGTGAGATGGTGGAGAAATTGGCTCGGATGCGAGATACAATCAACTCTAAGGGTCGCCCAGTTTTTCTGAACGTGAACCAAAAGGTGGATGAGATTTCCAAGGAAGCTGAGAAGAAGGCTGGACCACGGCCATTACCTGCTAATACGTACCCCTTTGCACATGACGCTTGGGGCAAACCCATTCTGCCAAAGTACAACTAACTAGACTCAAGAATCCCCTTGCTTATTTCAAAATGCGAACGATGTCCCGTAATTTCCGTTCGTTATGAATCGACCATTGGATCATTGACGTTATTTTTGTTCGGCTTCGTAAGTTTTCTTCGACTGAAGCAAAGCATATTTTAGATTTTCTTGTTTTCCTTCTTAATGTAAGGTAAACTATGTATTAATTTCGGTAGGAGCACTTTTTCTACATATTTCTAGGGGAGTTTCTTACGCTGTTGGAAGCTTGTTGGAAAAATTATATTCTTAAAAGGCGTTGGAAAACCCTGTTTTGTAATTAGCAGAGCTTGACATACACGTGTGGCCACACAGTTCTAGCATTGTCGAGCTTAAATGAATATTTTTCCCTTTGTTAATGACGGATATACAAAATAAAATGATCACCTAAGTACTATGTCTGGTGCTTAAAAAGAAGCTGGAGCCAAATTGCCGAAAGCTTGGCCGTCTCACATGGCTGGTGGGCCGGTTCTCCCCAGCAGTTCGTTCTGCCGGGATTTTCAGGTCAGTTCTAATCCGAATGGGAAAAAACGAATGTCTGTTTATTGCACAAAATATCCTCGCCAAAGTTCGATTTAATGCTGGTACATGACGTAACCGCTGATATTCACCCATGCTATCATTTAAGGTGATTGCCCTGTATTACATTGCGCATCCTTGCTGCGCACGATTTGTTGCGTCATTAGCGCGCGCTCACAGCGCGCTCACGTCCAGGGAGTAATAGATTTCCTATGAGGCTAAGCTCACCAGAGAAAAGAAAGGTCATTTACTCTTAAACAAGCAAGCCGAACCGAAATATTAATCTCGAAAGCTGATATTAGTAATCTATTTATAGGGGGTGACTAGAATGTCACTCTCGAGGCTGTGGATAAGAAAGGTGGCATTCAGTGGAAACCAAGTGTTTATAGAGATCTGGTTGCGGAGTTTATGGATGAACTAAACCTTGTTGATATTCTAAGAATTAAGAACCCTGGTAAAAGGTGTTTTACTTACGAATCTAGCGCAATTAAAATGAAATCAAGAATCGATTTAGGTAAGATGAACGTATATATATATTCGTTTGTCTCACGATGGAATCGCATTGAGTTGTTGATCGCGACGTTTCGACTGCAATACTGCTAGTCTTCATCAGGCGATGAGGCCCGATGTATACTTTGCCGCACTCACATGGAATTTTATAGACGACACCGTCTTGTTTAGTTGGTTCAAGGGTGTCTTTCGGTCGCACTAAGTGAGACCTAAGAGTTGTGTCTGATTTGAAAACGGTGCGTACGCCTTGTTGTTGTAGGCAGCAGCGAAGAACCTCTGATACACCTTTTATGGTGTAGTTAGGTAGTTAGTCACACGTACACACGACCCCTCAAGCATGTATTTGCTTTAAAACAGATCGTGGTTAAATAAAGGTTTTCATTCATTCATGTAGGGTAGAACTGCAGTAGATTTAAATTCCTGCGTAGGTTCTTTGTCGGTTGTTGGTCTTGTTGTCTTTGTGAGCTTTCGTACAAATGAAGAAGGATATCCGTTCGAAACAAGTACCGATGATAAATGTTTCTTTTCTTTAGAGATAGCTGATGGTTTAGATGTGAGGTGTTTGGCTGCGGTCGTATAGATGTATAGTCGATGTATAGTATATATCGGGGAAACAGGGAGAGCGATGCAAGACAGGATAAAAGAACACGACAGAGATATACGGCTTGCTCGTACGCAAACCTCCGCAGTTTCGGAACACGCTAACGAAACGGGGCATCTTCCTATTTGGAAAGAAGTTAAGTTTATTGATCGTGACCCTCACTGGTACACACGTAGGGTCAAAGAGGCTATTCATATAAGACTTCATCCTAATAACATCAATAGAGATAGCGGAATCGAAATTCCAGAAGCTTGGATACCTACGATCAGAAAGCACAACAGCCGATCAACCACAAAACGGACCTGTGAGGGAACAACATCTAATAGTCGGAATAAGAATGAGGATCGAAATGCACCTGAATAGCAGCGAACCATCATGCTACAAATTAGCGACACGTAAACAATTGACCTCATCGCCTGATGAAGACTAGCAGTATTGCAGTCGAAACGTCGCAATCAACAACTCAAAGCGATTCCATCGTGAGACAAACGAATATACGTTCATCTTACCTATCTTACACCACGATGAACAATAAACACATCTTTAAATAAATGTAAAGAAGATCCTCGCAGTTATTTACGCAACGTATGCAGTTGCGAAAAGAAAGCCTGAAAAAATCAGGCTTGCCGGGACTCGAACCCTGACCTCTGCGATACCGGTGCAGCGCTCTAACCAATTGAGCTAACAAGCCAACTGGGAGCTGGTCATTAAATTGGTTCGTACTATACCCGGGAAAGATGAAGATGAAATTATGAATATATGAAACTCATATATTTGAACTGCGGAATGAATAAATAAATGTAAAGAAGATCCTCGCAGTTATTAACGCAACGTATGCAGTTGCGAAAAGAAAGCCTGAAAAAATCAGGCTTGCCGGGACTCGAACCCTGACCTCTGTGATACCGGTGCAGCGCTCTAACCAATTGAGCTAACAAGCCAACTGGGAGCTGGTCATTAAATTGGTTCGTAATATACCCGGGAAAGATGAAGATGAAATTGTGAATATATGAAACTCATATATTTGAACTGCGGAATGAATAAATGTTTAATGACAAGAATCGATTTCTTTCTCATTCCCAAATCTCTCATGGCTAGTACTAAGGCCGCTGATATTAAAACTGCAATTGCACCCGATCACAAGGCCATTAGACTTTTCTTGCAATTCGAAAGCAAGAAAAAGGGCCCCGGTTTATGGAAATTCAATAATTCTTTACTGAACGATGATACCTTTGTTAATTTGATGACAACAAATTATCCGATAATATGCAGGAAATACGCATATTTGACTAATCTAAACTTGAAATGGGAAATGATTAAAATGGAGATCCGAAGTTCGACTATCCCGTACGCCAAGAAATAGGTGTAAGAATTCTCGAAAAGCAGTTGGAATCACGTATAGAGTCACTAGAACGTAAAATAAACGCAAACCCGGACGACGGCACCGACGCCGAACAACAAGAATACGAGCGTCTCAAAACTGAATTACGTCGCATCTACGAGAAGAGGGCAGACGGTGCTATCCTCCGCTCAAAAATAAGGTGGATTGAACACGGAGGGAAACCAACAAAATATTTCTTTAATATGGAGCGTAGAAACTACAATAAGAAAACAATAACTGAACTTACCGTGGCAGGAGGAACAACAATTTCCAATGATGATGATATTCTAGAGGAAATAAGAGGTTTTTACGAAAATCTTTATAAAACGGACTTGGGAGAGGACTCAACTTCGCTGTTCCAAGGTTTTACTGAGAACTTAAGAACTAAACTACCGAAATTAACGGGGGACCAAAGGGACCTCCACGAAGGAAAGTTAACGTTAGAAGAATGTCGGAGAGCTTTGATGTGTCTCAGATGCGGAAAGTCACCCGGTGAAGACGGTTTTACTGTAGAATTCTTTCAATTTTTCTTCGAATTATTGGGCCAAGAATTTCTCGACAGTATTAATGCCTCATATGACGATAATGAATTAAGTATCTCTCAACGCAGAGGGTTGATTACACTTGTCCCCAAAAAGGATGCAAATTTAAAAGGCTTGTCAAATTGGCGACCTGTCAGGCTTCTTAATGTTGATTATAAAATCGCCTCCAAAGCCATTGCCACTAGAATAGAAAAGGTACTCCCACTACTTATTAACTCCAATCAGACAGGCTTTGTCAAAGGGCGTTACATAGGAGAAAATATTCGTCTAATAAATGACATTTTAGAACAGACCAAAGCTCAAGACATCCCCGGAATTTTACTCTAACTTATTAGACTTTAGAAAAGCTTTTGATACAGTGGAATGGGGCTTTATTCAAAACACTCTAGACCTATTTAATTTTGGAAGCAATATTAAACAATGGGTGAAGACATTTTATAACAACACTGAGAGCTCGGTCCTCCACAACGGATATACAACAAATTATTTCAAATTATCAAGAGGTGATAGACAGGGCTGCCCCCTTTCTAACTACCTGTTTATATTGGGAGCGAAGATCCTTGCAGCAAGGATAAGACTGGAGAGGAACATTGAAGGCATTACAATTCTTAATACAGAGCACAAGATAAGCCAGTTTGCCGATGATACGTCTTTATTCCTATTGAATATTGATTCAATTACCAACGCAATTGAAATACTTCGCCTATTTGGAAACATATCTGGACTTAAACTCAACTTAGGAAAAACCAAAGCAATTTGGCTTGGATCATGGAGGCATAAGGAAAACAAACCCTTTGGACTAAATTGGACGAATGAGCCTGTGCGAGCCCTTGGAATTCTTATTTCTTACAACGAGCAAGAAAACGATAAGAAAAATGTGGCAAAAAAATTGACAATCTGAACATCAAACTAGATTTATGGAGAGGGGGCAAACTCTCCCTCTTCGGTAAGTGCCTCATTGTCAAAACCCTGGGAATTTCACAAATTGTTTATTCAGCATCTATGCTTGACATCAGCCCTAATGACACTTCCGGAATTAAGAAGTCTATTTTTAGTTATATTTGGAACAAGAAACCAGATAAGATCAAAAGAAATATTATGTGCCAAGACTATATAAATGGGGGACTGCGGGCCCCTGATCCAGATATTCTATTTAAATCTTTGCGGTTAGCCTGGATCTCAAGGCTACTGATACCTCGAAACTACAATAGAACCCTGGAAATCTATTCCATCTCATTTTTTTGAGAATTATGGTGGACTAAATTTCCTTCTTCGATGTAATTACGATTACAAATTTTTAGAGAAATCTGGAATTCCAGTTTTTTATAGGCAAATATTAGCAAATTTTCTGGAAATTAGGAATTTATATCAACACGACAATGGTCAAGATTTGATTCTCTTTAATAATAAAGATATCCTGATTGATGATTGATCTTTACAAAATGAAGTGCAAGGACTACTATTGGCTCTACATCAATGGTACTGCCTGTACTGCCACAGGACCCAAAAAATGGGAAAAAGAACTAAAATCAGGGAATATGGATTGGAAGGCAAAATTTAATAACATTGAAAAAATATGTCATGACAACAGATTACGAGAATTCAATTTTAAGTTACTCCATAGACTAACTGTTACTAAGAAGGAGTTGTGTTATGGTGTAAATGATGAAGACAGATGCCCATACTGTGAAGAGCCAGACTCTATTCTCCATACTTTCGTTGAATGCTACTACACTCAAACGTTTTATGTTAAAGTTGTTGATTGGTTTTAATGCGAAATTCAACGGCGCTTTTTCTCCAACGTCTCATGAAAAATTATTCGGAACAGATCTGAATACTTCAAGGAATAATGAGCTTAAATTTAATTATTGTTTACTATTTGCTAAGTACTACCTATACTACCAGAAAATGTACTATAAAGCTTGCAATATTACTGAATTTGTGTTAAAATTTGAACAAAAACTATTTATTGAGAGTCGTCTTAAAAGAAAACTTCTTGTGTGAAAATGCTTCTGCCGTTTAACACGTCGTATAAGTACTTTCGTTTTTGTAGTATCGCACTATATTTTATATTTTATGGTTTTGTGTTCGACTACACTATTTTTTGTATTGTCTTAGTTTTACCTTTCCTTAAGCCTTTTTTTTTCTCTTTTTTTTGTTTGTACTTTTTTCCCGATTTATTATCTGGTATGATTTCCTTTTCAAGATGTAAGAAAATATATTGTAAAGTGCGGTAATGTAGTTAATATACCAAAAAGTCTCTGTAAATAGCTAAAGGAATGTCAGTGTTAAAAATGTATGTAATGTCATGTCAATTAAAATTATTAAAAAAAAAAAAGAAGTAAGGTGACCTATCTTTTTTTCCACTTATTTTTGACCTGCCGTTCATCCTCTTTTTGTTCAAAGAGTTAGAAAAAAACACATGTTCGAAAAAAAATTTTTGCTAGAAACGCGTTACTCATGGAGATGAAATCACGACTTCGAGAACACGCACGCGAGGAAGGTTTTAAGTCAATTTCGTCTGATGCTTCGAGCATCTGCCATAAAACATCTAGTAAATTGTTCCTTGTTATCGATATTTCACATCTAGTACATTGTTTCAAGATTTGCTTTAATTATGTGTTTCCTGTTCCTATGGAAAGTAGCGTAAACTGATCAACTACACATGTGTTTGTTAGGCGAAATTGCATGGAGTTATGGGGTAACTTGAGACGATGATATCTCGTAAACGGACATGGGGACCTATTCTTTTTATTTTATATTTCAAAACACTGCACGATAGATAACAACTTGTGAAAGTTTGACAAAAATCGTATGTTAAATTTTATTTCGGGGGAATGACCTTAACAGAGATTATTATTCAACCAATTGTCACTATGCCCATATATGGTAAGGAAGCCCTCAATATCTGTCATCCGTACATGACAGATACCCTGCGACATACCTAAATGACCATATTTGGAAGTGCACAGCAGATTTTCTTTCACGGCATGTCTGGCGGCCATTTTGAAAAGCGAGGCAGTTTGAGCAGTACTGAGCAGTGTTCTCCGGAAATTTTAACTCCCTGAAAGAAACTTTCCACGATTAAATGCTCTCAAAAAGTCAACACTGAGTATTTGCTTCAGCTTACAGAGATATCCAGAGGTTGACTTGGAATTTTCCTAGTGAGAACTCAACCAAGAAAATGCTATTGCGAACGAAGCAGCTCACTTGCTCACGGAAAGTTGTAAAGTTGAAAACATTTTAAGCTTAATTCACTGGAAGACGACTTATTCTCGGTAAGGCAGCAATCTTTTTTTACTTTGTCTTGTCAGTTCCAAACGTGAGTTTGTACTGAAATAAGTCTTTTTAAGTGAACGGTAGTAAACTTCGATTTCTTGAAGTTTTGTTTTGATGCCGTTATTATGTGTTGCAGCTTTTAGCGTTTTCATCATAGAACCATAGTTTTTCTCGTTCTGAAAATGGTAGGCGATGAGAATTTGTTGAATAATAAAACAATTATCCTGCTCAATCTTGCGGAATATCCCCTGATTTATCACCTAAGTATCAGGTGATATTCCGCGCGATTTCGAAGGATAATTGTTAAATAAATTGCCTTAGTTTGGTTCTATTAACTTGTTTTTATACCTCCCTTAGTTCTTTGCAATAGACTTCACAACTGTGTGAGAAATAAAGTGTATGTGTGCAGCAACAAACACAGAAAAAAAATGGTCCTCGGACAATGAGCGACAAAAGGATTTGAGACACTTAGCAAAATGAGCGCTTGGCACATCTATTTTTCGTGTTACGCCTTCGTGGGCGTTGAAAAATTCTTAGATCCCCCTCACCTATTCAATGTTGTATCACTGCAAAGCGCAACGTTTGTGGAACAAATCAAGCAACATTGATTGGGGATAGGGGGATGTCTTGTGCAGAGAGTGCAGTTTACTGGTGTAAGATACAGAAAAATAGCCAACAAAATAAAAGTGCCGATGGCTCAACACTTTTGTCGCTCGCTTTGTTTTTGGGTTACTCTGTAAAGAGTAAAACTCGAGTGAAACTCGTGTGTTCTCGATTAAACGCCAGGCCTCAAAAATAAGCCAGGTTCAAAAAAACGCCGGGTTCACATGGTCAAATTTGAAATAAACGCTCCCGTCGTTTATTCGAGGTCCGGCGTTTGTTTGAAATTGAACGCTCATGTTTTTGATACTCATCGACAACCAATTACAGCAAATTAAAGATGGGTCATGAACCACCACAGTACATCAGTTCAATTTCTTCCGCTCATTCCAGCTAAAGGGGGTTGACGTAATGTCAGGCTGTACACTCTGTTAAGCACCCAGTTTAGATTAAAAAAAAATAAGGCTATCAAAAATGATGAAAATACCCCTGTTTAATAAACGTCGGGCCCCGAATAAACGCCGGGTTCAAATAAACGCCAGGTCTACTAGGTCTAGTTTTAAGTAAACACCCGGGCGTTTAATCGAGAGGATACGGTATGTACTGCGTGTGCTTTTGTACTGAATAAAGTAAATACGAAAAAATGAGACGATTATTAATAAAAATACAGCGACTTTTGGGGAAGTCAAGTTTGAACTTATTCTGACAGATTGTTTTATTATTTTTGTACAGTAAGAAAAATAAGCGAAAACAGAGCGACGTTTCAGTCTCATCTTGGCATAACAATTATTAAGCAAAATGTAACGATCAACCATTATGATTATTACTTTGCACTGACAACGAAAATCCTAAATAAGAAGTGGTCTTGAGCATTCATTTTTGTTAGGATTTTTTCACGTGTGATATCACAAATCAAAGAATCTTCCTCAGCGGAAAGGAAACAGATCAAAACATCCGTCAAAGCTACCTCATAACAAGATTGTTTTCCGTATGAGCTGAAACAAGTTCGAATTGCAAACACATAATCTGCGACCATTATGTGAATAGTACGTTTGCGGAAATTCATTGAAGTAAAAATTGTATTTACCTAATATCAGGCCATATCGAAATTGACGAATGTCCCACACAGTAATGGTATGACGAACACTCAAGACGCCTTGAGAATGGCCAGGGAGGATCTGTTCCTAAATCCATTCTCGGGACATCGCTCGGGCGCGGGTCGAGTGGTGATTTTGGTGATAGATGGCAAATCAAACGTCAATTATTAAGATCAGACCATTTCTCAAGCCAACTTGCTAAAAGCTGCTGGGAAATTACGGGAAATTACGGTGATTCAGGGCTTCAGGAAATGAAGAACGTCTGCAGTTATCCTTATGTAGATCACTTCTTCCGCGTTATAGACTATACAGCAGCTGAACAAGTCATGAGAAGTATTTCTATTCCGCAATAATTAATTGTGAATGATCATCAGTTAGCGTGTGTGATAGCAAAAACTACCTAAGAAATACGTAATAATATAAGAAAAATATTGTAAAAAAAACATTAATTGTATCAGAGTAAAATGCCCTCAATCTATCCAGTATATAGAATATGAATGAAGACATGAATTCAAAATGACAAAGAAGACATTGAAATTCTAAAACATACGACCTGTTTATGTCGTTTTTAACATCGAAATTTCTCATATTCTACTTTTAGCTGAAGTGTGTGAGAAATATCCGCTTTTAGGTCTTTGACTGAGCCAAAGTAAAGAGGTCAGGTTTGTATGATCTGCGCTTCTATGCTGCTTTGACATTTACGCGCGATCTGTACAGCATCTAACGTTGTGCAAACTAAATGAAAATAAATTTACGATCCACATAATATACTTGCCTGATAGTCTCTCTCTTCGTTTTCTCTTAGGTTCCTTGCGAAGTTCGATTGGACTCTAGAAATTTACATGGAAATTTGGAAGTTCACGACGAATTTTAAGGTCTTCATTGTCATTTTGAATTCTTCATTAAATTTTTAAAGATTCGTTTTGAAATCTTCGAAAAACTGGGTACATGTGACGTAGATTAACTGTAGGTGTAATGCTCAATACATTTCTAACTTCTATTTGATTAGTTACACTGCTAAGCTCTGTGCTATGTAGACCCGCGTAAATATCATACTTAGAGTATAAGACGTGAAACCTGTCAATGCTATTTTGATTGAAACAACATGAAGACACCATAATAAGAGGTCAAAACGGTGATAAGATGGAAACGGACAAATAATTGTTTTTGCTGTCTTGTCCTTTTCGGACTGAGCGGAATAGAACGCTATGTGTTGTGCTCCCTAAATGAATGACTATGGCTCTTTTTTGGAAAGATTTTGGTTTGCACTTGATTCTGCACAATAAGTATAGAGAATGCTTTTTTTAGAAAACCTTTTTGGTTCACCAAGAATGGACAGAAAAAGAAATAATATTCAAATTTCCTAAAAATCCTGAAGTCGAATTGATAATTATGTTTTGAACACTCGCTTTAAAAATGCAACATAGCCACTAATTAGTAACTATACGACCGTCAAAGTTTTGAAGTGAAACCCTAACATTCAGAAATGAGAACTATGATTTCTTTAATTAAAAAGTCATTGCGTGCATTGAAATATTAGAGCGGTTCATTAAAATACACATTTATCTTACCTTGTAAACAACTTAATATGTGAACAGGAATTAAGATTATGAAATAAATTAAAGCTGAATTTGCTTCTTCCGCACTGTACCTACTGTACCTAAAGACGCGTTCTTTTCGGCCATTCAAATAACAATGTATCTAAGCAGAATTGTTAACTTTTCTTAAAGTCCCGACACATCATATGCCACAATGGCCGTATTTATACTGGAGGATGCCTAAGACGTCTGAGAGGTCTAGTGTAAATACGGTAAACAAGGCAGACGCATTAAATGTCAAAGAGTGACACTTGTGAGATGTGGTTAAAAAGACAAAAAGTCACAAGTCCCGCACATGCGTGCTCTGGGTAAGCTTGTAGCCACAAATGAGCACTATGGCAACGTAGGTAGCGGGCATTACCCCTTGATCTACCAAAAAAAAAAAAGAATAAATAGTGAGCGTGAGTGTTAGCAGCCGTGGACAGCTGTTTCGACTTTCTTAGGTCTCGTCAGCACGGCATAGCTAACACTCAGGCTCAGAGTTCCCACACAAAGTAATCAAGTGATGACAAAGAGAGACACTTGTGGGATGTGGCTAAAAAGACAAAAAGTTACAAGTCCCGCACATGCGTGCTCTGGGTGGTGGCTTGTAGCCACTAATGGCCATAGTGCCCATTTGTGGCTACAAGCCACCACCCAGAGCACGCATGTGCGGGACTTGTGACTTTTTGTCTTTTTAGCCACATCCCACAAGTGTCTCTCTTTGTCATCACTTGATCATTTCATCACTTGGTTACTTTTTGGGGAACCCTGAGCCTGATGTTAGCTATGCCGTGCTGACGAGCCCTAAGAAGGTCGAAACAGCTGTCCACGGCTGCTACCACTCAGGCTCACTGTTTATCTCTCTTTTTTTTTTTGGTAGATCAAGGGGTAATGCCCGCTACCTACGTGGCCATAGTGCCTATTTGTGGCTACAAGCTTACCCACAGCAAGCATGTGCGGGACTTGGGACTTCTGAAGTTACTAAACAGACTTCTTAGTCGTCTAAGACGTCAAGCCGTCTAGTATAAAGACGGGACGCAAGACTTATCGATACGCACGTAAGCAATAACATTTGCATGCAACCGAGGCTCCAAGGAAACAAAATGCTTGCCGCAAGGAAAAGGACGAAACTACCCGGCATTAGAGAGCGAAAATGGACAGATAACGAGTTGAAGGGTAAAGAGGAAAGCTCACTAGAAAGGAAAGGAGCGACCAATAGATACATCGGTATTCCTAAGCATTCCTAAGTATAAAGGGATGAAGGATTAGAGCCCATTCTCTTGTTTGAATCTCGCATAAGTTAAGTGCATCCCTTATTTATACCAGTCGCACTTAACAGTATGATTGTATATGATATACTAAGAACGAGAAACTTATCTCGTATCCAAATCTTCTACGATCACACTTCAGATACGTGCAAGTGAAGTCCGGGCACGAGATTACGTTTCTACTTTGACGGCAACTGCTATAGTTGTCGATCGATACCTCGCTTTTCGCCTCAGACTAAGGTACAGGGAAGTAGTTAAAGTAGCTAGAGTAGTGGGAGTTCTTATCTTAGAGTGGATTACAGCAATTGCATGGGCTGGTTCGTGGATAGTTTACAGAAATGCCAGTCACATTGTTGGAGCAGTAGCAAACTGCCTTTGCACAACGACAAATTAACTTCTTCTGTTACTCTAAGATCTTCTTAAGCTTACGTCGGCGCCGAACCATTCGAGTTCAAGAACAGAATAAATCTGGATCAACTCACCAGAGTATTTCAATCTCCAAGTCTACAAAAAGTCTGCAAAGAACAATTTTTCTAATATGCCATTTCCGAGATATCTTTTGGCCACTTAATCAAAGTGATTCTTGGCGCTTGTGTTTTCATATGAAAATCACAGTCGATTTAGTGAATAACTCTTTTCCATCAAGAGTTGTATTTTCCCGACGTTGAAGTCGGGAACCATTGAACCACTTAAGACGTCATCATTTTTGACGTCACCAGATTGTTTTGATAAGCAGCTAGCACAGCAAGGACAGATCCATCCATACGTGTGTCCATTTTGAATATCGACCAAATTCTGGCAGAGCTATACCAGAAAAACGTGTCCAATTTTGGCTGCAAAGTTGGTGGTAAAATAGGCCAAGTCACCTAGTTGATCAATGTTCCATTTCCAGGTTTTTAGAAGGACTGAGGCAAAAACGTTTCCAGTGGATAGAAAGGTGATAAAGGGTAGAAGATAAAGAGAAAAGAAAGGGAGAGAAAAAGGAAAGCAAAAGAAGCGAGAAAAATTAGAAATGAATCAGCAAAAAATAAAAAAGAGAGAAGTCCACATTTTGGCTTATGCGCATGCGTGAAACCAAAATAATGTACAATTTTCAACAGAAGCTGTCTCAAAATTGAGCTAAAATGTAAGAAAACGCTTTTGTAGCAAAGTTTAGTGGCATTTGGCACCATAGCACTTTCAAAACCGCTTTAGCGGTAAAAAATGCGTTTTGTAAGGGAAAAACGCTGACGGTAAAGGGTTAATAATCAGTCTAACAGATTTCAAAGTCAAGAAAATGTGAAAAGTGAGAACTGGTATTTTATGAAGTGATAATTACATTTTGTGTAATCTCGTGCCCATACTTCGCAAATTTGGTGACTTATCAATGCGAAAAAAAATTGGGTTGTGACGTCAGCGTACGTACGTAATTACGTCAGTACATACTCTGGGGGAGGGGAGGGGGAGGGGGAGGGGAGTCCCAAGACAACCCGACGGGGGAGGGGTGGAGAATGCCACTTTTTCTTGGCGGGAAACCGCGCGGTGCTTTTGGGCAACAGGTGTTTTGCTTGGCGGGAAATCGCATGACCACCATCGTTTTAAAAAGGTTTTTTCAAAGCTTAGCTTCTTGAGCAAAACGATTCAGTTCGACAGAAGTGAACTTTAGAACTTGAAAAAAAATATCAAATATCTATAAAGGGAAAGAAAAAGTTCAGAAGAATACTCAGTTGTCTTTTTGGTGGAAGGCAAAAAGTTCAAATTACAAAATTTGCCTTCAAGGACTTCATCTTTGTTGTCGGTTGTGCTGCGAACTCGGTGGGCCTTAAATTACAAGTTGTGTCTTCGTTCGTGGCCTAGTGGAATCATGCCGGCCTGCGCTACCGCAAACCGGGTGCGATACTCAGCGGAGACATTTTTTTTATTTAACAACTTGGATGAGAGTATTTTCACAAATTAATAAGTACCAGCAAAAAGGTAGTTTTATAGTAGTTTTATGGTAGTTTTACTACAGCTGCCCGTTCTCTTGATCATGAACATGGATAATTATATATGTGGTAATTTCTAGCTTTCATTCCGTTCCTACATTTGTATTTCTTGCTTTTCGCTTTGGTCTTTTTTGTAATGTAAAATCAACACAAGAAGTTGTGTCTATTGCATGCATCGTATTCTTCTCCTCCAAACTTTCTCCTACTCGAGAAAATGACAATTACCAGTTGAAACTTCAACTTTTCAGACAAGTGTAGGAGTTTCAATTTTCGGTAAGTGGTGCACTTTTTTTTTACAATTGACAAGTGGTGAAGCTATTTTGAATCAAATTCTGACAAAGCGATACCATGACATCATTTCACTTTCAACTATTTTCTTCTGTCATCAAAGATACACAAACCGAGGCCAACCAGACAATATTTTGAGGCAAATTTTCATGGGTATTGAAAGTTCAGAACACATTGCGGACTTCAGTCAAGGAAAATATGCAGCCATTTCATTGTTCTCAGCTCGACTCCTGATTGGCTAATCTAAAAAATTTGTCTCAGAATTTTGTCCGGGTGGTCATGGTTTGTGTAGCCGCACGGTAATAGAAATGATGATAATTAAAATAATTCTGTTGCATTACTCTCAAAAAGGCCAATAGCACGCTTTACATGCAGTACATAAGCCATAATTAGAAAAAGCGATTTTTATGAAGGTGACAAAGTAGCCCGTGTGTTAACTGTGATTTATGAGTTGAATATGCCTGCTCAGACGCAGCCCTTACATATAATAATAATAATAATAATAATAATAATAATAATAATAATAATAATAATAATACACGTTTTTTGGATTTGTAAGCTCGGTGATTCATTGCCGTACAAAATAATAGGCATTCAAATAGGCACAGTGCTTATTGCACAGCTAGCACACGATTATTAGTGAATCTTCATTCTGGACCCTCCCTGCCAGTGAGAACTGTTGAACCTGGGGCTCGTTTCTCGAAACTTCCGATAACTTTCCGGGCCAGGTAAGTATTTTTTCGAGCTCATCTCATCATCATATCCTTCATCTCTTGAATTCCTGCTGTGCTGTAGCTCCCAACGTAAGTGCAAGAAAAAACATCTCTACACCTGCTGCCTTTAGTAGATCAGCTTGTGTTATTGTCTGGCTCTTGTTGATATTCGACTGACATCAATCGTCACATGTACAACTGCAGTGCGATGGTTCGCTGGAGATGTACCCGAATTTGGATTTTCAAACAGCTGTGTTCTGGCCAATTGTAACACTGCCTGAGTGGATGGTTCGTCGTTCTATAGTTTGAACCTTTTTTGAGCCTAGCTTGGCATAATAGCGTGAAAGGGAACAGGATCTTTGCGTTGGTGGAAAATGTAGTGACAGCGTAACCTGGTTTATCGCCTTTTCTATCAATCATCATGACGCTATGCTTTTACACCCTCTTGAAAGCCTTTGTTGCCTATTGAGCTGGACTCATCTATAACGGGTTCTATAACTAGCGGGCCCCGACATTAAATTTGAAAATGTTACCCGATTTGAAATTTTTTATCACTCGGTGAATAGCGCTCCAAACGTTACCCCTAAAGACGGTGCGTTTCCACGGACCAACGCAAAAAATACGAGCGTTTTTGCAGTCTAATACAGACAATACTGTGATAAATATATATATTTTTCATTGCCGTGAGCTGAGACTGAGATCACCGACGTGCGATACATAACAATAACATCGTTCTTATCGGACGTTAAAAAGAGAGCACGGAATCCCAAAGCCCTGCAACGTTCTAAAAATAAAAAGATACGCGCAAAGGTTGACTCACAGGGTTTATGCGCCGATCAATTCGAAACTTCAATATCCCCCCCCCCCAAGCATACCCCGGGCATTTGACTGTGCATCGTGCCCGGGGAGGGGGGAGTTTGAACGTTGCGTTGGAAGGGTGGTGAATTTGAACCGGATTTATCTCTTGTTCTGACATAATAGGCCTGTGAGTTTGTTCGGTTTTTGCAGGCTGACTAGCCTGTGTACAACCGCCCGCCCTCCTCAAGAAAAAATCGGAGAGGGGCCCCTCTCCGATATTTTTTCTTGAGGAGGGCGGGTGGCTGTACACAGGCTAGGTCTGACGGATTTACAAGATAGAATTTCGCCTTTGTTAGTGAATAACTCTTTCAAAAGGGTGTCATTTTGGCATATCTCTCTCTGAAATGCGTGTAAAGTGTGATTGAAGACGAAATTTGTCTTTGAGGAGAGGTAGTTCAGTACTAGTTGGTGGGGCATTGAACGGCTTTTTTGCCCCGAGGGGAGGGAATTTGAACAAGCCAATCTTCAAAAGTGGGGGGGATGTTGAACTTTCGAATTGATCGGCGCATTATACGGGAGATGGAGACTCTGAGTAATGGGCTCCTGTCTATAATGTATGCTACATTACAGACATCTACAGCTGTGGTCGGGTTAATCGTAGGGTCGACTCCATATATTCTTCCTGGCCGACGAAAGAAGTGCTTGACAATGTTGTTTGCGGTTTCAACTTTTGCGGGGGGGATTGTCTTTAAAACTGAAAAAAAAAAGTGAATGAACAAACGAAGGAACGAAAAAACGAACGAATGAATGAATGATTAAATGAATCGACAATGAATCGATCAATCAATCAATCAATCAATCAATCAATCGATCAATCAAGGAGTTAGAGTAATTTGTACTTTCCAACCTTCACCAAAGGCTTACCATTAAACGTTTGAGTGGTAAACTGGGCTGTTTAATGGCCTTATCAGTTATCAAATCTGCCTTTCTAGACTGCAGCTTGAGGGATGAAAGCTCTGAAGCAGTACTTTCCCGTGGTGCAGTTTGTGATGGGTCTCTTGTACTGTACAAGGCGTTTTTAAGTTTTGAGTCTGCTGTTAAAATTATCTGCAAATTGTTAAAACAACAACAACAACAACAAAAATTGGATCGGTAAGGGGGGAAGGGAACAACAAAAATAGGATCGGCGAGGGGGGAGGGTAGGGGGAGGCGTGGTATTACTCGATATACCTAAAATTGCCCTCAAGATGTGGAAGAACGTGGTGAACTGTATACCAGAAATTTTACAGTTCTTTGGTTTAGACAATACGACATACCAATACCCATTTTGATACAATCTAACCAGTTTTAAAATCCCCTTTATACCGCTGATACCCAAAACGAGCAAGACCAGTGTAAACTAAACGTGTTAAGTGTCACGTAAGTTTTACAGTAAGGTTCATGGTAAACTTCGCACGTAAGAGGCCAAGTCGGTTCAAGTGGCATCTTGAGGCCAGCCCGCTATGCTATCAAGCTAATGTTAATGAATTTGAACCTCGTTGGAGTTCGGTATCATATAAAGGACTTCTCAAACGTCTCAGCGCATTCCAACAAAAAAAGCATGGTGCTGTGATCGTTTGGCACGTCATTTGAGATATTCAATTTGAAGCGTGGCGGTCCATCAGTAACTATGGCATGACTAAAAACCATTTTAGAGGTGTTACGACGTCCTCTAATAAATTCCATAGCAATGAATATAAATATTACACCAAAACAGTGGAAAAGTCCTGATTTGTTACGACGCTTTTTCGAAAACAGGCTTAATGTGGCAAATGGACGATTTCGAGTAGTCGTTAACGTCAGTGTGACGTATTTTTTCTACCTTTATGAAAGGAGGTCAAAGTGTAACAAGCAAAGTAGAATTGTTTGGCAAGATTTTACGAGGAAGAAGGCTTTTTTAGGAAGGTTGAGGAAACTGCGTTTATTCCTCTTTGATAACTGCGCTCTCGCCTGAAATTGAGTATTCATTTGCTCCCTAGAAAAAATAAGACATCGTGCTGTGATGATTTGGCACGTGATCAGCTTCTTGGTGATTTCCTTCTGAGCTGAAACACGTTGAAACAACACGTGGTCAAAATTAGAACAACGGAAGTTTATTTCTCTATAAGAATAACCCAGCCTCCAACGCAGACAGTTTGCAGCCCATCCATAAGCTTTAAAATGTCAGGACTTGGTGTTCGTCTTGTGACCGTGTTTTCCCTGGCTGTTTTTCTTAGCAGCCAGAGCTCAGCCAAGTTAGGGCGATCCATTAGTTTGCCATCAGATTCAAACCATCCTTATAAAAAGAGTAAGTCTTGCATCTTTTTTTAATTCTTCTTTACATGGTTACAATTCTACTCATCCAAGTCGTTCATTTAAGAATACCTTATTTGTTGCTCACAACGGCTCGTAGGAATTAGTGATCAGTTTTCAAGGTTAGGTTATGTAAAGTGGGTTAGAATCAGAAGTCCTGCCTTTTTTATGAAACAGCTATTGAGTCTCTGTAATATGGTTGGCAGATATCGCCCAAGTGCATCCTTTAGCTGGAAATGTCGGATCAACCAGAAGAATCCGTAAAAATGGTGAGTTGAAACAACTCAATAAAGTGATTTATTTCTTCATTTATTTATTTGGACAAAATAAAAGACGTATTAACTAATCTCAGCCTGGGTATCTTCTTACCAGTTCATGATTTATTTATTTAGTTTACTGGTATCATCTGAAAACCGTTTTCTTTTTTGTTTTTTGTTTTTTTAGTTTTAAAGTCGATTCCTTCCAAATTCCAAACTGCAAAGGGATTGTCTAGAAATCTTCCCTTCCTCGCCCATCATGCCAATCAACAAAGTGTCGTTCAACGCCATTCGCTAGCAAACGTTTTCCCGAGCCTTCAGCTGAAAAGTATGAACCAAAATGTCGGGGGGTACGACGTAGTCTTCATCATCGATGATTCCGGTTCCATTACAACGACACAGTTCAAGGTGGGCCTTGAGGCGCTGAGAATCCTCATCGAGAAAAGTGATTTTCGAACGAAGTTCGCTGCTATAAAATTCTCCTGGGAAGCTTCACTACTTTTTAAGTTCACCTCTCCTCATCAGGCCATATCGAAATTGACGAATGTCCCACACAGCGGTGGTCTAACGAACACTCAAGACGCATTGAGAATGGCCAGGGAGGATCTGTTCCTAAATCCATCCTCGGGACATCGCTCGGGCGCCCATCGAGTAGCGGTTTTGCTAACAGATGGCAACTCCAACGTCAAAAGAGAACAGACCGTTCCTCAAGCCAACTTGCTAAAAGGTATTAGCACTGAGATTTTTGTTATTGCTGTGGGATTTTACGGTGATTCAGGGCTTCAGGAAATGAAGAACATCTCCAGTTATCCTTATCAAGAGCACTTCTTCCGCGTTACAGACTTTACAACAGCTAAACAAGTCATGATTTTGATTTCTATTCCGCAATAACGTTGTGAATGATCATCAGTAAGCGTTTGTGAAAGCAAAAACTTCCTTTAAAATACGTAATATTGTAGCAATAATATACAAAAATATCGCAAAAAAACAGAGTAATATTGTAGCAATAATATAAAAAAATATTGAAAAAAAAAACAACAGAGCAATATTGTAGCAATAATATAAAAAATATATTGAAAAAAAAAAAACCCCAGATTCTATCGGAGTAAAATTGCAGTCAATCTATCCATTATTTCGAATAGGAATGAAGAATTCAAAATGGCAAAGAACACCTTGAAATTCTAAAACCCAAGACGTTTATGTTATTTTTAACATCGAAATTTCTTATATTTTACTTTATCTGGCCTTAGCTGAAGTGTATGAGAAATATCCACTTTTAGTTCGCTGACTGAGCCAAAGGAAAGAAGGCAGGTTTGTATGGTCTGCGCTTCAATGCTGGTTTCGCTTTGACGTTTACGTGCGGTCTGTACAGGTTCTAACGGCTGTGCGAACTAAATGAAAATAAATTTGTGACCCACCTAATCTATTGTCTGAAAGTCTTTCTCTCCATTTTTTCTTTGGTTCCTTCAAAGTTCGATTGAACTCCAGAAATTTCCATGGAAATTTGGAAATTCACGGCGAATTTCAAGACTTTCTTTGTCATTGTGAATTCTTCAATTTTCCAAAATTCGTTTTTAAACATATTCGAAAAACTGGATCAGTACGTTACGTAGATTGACTGTGTAATGCTCAGTAAACTCCTCAGTTCTATTTGATTATTTGACACTGTTAAGCTCTGTGTTATGTAGGCAAGTGAGTAATTTTTATTCCCGTTCCTGAAATATCAAACCTAGAGTATGAAAAACGAAACTTCAGTCTATGCTATGTTGATTGAAACAAAAGAGACCATGAAGAGGTCACGGACGGAGATAAATTGGAAACGGATAAAGAATTATTTTTGTCGTCTAGAAAGCTGTGTGTTCTGCTTCCTGTAATAAATGATTATGGCTTATTTTAGGAATTAAGATTTGGGTTGCACATGATTCTGCAAAGTAGGCAGAGAATGCGCTCTGTTGAGAAAACCTTTTTGGTTTACCAAGAATAGACAGAAAGAGAAGTACTATTCAAAATTTCCTAAAACTTAGTGGAATTGGTAATTATGTTTTAAATATTTTAAAATAGCAATACAAATAAACGTTGCGCTGAGGCATACTAGTGTGGCTTCGAATTAGTGTTTGGTCAAGAGGAAGGTGTTACATAGCCAGTAGAGCATTCTAGGGATGCCCCTTTGGGATCTTTTGGGAGGAGCTGATAGACGGTCAAACGCAAAAAGCTACGTCACATCCGGTCTTTCAGAGCCTTGAAGTTTAAATCACTTCAAACGTTTACGAGCGGGAAGTTCGTATGAAAACAATGCAGAACTTGTCGTCCCGGCAAACCGAATTTCACGCCGGCAAACTTCTGCATGACAGTTACTTCATTTCCAACACCTACTCAACGTAAAAAGCTTACGTTTTCAGAAACGGCGTTAAGTTTTGCGGTTAATCTACTAGTCAAATTGAAGCTTCAACATCCCCCCGGCAACCCCTGGGCATTTGAACTTTTGAGGATTGGCTTGTTCAAATTCTCTCCTTTCGGGGCATAAAGGCTGTTCAAATGCCCCGCCAATTGGTACGGAAATACCTCTCCTCAAAGACAAATTCCTTCTTTAATCAAACACTGTTCACGCTTTTCAGAGTCAGATATGCCGAAATGACACTTTCAAACTTCTTTTAAAGACCCTTTTGAAAGAGTTATTCACTAACAAAGGCGAAATTTCATCTTGGAAATCCGTCAACCTACAAAAACCGAAAAAACTCACGGGCGTATTACGCTAGAACAAGAAATAAATCTGGTTCAAGTTCCCCACCCTTTCAAGGCAACGCTCAATTTGCCCCCCCCCCCCCTCCCCGGGCAAGAATGACAGTCAGATGCCCGGGGTATGCCCGGGGGGGATGTTGAAGCTTCAATTTGACCCGTACATAAAGTGAAACTTTCGACATTTGCCTGTATTTTCCTTTGCAAAATTATGCCGGGAACTGCGCACGCGTCGTCGTGAAGGTAAGAGGACTTATTGTAGGAAAGGTGCAGCTCGGGGTTGCGATCAAAAACTTTATTAATTTTAAAATCAGCGAGTTGAGTAACGAGAACAGATCCAAGTAGATGACAAAACAAATAGAGAGGGTTTTTGCCTTCTCGTGAATGGTAAATTATAATTTCATCAGTTATGAAGAAGTTGAAGAATGACAAAGCTACCAATCGAGGGAGGAAGGGGATACGAAAGAACAATCTTGACAATAAGAGAGGGCCAGAAGGCAAGGGTAACTGGTGATTGCATGCCGAGCGAGGAGACAAGAAAGCATTAGTGGAAAAATACTGGGAGCTTTGTCATATCGGTTTAGAGTGACCTGCCAAAAAGCTGAAAGATAACAAAGTCAGTGACAAGGTAATAAAGCATTAAATTTCAAATCAAAAATTTCAAATAAAAAATCGTTTTATTTTTCTTCCTGAGTGATTTCAAAGCTAATTTTTTCGATTTGTAATAAAAGTTCAACAGCCACATCGACAGACAATTTTGCTATATCTTTTTCTTGTAGAGCATGGCCTTCGGGTTTGTCCAGTGATAAGAAAAATGACTTTAAGGCATTCATAGGGCAATAAAATCTATCAGTCGTCCCGTCTTCTTGTTGTATTATTACGTTTGCAGTGACAAATGTAGGCATTTTTTTAGAACTGCTGTCCGAATTTTGGTTAACACGTTTTTTTTACAATTCTGACAAGTAAATGACAGCAACACGTCTGCCTTCTACTTCTTGCCTTTGGTATTTTGCAATTCAAGTTTTTGGGCATGACTTTAGTTTCATCTGCTAGGCTTTCTTGTCATGGTGTGATTGCTAATTCACAAACGTTAATGTCTAATTTTTTTGTGTGTGTGCTATTCAAATATCTCACTTTGAAAACATCCACTCTAAAATCTGAAAATACGTACGATTCATTGTTTGTAACTTTGTCGATAGAGTTCTAGAAAATTGCTGCATTGCCATCTGCAACAACAATTCTGCACTTTTTTTACCTCTTTGTGGATGCTTGAAGAATACACAGTCTGAATTTCAGGTTTGAAAATCAGCTTTCCTTTCACTGTCACTAGTTTGCCATATTTAATTTTCCCATCTAGAATGTCATTGATTAACACAGTTGAAGTGTTTGTTAATGGTGATTTACACGGGAAAGTCAGTCAGACCTTTACTGTCCATACTTCTGGAATATTTGTTCATGACGTACTCGTTGGTATCTAGATCATATTTTCTCTTTTCAGCACTTACATTAAGCAAACGTGCAGGCTCTTTCGATGGTTCTTTTTTTATCAGTTCAGAATGTCTCTCGTCTTTGGAGAAAAACAGGCAACTGTGGGGAATTCTGAGGCTTTTTCTTGTATTCTAAAGTTGAAGAATCGGTGACTGATTTACGGCTCATCGTCACTTCGGACACTTTATGGACATATCCAGCGACGTCCACGGTCTTCGTTAAGCTTCTTGTGCCAAAAGAAATAGATGCCATTTTGTATTTGAACATAGAAAAGTGCAAACTGTTTCCGAAACTTAAGTGATTGCTGAATATTTTAACTTACGCTTTTTGCGTGAAGAGAAGGTTTTTATCAGATACGTGTCAGATGCACGGAAATATTTGTGTTTTCCTTTGAAAAAAAAAAGTAATAAGGGTCATCGAACTGCAAGATTTAAGCTAAGAGCAAAAAAATGTTTTTTTTGTCATTCGTGCTCTCGACCATCAGTTTTCTGAAACCCACAAATCTGTTAAAAATGCACACGTTTACACTTTTACTCGACAAATCTTGGCAGAAGTCGAATAAAATTTAGCTGTACATGTCAGAATGATGCTGATGTATTCAAACTAAACAGAGAATATTGAAAATCAAACAAAGTATACTGTGACGTTATTGGAATTAAACCTTGTTTATTTTCTTGACATATTTTACTAATTCGTGCACTTTGAATTTGCGAGAAGTAATCGCGTAATCCTGTCCTATTTACGTCAACTCTTCTTCGTGCAGTACAAAGCACACCAGTTTTTTTTCTTTATTATTGTTCAGGGTAACTTAAAATCACCTTCGGAAAATTCAGATGTATTATTTTGTCTCATAAACAAAATGGTTGGCCATGCTCCCTACAGTTGAAAACGTTTAAAGTGAAACAAGTCTAAACTCATGCACGATAAAACCAAAATCATCCTTATCAAGGCAGAAACTCCTTGAACTTTGGCAAAAGTACATTTTCGTTGATCAGCATCAGGGGTACATGAACGTTTTCTCGTAATAGTCCAATCTTATTTCATTGACGTTTTTCATTATTATCGATTTATCTATTTTTGAGATGAGGATTGTCTTATCCGTTTGTTATCTACCAAACACCTTTACTCGAATTACCTTTAGGAAATTTAGATTTAGTGTTTTATCTCTTTAGGAAAATGGTTTGCCATCTAGCTTTTTCAGTTAAAAAGATTTAAAGGAATTTCGAGTAATCCTTGAACCTTAATGTCCTAATAGTCAAATTGTTAACCGGCCGTCGCTATGGCGACCGCCGGTTTATAAAATGGGCACGGTTTTGTCGTGATAGTCAGTTGGCTTAACATACGAACAAAGTGCTGTAAAGCTTGTGGTACGAGTACTCAAGAGCGGTACTGTCTTATATAAGACGCATGCGCATATTGGTCTGCTGAATGTTACCTTCGTGTGTTCTTGTCTTTTAATTTACAGTATTTAAGATATGAACGGCGAAGGGTTGCTAAGTTTGGGGTTTTTTTGTATTTGTGTTGTATAACGCATGCACAATTGAGTAAAGCAGCTAATAGGATGGAATGCGAAATTGGCTGTGTTGTCTGATCTAGTTAGTGGTTATGGTGAAAATTTTTTTAGCGCAGGAGTTTTTTTTATTGGGATTGACATTTTGAGGGTGTAAAAATGTGGGAGTCAGAAGGATTTGTGAATGTCAGGAGCATATCACGCTTCTGTGAATGTGATTTGCTTTGAAAGTTGCGTTTTGTATAGGAGCGGTGTAATATTGTGCTGCGTGAGAGGGGGTTTCCCTTGGCGTTTTATGAGGGGGGGAGGTTTATGATTGGCTAACTTGTATTTCGCAGCGGACAAAAAGGACAGTTGCGTTTTGCCGGCGTGGACTAGGAAGAGAAGGAATTGGTACTAGTATGATGATGCAATATTAGTGGATTGCACCATCAGTACATGATAGTTCTGACTTGTGAACGGAGAGAGATCAGTGTTTATTTGAGGCGAGAAGTTGATACGAAGGAATCGTCATTAATAAGGAGACCAATTAATAGGGTAGGTGTTACGAGTCTTTTTGCATTGAAAGAACGAAAATGTCTGAATATTATCGACGGATTTGTGTGGTTTGCGTGTGGTGTTCGCTAAAGGCTACGAGCAGCCTCTCTTTCCGTTCAGAGATAGTGAAGGAAAAGAAAAACAAGCGAGTGAGCGCGAAATCGATTGCGGCTCGACAGGCGCGTTAGCTTTCAAAGACGTGGGCGACTTGCATGCCCGCTCGCTTGTTTACTTTTGCAAGGGGATTCCCGGGTTAGCAAACCGGATTTAAACATCACGTCATGAGATATGCCTTGACGTGCCCCATACTCTGACGATCTGCTCGAGCTCGTGTTTATCAAGCGTTATATTTTGATTCTACTTCTATGCTCACTGTTTGTATTTAAGGTCTAGGCACAACAGTAAATACTTCGTCGTCCCTGTGTGAGCATTCTCAGTTGTGGACGAATTTATATCGACATTCAACGGTTGAGTGAATTTGCGTTTTTCACCACAAACAAAAGCGATAAGAAAGATAAGCTGAGTCATCAGAGTTTAAACATTACGTCATCCAGTACCGCTATAGTCAAAATATTGTGTCACACAATCACACTTTTCGTCACGCCGGTTCGTACAAATAGAGGATGGCGCTAACATTTAAGAAACCTAGGGGTGGGGAGGGTCAGAATGGCCGGTTAAAATGCCCATTGGGCTTTCTTGTATCCTATTTGTGTCAGCCCTACTTCGTGCCACGCAAAACACAATGTTTTACTGAAATAGCAATCCAGCTTAGTGAAATTGATTTATCCACAACTTGAGCAGAAATCTTAACATTTGGTAATAGCACAACTTCTAACTAGTGCACGATTTCGATGAATCCAAAATCATCGTCTTTCGTGTCATTATCGATTTATTCTTAAGTTATCAATGTGGAAACCCTGAATTTTGGCAAATGTCACATTTTCGTTGAACATACATGAACGTTTTCTCGTAATAGTTGAATTTGCTGTGCTCCTTTTTTCAGTTAAAAGGTTAAAATCAGTGCCTTTATTAAGTTCTGACTACCGTTGCATTACGGCTTCAAACGAAAACACCCCGCGACTTCAAAGCAACACATCGGTCTTCTTAACGCAACTATTGTCAAATTGTTTTGACCGGTATCTCACATCCACTTGTATTTTGGAACCCCGTCTAATAGGATATGTATCCTTTATCTCTTCTCACACTCGAATTTAATATGCTGTAAAAAATACATGAAAATCACACTCCATAACGTCTCTACAAACTTCTGTATGAGACGCTGATAAAATGATATCACATACCATGTTAACAATTGTATCTGATGACAAAGAGTACGGAGAATACCATGAAGAAACAAGAAGACTAAAATCTTACACCGAAAACTTGACGCAACTTGTTCCCCCCCCCCCACCCCTCCTGGCTTTTTGAACCTTTATACCCTACGTCACATGCGCGACGCCCATTTATCTTCTTTGTTATCGAAGGTTTACCACACAAGTAAATCAGAAAATTGTAGGTCTACATCCACCGACAAACCTAGCCGCATGATGGCAATCTAAACTTGTTTCCACGAAGCGACATCTAATATATCACCGGCAAGGTTTTCATGAGAACCCCCAGAAATATTAGAGCAGTTCAACAAAATACTCATTTATCTTGCCTTCTAAACTATTTTAGGTCAACAGGAATTTAGATGATAAAATATATTAAAGAATTTGCTGCGTCAGCATTATACCCTGCTGTACCTTAAGACGTGTTCTTTTCGGCATTCAAATACAAATATCTCAAAGCAGAATTTTTAACTTTTCTTAAAATTGCGATACGTTTTATGCCATTGTCACTGCTAACCATTCTCGTTTAGGAGAAAACGACCATTTATTTCTCTGTACAGCTCAGTTTTAAGGAAAACCCACTACGTTCTGAACGTGCACGCGTTGTTGGACGCACTACGTAATGACGCATCGCAAAAAGTTACGCGCAGAAAGGAAGCGCAATGCAGCTGACTGAAATCGCCTTACAAGAATTCCTCAAAGCTGAGTTATTCAAGGTTACTCCATTGTTGTGTGCTGTTTGTCATGTGAATTTAGCCAGATATAATATGAAAAATCTCACGATTGATTGTCGTTTCTACAGACCATAGTTAATAAAAGAATCTGGTTATGAAGCTCAGCTAAGTCCTTTGTTTTATGTTTTTGTTACCGTTTTTAGCCTTGACGGTGCACAAACAACAATAGGTTTTGAATTTTGCATGAGCAACTAACCAATTAGAATGTCACTGTTAAGTTATTCAGCCATAGTGTGCGAACGTAAAACAAAAGATTGTGCACTGTCGTAGTACTTTCAACATAAATTGCAGCACCTTTGTTAAGGCCTTTGAAACTTGCAAAGTTTCATAACCAGTCTCCCGAGTAAGTATGATACAGACACTATAAAAAGACTACTTTCCTTGTGTCCGATGTTCAAATGAAAGTATGGAGCCTTTGAAAAATGTCATGTTTTCAAAGGGATTATGTCATAGGCATTGGTACGTTTTGAGTTAGAACTAAGTTCGCGCTAATGGTTTTTGTGCATCCTTACTGCACACTAAATTCCTGTTGTTATGTCACGTTACATTCTCGTCCCCAGAGGCCGCAATCCTTTTGGTCAGCACCAAGGATCGAGACCTCTGGCCGGCGCCAAGACCAGAAATTTGTGAATCACGGACTCATTGTCAAATCTGGCAAATCTGATTGGCTGAAAATCCAAAGCAAGTATTCTGCGCATGCTCAAAAAATCGGCTCCGGCCAGAGGTCTCGATCCTTGGTGCTGACCAAAAGGATTGCGGCCTCTGGGGACGAGAATGTGTCACGTTACTAGTAACTCATTACCTGTAGCTGCAGGAAAAGTCTTACGAAATAATAAGTGAACAAAATGCTCCTAGATTACCAGGAGGAAGATATCGAGTGATTTTTTTTTTAAGGAAGAACAAACCTTATTCAGTTTTTAGCGACTGTTTCAAGACACAATTGATGATCCTGAAAAAAATCGGACTAATTTTTGTAAGTCGCAATCCATTTGTATCCGGGCCATCCATAGCAATAGACATGTTTTTATAGTTTTAGAAAACTAGCAAAGCTATTTTACACAAAACACTAAGTATTTTCGGGTCACCTTTGATTTTAAAGTTTTACTGAAAATAGGGGGAAATAGGTGACGTTACTCCGTCACGTAGTTTCCACCGTCACGCAGCGTAACGGCCCAAATGATTGCTTTAATAGGAGACTAGTTATCAACGGATAAACAGGAAGACCGATATTTCAGGTAGGAGTATTCAGGAACTGTTCGAATGAGACTTAAAGTGGTCCGATCAAAGGCAAGACAACAACAACAGCAGGTTTGCAAGCAAAACAAATTTACCAAACGCAGGTAGCAGATGCCAGCCCTGGAGGTAAATACAGCAACAAAAAAGCGGCTAAAATCCGTTAACAAATAGTCAAACTACATAAACGGTATATAATCATTTTCAAAGTAAGATGCTTGAATGTAAGTTTGAATTAAAGTCTATTTTCCACACGACACACGTTGAAATTACGAACAAAATACAAATAGAAAGTGGCATGGACCGACATGCATGTTCTCCTCTCTGTTTTCCTCATATTTCCTTTGGTACAGGTTGAGAGAATTTGCTTAAAATACCAATTCACCTGATCTTTATTGATCATGTCCTATATATCTTGTAGCGACGTTGTAAGGATAATTCCAACGCTTGTCGCTACTGGGGGTTAAGGCTTATAGAATTAGACTTCCTCGTTACAGTACGTAGTTGGGATAACAATATCAGTAAACGTCGTTTGACTGCTATGGCTATAGATGGACTTTTGAAAATAGGAAATGAAACCGTTAGATACAGGCCTAGCTGTTACTATAGATACATTTTCAACTGATTTAGAAGAGGAAAGAGATGTTAATATCGACTTGGAGATGTGTTCATCTAAAGAATAGAAATAAAAATTTAAAAACCAAGAGCGAAACAACACAAATAAACAGTATTTACTTCTTATTAACCGAGCACGAGGGCCGTGCTGGAAGAATATTGCCCGAGGTCTTTCTGGTACGGGCCGAGCAAAGCGAGGTCTGTACAAGAAAGACTGAGGGCGATATTCTCCCCGTACCGTCCCGAGCTTGGAGAGTTAATAAGAAGTAAATACTGTTTATTTGTGTGTTGTTTCGCTCTTGGTTTTTAAATTTTTATTTCTATTCTTTGGATGAACACATCTCCAAATCGATATTAACACCTCTTTCCTCTTCTTCATTTAGCTTCAAATCATTCGAACCTTTTGAATCAAATGTACTTCCACAATTTCTATATTCCCGCTTCACCAGCCGGGCATGAACATCGCTCATAATGCCCGTGGGCATTACGGGAAAATCCAGCTCTGAGTATTAGCCAGTCACAGGGTGTGTTATATATTTACATGCTCTAGCCATATAATAACAGGAGATAATCATCACCATGGTCTCTTGACAATATCGATCACGAAAAACCGTCATACATAACACAGCATTTTTGTAAAATTATTACTTGAAATTGAGCCGCTCTTTAGACTTCTCGTAAAGAAATTGAAATGTTTTCTTTAACTTGTACACTTAAGATAAATGTTGTTGAAAATGTCGAGGACTTGTTGCCTTATGTCTCGTATTCGCCAAAAGTAAACAATAGGATTAAGCGACGAGTTAAGAAGTATGATTGTATATGATATACTAAGGACGAGAAACGTAGAGCTGTTGACTCCAAACACAAACTGCAACACTAGTGCCACAAAATATGGAACATAACAAAACAGAATAATACAATAAATCATAAACATGTTCTTTGCAGACTTTTTGTAGACTGGGAGATTGAAATACTTCTGGTGAGTTGTTCCAGATTGATTTTGTTCTTGAACTCGAATGGTTCGGCGCCGACGTAAGCCTAAGAAGATCTTAGAGTAACAAAAGAAATTTGTAGTTGTGCAAAGGCAGTTTGCCACAGCTCCAACAATGTGACTGGCATTTCTGTTAACTATCCACGAACCAGCCCAGGCAATTGCTATGATCCACTCTAAGGCAAGAACTCCCACAACTCTAGTGACTTTAACTACTTCCCTGTATCTTAGTCTGAGGCGAAAAGCGAGGTACCGATCGACAGCTATAGCAGTTGTTGTCAAAGTAGAAACCGATGCCAACACAAAAGCTATTACAGTAGTTGGTGCCAGCAGTACACAGTATAACGATGGATCTTTGATAATTGTGGCTAACATTAATCCAAAATGTAGCGGCACAACAACCACACCAACGGCGAGATCAGACAAAGCCAGACTGCTGAAAAGTGCTTTGGAAGGAGGGCGTATGGATTGACTCTTGCGTAATGCGACTAAGATGAGAATATTTCCAGTTGACGAAGATAAGAACACTATCGCGTCAACAACACAAATGACAGCAAATATACGTTTCGAGAATACTTGTAAGAACGAATAGCGAAGTAAATCAGGCGGCGAACACTTGAAAGTCCTGTTCATTGTTGCTTTTGGAAGCGTCTTAGCTTAATCGTCTCTACTCTTTTTTGTTGATGGTAGTCTTTAGGATGTTGCTGCTGGTACTGTTAAAACGGAAATGAAACCTTAAAAAGGCCTCACATATTGGTTCATTGCAGGTGATATTTTAAAAAGCTATCTTTTTCGCCAATAACCAAACGGTGAAAAACAAATTAAAAGCAGCCAAATGCTCAACAGGGTATAACTTCCCCATAAATTAGGCCTGTGAACCTTTTAGCTGATATTGTTTTCAAGACATACCTGTCGCAGGTGTTTCGTACTTATGAGAAACTAACAATATAGAATCAATAATAACCTAAAGGGAAAAAGCAATCAAACAAAATATTCAACAGGAAGAACATAGTTTGTCAGAATTTTGGTTTCCAAGCATTGAAGCTATGACAATGCATAGTTTAATCTCAATGGTGTTTTTTTTCTTATGGATCTAACCAATCGAACGTCTGGTTAACAAATTAGAGGTCAAAATATAATGTCGCTTTCTACAATATAAGAAAAATCGTGCACAGAAGTTTTTAAATGAATCATGCAGTCCCCCAGGTTACGAACAGGGTTATGTTAATTGGCGCATGTAGGATATGTATCTATCCATTAGTCAGCATCTAAATTGAGAAAATAGGCAGACAAAAGCCTCATACCAATACAACAGTGAGCCCCTTCAGTGTTCCTAGAAGTTTCGATTTCACGACCTCGGAATTATTACAGGGGAAGGCCTAAATGGCCTGAGATATTCAGATTTAATTCCAGTAAAAACTAGAGATTTCTTTGGCGAAACATCACCTCGGACTCTATTATATATAAACTAAGGCAAGCTAGCATTTTCGGAGAACCATCACCAGCTTGGAAATTGAGCGGATAGAATTCTGTTTCCTAAAATTTTCTACGGCCTAAACTGTTCAGCTTACAACGCCGAACAGATCAACCTGTATTAGCTTACAAAATATACCTTTAAAAAGCTCGAAAACAATCTAAGAATTCAAAGCAGAGGGGGGTGCCCCTGTTATTAAACTGCAGCTGTGAATTATCTACATCTGTGTAAACCAAACGTGCCCACCGTTTGCAACTGAGAAACCGTCGGATCCGGTTAATTTGAAATTTCATGTTCGTAATTGTTAGCCACACATAGCAGGCGACATTCATCAAAACCAGTCCAATTGCAAATTAAAAATGAACAAAGAAAGAGCAGCCCAAATTATCCAGTTTTTCTTCTGCCGTTTTGGCGGGGAGCAAACACGACGTCTGTTTGCATGAGAAAAAAAAGAAACCGAAATGTATGAACTTTTAACAGGAAATATTCAGTCCAACACATTTTTGGTACAGTTTTAGGAATTTCGCTCTGCTAGAAGACCAGCAAACACAGTATTTCAACTGCTTATGCTTGTAGTTATTTTCTGCTTATAATTAAATCGCAAGTGAAAACCAGCGATCGGGCGCAGGTGATCATATTCACATAGAACCTGTCACCCTATGTGCTAAAAGGCATCCTTTTCTACGTGTACTTTCCTTCAAAGAGTGTACATTTTGGTTGTTATTTGGGGAAACTGGATTTTGAACAGTATGCCTTGGGCCGACCGCGTGGAACTTTCTAGCACGCCCAATCATCGCTATGCATTTATAATGACCGCATCGGTTTATCAAACTAGCAAAACTAAAGCCGAAATTAATTAAAACTGGCGAAAATGGAATAACACTCACAAAATTGCTGCTATGTTGTTTTGCTTTCTGCGGTCGGACTCATTTTGAGAGAGTCTATTCTTGAGCAGCAATTTCTTCAAAGGCACGAGAGGTATTCAGTCGGATTATCTGAGGGCGAGGAGGCACGATAGAAGTGGAAGCTTAATTTAGTGAACGTTTGAGACGTTTTCAAGAAGAGTTGTAAAGTTTAACTCGAGTTATGTCTGTGTGACCTAACACAGGGAATTGCAGTGGTTAAAAGGACATGAAACAACACCAAGCTCACTTCAGTTAGCTACTATCCTTGGTTTTTTAGTTGTTGGTTATTTTACGCTTATTTCATAACCAACACAGCCATAAAGGCTATCTATTCCCCCAACAATATTTTTACAAAACAACTGAAATTCTTGAACTTCCTCATTTTATTGCAATCCGTCGTGTTCTACGATTCCATCTTCGTTACCTTTAATAGGCCATTTCCGAGTGATCTTTGGCCACTTAATCAAAGCGAGGCTTGGTGCCTGTATTTTCATATAAAAATCACAGTCGATTTAGCACATATTAATAGTCCATTAAACAAATTTCAAAGTCAAGAAAAAGTGAGAAGTGAGAACTTGTATTTTCGGAAGTGGTACTAAGACGATGCGATACCTAAACTCGCGCCCAGATCTCAGGCTTATGTAACCGACATGTGACCGTGAAAGATCTGGGTACGAGATTAGAAGTTGCCTTGTTTGAAAACTATAAATATTACCACACTTTCTACTCTGATTACTTTCCATTTGTACTTTTGACTTTGAAATTGGCTAAATCGACTTTTGATTTTAACTTTTCACTTTCGATGGCCGTTGTCCGTCACCGTAGCAGAACTTTATGGAAGCGTGAGAAAAAGTTGTCAAAAACTAATAAAACACCATTAAAAGCTAAGAAAAAAGAAGCAATAATAAGACTAGGAAAATCCAATATAGTCAGGAAAAACGAGTGTTATAAAGATCAACTGGAATGTATTTACCAAGGAGTATAGCTTCCATAGAAAATAGACTTTCAGTTGACTTTCATTGATGCAAAATTAAAGGTAAGTATTTGGATGGGGGATTGAATGAAATAATGAAATTTAAGCTCAATTTTTAATAGTAATTATGATAATTAAAATAATTCTGTTGCGTTATTCTCAAAAAAGGCCAATGTCACGCTTTACAGTACATGAGCCTTAAGAAACAAATAGAAGCATTAGAATAAGCGATCTGATTAAACTGAAAGCTGACGAAATAGCCCGTGTATCAAACTGACATCTATGAGTTAGTATGCCTGCTCACTGTCGCGGGGCCTTACATTGAAGCGGATTATTACTTTGAGGAATAAGATTCACAACATCCACAAAAGATTTGAAATCGTTTACGCGGAACAAATGATCTTGGTAAGGAGCGCTACATATATCTCTCATCTCTTGAATTCCTGCGGTACTGTAACTTCCAACTGCAAGAACAAACACTTCCACGCCTGCGGCCTTCAGTAAATCGGCTTGCCGTATTGTCTGGCTCTTGTTGACACTCGACTGACCATCAGTCATCACAAGCGCAGAGCGATGGTTCCCTGGAGATATACCTGAATTTGGATTTTCAAACAGTTGTGTTCTGGCCAATCGCAATGCTGCCTGCGTGTTGGTTGCGCCTCCGGTGTATGGTACATTCATCAGCTTAAGCCTAGCTTGGCATCCCAGTACGAAAGGGAACAGGACCTTTGCACTGGTGGAAAATGTGATAGCAGCATAATCTGATCTATCGCCTTTTCTGTCAATCATCATGCCCAATGCTTTTACACCCTCTTGAAAGCTTTTGTTGCCTATTGAACCGGACTCATCTATAATGTATGCCACATTGTACACATCTACAACTGTGGTCGGGTTAATCGTAGGGTTGACTTCATATATTCCTCCTGGCCGGCGAAAGAAATACTTCGCAATTTTGTTTGCGGTTTCAACTTTTGGGGGGATTGTCTTTAAAACTGGAAAAAAAATGAATGCATAAGTAATTAAATAAATGAATGAATTAACCAAATGAAAAAAAATGAGTGGGTGATTGAATGAGCGAATGAATGAATTAATAAATGGATAAATGAGAGTAAATTGTACTTCCCAACCTTCACCACAGGCTTACCACTATCCGCTTGAGTGGTGGACTGTGCCAATGGTCAAATTAACCTTTCTATACTGTGATGATGGGGGCTTTTCGTTATTTGATTGTTAATATTCACATGAAAGCTCTGGAGCAGTACTTTCCCGAGGTGCGGTTTATAATGGGTCTATTGCACTGTGCAAGGTGTTTCTGAGCTTTGAGTCTGTAAATGAGATCAACAAAAAACAGGCCCGTTTCTCGAAAGTCCGGTGACTTTTCGGGTCCGAAGCTAAATTCTAAAATCAAAATCTATAAAACGTTGTCATAGTTTTAAAAAAATATACGGAACGACTGATCCTTACGGCAGTTAAAGAAACGAAGACACAGAAGACGAAATACGTAAAGCAAAAAAATGTATGAAACAAAAAATTGCCCGATATTTCGGTTTGGAAAACAAACCTTCTTCAGGGGCTACAAAAGTAGAATGAGTAAATACGTTACAGGACCGTTAACATAAAAGTTTAAAAATTTAAAATAAATGAATATAATAGGTTGGTAGTTGAACAAGAAGTGTCATTAATGTAGCTCATCACGTCTGGTTAATCCTTGCGGCTCAAGTGTCTTGGCCTTGTCAATTAAGTGTGCCTCACGTGCTTTTCTTACGGAGTCGCGGTTAGTATGTATTAGTTCCAAGGGAAACTACCAACCTATTATATTCATTTATTTTAAATTTTTAAACTTTTATGTTAACGGTCCTGTAACGTATTTACTCATTCTACTTTTGTAGCCCCTGAAGAAGGTTTGTTTTCCAAACCGAAATATCGGGCAATTTTTTGTTTCATACATTTTTTTGCTTTACGTATTTCGTCTTCTGTGTCTTCGTTTCTTTAACTGCCGTAAGGATCAGTCGTTCCGTATATTTTTTTACTTCAAATGTTTTACTGATCCAGGTCTACTTAAGATCCGGCAACTCTCAACGCCTTGTCGCTGTGGTCTTTCCAGTTTATAAACTTTGTATTATTCATATTCCTACTGACCACCGGTCCTGAAACACGGATCCAAGCGTTTGAGCTCTCTACTCTCGCCAAACAATGGGGATTGAAATTTGTCTCTGGAGACAACGCGTTGGTTTGTTTGCTGCTTCACAACAACTACGACACAACAAAGGAAACCTTCGCTCTAGTTATCCTGAATCAAACTCATCAACCAGAAGATGGATCTTTCCCCAACGGGATAATTGTTTCTTGTTTCACCTATTTTTGTTGAGTTTTACGTGGATCGTTATTTTGACATCTCTGCATTTCTGTAAACAAGTCACCGACGTCACATCAGTCACACACTGCCCCATTTCTCAGGCACACAAAAACTGGATACCAGCTACAACAGCAGTCTCCGAATCTATGTTTTCTCTGTTCTCTTTCCTACTACTTTGCATGGACGTCGAACGCAACCCTGGTCCTCAACAACAAATAAATATCTCTGACCTTCCAGTTTCTTCCAAGGCACTCTTCAACTCTGCTAGAAGAACAAGACTCAAGATCACACGTTATCAAAGCCATCTTTACAACCTTCTCACTTACAAGATTAATAACATGATCCCTAAAGGTCTGACCCCTAAGTGTCACCCAGCCATACATTCAAATAATCCTCTTTTCTGGCAACGGTGGAACGAAAACCTGAAAAATCTTGCTAAATCCCAGCTTGACTTCCTCCTTGAAGAAACTAAGAACAATCTTGCACTGCTGAACTCAACTTTTTCTGCCCAGAAAGAAGAACTCCGCCAGTCACTTAACGATGACCTCACGTACTTTAGACTTTGCAAGCACTTGGAAAATATGGCTTTCAACCTACTTACTAATCTTAATCAACGTCGTAGTAAGAAACTTCATAACCTGCTTCGCTCGAATCATACTGCTCCACTCCTTCATCAATCCCTGGTAGACACCGGTTCTTCGTCTGGCAATACTAATCACCAACAACTAAGAAGAAAAAAACGTAGAACTCGTTCTTCTCAACTTAGAAGAAAAATTCGTAGAACTCGTTCTGAACTTCAGAACTCTTCTAATCTTACACTTGATGATACCGTCATTAATCTTTCCAATGTCCAACTATCAACGGCCGAAATGAAATTGCTCTCTCGTGGTCTTACGTTCGTTCCTACTCCTCAGTCCATAAATTGGTCTGAAGTACAGGCAGACATTAACGACTTTGCAAGACGCCTACGACTTAAAGAATTTTTCCACAATGAAGATGACATAACAACAGATACCGACACCCACCCTTTCAGATGCAAAGGATCTTGGACTCCTCCTAACGGAAGAGAAGCAGCTCTCGACGCTTTCATAAACGCAGTCGAACAAGATCTAATGTTTTCAAAACCGGCCCGTATCCGCGACAATTTAACAAAGTTAGAACGGAAAGCCATCGAACAACTACGAATCCGTACAGACATAGTCATTAAACCCGCGGACAAGGGGTCTGGCACCGTAATTATGGACTATAACTGGTACGTCAATGAATGCCTGAGACAACTGAATGATGCTAAGTTTTACAAGTTACAATCGAAAGACCTTACGAACGAAATACAAAAACGGTTAAAAGAGTACATCAATCGCCTGTATAAAGAAGATCTTATTGATGAACCAACCTTCAAATACCTCTCTTCCAACTCTGATCCCCAAGCTGGCAGTTTCTACATTCTACCAAAAATCCACAAGCAAGGCAACCCAGGTCGTCCCATCATTTCCAGCAATGGACACCCCACCGAACGTATTTCTCAATTCGTTGACTTCCACCTTAAACCCCTTGTACAGATGCTCCCATCCTACATCAAAGATACTACCCATTTTCTCCTCCAGTTACAGAACTTAGGACCTCTACCCGATGATGCCATCCTCGTTACACTTGATGTTTCTTCACTGTACACCAACATACCCCACAAGGAAGGAATAGAAGCATGCCGCCACTTCCTTAATACACGCCAAAACAAATCACTTCCCACTGAAAGAATCTGTGACCTCATCCGTATGATCCTCACAATGAATAACTTCACTTTTAACGACCAACACTTTCTACAAATTCATGGCACAGCTATGGGTAAGCGCATGGCACCCTCCTACGCAAATTTATTCATGGGCAAATTTGAACAACAAGCCATCGAAAACGCCACTTACAAACCCTTTGTCTGGCGGAGGTTTATCGATGACATTTTCATGGTGTGGACAGAGGGCGAAGAACATCTCAAGACCTTCATTAGCTACTTAAACTCAATCCACCCAACCATCAAGTTTACTCACGAGTATTCAAGTTCCCGCAATCAAACCCTCCCGTTCTTGGACGTTCAAGTTCACCTTCACAACAACGAAATCCAAACCGATCTTCACACGAAACCCACAGACAAGCATCAGTATCTTCTAAAATCTTCATGCCATCCTAATCACACCAAGCGAACTATCCCTTTTAGCCTGGCCTTGCGACTACGTCGCATATGCTCCACAGACACCTTCTTTGATCAACGCTGTAAAGAACTCATTGCTTATCTCGTTAAACGCGGCTACAATCAATCCTTCATCACAAAAGAAATTAATCGCGTCCACTGCATCCCACGTCACGAAACCTTGAAACCACGACAACAAAAAAGCAACGCAAACCGAGTACCGTTCGTTATTACCTTCAATCCCGCTCTTCCTAACCCTGCTTCTACTGTGCGGAAACATCTGGGCATTCTCCAATCTTCAAACCACTGCAAACAAACATTCTCCTCCCCACCAGTCCTCGCTTACAAAAGAAGTGCCAGTCTGCGTGATCTATTGGTTCGCACTAGATTGCGTGACCCCAAAAATAAAGATCAAAGATCGACCGCGGGCATTTACAGATGTAAGCATCCACGTTGCCTCACGTGTCCTTTCTTACAAGATGGGCAAGACAAATATATCTTTTTTTCTACTAACGAAGAACGACGTATTAAAGACACTTTAACTTGTAAATCTAAAAACCTTATTTATTTAATTGAATGTAAAAAATGCGCTACATGTAACTTACCTTGCCAATACATTGGGGAGACTAAACGACATCTTCACGAACGCTTTGGCGAACATCGTCGTTCCGTCCAAAATCATCAACAGCTTGCTAACCCAACCCCTGTTTCGGAACATTTCAACTTACCCGGGCACTCCGTCAACGACATCCGTCTCATTCCCTTGGAACTAATACATACTAACCGCGACTCCGTAAGAAAAGCACGTGAGGCACACTTAATTGACAAGGCCAAGACACTTGAGCCGCAAGGATTAAACAGACGTGATGAGCTACATTAATGACACTTCTTGTTCAACTACCAACCTATTATATTCATTTATTTTAAATTTTTAAACTTTTATGTTAACGGTCCTGTAACGTATTTACTCATTCTACTTTTGTAGCCCCTGAAGAAGGTTTGTTTTCCAAACCGAAATATCGGGCAATTTTTTGTTTCATACATTTTTTTGCTTTACGTATTTCGTCTTCTGTGTCTTCGTTTCTTTAACTGCCGTAAGGATCAGTCGTTCCGTATATTTTTTTACTTCAAATGTTTTACTGATCCAGGTCTACTTAAGATCCGGCAACTCTCAACGCCTTGTCGCTGTGGTCTTTCCAGTTTATAAACTTTGTATTAGTCATAGTTTTAGCCTGCTTGTCAGCCCAACTTGTTTTATCAATTAGAATTTTATTGCACAGCTTTCAAAGCCAACAAGTTTGAGTCTTTAATGCAAACATCGCGCACATAAAATAGCTTTTCCTGAAAAGTTTTCGGCACTTTGGAGAAACGGGCCCCAGAATTGGCATTGGCGGGGACGGGGGAGGGGAGCTGGAGTAGTGCTATTAGCCGATATACTTAACATTTCTCTCAAAATTAGGAAGAACGTATATGTAGTGAAATATATATACCAGTAAATTTTACAGTTCTTTAGATTTACAGAAAAGATATATTAATTTCCATTTTTGTTCAAACCTGATACCACCTACCCAGTTTTAAAATCTCCTGTATACCCGCTGATACCCAAAACCCCTGGTCGACTCCTATGAAAATAAATCAAGTTTACTGACCCTCATAAGTTGGCTTGATTGGTTTTCCAACCAAAACTTTTGCCAGGGAAATTTGAACAACCAGTCCACAGAGAACTGCTACAAAGGCAAGTCGGTCCATGATGTTGTCTTGGGGATATAATGAACGGCTTCTTTTCTCTTATTTTGGATCAATACTTCTTGGGCCCGCTGATTTATTCGCGCTTTTATAGCAAATCTCTCCCGGATGTCAAGCCAGTAAAGTCACCATAAGTAACACGAAATAATTGCACTTTAGGCCTTAGTGGTGACGTACAACTACTAAATCTCTTTTACCACTCATGAAACGGAAGAAACAAGTGGATCGTTTGAGACAAGACGCCTCAATCATCAGATTACTTTGAGACGGTTCGAGACAAGATACGACAAAACCAAATGATAACCCTTATTGAATATGACAAAGCCAAAATACTAGTGGAAAAAGTGAGACAAATTTAATTTCTGCTAAAATGGCATAAACAAATTCTCTTTATTGCTACTTTCTCGTGCGTACACTCGCGACGTTTTAAGTGCCTCTTATCTCGGTTCCGTTTAATTGGAGTGGAAGCATCTAGTAGCTTATGAAACGCAAACGTAACGGAACCTTGTTATCTAGAATTGATTAGTCACGTTTGTACGTAGAGCAATGTTCATTCTCTCAGCCACGTTCAGTTGGGAGGATCTTGAGTTAACCCTTTAAGCCCTAGCAGTGACGACAATGAAATTTCTCTTTACATCATCGCTACTTATTTAACATTTAAGTGATGAGAATTAGGGAAGTAATCACCAAGGATAAGATGTCCTGATATTTAGACCAATTCTCCCAACTATTTCCACAAGAAATGAATTGAGAACAGCAAGGAGAATATGCATTTTCATTTCAGGGCTTAAAGGTTAAGCTAAGTGAGAGACAACAATAAACATTGTGAAGCGAAGCATTCTTTCCCAAAAAAAATGCTAAGCGTTTTTGATGTTATGGTTACCATTTTAGCGACAATTTACAAGAAATTTTCATGCAAATTCCCTAAATTAAGAAATTGGTAAATGAAAACTTTTTTCCAAAAGTCGCACTAGGAAAAATTTAAAAAAAAGGAAGAAATGACAACGTTAAGGGCTTTATCCTGAGGGGTATTTAAAAACAGTTTGGCTGCTGACACTAGAACCCTTAAGTATCTTAATATACTGTATAAAAATATTTAAAGAATTCATGTCAAAGTTTTTCGCAAAGATTGTGCGAATCGTTTGTCCTTCCTCTTATGTCCTACTGATATTGTATTTAGCCTCGTCATTATTATCAAGACAAGTGTCACGTAAGTCTCATACAAGGCTCGTGGGTAACTTCGTACGTGCGAGGCCAGTCTGGTCAAGTGGCATCTTGAGGCCAGCCCGCTAAGCTATCACGCCAAGCTTAATGAACTTGAACTTTGTTGGAGTTACCACAGGGACTTCGTAAGCGTTTCAGCGCATTAAAAACAAATTAAAAACAAAACAAAGCAAAAAATATCGTACTGTGATGTTTTGGCAAGACATTTCTGCTGTTCAAATTGTAAGCGTAATGGCCCAACATATGATGTACCGTTTTACCTCGAATATATAAAGTGCCCGGGCGCTAGTTTAAAATTTCGGCCAAACTTGGTGGACACTTGTTCGGGAGGAAATATGGTAATTACAAACCACTTAAGAGCTGGCGAGATGTGCCTCTGATATGTAATTTCCCTAGCAACAAAAACAGTGGAAAAGTCCTGACTTGTTAGGAAATTTGGAAGAACGAGGCTGCAGATGCCAGCAAATAGAAGCTTACGAGAAGTCGATATCTTTCTTCAAGGATAGTACTGAGAGAAATGAAGAATCCAGAATGGTACGATGCTAGCGCCATTTCCGATTCCATCGCACTCCCTTTACTATCCTAAGAAAACTAACGACTTTTCGCTCCGATTTCCCAGTCTATGCTGCAAATAGCTTTACTGTGAAGCTGTCTTTGTTGTCCCTAGGTACACTGCATGACATCGTCAGTAGCTTGTGAACGCAGTGTGGGACAACAGAAGGATTGAAATCGGTTACATGGCTTTACAGAAAGAAGCCAAACTTGGCCAGGATAAGACATGCAGAGCACTACTTTTGCCGACCTCGTTTTATTTGACTTCTTAACGGCAGCACCTGATCTTTTCCCTCCCACGACGAGTGCCCTCTCTTACAAGAATTTATCTACAGTTGGAGCGTTTAGACTAGCGAGTCCAAAAAATCACAAACTAATGACACGGCCAAAGGGATTCCACATTTTCATTCAACACCGTAGGTTCAACAATTTTAGATACAGCAATATAAACGTGTTTGGGCACCCTACTGAATGATGTTAAACGGATTCTGAAGGATATTGAAACATTTCAAAGGGGGTGTTACCCTTTCAGTATGATACATTGCCTAGATATGTCCACTAGCTGTGGCTTATTTTACAGCTCCAGGTGCACTTATTAACGTACCACTAGACTCTAGGAATTCTGTCAAGTGGAGGAGGTAACAATTTTATTCCTTTAATAAATAAATGTCTGCAAGACCAATTTGACCTCAACAATGCATGAAAATCTACCAATATTGACCAAGTAATGGAAAATAGTACCATATGGCAGCATGTAAACAAGCCACCCAAGATATGTTTAACTCATACATTTATTCTTTGCGTTTATCGACAACACAAGAACCAAACTTTCATGAATAACATACGTGGTGTAATAATTCTTTTTGTGCCTCAAAGGAGCCGATTATTCAAGAATGATAAGTAATTTAGAAACTGAGCAAAAGAAAATATCGCAACAGTGAAGTATGTTTACGATTTTTTCATTGGTTTTGAAGAGGGATGTGAGAACGATTTCGAGGTATCAATAATTTCAGAATATCCGTATGTCTCAATAAAACACACCCATTCGCTAAATTAAATAATAGAAAAAGGGACAACCACTACCTAATAATGACCTACAACAACAACAACTTTTTGTTTGAGAGGACTCTTTTTTTCCCCATGAAGTAAAAAGCCATTTTTCCACTTTCGTCTGGCAGGTCTCATTTGAGGTTCGTATGTGATTTAGCAGCCATTTAAGCAGAAATTCCGAATCCCGTAAACTGCTGGTGTTTTCCCTTGCGATATTAGGGCAAATTCACGCCAATTTTGCAATCGATTGCAAGTTTAGAATGTTATACACACAACTTGCTTTGCTTACGATTTTTTCATTGGTTTTGAAGAGGGATGTGAGAACGATTTCGAGGTATCAGTAATTTCAGAATATCCGTATATATGTCTCGGACCAAAGACAATCAAATCGTCGTGAAATTGCAGCGAACATCTCCTGCAGTTTGACAAGGGATTTGAACTCAATGCCCCCCCCCCCCCTCCCCCCAGTCATCAAAAAACAACTTTGTAAACAGCCCTTGAACTTGATCTAGGTTGAACGTAAAAGAAGGCAGTAGAACGTGCTTTAAAGTTGCTATCCTGGTTGGGCAGGCAAGAAAAAATAAGCTATGGCTACTAAGCTTCACCAAGAGATTACGATGTGTGATTAATTCATAATTTCTTGGCATCAGGCATATCTTATTTGTAAAACAGTGACGCACATAGATTATATATTTTTCTTGGATATCTTCTAGCTTTTACAGTTTATTCGCCTTTTGTATGTTATACGAGAATTTTCTAATATCCACACCTCCACACGATCGCGTATAACTTTATACAGCACAACTGATCCAACTTGGAAGCCGTACTCGCTGGTTTAGTACATAGGTAACTTAAATTAAATAGTTCCCTTTAAGTTTACAGTTTTGACAAAGAAAGCCTAGAAACAAAACTTGAGAATAAGAAGAAATCTCCATACTTAGCAATTTTGATTCCGTTTGTTTTTTCAACCAGATTGGTTTCTATATAGCTTAAAGCTTCTGCCGTATAAGAGAGTGACACGAATGAAATTTCTAATTACTAAGTGCAGTAGTCCAGGAATTCTTTTGAACAATGCCGTCTCCGCAGATTCTGCTCCCTTTGAATATCGTGATTGAAATAATTGCAATGAATATTTTCTGAACAATACACCTGCTATGTACACAGTTGGATAAATAAATAAATAACTTAATACATTTTTTGCAATTCTGAAATACCGTATAGAAAAGTTTTTTGCAGATAGATCGTGATTTTACTGAAAAATTCAACACAAGAAATTCTGCAAAAATCTCCTTTCATACGGTACGTTAATATAACCAATAACTAAATTCTTTGAATTTAGTCTATATTTTTTTACTTGAAAACCAAGTTTCCAAGAAGATAGTTTTCTTGTCTCTCTTAGCTTTGTACAAAATTCTCCCTGGCAGTGAAATGTCACAATAACAGGGAACTGAACCGAAGAAAACATTGATGTGCCGGACAGGCGCCAAAACAGGCGTTTTTTTTTCCGTCCGTGGCGAGAAGCACAATTACGCCGATAAAGGCAACACAGGAATACCCGTTGCGGGTGAAGCAACGAAAAGGTTGACGTCATAGTCGGCTACCGGAAGTCCGTTTCGCACGTTTGACGTTATCAGGTTAGGCCACAGGCGTCAAGACAAGCGATTTCCTATCCGTGACTGGAAGCACAGGCAGCAGAGCACTTCCGGATGCGAATTAAGGGTTCAGGACGTCAACCTTCTCGTTGCTAAGCCCGTCAAGCTCCAGCGTCATTTACAAATTCTCCTTACCGTTCTTCATACAATTCTTTGATTACTAGTTAGGAGAACTTGTTTTAGCATCAAGGCATTTCACATTCAGTAACATTTTCCTTAGTTCTCATGATATGTATGTTATTATGCAGAAAATTTTGGGCCTTAAAGGGTAAGAACCCTGAAGCCTTTGCTGCAGCATTTTGACTTGATGCGGACATTAAAAGTTCTCATCCCATCCTGACAGATCGTCTGGCGGCACGTCCATGTCCTTTGCGTAATGATCGAAGTTGCTGTAGTCTGTGGTGCTTTTAACCTGAAAAATAAAGATCCGTAAGGGTGCATAGCATACTAATAGCGATGTGAACGAACATGTTTCGCATTCGAACAAAATCCAAGTTTTCACAAATTTTACGGACTATTTCAATGGTTCCAGCACCTCCCAAGCACATTCCTTGCTATATGGGCTGCTTCACCAGAAAGACCGGCTGCTTTAGAAAGAGAAAGACGTAACCCTGTGGAAGTGTAGTTTGGGGCCTCACTGAGCAACAAAAATGCTATTGCTGCGTGAGTGCGTTGGTGCATGTGTTCTTCTGGCATGAGTGAGGGAGTCCCTTAAAACAATAGAGGTGCGTGATATAGGAAGCCAATAAAATTACAGGTTCCGAAGAGGTGCGTGGCTTATGGTAAATAGCCATAGAAAATTAAAGAAATAAACAGATTAAACCATTGCACTTCCACGACAATCTTCTTTCCTGTACACTAAAAATGCCTTAGAAGACTATTTAACCACTTCTGGCTAGAGTTGAGCGTACGACTAGCCTGATTCTCTGTTCTGCTCATTGAATAGTTGTTTCAATTCAGAGGGGCTTTGTGCATCTAGCAATCCAGCAATCGATACGCCTTTTGTCCAAACGGGCTCATACTGCCCTGATTAAGCGGATGCTCAACCACCGAGCTACAAGGATGTCTTGAAGAGAGTACTTAACAGTAAACTGACAGAATTACCTTTGGTGTGATTGGAGGCTCAAGATTTCTTTCCAAAAGACCCTGCCAGTGAAAACCTTGGAACCATCTGAAGAAGAAAACTACTTGTTAGCAAAAACCGCAAGGAAAAAAATGCTCTGGCGAGTAATTTGTGTTTGGAGGTCTCAATGAAATGCTCCTAGAGAAAAAAAGGAAGATATCAAATGAAAACAAACCATTATAAGTTTTCAGGCGTTTTTCTGAACAAGAGGGAAAACCTTGAAAACTTTGGACCATTTTTTTAAGCCGCAGGTATTTCCATCCTAATTATTTTCAGCAAACTAGTAGGGTAATTTCAATCAAGACTGGACCATTAGTTTTGGGCCTTTTTGATTTCAATGTATTTTATTTTTTTCAAGTTATATCAATCAGCAGGTGGCATCCACCCCCCCCCCCCCCCCCCCCTTGGCTTATGGAGAAGATGTGTAACACATATATCAATCTCTTACTTGTGCTTCTTGACATCGGTAAGTCCATCCTTTTGATATCCCAGCCGCTCTGTAGGGCTTTCTCTGCAAAGCCTTCTTATGAGGTTTTGAGGATTGCGGCCGATCTTTTTGGGAAACTCAATAACATCCATTCCTCGGAGAATAATGTTGTATGTCTTCATTGGGTCAGAGCCATAAAATGGCGGACTGAAAAGGGCATGGAAGTGTATGTTATTATAAAGTGACCTTGTTTCCGTATTCATCGGGACTTTCACTACGAGATGCGTTCCTAATAGACGGTTGTTGTAGATTATGCAGAAAATCAGGATAAACTAAATACCGAGTTAAAGGAAACCTAAAATGAAAGAAATGATGATAAAGACTTGCGCTTCATGACATATAAAAGCACAATGGAACTTCGTTGATCTAGCTAACAACGGAACACGACATTATGGCTGATAACCGGTCTAACTAGGTCGTTGAATTGACACGGGATGGCCATAACGAGGGTTTCACTGTAGTTAGAAAAAACAAAAATAAAAAAGACAGCAATTCAGTCAAATATTAAAGTTTTTTTCAGGATGATATTACAAACTAACCTTCCAGTGAGAAGCTCAAAGATGAGAATACCCAGAGACCAGCAATCGGCGGACAAGTCATGACCCTAAAAAATGAATTTCCAATTCGAGTTGGGTAAGACACAGAATCTACAATGAATTATTAAATTTCAACCAGGAAAAGGCTTCAGTCTTAGGATAAACAAACTGTAGTCTTCTTTCTTAAAAGGTATTGTAAAAGTCATGAATCCCCATTACATTTTTCCATTCCTTGCCACTTCATTCCAACCACTTTGTTCTTACTGTGAACTTATGTTATAATTTTAAAAAATAATAAAATATTTCCTGACTCAGAGCGCAATAAAAATTTAAAAACTGTTGAAGTGGAATATTTCGTCCGGACCAACCGAACTTCATCAGCCACGGTAGAAATGTGAATATTAAGAAGGGTTATATCACTTCATAAGGGTCTCAAGGGGGCTAAAATAGTGTTATAGATGTTAGCTAATTCGAAGCCATTGTCTCTATTCAAAGAGGGCTTTCGTAACCGGATCTCAATTGCTTCCCTTATGCGGCGTTTGAACGTGTTGCTTTCCATGGCGAGAACTTTTGTTTTGCTGGAATCCACCGAATGTCCCGTGAGCTGGCAATGTTCGTGAACGGCTGATGAGTCCCTTGAAAGATGTTAATTAATTCTGGTTTCAAGCACGCGAGAAGTTTCGCCAATGTATTGTTTGTTGCATTGATCACAATGAATGTGATAAACTGTGCCACACTTCTTTAGGTTTTCAGTTTTGTCTTTAACCTGTACCAATTGCGATTGGTTGCGATATTTTAGCCCCCTTGAGACCCTTATGAAGTGATATAACCCTTCTTAATATTCACATTTCTACCGTGGCTGATGAAGTTCGGTTGGTCCGGACGAAATATTCCACTTCAACAGTTTTTAAATTTTTATTGCGCTCTGAGTCAGGAAATATTTTATTATTTTTTAAAATCATGTTTCCAGAGCAGGAAAACAATATTTTTGATTGTATGTTATAATTGTTTTACTTATGATTCACTCTGACTGTTGTTGTTGTACTCCATATCCATTTGCACCTCTACACCCATACAACCCCTGTTTACACACCATCTCGGCCCGTCCCATAACAATCTCATACCCTGTTCTTCCTCTATTCCTTGCCTTTTTCAAGTTATCTATACCCTCACCGTTTTGCCAGATTCCCACTACTTATCTTCCTTCAAAAGTGGTGTAATATCTCGAACATTCACCTTGTTCAGAATGATTTCTGGCGCAACATATTCTGGTGTTCCACAAAATGTCCATGTTTTTCTTCCGAATCCGATTCTCTTAGCGAAACCAAAGTCCACCTGAAAGAAACCAAAAAGTGTCGGGTTAGTGTGAATACACTGTTAGGGTAGACCAACGAAAATGATACTTCATATTAAAATCCACGTACTGATCACACTAACCAGTGATAATATAAATCAACGGCAGGAGCAAAAAAAACAAAACAAACAGACTAATAAAATACGTAAACAAGAAAAGTTATCATCTTTAACTTACCAGTTTCACATATCCATCTTTGTCCAGGAGCAAATTTTCCGGCTAATGGAAAAAGAATAATAAAGCGGAAATTTTAACAGGGGCACCAAACGGTTCGTTTCGGATGAATATCTGTTCGGAAGTCCTAATTCGCCCGAGAAATTCGAATTTAACTGCAGTAAAAACTAGAGATTTCTTTGGCGAGACATCACCTCAGACTTTCTAAGCAAGGGAACCCATTAATCCCTATTGTTTTCAGAAGGAAAAATACGTCATTAGAGTGTAACATAGGGCCAGCTAGCAGGATAGGATTCTGTTCCCTAAAATTTTCTGCAGCCCAGATTTTTAGCTTAATACTTCGAACAGAACAACCTGTATTAGCTAACACAAATATGCCTTTGAAAAGCTCTGAAGCAATCTGAGAAAGTAGAAAATGATATATTTAAAGTATTTTGCTAAAATTTTCTCGTTGGGTGTCCCTGTTTTAAGTCAAGACGGTAAAGCATTATAATTTTGTCTCAAACGCAGCCAGAGAGTGTGAATGAATTTCAAACGAAAATTACACTCCAATTTTAGGGTGGTTGACCAGCGCTCAGACGTGGTGTTTATTAGTACTTTAACAGGCCAGATACTACTAAAAGAGTAATTTTCAATACACATTAAAGTTACCTTCAAATCGCGATAGACAACCCCTCTCGAATGAAGATACTCAAACGCTTCCACTACGCAGGCCACGAAAAACCGAGCGGTGGAATGACAAAGACAAAAGTTCATATGATGTGTATATGAATTTTAAAAATTCATATGAACGGCGGGAGAAAAGAATTCGGGAAACCTTTAAAGAACGGCACAACAACCAACAAGAAACTCAACCAAAAAAGATGTCGAATCCAGGAGAACTTAAAATTAGAATGTTGGTGAGCGGCTAGTGCTCTCACTACTTGAAACAGCCATACTTCTGATTAGATATGAGTTGACACAGACACTCATTATATGGAATCACAGAGTACTATTAATTAGGTTTGATTTGCCTGAGTTTTCCCAAGTAAAGATTTCATCCAAGTGAACGGTTTCACTTTGAGACTTATAAAGAAAGGAAAGATAAGAGGAGAGGAGAAGCCCAACAAGGAAACCCGAATGTGGCTGTAGGTGCAAATACTTATCTTCTCACCTGTCTCTTAGTATAGTCCACAACTCTCCACCCAAGCAGACCTCCAGCAGCATGTAAACGTACTTGCGATCCTTAAAGGTCCGGTATAACCTGAAAGTTACCAAAAAAGAAAATAGGCAAAGAAAGTCTCTACGATTTTCGATTTTCTGAGGGGACATGCATTCTCAAGCATTGGTTTAGTGAAGTATGGTACAAAGCTAGCTACCTCACCGCTGACACAACCATTAATTCGATTTATATCTAAGGCATATAACTTCATGTACATTTGGCGTCCGTCAGCGCGATGCAGGTGGAAAGCAGCATTAAGTCTTACTTGCAGATGAAGGGTGAGTTCGCTTGAGCCATGATCTTCTTCTCCGAGTAAATGTGCTCTTGCTGCCGCGTGTCGAGAATGTGTTTCTTCTTCAGGCACTTTAGAGCGTAAGTTCGTTTGTCCTTAACATTTTGAACCTGAAAAAGAAAGCAGTGGACATATCAATTTTATTGTTTATTAAAACAGCAATGAGCTTACTGCATCTGCGTTTCGCCCAGCGACAAACGGAGAAGAAGAGGCGAGGAGAGATGACAGCAGTTCAATCTATTAGTCAGCTGACGAAAGAGAATAAGCGTGCAAGAAGCTAAACGAGGGCAAGAGTTGACAAGAATTCAAAATCTTTGAGATTGCGCAGAGTCAATGAGTGTGTATCACAGAGGCCAAAGGAAGGCACAAAGCAGATTCAACGTCGAGCCAATAATAGCTCACGAATTTGCAACTATCTTTAACTCTAGGAAAATCTCCTCTACGTTAAACCTGGGATTCAGCGCAAAAATATTAAGTGGAACATTCCATAGTAGTTACAAGACATTGGCGGGACGTTTGACCAGTGTGAAATTATAATATCTGTGTACTCTCACCAGTTCCACGCGTCCAAATCCTCCGATTCCAAGAGTAGTGATCACTTCCAACTCATCCAGAGTCAAATCCTCAAACTGCTTGGAGATTTTCCTTTCTTCGTCATAACTGCTGTCCAGCTTAGAAGCAGAAAGGCATCTGCAGAGAAATAGAAAATATATGACAGGGGGTTAGGTTTTTTTAGACAGAATCTTTGGTGTTAAAGAGTGGAACACTTCAGTCTGATATTAAGATCGGCAATCTTTAATCCTCATGGAATCAACGAACTTTTACATGTATATACCGCTCACCACCCATACTTCCTCTAGTCAAGCCGTAACGAAAGACTAACGCTCGAAACGTCAGCTTTTGAATAACCACGGCCAATTTACCTTATATTAATTTACTTGATATCAACTTAAAATAAAAGATAAGGCTGACTATGTTGCACTAGATCAAAATGGGGTTAAGAGAACTCATACAAGCCGTAGAGTACTTCGAAACGTGAGCGGTCAAAGAAACGTCGCTTATCGCGCTTGTTTAGAACACAAAATTTTGGATTTATCAACTGAATTGATAAGGCTGATTGGCCACCGTAAAGAGATTGAAAGCTGACGTTTCGAGCGTTAGCCCTTAGCGTCAACCCTTCGTACATTGCTGCTGTCTTCAGTGAATACCATGATAGTTCGGTGACGTATTTTCAGTAGTTTTCGTTTTATTAAATTGCTAACTAAACAACATGTTTGCAATTTTCCGGTGGACCATCGTATTTTTAAAGCAACTAGACATTACGGGCAGTGAACTCAAAACCACAGCAAACATTGTTTTCCATTTAGTAAAATAATGGGAGCGCGGTGGTGTAGTGGGTTAGCGCATTAGACTTCAGGTCTGAAGGTCGGTGATTGGAGGCCTGGTCCCTCCAGCTGCATTCTTGTTGTTTCTTTAGACAAGAAATTTTGATCTACACTGTCTCTTTTCACACAGGTGTATAAAATGGGTACCGGCCACATACTGCCTGGGTGACCCTGCCATGGACGAGCATCCCCTCCTATGGTAGTAGCAACACCCTCATTTGCTTCATGCTACAGAAGCCGGGTCAAGCCCCGTCCGTGTGGGCCTCTTTTAGATCTTGTGCGATTTTACCTTTACCGTTAACTAATAACAATGAAATCATAGGAGACCCAAGTATAATATTAGCATATGACTATTGTCAAATCACAGGAGACCCAAGTATAATATTAGCATATGACTATTGTCAAATCACAGGAGACCCAAGTGTAATATTAGCATATGACTATTGTGAAATCACAGGAGACCCAAGCATAATATTAGCATATGACTATTGTGAAATCACAGGAGACCCAAGCATAATATTAGCATATGACTATTGTGAAATCACAGGAGACCCAAGCATAATATTAGCATATGACTATTGTCAAATCACAGGAGACCCAAGCATAATATTAGCATATGACTATTGTGAAATCACAGGAGACCCAAGCATAATATTAGCATATGACTATTGTGAAATCACAGGAGACCCAAGCATAATATTAGCATATGACTATTGTGAAATCACAGGAGACCCAAGCATAATATTAGCATATGACTATTGTGAAATCACAGGAGACCCAAGTATAATATTAGCATATGACTATTGTCAAATCACAGGAGACCCAAGCATAATATTAGCATATGACTATTGTCAAATCACAGGAGACCCAAGTATAATATTAGCATATGACTATTGTGAAATCACAGGAGACCCAAGCATAATATTAGCATATGACTATTGTGAAATCACAGGAGACCCAAGCATAATATTAGCATATGACTATTGTGAAATCACAGGAGACCCAAGCATAATATTAGCATATGACTATTGTGAAATCACAGGAGACCCAAGCATAATATTAGCATATGACTATTGTGAAATCACAGGAGACCCAAGCATAATATTAGCATATGACTATTGTGAAATCACAGGAGACCCAAGCATAATGTTAGCATATGACTATTGTGAAATCATAGGAGACCCAAGCATAATATTAGCATATGACTATTGTGAAATCACAGGAGACCCAAGCATAATATTAGCATATGACTATTGTGAAATCACAGGAGACCCAAGCATAATATTAGCATATGACTATTGATTCTTAATGATGGCGTTTCAAAATTTAAAACTGTCCATAAAAAAAGGCGCCCCCCCCCACCCCTTATTGTTTTCTTCTTGCACCAGAAATAATAATACTGTAGCAAAACAAGAGCTAATTATGAAGGAAACCCGTGTTTAATATCTATTAACTTGTGTCAGTAGTAAATAAAGAAAACATAAGGTTTTCTTTCTGCATGCTTCACAGCTAACTTCCTACAAACAAGTAAACAAACGAACAAACAAACAAGCAAGCAGAATACATACAAAACAAAACATTTCATACAGAATTCAATTCTAAGTACATGTAACGTCATATACGTACCCGGCCATTTAAAAGTATGTCCAAAGGAATACGATACTTCACGTAGCTGGTGCACGTTCCCCGCACGCGGTGAGAAAACGAGAGCGAAAATTTTGTCCTCACTGGGTGACACTTCCAACAAATCGGCATGATAAAAAACATGGCAAAAAAGTAACATGCTCCACTGGGGTTTGATTTGACCTTGGCGCCCAATGCTGTTCGCTCTAATGTGGCCCATCGTGATCCCCACGGGACTTCATAGCGGCTATTTCGACGTGTTACGAGTTTGACGAGGGGCTAGTTTCCTTAGGTCACAAGCTGTTTGCTATTGGTCTTCAAACACACGTTGAAACGCATTGGAGTAAGAATGGGAACTGAAACTGATTAGGGGAGAACATTTGAACCGATTTTAAACTCGAGTGGAGCGGTGGAGCACGGTAAGACACCTTCCTTGTGTTTACTTGTGTTAATTTTGTAGAACGTGGTTTAAATTGCGCGGAAACGATGTTAAAGGATAGCAGGCAACATAATTTTTATTCAGTAAGTTCGCTTTTATTTTTGACTAAAAGAATAACTTTGAAACGCCATACAAACTCTTATTTTAAAACCTTAACCTGGGTTTCATATGAATAAAATATACTCTCCTCCTCTGTGTTACCTCGTTGCTCCTCTTTCTTCGTCACCATAGTCTTTTTTCCTAAGTTCATCAAGGTTGCCAATCAAAGCCTTGAATGCGCTGCAACAGAACACACAAGAAAGGATTTCATTTGGTTTATGACATTTTCACGCGCTCTAATTGGTTGGCTGGAAGTTTGCAAAGGGTCTTTAATAGGACGTAAGGGCTGGACGCACAAATTCGTGATTTAACATTTACTGGTGGTGCGATGCGGTTAGCAGGTTGTTACATCTCTGGTTCTTCAAAACACTTGAGCCTTAACGAAAAATACAGCAGCACACAGGATTATTATTGAAGACATGTACTTGGGACAATCATTTAGCAGTCGGTTGAAAGGTATCGCTTCAACCTGCCTGCGATAATCCAAAAATTTAATGGAGTATTTTTTACAGTATAGTTTCTGTTAAAACGGAAGCATTATCATGGAAGAACGACCAGAAGAAGTGTACCCTTTCAGAACTATTTGGTTTAGTGAAAAGGAGGCGCTGAACAAAATCTGCCTTTTATTTGTGTATGTGAATCTCAACCCGTAAATACGCCTTATAAACAATCCTATTCAACAATCCTGATTTTTTTCTGGGGAGAGGGTCACTTGCACCTTAAAGTGCCGTGGAGCCCTCCCCCCCCCCCCCCCAATACAAAATAACATGCCTTTTCTTCAACAAAAAAAAGTATTGGTTAATTTAACCTATGTGGGTTGATTTAACCTATATATTACTATCATAAATCATCCAAAAATTTCTCCCAGAACTTACCACCAAAACAAATGATAGGGAAAATTTTGACCCCTGGAAAGAATTAAAATTGCAAAATTTTACCCTGCATAAATTATTGACACATATCTTCCCGTCTTTTTAAGAAGTCCTATCCTTGGGCTTTTGACAACAGTGTACTCAGGGATGTCGCAAATAAGCCCTCGAAAGAATATCAAATTTCGGCGGAAAAGTATCAGCCGATAGTTGCACACCAACGTTATTTGAAAGGTATATGAGAAATAGGGGTAATAAGCGCGACCTCGCTGAGGGTACTACAATATGGAGCATGGACGAAAATTTAGCCGATGAATTTAGCGTGCTTCTATCTCAGGAATGTCGCAAATATGCTTACGAAAGAACATTAAATTTCCGCGGAAAACTATCAGCCGATAGTTGATCGACGGAATCGCCCCATTGTTTACTGATTGCCCTGCACTGAGGTAACCATACACGCCTATATTCTGATTTAACTCTCGGAAATTGCGTTCATCATCTCAAGGCCACTTCAATATGCTCAGCTGAAAAGGATACCTTTAATGAAAACGAAAGCTATCTAAATACGATTATTTTCAGTCGCCCTCTGAAGTCACTTTGGATTACATCACAAAACACTGCCCAGCATACGTGGGTGGACGATGTCCATACGCCAAACTTGCTAAAGAAGAGAAAGGAATTGCCGCCAAATGCCCAGAATTCGCCGAAGGGTGCCCTTTCAAAGAGTGCAAGACCATCAGGGAAATACAAGAGAAGATGGGCCAGATGTGAGACGACTGCAAAGATGGAGCTGCCTGGATCGAGTTCTTGAAGGTTGCTATCATGATTTCCAAGGTCAAGAATCTAGAGTTTGGAACTGACACTCCAAGGGTGTTTAAGGGTGGATGTCCATTTGCCAAGGACTCAGCGGGGAAGCCTATCGCCACTCCTGCATGCGTTGAGGTGAGGGATCCTTTTATAGTTTTGTAGCTAGCAAAGATAACGAGCAAAAAAGCAATTGGCTGCTGCGACCGGACATCCTCTTTTTTCTTCCCATACGAGAATCGCGAACTGCAAATTCGTTTTTTCTCCCCCACAGTGGCAAGGCCAATTCTCTAACGAGTCTTTTAATGATGCTTCTCTTTCCAACTTCTTCCCCAGGTCTTCGCCGCGTTATCAGAGCCGACATCCTGCTTTGCAACAATTCTTACCCCTGGGAATGAATTGCCTTCCTCAGACACTGGTAGGAAATATGAGACGGCTCCCCTCAAGCTAAGCTCCTATTGGGTAACTGAGTTACTTGTGTTGTGCTGCCAAAGGCCAGATTTTAGTAGTTTTTAGATTTAATATTGCAGTTATCAGAAAGGGAATAAGAGTCTCGATAAGGTATAGTGGAAGTGGTTAACCTTTCTTTGTTGGTTTCACTGAAATATTGAGCTTCCGGTGTCTTGATGTCGTCATGCTGTTGCAGTCGTTAGAAAGTCTCTTAAAAGTTGCTTCTTTACAAGAACAGATTCATAGATACACCGTTGTCAGATTTTGCAGGGTAAATGGGTACCTCAAAAGATAATGTAAGCAGGTGGAGTCTAACTACTATAATGTGATGAAGCGGGGCAGGTACAAATGTACCCCATATTCATTTCAAGTTTCATCTTTTGTCTGAAGTACCGTTCTTTGACGGTGGAAGACTGACATCGTTAACAAATGCCCAGTGTTCGGTAAGGGAGAATGCCCCTACAAGGTCATCGCTGAAGAGCTTAAAGGCATAGCTGCAAACTGCCCTGCGTTCAAGAATGGTTGTCCATTCAAGGAACTGAAGACTGTAGGAGAGATGGTGGAGAAACTGGCTCGGATGCGAGATACAATCATCCCCAAGGGTCGCGCAACTTTCCTGAAGGTGAACCAAAAGGTGGATGAGATTTCCAAGGAAGCTGAGAAGATGGCTGGACCCTGGACATTCCCTGCTAACACGTGCCCCTTTGCACATGACGCTTGGGGCAAACCCATTCTGCCAAAGTACAACTAACTAGACTCAAGAATCCCCTTGCTTATTTCAAAAGGCGAACGATGTCCCGTAATTTCAGCTCGTTATGAATGGGCCATTGTATCATTGACGTTATTTTTGTTCGGCTTCATAGGTTTTCTTGAACTCAAACAAAGTATATTTTAGATTTTCCTTGTTTTCCTTCTTCGTTCTTGATTTCGGTAGCAGCACTCTTTTTACATATTTTTAGGAGAGTTTCTTACGCAGTTGGAAGCTTTTTGGAAAAATTATATTCTTAAGAGGCGTTGGAAAACCGTGTTTTGTAATTAGTAGAGCGTTACACGTGTGGCCACACAGTTCTCGCACTGTCAGACTTAAATGAATATTTCTTCCTTTGTAAATGACGGATATACAAAATAAAATGATCACCTAAGTACTAGTTTTCGTGCTACGACTTCGAGGGCGTTGAAAAAATCCCCCCATGTTGTACCGCTGCAAAGCTCAAAGTTTGTGGAACAAATCAATCAAGCAACATTGATTCTGGGTAGGGGTGATGTCTTGTGCAGAGTGCAGTTTACTAGTGTAAGATATAGAAACATACCCAACAAAATGAGAGTGTAAACACTTTTGTTATTCACTGCAATAGGCTTGCGTGTATTCTAAGTGCTACATCAAAGCATCTTGGTAATGACGTGATTGCACTGTCGCTTTATGCCAATAATTGTGTGTAATTAAGAAGAAAATCAACAATAAAGTTAACGGTCGACAGAAACCTTTACACCCTTGTATTACGGTAGTTATAAGTTTCATTTTAGTATCGATTTTGGAGTACATGCATCCTTAAACATGCATCCGTAAACGAAGACCCTCAACGGAAATTTCAAGCACCTGCGCTTTCCCTTTATGTCGATAAATTTAAATAAACCCACATTGACCAGATATAATATAAAAACCAATACAGTATTTAACTTTCCTCTTATCATACAGTAATTGATCGTTTCTGTAAAAGTGAGTGGGACATGATTCGGCAAAAGCGGAATGATCAAGTCTTACAATATAAGAGGGTCTGAATGGGGGTGCCTCGATAACGCTTAACACTTAATTTTTGGTCTCTGTAACTTAAAACAGTTAAATTTTAGGCATTTTAATACTAACAGTAAAAAATTCACTGTAACAGTAAATTTCATCCAGAATGAAACAAAATCGGCTCCAAAACTGTCGGAAAGCAGTCCGAAAATCATTCGAACGTTTCCGGTCATTTCCGAAGGTTTCCGAACACTGCGGAAGATTTCCGAGGAGAATTCCGAAAATGGATCGACTATATACCAAGTTCATTCATCACTTAAACAAGGAAAAGACGTTAGCAAACGTGACGTAATCGATATATTCACATGTGAAAGGTATATCTTTAACAGTGTAAAGACAGAATTTTCCTCAGTGAGAGAAATCCTTGTAATTCGCTAATTTATATCATAACATGGGACATTATTTACCATTACATGCTCAACAAAAAATGAGAGATGTTATTCCTTCCTTGCTAAATGTACATGTATATGACGTATGTGAACCACGAACTTTTCAGCGCCAGTTTCCGTTATGCATCAGTCAATTCCAGCTGCGCCCATGCCCCCCCGGGCTAATCCCCGGGCATTAGCATTTTTTGTTCTCTTGGATGGCAAATTCCCCGGGGGTGGGGACACTTAAGCTACCAAATGCCCCGCGGTGGGGACGAAGGAAGAGGGCAAATGCCCCGCCCCCCGGGATCGTACGTCCCCAATCAACACTGCAGCAGTTTTCATTCATTGCATGCACAATAATGCCACTTTCAGCGTAAATGTGTGATTTTTTGTTTCTGTAGGCCTGCCTCTCCGTCTTCTATTGTTTGTAATGGCACTATCCGATGTTAATAAAGTTAATAAAGCCAAACATGGTATTTTAATACTTCACAGACAACACTACGTGATAGTTCACTGTTACTTAAATGTTTGAAAACAGTTCGCTAGTAAACAAAAATCTTGACATTATGAAAGTCATCTGTTGTGAATAATATGTGAAAGTATAAAACGTCGATCCCTATACACGTTTTTAGAATTTAATAATCGATCATTATAGTTTAAGAGACATCGCGACTAAATCTTTTATTTAAATCCTTGAACAACGAAGCATGCGTACGTCGATTCACGTTGATCGTTCCCAATCTCGCTATATATAGTGATAGCTCAAGTTGTGCCTTGATAAGCAATGAAGAAATGCATAAAATCGAGAAAGCCTCCACTAGTTTGTCCAGTCCATGACGGTCGATCCAATCTGCGACGAATTCCTGGTCCTTTGCGATAAAATTCTCCATGTTTGGATTTCGAGTCGGAAACCACGAGTGTGACAAAACCTCGGGGGTAGCCCCGGGGTAGGCAAATGCCCGACCCCCGGGCCGTGCCAAATTTGCTAATGCCCCACCCCCGGAGCTGACAGGGTGCGCAAATGCCCCGCAGTTGCCCGGGGAGGGGATGGGCGCAGCTGGAATTGACTGATGCATTGTGCCCTCGAATATGAAAACTCTTTTCAGATTTATTGCAAGTTTCAATCTGTCCAATCTGGCTCGAGGGTCAACTCTTTGTAAATTTGTTGAGTTGTGAATTATTGGTATTTAGAAACTCAGTAAAAGCTGAATCAGTGTTTTTATAGTGCTTACACTTTGACATAATAATTTATCTTGCAAAATTGTTCAATTAATCATTTTCATGTCCGGTCAAAAGCTCATGGATATGTGCATACCTGATCGTCCTGATGTTCTTACAAATCAAGGCGAAAATGAGCGCGGATGGCTCGACCAGACCTGGTGACCGTTATGTCAGGTGGGGTAAAGCTCTCAGATGTGTCGTGAGCCGCTTCCGCAGATTCGCTTTGTACCCTCGAGTAACAAACTGAAACGACTCACCTGTGAAACTAATTCAGCTCGCGATTTCAGGCGTTCCGGCTTTAAAACTACTTCACCTTCCAAGTCAATGAAACGAATTGCAGAAGAGCCTCGCTCAGCAACGAAAACAACGCCGTTAGTTAAGCAAAGGTCCCTTGCATCTTTGAATATTTCTTTCCGCACAATTACATGAACTGGTTGATGTAAACGTAATTCCACACTAGCGGTTCAACAGCCATCCGATCTTTATTCCTTACGCAATCAAGGGTCAGCAATTTTCGTAACTTCTTACCACGTCAGGACCAGCAGAATCGTACAATGTGCGAATTAGAACTAAACTACTCTTCGCACCCTCAAGATCAGTAAACCAGTTGGCCCAGCTACATTTAAAACTCTTTCCAAGATGAACCACATCTGGTAAAGGTGAACCGGAGAAGTGAAAGCTCCGGAGGCAAGGTTTCATCGATATCCTCCTGTTGTAGAATGCAGCTCTGACAATTATGCCTTCTTGTTACATTCTTCGCAATCAGTTATAACAGATAGAGCAAGAAACCTTTTACAATGCGCACCTTCTTCCAGACACCTGTCACAAGCTCTTAAGGAAGGAATATGAGAGACCTAGCCATTTTCCTTACAGGTTGCGCACACAGATTTGGACGGAAAACACTCATCACATTTGCTAAAGCAAGGTGACTTGTTGGTTGATACAATGTGGTTGACAGAGGGTTTGGTGTTTCAAACACCTCTCGCATGTTTGCAGTGTCTTTGCAATGTCCTGAATTGATTTCAGCATTTCCTCTCCAGAGACAGATTTTGGCCGATAGGAAACTCCAACGGGTATTGATGAGTCGTTGTCTAATGAAGTGGCACAGATTACCTCGGCGCTTGTTAAGAGATTTGTCTTGATTTCCTCCGGCTCAGGAATGGAGTTGCTGCTAAAAACGTTTTGGTCCACTGGAGTTGTTAGACCAACCACTATTGTAGACCACGTTTTACGGTTTTAATGCAGTTCCATTAATAGCTTGAGACAATGGAATAACTTTTGCTTTGTCGGTGGATATGAGGGCTGGCGAATCAGCTTCTGAATTAAACGCAAAAGAATACAAAGACAAAAGATGGTATAGCCAGCTTGAAAACGTTTTGAAGAATTTTCTGACCGACCACATAGGTTGAAGACTGAAAACGTTATAAAATTCAGGTCCTCTTACAAAGTTCCGTGCCCGACTGCCTCCTAAGAATTTGATCGTGTCAAAAAACTCGCACTCACCTCTATCCCATGTGAAATTAGGAGCAGAGTGTGAATATCGACTAAAGCAAATGAGGTTGTGTTGTCAATAAATTTGAAGTACAGACAGTTTCCTGGAATCTTTCCCTCCCTCCTTTTTTTACGAAAAACCTAAACACTAAACAGTAGTTTCTCTGAAAACAGTAAACATTAAAATAATGGCCAAATTAACAGCAAACACTAAAAATTGTGGGCAAATAACACTAAACACTAATCCCCATTCTGACCCTCATATAATGCAAGAGTCATAAAAACTGAAGACGATTAATATAGGACGGGCTCTCTTTTCCCATTTTGGCTAAAGGTTTTATCTGCTTGGTACAAGTCTTTTGAGTCAGGGACTCAGTTTTTTTCTTTTTTTTTTTTTACACTCGTGATAAACTGAATATTCCATCTTTTTTAACTGTTGAATATTTGCTATATGATTGGCATCCTTCAGTTGGAAATGTCGGATGTCTATTTTGACCAGCAAAGCTGCCAACCAAGATACAGTACAGTCCTCTTGGGATAAGGTAGACTAAGTTAGGACCACCGGCATGGATCAACCGTGAGAATTACGACAGTGAGTTGAAACAACTTAATTTTATTGACTGACATTTTGGCTAAATAAATGGGGATTGGGGATGATCACTTTTCACAAGAAATCGTAGGAAATTCGTTCACTAAGAACAATTCAACCATTTGTGGGGTGAGGCAATTTTTTTCTGTAGTTCTTAAAGGGAGTCCCTCAAAAGGGAAAACTCTAGAGGGAGTAGCGACATAACTTCCTTTCCTGGCCTACGCTGAGCCTGTTAAAGACAGCGTTACTTTGGACCAGTTTATGTAGACGCGCCCGTAATTTTCTCTTCCTCCCTGAAATGTCAAACTAATCTTAGAATACAATAAAAAATGAAACATGTCAATATTAACGTTTGTTCTTGGGCCATCGTAACTTGCATTGATTAAGAATAAAACACAAACAGCGGTGATAAACATTGTAATTAAATGCATTTTGATAAACTTGACGTTTCGTATGCTAGACAACATACATTTTCAAAGGGACCGTTACAGTCTTGATATAGTTTTTTTTATAGTTTATATAGTTTACAAAAAGGGTCTGGAACCGAGATTAAGAAAAACGATCTTAACAGTAATTCGGACTGTCTGTCCTGAGAAGCTGTAGCTAAAAAAGCAACAGCTTCTCACTGCTTACGTTAACATTTAAGGATGGTTGTAGTTATTGAATCAACAAAGTCTCCTTTATCTCCTTTTACAATGAAAGTCCGTTTTGCCGGAAGCTAAAATGCCAAAATGATCCCATTTAACGTTGTGACCAGTGGTTTTCATATGATCAGCTATGGCTGATGTGTGGTCACTTTTAGTGAGGGGCCTTATTTAAAACGTTCAGTTTTTCTGTCATGGAGTCTACGTTTTGTCTTGCCTATATAGAATTCGTTGCAATCCCAGCAACCAGCTTTGTAGATGATTTTAAACATTTGAGAGCGGCTTAGGCGATCCTTGTAAGGAAAGTAGGCCTGGATGCGGCGTGTGTTCTGCCGCAACCTTAAGGTCGATACAAGAGTAGACTTTGTATACATAGGATTTCAAACGTTTAGCGACTTGATTGCTGTGAAGACCTAAGTAAGGTAACAGGATAATGATGTCTTTCTTGGGAAATGTCTCAACAGGGTCGTTTGGCTTGTTTTTATTTCTGTTCAACACATCGTTAATGTTGTACGTGATAACGCCTTGAGGGTAACCATTTTGTAGCAATGGATTCTTAAGATCATTCAGAGCGGATTGCAACAATGAAGCCGAGGAGCAGATTCGGAAGCAGCGATGGGTAAGAGTGCTGATAAGATTAATTCTGCACTTGCGAGGTGTGAATGAATCCCATTTAGTGTAGCAGCTTGTAGAGGTCTGTGAATGTCTTCTTACACGGTAAATGGAGGTCACGAAAGTTTTGTCAGGGCAGCGTTTGACAAGGATGTCTAAAAACGGAATCTCATTGTCCTGTTCAAATTCATTCACACCTCGCAAGTACAAAATTAATCTCAAAATTAATCTCTGTTTTGAATGAAACAAAAGAGAACATAACGAGGTTAAAGTGGTGAAAAAGACGTAACTTTTTGGCATGAGAGGAGTAGAAATCTGTGTTGTGCTCCCTTAATGATGAAATGACTAAAGTTCCTCTGCCTACCCTCCTCCAGCAGGGTAGGCAGAGACGTGTTATTTTGGAAAATCTTTCACTGTTTTCTAAGAATGGAAAAGTTGGATTCTCTTGCGAAGGTTTTTGGATTACTCTGAAAAGGTAGAGAGATTTTGGTAAAGATTTTTAAGAATGAAGAGAACGGCATTTTGTTGCAAACGTTTGCTGTATTCGAACTAGGCAGAATATAGGGTAGCGACAAAACGTGGGGTAAGCCATAGCCTAGACCGTGGGGTAGGCCATGGTGTAGGCCATGGCCTATCTTATGGCCTACCCGTGGTCAATTTCGTAAAACAATTTACTCTTAAATCTCTTGAAATCTTCATCATAATCAAGCATAAATGTGAGGGAATTGCACCTATTACAGCAAAAATACGAATAAGGTATATTTTGGTTCTTAAACATAAGAGTGAACCTTGAAGATGAGCATTTTTTTGTGTGAAAATTATATTAGCTTACGTGTCTATTGTTTGAAGAAGAACAACGTCAAGGAAGCCTACAGTGACCTCTTGTGATTGTGATGGTACAAATTGCGTGACTGCAGAATATTGTTGTTGTCAGTTGTTGGTTTCTACTTGTTATTAAATATGGAATAAATCTGATCAATTGGAATAATTATTTAAATATGTTGGTTTATAGCACAACAAAGTTTATTTAAATAGTCTGTAACTTTGCTTTGCACCAACATTTTCAGTTTTAGCTCAGCCAGACGGACTAAAATGAAAATATTCAGTACATATACACTGTACACCGATAACCACTGTCCATAAAGCGAGCTGAGCTAGGTTAAATTTTTATGGGATCTAATGTCACTCATTGTATTTGTCCACGAAAACACATAAAGCGGGCTAATGGAAGAAAAAAAATATATGAGCCTTCTGTCGGGACAAAATTATTGTCTGTAATAGCTTAAAGCGGGCGTCTCTAAAGCGGGCGTCTCTAAAGCGGGCGTCTCTAAAGCGGGCTTCCAAGAATGTCCTCTTATCAGTTCCTTCCTCGTGATCCCCGTAAAGAATTAGAAGAACATTTTCCGGCAGATACATGTACTCGCTGTAGTTTTAAAACATACGGTGTTTTGTATCCGATGAAAAACATGGCCTCCTACACGATTAATTGGTGAGGTATGCGTGACAAGCCCAAAATATCTGAATGGGAAGTTATGACAAACATTGAGTTACATTGCATTCAAAAGCCGGCAAACTCGTACAGTTGCAAAGTAAATAATTCAGCTGACGTGAAACGGGACACATTTTTGCAATTTCATGCAATAATTTTGAATGAACTTCCATAGGAATATGTCCTGGTTCCGTACGTCCTAATAGACATGCGGTAAAAGGGTCCCGGGGGGAGGGTGTTACTCCATTATCTGACCTTAACAGGGTTGTATGGTTCTCACAAGGTTTTGTCTTAAATGAGGTAAGGTTATACTTAATTACTGCAAACAGCTCAACCACTCTATAAAGCTGTAAATAGATTTCTAATTATCAATGTAAGAAACAGTTTATCCTTACCCCATTCTAGTCCAAGACAGGGTGTGATTTTGGGTTGAATGTCCCTGAAAAATCTGCTCTGTCTTAAACAAGGTCAGGGTTTGACCCACCTCCCTACCCAAGCATCTGTTGAGAATCCCTCCCCCGGAAAAGTGGTTGTTTCTTTCAAACTGGTTAAACTTTTTAATGACCGTTTTAAATTAAATGCAGTTGGGCATGCACATACAAGCTACATGAAAAATTTTTTCTTCCGTAATAAAAGATTTGAACACGGCATTCTTAGGAAAATTCACGGGCTTATTGTGTGGCTTAGGCCATTTTTTAGGAACTGTTTTCAACAAAAATTTACCACCGGTAGGCCATAGGATAGGCCATGGCCTACACCATGGCCTACACCATGGCCTACCCCACATTTTGTCGCTACCCCAGAATATAATTGCATTCCAATGCAATTCTCCTAAAAAGCAAACATGAAATGATTTGAAAGACCACATATAGCAGTTTTGAAAATTCCTGTGATCTAACATTTGGAGGAGAGACATAAGCGTACCAGTGTATTCGATCAGGAAGTCAATGTCAAACCTGCAAGTGGCTAAACGGTTTTTAACTATTTTGATAAATTCACTAAAATTACAGGCAGAAGATGAGCGTATTCGATTAAACGCCGAGTAAACGCCTGATTCAAATGAACGCCGGATCCACACGGCCAAACAATGTGAAATAAACGCCCTCTCGGTTATTCGAGGTACCGGCATTTATTTGAAACTGAACGTTCGTTTTACTCAGATCGTCATCGACAATCCGTTATAGCAATTCAAGTAAGGTTTATAAACCATCACAGCACATCAATTCATTTTTTTTTTCGCTCATTCCAGCTAAAGGCTCTACACTGTGCGCTACACTCTGTTGGAATGTTGTAGCTACAGGATTCAATTGATGGATACTTATTAGAAGCAGTGCTATATAAATGTGTTTTATTATATAAACTGGACTGTTTTATAGAGATTTCCACCACTGAGAAAAATCGTATTTGGTACACGTAAAATTACGATAATTTTACATGTGAAAATACGGCCAATCAGCTTTCGCGACGTCACGCACCTTCTTTCGCGCCACTTTTGACAACGGTTTGCCATGATTTCGTTATTTTCGTAGTTCTCGATCGCTGTTCGCTTGGCTCGTTCAGAAAAAAAGAAGTAACTACTAACAGGTTACGATGGCCTCGAGCAGTACACCAGAAAAAACAACCAAAAATTCGGCAAGTGAAAGATTCGTGTCCCTCACCGACGAAGATGTTGAAAGATTTGCCGAACCTGAAGCCAACAAAAACACTCAAAGAAAGATGCACAGGGCCATTCCATTTAATATCCACAACCCCCCGATGGAAGATATTTTCTGAGGGGGTGCTTGAACGTCATTTCTGAGGGGGTCTCTGCGTCGGCGCCTTTGATCTTTTAAATATTTCCGAGGGGTTTGGAAAAAAATTGCCTTTTTTCTGAAGGGAAAAGAAAGTTTAGGCAATTTCTGATGGGGGGGCACGTGTCGGCACTTTTGATCTTTGATTCTTAGGGGGTAAATTTTGATTGACCTCTTCCATAGGGGGGGTGTGGATATAAAATGGAGTGGCCCACAGCGACGTAGCATTGATGAAGTCGTTTTTGACAAATGAAAACGAAACAAGACAACTCCAAGAGATACCGCCGCCAGAAATAAACGCTTACCTCAGCAGATTTCTATTCACGGTCTGTGGGAAAAGTCTGGTGATGAATACGAGCAAACAACACTCAGAGGAATTATCGCTTCTGTGGAGCGTTATCTTATAAACCTACGCCACAGCGAGTCTGTTATCGAAGGACAACGTTTGACAGTTGAATTGTTCGAGAGGCACTTGTTTAAACGAATTTCTCAATTTTGACGCGAGACTGTGGATCAGTTTGTGTGTAGGCTTCGACAACTAACGGCGAGTTTCGACTTTACCGAATTTGAGGATGACCATATTCGGGTTAATCGATAAGTGCTATTCCAGTTATTTACGTCGCAAGTTTAATCTGGAGCAAGAAGGTACGGTGACTTTAGATTGTCTACTAATGAATACGGACAAATAAAGCAGTAAAGAGTAGTAATAATATAATGAAAATTAAATAATAATAATAATAATAATAATAATAATAATAATACAGTTTTCTATTGTGTTAATAATGAATGTATTTGAAAATTGTTTGTTTGAATGAGTTGAACCGGAATTACTTTTATCTTTTGCCTTTACGCTTACTGCTGTTGCCTTTAAATAAAAATTGTTTCAGTAATATTGTGGGCTTTTGTGTTTATATAATAAACACAATAATACATGGTTGCTTGGAGATATGGAATTTCTCTTCTCGTGTTCAATTCGATATCTCACTCGTTCGCTACGCTCACTCGTGACATATCGCGTTGAACACTCGACGAGAAATTCCATATCTCCGCGCGCCCATGTATTATTGTCTATATAATTATTATATGTCATACCAAAAAAAACTTATAGCTATCAAAATTATGAAAATTCTCCAGTTTAATAAACGCGTGGCTCCGAATAAACACCCGGGCGTTTAATCGAGAAGATACGGTATGTACTCCGTGCGCTTTTTGTACTGAATGAAGTAAATATGAAAAAAATGAGATGATTATTAATAAAGGTACAGCGACTTTTCGAAAGTCAAGTTCGAACTTATTTTGACGGATTGTCTTATTGTTACAATGTAATAAGAAAAATAAGCGAAAAACGGAGCGACGTTTTAGCCCGGGGGGGGGAGTCCAATATGAAAGTGACAGGGATACCCGTCGGAAAATTAGAATAAAACCCCTAAAGGAGACCAATCTGGGCGTGGCTTAGGCTTTCTTTGACCATGCTAAAACAGACAACTAAATAAAACTTACAGTGATTTTAATTGCGCTAAAGATTGACGCTAATTAAAGATTGACGGTGTTTGGTTTTTCATATAGATATTTCTTTACGCACAACCCTAAGCGATACCTGCATAAGTGAAAATATTGGCCTTCTGTCCTGAACAACCTAAGCGAGACCAAAATCTGCAAATTACACCCCTAAGCGAGACGACGAGCATCCCCGCTGCTTTCATATAGGACTCCTCCCCCCCCCCGGAAGTTTCAGTGCCATCGTGGCAAACAATTATTAAGCAAAATGTAACGGTCAACCATTATGATTATTGTGATCATTTCTTTGCACTGACACGAGAATCCTAAATAAGAAGTGGTCTTGAGCTTTCATTTTTGTTAGGATTTTTTCACGTGTGATATCACAAATCAAAAAATCTTCCTCAGCAGAAAGAAAATAGCTCAAAACATCCGTCAAAGCTACCTCATAACAAGATTGTTTTCCGTATGGGCTGAAACAAGTTCGAATTGCAAACACGTAATCTGCGACCAATATGTGAATAGCACGTTTGCGGAAATTCATTGAAGTACATACATACATACATACATACATACATACATACATACATACATACATACTTTATTATAGCTCCCAAAGGGGCTCTTCCGCTATAAATACACAAATAATAATAAACTAATAACAAAAAATATATTATAGAAAATACTAATCTTCTCTAAAAAATATAAAATACTATTGTAAGAATTAAAAATTTCGAAATTGTATCTACGTTAGACTATACCCAGAGCAAAATACACTGGTCTTACAAATGAAAGGAATGCAAAATGAAAGAATGTTTTTACAAATTCTAGATTGACTGTCCAATTTAAAATTCAAAGAGGGGACTGGGCCTGCTGTTATGTCCGAGAGACACAAACACTGTTTTATGTCTATTATGATACAAGTTGTGGTTACACAGCTGAGAATTTTTAAACCTACACGGCTTTGTAGATTTCTGCAATTTTTTCGTTTTTACTGCTACTTGTGCTATTCATGATGGTATACTCTATCTATATTCTAATTTGAATTAATATTGTGATTTCATTGTTAACAAAAACAACTAAAAATAGACTGAAAAAAAAAGCTACTGTTATAAAGTTAAAATTCTAAATTTAACACAGGATTTTCTTTTATTATGAGGGATATACAATCAAAATCCAGTTTATTAAGGAGAGAATTTGAACTTGAAGAAAAGGGACGCATACGCTGCGCCGGTTTAAAGTTCGTTGTGCGGGTAAACAGTTCGCACAGTGGCTGAGAGCAACCGCCTGTTGCCTGGGTCCCTGAATCTTTGACTCGGGTTATTTGAGGCCTGCGTTTTCTCGATTGTTTTCTTCCTTGCTGTCATTCTAGAAAAGACAACATTCTTTATTACTACTGAGTATTCGATCTAGTGCAGTTCTTGTAAGAACCTTTCTGTATGTTTCCTTTCCATTATTCAGTCTTTACGTTATTAATACTGAAACAATACCATTCTACTGCTGTAACTGAGGGAGATATCGCGGAAGACAAACAGTGTAAACAAACCAAAGTGCAGAGTAGAAACAGCAGAACGTGTCATGAACTTGGAGATTAGTTAAAATGACCAAGAACGTTCAATGGAAACATTAGGAGATCAACCGTAACATTATTTAGCAAAGACGCAGGTAACAGCAAGTGTATCCGATAAGGAAGCTCATGTGAAACCTCCTAGTGGCCAGCAGTTTTTAATTTTTTAATCAGTTCACTGAAAAGGAAAGCTGGTATCTCTACCCTCAGTGCATGTGCATTGTACATTGAATGCTACATATAGCCTCGAAAGTGGAATATAAGAAGAAAATTCTACTAACAACGCAATTCCGGCAAAGCTATATAATACATGTAGGAAACAAAATTATCTCTCGTGCGACGGGGCTGTAACGTATTTTTCCTATCTTTATGAAAGGAGGTCAAAGTGTAACAAGCAAAGTAAAGTTGTGTGACATTATTTTAGGAGGAAGAAGACTTTTTCACGGAGCTGCGATTTATTCCTTTTTAAAATTTGGGCTCTTGCCTGAGATTGAACATTCATTTACTCCCTATTAAAGAAACAGTGCTTTTAAGATCTTGCACTTTTAGGTTTTGGCCATCTTGTCAGAAGGAACCATCATCCTCAGCTACTGACAAGGGAGAAGCTGAAAACGTGATTAGCTTGTCCAGTATTTGTTGTTTTCCTTCTGAGCTGAAACACGTTCAAACGACGCCTGGCCAAAATTAGAACTGCACACGGAAGTATATTTCTCTATAAGAATAACCCAGTCTCCAAAATGATTTCAAACGCAGACGGTTTGCAGCCCATTCATTAGCTTGAAAATGTCCGGACTTGGTGTACGTCTTGCGACCGTGTTTTGCCTAGTTGTTTTTCCTAGCAGCCAGGGCTCAGCCAACTTAAGGCGATCCATTAGTTTGCCATCAGATCCAAACGATCCTTATTACAAAAGTAAGTTTATTTTTTTATATTGTACTTACCTGGTTGCAAGTACACTCATCCAAGTCGTTCATTCAAGAATACCTTATGTATTGCTCACAACTACGTACTGCTGTAGGTATTCGCTATCAGTTTCTTGGTTAGGTTATGTAAAGTGGGTTCGAATCAGAAGACCTGCCTTTTTAATTTTATGAAACAGCTATTGAGTCTATGTAATATGTTTGGCAGATAGCGCCCAAGTGCATCCTTTAGCTGGAAATATCAGATCAACCAGAAGAATCCGTAAAGATGGTGAGTTGAAGCAACTGAATTTTATTGATTGATTTTACCGCTAAATCAACTTTCTATAATGGGGGGGGGGGGGGGAGGAGAGAAAACAGTCTTTGGAGGCCACAAAATCTTACCTGTGAAGTATAAGATCAAGACCCCTGGCCAGATGTCAGCTCTCGTTTCACCAAGGAGGATTCAGCCATTTGCAGGGACAGTCCTGGCACTGACAGGAATAATCCGTCCCCCCAAAAAGGAGTGGGATGTCAACGAAACCGCGCTTTATGAAATTGGTATCCGAGAGTTTTAATTTGGACGGAATACTGCTTACATGTAGGATTTTGTTTACCAGCCAAACACACGCGGGAAAAGCAACCATATAAGGACCATATTTATGGCTCATCCAAGCTCAAGATTAGGAGTGATACAATTTAACTCAAATGAATTCTAACTCAGCACCTACTGGCGAAAATACCTGGGTACCTAAATAAAGTGATTTATTTTTTATTCATTTATTTTTTGGACAAAAGAAAAGACGCCCTAACTAGTCTCAGCCTGGGTATGTTCTTGCCAGTTCATGATTTATTTATTTATTTATTTATTTATTTTACTGGTATCATCTGAGAACCGTTTTCGTATTTTTGTTTTTTAGTTTTAAAGTCGATTCCTTCCAAATTCCAAACTGCACAGGGGCTATCTAAAAATCTTCCCTTCCTCGCCCATCATGCCAAACAACAAAGTGGCGTTCAAAGCCATTCGCTAGCAAACGTTTTCCCGAGCCTTCAACTAAACCATATGAAGCAAAATGTCCGGAGGTACGACGTTGTCTTCATCATCGACGATTCCGGTTCCATTCCTAAGGGACAGCTCAAGCAGTTCAAGGTGGGCCTAAAGGCGTTGAGAACTCTTATCGAGAAGAGTGATCTCGGCACAAAGTTCGCTGCTATAAAGTTCTCCGATCGAGCTTCACTCCTTTTTAAGTTCACCTCTCTTTATCAGGCCATATCGAAACTGACGAATGTCCCATACAGCGGCGGTTTCACCAACACTCAAGACGCCTTGAGAATGGCCAGGGAGGATGTGTTTCTAAATCCATCCTCGGGACATCGCCCAGGTGCGGGTCGAGTAGCGATACTGCTAACAGATGGCAACTCAAACGTCAAAAGCGGTCAAACCGTTCCCCAAGCCAACTTACTGAAAGCTGCTGGCACGAAATTGTTTGTTATTGCTGTGGGAAATTACGGTGATTCGGGCCTTCGGGAAATGAAGAACGTCTGCAGTTCTCCTTATTCAAGACACTTCTTCCGCGTTTCAGACTTTACAGCAGTTCATCAAGTCATGAATCTTGTTTGAATTGTGACTGACAAAAACTGTGAATGTTAATCACCATGAGTTAGCTGCGTGAAAGTAAGAACTACCTTAAGAAGTATGTAATATTGTAGCAATAATATGCAAAAATAGTGAACGGCAAAGTGCATCAGAGGAAAGTGCCATCAATCTACGTAACGAGCATTCAGTATTTCGAATTTGAAAGAATAATTCAAAATGACAAAGAAGACCTATAAATTCTAAAACCCAAGTCCTGTTTGTCGTTTTTAACATCGAAATTACTCATATTTTACTTTATCCGGCTTATTTAGGAAAGATTTTGGTCTGCGCATGCTTCTGCAAAGTTGGCGCAGAGTCGGTAGAGAAATCGCAGAGAATACGTTCAGAGTTTTGCGAAAGATAATAGTTTATTTGGTCTCAGCAAAATTACGTTACTTTGGAAATTTTTGTTATTCCTTAACCGGAACAAGAATTCCTCATTGCTAAGTTATTTTAGGTTTCCTTAATTGTGTTGCGTGCTGTTTGTCATGCATATTTTGTTAGATGTAATTTTAAAAAAATACGATTGATTATTGTTTTTAGAAACACACAATAAAAAGCCGCTTTCCTGGTGTCCATTGGCGAAACCAAATGTATGAAGATTTATTACCACACGCGAGCGAAGCCCTTCGTGGAAAGCATCTTTCACGTTGAACAAATTCGTGATTTTGAAAGTAGTGAAAAGTAGTTTGATATCAATGGGTTTACAAAACCAATTAGAACAATAGGTCTCAGACTAGAAGTTGAGTTGTTTGAAAACTGAAAATATTACTACTCTTGCTATTCTGATTAATGAACTTTCCATTTGTACTTTGACTTTGAAATTTGCCCTAAATCAACTTTTGATTTTGAGTTTTGACTTTCGATGGCCGCTGTCCGTCACCGTAGCAGAACGTTATGGAAGTGTGAGAAAACTTCGTCAAAAACGTATGTAACTTTATCAAAGGAAAAAGCACAAGTAAGACTTGAGTGTTATAAAGATAAACCGGAATTTTTCTACCAAGGAGTATAAATTAGAAAGAAAACAGACTTTCATTTGACTTTCACTGGTGGCATAGTTATGGGGGATCATTTCACAGGGATAATTTCCCTTAAGGTTTGTTGTTTATTCAACTTGTGTATTGCTGAATTTTCTCTCACAGATATTTTTTAAGACGACTTTTCGTTTTTACGGTTTTCGTGATAGCAATGCCATCAACCGGAAGCCAAGAAATAAAGCCAAAACATTTGGAGAGTTGTCAACAGAAATCATAACATTTTAGCTCAATTTCTTACGTGGATGCGGCTATACGAATCATGACCACCCAGACAAAATTCGGAGCTTTTTTAAATCACCCAATCAGAAAACGAGCTCAGAACAATCAAATGGCTACGTATTTTCTGAAGTCTGCGATGTGTTTAGAACCTTTGAAACTCATGAAAATTTTCCTCAAAATTTGGTCTGGGTGCCCTCCGTTCGTGTAGATCGTACTGTATGACATTTGTGTTTGATAAGCACTGGACTTAGAACAAAATATTATTGGAGTTAGCGATAAAGAAACAGAGCAGAGCAGAGCTATTTATAAATTTTTTGGAGCTTTTTAGCGGAGCCCTCGCGCGTAGCACGCCAGCGGAGCAACATTGCTAAGCAAATTTGGTAACCTATCGATGCGAGAAAGTTTTTTTGTGACGTCAGAGTACGTACGTACGTCCGTCAGTCCGTACAGCCTCTGGCGGATGGGAAGGGGAGTCCCAAGACAACCTGACCAGGCGTAGAGAATGCCATTTTTCCTTGGCGGGAAACCGCGCGATGCTTTTAGGGCTTTCGCGTACTTGAGAACTGTGACAATTATCAGTGGAAACTTCAACGTTTCAGACAAGTGTAGGAGTTTCAATTTTGGCAAGTAGTGTATTTTTTTCATAATTAGCGAGTGGTGAAGCTATTTTGAATCAAATTATGAAAAAGTGATACGAGGACAGTGAGAGTGAGAGCTTTTCAGCTTTTGTAAACATAAAAATACCAGATTCTACCTCAGCTAATCAAAAATGCTGTTCCTACGGTCACTTATAGTTGAACGGAATTTGCGTGACTGTGACCGGACTATGGCAGCATCTAGATCAAAATCCACCAATGACAGCGCACTGAAGTGACCTCTTGAATCGGCAGTGTGAAATGCAACCGTTGAGCCTGGGAGTTCGTGTGTTATTGAGCGGCCCAGAAAGACCCGAGAAAAACGCCTGTTCATTTCACTTTCAACTATTTTCTTCTGTCATCAAGGATACACAAACCGACGCCACCCAAACAATATTTTGAGGCAAATTTTCATGGGTACTGAAAGTTCAGAACACATTGCGGACTTCAGTCAGGGAAAGTATGCAGCCATTTCATTGTTCTATGCTCGACTCCTGATCGGCTAATCTAAAAAATTTGTCTCAGAATTTTGTCTGGGTGGTCAGGATTTGTGTAGCCACGGTAATAGAAATGATGATAATTAAAATAATTCTGTTGCATTACTCTCAAAAAGGCCAATAGCACGCTTTACATACGGTACATAAGCCTTGAAACAGAAAGGAAACAAATCAGAAAATTAGAAAAAGCGATTTTTATGAAGGTGATAAAGTAGCGTGTATTAACTGTGATTTATGAGTTGAATATGCCTGCTCAGATGCAGCCCTTACATATAATAATAATAATAATAATAATAATAACACGTTTTTTGCATTTGTAAGCTGAGTGATTCATTGCCGTAATAATAATAATAATAATAATAATAATAATAATAATAATAATATGCATTTATAGCGCGCAAATTCAACATAGGTTTTCAAATGCGCGTTACAAATATAAATTAAATAATTAGATAAAAAATAGATTAAAAAACAAAATAAAATATAGATTAAAAATTAAAAATTAAAAATTAAAAATATATATATCTGTGCACTAATAAAAAGCTTGTTTAAAAAGATACGTCTTCAGAGCTCGCTTAAAATGATCGATGAAAATGATTCTCCTTAGTTCTGACGGTAGCTGGTTCCATAATTTAGGCGCAGCCGCCGCAAAAGCCCTGTCACCGAGGGTAGATAGAGTCTACAACAGGTGGTGACAAAAGCAGTTCATCGTTTGATCTCAGGCTATAGTTCGATTTTGACTTGATAGATATAAGATCAGAAATGTATTTAGGGGCAAATCCATGGATCGCTTTAAAAGTAATTAAAATAACCTTAAAATCAATACGTGACTTAATAGGTAACCAGTGTAGTTCAAATAGGAATGGCGATGTGTGGCAGAACTTAGGTGCTCGAAAAACCAGTCTAGCTGCAGCATTCTGCACTCGCTGAAGCTTACACAAATAAGGGTTAGCATAAAGCAATCCATTACAGTAATCTACGCGGCTGGCCACAAGCTCGTGAACAAGGGCTTCAGTCGATTGCCGATTTAGTCATTTCCTGATTCTAGCAACATTGTAAAGATGGTAAAATGCTGCTTTGCAAATCTTGTTCACATGTGTAGCCATTGTGAAATTACAGTCAAACCACGAACCAAGGTTCCGAACGAGGCTGGAGTTTGAAACCTCTAAAATGCCAACCGACAGAGTGTCAATACAGACTTTCGCCAACTGCTGCTTTGTACCGATTAGCACGAACTCGGTCTTATCATCATTTAACAAGAGCTCATCTTTGATCATCCATCGTCTCAAGTCTTCAACACAGGCCTCCATGGAACGTACCGCAGCAAGCTGAGTAGCATTGTTATCGGGTTTGAACGCCAGGTAGAGTTGAATATCATCAGCATAGCAATGTACCTGTGGTAAGTGATGACTAACAATGTCAAACAGTTGACTGGTATAGATAGAAAACAAAAGTGGACCAAGGCAAGAGCCTTGAGGAACACCAAAGCTCAAGTCCAACCTATTTGAACATGTATCATCAATGACCACGTATTGGAATCGATTAGATAGATATGATCTGAGCCACGCTAATGCTGTCCCTGTGAATCCAAATCTGGACTGAAGACGCCGAAGCAGCAGAGTATGGTCAATCGTGTCAAACGCAGCGCTCAGGTCTAACAGCACTAACAGAGTCACTTCCTGGTTATTCATGTTCATAAGAATGTCATTACGAATCTTAATGAGAGCGGTCTCAGTGCTATGCCCTTCGCGATACGCAGACTGGAACACTGGCATGAGGTCATGAGTTGTCATGTGATGCACCATTTGGTGGGAGACAGCTTTCTCTGTTAACTTTAATAGAAAACTCAGATTACTCACGGGACGAAAGTTCTTAAATTCCAAATCAGCGTTGGGTTTCTTCAGGATAGGTTTAACCAATGCCTCCTTCCACTTGTCCGGAAAAAAGCCATCCTTGAGAGATAAATTAATCATCGTAGTCACAACCGGAAAAAGCACATCCACACAGTCTTTCACGATCGTTGTAGGTACAGGATCACTAGCAAATGACTTATTTGGAGAGTTGACGATAAATTTCCTTACATAGTCAGGTGTCACAGGCTCGAAAGTTGTGAAAAGGGGTCCCGCGACACTAGGCTCGTCGTCATCCCGAAGGCTAGCAGCTGAATCATAGCTATCCAGTTTTGTACGGATATCAGTTATCTTCTTAATAAAGAACCTGCCGAAGTCGTTAGCGAGAGTAAAGGAGTCAGAATGAGGAGGGGAGACAGCGTTTCCAGAACGCCCCAACAACATATTTGCAGCTTTAAAAAGCCTTCTTTGATAGGTGTTATTGTCGCTAATAAAGTCTGCATAATAGACACGCCTGGCATTCTCCATTAGCTTGGTGGTACGATTCCGCATCAATGTAAATACACGCCGATCAGACTCCACTGAACCACTCATCCTCCACTTGCGCTCGTGCTTTCGACGCTGTTGCTTTGCATTCTTAATGTCATCATTAAAGCATGGTACTTGTGCACGCACAGTTACCGTTTTCGTGATAAGAGGAGCATGTTTATCAAGAATGCTAGTCAAAGTTGAGTTGTAGCATGCAACGAGGTCATCAAGATTTTGTGGAGTATTCAGACAGAGATCAGAAAGCTCGAGGTCATCTTTGAATGTTTCAAGGCGGATGGCTTTCACTTTCCGATATGAAATCTCTCTTACTGTTAAAGAGGGCTTCAGCAATGACAGATTACACAAAACTGTACAATGGTCAGAAAGGAAACAATCAGAGATTGATGGCTTGTCTACTAAGCAATCAACTTCACGCGTTATAATCAGATCCAATATGTGGCCTCGTTGATGAGTGGGAGTGTTAAAGTGAACCTAACCCCTAAAATTTTTTTTTCGGCTAAATAAATTCTGTTATCATCTGGAACATTTCTTCGCAAAAATTTTTTGATTTGGTTAAATTCTCGATTTTCTGTGCCCTGTTAAATTCAAGAAAAATTTGGTTCACGTCCGAGTAAGAGAAACCTGGGGCGAGCCTTAGTTGTGACGTCAGATCAAGAACCAAGAATTCCACGCCGCTTAGTTTTTAGCTGTGTTTCTCTGACTTCATTTGTTCATCGAAGCCTTCTGACCTTCTAGCTAATTCGAACAAAGTCATAGTATGACTAAAATTCCAATGTTGTAATCCAAAGCTGATACTGAGACGAGCTACGCGGATTCTGCTGATTTGTAGATGAATTTTAGCTCTGAATACGAGACAGATGCGGAACACGAAGTTGACAGTACACCGACAAAGGATGAAGAAAGTGCCGTCCTGCCCATATCTGCTAAAAAGCCGCTAACCAGCGAAGAATGAATTGCTCAATGCAAAAAGGAAATAAAGGCAAACTAAGAACTGGAACAGCAAATAAAGCAACTTACGATTGGCCTTGGAGGGCTGCGAAGAAGCCGGAATGCTGAGCTTCGCACGTTCGGTCTTCACGTTTGGTCTTGGTTTTCCTGCTCTCCGCTTCTCGCATGTGAGATTTATATTCACGCTGAGGGAACCTCTTATAGAAATGGAGATTTTAATAAAGCATTCCTTTCTTCATTTATTTATTTTACATAGAAGTAAATGTGGAAACTGCGATATTACTTACGTCTTGTCCATTTCTGTAACCAGCATTAACAATAACAACAATTCATAACACTAGTGAATCAGGAAGGCAATTATTTTCTAAAGGACATTGACGAGAATTATAAGCACGAGAGTTTGTTAGTATCGGTTCAACTGACTTTATCTTACCAGTCATTTTTCTCGCGTCAACGTGCAAGCAGTTTCCTCAGATCCCAGCGCGAGCGAAAATGTACAAATTATGTAAATCAACCGGCCCTCGCTAACTCGAGACTCGAGGCTTCGCCGCTCATCGCTCACACTTCGATCTTCTAATTCCTCGCGAAGCGAGGAGGGCCTTGCCCTCCGAGCGTAGCGAGGTTTATAAACTTGTCGCGTGGGGATCGCGCGAGGATTGCTTAGGGCGGTCAAATCTCGATCTGCCCGTATATATTTCGGTGGTGTCCGCACAGTTTCCTAGCAACAAAACCAAATCGCGACCGCTGACAGTTGCGCACTCTCATGTTTCTTCGGCGTTTTTCTTCATTTCTTGCCTGCTTCGCTAGATACATTTACGTCCTGATATTTTTATTCATCGTCTGTGAACAAGCAATTAGACAGCAACCCCAGGTTTAACAAGTGGCTCAAAATCCATTCCGGGGTAGATTTACAACTGAAACTGAGCGTGAACGCCGACTTGAAATTCAGCGCGAGCAACGAAGGCGAAAGAGTCGACGACAAGAAAGCACGGGTAGGAGAACATCGTTGACAGGTAATAGCCTTGCAAGACTAAAGCCGTCAGCAGGACACAAACAGGAGACTGGAATATTACAGGCGAGAAATCTTGGAACATACACAACGTAGCTTAAATTTAGCTTGATAGCACAGCGCTGCCACAAAACGAAATTCCCCAACAACGCCAGAATCGATACAAGGGAGATACAAGGTCTTCGAAATTATAACTCAGTCACACCAATTGAATAATGAGAATGAACTGACAGCGGCTACAAGCACTTCGAGAAAATTTGGCTGAAAGCGATCAGGACCGGCGACACCGACTAGAAGTGCTTCGACAAAAGGATTTTGTTATAGAAGCAACGAGAGGCGACAAAAAATGCACGATCATCAAAATACTTTTGCTAGAAATTTACCTTTCCAACGGACGGTGACTGAACAGGGCTCAGAATTATTTCCTCTCTCTACCATTATCTTTACTCTTGATGTACTAGTAATTATTATCAACATGTAATTACTTTTCCAAGTATGATCAAAAATACAGATTACACAAGAGAAATGAAATTATTTCACAAAATAGGTTTCAGTTCCCACAACAATTTGCATATTTGTGTATGAGCAGTAAAAATAATTTAAATTCTAAGTTTAGGACGTTCCCGAAAAATATTTGAAAGAAATAATTCATATTGGATCATTAAGAATTTATAAAAGTTTATGTTTTCCGTGGATATTGACCCTGTTAATAGTTTAAAAAATAATATTCAGATGGATCAGAAAGGACAATTTCTGTTCCCAATTTGGTTTGAGGGGGACATGGGGATTTGCGGTGTTGCGGTGCCGCTAATTTTTTTTGTGCGGTGTTGCGGTGAATAAAATCCCATCTCGCGGTGTTGCGGTGATCTCAAATCGTACGGTGTACGGTGTTTTTGATTTTAAACCTGCGATGTTCGGTGAAAAAAAATTTCTTGCGGACCCTTTGCGATGTTGTGGTTTATTATTTGACACATTTGACCGACTTACCCTTGTCGAGTAACTGGTAAAACCTGTTTATATTCGTCAATCCGTCGATTATCACCGTTTTTTGGAAACAAAGGTGGTATCAAATCTGTGTCAAGCAGTGAATGCCAGGCCATTTCCGTTTTCATTTATAAGTAAATTGACCTTTGCTACGCGGACTGTCTGGGATCCTGTCAGCCTCCTTGTGTTTCACGGCGCGTGGTCAAACGGCTGCAACATGGAAGAGGTCGAAGAGGTCGTTGAGCCTACAACAGAGTGCATAATCGACTGTGTCGCTTTTTTATGAAGAGGGAAAAGGGGGGGAACTACCGGCAGAAAAACAAATTTAGGTGTCGGATCGACAGAAGTGAAAAGTGCCTGACGAAGCTCAGAGAATCTATTTGGTAAGTTCGTAACACGCTACCTTGCATTCTTTATATCTGCACGACTGAAAATAGAGTTCTTAGAGTTCTTAGGAGAGATACGCAGCTCAACCACCTTTCTGCTAGGCGCAAGGTCACACTTTGGAAGAGCCATCCGATTCAACAATCGCCTCCTGTCCTAAGTGACTATCGCTAGTTATACAATGTAGTATATATTACGCGTGCTGTGATTGGTCGTTGCCCAAGTTTTATTAGAGTACAGGCACATGGATGCCGTGATGGGAAACTTGTTTTATTTGTTTTGTCGAACATGGCGCGCGGTTTTGAAGGGCCCGAAAAATGTTTAGCACGAGCTGTTTACAAGTAGGAAAAAGGGAGAAACCAATACAAAAAGAGTTCTTGACGGCTTGAAAATACCTTAACTGGAAGAAATCTTCACAGCAGTGACAACTTGTGTCATCGCTACGAGAGTGTCGCAGTTGATACATGAATTCGGGAAGAAAGCCAAGTGAAGGCGTTGAGAAGCTTTTCGGAGAAACTGTATACAAGTAAGATAAAGAAGAAAAGAAGAAGCAGAGACGCCGCCTATTTGTTTAATAGACGATAAAGGAGCGCTATCATCCCAGAAAACATTAAAACGCGAAACTATAAAGCAAGTGAGCTCGTGGCAACCACGACCGCGCTGGTCAGCGGGAACGTTAACTGGTCATCTTTGTAGTCATGTACATACGATCGAAAAAATGTTGGCTACAGCAAGAATACAGACATCATCAGTATCCGTGTGATTTACGTGCAGACCACAAGGTGAAAACAGTATGGCTTTGTGATTTGTATCTGTTGAGTGAAAAATTGTTGAGGTAATAACATTTGTTTAAATGAAAAAAATTACATCACGTGAGGACGTTTTCCCTTTTCCAAGAAGCTTTTTAGATCATTTAAATCGTAGGACAAAAATTGAATTGCGGTGTCGGTGTTTCGTCAACTTTTTTTGCGGTGATGCGGTGTTCGTTATATTTTTTCTGCGGTGTTGCGGTGTTGACAGTCCCCCAATGTCCCCCTCTGGTTTGGAAATGCACTTACAAGTACTGCTCTGCCTAGCAATTACCACTTTAAAATGTGTAGCGGGCATAGGTACATACATGCATGTATTTGATGTGAAACAAAAATTACTGCTTAACATTAATTATTGACAATACTGAATTTCATGCTACATACAGTGACCAGCATCACAGGTCTCCTCGCAGTGCACAAGCAAGCACCAAAATCAGGGGAATTGAGATCCTGATCACCTTCAACATGATCTGTCTATGTGAAAGTTTACTTACTTCTGAAGGTTTCACATGCGATAATCTACATTCACCCTTTCCCTTAATTAGCTACTCTTGCTTTCCATACCAATTGACCTCCCTAAGCCCCAATGTAAGCCTGGAAATTCTCCTTACTGGTCTTTGTACATTTCTTGTAGTACTAGTGCAGAGAACTTCTTTCTACTGAAATTAACACTATTCATGTTTGGTGATCAATTCCTTAATTCTGATGACCTAATTAAAGCATTGCTATTGTAGGGAGATGCTGGTAACTGGGGATTCAAGGGTTAACTTATTATTTTATTGTGACAATTATCTAATCCAATTTTTATAGTGTGTTGGGGGGAATGAATAAACATGCTACCACATCAATATGAAACTCTGTGCTTTACTTGCCATTATTCTGTATTATTCTCATTTCAATTTTTCGGTAAAAATGGATAATTTTTTTAATACACCGCATCACTCTTCAGCAGTAGTAGACTCAACCATTCAATGGAAATAATAAATTGTGTTAGCTATTGACACTTGTCAATACCCAGTAAATAGAACAAAAGCTGTACAACAGAATCTAAAGGAAATGGCTGGTAAATGTTGGAGATAACAAGTTCCAAGTTGGAATTTGAACTGCATTTCTGATAAACCTATACTCTCACCCAACCAAAATATACAGAAACACCACACATTGGCCCTGACAACAGGTCCACAGCAATACTATATACATCCTCTCTAGAGAGCAATTTACCTTATGTCAGAATGAAGAGAGGTGGGGGGGGGGGGGGTGGGGGCTGAACGTATTTTCTTATACATGACAGAGGATTGGATGCAAGTTACATGGAAACGACTGGGAACCAGAATGTTGATCTTAACTCACAATTCGGGACCATTGTGGCCACCCATCCACGCCTCCAGTTAAACCGAAATTCTATCCTCTCCCGACCCCCATCAATCAATTTTGTGGTGCACCCGTGCCCGAGCTTCGCGAGGTTCTGCGAGTCACGTATTTCTTGTAAAAGAATTAAGAAAGAAACTGTTTGTCCTCTACTTCAACGGAGGATACGAACAAGGGATCTCTACACAGTGATGTTTCGTGTCATGCTCGAGTGATTTGATATGACTCAAGATATTCTCATAGCGAGGCACGTTCATAGACTAGAATAAGGAATAATGGCAATAGTTTGTTGTTGTGGAGAAAGCGCGTTCGGTTCTGCTGAAGGAGGACTTTCTATAAATACGGTCTTTAATTTTAAACCCTTCGCTGTTTTGGGCACCGCTTACACGTAATTATTTAGCGCTTACCGTGTAGCCAACTTGAATAATTCGCAAAGGTAATAATTTTCTGCGTACCTCGTATCGCGGGTATTCTGTGGTTAATCGGCCGTTGAGTCATTGGAAATACACAAAAAGCTATCGTTTGATCGGATACTAAAGTTGTTCATTCATTCATACCTTCTTCTGCGACAACAAATCTTTGCTTAAAATGCATCGAACGTAGTATCGAGTGCTTGGAAGGCTGCCGCTTTGCTCGCTATTGCTTTACAAAATCCATTCATTTCGTCCCTTCGCCTCTGGTCGCTCGTCGTCCAAAAATGCAGTATTTTTGTAGTGATACGTCTTGTGATTCGTTTCTTTGGTTACTATGTCTCGGAGCAATACGAACGGTCGACAGTTTTCTGTACATCTTCGAGAGCTCAAGAGAGAAATATAGCTCCGATAGAGATAGCGCGAGACAGCGGGTTCTTGATTTGACGTCACAAGGTGACTAGTCCCGTGCCCTCACTGCTCGACCCTGAACCAAAATGGCGTCTATTTTCGGCCGGTTTTCCGTACTTCAACCGCGCACAGAAAATCAGCGATTAAACCAAATCAAAAACTTTTTGTGACGAAATGCTCCAAATGATAACAGGGTTTATTTGACGGGGAAAAAATTTTTAGGGTTAGGTGCACTTTAACATGTTGAACAAGTCCCATGGAAACGAGAAGATTCATAAATTTGACACTGTCATTATGATCATGAATATCCACATGAATGTTGAAATCCCCAGCAATCAGTAGAGGTTCAGGGCATAAGATAATAGATTCCAAATAATCAGCAAAGTTATCCGAGAACATGCTGATAGTTAAACGGGGTGCGTATCCGAGTATGGAGGGCGGTAAACAACAATAAGTCTAAATTTTGAGCTATTGTCAGAAACAATATACTCAGCAAACTCAAATGAAGGCTTCTCTCCGGTAATGATTTCAGAAACTGCTAATCCAGACCGATAAACCGAGGCTGTGCCGCCTCCAATCCGCCCAGCCCGCGGACAGTCAATCATTTTATAGCCAGGGGGAGTACATTCCACTTTAACTGCCACATCATTGGCCGTCAGCCATGTTTCAGCCAAAGCAATCAGATCGATCTTGTTGTCACAAACATATTCCTGAAAGACAGCAGATTTGTTACGGACAGATCTTGCATTCCAAGCACAGAACTTCATGTGATTTCCAGCAATAATTCGTGTCGAGTTCGTAGTACTGCATTTAATTGGAACAAGGTTCTCGTGTTCAGCGGAGCGTTTACATTGTTTATATTTCTGTTTCCTGCGAATGGAAGCCTCAAGAGCAGGAATTTTGCTCAATTTATTACGCATTGCAGCTCCAGCACCCACCCGACGGGTCTTGAATAACTTCAAGTCTTTCAAGAGATGGAATAGGTCGTTAGAGATGCTGTGTTTCGATTTAAGTCGAAACAGTTCACGTTTTGAATATGTAATTCCTCTAATGGCGGGAGAATTTAAATCCGAATTCCTGACGAGCGCGGTTCGATTTGAAGGGTTTTCAGTGATATCATCTCCCGGGTTGCTCTCGACGTCCATGTAGATTTTAAGGTCCATCCAGAACAGCCTATTCGGCAAAGCAAGGGTCACCATTCCATGTTTAGAGGCTTTCAAAACAGGATAAATGAGCCTTGAGTTCGACGAAGCTTCAACACGCCTGAACGCTGCTCGAAAGTTGGTATTATAAAGCGGGCTGACACTCAACGCTGGGATGATGGAAAGCGGTAGAATTACAACCAAAATGAAAGTTGAGCTCCTTCGATGTCGAAGTTCAGTTTCCATTGGCCAAAACAAATGGCCGTATTTCAAATAAAATGATAAAATAGCAGAGCGCATAAATTGAACTGGCAGCCATATTGGCGCATACATTGAATAATAGACATTCAAATAGGTACAGTGCTTATTGCACAGCCACATATAGCACACGATTATTAGTGAATCTTCAGACTGGACCCTCCCTGCCAGTGAGAACCGTTAAACCTGGGGCACGTTTCTCGAAACTTCCGATAACTTTCCGGGCCCGGTAAGTATTTTTTCGAGCTCATCAGCCAACAGTAATTATTGGCGCAAACTTAGCGATATGCTTCATGAAATTATAAAGGTTAAAATTTAGCTTTCAAAATCGATAAAAATTGTATAACTATTGAAGAATATTGTGCACATAAAATAGTTTTCGGGCTCAGTATGTTATCGGGATTTCGAGAAACGGGCCCCTGGCTACGCACCTGGTGAGGGAGGAAAAAATTAACCTTGACCTGTTATTGTTAAAGTTGATTGATGTGACCAGTTGAGTCTTTGAGTTTTACATGAGCAAGTAGGAGTAGCACTTTTTGACGACGTCTGCTCGTAGCATATGCATTTTTACTTGTATCCAGCAAACCCTGAGAAGACAACTTTTATCAACTCTCATCCACCCGCCACTAACCTAAACATCGAACTTTTCTTTAAATCAGGAAAAATTCATTGAATAATAATAATAATAATAATAATAATAATAATAATAATAATAATAATAATAATAATAATAATAATAATAACTCCCCGTGAGGGACTTTTCAGGCACCATTAAAGAAATATAATCTAAATAAACATAACTTCCTTACGAACCCCAACTGAAGCGGATTATCACTTTGAGGAAAAAGATTGACAACGTTCTCAAACGACTCGAATTCGTTTACGCGCGGAACAAATGATCTTGGTAAGAAACGCTGCATATATCCTTCATCTCTTGAATTCCTGCTGTGCTGTAGCTCCCAACTTAACTGCAAGAAAAAACACCTCTACACCTGCGGCTTTCAGTAGATCGGCTTGCGTTATTGCCTGGCTCTTGTTGATATTTGATTGGCCTTCAGTCATCACGAGCGCAGAGCGATGGTTCCCTGGAGATATACCCGAATTTGGATTTTCAAACAGCTGTGTTCTGGCCAATTGTAACGCTGCCTGAGTGGATGGCTCGTCGTTCATTAGTTTAAACCTAGTTTGAGCCTAGCTTGGCATAATAGCGTGAAAGGGAACAGGATCTTTGCGTTGGTGGAAAATGTAGAGACAGCGTAACCTGATCTATCGCCTTTTCTGTCAATCATCATGACGCTATGCTTTTACACCCTCTTGAAAGCTTTTGTGCCTATTGAACTGGACTCATCTATAACTAGCGGGCCCCGCTGTTAAATTTGAAAATGTTACCCGATTTGAAATTTTTTCATCACTCGGTGAATAGTGCTCCAAACGTTACCCCTAAAGACGGCGTGTTTCCACGGACCAACGCAAAAAATTCGAGCGTTTTTGCAGTCTAATACAGACAATACTGTGATAAATATATATATTTTTCATTGCCGTGAGCTGAGACTGAGATCACCGACGCGCAATACATAACAATAATGTTGTTCTTATTGGACATTAAAAAGACAGTGCGGGAATCCCAGAGCCCTGCGGTGTTCAAAAAATAAAAAGATACGCGTAAAGGTTGACTCACAGGGTTTATATGGGAGATGGAGGCTCCGAGCAATGGGCTCCTGTCTATAATGTATGCTACATTGCACACATCTACAACTCGTGGGGTCGACTCCACATATTCCTCCTGGCCGACGAAAGAAGTGCTTGGCAATGTTATTTGCGGTTTCAACTTTTTTTTTGGGGGGGGGGGGATTGTCTTTAAAACCGAAAAAAAAGTGAATAAACAAACGAACGAACGAATGAATGAATGAATGAATCAATCAATCAATCAATCAATCAATCAATCGATCGATTAGAGTAATTTGTACTTTCTAACCTTCACCAAAGGCTTACTGTTATCCGTTTGAGTGGTCATAGGACTGTGCTATTTAACGGCCTTATCAGTTATCAATTTAGCCTTTCTAGACTGCAGCTTGGGGCTTTTTGTTAATTGATTGTTAACATTCACATGAAAGCAAAACTCTGAAGCGGTACTTTCCCGTGGTGCAGTTTATGATGGGTCTCTTGTACTGTACAAGGTGTTTTTAAGTTTTGAGTCTGCTGATAAAATCATCTGCATCGGGGAAGGGAACAACGAAAATAGGATCGGTGAGGGGGGAGGGAAGGAGGAGGCGTGGTATTACCCGATATACCTAAAATTGCCCTCAAGATGTGGAAGAACGTAGTGAACTGTAAACCAGAAATTTTGCAGTTCTTTGGTTTAGACAATACGACATACCATTACCCATTTTGATACAATCTAACCAGTTTTACAAGTAGTTTTGTTGCTAGGAAAGTAGCAACAAATGGGGATGCTTTTAGTTCAAAGTTAATTTCAATAAAAAATCGTAGTGACAACGGCAGGAGAGAGAAAATAACTTAAAAACTATCGCGCTAAATCCGAGGTTTGTTTACAACTGGCCCTCCCTTAAGTGACTAATTCAAATCCCATATTTTCCCATATATTCACTGACATAACACATCACCAGTAACCCGAAATGCGTGTCACGCTCGAACTTGTGTGACATTTGCGTGACCAACAAAGCGCTTCCTTAATTGCGTTCGACGATAGGAGAACGCAACCCTAATCCAGGCCGGAGTGAAATCGAGATTTTCTCTGTAGTGGCTGGATGGATGGACGGACACCAATTTAGCCCCCCCGAAGATTTTTGCAGGGGCATAACGTCGGCCGGGAACTGGTGTATACTTTGACTCGCTTTCATGGAACCAAATGACCTCGCTTTCACATCCAAAGGCGTCTTTAACTTTGTTACGAAGAAGCTTGTTTCGAACGAGGGAAGTTCCAGGCTCGAAATAGCAACCTTTCGCCCAAGGAGTTATTGTAAATCCTTGATCGAAGTCTTAGAGAAGTATGCACAACTCCTTGGTACATATGTCAACCTGCAGTTCGCCGTTCAGTTGGCATTCTAACCTTCTCGCCTTCGATGAAGAACCACTCGGCATACAACATTCAAATTTATATGTCCGTGAAAGAAACACGCTATTTAGATTTACTTGATACTTAAATCATTTCTCTCTCGAACAATGCCTTGGCGAGTCACTCTCGAAGTTTTGTGTAATGTCCATGCTGCCACTTTTAAATTTAGAAATCGCGTTGTCTGCTTATTTCGGAAATCGACGTTTATCAACGAAGCCGCCAACTAAAAGAGGTTGAGAGGACCATTGCGCGAATATTTTTGGAGGTTATCAAAGGTAAAGAGTTCAAAGGTAGTTGTAACATTTCAGTTTAATTCTATATTTACATGTGAAACTTTCGATGAGTACATACAAGCGGTCATGTAACTAAATATGTCCGCCTGAAAAATAACATATGTCACGCAACTTTGTTATTTTAAGATTTCATGTATTTCGTATCTGACAATGTTCGATTTTCTATTGAAAATATATCAACTGATAACAACCGAGGGTCGAGAAAGATCAGAAAGCTGAGCAGACTCTTTCTTTCCCTAATTCCAGTGTCGACAAGGGTTGCAGTCGAACACACTCCACTAATCTGCGATTACTACTAGTACATATCATCGCCCTAGAAAACCCGTGCTGCGTCACCACAAATCTTATTAGCTAGCGTGGTAAATGTCACGAAACAAAGAGGTTATGACGCTGTTATGAAACATTGTAAGAAAAAACAAAGGAATTTCATGATAATGGTCAAAGAAAGTGTTGGTTTTGGGCCCAGGTCGCACGTTAATCCCGGGTAATGGGATTTTGTGGGTATGTATCAGGGGCACCCAACGAGAATATAGTTCAAAACCACTTAACTTAGCATTATTGAACGTATTTTAGTATTTTATAACATAGAGGGCAAAATTACTGAATGCTGATTGGTTGAGACAGAGGGCATTTTTTCTTAATTTTCTTTCGGACGAGGGCAAAATTACTAATTCGTGATTGGCCAAGCGCCAAAATTACTCGCATTTGATTGGCTGAGCGAGAGAGCGCGCCATTTGCATTTTGTAGGCGTCTTGAAACGAAAAACGCAGTTTGAGTTGTTCGACACAAGGATCGCTTCAAAGTTTGACTTTTAACCGAGATGGTTGTTAAAAATGGTATGGAAATCGGGTGTTTGCTTGAAGAGGAATTCCAAAAGGTGAACCTATATGTGTTACGGGAAACAGCAAATTGTTATATGTTTTAAAACTACTGAAAACTTTGGAGCGACGCGGCCGATAACTCAGGTGAGTAAAATTTAAGTTTACTTAGTTAATCGAGTTATAAGTGTGATTTGTCAATGAACTAGAATTGTATTTATCTCTTAAGATGTACATAATGGTCAGTCTTTCTTGTTCTGTGCGCTGAGCAACAGTTAAAATGCTTGTTTGGTAAATTGTTTACGAGCGGGTACTTTTATAATTATTCTGAGGGCCGGCTGACTGTGTTTCAACGTGCATGGAAAGTTTTCCGAAAATTTTGCCCTCTGTGTTATAAACAAGTAATCGCATTGAGTCCTCGTAGAATTAAGGATAAATTTCACTTGTATTTTCAAAGTTTTCACAATTTGCCCTCGTCGCTGCGCGACTCGGGCAATTTTGTGAAAAATTTGAAAATACGCGTGGAAATTTATCCTTAATTCTACTCGGCCTCATGCGATTACATATACTAAATGGTAGATATAGGCGTATTTTTATCCCCTAAAAACTTTTCATCTGTTCGGATTTCTTAGCTGAAAGTCTAGTGATCCGAAAATTATAGGGATCAAAACTTACCTTTTCGAAAATTTTAGCCAGAAAAAGGCTCCCGAAAATTCTAGGTGACCTTTTAAGGGTAGAAATCCGTTAAAAAATGGGCAATAATACCATATTTTAGATGTTCGAAAATCCTAGAAGAGGCAGGCAAGCAAGAAATTTTACAACAAATGTTCCGAAAATTCTAGATCTCAAATCGTCTTCCGAACAGATATTTTCCCGAAAGTTGTCGTTGGGTGCCCCTGATGTATGCGAACTTTTCCGATCATTTGCCGAAACTTTTCAAAGAACATGCGACCAATATTTCCCATACTTAATTTCCTTCGATTTTCAAAATGCGAGAGGTCTGGGGAACGATTGTTAGAAAAACATGAACGTAGCCGTGTTCAATTACCCCTTCTACGCTCGTATACGTAAGACTACCAACACGCCACGATCTTACGCGCGTGTGATCATTGGCTAACTATAGAAAACGATGGAACGTGTTCAGTATCGCACATAGATCATGCTAAAGTGAGAAAGAGTATTTAAAGCTCGATAATTACGTGCGGGCAGCTGTACTTTACGTGCGAAAGAAATTCCTCTGTCGCGTAATTCTTACGTGCGAATAGGCGCGACTACTCAACTTTTATTGTTTCGTGAAGAATTTCCCTCTGCGTCATGCATAAACTCTCAAAACTACTTGTACTGGTAAAACCGGTTAACTTCGCTGTCAAGAGTTCATACGCAAAAGTAGTTTTCTCTTGAAAACCACCTCTTATCCAGTTACTAACAGGCTTGTGGAAGTCTCAAGGGACAGGAAAACTAACTGCTGATTGATCGGTGATTGTTTTACAAATCCCCTTGGGAAATACAAACGCACCCTTGAAAATAGTAGGGGAATCCCCTAAAAAATCCCTTTTATACCGCTGATACCCAAAACCAGCAAGATCTGTGTAAACTAAACGTTGTAAGTGTCACGTAACTCTTGCAATAAGGTTCAAGGTAAACTTCCCACGAGTGAGGCGAAGTCGGTTCAAGTGGCATCTTGAGGCCAGCCCGCTAGGCTATCAAGCCAATGTTAATGAATTTGAAACTCGTTGGAGTTCGGTACCATATAAAGGAACTTCTCAAACCTCTCAGCGCATTCCAAAAAAAAAAAGCAACGTGCAGTGATCGTTTGGCACGTCATTTGAGATATTCAATTTGAAGCGTGGCGGTCCATCAGTAACTATAGCATGATTACAAACCATTTTAGAGGTGTTACGACGTCCTCTAATAAATTCCATAGCAATGAATATAAATATTACACCAAAACAGTGGAAAAGTCCTGATTTGTTACGAAAATTTTTCGAAAACAGGCTTAATGTGGCAAATGGACGATTTCGAGTAGTGAACCGTATTTTTTCTATCTTTATGAAAGGAGGTCAAAGTGTAACAAGCAAAGTAAAATTGTTTGGCATGATTTTACCAGGAAGAAGACTTTTTTAGGAAGGTTAAAGAAACTGCGTTTATTCGTCTTTGATAACTGCGCTCTCGCCTGAAATTGAGCACTCATTTGCTCCCTACAAAAAAGAAGACATCGTGCTGTGATGATTTGGCACGTGATCAGCTTCTTGGTGGTTTCCTTCCGGAGCTGAAACACGTTGAAACAACACGTGGTCAAAATTAGAACAACGGAAGTTTATTTCTCTATAAGAATAACCCAGCCTCCAACGCAGACGGTTTGCAGCCCATCCATAAGCTTGAAAATGTCAGGACTTGGTGTTCGTCTTGTGATCGTGTTTTGCCTAGCTGTTTTTCTTAGCACCCAGAGCTCAGCAAATGTCGGATTCAGAAGAATCCGTAACGATGGTGAGTTAAAACAACTCAATAAAGTGTTTTATTTATTTATATGGACGAGATAAAAGACGTCCTAACTAATCTCAGCCTGGGTATGTTCTTACCAGTTCATGACTTATTTGTTTGCTTATTGATTGATTGATTGATTTACTTACTGATATCATCTGAAAACCGTTTTTTCTTTTTTTTTTTTTTTAGTGTTAAAGTCGATTCCCTCCAAATTCCAAACTGCAAAGGGGCTATCTAGCAATCTTCCCTTCCTCGCCCGTCATGCCAATCAACAAAGTTCGCTAGCAAAAGTATTCCCGAGCCTTGAGCTGAAACGTAGGTACCAGACTGTGGTGAGGTACGACGTAGTCTTCATCATCGATGATTCCGGTTCCATTCCAACGGGACAGTTCAAGGTGGGCCTAAAGGCGTTAAGAATCCTCATCGAGAAAAGTGATTTTCGCACGAAGTTCGCTGCTGTAAAGTTCTCCAATCGAGCTTCACTCCTTTTTAACTTCACTTCTCCTTATCAGGCCATATCGAAATTGACGAATGTCCTACACAGCGGTGGTCTAACGAACACTCAAGACGCATTGAGAATGGCGAGGGAGGATCTGTTCCTAAATCCCTCCTCGGGACATCGCTCGGGCGCGCGTCGAGTAGTGTTATTGCTAACAGATGGCAACTCCAACGTCCAAAGGGATCAGACTGTTCCTCAAGCCAACTTGCTAAAAGTTATTGGCACTGAGATTTTTGTTATTGCTGTGGGAAATTACGGTGATTCAGGGCTTCAGGAAATGAAGAACATCTCCAGTTATCCTTATCAAGAGCACTTCTTCCGCGTTACAGACTTTACAACAGCTAAACAAGTCATGATTCTGATTTCTATTCCGCAATAACGTTGTGAATGATCATCAGTAAGCGTTTGTGAAAGCAAAAACCTCCTTCAAAATACGTAATATTGTAGCAATAATATACAAAAATATCGCAAAAAAACAGAGTAATATTGTAGCAATAATATAAAAAAAATATTGAAAAAAAAAACAACAGAGCAATATTGTAGCAATAATATAAAAAATATATTGAAAAAAAACCCAGATTCTATCAGAGTAAAATTGCAGTCAATCTATCCATTATTTCGAATAGGAATGAAGAATTCAAAATGGCAAAGAACACCTTGAAATTCTAAAACCCAAGACGTTTATGTTATTTTTAACATCGAAATTTCTTATATTTTACTTTATCTGGCCTAAGCTGAAGTGTATGAGAAATATCCACTTTTAGTTCGCTGACTGAGCCAAAGGAAAGAAGGCAGGTTTGTATGGTCTGCGCTTCAATGCTGGTTTAGCTTTGACGTTTACGTGTGGTCTGTACAGGTTCTAACGGCTGTGCGAACTAAACGAAAATAAATTTGTGATTCACCTAATCTATTGTCTGTTAGTCTTTCTCTCCATTTTTTCTTTGGTTCCTTCAAAGTTCGATTGAACTTTCACCATGGAAAGTTGGAAATTCACGGCGAATTTCAAGGCTTTCTTTGTCATTGTGAATTCTTCAATTTACCAACATTCGTTTTTAAACACATTCGAAAAACTGGATCAGTACGTTACGTAGACTGACTGTGTAATGCTCAGTAAATTCCTCAGTACTATTTGATTATTTGACACTGTTAAGTTCTGTGTTCTGTAGACAAATGAGTTAAATTTTTATTCCCGTTCCTGAAATATCAAACCTAGAGTATAAAAAACGAAACCTCAGTCTATGCTATGTTGATTGAAACAAAAGAGACAATGAAGAGGTCACGGACGGTGATAAATTGGAAACGGATAAAGAATTATTTTTGTCGTCTAGAAAGCTGTGTGTTCTGCTTCCTGTAATAAATGATTATGGCTTATTTTAGGAAATTAAGATTTTGGGTTGCACATGATTCTGCAAAGTAGGCAGAGAATGCGCTCTGTTGAGAAAACCTTTTTGGTTTACCAAGAATAGACAGAAAGAGAAGTACTATTCAAAATTTCCTAAAACTCAGTGGAATTGGTAATTATGTTTTAGACATTTTAAAATAGCAATACAAATAAACGTTGCGCTGAGGCATACTAGTGTGGCTTCGAATTAGTGTTCGGTCAAGTTGAATGTGTTATATAGCCAGTAGAGCATTCTAGGGATGCCCTTTTGGGATCTTTTGGGAGGAGCTGATGGATGGTAAGAGCTTAACAGCGGTCAAACGCAAAAAGCTACGTCACATCCGGTCTTTCAGAGCCTTGAAGATTACTAATCAGTTCAAAAGTTTACGAGCGGGAAGTTCTTATGAAAACGATGCAGAACTTGTCGTCCCGGCAAACCGAATTTCACGCCGGCAAACTTCTGCATGACAGTTACTTCATTTCCAACACCTACTCAACGTAAAAAGCTTACGTTTTCAGAAACGGCGTAAAGTTTTGCGGTTAATCTACTAGTCAAATTGAAGCTTCAACATCCCCCCCGGCAACCCCCGGGCATTTGAACTTTTGAGGATTGGCTTGTTCAAATTCCCTCCCTTCGGGGCATAAAGGCTGTTCAAATGCCCCGCCAATTGGTACGGAAATACCTCTCCTCAAAGACAAATTTCTTCTTCAATAGAACACTGTTCACGCTTTTCAGAGAGAGATATGCCGAAATGACACCTTCAAACTTCTTTTAAAGACCCTTTTGAGAGAGTTATTCACTAACAAAGGAAAAAAATCCATCTTGGAAATCCGTCAACCTACAAAAACCGAAAAAACTCACGGGCGTATTACGCTAGAACAAGAGATAAATCTGGTTCAAGTTCCCCACCCTTTCAAGGCAACGCACAATTCCCCCCCCTCCCCGGGCAAGAATGACAGTCAGATTCCCGGGGTATGCCCGGGGGGGATGTTGAAGCTTCAATTTGACCCGTACATAAAGTGAAACTTTCGACATTTGCCTGTATTTTCCTTTGCAAAATTATGCTGGGAACTGCGCACGCGTCGTCGTGAAGGTAAGAGGACTTATTGTAGGAAAGGTGCAGCTCGGGGTTGCGATCAAAAACTTTATTAATTTTAAAATCAGTGAGTTGAGTAATGAGAACAGATCCAAGTAGATGACAAAACAAAAAAGAGAGGTTTTTTGCCTTCTCGTGAACGGTAAATTATAATTTCATCAGTTATGAAGAAGATGAGGAATGACAAAGCTACCAATAGAGGGAGGAAGGGGATACGAAAGAACAATCTTGACAATAAGAGAGGGCCCGAAGGCAAGGGTAACTGGTGATTGCATGCCGAGCGAGGAGACAAGAAAGCATTATTGGAAAAACACTGGGAGCTTTGTCATATCGGTTTAGATTGACCTTCCTAAAGGCTGAAAGATAACAAAGTCAGTGACAAGGTAATAAAGCATAATTTGATAAAAGTTTATTATCCACAGTTCAAACGCTTAAGAGCGGCTTGCTGTAACGATCACCTATACCTATGCAAGATAGAAAAATTCGATTTTCCCAAACTTTGTCACAATAAAGGGTTTTGCTAACTTGTTTCAAAACTGCAACTCTGAAGTTGTTTCGATTTTTATTTTTTTGTCGAGACGGTGTTTTGTATTTGCCCACCAAAAGCACCTGAAATCGATCCTAAAATCCCACTTTTGTCGAAAGCTAGCTAGCCAACATAATATCCGTAGCAGGAAAATCTAACCCATAGCATTATAATACAGTCTTTCAACGGTTAATCAGCGCTGCCAGAACCGAAGGTAATTTGAACCCCCATTTTTTATTAAATTTTAAAAATTATAACCTGCGACGGCGTTGCGTTACTTTGAAAATTAGGTCAAATTCGTGGGCCAAAAAGTCAACGTGGTACATGGATTTACCTATCAAAACTATTATTCAGGACAAAAGTATCACTCCATCTTAGCTTTTATCGTAAAACTAGCTTGGGTAAATAAAACGAAACATTTTGAGAGCGTCTTGAAAAGATGGCACTTGAGCTTGTTGATTGACATGTTGACCTTTTACGCTGCGAGTGCTATCACAAACGTAAGTCAAGAAATGTTCGAATGTGGGTCTAATCTCCCGAAAAATAGTCTTTTCGACATCTTGAATATCTGAGGGTTATTTATAAGTCATTACTAAGCTCCAAACGAGTATTTTTAGCATAGGTTTATTTGAATTACAAAATGTACATTTGACAGTTGGCAAGTTTGCTCACGGCACGCGACACAATATCAGTTTATAAATCAGCACATCGACAAAAACATCGAGAAACCTAGTGGAATAGATTGTAAAAAAATACTTGGAAGTATTTCTTACCTTAATCCAGCCTAGAGAGATGGTGATATTACTGCTCAAGCTTAAATGAAACGTGAGCGAAACGTTCGCTGCTTCGAAACATTTGCCAGGTTACATATTAACTGGCAGACACAGGCATCCCAAGCTCGCGTAAGAGTGTCGTTCTTGTGCCTCGCATTTTACAGGCTACATATCAAACACTTAGAGAAGCTACGATGTGCTGTTCACTTAATACGATAGCCAACTCACGACTCGCTTTCTTATTGTTGTAAGCAGTAATCACTTCTGCATTGTGGTAGCTATAGGCTTCTGCGTACGTTTATAAGCCTCACTCTATGTACCTAAATACCGTTATTATTAGCATACACTCCTTTTTTTATGAGAACGTCAATTTTTTTAGCTGAGGCTGAACCGAAACCGAATGTTCTTATTTTTTTGGCGATATGAGCCTGAAACGTTCTTAACAATGTTCTTAAGATTAATTGTATTTCAGTAAATCATAGCTCTGAATGAAAGAAAGAACAAATAGGTCAAGTTCTACCAATTCCCTAAAAATTGTGTGTGTTTCAGGTGTTTGCTTTATTAAAATTCTAGCATTTGAGGATCATTTAGGCTGTAAATTGCTCTGACGAAGTTATTACACTGTAGTTTATTCTCACATATCTTAGTGTACAAATATGAAGACAACGTAAAGGCGTTCTTAACAAAATCTTAGCCTGGGTATGCTCTTAGCATGTTCTTAAAATTTTGGCCAATCCCAGCCTCGATGTTCTCATAAAAAAGGTTCTTATATAAAAAAAAGAGTGTATATAATTTAGATAAAAATAAAATTAATGAAAAATACTGAAAAAGATGTAGCAAATAATACGTTGCGGGAAAAAGAAAGAAATCTGGCAAAGTCTTTGACCGGCGGGCGGTCGACACGCGCTTCACTTAGCAGGCGACTTTCGCGCTCGATTTTTTACGACTATCCCTCCCTGAGCAGAAAGAGAGACTGTTCGTAGTCTAACTAGGTTCGATTTATATGTGGAAAGCGTCCTGCGTACTACCAGTGTCAGCAATATCGAAATCGATCTGATCCAAGTGGTAATAAAGAAAAAATATGGTAGACCAAGAAATTAAAAAAAAAAACTTGGAAAAATAAGAAAAATATAATTTCATGATGCATCTCCTAGTCCAGCAAGCACAAGAGCCTTTGCTTTTGCTACCATTAGTTGTGCAACTCAGCACGTGCCTCAACCCGTTTTTTGGTATTATATGGCCCTTCTGCACGAGAAGAGGAACTGAATCAGTTTCACAGCTTGAGTGCCACCACTGCTAGGTGACACCACTGGAACTGGCTTCTGAATCCAAGCGGCCCTGTGCACCGAGCTGATAGAGAAATCAACTTGTTTCTTCAAGTTGAAGGCACATCACTCCTACACCTTTTTCATCAATACCCGCATCAGTTGAAAGCCAAGCAAAAAGAATGCGGTTTGTTTGCATTCGCACACGAGCCGCTTCATCATATGATGCTATCAAAAAAGTAAAAATCTTAACCCTATGGCATTTTCTGTTTTTGTGCACTGGATTTGTTCTTGGGTTTCCTCCAAGAGGCTGCTGTTTTCGGTACGGCTGTTTCTTCTGCAGCTTCGACTGGCATTTCCAATTGTCTCTCATCGAGCCTTCCGTGGCACTGCCGAATTACACATATATATTTCATTTTCAGCAGTAGTCATAATGCATAAGTCAATTCCAGCAATACCCATCACCCCCTCCCCCTCCTCCTTGGGCCAACATCTGGCATTAGAGAAAAAAAGGCAAATTCCTGGGGGTGGGGAAGACAAATAACTCCGTCAAATGCCCCTAGGTGGGACCAAAAAAGAAGGCAAATGCCCCACCCCTGGAATCATCCACAAAGCAACACTGCTCAAGATTTAATAAATCATAACACCCATCATTATTTTCAATGCTGTTTGGTTGTTTACTGTGCGTCTATCCTCCCGTTGTCCATTTGGTTTAATGCGACTTATCAATAACACGCCAAATTGTGTACACGACAGTTGCTTTTGGTTCACTATTTCGTTCAATTATTCGTTCATTTATTTGATTTTGACTTGCACAATTCATAAGTGTTTATTTAATATGCTAAAAAATGCTGTTAAAAATATATTAAGTTATTGAAGAACTGAAAATGCATGATCTTTATTTAACAAACGGCCAGAAACGAAAAAGCTTTTTACGAAAGTGATCATCTTGAATAACTTTTAAGATCCATTTATTACGTGCGTAACCAAAACCTGACATGGGTGTCAAATGCTCCAGGGCCGCCCGGTGGGTAGGCAAATGCCCGACCCCCGGGCAGTAAAAATTTTTAGATGCCCCACCCCCGAGATTAAAATGTCAGCAAATGCCCGACTAATTCCCGGGGTGATGGGTACCGCTGGAATTGACTGATGCATTTAACATGGTTTCAATATTTTCTGTTTTAGGGTAAATTTGTTGGCGAGAATCTATACACCGTAAAATATAAAAATTAATCTTTACCCCGAGCATATGCCCTGATAAAAGGAAGTGCTAAACCGTATTTCACGCAAATAACTCTCCAATTATATCCCCAGACATAAGTGCACCAATCTACCTGACAATCTAAAATATTTTCGTTTCCTTTATTTTATTATGAGAAATGAATTATTTAAATTGAATTATTTCAAATCACTTTGCAACTCTTTGGGAAGTAACACACCAGTGGAGTGGAATAGCTGCCTGGAATGTGACAGGGCAGGTCATGGGCTCCTGGACAGGATATACTGTAAACCAATAAGGGTAATTATATTGCCCAATATTTTGGTGAGACAAAACTCACCTTTCTGCCTGGTCTTGGGTATCTTTTTGTACAGCTTATTAAAACCATATATTGCACTGTTGGCACTAGAACCACATGTTTCTCCAACAAGTTTGGCAAAGCGACATGAAGCCAAATAACAGGTTGCACTCAGGCTGAGCCTCTTGAAGACTTGAAATTATGTCAAACCACCAATATAACGCACAGCAAATACGGGATTGCGGAATTTATAATTGTAGTGGAAACATACATGTCTAGATGTGATAGGACCAAATGGCTCTTTGATTTACGATGAATAATGAGAAGTGTAAGAAAAGAAAGCACCAAAATTAAAACAAACAAAAAGAGTCGGGAAAATGTAGCAACTAAGACGCAAGCTATCGTGCGAGCTTGGGATGCCTGTGCCTGTCAGTTAATATGTAACCAGGCAAATGTTTTGAAGCAGCCGGAGCAGGGGGGGGGGAAGCAACTTCCCATACATTCTCTTAAATGAAATCCAAACGATGTTCTCACAACTTGCAAAGCAATCTGCGAGGTTCTAGTCAGCGGATATGCCTCGTACGCGTGCGCAGATGTCGCATGTTCCAACGGAACTCGGACGCTGAAGGGAAAAAATTATGGCGGCCAAAGGCGGCGGATTCGGTTTTGCCCTTTCGTTTAGGTAATTGACGAATTGATCGTATTTTACACTTTTATCATGTTTTCGTGCATTTTGCTTCTTATGAACACAAAAGTTTACTCTCGAAGTTTTTTAGTCGCAAAGTAGAACAGTAGCGCTTCGATCAATCCAGTCTGTGCTGATCGACTGTATAGAATCAGATAGAATTTTCTGAAGCTGGGTTATAAACTGGGATCGGGTTCAAAGTACTGAACTGTGAAATGATCTTGTTAACACATAACTGGATTATTGATAATAAAAGTCGTATTTTGTGCATAGGTATTGTTTCCATGCATTACCTTGCATTAGGTTATAGCGGTTTTGATTGAATTTATTTCCATCGATGTTTTGTGGCCCATTTCCCGTTGCAATTTATTTATTCCACGCTGGAGGAAAACATGCAAACCGAGTACAGCCATAACTGTCTCATCTCATGCTATCAATTCGTTACAGAATGAGATGTAAAAAGAAACATTGACAGTATTTTTATTTATCACATGCATCAGTTCAGCGATAGACAAAGACCAAAATTACGTCGCGGAGTACAAGAAATAAAATCCTGAATAGTTCAAGCGATTTCTCTTGGTGAGAAGTTTATTTACGTTGAATAATCTAATTCTAGCATTCAACTTTGAAACGTTTGTCGCAAACCTGGTCTCCAAGCATAAACAAGCGAAACGTGACTGCCGTACAGCTCGCAGCTGATCCACCGCAACAAACAAGACAGTGCGAAAACAGAAGCGTCTTCATCGATGGCGCTTCCATCGAATATTCTCTTGTACGAAACTAACAGTAAGTTCCATGCGAGATTAGCCGTTCACCGCTTACTTTCCCCCAACAAAAGACACATAAATTTTGCAAACTATTTCGAACAAGAAAAGCCCCAGGGGCATTAGACCCCGCCGTTGTTCTCCCCCCCAGGGGGGTGTAAAATATGTTACAGTCACTCAAGATAAAAGCCCTTGGCTGTGTAGCGAAAGACACGGCGAGTATTTCTTTGGCCGAGCGAAAACCGGAGGTCTGGGGCAAGTGACCACCAAAAAACAAGAAAAGCCCCAAAGGGCATTGGACCCCGCTGTTTCCCCCCCCCCCCCCCTCGGGGTGCAAATACATTACGGTCACTCAAGATATGTGCCTAAGTGGTATAAAGTTTTGAAGTTGGTGATTTTTCTAACGTTTGACGTGTGTGCTGCCATCCCCCCCTCCCCAACGTCTTCTCTGCACCCTTCTCCTTGTGATATCATGGATCCCTTATAGTATGAATACCTTTCCCTTCCCTCATTCCTTGGTCATCCACCTGTTCTAGCACTCGCGAAGAAGAACGTGACGAAATAGTTTTGACCATGGCGTGACTTAGTTACGTCAATTTTTTAACGAAATGACATCTCAGCGTAATTCTAAATATTAAACAAGGGCACGGAAATTTAAATAGATTTATTGATGAAGAAAAATTATCCTTAAATCGAAAGGGAACGGTTATCTACTGAAAAATGAAACGTAAGGCTCTACTTTTAGGCCATGATTCGATAAATGCTTTAGCGAAAGCAAAACAATTCCCCGAATCGGCTTCTGTCTTTCAATGACGTAATATTTACGTGTTACGGTAAGTTTAAGTGAATTCATGCCAGCTTCAAAGCTCGCTAGCACCTTCTTCCTCTCATCGAAGAGAAGTCAACTCCATTGAATTTCTTGTACTTTTCTACACAACTTTCCCTAAAGATTTTGGTGAAGCAAAGCAAAACTGCCAAAAAAATGCTTGCATTTTACTGGTGAATTATTCACCTTGGCGAAAGCGAGGGACTTCCCCGAATCGCCGTTTGTGTTTCAGTGATGTAATGTTTACGTGCCAGGGCAAGTTTGGCAAATTCATGCCAGCTTTAAAGCTCGCTAGCACCTTCGTTCTTGCTTTCCTCGAAGGGGTTTTCATGCCATTAAATCGCCAGTAATTTTCTACACCAACTTTCATGAAAATTCTGGCGAAATAACGCTAAACGAACCAACATTACAGGCAAGTATTGTTTTGACCGAGCGGAGGTCTGGGGCAAGTGACCACGACGACAAAAAAAAAAAAAAAAAAAGGGTATTACTAGACCCCGTCCTGACGGCGGAGTAAAAAACAAGAAAAGCCCCAGGGGCATTACCCCGCCGTTCCCCCCTCCCCTCGGGGTGTAAAAGATATTATGGTCACTCAAGATACAAGCTCTAGCCTGTGTACCAAAAGACGCGACGACAGCCTGTGTAGCAAAAGACGCGACGAGTATGTTTGGCCGAGCAAAAACCGGAGGTCTGGGGCAAGTGACCACCAAAAAGATGGAAAATAAAAAAAATGGGTATTACTAGACCGCGTCCTGACGGCGGGGTAATAAGTTGATCGTCGATCGGAAATATTTACTACGACAAACACCGCTGTCCACGTTTTGACTGGACCGCTTTGCAAGTTGTGAGAACATCGTTTCTCGGTCCCAGGCCTCGCTTCTATCCCCCCCCCTGAGCCGGAGCGTTTCGTTCACGTTTCGTTTCGCTCAAGCTGGCGATATCACCATCTCTTATCAAGATAGGCTAGATTAAGGTAAGAAGTACTTCCGAGTATTTAGTTAACAATCTATTCCACTAGGTTTCTCGATGTTTTTGTCGATGTGCTGATTTATAAACTGATATTGTGTCGCGTGCCGTGAGCAAACTTGCCAACTGTCAAATGTACATTTTGTAATTCAAATAAACCTCTGCTAAAAATACTCGTTTGGAGCCTAGTAATGACTTATAAATAACCCTCAGATATTCAAGATGCCCAAAAGACTATTTTTCGGGAGATTAGACCCGCATTCGAACATTTCTGGACTGATGTTTGTGATAGCACTCGCAGCGTAAAAGGTCAAAATGTCAATCAACAAGCTCAAGTGCCATCTTTTCAAGACGCTCTCAAAATGTTTCGTTTTATTTACCCAAGCTAGTTTTACGATAAAAGCTAAGACAGAGTGATACTTTTGTCCTGAATAATAGTTTTGATAGGTATATCCATGTACCACGTTGACTTTTTGGCCCATGAATTTGACCTAAATTTCAAAGTAACGCAACGTCGTCGCAGGTTATCATTTTTAAAATTTTATAAAAAATTTGGGTTCAAGTTACCTTTGGTTCTGACAGCGCTGAATAACTGTTGAAAGATTGTATTATAACACTGTGGGTTAGATTTTCCTGCTACGGATATTACGTTGGCTTGGTAGGTTTCGACAAAAGTGGGATTTCAGGGTCGATTTCGAGTCCTTTTGGTGGGCAAATACAAAACACCGTCTCGACAAAAAAATAAAAATCCAAACAACTTCTAAGTTGCAGTTTTGAAACAAGTTAGCAAAACCCTTTATTGTGACAAAGTTTGAGAAAATCGAATTTTTCTATCTTGCATAGGTATAGGTGATCGTTACAGCAAGCCGCTCTTAAATTTCAAATCAAAAATCGTTTTATTTTTCTTCCTGAGTGATTTCAAAGCTGATTTTTTTCGATTTGTAATAAAAGTTCAACAGCCATATCGACAGACAATTTTGTTATATCTTTTTCTTGTAGAGCATAGCCTTCGGGTTTGTCCAGTGATAAGAAAAATGACTTTAAGGCATTCATAGGGCAATGAAATCTATCAGTCGTCCCGTCTTCTTGTTGTATTATTACGTTACTTTGCGGTGACAAATGTAGGCATTTTTTTAGAACTGCTGTCAGAATTTTGGTTAATACGTTCTTTACAATTCTGACAAGTAAATGACAGCAACACGTCTGCCTTCTACTTCTTGCCTTTGGTATTTTGCAATTCAAGTTTTTTGGCACGACTTTAGTTTCATCTGCTAGGCTTTCTTGTCAGTCATGGTGTGATTGCTAATTCATAAACGTTAATGTCTGATTTTTTTGTGTGTGTGCTATTCAAATATCTCACTTTGAAAAAATCCACTCTAAAATCTGAAAATACGTACGATTCATTGTTTGTAACTTTGTCGATAGAGTTCAAGAAAATTGCTGCATTGCCATCTGCAACAACAATTCTGCACTTTTTTTACCTCTTTGTGGATGCTTGAAGAATACGCAGTCTGAATTTCAGGTTTGAAAATCAGCTTTCCTTTCACAGTCACTAGTTTGCCATATTTAATTTTCCCATCTAGAATGTCATTGATTAACACAGTTGAAGTGTTTGTTGATGGTGATTTACACGGGAAAGTCAGTCAGACCTTTACTGTCCATATGATACTTCTGGAATATTTGTTCATGACGTACTCGTTAGTATCTAGATCATATTTTCTCTTTTCAGCACTTACATTAAGTAAACGTGCAGGCTCTTTCGATGGTTCTTTTTTTATCAGTTCAGAATGTCTCGGGTCTTTGGAGAAAAACAGGCAACTGTGGGGAATTCTGAGGCATTTTCTTGTATTTAAAGTCGAATAATCGGTGACTGATTTACGGATCGTCGTCACTTCGGACACTTTATGGACATATCCAACGACGTCCACGGTCTTCGTTAAGCTTCTTGTACCAAAAGAAATAGATGACATTTTGTGTTTGAACATAGAAAAGTGCAAACTGTTTCCGAAACTTAAGTGATTGCTGAATATTTTAACTTACGCTTTTTGCGTGAAGAGAAGGTTTTTATCAGATACGTGTCAGATGCAAGGAAATATTTGTGGTTTCCTTTGAAAAAGAAAAGCAACAAGGGTCATCGAACTGCAAGATTTAAGCTAAGAGCAAAAAAATGTTTTTTTTTTTCATTCGTGCTCTCGACCATCAGTTTTCTGAAACCCACAAATCTGTTAAAAATGCACACGTTTACACTTTTACTCGACAAATCTTGGCAGAAGTCGAATAAAATTTAGCTGTACATGTCAGAATGATGCTGATGTATTCAAACTAAACAGAGAATATTGAAAATCAAACAAAGTATACTGTGACGTTATTGGAATTAAACCTTGTTTATTTTCTTGACTTATTTTACTAATTCGTGCACTTTGAATTTGCGAGAAGTAATCGCGTAATCCTGTCCTATTTTCGTCAACTCTTCTTCGTGCAGTACAAAGCACACCAGTTTTTTTTCTTTATTATTGTTCAGGGTAACTTAAAATCACCTTCGGAAAATTCAGATGTATTATTTTGTCTCATAAACAAAATGGTTGGCCATGCTCCCTACAGTTGAAAACGTTTAAAGTGAAACAAGTCTTAACTCATGCACGATAAAACCAAAATCATCCTTATCAAGGCAGAAACTCCTTGAACTTTGGCAAAAGTACATTTTCGTTGATCAGCATCAGGGGTACATGAACGTTTTCTCGTAATAGTCCAATCTTATTTCATTGACGTTTTTCATTATTATCGATTTATCTATTTTTGAGATGAGGATTGTCTTATCCGTTTGTTATCTACCAAACACCTTTACTCGAATTACCTTTAGGAAATTTAGATTTAATGTTTTATCTCTTTAGGAAAATGGTTTGCCATCTAGCTTTTTCAGTTAAAAAGGTTTAAAGGAATTTCGAGTAATCCTTGAACCTTAATGTCCTAATAGTCAAATTGTTAACCGGCCGTCGCTATGGCGACCGCCGGTTTATAAAATGGGCACGGTTTTGTCGTGATAGTCAGTTGGCTTAACATACGAACAAAGTGCTGTAAAGCTTGTGGTACGGGTACTCAAGAGCGGTACTGTCTTATATAAGACGCATGCGCATATTGGTCTGCTGAATGTTACCTTCGTGTGTTCTTGTCTTTTAATTTACAGTATTTAAGATATGAACGGCGAAGGGTTGCTAAGTTTGGGGTTTTTTTGTATTTGTGTTGTATAACGCATGCGCAATTGAGTAAAGCAGCTAATAGGATGGAATGCGAAATTGGCTGTGTTGTCTGATCTAGTTAGTGGTTATGGTGAAAATTTTTTTAGCGCAGGAGTTTTCTTATTGGGATTGACATTTTGAGGGTGTAAAAATGTGGGAGTCAGAAGGATTTGTGAATGTCAGGAGCATATCACGCTTCTGTGAATGTGATTTGCTTTGAAAGTTGCGTTTTGTATAGGAGCGGTGTAATATTGTGCTGCGTGAGAGGGGGTTTCCCTTGGCGTTTTATGAGGGGGGGGGGAGGTTTTGATTGGCTAACTTGTATTTCGCAGCCGACAAAAAGGACAGTTGCGTTTTGCCGGCGTGGACTAGGAAGAGAAGGAATTGGTACTAGTATGATGATGCAATAATAGTGGATTGCACCATCAGTACATGATAGTTCTGACTTGTGAACGGAGAGAGATCAGTGTTTATTTGAGGCGAGAAGTTGATACAAAGGAATCGTCATTAATAAGGAGACCAATTAATAGGGTAGGTGTTACGAGTCTTTTTGCATTGAAAGAACGAAAATATCTGAATATTATCGACGGATTTGTGTGGTTTGCGTGTGGTGTTCGCTAAAGGCTACGAGCAGTCTCTCTTTCCGTTCAGAGATAGTGAAGGAAAAGAAAAACAAGCGAGTGAGCGCGAAATCGACTGCGGCTCGACAGGCGCGTTAGCTTTCAAAGACGTGGGCGACTTGCATGCCCGCTCGCTTGTTTACTTTTGCAAGGGGATTCCCGGGTTAGCAAACCTGATTTAAACATCACGTCATGAGATATGCCTTGACGTGCCCCATACTCTGACGATCTGCTCGAGCTCGTGTTTATCAAGCGTTGTATTTTGATTCTACTTCTATGCTCACTGTTTGTATTTAAGGTCTAGGCACAACAGTAAATACTTCGTCGTCCCTGTGTGAGCATTCTCAGTTGTCGACGAATTTATATCGACATTCAACGGTTGAGTGAATTTGCGTTTGTCAGCACAAACAAAAGCGATAAGAAAGATAAGCTGAGTCATCAGAGTTTAAACATTACGTCATCCAGTAACGCTATAGTCAAAATATTGTGTCACACAATCACACTTTTCGTCACGCCGATTCGTACAAATAGAGGATCGCGCTAACATTTAAGAAACCTAGGGGTGGGGAGGGTCAGAATGGCCGTTTAAAATGCCGATTGGGCTTTCTTGTATCCTATTTGTGTCAGCCCTACTTCGTGCCACGCAAAACACAATGTTTTACTGAAATAGCAATCCAGCTTAGTGAAATTGATTTATCCACAACTTGAGCAGAAATCTTAACATTTGGTAATAGCACAACTTCTAACTAGTGCACGATTTCGATGAATCCAAAATCATCGTCTTTCGTGTAATTATCGATTTATTCTTAAGTTATCAATGTGGAAACCCTGAATTTTGGCAAATGTCACATTTTCGTTGAACATACATGAACGTTTTCTCGTAATAGTTGAGTTTGCTGTGCTCCTTTTTTCAGTTAAAAGGTTAAAATCAGTTCCTTTATTAAGTTCTGACTACCGTTGCATTACGGCTTCAAACGAAAACACCCCGCGACTTCAAAACAACACATCGGTCTTCTTAACGCAACTATTGTCAAATTGTTTTGACCGGTATCTCACATCCACTTGTATTTTGGAACCCCGTCTAATAGGATATGTATCCTTTATCTCTTCTCACACTCGAATTTAATATGCTGTAAAAAATACATGAAAATCACACTCCATAACGTCTCTACAAACTTCTGTATGAGACGCTGATAAAATGATATCACATACCATGTTAACAATTGTATCTGATGACAAAGAGTACGGAGAATACCATGAAGAAACAAGAAGACTAAAAATCTTACACCGAAAACTTGACGCAACTTGTTCCCCCCCCCCTGGCTTTTTGAACCTTTATACCCTACGTCACATGCGCGACGCCCATTTATCTTCTTTATTATCGAAGGTTTACCACACAAGTAAATCAGAAAATTGTAGGTCTACATCCACCGACAAACCTAGCCGCATGATGGCAATCTAAACTTGTTTCCACGAAGCGACATCTAATATATCACCGGCAAGGTTTTCATGAGAACCCCCAGAAATATTAGAGCAGTTCAACAAAATACACATTTATCTTGCCTTCCAAACTATTTTAGGTGAACAGGAATTTAGATGATAAAATATATTAAAGAATTTGCTGCGTCAGCATTATACCCTGCTGTACCTTAAGACGTGTTCTTTTCGGCATTCAAATACAAATATCTCAAAGCAGAATGCTTAACTTTTCTTAAAATTGCGATACGTTTTATGCCATTGTCACTGCTAACCATTCTCGTTTAGGAGAAATCGACCATTTATTTCTCTGTACAGCTCAGTTTTAAGGAAAACCCACTACGTTCTGAACGTGCACGCGTTGTTGGACGCACTACGTAATGACGCATCGCAAAAAGTTACGCGCAGAAAGGAAGCGCAATGCAGTTGACTGAAATCGCCTTACAAGAATTCCTCAAAGCTGAGTTATTCAAGGTTACTCCATTGTTGTGTGCTGTTTGTCATGTGAATTTAGCCAGATATAATATGAAAAATCTCACGATTGATTGTCGTTTCTACAGACCATAGTTAATAAAAGAATCTGGTTATGAAGCTCAGCTAAGTCCTTTGTTTTATGTTTTTGTTACCGTTTTTAGCCTTGACGGTGCACAAACAACAATAGGTTTTGAATTTTGCATGAGCAACTAACCAATTAGAATGTCACTGTTAAGTTATTCAGCCATAGTGTGCGAACGTAAAACAAAAGATTGTGCACTGTCGTAGTACTTTCAACATAAATTGCAGCACCTTTGTTAAGGCCTTTGAAACTTGCAAAGTTTCATAACCAGTCCCCCGAGTAAGTATGATACAGACACTATAAAAAGACTACTTTCCTTGTGTCCGATGTTCAAATGAAAGTATGGAGCCTTTGAAAAATGTCATGTTTTCAAAGGGATTATGTCATAGGCATTGGTACGTTTTGAGTTAGAACTAAGTTCGCGCTAATGGTTTTTGCGCATCCTTACTGCGCACTAAATTCCTGTTGTTATGTCACGTTACATTCTCGTCCCCAGAGGCCGCAATCCTTTTGGTCAGCACCAAGGATCGAGACCTCTGGCCGGCGCCAAGACCAGAAATTCGTGAATCACGGACTCATTGTCAAATCTGGCAAATCTGATTGGCTGAAAATCCAAAGCAAGTATTCTGCGCATGCTCAAAAAATCGGCTCCGGCCAGAGGTCTCGATCCTTGGTGCTGACCAAAAGGATTGCGGCCTCTGGGGACGAGAACGTGTCACGTTACTAGTAACTCATTACCTGTAGCTGCAGGAAACGTCTTACGAAATAATAAGTGAACAAAATGCTCCTAGATTACCAGGAGGAAGATATCGAGTGATTTTTTTTTTTAAGGAAGAACAAACCTTATTCAGTTTTTAGCGACTGTTTCAACACACAATTGATGATCCTGAAAAAAATCGGACTAATTTTTGTAAGTCGCAATCCATTTGTATCCGGGCCATCCATAGCAATAGACATGTTTTTATAGTTTTAGAAAACTAGCAAAGCTATTTTACACAAAACACTAAGTATTTTCGGGTCACCTTTGATTTTAAAGTTTTACTGAAAATAGGGGGAAATAGGTGACGTTACTCCGTCACGTAGTTTCCACCGTCACGTAGCGTAACGGCCCAAATGATTGCTTTAATAGGAGACTAGTTATCAACGGATAAACAGGAAGACCGATATTTCAGGTAGAAGTATTCAGGAACTGTTCGAATGAGACTAAGTGGTCCGATCAAAGGCAAGACAACAACAACAGCAGGTTTGCAAGCAAAACAAATTTACCAACCGCAGGTAGCAGATGCCAGCCCTGGAGGTAAATACAGCAATAAAAAAGCGGCTGAAATACGTTAACAAATAGTCAAACTACATAAACGGTATATAATCATTTTCAAAGTAAGATGCTTGAATATAAGTTTGAATTAAAGTTTATTTTCCACACGACACACGTTGAAATTACGAACAAAATACAAATAGAAAGTGGCATGGACCGACATGCATGTTCTCCTCTCTGTTTTCCTCATATTTCCTTTGGTACAAGTTGAGAGAATTTGCTTAAAATACCAATTCACCTGATCTTAATTGATCATGCACATTTTATCTTGTAGTGATGTTATAAGGAGAAATCCTTAGAATTAGTCTTCCTCGTTACAGTAGGTAGTTGGGATAACAATCAGTAAACGTCGTTTGACTGCTATGGCTATAGACGGACTTTTGAAAATAGGAAATGAAACCGTTAGATACAGGTCTAGTAGTTACTATAGATACATTTTCAACTTTGATTTAGAAGAGGAAAGAGATATTAATATCGATTTGGAGATATCTTCATCTAAAGAATAAAAAATAAAAATTTAAAAACCAAGAGCGAAACAACACACAAATAAACAGTATTTACTTCTTATTAACCGAGCGCGAGGGCCGTGCTGGGAGAATATTGCCCGAGGTCTTTCTGGTACGGACCGAGCAAAGCGAGGTCTGTACAAGAAAGACTGAGGGCGATATTCTCCCAGAACGGTCCCAAGCTTGTGAGAGTTAATAAGAAGTTTATTATATGGCTGTACCTGACACCTAACTACCTGAAAAGTGAGCGGAATGAACGAAACAGTTTTACCGGAAAGCATTCAAAACCCAGAATTTTTTTTCTCACACAAAAAAAATTACATCGCACAAGAGAAAGTAAAAACTTACAAAGAAACTGTCTCTTTTCATTTAGCTTCAAATCATTCGAACCTTTTGAATCAAATGTACTTTGACAATTTTTATATTCCCGCTTCACCAGCCGGGCATGAACATCGCTCATAATGCCCGTGGGCATTACGGGAAAATCCAGCTCCGAGTATTAGCCAATCAGAGGGCGTGTTATATATTTACAAGCTCTAGCCATATAATAGCAGGAGGTAGTCATCACCATGGTCTCTTGATAATATCGATCACGAAAAACCGTCATACATAATACAGCATTTTTGTAAAATTATCACTTAAAATTGAGCCCTCTTTAGATTTCTCGTAAGAAATTGAAATGTTTTCTTTAACTTGTACACTTGTACACATAAATGTTGTTGAAAATGTCGAGGACTTGTTGCCTTATGTCTCGTATTCGCCAAAAGTAAACAATAGGATTAAGCGACGAGATAAGAAGTATGATTGTATATGATATACTAAGAACGAGAAACGTAGTGCTGTTGACTCCAAACACAAACTGCAACACTAGTGCCACAAAATATGGAACATAACAAAACAGAATAATACAATAAATCATAAACATGTTCTTTGCAGACTTTCTGTAGACTAGGACATTGAAATACTTCTGGTGAGTTGTTCCAGATTGATTTTGTTCTTGAACTCGAATAGTTCGGCGCCGACGCAAGCCTAAGAAGATCTTAGAGTAACAAAAGAAATTTGTTGTTGTGCAAAGGCAGTTTGCCACAGCTCCAACAATGTGACTGGCATTTCTGTTAACTATCCACGACCCAGCCCATGCAGTTGCTGTGATCCACTCTAAGGCAAGAACTCCCACAACTCTAGTGACTTTAACTACTTCCCTGTATCTTAGTCTGAGGCGAAAAGCGAGGTACCGATCGACAGCTATAGCAGTTGTTGTCAAAGTAGAAACCGATGCCAACACAAAAGCTATTACGGTAGTTGGTGCCAGCAGTACACAGTATAACGATGGATCTTTGATAATTGTGGCTAACATTAATCCAAAATGTAGCGGCACAACAACCAAACCAACGGCGAGATCAAACAAAGCCAGACTGCTGAAAAGTGCTTTGGAAGGAGGGCGTATGGATTGACTCTTGCGTAATGCGACTAAGATGAGAATATTTCCAGTTGACGAAGATAAGAACACTATCGCGTCAATAACACAAATGACAGCAAATATACTTTTCGGGAATACTTGTAAGAACGAATAGCGAAGTAAATCAGGCGGCGAACACTTGAAAGTCTGTTCATTGTTGCTTTTGGAAGTGTCTTAGCTTAATCGTCTCTACTCTTTTTTGTTGATGGTAGTCTTTAGGATGTTGCTGCTGATACTGTCAAAACGGAAATGAAACCTTAAAAAAGGCCTCACTTATTGGTTCATTGCAGGTGATATTTTAAAAAGCTATCTTTTTCGCCAATAACCAAAGTGAAAAACAAATTAAAAGCAGCCAAATGCTCAACAGGGTTTAACTTCCCCATAAATTATGTCTGTCAACCTTTTAGCTGATATTGTTTTCAAGACACACCTGTCGCAGGTGTTTCGCACTTACGAGAAACTAACAACAGAATCAATGATAACCTAAAGGGAAAAAGCAATCAAACAAAATGTTCAACAGGAAGAATACAGTTTGTCAGAATTTTGGTTTCTAAGCATTGAAGCTATGACAATGCATAGTTTAATTTCAATGGTGATATTTTTCTTATGGAACTAACCAATCGAACATCTGGTTAACAAATTAGAAGTCAAAATATAATGTCGCTTTCTACAATATAACAAAAATCGTGCACAGAAGTTTTCAAATGAATCATACAGTCCCCCAGGTTACGAACAGGGTTATGTTAATTGGCGCATGCAGGATATGTATCTATCCATTAGCCAGCATCTAAATTGAGAAAATAGGCAGACGAAAGCCTCATACCAATACAACAGTGAACATTTTGAACCCCTTCAGTGTTCCTAGAAGCTTCGATTTCACGACCTCGGAATTATTACAGGGGAAGGCCTAAATGGCCTAAGATATTCAGATTTAATTCCAGTAAAAACTCGAGATTTCTTTGGCGAAACATCACCCCGGACTCTATTATATATAAAATAAGGCAAGCTAGCATTTTCGGAGAACCATCAGCAGCTTGGGAATTGAGCGGATAGAATTCTGTTTCCTAAAATTTTCTACGGCCTAAAGTTTCAGCTTACAACGCCGAACAGATCAACCTGTATTAGCTTACAAAATATACCTTTAAAAAGCTCGAAAACAATCTAAGAATTCAAAGCAGAGGGGGGTGCCCCTGTTATTAAACTGCAGCTGTGAATTATCTACATCTGTGTAAACCAAACGTGCCCACCGTTTGCAACTGAGAAACCGTCGGATCCGGTTAATTTGAAATTTCAAGTTCGTAAATGTTAGCTACACATAGCAGGCGATATTCATCAAAACCAGTCCAATTGCAAATTAAAAATGAACAAAGAAAGAGCAGCCCAAATTATCCAGTTTTTCTTCTGCCGTTTTGGCGGGGGAGCAAACACGACGTCTGTTTGCATGAGAAAAAAAAGAAACCGAAATGTATGAACTTTTAACAGGAAATATTCAGTCCAAAACATTTTTGATACAGTTTTAGGAATTTCGCTCTGCTAGAAGACCAGCAAACACAGTATTTCAACTGCTTATGCTTGTAGTTATCTTCTGCTTATAATTAAATCGCAAGTGAAAACCAGCGATCGGGCGCAGGTGATCATATTCACATAGAACCTGTCACCCTATGTGCTAAAAGGCATCCTTTTCTACGAGTACCTTCCTTCAAAAAGTGTACATTTTGGTTGTTATTTGGGGAAACTGGATTTTGAACAGTATGCCGTGGGCCGACCGCGTGGAACTTTATAGCACGCCCAATCATCGCTATGCATTTATAATGGCGGCATCGGTTTATCAAACTAGCAAAACTAAAGCCGAAATTAATTAAAACTGGCGAAAATGGAATAACACTCACAAAATTGCTGCTACGTTGTTTTGCTTTCTGCGGTCGGACTCATTTCGAGAGAGTCTATTCTTGAGCAGCAATTTCTTAAAAAGCACGAGAGGTATTCAGTCGGGTTATCTGAGGGCGAGGACGCACGATAGAAGTGGAAGCTTAATTTAGTGAACGTTCGAGACGTTTTCAAGAAGAGTTGTAACGTTTTACCAAGGAGTATAACTTCCATAGAAAATAGACTTTCAGATGACTTTCATTGATGCAAAATTAAAGGTAAGTATTTGGATGGGGGATTGAATGAAATAATGAAGTTTAAGGAGGCTCGCAACAGTTTTTTTGGCCTTGAAGTGTATCTTTTGAAGTCAAAATTTCGCATAGAAGATAAACTTCGATTTCCTTGATACTACACTACCTTTTCAACAAATGATCAAAGTTTATTTTCTCACTGGTTTCCTAGCAACAGCTGTCACCATAGCAACGGTAATAGACAACCCCTCATTTTAAATAATGTCGAATATCTCGAAAACTAGTCAGACACTTTATGACGAAACTTGAACTATTTGAACTACTCAACCTACACAACTTGTATGCGAAATTAGGGAAAAATCTGTAAGAGCGTTTTCACGTAAATCATGATTCATTTTTTACGGGCTGATTTTGGTCATCCCTGCAATTTTCTCCAATATTTCAAGAAAGATAAAACTTAACACTTTCTCTTTTCAGTTGAAGGATCTTTTATGATATCAAAACATTCTTAATGTACATTGAGCTTCCTAGGTGGCTGCGATTTTAAGATATTTATATTTAAAAACTGTTAAAATGCAGTACAAATCAGCCAAAAAGACCGTAACTTGCATAGATAGAAATATTTCTAAACTGCCCTTACAGATTTTTCTCTTAAACTGATTGACGATAGAATAATAATTCTTTTTGATGTTCCAGCAAGTTTTAGGCTGAATAAACATTTCGTTTATTAGATAAGAAGGCTGAATCTCGGTCAGGTTTCAGTCGTTATTAACTTTCAAAGAACAACAGTATTATTTTGTTTTTCCTGGTCTATTTCTCAGTTATTCACGTGCAATGAATGTTAATACACGCTGCGCTTGTGTCCTCTCGTGCATTTATAATTCCTTCTCATAATAATAAAAAATTTTCGTCTTCTGAGCTTCTTCCTGGAGACTCTTTGCCATTATTCTTTAAATACTGACTGACGTTTTAGCTTTTTTAATTACGGATTGCGTACATGTTAACGCCCACGATGGCATTACACTGGGGCCGAAAAATGACGAGAAACAAGCTCAGAGGACGAATATTTTTTTTTATTATGAGAAGGAATGTTATCATAAATACACGAGAGGACACAAGCGCAGCGTGTATTAATATTCATTGCACGTGAATAACCGAGAAATAGACCAGAAAAAAACGAAATAAAACTGTTTCTAGTTGAAAGGTAATAACGACTGAAACTTGACCAAGATCCAGCCTTCTTATCTAATAACAGAAATGTTTATTCAGCCTAAAACTTGCTGGAACATCAAAAAGAATTATTATTCTAACGTCAATCAGTTTAAGAGAAAAATCTGTAAGGGCAGTTTAGAAATATTTCTATTTATGCAAATTACGGTCTTTTTGGCTGATTTGCGCTGCATTTTAGCAGTTTTTAAATATAAATATCTTAAAATCGCAGCCACCTAGGAAGCTCAATGTACATTAAGAATGTTTTGATATCATAAAAGGTCCTTCAACTGAAAAGAGAAAGTGTTAAGTTTTATCGTTCTTGAAATATTGGAGAAAATTGCAGGAACGACCAAAATCAGCCCGTAAAAAATGAATCATGATTTACGTGAAAACGCTCTTACAGATTTTTCCCTAATTTCGCATACAAGTTGTGTAGGTTGAGTAGTTCAAATAGTTCAAGTTTCGTCATAAAGTGTCTGACTAGTTTTCGAGATATTCGACATTATTTAAAATGAGGGGTTGTCCATTACCGTTGCTATGGTGACAGCTGTTGCTAGGAAACCAGTGAGAAAATAAACTTTGATCATTTGTTGAAAAGGTAGTGTAGTATCAAGGAAATCGAAGTTTATCTTCTATGCGAAATTTTGACTTCAAAAGATACACTTCAAGGCCAAAAAAACTGTTGCGAGCCTCCTTAAGCTTAATTTTTAATAGTAATTATGATAATTAAAATAATTCTGTTGCGTTATTCTCAAAAAAAGGCCAATGTCACGCTTCACAGTACATGAGCCTTAAGAAACAAATAGAAGCATTAGAATAAGCGATCTGATGAAACTGAAAGCTGACGAAATAGCCCGTGTATCAAACTGTCATCTATGAGTTAGTATGCCTGCTCACTGTCGCGGGGCCTTACATTGAAGCGGATTATTACTTTGAGGAATAAGATTCACAACATCCACAAAAGATTTGAAATCATTTACGCGGAACAAATGATCTTGGTAAGGAACGCTACATATATCTCTCATCTCTTGAATTCCTGCGGTACTGTAACTTCCAACTGCAAGAACAAACACTTCCACGCCTGCGGCCTTCAGTAAATCGGCTTGCGGTATTGTCTGGCTATTGTTGACATTCGACTGACCATCAGTCATCACAAGCGCAGAGCGATGGTTCCCTGGAGATATACCTGAATTTGGATCTTCAAACAGCTGTGTTCTGGCCAATCGCAACGCTGCCTGCGTGTTGGTTGCGCCTCCGGTGTATGGTACGTTCATCAGCTTAAGCCTAGCTTGGCATCCCAGCACGAAAGAGAACAGGACCTTTGCACTGTTGGAAAATGTGATAGCAGCATAATCTGATCTATCGCCTTTTCTGTCAATCATCATGCGCAATGCTTTTACACCCTCTTGAAAGCTTTTGTTGCCTATTGAACCGGACTCATCTATAATGTATGCCACATTGTACACATCTACAACTGTGGTGGGGTTAATCGTAGGGTTGACAACATATATTCCTCCTGGCCGGTGAAAGAAATACTTCGCAATTTTGTTTGCGGTTTCAACTTTTGGGGGGATTGTCTTTAAAACTGGAAAAAAATGAATGCATAAGTAATTAGAGAAATGAATGAATAAACCAAATGAAAAAAAAAATGAGTGGGTGATTGAATGAGCGAATGAATGAATCAATAAATGGATAAATGAGAGTAAACTGTACTTCCCAACCTTCACCACAGGCTTACCACTACACGTTTGAGTGGTGGACTGTGCCAATGGTCAAATTAGCCTTTCTATACGATGATGACGGGAGCTTTTCGTTATTTGATTGTTAATATTCAGATGAAAGCTCTGGAGCAGTACTTTCCCGAGGTGCAGTTTATAATGGGTCTATTGCACTGTGCAAGGTGTTTCTAAGCTTTGAGTCTGTAAATGAGATCAACAAAAACAGGCCTGTTTCTCGAAAGTCCGGTAACTTTTCGGGCCCGAAGCTATATTCTAAAATCAAAATCTATAAAGCGTTGTCATAGTTTTAGCCTGCTTGTCAGCCCAACTTGTTTTATCAATTCGAATTTCATTGCACAGCTTTCAAAGCCAGCAAATTTGAGTCTTTAATGCAAACATCGCGCACATAAAATAGCTTTTCCTGAAATGTTTTCGGGACTTTGGAGAAACGGGCTCCAGGATCGGCATTGGCGGGGGTGGGGGAGGGGAAAGGGAGTAGTGCTATTAGCCGATATACTTAACATTTCTCTCAAAATTAGGAAGAACGTATATGTAGTGAAATATATATACCAGTAAATTTTACAGTTCTTTAGATTTACAGAAAAGATATATTAATTTCCATTTTTTGTGCAAACCTAATACCACCTACCCAGTTTTAAAATCCCCTGTATACCCGCTGATACCCAAAACCCCTGGTCGACTCCTATGAAAATAAATCAAGTTTACCATCATAAGTTGGCTTGATTGTTTTTCCAACCAAAACTTTTGCCAGGGAAATTTGAACAACCAGTCCACAGAGAACTGCTACAAAGGCAAGTCGGTCCATCTGATGATGTTGTCTTGGTGGTACAATGAAGGGCTTCTTTTCTCTTATTTTGGATCATTACTTCTTGGGCTCGCTGATTTATTCGCGCTTTTATAGCAAAACTCTCCCGGATGTCAAGCCAGTAAAGTCACTATAAGTAACACGAAATAACTGAACTTTAGGCCTTAGTGGTGACGTACAATACTAAATCTCTTTTACCACTCATGAAACGGAAGAAACAAGCGGATCGTTTGAGACAAGACGCCTAAATCATCAGATTACTTTGAGACGGTTCGAGACAAGACACGACAAAACCAAATGATAACCCTTATTGAATATGACAAAGCCAAAATACTAGTGGAAAAAGTGAGACAAATTTAATTTCTGCTAAAATAGCATAAACAAATTCTCTTTATTGCTACTTTCTCGTGCGTACACTCGCGAAGTTTTAAGTGCCTCTTATCTCGGTTCCGTTTAATTGGAGTGGAAGCATCTTGTAGCTTATGAAACGCAAACGTAACGGAACCTTGTTATCTAGAATTGATTAGTCACGTTTGTACATAGAGCAATGTTCATTCTCTCAGCCACGTTCAGTTGGGAGGATCTTGAGTTAACCCTCAGTAAGCCCTAGCAGTGACGACAATGAAATTTCTCTTTACATCATCGCTACTTATTCAAACATTTAAATGATGAGAATTAGGGAAGTTATCACCAACGATGAGATCTCCTGATATTTAGACCAATTCTCCCAACCATTTCCACAAGAAATGAATTGAGAACAGTAAGGAGAATATGCATTTTCATTTCAGGGCTTAAAGGTTAAGCTAAGTGAGAGACAACAATAAACATTGTGACGCGAAGCATTCTTTCCAAAAAAAATGCTAAGCGTTTTTGGCGTTATGGTTACCATTTTAGCGACAATTTACAAGAAATTTTCATGCAAATTCCCTAAATTAAGAAATTGGTAAATGAAAACGTTTTTCCAAAAGTCGCACTAGGAAAAATTTTAAAAAAAGGACGAAATCACAACGTTAAGGGCTTTATCCTGAGGGGTATTTAAAAACAGTTTGGTTGCTGACACTAGAACCCTTAAGTATCTTAATATACCGTATAAAAATATTTAAAAAATTCATGTCAAAGTTTTTCGCAAAGATTGTGCGAATCGTTTGTCCTTCCTCTTATGTCCTACTGATATTGTATTTAGCCTCGTCATTATTATCGAGACAAGTGTCACGTAAGTCTCAGACAAGGCTCATGGTTAACTTCGTACGTGCGAGGCCAGTCGGGTCTGAAGTGGCATCTTGAGGCCAGCCCGCTAAGCTATCACGCCAAGCTAATGAACTTGAACTTTGTTGGAGTTACCACAGGGACTTCGTAAGCGTTTCAGCGCATTAAAAACAAACTAAAAACAAAACAAAGCAAAAAATATCGTACTGTGACGTTTTGGCAAGACATTTCTGCTGTTCAAATTGTAAGCGTAATGGCCCAACATATGATGTACCGTTTTACCTCGAATATATAAAGTGCCCGGACGCTAGTTTAAAATTTCGGCCAAACTTGGTGGACGCTTGTTCGGGAGGAAATATGGTAATTACAAACCACTTAAGAGCTGGCGAAATGTGCCTCTGATATGTAATTTCCCTAGCAACAAAAACAGTGGAAAAGTCCTGACTTGTTAGGAAATTTGGAAGAACGAGGCTGCAGATGCCAGCAAATAGAAGACTACGAGTAGTCGATATCTTTCTTCAAGGTTAGTACTGAGAGAATGAAGAATCCAGAATGGTACGATGCTAGCGCCATTTCCGATTCCATCGCACTCCCTTTACTATCCTAAGAAAACTAACGTCTTTTCGCTCCGATTTCCCAGTCTATGCGGCAAATAGCTTTACTGTGAAGCTGTCTTTGTTGTCCCTAGGTACACTGCATGACATCGTCAGTAGCTTGTGAACGCAGTGGGTCAACAGAAGGATTGAAATCGGCTACACGGCTTTACAGAAAGAAGCCAAACTTGGCCAGGATAAGAAATGCAGAGCACTAGTTTTGCCGACCTCGTTTTATTTTACTTATTAACGGCAGCACCTGATCTTTTCCCTCCCACGACAAGTGCCCTCTCTTACAAGAATTTATCTACAGTTGGAGCGTTTAGACTAGCGAGTCCAAAAAATCACAAACTAATGACACGGCCAAAGGGATTCCACATTTTCATTCAATACCGTTCAACAATTTTAGATACCGCAATATAAACGTGTTTGGGCACCCTACTGAATGATGTTAAACGGATTCTGAAGGATATTGAAACATTTCAAAGGGGCTGTTACCCTTTTAGTATGATACATTGCCTAGATATGTCCACTAGCTGTGGCTTATTTTACAGCTCCAGGTGCACTTATTAACGTACCACTAGACTCTAGGAATTCTGTCAAGTGGAGGAGGTAACAATTTTATTCCTCTAATAAGTAAATGTCTGCAAGACCAATTTGACCTCAACAAAGCATGAAATTCTACCAATATTGACCAAGTAATGGAAAATAGTACCATATGGCAGCATGTAACAAGCCACCCAAGATATGTTTAACTCATACATTTATTCTTTGCATTTATCGACAACACAAGAACCAAACTTTCATGAATAACATACGTGGTGTAATTATTCTTTTTGTGCCTCAAAGGAGCCGATTATTTAAGAATGATAAGTAATTTAGAAACTGAGCAAAAGAAAATATCGCAACAGTGAAGTATGTTTACGATTTTTTCATTGGTTTTGAAGAGGGATGTGAGAACGATTTCGAGGTATCAATAATTTCAGAATATCTGTATGTCTCAATAAAACACACCCATTCGCTAAATTAAATAATAGAAAAAGGGACAACCGCTACCTAATAATGACCTACAACAACAACAACTTTTTGTTTGAGAGGACTCTTTTTTCCCCATGAAGTAAAAAGCCATTTTTCCACTTTCGTCTGGCAGGTCTCATTTAAGGTTCGTATGTGATTTAGCAGCCATTTAAGCAGAAATTCCGAATCCCGTAAACTGCTGGTGTTTTCCCTTGGGATATTAGGGCAAATTCACGCCAATTTTGCAATCGATTGCAAGTTTAGAATGTTATACACACAACTTGCTTTGCTTACGATTTTTTCATTGGTTTTGAAGAGGAATGTGAAAACGATTTCGAGGTATCAGTAATTTCAGAATATCCGTATGTCTCAGACCAAAGACAATCAAATCGTCGTGAAATTGCAGCGAACATCTCCTGCAGCTTGACAAGGGATCTGAACTCAATGCCCCCCTTCCCCCCCAGTCATCAAAAAACAACTTTGTAAACAGCCCTTGAACTTGATCTAGGTTGAACGTAAAAGAAAAGGCAGTAGAACGTGCTTTAAAGTTGCTATCCTGGTTGGGCAGGCAAGAAAAAATAAGCTATGGCTACTAAGCTTCACCAAGAGATTACGATGTGTGATTAATTCATAATTTCTTGGCATCAGGCATATCTTATTTGTAAAACAGTGACGCACATAGATTATATATTTTTCTTGGATATCTTCTAGCTTTTACAGTTTGTTCGCCTTTTGTATGTTATACGAGAGCTTTCTAATATCCACACCTCCACACGATCGCGTATAACTTTATACAGCACAACTGATCCAACTTGGAAGCCGTACTCGCTGGTTTAGTACATAGGTAACTTAAATTAAATAGTTCCCTTTAAGTTTACAGTTTTGACAAAGAAAGCCTAGAAACAAAACTTGAGAATAAGAAGAAATCTCCATACTTAGCAATTTTGATTACGTTTGTTTTTTCAACCAGATTGGTTTCTATATAGCTTAAAGCTTCTGCCGTATAAGTGAGTGACACGAATGACATTTCTAATTACTAAGTGCAGTAGTCCAGGAATTCTTTTGAACAATGCCGTCTCCGCAGATTCTGCTCCCTTTGAATATCGTGATTGAAATAATTGCAACGAATATTTTCTGAACAATACACCTGCTATGTACACATTTGGATAAATAAATAAATAACTTAATACATTTTTTGCAATTCTGAAATACCGTATAGAAAATTTTTTTGCAGATTTTATTGAAAAATTCAACACAAGAAATTCTGCAAAAATCTCATTTCATATGGTACGTTAATATAACCAACAACTAAATTCTTTGAATTTAGTCCATATTTTTTTACTTGAAAACCAAGTTTCCAAGAAGATAGTTTTCTTGTCTCTCTTAGCTTTGTACAAAATTCTCCCTGGCAGTGAAATGTCACAATAACAGGGAACTGAACCGAAGAAAACATTGATGTGCCGGACAGGCGCCAAAACAGGCGTTTTTTTTCCGTCCGTGGCGAGAAGCACAATTACGCCGATAAATGCAACACAGGAATACCCGTTGCGGGTGAAGCAACGAAAAGGTTGACGTCATAGTCGGCTACCGGAAGTCCGTTTCGCACGTTTGACGTTATCAGGTTAGGCCACAGGCGTCAAGACCAGCGATTTCCTATCCGTGACTGGAAGCACAGGCAGCAGAGCACTTCCGGATGCGAATGAAGGGTTCAGGACGTCAACCTTGTCGTTGCTAAGCCCGTCAAGCTCCAGCGTCATTTACAAATTCTCCTTACCGTTCTTCATACAATTCTTTGATTACTAGTTAGGAAAACTTGTTTTAGCATCAAGACATTTCATATTCAGTAACATTTTCTTTAGTTCTCATGATATGTATGTTATTATGCAGAAAATTTTGGGCCTTAAAGGGTAAGAACCCTGAAGCCTTTGCTGCAGCATTTTGGCTTGATGCGGACATTAAAAGTTCTCATCCCATCCTGACAGATCGTCTGGCGGCACGTCCATGTCCTTTGCGTAATGATCGAAGTTGCTGTAGTCTGTGGTGCTTTTAACCTGAAAAATAAAGATCCGTAAGGGTGCATAGCATACTAATAGCGATGTGAGCGAACATGATTCGCATTCGAACAAAATCCAAGTTTTCACAAATTATACGGACTATTTCAATGGTTCAAGCACCTCCCAAGCACATTCCCTGCTATATGGGCTGCTTCACCGGAAAGACCAGCTGCTTTAGAAAGAGAAAGACGTAACCCTGTGGAAGTGTAGTTTGGGGCCTCACTGAGCAACAAAAATGCTATTGCTGCGTGAGTGCGTTGGTGCATGTGTTCTTCTGGCATGAGTGAGGGAGTAAATAGCCATAGAAAATTAAAGAAATAAACAGATTAAACCATTGCACTTTCCACGACAATCTTCCTTCCTGTACACTAAAAATGCCTTAGAAGAACCACTTTTGGCTAGAGTTGAGCGTACGACTGGCCTGATTCTCTGTTCTGCTTATTGAATAGTTGTTTCAATTCAGAAGGGCTTTGTGCATCCAGCAATCGAGCAATCGATACGCCTTTTGTCCAAACGGGCTCATACTGCCCTGATTAAGCGGATGCTCAACCTCCGAGCTACAAGGATGTCTTGAAGAGAGTACTTAAAGGAGCTACGTCACGGATAACGCAACTTGAAAAAGCTGGCAAGTTTTTTCAAGTTTGTCATTCGTTATCCGTCTTAATCTCCCTCAGTCGTAACCATCCTTGTTTAGTTTTGGTTAATTATTACTTCTTTGGTGTTTTCCTAACTTAGGAAACTATTATTTTGAGGTTTCCGTTAATGAGAAAATAATTTTGTCAGATCAGAAAAATGAATGAAAACGCCGTGACATAGTTCCTTTTATTAACAGTAAACTGGCAGAATTACCTTTGGTGCGATTGGAGGCTCAAGATTTCTTTCCAAAAGACCCTGCCAGTGAAAACCTTGGAACCATCTGAAGAAGAAAACTACTTGTTAGCAAAAACCGCAAGGAAAAAAATGCTCTGGCGAGTAATTTGTGTTCGGAGGTCTCAATGAAATGCTCCTAGAGAAAAAAAGGAATATATCAAATGAAAACAAACCATTATAAGTTCTCAGGCTTTTTTCTGAGACAAGAGGGAAAACCTTGAAAACTTTGGACCATTTTTTTTAAGCCGCAGGTATTTCCATCCTAATTATTTTCAGCAAACTAGTAGGGTAATTTCAATCAAGACTGGACCATTAGTTTTGGGCCTTTTTGATTTCATTGTCTTTTATTTTTTTCAAGTTATATCAATCAGCAGGTGGCATCCCCTCCCCCTCCCCCATGGCTTATGGAGAATATGTGTAACATATATATCAATCTCTTACTTGTGCTTCTTGACATCGGTAAGTCCATCCTTTTGATATCCCAGCCGTTCTGTAGGGCTTTCTCTGCAAAGCCTTCTTATGAGGTTTTGAGGATTGCGGCCGATCTTTTTGGGAAACTCAATAACATCCATTCCTCGGAGAATAATGTTGTATGTCTTCATTGGGTCAGAGCCATAAAATGGCGGACTGAAAAGGGCATGGAAGTGTATGTTATTATAAAGTGACCTTGTTTCCGCATTCATCGGGACTTTCACTACGAGACGCGTTCCTAATAGACGATAGTTTTAATATGGTATTCTATATTGTTGTAGATTATGCAGAAAATCAGGATAAACTAACTAGTGAGTTATAGGAAACCTAAAATGAAAGAAATGGTGATAAAGACTTGCACTTCATGACATATAAAAGCACAATGGAACTTCGTTGATCTAGCTAACAACGGTACACGACATTATGGCTGATAACCGGTCTAACAAAAGGCGGATTCTCGTATATACAATAACTAGGTCGCTGAATTGACACGGGATGGCCATAACGAGGGTTTCACTGTAGTTACAAAAAACAAAAACAAAAAAGACAGCAATTTAGTCAAATATTAAAGTTTTTTTCAGGATGATATTACAAACTAACCTTCCAGTGAGAAGCTCAAAGATGAGAATTCCCAGAGACCAGCAATCGGCAGACAAGTCATGACCCTAAAAAATGAATTTCCAATTCGAGTTGTGTAAGACACAGAATCTACAATGAATTATTAAATTTCAACCAGGAAAAGGCTTCAGTCTTAGGATAAACAAACTGTAGTCTTATTTCTTAAAAGGTATTGTAAGAGTCATGAATCCCCATTACATTTTTCCATTCCTTGCTACTTCATTCCAACCACTTTGTTATTACTGTGAACTTGTTATTGTTTTACTTATGATTCTCTCTGACTGTTGTTGTTGTACTCCATTTGCACCTCTACACCCATACAACCCCTGTTTCCATACCATCTCCGCCCGTCCCATAACAATCTCATATCCCGTTCTTCCTCTATTCCTTGCCTTTTTCAAGTTATCTATACCCTCACTGTTTTGCCAGATTCCCACTACTTATCTTCCTTCAAAAGTGGTGTAATATCTCGAATATTTACCTTGTTCAGAATGATTTCTGGCGCAACATATTCTGGTGTTCCACAAAATGTCCATGTTTTTCTTCCGAATCCGATTCTCTTAGCGAAACCAAAGTCCACCTGAAAGAACCAAAAAGTGTCGGGTTAGTGTGAATACATTATTAGGGTGGACCAACGAAAATGATAATTCCTATTAAAATCCACGTACTGATCACACTAACCAGAGATAATATATATCAACGGCAGGAGCAATAAAAACAAAACAAACAGACCAATAATAGTAGTACCATCAGCCAAGTTGAGGGGTTATGGCTGTGGATCGTTCTCATTTCTGCAACTAAACTATGGAACTCATTACCGGAACCTGTCCGCCATCACGATGATTTTGCAAACTTCAAAACTGCCTTAAAGACTCACTTATTCCGCGAACATTTTAACTAAGTAGAATTAATGCCTACAGTGTAAATATTAGTAGTTAGTATTCTTACATATTTATGTTCTTCTATATATATTTTAGTTAAGTATTTTTATATTTTATGGTTTTTATCACTGATGTAAATTCTCTAATCTATTTTAAATATTACTATTACGTTGTAAAGCGCCATGAGCCCTTGGATATGGCGCTATAGAAATGCTTTTTATTATTTCTTATTTCTTCTTCTTCTTCTTCTTCTTCTTCTTATTATTATTATTATTATTATTATTATTAGTATTATTATTAGTATTATTATTAGTATTATTATTAAGAAAAGTTATCATCTTTAACTTACCAGTTTCACATATCCATCTTTGTCCAGGAGCAAATTTTCCGGCTAATGGAAAAAGAATAAGAATAAAGCGGAAATTTTAACCGGGGCCCCAAACAGTTCGTTTCGGGGAATATCTGTTCAGAAGTCCTAAATCGCCCGAGATATTCGAATTTAACTGCAGTAAAAACTAGAGATTTCTTTGGCGAGACATCACCTCAGACTTTCTTAGCAAGGGAACTCATTAATCCCTATTGTTTTCAGAAGGAAAAATACGTCATTAGAGTGTAACATAAGGCCAGCTAGCAGCATAGGATTCTGTTCCCTAAAATTTTCTGCAGCCCAAATTTTTAGCTTAATACTCCGAACAGAACAACCTGTATAAGCTAACACAAATATGCCTTTGAAAAGCTCTGAAGCAATCTGAGAAAGTAGAAAATGATATATTTAAAGCATTTTGCACAAAAAATTTCCGTTGGGTGCCCCTGTTTTAAGTCAAGACGGTAAAGCATTATAATTTTGTCTCAAACGCAGCCAGAGAGTGTGAATGAATTTCAAACGAAAATTACACTCCAATTTTAGGGTAAGCACTTTGTTATACTGGTTGGCCAGCGCTCAGACGTGGTGTTTATTAGTACTTTAACAGGCCAGATACTACTAAAAGAGTAATTTCGATACAAAGTTACCTTCAAATCGCGATAGACAATCCCTCTCGAATGAAGATACTCAAACGCTTCCACTACGCAGGCCACGAAAAACCGAGCGGTGGAATCATCGAAAAATCCCCTGTATAACAGAATGGCAAAGACAAAAGTTCATACGATGTGTATATGAATTTTAAAAATGCATATGAACGGCGGGAGAAAAGAACTCGGAAAACGTTCAAAGAACGGCACAACAACCAACAAGAAACTCAACCAAAAAAGATGTCGAATCCAGGAGAACTTAAAATTGGAATGTTGGTGAGCGGCTAGTGCTCTCACTACTTGAAACAGCCCTGCTTCTGATTAGATATGAGTTGACACAGACACTCATTATATGGAATTACAGAGTACTGTTAATTAGGTTTGATTTGCATGAGTTTTCCCAAGTAAAGATTTCATCCAAGTGAACGGTTTCACTTTGAGACTTATAAAGAAGGGAAAGATAAGAGGAGAGGAGAAGCCCAACAAGAAAACCCGAATGTGGCTGTAGGTGCAAATACTTATCTTCTCACCTGTCTCTTAGTATAGTCCACAACTCTCCACCCAAGCAGACCTCCAGCAGCATGTAAACGTACTTGCGATCCTTAAAGGTCCGGTATAACCTAAAGTTACCAAAAAAGAAAATAGGCAAAGAAAGTCTCTACGATTTTCGATTTTCTGAGGGGATATGCATTCTCTAGCATTGGTATAGTGAAGTATGGTACAAAGCTACAATCAGTGTCACTGTCGGTACAATTGTGTCTCCCTCCCTCTCCCACTAGGCAATGTTGGAAAAAAGTTTCAACCAAATTGTTGAAGACAAGCGCTCACAACACTATGCAACATTGAATAGGGGAAGGAGGGGAGGGTGTTTCAACGACTTGTGTCACTGGTTGTATATGATTTAAAAGAATCATATATCTTTGAAATTAATTATGAAATTGCGTGATACTTCTAAACGACTGTTAAAATCAAGTCATACGTTGAAGCCTATTTTGCCTGTGCTATCCGTACAGATATCTTCACTAAGCATGCACTGATTTCCTCTTTGAATGGTAGGCTCCTTAAAAAGTATTCAGCAGTTAAAATGCGTCAACAACAATAATTTTAGCCCCCCGTAGCGCGTTACATCAAATGTGCTTCTAGAGCAGTTTTTTGCCGGCTTAAAAGCGCACTTGAACAAAGCAAACTTAAAAACCCACAAGAAGGACAGTCTTGTGAAGGAACTGTAGTGCTATATGAAACAAGCTAGTTATGTGGTTTTTTTTACAATGGTTTATAATTTACATCGGTTTACCTTTGTAACCCGTGGACTTGCTAAAACGTTATCTGGTTACATCTATTTTTAAATTTTGACGGGTTACATTGGTAACCCGTAAACACGCGCCGCAAATGTCCTCAGCTCTTTGATTATTATGTCCAGATCGTAGTAGAAATAGCTCGTCTCGTTTAATTTATATGAGACCGGTGCAAAAAAGGCATTGTGCTGTTATAAAGAAAGCGTTAGGAATAATTTCAGCTGGATTTTAGTGTCTGCTGGAGTATAAGTACGGCGCCTCCATTTACTCCGGTATTTTACAAGCCGTCTAAAGTTGGTGATGCTATTTGATTTAGCGTTGTGCATATCTTATTTTGGAATTTTCAAACGCTTCTTTTCTTACCACATCGCATCACATCAAATGATAAGCGTTTTCTGTTGGCTTAAGGCTTGGACATCTAGCAAAATGGTTAAACGCAGTTGTATGGGAGTGATTTTGGTGTCCTCTATTCACCGGTACATGTTGGTCTGTAGCCAATGCCAGTTTTCTGTGTTTTACGTGTAAACGAAAGGTTTGGCTTCTCCTTTCTCCATTTTGGAAAACTTCAGAGCCGTCTGAGACACCACGCATTTTATCCCAACCATATATACTTGTCAATTTTCAAGAAGTAGTTTGCGATCAAAGACCTGTATGCCGTGACACGTAATTAAAGCCTTTTCTGTTCGATACGTAGCTACCTCACCTGACACAACCATTAATTCGATTTGTGTCTAAGGCATATAACTTCATGTACATTTGACGTCCGTCAGCGCGATGCAGGTGGAAAGCAGTATTAGGTCTTACTTGCAGATGAAGGGTGAGTTCGCTTGAGCCATGATCTTCTTCTCTGAGTAAATGTGCTCTTGCTGCCGCGTGTCGAGAATGTGTTTCTTCTTCAGGCACTTTAGAGCGTAAGTTCGTTTGTCCTTAACATTTTGAACCTGAAAAAGAAAGCAGTGGACATATCAATTTTGTTGTTTATTAAAACGGCAATGAGCTTACTGCATCTGCGTTTCGCCCAGCGACAAACGGAGAACAAGAGGCGAGGAGAGTTGACAACAGTTCAATCTATTAGTCAGCTGACGAAAGAGAATAAGCGTGCAAGAAGCTAAACGAGGGCAAGAGTTGACAAGAATTCAAAATCTTTGAGATTGCGCAGAGTCAATGAGTGTGTATCACAGAGGCCAAAGGAAGGCACAAAGCAGATTCAAACGTCGAACCAATAATAGCTCACGAATTTGCAACTATCTTTAACTCTAGGAAAATCTCCTCTACGTTAAGCCTGGGATTCAGCGCACCGCTTACATTCCATATTAGTTACAAGACTTTGGCGGGACGTTTGACCAGTGTGAAATTATAATATCTGTGTACTCTCACCAGTTCCACGCGTCCAAATCCTCCGATTCCAAGAGTAGTGATCACTTCCAACTCATCCAGAGTCAAATCCTCAAACTGCTTGGAGATTTTCCTTTCTTCGTCATAACTGCTGTCCAGCTTAGAAGCAGAAAGGCATCTGCAGGGAAATAGAAAATATATGACAGGGGGTTAGGTTTTTTAAGACAGAATCTTTGGTGTTAAAGAGTGGAACACTTCAGTCTGATATTAAGATCGGCAATCTTTAATCCTCATGGAATCAACGAACATTTACATGTATATACCGCTCACCACCCATACTTCCTCTAGTCAAGCCGTAACGAAAGACTAACGCTCGAAACGTCAGCTTTTGAATAACCACGGCCAATTTACCTTATATTAATTTACTTGATATCAACTTAAAATAAAAGATAAGGCTGACTATGTTGCCCTGGGTCAAAATGGGGTTAAGAGAACTCATACAAGCCATAGACTACTTCGAAACGTGAGCGGTCAAAGAAACGTCGCTTATCGCCCTTGTTTAGAACACAAAATTCTGGATTTATCAACTGAGTTGATAAGACAGATTGGCCACCGTAAAGAGATTGAAAGCTGACGTTTCGAGCGTTAGCCCTTAGCGTTAGCCCTTCGTACATCGCTGCCGTTTTCAGTGAATACCATGATAGTTCGGTGACGTATTTTCAGTAGTTTTCGTTTTTATTAAATTGCTAACTAAACAACATGTTTGCAATTTTCCGGTGGACCATCGTATTTTTAAAGCAACTAGACATTACGGGCAGTGAACTCAAAACCACAGCAAACTTTGTTTTCCATTTAGTAAAATAATGGGAGCGCGGTGGTGTAGTGGGTAGCGCATGGGACTTCAGGTCTGAAGGTCGGTGATTGGAGGCCTGGTCCCTCCAGCTGCATTCTTGTTGTTTCTTTAGACAAGAAATTTTGATCTACACTGTCTCTTTTCACACAGGTGTATAAAATGGGTACCGGCCACATACTGCCTGGGTGACCCTGCGATGGACGAGCATCCCCTCCAGGGGTAGTAGCAACACCCTCATTTGCTTCATGCTACAGAAGCCGGGTCAAGCCCCGTCCGTGTGGGCCTCTTGTAGATCTTGTGCGACTTTACCTTTACCGTTAACTAATAACAATGAAATCATAGGAGACCCAAGCATAATATTAGCATATGACTATTGGTTCTTAATGATGGCGTTTCAAAATTTAAAACTCTCCATAAATAAAGGCGGCCCCCCCCCCCCCCCTTCGTTGTTTTCTTCTCGCACCAGAAATAATAATACTGTAGCAAAACAAGAGCTAATTATGAAAGCTAATTATTAATATCTATTAACTTGTGTCAGTAGTAAATAAAGAAAACATAAGGTTTTCTTTCTGCATGCTTCACAGCTAACTTCCTACAAACAAGTAAACAAACAAACAAACAAACAAACAAGCAAGCAGAATACATACAAAACAAAACATTTCATACAGAATTCAATTCTAAGTACATGTAACGTCATATACGTACCTGGCCATTTAAAAGTATGTCCAAAGGAATACGATACTTCACATAGCTGGTGCACGTTCCCCGCGCGCGGTGAGAAAACGAGAGCGAAAATTTTGTCCTCGCTGGGTGACACTTCCAACAAATCGGCATGATAAAAAACATGGCAAAAAAGTAACATGCTCCACTGGGGTTTGATTTGACTTTGGCGCCCAACGCTGTTCGCTCTAATGTGGCCCATCGTGATCCCCACGGGACTTCACAGCGACTATTTCGACGTGTTACGAGTTTGACGAGGGGCTAGTTTCCTTAGGTCACAAGCTGTTTGCTATTGGTCTTCAAACACACATTGAAACACATTGGAGTAAGAATGGGAACTGAAACTGATTAGGGGAGAACATTTGAACCGATTTTAAACTCGAGTGGAGCGGGGGAGCACGGTAAGACACCTTCCTTGTGTTTACCTGTGTTAATTTTGTAGAACGTGGTTTAAATTGCCCGGAAACGCTGTTAAAGGATATCAGGCAACACAATTTTTATTCAGTTAGTTCGCTTTTATTTATGACTAAAAGGATAATTTTGAAACGCCATACAAACTCTTATTTTAAAACCTTAGCCTGGGTTTCCTATGAATAAAATATACTCTCTTCCTCTGTGTTACCTCGTTGCTCCTCTTTCTTCGTCACCATAGTCTTTTTTCCTAAGTTCATCAAGGTTGCCAATCAAAGCCTTGAATGCGCTGCAACAGAACACACAAGAAAGGATTTCATTTGGTTTATGACATTTCCACACGCTCTAATTGGTTGGCTGGGAGTTTGCAAAGCGTCTTTAATGGGACGTAAGACAATGAAGCCAAGTTACTGTTATTTAATTAGCAGTTAACTTGAAAAAAGCCTGATGTCACTCAAATTAATTCGGGAGAATACTAATTTGCTTTTTTTATGCAAATGCCTATGTGCACATAAATTTCTCACTTATCTTGAACTCCCTTTCTTGGTTCTATACGTCAGATTATGACATGTATAAAGGTTGCAATGTAAAATGATATTTAAAACTAGGCTCACAGAAGCACACTCACGTTCTTTCGACAACCAGGCATTCCACGCCCGGTGACTCGGCGATTACGTTTGCAGTCCTGCGATCTTCGCTAGAGAAAAGACACAAATTAAAGGTAGAAGGTAAGATGGTACTTCTCCAAAGCTAGATGGTATTTTCATGGAGATTAACTGTCTCATAAAAATTGGGGAATAACTTAGAAGAACCTTCTCAAGGCGACAACTGACAACTGAGTTGGTCGATCCAAATAACATCCTCGAATCGCGATTGCATAACCGATCTTTATATCACGCAATAAAATAGTCAAACTTTTTGAGCTTAAATGGGAAATATACCTCAAAAGAGATTTTTCTCCAAAATAATCTCCCCTTTGGAGTCTTCTGATTTCTTGAGGCTCATCATATCCAGCGACCCTCTGGGTAACGATCACCTGTAGCGAAACAATGTTAACGTATATCTGATTAAGTTTCTTTCAGTTGGTTTGGTGCCACTGTGACAAGAACGCACATTTTCTGCTCGCAGTGCACCATGGGATGGAGGAAAAGTTTTGGAAGAGGAGCGTGCCCGCCCTCAAGAGGAGGAAAAGGAAGGGCTCTGTCTTAGATAGGTGTTTGTTGAATCTTTCACCCAAGAGTGAAAACTTAAGTTATAAAGGGTGGTTTGTTTCTTTTATTTATTTGCTTACTTGCTCGCCGGTTTGTGTTTATATCTTGCGAAGTGAAATTTGGGATCTTTTTCCCAGCATTTGTAAAATTGAGAGTGGGGAGAATGGTCTTCGAAATTAACTGGATGGACGTATTTCTACGATAGACACGTCAAGTAGTTCCGGTACGTTTTTAAAAGGGAATTTATATTTACAGTAAGTTAAAAGAAAAAAAAATACCAGGAAGACATACCGATCCCTTATTGATGATGTAAAATGTGTCTCCTCTCTCTCCCTCGCGGATTATAAAGTCTTCGCCATGATAATAATCCTAACAGCCAAGACAAAGAAGATAAATATAAATACATGATATTTTGAGAGGAAAGCGGCCGTTACAGCCAGATTCAAAGTGAATAGCTTACACCCAGGAGTCATCTTGTCTATGATCGATCCCCCGGGTAAGGGTAGTTCAGATCCAGATAAATCGAGATCCAGCTGGAATTTGGAATGCTGCTATTTGTGGAGGGCGGGAAACCTTAAACCTCGGAATCGATCTCAAGACACAATGGTGGCAAAGTCCTTTTTCCAGTGCTCCACCCTTGCTCCCAGGAGACGAGAAAATGACACCAACTGATGAAACCTTAATCAACGATTTCTTTCGTCAATGTCGCTTTCAGCGTTCTCAGAACATCCGTCTTGAGGTATCTTACTTGTTATGAAGGCCAACTTCAATGTGTATTATTATGAACGTCTCTTATCGTCAATGTCGTTTTCCTTGCAATTCTAGTTTTTCGATGCTTTACAATTCCTCCGTCATTTGTCAGTTCAGTAGTGGTAAAGCAAAGGTCTGGGTTCCCAATCCTGTTGCTTTACGTGAAGGCAAAACATATAACGTGCGCTATTATCACCTCTTCTAAAACATCTCCGAGCTTGGCAAATTCTTGGTCAGACAAGTTTTTCAAAAGAGGAACACTGAAAGACAAAAGGATAGGGTGTTTGTTTTTGCTTCGAATTCTGATTGACATGCTACAATGTAATATGTGCCATGCCTGGCGTTAGTTGTATTATGGGCTAGATACCAATTTGTTTTGTTTGGAGATGATAACAACAGGTCTCATTTATCGAGTTTTGTTGCAAAACAAAACAAAAAAAAAACCTTCCATACCAGTAGCTGGTTTATGTTGAAAGTGAATTACCGATAAACGACGGACGGAGGATCCTTGCAGTGAATTTAGCAGCTTTCATATCACAAATGAACAACCCCCATTTGGCTCTAAGGCAGGAGTTCGATTACCTTTCAAGCCTATTTTATTTCAATTTTCGTGTTCAGGCTCTTTGTGACCTGTAAAGTTGCCAATTAAAGTCACTGCGCGAATTCTCCTGGCTCTTCTGTGTACCTTTTAAGGAATGCGATATGTTCGGCTTGTCTCATCATACCAGTTCTCATCATGATCATCTGAAAAACACTACGATCTATGATCCAAAGCTTTGCACTGTCTATAGCTAGAAAACAAAAGGAAAACAAAACTTAAAGTACTCGCCCAAGAAATGGTTTATTCCACTTACCCTAACCTTACTGCATGAGCAAGCTTTCCCGTACAATCGATGAGATAAAATCAGTTAACATTTGCATCCAGTGCAGTTGACTCCCTCATTCAACGACATTAGTTTTCTGGCGTCTTTGGCTTGGGTATAATGGTAGTCTGCTGTTGTTAGTTGACAACCCTGGACAAATTAACTAGACGAGACCAATTCAAAATGCGTGGGTATTTCGCCATTCCCGGCTTGAAAGAGAACACGTAGAGATGTTTTGCCTCCCTTTCCCTCACTTTCTGATTGCAAAGAGACATTGACAAGGGGTGAGCAGGAAGAATTATCATTGTAAGAATGTGTGGGCTTCAACCAGCTTCCTTGGCAGAATAGACTGTTTAGGTGAATTTCATTAAGTGTGACAGTTGTGCTGAATTCAATACGTCCATGAATTATCGGCGACACTTGCTTGCTCTCAATTAAACTTATCAAACACGTTTTTTAGACAGGTAATCTCTTTCGTAATTTGACAGCTAAGATTAAGAAGAAAATAAGGATTTGAAGCCTGGAATGTGACAGTCTGTCTATCTGTCTGGCATGATCTTTCGAGTGAGAGTCAGTCCTGAAGATGACTCTTGTTGGTGATGTTGACTGACTTTTCGACAGACTAAGCGAAAGTCACCTTCAGATTCAAGATGAAGCAGAATACAGAGTTAACAAGTCTATTATATATTTCAATAACTTATGATTGGTACCTTTAACAGATGCTGTTCGTTTACAGTTGTACAAGATGGCCAGCTCGCCAAACACTGTTCCTCCACTCATTTCACCTAGTATTTCACCATCTTTTGTCACTTCTAGGCGACCCTCTGAAACAATCCAAATTATCCATGAATCACTGAACATTCTAATAACTTCACAACTGTTCCACGTCCATTTACATGATTTAACCTCTTAAAGTACATTCCCGAGCTAGTAAATTAGAGCTTGTACTGGAATTTTATTATAAACGTCATTTCGCTGGGCTTTATAAATCATTTCCACAGTTTAAGAGAAAATGTTTCAAGGGGCCTTTTTAGCCTTAAAATCTCGCTTCGATTTCCTACGTTGTGTAAGTTAGCCAGACCTTCCCTTGTGAACTAAGCGAGAATCAGTTACAGTGCTACAAGTGACTCGGTAATCAGAGCTCGAGCTACACTGATCCGCCCCTGATCCCAGTCGGAAGGCTGACCATCAACCCTCCTTTCCTGATTCTGTCGGTTTGTTGTGATATTTCACTGATAGTCATTTTAATACCTAGTTAGAGGGAAATAAGTGATGACAAAGTGTCTTTTCCAAGGAAACAAACCCACATACCCTTGGTAAAAATGCATACGGGCCACAGGCAGCCCACACTGCAGGTGGAGGCCTGTGACCCGTAACTTTACATGGCCAGTGGCTCGCCTGTGACTCCAGTTTCATTGTCACTTATTCAACAACTAGGATGCAACTATGAGTTTCGAATTTTTCCTCCAGTACGCGTTTCGCGGCAAAGAAATCCAGCGGAGTAAATTTAACTCAAGTGTGCAGTCGCATTTTAAGGAGATTCGAGGTCCCTTTGAGTAATCTCATGGAACGACTGCTACGGGAGCTACCTCAACCTTAAACTGCTTAGCAGTGCACAGAAGCTAGAAATTATTCTTGCACTGAAACACCAAAAAATTAAATAGAAAGTTCATCAGAGCTCTCGGGGACTCATCCAAGTCCCTTTGTGTGGTGACATGTTTCCCCAACAAAGGAGTCTTTGATCATTATGCGTTTGTGGAAAAATCCCCACCTACCCCTCCCCTAACCTAACATAAACACTAATTTATTAACTTATTATCACTTAGGGCAAAATGTTCGGTTAGGGGAGGAGTAGGTGGGGAGTTTCCCACAAACGCATAATGATGAATCTTCACGCTGTTACTTAGAAATTGTCAGGTCCATCTCTATGTCCTACCTGCGATAACATACAATGCGTGGCCGATATCTCCCTCCTGGACAATCATGTCGTTCTTGTTGTAACTCTTTGGGTACATACAGTCCACTATCTCACGCACTTGAGCTGACTCCAGGTTCTTCAGGAAATCATTCTCATTGATAGCGTCCTTGATGAGCTGCTTGGATCTAAGCAAAACAACGGACACAAAAGCGATTATTTGGCATTTAACGTTTACAGCAACAACAATTACAGTAACTATTATCAATTCAACCATCTACTATTGATTCCCGTCTCTCTTTGGTAAGTTATAATCAGTCAACTATAGAAAAACATTTTGCCATACGGTCAACTTCACCTTTTGGACACACGTCATTGCCGCAAGCGCTTCTCGCTATTGCGGATAGTACTTGATTTACCAGAAAAAACAAACAAACAAACAAATAAATAAACAAAAAAATAAATTAGAGTTTTCTGAAAAAAGTCGTATGGGGCAGCCTTTCATGTATCAGTAGTTTCCAAGTTCAGAGCTTTTCTCCTATTCAGGTTGTTTATGATAGCCATCCTATTCCTGTGTACGTACCGTGCAGTACTATCTGTTGATCTTTGATCAAGAACAACTACGTGATCATTATTTTCTTTTCAATTTCCCCCAGTGCGAGCGGAGCACCATTGCTAAGCAAATTTGGTAACCTATCAAGCCAAGAAATTTTGGTAGTGACGTAATAGTCACGTGACCGTCCGTCCGTCCGTCTGCACCACAGGGTCACCGTGATATTAACCCTGTGCTGTATCCCGTATTTTTGGCGCGAAATCGCATGGTGACCCAAGTCTCGTGCCCAGAGCCCGCGCGCATTTACGGTCAGCGGGATCGAAATCCTTGGTGCTGACCAAAAGGAATGCAGCCTCTGGGAACGAGATTGATGGTGACCCGCGTTATAGCAAAACAACCAAAGACAACAAAAGTCAAAAACAAATTTGTTTATGAAAAAAAAAGTTCAAAAAAATACTCAGTTGTCTTTTTGGTGGAAGGCGAAAAGTTCAATTTAGGCGAAAAAAATTAGGCGATAAAGTTCAGGGGAAAAGTTCAAAAGTTCAAATTTGCCTTGTCGGTTCTGTTGCGAACTCGGTCGGCACACCGCTAGCCTCCCACGCAGTCATTTTTAGGGGAGTCATATTACCCTCCTTCCCACGCAGTACTAAATTTTTCCAAAAGCATTAAATGCAGGGATAATTATATAAACGACATTCTCTGAGTTTTCAAATGGTACATTTAACTTAGAAATGTAGGAATATGTATACTCTATAAGCTTTCAAATGCACTGGTGTTAAACTTAGAAATCCGTCGAGAGATTTTCAAACTGATAAAGTCAACGCAAGAGATAAGCTCTTATGTGTTATGTGTTATGTGTTATCACAAATGGTGATTGTAAACTAGACTACGTCAGAACTACGCGTTACAAACTAGGACTAGCAGTCCCCCCTGCTTTAATAGGGAATGTCATGCAAGAAGAGCATGCGAACTTGCATTGTTAAAACCTCCCTCGCCCTTCGATGAAAGGTAACAGAAACGCTAACGGATACGCCAGCGAACTCGAGTTTGAGAGATTTCGCTGCTGAAACGCACTTGGTTGTTGTGCCATGTGTGATATTTTCATCTCATTTATCGTGATATCATCTCGCTTGGTCCTTTGTCGTGTTACTGTATGTCTATGTCAAGTCATAGAAGTCTCTTCTATCCTTTCGCATTGCATTGGCTCCAGCAGTTTTGAGAAGCGCTGAAGTCTACACCGACCGTCCGCTCGATCAGGCAAGCAAGATCAACAACGCTTTGTCAGAAATTTGAATTCTTTTGGTAGATGGCGGGGCAAAAGTGTCGTACAGGAAAGACCCTCAGGAAACGCTTTTAATCACAAGCAATATATTTTTTTAGATGTTTCAGCCATAATTCGCCATTCTAGAATGAAGAAAAATATTCCAACTTCACGGCACCAGCATCTCTGAAGAAAAACAATCACGGGAAATACAGATGCGTACATTATAATGATTAATTTGATTGGCATCATCAGACAATACGTCAATGGTGATTGGGTAGATTGCCTCGCAAGGAAAACAATGGGAAAGGAATGTCGAACTCCGGTAAGCAGGCGTTTGTGGGGAGAAGGGTAATATGACTCCCCTAAAAACGACTGCGTGGGAGGCTAGCACACCGCTTGAGTTTGCAGCATTTCCCAGCGCTTTCGACGCCAAATATAGCAGAGCTAGTGTTTTTTGGTTTCTTCTGTCCACAAACATGGTTTTTGCGGCGGTCCGAACACATTTTGCCAGGAAAAACACCAGCATTTTCATGTTGATAGGCAGCTTGTCACGAAAAAATAAATTAGTAGTAAAGTCAAGACTTAAGGGGGGATATACCTGAATTTTGAGGAAATAGGATAAGATATAAGAAATAAATAAAAGGGGGATTAAATTTTTGTACACACTCCCAGACAGGCCAACCCCACGCAAGAGCACCTGGGGTTGTTTGTGGCCTGTTTTGGTATCCGTCTATTAACTATAAAATTTAATCAGTTTAACTCACCTTTAATTCTTACAATTTTCAATTTTCTTAAAATTCATCAGTTTTCCACCCCCTTCGCCTTCTTTACTTTTAATTTAAAAATCGCGAAAAAATTCGCTCAGATTTATGGGAACTCGCACTATGATACTATGATAGCATTTATGGATTGAGTGAAATCTCCTGGAGATAATTAAGAAAAAAGGCTAAAACGTTTGGGGAACAAGGTATCCACGTGTAATCCCCCCTTAATAGGACTTGTGGAATTAAAATTCTCGCAAGTTCAAAATTTGAGTAAAAAAGTACCATAACTCCATGGATTCTATGGTATTTGAAAGTATTTGGCTTATTTTAGTCATTCTGAGGCTGCGTACGATGCAAAATTACGAGACACCAAAACGAAACTCCGCCTCGTAGAACACCAAAGAAACTCCCACAAGAGAGGGAAACGAGCCTTCCGCCTGTATTTATATGGATTGTATCATCTACAGTAAACCATCGGGCCCCTAGCGAGGGCATGAATTTTTTTCTTTCTTTTTTTTTTTAATTTAACAACTTGAATGAGAGTATTTTCACAAATTAATGAGTGCCAGCAAAAAACAAAACAAAACAAAATAAAACAAAAACAAAAAGACAAAAACAAAAACAAAAACGAAAAAAACAAAACAAAAACAAAAGGGGGGCTCCGCTTTTTAATAGGCTTGGCTAAATCTATATATTAGTTATTTATTTTCCAATGCAACCAACCTTTGAGTAGTTCCACGATTTCCTAGCTATTCAGTTTCTTAATTGATTTTACTCTTGGGTTTACTCCCACAACAATATTCCTGATATCAGCCTATGTTTCGTCATGGTGCTTTTTTACTTGCTGGTTAGCTATGAAATGATGACGACCATCACAGTTAATGATATCAACTTAAGCATGCAGCTGATAAAAGAAACCTGAAAAAATTCAGGCTTGAAGGAGACTTGAACTCATGACCTCTGCGATACCGATTCTGCGATACCGGTGCAGCGCTGTCACAGTGATTTGGGTATCCCCGTGTTTTGGGTATCCCCATACCCAAATCCCTAGTGAAATGGGCATCCCCTTCCAATATGGCTGCCGTGTTTTTGGTATCCCCCGGTACCCTCCCGGGATACCCAGAACCCTAGTGAATTTGGTATCCCCTTTGACATGCGAGTTAAATTTCGCGGGAAATCTGAAATAGGTCATTCTTTGTAGAAATGGATGCTGAAAAATATAGAACCCTTTTGGAATATAAGAAAAATAACGAGTATCCAACCGGCTTTTCGAGGACTGGTGGCCATGGCAATTACAGCTAAATAGTAGTCGTCAACTGATTGAAGCGAGATCGCGTTGAATACTTTGTTTCTATTACACTTTATTTCTGAACATAAATCAGCAACAAATGAGTATTGGAAACTCACTGTAAAAGAAGTAAAGGCAACAGCTAAATAAGGTTTAAACCGATGACGTTATCATTTTAGCTTAATGCTCTCAGTAAATTTGTATTTCCGTTTAACAACACTTCTACATACGCTTTGATGGCTGTGCAAAACCTGAAGAAGATCGGGTAAAGGTTTGTCGTCTTCACTGTACTGTGCAGTGAAATTAAACACAGAACAGATTACTTACATAACAATTTTGACTCCACGGTTTCGAAGCCACGCAGCCATTTTGCAGCGAGTTTCAACCCCACTAGCTATTTGCGATCGCGCTCGACTGACTCGATTGACAAGTCGTTCGTCGTCAATCTACTTTGATCAACACTTTGCTTTGTAATACTTTGACGGGAATAATAAGTCCTAAACACAAAATAAAATGAAAACTCATTTCGATCATATATACCAACTCGCCACAGTCTCTTCACGCGCAAAGGGATTCAGTGTTTTGGGTATCCCCACCCGGGATACCCATTTCACTAGGGATTTGGGTATGGGGATACCCAAAACACGGGGATACCCAAATCACTGTGACAGCGCTAACCAACTGAGATCTCAAGCCAACTGGGAGCTGGGCCCAGTTGGCTTGATATCTCAGTTGGTTAGCGCTGCACCGGTATCGCAGAATCGGTATCGCAGAGGTCATGAGTTCGAGTATTGTTTAAGCTAGACTGCGAGCAGGCTCTCGTTTGGGTTTTATGCGCGAGATGCGAGACGCGAGTGGCGAAGCCACGAGACGAGCGTGGCTCTCGCGGCTTCGCCGCTCGTCTCGTGGCTTCGCCACTCGCGTCTCGCATCTCGCGCATAAAACCCAAACGAGAGCCTGCTCGCAGGCTATGTTTAAGCCTGAATTTTTTCAGGTTTCTTTTATCAGCTGCTTAAGTTGATAATCATTAACTGCGATGGTCGTCATCATTTCATATTTCAGTCCGCAGTTCACATATATGAGCAATGAGCATTTCAAATGTTCACTTTCATTGTTGGTTAGCTGTTAGCAATAAAAATAGCAGTAAAAAAGTCAAAGAAGCGAACAGGTGTTTGGTTGTCTCCTTCACACAGGCTTTCATCCTCTTTTCTGAAATAAGCACTTAAATTATAACGATCGTTATAACATGATGCGCTATGCTTATCATTTTTGTGGTAATCGTGGTCGATCTACGAAGGAGAGATAGAGAAGGATTCCGCACAACGTTCAAGCAATGAGTGAAAAATTATTTACTAAACAACAACTCATTGCACGGTAACATTATGAATACTATTTGAAACACCTCACTTTAATTCACTTTTCCAAGTGTCAAATCTCGTAAACATATGCTAAAACATGATTTGAAAACGGGCGCCATGTTGTTTTGAACTGACTTGAAGCATCTTGTTAATTCAAATATAGATATCTTCAAATTCAATTTCCTCTCGCGGGGTCACGTTGGGGGCTCAAGTATTGATAACTTTTTCTTAACTGTATTCAAAATGTTACAACGCTATGAGTATTTTTGGTAACTTTATTTTTGCACTTATTGCTGGAACGTTCAGTGGTAATTGTCTTAAAAACCTCTAAGGTAACTTGAGGTTAGTATTATCAGTGACGACTTAATTAAAGTGAGTATAAATTGTTATTTGATGTAAACCCTTAGGTAAATTTTAGCCACATTGCAGCCACTACTTTATTTCATTGACTAAATTTGTCAAAATGAAAAAAAAAAAAAAGATCCAAATACGAGAAATTTGGAAAAGGAAATTAAAACAAAAGCAGATTGTTGTACGACTTCAGCAAGTAAATCGGGCAATTTGTTTGCTCTGTTGACAACTAAGATTTCAGAGTAGATCGACTACTACTACGGCGGCATCCTCTATTCGGCAAAATTCGAGTAAGCAAGCATTGGTGTTCTTTTCTCGATAAACTGTGAACTTTCAGCGGCCATTAAGGTTGAGTATGCTCATTACTTGGGTTACTGACAACACGTGACAAGGTCGTAAACCTCAATGCCCCAATAGACATGTCAAAATCAAAGTCAACTTGTTGTTACTTGACAACGAATCAAAACATAGTAAAACAAAAATTGAGGCTGTAATGCTAAAATGATCAGGCCATAGTGTAAATTTCTCCATTAAGGTGAAATGTCGAGTTGCATTAACAATAGCCAAGGAAATAAATAGCTTCTTATTGAAAATTACATTTTGAAATATCCTTTGAAATCTTTACTTATTCGATATTGTCCATTAAGACGGAAACACAATGACATGATTAAGTGCATATTTCGGTCTCTAACGCCGCTAGAAGGGTTATTAAATGAGAGTTTTTGCAATCATTACATTGCTGAAAAGGCACGATACGGTGAACCAAATTTCAAGGAATAAAAGAACGAAAAAATATTACCGAAACACAAATACTGTTATGTATGCGACAGGACATTCGAGTCGAAACTTCAAATAATACCTGTTCAGATTTTTATTGATTTGAGCAAAACGAACTGAATTAATCCAGCAAGGCACGATTATAATCATTTAAACGTTACAGCGAATTTGATAACAACGCTACACTGCTTTTTTAATTGCTGCCGTTTAAGTATGATTTTCACTCAATTCTTTGATAATTACACTATTTCACCGTTTGCTGTCAAATCACTATTTCTGGCGAGACAAAATTTCCTATTCAATTTGAGACTAGAGGAGTGCGAAAAACAAACAATTTAATCAAACAAATTACACCGGATGGTTATTAAACCGCAGACAACAGAAGAAAATTCTCAAACCTGAAGTCTTTTGGATGGCGTTCGAGTTCTTTCTTCGTGTCCTCTTGTGCGGTTGAACTGCTTTCTCCGCTCACCGCCATTCGCTTCTCCTTTCGACTTGTTCTTGTGCCTCTTGCCTGTTTGGAGTTTCCTGCCATTCCCGGATCTTCTTGAATGGTGGATAAAATACTGCTCTTAGAAGTGGTTTGCTGTACGACACATTTCAACTCGTGAATTTCCTTCCTCAATTTCGCCAATTCGACATCTTTTTCTTCGATAATGCGTTGCCGATGCTGTAATTCGGCGTCCTTTCGCTGCAAAAAGTCGTCTTTTTCCTTGAGTTCTCGTTTGAGTTGAGTTGTACTGGTCTTAATGCTCGGGTGATGTTGTAATTTGCCATTTTGCTCGGTATCTCCATACGAATTATTCAAACTTGCTCCACTCCCCATTCTTGATCAATCAATTCATCTCCTTGTCCAACCTGTGTACTCAGTCGGCCAATAAGTCGGTTCGTTTGAGTCCACTTTCCGTCTTCATTTTGTAGCCTTTTCCCTCCCCTGCTCCAATGAATTCCTTGCCTTTGTCATGTAAATGCCAAATTAACGTAATTGAACTGTTGCACAGGAAATCAACCAAGCGCTTGTGTAAACTGCCACTCAAAACAACTTCAGCCAATATTTCATTGAGTTCGTTAACAATTGTCATCGAATTGTCTTTCTAAGTCAAAGTAATCATGCAATCATTGAAAACGGGCAGAATGTCAAACAAACACTCCAGTCTCAAACTATTGGAAAAAAACTTAGTTACTTATAAAAGGGCTTTTGATCCTCATCGCAGATAACGCATGAGGCGTCTAAGAGCATTACAACTGCCCCTCGACAGGATGCTTATCCATTGCAGGGTTACCCCGCAGCATTTAATTATGACTCCCTAACGGTTCGCTAGCACACATTATACAACCGTGGTAAAAAGATGTCTATTCTTCTACGTCACTTTTACGCGTCTTTACTAAGCGAACGTCCTCTTTTCTGTAGAGCTAGGAAGTAAAATCCAATGACTTTGCTGGACTTCTCAAGGAAAAAAACAAACAAAAAAAAAAACAAAAAAATGGGAAAAACCGCGCATGACGTGACGTAGATGTCATTGATGATTTGATGGCAGCAAGATTTTTACCGGGAAATGCTGTTGGGACAGACCGAAGCTGTTTTCGCTGAAGAGCCTTTGTCAATGACCTTACCCAGCCCCAGAAGGAAAGAAGGAAGAAGAGAGGAAGGAAGAAAGAAAGCAGGGGAGAAGGGAGATAGGAAAGGAGGGAGGGAGTAAGGGAGGGAGGGCGGGAGGACGGAAGCAAGGCAGGAAGGAAGGAAGGAAGGAAGGAAGGAAGGAAGAGAGGGAGGGGGGAAGTAAGGAAGGAGGAAAGGAAGGAAGGAAAGAAGAGAGGGAGGGGGGAAGTAAGGAAGGAGGAAAGGAAGGAAGGAAAGAAGGAAGGAGGAAAGTAAGGAAGAGAGGGAGGGGGGAAGTAAGGAAGGAGGAAAGGAACGAAGGAAGCGAGGAAGGAGGAAAGCCAGAACATTGCAGTTCAATCATTGACGCGTGCCATTTCCAAACGGACCATTCCGCGCAGTCAGTCGGATCGAACTCAGGGTGACTTATTAGAGCTTCTAAGAGTGGACGGCTTGATCAGGCTTTTGCGGCACCTTAAAGTCAGCTGAGCCCTTAGTAACACTTAATGAGACGTTTGGTCATGACGATAATTAAAATGAACGAAAAAATTGAAGTGTTAATGCCCTAGGAACAAGGACGCTCTACTATATATAATAACAAATGATTCACGCCTTTAGTCACTTAACAGAGCACACTTCAGAAATATTTTATTATCATACTATACGAATTTTCTCCAACTTATTTACATCATCGTAGCAAGATCAAAGACTGACTAAGAAACATTCAAAGTATATTAGTATTTAGTTCATTTAGGCTAGATAAAATCGGGAGCTAATAACAGACAAAAAGTAAAATGCGAACGCGTGAGCAACAGTACGCATTATTTATGTCAAAGCAATTTTCACAATGAAAATGACGATTACATTGAAGAGAACAATAATCTTCTAGACATTCGGAAACCTTCTGAAGAAATAAAATCATACAATTGGTGACGTGATTTTAAAATGTTGTTACGAGGTACACCAGTGTACACGTACCTTGTGTTGCCTTACTGTTTCTCTTGAGGCTTCCTCGTTACTGTCTTCTATAGATATAATATATGTGTATATTTCTGGAGATACAAAACATGGACTGTGGCCCATGGACCATCTATGGACCTCCTCTTTGAATCACCCCGGCTTTATTTTTGAAGTAGAATTTAAGCCACTTTTGAAGTAAGAGACTGATCAAAGGCCAAAACAACTTGAGAAATACGAAATTTTTCAACCATGAAATACTGCCTCAAGGTTTATTTGTGGTGGGTATAACCTTACAGACTTGGATTACATTAAGTGTCGCACGTTTCGTACATTGGTTTTAAGCCCTCCTCTTTTTCATGAGTGTCTTTGTTCCATCTGTCCCCTTACACCTCTGATCTACTTAGCTGCACTACAATCCTGTCGATTTTTCGGTTGGGTCCACCAAGGGATGTCCTAGCGAATTCCAGGGACACCCCGCGGGGGGGGGGTTAAGGCATGTAGGAGCAATAAAAGCCATGTTTCTAGACACAAGTGGATGAGGAGCAGAAACATGTAGCGAAAAAAAGTCAAAATAAAAAGTCAAAATATGGACATGAACAGAACAAAGCAAAATCAAAATATGTACACACATAACGAAAGATAGTGGAATCATGTCCCAGGAAAGGGTAATAGCGAAACATTCCCGCCAATGTGGTTGTAATTTGAACTCGTTGAACAAGAATTTTGCAGGAATTTTGTTTCCACTCCGTTACACGTTCAATTCGTTGAACGAGAAAACGGGGCTTCGAAGTGGCAATGGTGTCGAAAAAATACTGAGACAAAATACGTCAATTGAACCATTTGACAACCTGCTTTTTACCCAATGGCTGCTTACCCTCTGTGAAATTCGGCTTCAAAAATAAGGGTGGTCCACAGAGGTGGCCCATGGACCGTGGGGTTCATGAGGCGGTCCATGGACGGGGTCCACACGGGTGGTCCATAGACTGTAGTCCATGTTTTGTATACAGTGTACGTCCTCTGTTTTACCTATGTATCTAGTTTTGTTTCAAATGAAGTGAATAAATTGAATTAAAATTTTCAATTGGATTGAACTCAAATAATTTTGTTCGTTGAATTCACAAGTTCAGTCATGAAATCCTATAAACACGTTGGGTAACATCCCAAATAGGACCAAAAAAATCAACGCTTTGATATCTTCACAGCAGACCACTGCTGGTTCAGAAGGGTCAGTTTTTCATTTCCTTGTGGTTAAATGTGTGTTCTTTCTCATCGTTCGTTTCAGTGTAGCGTCCACTCACCATACAGTTCAGAAAAGGACCAATCTGTACACAGACAAGCGAAAAAAGAAACTGGTAAAACCAAATGAATACGTTCGCTTACAGGACAGAACTAAGGAAAGAAATGAAAGCAAGTTATCAAGGGCCTCGACAAACTACTGATTCCAGGAGTATGAAGGAAATATTGCATGTTCGCCTTAGCTTGCCACGAGTCGGTCAGGTCCACACCTATGCATTTTAAATTCCTAATTTTTTTTTTTTACTCTCGAAAACGGATAAAACGGTTCACGCTAGGGGTTAAATACAATTTTAAAATGATGCGATTTCGAACCAAGGTTCTTCTTGGACGTTTTCATTGGTTTGTACGGATGTCCAAATAGCCAGTGCAGCAACACATTTAAATACTCGCGTTAGCTTCTAAAGAACAAAGGGTAGACAGAACATGTTAACTAAAACATTACCAGTTTCTTCGTAATCATGCATGCTACATGCATGCATATAATTCTGTCATGACATCGGCGTTTTTGAACACCTCCATTTTGCCTGTCCACACTAATACGAAGGCCCACAGTTTTCAGTCAAACGTCTTCACTTTGGATAGCGTTTTCGTGAATCTCCTTTTACAGAGAAGAAAGTGTTTCAGTGTGGATGCACAAAAACGTGTGCGTTGGAATCGAAAACCTATTAGTGTGGACAAGGCTTGATCTTCCTGTAACAAAACGATTAAGTTGCGGGTCAGAAATTTTCTTCAGTTCTAATGCTCGAGACAGAAAAATGTCAAGCAAAACTGCATATAAAGAGCTCGATCTATTCATTGCCGAAGAGCCAGGGAGAACTATTTGCAGGGAGTAATAATGTAAGTCTAGGGAAACGTTCCGTGGTAATTCAACGATGATTTGTGAGACCTATGGAATGTTTTGAACGATTATATTTCAAACATGAAAAACAACATGTTCAAAATGTTCGAGCGATTTATTCAAAATCGAACAGTTTAATTTGTTTGAGATTTCCCCATTTGGTGTGCTACACCGTGTAGATTATGGCGCATTTATTCGCTTGTCGCGGGTAGACCCAAAATCGAAAGATATTTACGAAAAACTGTTTTTCGCCATATTTGTTTACCGCTCCTATGGAAACGCTGATTAGCATAAAAAGAGCATTATCTAAAACTTTCATCCAAGCCTAACACCTGGTATGAAATTCAGATTCGTTGAGCTAAAGTAAGATTTTGTATAAGCGCATTCAAAAACGGGAGTGTGACCCTAAAAAGCTACTTGGAGCGACCTTAAATAGTGAAAGACCATACTTCCAAATGTGTAGATATCTATGCGAGTGGCCTTGATTGACAATAAGTTATTTCCCTCGAGGACTTCGGCAATTAGGCTAGTCTATCTATTCCGCAGTTAGGCTAGTCTATCTATATGTTAATGCTTATATCTACCTGGCGATGATCACCTAGTGCTTCTCCCAACATTCTTTCAATATTTCTCATGACGGCGACTTTTTGCTGCGCTGTAAGTGGGTGTTTGATCTGGCTTGGAGTGGGACCAGCCTGAAAATAAGACCACACCCAACTAAGAGGTTATCACAACGAAAGCATGGAAATAAAGATCTACATGTAGTTAATGACACTGTCATTGAACTCTTTCTCTCTGCATGTTCAAATCAGAAGGCACAAAATTGCTGTACCAAAAAGAATAATAAAATCTTGTTAATCAACAAAATAAACGGAAAGTTCTTCAGAGCTATCGAGAGCTATCCATATCCCTTTTTCAATGCTGGAATTAGTGTTATACACCCTCGTTTTGTTAAGAGGCTGCAAGATCACTCTGTAGATCGAGGGAAGGTTGTAACCCTGGTCGCGGGTTCACGGCCGGCTGGTGCTGGTGGATGCAGATGGCCTCGAAGATTTTGCGAGATTTTGGCCTTGCGGATTTTGCGCCAAATTTTGTTTGCAAGAATTCTGAAAAATAGACAGCAGTACTGACAAGTACCGCTGAAGGGTTTTTTTATTTGGATAATTGGTCATACCTCGATTTCTTATTTGGACTTAATAAGAACAGTGTGCTGCTGGAGGGTATAGCATTAGAACCTTGCATTTACTCAAGGAAATATCAAGTACAGTTACTGAAAGACCACTGCTTATAGAAACATAGGCACGCAAAGCGTGCGTGAGCTATTTTGTAGCTGTCAATGAGAGGTACGGAAATGGTTATTGAATGAACGTGCGTGTACCAAGGTACACTACTGTGATGTTGGTTATTTGAGGAGCGTTGAGCATTCGAAAAGTATTGGTTTTTAGACAGAGTTTACCTTATAAGTGGAGCTGTGTCCGATATTGTGCAACCTCGTTCCCAGGGCTTCTTACAGATTTGAGGGTGATCAAAGATCAATGTTTGAGTTTATATTAGTGGTTTCGAATTCGTATGCGTCGTTGATTAATAGATGGTACGCTAATGCGTACAAGTGTGGCTTCAAATGACGACAAAACAAGAAGAAAGTGAGATAAAATCTGTAAAATATCTGACAACAGTGTGAATATGGGACAAACAAAATAATACAAAACAGCCCTTTCTGAAGCTCATTCTCAGATGTTTCTCGGCAGCTCAATGGATTGAAATTTAATTTTGTGGCTTTCTAATGGAAAGAATATTTTTCCATGGACAAATATTTTGGATCTAGTAGGAAGCGTAACTTGTCACAAAAATTAATTCTGTAATGTTTGAACCAGAAGAGAATAGCCGATCTTGAGAGTCACGTACGTCTTCTTCTTGCGTGACATCATGCTTGACGAACGTGGCAACTCCCGTATCCAGACAAATATATAGATAAGCTCTCTTTTATTTTCCACATTATTTCACACGGACTTACATTTTGGAACACACGGCTAAAATCTAGTAATAAGCGTGCCTTGTTAGAAAAGATCATGCCATTGTGTGTCTTGTGCAAGTCTTGCGTGACTAGTCACGTAGCAAACTGACAAAAAAGCCAGAAACATCGCACGTGCTGACATACCGTGTGGTTGACTGTGGCACTAATTTTTTCGGGATTCAAATTTTTATGATTTTCGCGGTTTTTTCACGATCCGCAAAAAAAAAGTTCCCGCGGAAAAAAATAATTTCCGCAAAAATTTACTCCATTGTCGAAATTTATATACAAACATCGCCTTTTACATGTCATGTAATATTATGTTGGTGCCCATTTACTTTAACCGTCTCTTTCGTTCAAAAATAAAACGAAATTAGAAGCAAACCATTCAGAAATAAAACGATGAAATTGCAGTCGGTACATTACAAGTATTAAGCTGTTAAAAGCTTTAAAGAAAAGGATCGTCGCAAGGTACTCCATTGATTAACTGATTTAACGTGTTATACATCTGCATGTTGTTCACCTGCATTCGATTGTTTATACTCAAAAAACGAGAATGTTATAATTCCTAATAGAAGGCGGCTTCCGGAAAATCGCAAAAATTAATTCCAATCGCAAAGATTAGTCCTGCAAAACACACACAAAAAAATCACCATTCACAAAATTAAACTCCCGCAAAAATATTGGTGCCACACGGTAGTGGTCTCAGCTTCGCTGAAGCTACACAAAAATCAGTGGTTGTGTTTAGCGAATAAATTTTGTTTTGATGAGCGTTTTGATGTGAAAGTAAGATACAAAATTGGGTGAAAATAATATTAAGGGATGTTTTGTTATGTAGAGAGGTGGTAATGGGCAAAGGAATCGTTGGAATTTTAAATGAGCGAATTCGAGAATAATGGAGTGGTTGGCCTGTGTGGTAAACAACGTGAATTTTATCAGGTGGAGTACACGTGATCAACTCAAGGCCAAATTGTGCTTTAATAGGTCCGGGGGGGGGGGGGATTTTATCGTAGGGCCAGGCAGTCATGTGATGATGTTTAGTGTGGGTCGTTTCACGTGTAAAGAACGTGTTATGTTGATTGACCGTGAGATCAGATTACTGTTTTGTGTAAACAAGTGGTGTTTTGTCACGTACAAACATGTGATGAGACAAAGTTCAATGGCGAGTCACGAGACTTTCATGAGACTGTCATAAGTTCGTTTTCGGCGCTTTTTATTGGCTTTCGTGGCAGCTAGAGTTGAGTGACAAAAGGGAGAAACTTAAAAGGAAGCGGGGAATGAGTAAATTTGTGCGTTTTTCGTAATCTGAAAAATGATAACCGATGTTTGTGTCTATAAGACTGTGAAACGAATCTTGCGTAGAGCTGTTGCGTTTTTGTCTTCGTATTGGAGGTGATAATTGTTTTGATTTGATTTGATTTGATTGTCTGCTGATCTTTCCGCTCAAACTTTGTACAAACAATCCCGGTACCGCCACGCAGCCTAACCAGAAACCCATTTCTCTGATAAGTCACCTCTAACTTTGCGCTTAGCAAGTCGCACGTACGAGCAACATTTATGCCACCCATACAATGTTTTTCCTTGTCGACCTTGTGCCTTTGACGGACCTAGTGATCGAGTGGCATGGGCATTAATTTTAAAACCTACCAAAAGGTGCGAACAATAATTCGTTTTAGTTCGAAATTCACGATTCTGCCCATTTTATACCTTCAAACTATTTGCCATCTATTTACCATCATTTACTATGGGACATCCCTGCAGAGAAGTCATGTTATTTCTCACACTCTAAAGTTGAACCATAAAACTCAAAACGTAAGTTGTGCGCATGCGTACAGAGGATTATTTACTAGAACTCGCTTCCGCTCACGTGTAAACCGGGTTTGTGCTGACGATTCGTTTTCTAAGGAAGTCTACCACAAGGAAGCCAGCCATTTCTATTTGATATATAAATATCCAACATCAAGCGAATGAAATCAGGACACTTTCGTAGTGTCGCTTTAGTAGCAGAATTTTCCGTGCGTTCTCATCTGCATTTTTGTTCCGGCCCCGACAACTAGCCTTTCGGTAAAATTCGACAGTCGTCGGGAATGCCGAACATTGGCCACCCAAAAACCAACCAAAGAACCAACCTTCCCAGAAACTTGAGGCTGCACGCCGACTATGAGGCTATTTTGTAGACAAAATAGCTCAATAAATTGCAAATACGTGATAAAATGAGGCATTCTACCGTGGCCGAGGGTTGCCATCGAAAGCGAAAAGTCAAAACCAAAAGTCGATCTTCAAAGTGAAAAGTCAAAACCAGAAAATCAAATGTAAATGTACGAAATAAAAAGTCTATTTAAAAAGTCTATTCGCAAACTAAAAAGTCGAAATCAAATTTCGAAAATGAAGCGCGAAAATCGAGTTTCGAATTCTCACCTCTCAATTTCGACTTTCGACTTTGACCACCCCCCTACCCCCCTCCCCTAATAATTCGGAAGACTTGGGTGGCCTCGTCCAGCAGTTTCTCACTTTGGTGCTTTCCAGACAGTGCCCTGCTCTACCAGTGAAAGCACTTAATTATCACATCTATATTTTGTACAGCACACATTTGAGCGAGTCTTCCTTTTCAAAAAAAGCAAATTACACAATGTTATTCCTTACCATTTGGGGGGAAAATACATTACATGAGCTTCCACTATATGCGGTTCAATACATTTTAAAAAGAGAAGGAAAGACTCCTAAATTTGGTCTTTACCGTAAATCCTCTATTAATCCCCCCCCCCTCTCAAATAAGCCCCCCCTTTTCAGAGGAAGAGAGTTATTAAGCCCTCCTCTCTTTTAAGCTACCTTCTCTCCCCCCCCCCCCCCTTATTCTTCACAACCAAATTAGACTGTATAGACTGTATTAATTAATCACGACTATAACACTTCATGTGGACTGATCCGGTATGGTTTATGATCAAATAACGTGCATCATCAAGCATGGTCCATGTCAAAGCCTGCTACCTAGATTGCAAGCGTTTCACCTTGAGGAGGAAGAGATCGATCCTTTCAACACTAATGTTACAGAAGAAGAGATGGCTCAGGAAGACGTTGCACACCTTATTTTGTATGAGGACGATGAAATCCTTGACATTGACATTGAATCGTAACCATAGGGCATTTTTCTTACATGCAGTACCTGTACGGTATTCAGTTTTTAACATTTCGATTTACCCTACCGTTTTGTTTAAGTTATCATTTTACCATTAAATTTTACAATTTTTGTAATTCATATATTTCAAGGTTCCCGCAAGTGAATAAAAATGTTGAAAATAACTTGTACAACACGTATAATATCACTCAAATCTCCATATTAGACAGTCATTGCCCTGGTCCAAAACAGAAAGTAGGGAACCGTAACGCGAGTCTGTTTCTTACTCTTTTTTTGCTACCGGTAATTAATGCGTTTCGCTAAATTGATTAAGCCCCCTCTCTATTAACCCCCCCCCCCCCCCCCCTTCAACCTGCTTGAAATAAATAAGCCCCCTGGGGGGCTTAATAGAGGATTTACGGTAAGCCTTTTGGAAGACACAACACAAAGCTACAAAACAGACGGATCGAACCTACAGCGTCCTGATTGCCTTTACAAAGACCAATCAGACCGCACCATTTTCGATCCCCCTAACAAGTCAGGAAAACCCTGGCGGACCAAACACTGTGGAATGGTTCACAGTTACCTCAGCCAGTCCGACCATATAACAACTGACGACAATCAGGGTGTTCTAAACAGCTGTCTTGCCTGTACAAATCAGCAGTCGAAAGACTTGCTTACAAAAGGAGGAACACATCAAGCTCCATACACACGAAACTCACAGTTTCGAAATAGGCTAAATGTTACACATTTGACTAAACACAATGTCAACAAACGGTGCCAAACCTCATACACGTTTTAATAAAAAAAAAATGGCACTTTATAAAGCAAAGACAGTTACTGCAACGACAAATCTTTTAACAGCCACTGTTCATATCCTTTCTTAAAAATCACATATTTGTAAGTGCAAAATGTTAAGAGGTTACATGTTTCCATTGTTAGAAGTCGTGCAGGCCTGTCCCAGTCTTCCGCTCCGTTAAGAAAAACTTTAGGGGAAGGGGGTAGGGGGTGGTCAAAGTCGAAAGTTGAAAGTGAGAAAGTGAGAATTCGAAACTCGACTTTCGCGCTTCAGAAATCGACATTTAATTTCGACTTTTCAAGTTAAAAAATTGACTTTTTAAATCGACTTTTGATTTTTGATTTTGACTTTTCACTTTGAAGGCCCACTCTTGATTTTGCGTTTTTGACTTTTGATGGCCACTGTCGGCCACGGTAGGCATTCTGTCTAAAACAGGCTACAAAAAACCCACAGATTTTTGTGTTTGTGGACAGGGTCAGCGTTGACGGTTGGAAGACAGTACACTTTCTTACCGAGCCTATGTTTAACTCCTCAGGAGTAACACTAACCTTGAACCAGAAATTTACAGATGTGGTGATTCCACCATTCATAGTTGACTCCACGTGATGCCACCTAAAATAATCATCCAAAAACCATTAGGAAAGGTCAAATATGACACAAAAGTCAATTCCACAGAAAATTTAACATTAAAATTTAGCATTACAATGCCACCCCCTACCCCCTGATGCCATGCTAATCTAAATCTTGAATAACATGACAACTTAAACAACATAGATAAACAGGGAATACACCAGAATAGTACCTACAATTCACATAACCACCCATCCTCCCAAATAATTGCCTAATTTTTCAGACAAAACGTTTCAAAATAATCACATCTTAGTAAAAGAACATGTAACTGCAAATAATTGCATCCCTTAAAATAATAATAGCTCCTCTTGAAGCAACTGAAATAATATGCCCCCCCCCCCCCACTTCAGCTATTATTCCAGGAAATATGGTTATGTCACACAAATGAAAGTTCCACTGCTTACCAGTACATTGGTATGTAAAGAACGTCCCCTGGACCAACTATAACTTCAACTCCTTTGACCTCTCTGAGCTTTGGAAACCTCTCAAAGTCTGGGTTATCAAAGTCAACCTACATGGCATATAAATGCACATTGCATATCAAATGCACATTACATTTAATTTTAAAAGAGCTAAACACCAAAGAAGTAACTACATAAGATTGTTATCCATATACCATTGTATAATTGATCCCTGTCTAAACTTGGTGTGTTTTACTAGTGCTACATGCTCAAAACTCCACTTTCATTAGACCAAAACAACTCTATGACTACCCGGTACATGTATTTGATGTATATGTATGACAACGCAAGGGCTACAAATGACAGGTGGAATTTGGTCAATGATGGACAAAAATAATTATGTTCATGTCTGAGGAAATCTCAACAGTGGTTGGACACGATGTCCACACAAATGGCTTGAGCACATGTGATAACTGACCAATTTTTGTTTCACCCAGCCAAACCTGACTTGTTTGGACATAATGTTATCTTCAACCAGGAAAGCAAAATTATTTAAAGGCTTTCCCCCTTGCTGGGGTGCATGTTTATTACACAATTGTACAGGTAGTCGCACACGAGCCAAAGGCTTAAACGAGCTGGAGCTTAACCTGATTTTTGTAGCATGAAGCGACTGAGAGTGTTGTTACTCCCCCCCTGGATGGGATGCTAGTCCATCACAGGCTTACCCCCAGGAGTATGTCACCAGTACCCATTTATACACCTGGGTAGAGAGAGATATGTGGAGTAAAGTTTCTTGTCAAAGGCAACAACACAGCAGCACAACTACATGTACAGTGTGCAGTAGGACTCAAACCATTAGCCATCATAACCTTGGCTAGCCATCTTGAAGTCTGGCCATCAAGAGGCTTCCACATCACGTATCTTAAGTAACATTTACTTCCCGTGCAACTTCCCTTAGCTTTTAACCCTTTAAGCCCCAGTAGTGATCAGCGTCCATTTTCTCATCATCATATCTGTGCAATATAACACATACAGGTCATGAGAATTTAGGATATGATCACCAGAGATGAATTGTCTTGATGTTTTTAAAAACAAGTTCTGACAATTAGCAATCAATGAAATGTATGGAGACCAGTAAGGAGAATTTGTATAAAGATGTCGGGGCTTTGTATTTAATAATAGGTGATGACACTCAGCTACAATAAAGTACAGTGTATCCTATGATGGCCACAATGTTCATTAAATGAGACAAAAAAGAAAAAAAAAGATTGAAAATAATTTAATACTGGTACGAACATATGAATACATGTATGAGATGCTAGGGGGAGAAGTATTTACATGTAGTGTGCAGTGAAAGGGGGAGTGACTTGCTTGTTCAGTTTTTTGAAAAAAGATTTAAATGCAAGACTCTACTCTCTTTACATGGCCAATTACATAGTCCCTTAAAACAAAGTGTTGTAAGTCCACATTTTTCTATGTAGCCTCCTACCTACAGGAGGGTGCAAAGCCCTATACCACCAATACATTGTAAAAAAAAATGGAGTTGATCTGTCCAGCTGCGCCCCAGTCAAATCCAGCAGACAACACTAGATATGGATGACTGGCATTCATGGAAGGTGGTTGCAGCTGCCCGCTGAAACTACAGTGTTCTCCTTATCAGGCGGTAACCGGTAAAATTTACCGCTTGTAGCACCGTTTGTTACCGGCCGGTTAGAACAACATACTAAGGCCTGGATTTGAAATATTCAACAGATTTGGATCGAAAAAAGATTTATCAGATTGAATTATTAACAGATTGATGTTAGTCATTCTTTGCTACCACACAGAAGTCTTGTCTTGGTAACGTTTTCCATTATGTCCTTGCATTCGTACGACATTAGACCAAGTCTCATCTTCTCGACATTTCTCTGTATGTTTCTACATTGTATGTCCATAAGATGTTAGTCGTACCTTTTTGACTTTCCTCCGTGTGTTAGTGCGTTCCTGCAGTATTACTCTTCTCGATTTTAGTGTTATCTTCTCGACGTTGTCCGTATGTTAGTATATTCGTAAGGGGCTGTAAGTTTCATCCCCTTGACACTTCTCCCTAGGTTAGCACGTTCATAATGTATAAGTCTTATCTTCTCGACATTTATCTGCATGTTGGGACGTTCGTATGGTGCTGTTAGTATTATCTTCTCCTCGAAGTTCTTCGTTATTGTCCTCGTAAGGTGTTTAGCCTTATCTTCTGGTCTGGGTGTTTATCTCTAGATTAGTGTATTCGTAAGTTTCTGTAAGTTGCTCGTCAAGCGTTTGGAAGGGTTTTCGAGATGTGTGTGAGCCTAGTGTCATCGGCAACATTCCACGTCTTATGACGACACTACCACTCCAGCGTAGAAAAGGATTACTGGTCTGGAAAACTGTCTTACCTGTTGCCCCGAAAACTAGGGAGAAGACTGAAACTATGACGTGAAGTAAGGGCTCTGAAGTCAATTTTATAGTGTAAAGGTTTTTAAAGCTTACCTGGCTTTGTCTGTCACAAGGATGGAACAGAGGAAATGGATATAGACACTTAAACTGATCAGGATGAAACAAGATGACTCTCTTGTACCCTGTCACTTGACAAAAGAAGTTCTGTTGTTCATCATAATGAACTGGCGTAATATTCCCAGGTAAGCCGATGAGAAGAAGATTTGAAGTCAGCGTCCCCCAGTTCATTTTCCTCTGTATTTCCGTAATCCAGCTCCATTTGAAGTTCAGGAAGTCTTTAACTATATTTTTCCCTACTGAGTCATCAAGCATCTGCTGCAAGTATACTCTAGTATCTGATGGTTTATTGTTGGTAATCGTTGTACAAAACTCCCCAAATTTCATTTGATGCCTCTGTGTTGGTGGAACAAAGTTCGGCCAGTCTTTGGATCGTTTGTCGTCATAATACATAAACTTGTCAGTTTTTGAAGTATAGACTGAAAATGATCCATGACCAAGGTTCTCTTTGAGATAGTTTAAGTCCCATTTAAGGGCTGATGCAATTAAGTCTGAGTTTGTTAATAGTACTGGTTCCTGTACAAAAAAAAAAAAAAAACGGAAAATTGGTTGAATTATAATTATATGTATATTTATTTAACAATTTTAATAAAATTTTGCATTAATTATAAGTCACACTGACTGCTAAGCCAATGTTTCAAGCAAGGTCTCACAGTCAACCAGGGTCAGGGAAAGGCAGGGAGGGTCAAAATGCTGACACCCCCTGGGGAGACCAGGGTTCAAAATAAAATCAGAGCTTTCAGCCTGAATTTGACGGCTTTTTTCTCACGGCTGATTTTTAGCCGGCTGTCAACAAGAATGAACAAGCACCTATCCCAAGTATGGAATAAAATGTTTACAGGCCAGACGCAGCTCATATACTCGTGCTAATGTGTTTGTATATTTCTTTTAGCAATGGTTGATTTTTAATTAAGTGCCATTTGCTAATAAGGATGTTCTTAAAATCAGGCACAGCTGAGTGGTACGTTGTTATGAAAGGCAGAATTTTTTCCGCACTGTCTCTCTTTGTTGAAGTGCCGAGTACTTCCTTTCAATGAATTTGAATTCGGACGTTATTCTTTCTACTAGACTGTTCGGGTAGTCTCTAGCACGCAGGCATGTTTTGAATTGGGTTATATTCTCAACGAAAGATTTCGCTGAAGAGTTTTTTAAGAAGACGTAGGGCTTCACCTTTGATAAAACCTTTTCTAACCCCTGGTGGGTGGCAGGAAAAGAAGTGAGTGTACTGGAAAGTTCCTAAATCTTTCGCCTTTGAGAAGAATGGTATCTAGAAAGTTTAGTTCTTTGTCTGAGATTTCAGCAGTAAATTTAATTGGATCGGGTGGTGACTGTTTGCTACGATAATAAACTCTTCTATCTTTTTTTTGTCAACATTCCACAGCGAGAATATGTCATCGATGTATCTTTTCCACTCGAGTGGTAGAAGAGTGTAGAAACTTTGTACTACTGTTTGACTGAGCATGCACATGGGGTTGTGCTAAGCCCGATCAGTGTCTCTCTTTGACCTACAATTAACCGGCGGATTTCGCTCTTCACAACTTATCATTGTTGCGCTCAACGCGGCGATAATGAAACTTGGTCAGTGTGCTTATGAATTTCCACACGACCTCTCTCTTTATGGAGTTTATTTCTGTCTTAAACTCCTCGTCAGGAGTGATGTTTGCTTTTGCGACAAAGCACAAGTCTCTTGCGCAATTGTGCCCATTTCTGTGTGAGCCTGAAGTTAACTTTCGACGTTTCTGATGGCTAGAGTTTTCTCTTGAGCATGGAAATCTCATTGACGGCGGAATGGCAGGGTCACTTGCTGGCGTTTCGCAAATTAGATCAGGCCTTTGAAAATGATAAATGCCGCAACAATGACACTGATTTTTAGCGCGACGGTATATTTCCTTTGGTCTCCAGCAAATTAAATTGGACAAGAACTCGAAAGCACACGAAAAAAGTGACAAGGTGCAAAGTGGAACAGGATCGAAGACGCATTGGCAACAAAGAAATCGTGAATGAAAATTTGGCCGGTTACTAAAAGAGAACTGAATTGCTGCGGCACTGTTACCCCATGTCTGGCCTATTTCCTCAAAAGTCGCGTTGTTGATGACGTATGAAACCACACCGGAAAAAAAAGAGTGCCAGCAAATAGAGATAGAACGAATGAAGACTTGATTTACAAGAATCGACACAATTGTTTACGTTCCGTAATTTGTTGTTGTATGTGTGCAAGTGTTTCATGGCTCGGCATTACTTTCTGATATGAAACGTTTACTATGACCTTCCAGGGATGTTGATTTTACCAATCAAGGGATGGGAGGTCATTTTTTTCTATTTCTTGGATGAAAAATCGCCAGCAAGGGTGGCCAAAGTGCCGGCTGTTGCTGGTAGCCGGCTGCTATTTTGAACCTTGGAGAGCGAGAAGGGTAGGGAGAAGACGTAAGAAAGAATAACGGTGTATGTATTAAGGGTAAGTGATGAGTCATCACAAATTGGGCTATTCCATTTAATATCCGCACCCCCCCCCCCTCCCGGTTGAGGAACAGTAGAATTCTTCAGGGGTAAGGGATAAACTAGTGGAATTCTTCAGGGGTAAAGGCCAGAAGCTGGGGAATTCTTTAGGGGTAAAACCCATAATTATTATAAGTGGAATTCTTCAGGTGTAAGGGACCGTTCATTTTTTATGGGATAGGGGGGGCTGGTGGGATTTGATGGGTAGTACCTGTAAAATACAATGACCACCCCTCTACATTAGAATTTTTTTTACCTGGCCCCCCCTTATAGTCCTAAATATTTGAGATGACCCCCCCCCCCCAAAAAAAAAAGATAAAGTAAATCTACAATTTATCAAGCTTAAATTAAATAGTCAATTTTAACACTCAAGTCCTGCAGAAGTAAATGTCTTTGTTGACAAGCACTAAAGGTAATTTTCTGGTAGAGGTTCCAGGGGTATCTTCCTTTGGAAAAAATTGAAAATCTAGAGATGCTCTAATGCAATTTGCTGCATTCTGAAGTACATAAACAGAAAATTAATGCCGGTTTAAAGCAATATTTTGGACATTGTTATCAGTTGTTCAGTTGTTTAAGAATCAGACAAGCAAAGGCCAAAAGAGTTGACATCCCCCTGGCTGTATTTTGTAATGAAACAGTTGGTGGGGTAAAGTTGCCGTTGGGTGTATTATAAAGTAGGGGGGTCCGGGGGCATTCTCCCCCGGGAAAATTTGAATTTTCAGAACCTTAGAAACGCTATTTTTGGCCTTCTGGCATTGATGTTTGCATTATTACAGATGCTGTCACTACTAAACTTAAAGGCAATTATTTGGTGACCCCCCCTTTACACACCGTATTTTTTGGCTGACCCCCCCTTTGAAGCCATATTTTTTTGCATGGCCCCCCCTCAAATCCCACCAGCCCCCCCTACCTCATAGAAAATGAACGGTCCCTAAAGAGAGATTTCATGGAATTCTTCAGGGGTAAATGCTTTTTTTTGTGAAATTCTTCAGGGGTAAACCCATTTCTTAAGGAAGTCTTCAGGGGGTAACACTTTTTAATGGAATTCTTTAGGGGTAAGAGGGAAAGGTCAGTCCTCAACCGCGGGGGAGCGGATATTAATTGGAATAGCCCATTTTACAAAGTTACTTCACATAGGCACGCATCTTGAATGATGCTGATATTTTGTTATCCCGTGGGTCAAATGGGGCATGACAGTAGGGTATAACGCCCCTAAGACTTTCCTTGTATATTATATCTGATTTCCTTAATGTACAAGGAAACTCAGAAAGGAAGGAAACGATCTTGACACCACTTGAGGAATGATTTTCCAATTACGAGTTAGTTTAGACAGTATGTAAATGGTCACCACTTTGTTCCCTTCTTATGTTTGGGAACTAACCCGGAGGGAGCGGCTGGACATTTCACATTTGTTGGAACTGACTGACAAGGATACATCAAGCTCGTCATCGCTTCTGACACTCAACCTAGAATGCAACTCACCTCATTTGCAATCAACGATTCTACTCGTGGATCGTTGTAGTCAAGCCTTGGAATCTTCGAAAGCTGTAAAAAATCATATTTTCTCACTGTGTGGCCTTCAAAATCAACATACTTGCCATTGTTTTCATTTATAGCAGTCGCCATTTTAGCCTTTTGAGCCAGCAATTTGTCAGCAGCAGCGTAAATCGCATGCGGAAGGAAACCAGGGCCCAGGACTTTTCGATGGTGATGTCATCCGAGATGAATCGTAGCGTCTTCTCGTAGCTTGTTTCGACACCGAAGTGTGATCGAGTTTAAATCATTTTATGCTTGGTTTTCATCATTAAATATTTAAAGAACGCACCTTGGATACCTGATAGCCTTCTGAAAGAGCCTTCCGGCGGTAAGAAAACTGAAACAACGTGGAATTTCTTAAAGCATGAGGCCGCGGTGCGTTTCTATAGCTTGTCTTTTGTTTTGGATTTCGTTCTGTTACGGACGCGTGTTATTAACTGATGCTGATGCTTTAATTCCTGGTGCTAACCGAGGTGGGTTATATGTTTCTTTTTGGATTTGCAATTGTGTTCTTGAATTTAAAGCTCTCCCTTTCTGGGAAACGTAGTTAAGTCGAAATCTGGTCGATGTAGCTCTGTGTGTTCATTGAATTAGAACACGGGTAAGTTTATTATTTGTAGAATCTTGAAATCTCCTTGGTCTATTTCTGTGTATTCATTCAATTCTAGCACACGTAGCGTTTGTTTATTACGTGCGCATTTCCATATTTAGCTCTTGAGAGTTCTGTTGTGAGTATATAAACTATTTGGAAAAATTTCCGTGTGTTCAATCTCTTAAAAACGTCCCTTTATGCATGCAGTCATGCGTAGAATTGTATGTACCGGGGTATAATTGTGCAGAAAATTTCCTTTCTTGCTTATGATTAACATTGTCACGAGAGTAAAGCACCAACAGTAACGATTAAAGCATCTTGTTTGCCTTGGACTTATGTTGACAAGATATCCGCACTATTTAGGGATTTCTGTACACAACAGTTGTCCATTTTGAGTAGCTACATGTGCACTACTGAGCATAGCCTGTTCCAGGCGTTCAGATAGTGGAGCGCGAGCGAAAAAGAAAGTGAGCGAAAGAGCAGGAAAAAAACGAGGGGAGACTGGGGAAGAGGACGAGGGAACGCCTGTGAAATTAATTGTAAAAAGCTCATGACGGTATACCAGAATCTGGAATACCCTCTGATTGGCCAAATTTGACGCCTCCTGTCAACACCAGAAGGTTGTTGACACAGACAAGAAATGCGGTATGGCATGCCCGTGCGAAGGTCATCCGCCATCGAGTCACGCACGGTTGAATATAAACTGCACGGCATTAGCGCTTGACAATTTCCCAAATGTGGATACTTTACAAATGGAATAAAAAGATTGTCTTCAAAACGTGTTTCTGGGAAGAGGTCTCATCGCCATTCTTCCAACAGGGTTTGGAAATAGCTTGATCTTTCAACTGTTTCCAAGATTAATCAATGCATTGCAAAGAAACGCTGTTTCTAAGATAATTGTGGTCATTCCGCTTGTTGCAATCATGAAAGACCAATAGAACAGCTTCAAAGCATCGGAATTAGAGCGCTGGCTATCGGAGTAGATGAAGAAGAAGACGAAGAAGGAGCAGGAAAAATGGATCGGGTAGATTGTTTATGAAAGTCCTGAAAGCCTGCTGTCTAAGGAATGGAGAAAAGAACAACAACAAACATATCGTAGCCATCGCAATCGATGAAGACTACGAAGTTCATTCCATTACAGAGTGAAAAGCTTTCTATTCATCAATTTGATAAACCGATGTGTATATAAAGTCGTCTGTGATTCTCGTTACCTTTATTGGTCCGGTAGTGGAGATGACATTTGCATTTCGGTATCACAGAAAATTTTGCATTGTTCATTCGGCATGTCAGATTTCTTAAAGCATCATCTACTTTTCCCAATGCTTCAAACTCGGGCGAAACCTATTTCAGTGAGTATAATTACATAACTTTCTTGTTTACTTTGACCTGACCCTGGGTTCATGTTTCTCTGCCGCTGTCGGCGGTCTTAAGTGGGCGGCTTGGGCTTTTTAAAATTAATTTCACAGGCATTCCCTCGTCCTCTTCCCCAGTCTCCCCTCGTTTTTTTACGCTCTTTCGCTCGCTTTATTTTTCGCTCGCGCTCCACCGTCTGAACGCCTCAAACAGGCTATACTGAGCAATACATGAATGTTGTACTGTTGGCCAGCAGGAAGCCAATTTAAGACTGCCAAACATCAAACACTTAACAAACAGGTTAGGGGTCAACCATTTAACTTCTTGGGGGGGGGGGGTTGGGTGATTTTGAAGAAAATATCCTGCAAGTGCCTATGCATAAGAAAAACTTTCCTGCACAAGACTATTGTCCAAAAAAGCTCACGCACGTACAGTGGGCTGGAAGAAAAATTCTGGCAAGATGTTTCCTGGGTTGACACATTGAACTTTATCAGCATACTGTTAAAAGATTTTAGCATCTGGACTTCGGTAAGAGGGATTCTTTGCACAATGATGTTTCCCCTTCAGATGGCCTTTTCTTTACATTTATAGCACTTGTGGTTACCAATCTTGATACATGTTTTCTGGACTTCAAGATCACGGCTGGTGTTGTAGTTTGAAGAACAATGTTTTCAGTGCACTCTAAATCAAGAATGCCAGAATAACTGTTGGAACATGAAATAAACTTTGTTAAATATCTATTTGACACAAAACTGGAATGAGTTCTCCTGTAACATTAGCCTGAACGCTTGTCAAGTAAATGTGTAGGGATAGGAGATGTGTCTTTTAATATAGAAAGTGTCGTATGCCTCGCATACTGTATGTATTCCCTCTCTTGTGGAATATTAGTATACAAGCTCGTTACGTCCATTGATACAAGGATTGCGTTCTCTGGAACTTTAGTCCTGTCAATGAAATTAATGGAGTCATCAGTTGACTGTATCAGTCTTTGAGATAGGACTTCTGTTGTTGTGCTAACGGCTGGAGTAGTATGGGAACAAATGCTGATAACGTCTCTGTTGGACCTGAAACTCCCGAGGTCTCCCACGTCGGTTTGTAGATTTTCGTAAGGGTATAAAATACTGGAATTCGAGGTGGGTTTGGTGTTTGAAAAGCCATTTTTTAGTCGTTTCGTTAATGTGGTGTTCATTGTGAAGTACTGTAATCAATAATGGTACATTGTGGGATGTATCTTCAACCATGGGTACTGCAAGAGGCATCAGTAGTTTTCCATGTTCATACATGTTGTCTAATTGAATTTGCCCCTGGTTTTATTCCCAAGAAAGTCTGGGATCAGATGAAGTCCAAATAAAGTTTGCAAGTGAGGAAAATGATGAGAAATCATCATCCAGTGTTCGCATGGATGTGATCTGGGGATATCTGTCATCATTGAAGCTAAGAAATGGTACCCATAAATTTGGTAGGATAAATGCTGTGGCCAAAACAGTTCTTATTCTACCACATTCAAATGCCGGCGAAGAGAGAGTTGTGTCTCTTATAAGGAAAAACAAAACAGCATTTCGGCAGCATCTCTCCAGGTGGATGGTACGTTGGCCTTTTTGCTTACTATCAAAATGGCCAACAAAGAGTCATCTTTTGAACCACCTGCAGATTTGTTGGCCACTACAAAGAAAGCTACTTGGAACTACAACAAAGAGCCTCATCAATGGCGTTTTTTCAGTGTTATGGCATGTTAATTTAACTTCTGGAGAAGTCAGAATGTTAAGAAAGAGTTGATATTAGTCCAATTAAAAGAAAAATCTGGGATCTAAATGGTTAGTTTCAAAGGGTCACATTTCCGCTCAGAATAAAGGAAAACATGTCTTAGCTACTTCAATTTTTCAAAATTTTCTGGGGGAGCATGCCATGACGCCATCAAAAATCTCACTATTTGGCAACAAAGCAACTTAAGAGCTCTGTGCAGATTATTTTGGGGCTTTGTAATGTGTACATGTACTTCAGCTGCGAGTTGGATTTAACCCTTTCGAGATAGCACTCTAAAGCAACTTATTGCTGTACTGGTGGTTCTCAGTTTGATTTAACAAGGAAAGGATGTGGTTCATTATCTTCCCGTAAAATATGTACTGAAGGCGCATTCGCGCTATGCACTGTAATGTTCTGTAACTCTATGCACGCACTTTGTACTGTACTGTAGGCACATTTGCCTTACAAAATGATTTAAGTCCAGGAACAGGTCTGACTCCTTTCATCAGTGGGAAGGGGTCACCTCAATGTTTTACATTCGGTGTTATAATTAATGTGCTGTATTGTAAAAGTCAGTCAAAAACTCTTAGATAAAAATTAATGCATTTGTTCAAAGTTTCTTCCACAGATCCTTAACCTTTTATAATTTGATTTATAATGAAGGTGGGATGAAGGCCTACTAACCCCATCCACACCCCAAAAAAATTTAATGCAGAACATTGGAGGGAGGAAAAAAATATCTTGCAAGAACATACCCCAAGAAAAAAAATTCATGGGGAATGAAGGGGTTGAAAAAAAAATTCATGCCTATACCAAATCACCCAACCCCCCCTTCAGAAGTTAAATGGTTGGCCCCTTGATGACCAAGAATGGTATAGTTATGGGAAAGAGTAAGAGACATTCCGCTTTTGACACCTCGAACATTTGACAAAATAATACAGAGCAATTTTAGACTGGCCACAGACAGTAAACCACCCACAGCATTCCCGACGATTTTATTTCACAAAATAATTTAATGTACCATTCCTACATGTAGGAATGCTAAACTTTCCTCTGCATCTTTGGAGTAAGAAAAAGCATGTGGTAAATTGTGTCATTGAAATGTCTTAATTGTACTCAACTTCCTCCAGTGATAGAGGGAAACAGACCTTCTACAGGTTGGGTCACATGACCTGCAACTAATGAGAAATTTCTAGAAATCAAGAGAGTGTGATTAAATTACATGTACATGTAGTGGCCTTAATTTTGAGGCTATGGATTTTAAGAGATTCCATACTTTTTGGTTATAAGGGGCACTCCGCTATAAGATGTACCCCAAACTTGGCAACTCAATCATGTTATTAAATTTTCAAACTGAAAATATCGCTAACACTATTATGAAGAAAAAATATTTCTCAAGTTTATTGATAATTGAGTTAGCTTATAATCTAGCTAGCCGAAAGCGAGATCGCAAACAATGGCATGAAAGTAGTTAACGGTGGTACAAGTTTCTGGTAATTTAAGAAAGCAAAAATTGTCATGCACATTATAAACAAAAGCTGAAAATGTCACACTGCATTGTTTTACTGGTACATGTAGTTTTTTGGCAGCTTAGAATTAGTTTAGAAACTTGAACTTGTGGAAAAAGTTGTCAGCTAAATACAATCTTGAACTTGTGGGAAAAGTTTTCAGCTAACAAGCTTTATCTATAAAAAAAAGTACAGTGGAATAAGTGTATGTGTGTTCTAAAGCAGTAAAGTTTATATTGATTTTGCTTTTTTTGGATCAAATGAACTGTCCATGATGGAGAGCACTTATCCGTTAGTAAGGTGTCCATTGACATACACGCTATAGAAGTAGAAGTATAGAAGTATTAAGAAGTATTAAACATTATTATTATTATTATTATTATTATTTTACATGTAAGGAGAGGTTGAACTGTTCTTGTACATTGTACAATATAGTAAGTGTGTAACTTTTTTAATGGCAGGACCTAAACCTTTGCTGCAAAAAGTCACGTTGCAAATACAACTTACCGGTACATTTGTAGGCATGTAACAAATGCCGGGCTTTCAGCCAGACAATACATTGTAGAAGCTTTGCGGGAGATACATGTATGTCTTGTACAAAATTGTAAAAGGCCAGTTTCATTTCCATGAATTTCTTGTTTAAGATGTCCAGGCATCCCTGCACATATAGCTGAATTGCTTTGTACATTAAATTTTGTATATAGTGTATAAAGAGATTTCTAAACTTGCTTGTTGTTGTTTTTGTTGTTGTTCTATCAGGTCGCTGTAGTTTACCACCTGAAACTGGTCCTTGCCGTGCTGCCTTTCGCAGGTGGTATTTCAACAGTACTGTCAATGAGTGTGTAGAGTTTGTTTATGGAGGATGTGAGGGCAATGAGAATAACTTTGAAACAAAGGAAAACTGCAATACAACATGCAATGTGTCTGCTGTTCCCCATCAAGGTTGGTACATTGGACACACTGTATCATTCTTTGTGACTGCTATAGTGCACAGGCACGTATATGCTCGTCTAAACTTCTCAAGTTAAGTTTATTGTACTGTATTCACTATGCCTGTGTACTTTTGTTTCAGCTTTAGCAGATGATCCTGTTGAAAAGACAATTCGGACTTACATGAAGCTTGTTAAAAATGGAGTTCAACCTGAGGAACCTGTGCCATTTTTCTCTAAACATGAGATGTTTAGGAGAAGTACACAAACACAAAGTTCTCCTGGCAAAAGGAAATTGGTCAAACGGAAAGGAGATGCTGCAGCCATGGACATGTCTGCCCATGACTTAGAGCCTTATTTCACAGGTGGAAACCTAGAGACACCACTGCGTCATAAACGATCTGATAATAAAACTGGAGCAGGAGGTAATAATTAGTTAATAGTGAAGTTAGTAGTGAGCTAATAGTGAAGAATGTGTGAAACAAACATGCTTCACTTTTTAATTTTCCATTTCCAATGTTTCTTACATACAGTACATGTACATGTACATCCAATTACCTGCATGTTGAAAACAATGTTTGACATGCATCATACCAAAGAATGGTAGTCCTTTAATCTTCACGAAGGTGACGCTGTAAAGTTAAATGTCCTCATGAAGACGTTTGGATTTTTATCTGTTTGAGGTTATAAATTGGTGCCTGTAATAATGAAGCAAACCTTCTGCAAATTTTTTTATCAGTGAAAGGTGTGGGAAGAACATTGCATATTATTTCTTGTGCACTGCAGTTAGTCTTCCACTGCAACAAAATTTCAAAGAATTTTAAATAATTTAATGACCAGCTCCCTAGTTGGCTTGTTAGCTCAATTGGTTAGAGCACTGCACTGGTATCGCAGAGGTCAGGGTTCGAATCTCTGCAAGCCTGATTTTTTCAGGCTTTCTTTTGGCAACTACATAAGTTGCGTTAATAACTGCGAGGATCTTCTTTGCATTTAATTACTTGTTCATATACATGTTGTCGTATGGATTAATTCTCTCACTCCTTTTTCTTTGCAACTCTCACGCATTGTGCCTAGCATTTTGATTCATTTGATTTTACCTGTAGCTGCAATTGTTAAACTTGAATTCAGCTTTTGAAAATCATTTTGGTGTAATGTTGAAATGACCTTGCTTCTCCCTATGGTGGTACAGATAACCTACTTCTGGAAAGCCAGTAGTGTGAAGGAAAGGGGAGGGGGCAGAAATGATAAAGGTGTCTCAAGAATATTGACATAACTGTTCATGTACATGTAATTCGCCATCATTGAACAGTAGTGATGCATGGAGATTTCCCAGTCCAATGCATGATTTTGGTTGCTAAGCAACACTCATTATTGATTTTGAAGACCATCTGGATATTTTTTACATTGTCACCTTCGCAAGTTTTTACCAAGTTACTCTGCATGCATGTACACTGTTATAATAAACAAAGATTATTACTACATTTTCAAATACATGTAAGATATCCCCTCAGTACAGTGGCATTCTGTTAAATAAACCAAAATACACTGTATAATGCATGTAGTAAGTAACTGTATTCAAATCTAACAGACTGAACTACCTAATAGCCACTGCATGTACATTGTACTTGACTCAAAATTTCTTAAATACAGTAAGACCCTTGAGTCAAACTCGTTTTTTAACTCTCTCTCGTTAAAATGCTTATGTCTTGCTCAACTGTAGTAATACATGCAATTATTACATTAATTGTCTATTACATAAACAGCTTGGTAGCCAGGTTGAAGGAGTTGATAAGGTCATTGTTGATGTCTGCTTTCTTATTGCCTTGCAGCTTCATCACAACAAGTTCTCATAAGGAATTCTTCAGACAAACGTCGTATTTTAAACAACACGAATACAAGAGCAAGTAAATCAGGCTTAAGGACAAGTGGTGCTCCATCACTTGGAGGGCCAGAGAAGACAACCACCATCAGTAGTAGTGAACTTCAATCTACATCAAGTCCACGTATACATTTGACTGATGTCAAAAAAGTTTCTTCTGAACAGCAGCGTGGGTCCAGTGATCCTGATAAACTGAAGGTTGATTTAGGTGAAATAGGGTCAAAATCAGATTCGCAATCCTCATCTGTAGACAACTCGACATCAAGTGATGGTGGTAATGATCAGGTAAGCAACACAGTTGAAAAAGAGTCAAAATCAGATTCACAATCCTCATCCGTAGACAACTCAACATCAAGTGATGATGGTAATGATCAGGGAAGCGACTCAGTTGAAAAAGAGTCAAAATCAGATTCACAATCCTCACCTGTAGACAACTCATCATCTAGTGATGTTGGTGATGGTCAGGGAAGCAACTCAGTTGAAAAAGAGTCAAAATCAGATTCACAATCCTCATCCGTAGACAACTCAACATCAAGTGATGATGGTAATGATCAGGGAAGCGACACAGTGGAAAAAGAGTCAAAATCAGCTTCAGAATCCTCACCTGTAGACAACTCATCACCTAGTGATGATGTTGATGGTCAGGGAAGCGACTCAGTTGAAAAAGGGTCAAAGTCAGATTCGCAATCATCTGTACCCAAATATGCATCTAGTGGCAATGGTGATGATCAGAGAAGCGACTCAGTTGAAAAAGGGTCAAAATCAGATTCGCAATCATCTGTACCCAAATATGCATCTAGTGGCAATGGTGATGATCAGAGAAGCGACTCAGTTGAAAAAGGGTCAAAATCAGATTCGCAATCCTCATCTGGATACAAACCCATGTTGAGTTATAAGGGTGATGATCAGAGAAGCAACTCAGTTGAAAAAGAGGCCAAAGCAGGTTCACATTCTTTGTCTGGTGAAGTTGTTCAAGAACAGGAAGGTGAATCAGGTAGAAGAAGGCCAGACTCACAAATTAAAAAACATTCATCTCAAGAACAAAAGGAATTCAGTGACAGAGGTGATAAGGTACATTTATAGTACACTATAGGTGAACCAAAATAATGCTAATAATGCTAGAAGCTCAGCTATAAACGGACCAAAATCTGCATCACTTTGGCACAATAAATCAAACACTAAAGAGATAGTGGATGACACGAGCACTGGATTTGTAGAAGAACTTAATGGTTAAGTTAGCATTTACATGTACTGTTTTATCTCTTTTCATATTACAATCACTTATGTGCCTTCAAAGAAATAAAGCACTCTTGTTTTAAAAATGAAAGATCTTTGCCGTAATTTTCACACCTAAACAAAAATTTAGGCTGCCTTTTTTTGTCTAGGCTTTCGTCATAATTGCTGAAATTGCCAAGACGATTGTGAGGGAGTTTTAACCTTTAATACTCAACGCATGCCCTGTTAAACAACGGGTATATTTTACGTTATTCTCCTTCTGAATTTAATGGCGGACAAGGTTAAGATACATGTAGAAAGCTTGCCTTATCGCTTCAGTGATGGGTGGTGATGGCGGATTACGGTCATCTCGCCACCAGGAAGGCTCGCCACCACCAACTCGTCATTATACACACTAAAATAAAAATTATGCGTAAAGTTCACCCATTTACTAGCAAGTACCATGTGACGTGGAACATCTGATGTTCTAATTTGCCTTACGCTTAAACTGTTTACAGTCCCCTGTTTGACTTGTGGTGGCGAGATGGTTTATGGCGAGATGACTAGATACCGTAATGGTACTCTATGCAGGCCAAGTTTACTTTTTTGTACTATAAAGAGGGGATTGGGGCTTTAGAAACTTTAACTTCGCACAATAAATACCATTATGTGTTAGCAAGCCTAACGTTGCTTTGATATTATAGGAACACGGGGATGAATCCTTCGAAGAAGATGACTATGACTCAAGTAATACACAGACCTACAGGAAGGATAGGTGATTTATAGTGTTTGTTGTTTGTATCATGACATTGATAGATTCTTCTTACCAACAGCGTAACAACTAGTAGAATTACACAGTGTGCTTCTGAAAAATCAAAATGTATTATGAACTCTCCTACTGAAAACAACTACATGTACATGTAAATGTACAGTATGTGGTCCTTGGTCCGCGAGTTAAAATAATAATCTGGAATATCTTATTTGAATCAAAACATAGCGAGCTGAAATTTTCCCTGAAGATAGCTTTTATGTTTCTCTAAAGTGGCAAGTTCAAAACTGAAATATTTTTCTTGTAATTCGCAAAAAGGTGACCGTGCTTGCGGGCCCTTGGTCCGCGAATGTGGTCCTTGGTCCGCGAATCATGTAAACAGCACGAAAAGTACCTGTGAATCCCAGTAATTTCCGTAGGAGAATGAAAATTTTAACAATATTTTATTTATTCTTTTTTATCCTTGATATATCTAAGCTGCAATCTTGTTGGAAAGTCGTTGTGAGCATAAAATATGTTTTACTTTTCTGACAACACTCTCCCACACAAACCCCAAGCGCAGTCGAAATAATTACAACACTCCAAGCTCATACGTATTCTACGTATACAAGAGAAGTTATCCCCGTTCATAGACATGTATAAAGACGATTTTGAAAATATTCAGCAAAAACAAAGGCCGTTTCCATTTATCTTAGGTTTTCTTTATCTGTTTTGCGAAATGTAAGTTCTCTAGGGTCATAGGTCGCAGACCGAGGACCCATATGCGAAAATTGTTGATATTTTTCAAGAGACGATAAAACAAAACTTTCAAACTCTGCAGCAAATTCGTTCACAACAGCAGAAATAAGTTTATCTGTGAACTTGTTTTTCAAGAAAACACGTTCTCCCGTTGCGTTTTGTCTGTACACAAGCTAAGTAAACACTTCAAGAAAGACAAATTGGCCTACCTGTCAACAAACTTGAATTCCGCGCTTTCACCAACAGCAGGAAAGCCGAAACTTCGTCATATGGAAAAAGACTAATCAATAAATCATCGGACACATTCGGTTTTTGTCGTAGTCTATTTAACGAGCAAATATTACATCATGTTCGGAAAAGTCGCGGACCAAGGACCACTTACTGTATGGTCCTTTCTTGTTACACTGTACAGGGCCTGTGTGTGAAACCTGATTAACCCCTACCCGGCTAGGATTAAAAGTTCACCGCCGATGATATCATTTCTGCTATTAAAAATATTTTCTGAGCTTAGTTTTTTTCATAAGTGAAGTAAATACGAAACAAATGTAGGACAAAATCCATCTTCAGTATCGCAAAGACTTTGTTTCTTCTTTTTTTAAAGAGGTCTTTGTGTTTGTTGTTCTAAATTCTATCATTTTTCTACATACTCTAACCGAGAATCATCTATCAGTGTTGTCTTCTGTGGATGGCATCATGGTTGAGCAAGATATGTGGCCACGTTAGAGGCATTAGCGGCGGTTCGCCTGTGGTAGTGAATCGTATTTCAGAATGTCTTGTTGTATTATTTTGCAGTAGTATCTACCGTGGTTCTGATCCTCTTGAACACACGTCAAGCCACTTTGCTGCGTTTTTCCTGACTTCCATTGTGATGGTGTTTGCTGCGTACGTAATTTATCACAACAGACAAAAGGTAAATAAATAAATCACTTTATTTAGGTGTCAACGGTATCTAGCAAAGAATACTAATTGGGGACACCTCCAAGATCGAATTGGAATTTGGATGTGTTGGTTATTGAGGAGAGGGGAAAACCGGAGCACCCGGAGAAAAACCTCTCGGAGCAAGGACGAGAACCAACAACAAACTCAACCCACATATGACACCGGGACCGGGAGTCGAACCCGGGCCACATTGGTGGGAGGCGAGCGCTCTCACCACTGCGCCATCCCCTGCTCCCCTGAGTGTAGTGTATGACGCATATTAGTGTACAGCAGTAGCAACCCGACCATACGAACGTCTGTAGGCGTTTTAACTTTTAAAGGTTTTAAGCTGGTTTTCATCTTTTTTCTTTCAAACTTTGCATGTGAACTTAATTTTATAGTGCTGACTTATATGTGTTTTTCGGGAGAATTTCAACTTTAGAGACTGTGGATGAAAATGATGTGTGATCGTTCAAATAAAAAATATTGAGTAATACTTTGCAGAGGTGCTAGTGGGTTAAGGAACCCTTTTTAATATAAAATCAAACCAAGTCATGTACATTGTAATGTGATTCCGACGTTTAAGGCTGTAGATTAATTCATGAACTGTGTCCGTGGGAGCTACGTGAAGCAGTAATTCCCAAAAACACAAAACCTGGTTGACTTCATCTTTGGCAAACTCAAGCCAAAAGCACTTTGTTACAGTTTTTAATTCTCGATAACTTGAACAATTAAAGTATTACACGGTTTTGTGTCCTCCTGACGTTTGATGTGGAGCGGAAGCGGTGTAATGGTTCGTTGAGCGTTCGATCAGAATATTTGTGGTTCGGAGCTATTCTCTGCTTTGCGTTCCCTCATTCTCCCCGTGAAAAAATGGTTCAGTTTTTTTTTTGTTTTTTGTTTTTCTCACCATAACTAATTTTCTGAAATCAGTTATATGGTATTTGGCTGTGGTTTGGCCAAGATGGCAATGGATTGCAACTTGAAATATTTGGGCCTGTTTTCTAAGGTTCCTCTTTCGTACATGTATCTCGGAAAAGTTGCGAAAAAGTGATTGTAGATTGTTCTCCCTCTGAGAAAATCCCTCGATTTTCCTCCTGTTGGTTCAGTATCATAGCATGTACGAGGAAAGGTACTTAGTTGAGGTTCTAATCTCAGCACGGGTTTACCAACAAAGGTTCAAGTCTCCAGCATGTAACCCGCCACACGTCGCTACATTCACTTCGGTGGACTGGAAGTCGACTTCATCTTTTAACAGATTGAACCGTGCTCTGTATAAACAATAGAGTTCTTCTGTCGAAGGTACTATCGCGTGATTGGTTGCCCGATGAAATTTGATGTTCACAACAAATTTTAGCCCGAGAACTTAGTTCGAGGGCTTGTATGAAGTTTGAACATCAAATTTCCGAGGGAACCTATCACACAAAGGGCCTGAGACAAAAGGACTCTATTGTTTTTACTTTACAACGCTAAGTTTTGAGCGAAAAGTGGCAAAAACGGGCACTATGCGCTGATAGGCGCCCGCTGAGGAGAGACACTATCGCGTCACGTGATCGATTTCGACCAATGGGAGCACGCCAAAATTTAGCGTTGTACTATAATTAACAACAGTGTATTAACCTTTATTTTTTTTTTGGCTGCAGATCATTGCAATCATAATAGAGGGAAGAAACGATAGCAGCAGAAGACGCGGGTACAGGAAACTGGAAACAAATGTAGAGGAAGCCATGCCCTCAATGCAGAAAAGTGCAAACTCCACATATGTTTATTAGGGACAACGAATAACACTAGAGTAAATTTCATCATAGTAAATGGGAAAATAATTTAAAAGAAGAAATGTTGAACTGGTCGTATTACTCAGAAAAAATCTGAGTCCTCCCAACGGGAGTCGAACTCATGACCTTCCATGTGGCGGTTGGATGCTCTAACTAGTGAGCTATGGGGGACTCGTGGTGAGCGAGGCCATGCAACTTGGTTCATATGTGACACAGGCCAGCCTTCTGCGGGCTCATAATTTCAATGTGATAAATCATTTATAAACGTAATACGAGTAATACGACTATTTCAACATTTCTTCCCTTAACGCATTTTAGCTAGTCGTCACTCTATTATCATGTTTACATTTATCGCATTTGACATTACGAGCCCGCAGAAGGCTGGCCTGTGTCACATATGAACCTAGTTGTATGGCCTCGCATACCACGAGTCCCACATAGCTCAGTGGTTAGAGCATCCAACCGGCACCTGGAAGGTCATGGGTTTGACTCTTGTTGGGAGGACTCAGATATTTTCTGTGTAATACGACTATTTCAACATTTCTTCTTGTAACGCATTTCAGCTAATCGTCTCTCCATTATCGTGGAAAATAATTTGTCGTATAAAAAGAGATTGTGCCAACATGTTGGGGAAAATATTTCGCTTTTTGGCAAGTGTTTTTCATAGTAATTTCTTATCCGACGGGTTTTCGATTTTTTGCCAACGGGATCATGTTTGCTTCAGTTTTGGTATAGACTGTGTAGTGTTTAGTTTTGTCTTGAGTTCCGTTGTTAAAGGTAGGGAGCTTGAGCGGTCTCGACGGCCTCGAGATCGTCCCCTCAAAACCTAAATCCAGGTCACTTGCACCAAGCGTGGCACTCCGTCAGGGAATCTAACGCAGGAAATGATCACATTGACACTCCTAGTATTTACACCTCCCGTTGCCAGTTTGCTGGGTCTCACATCTCCCCTTGTCATACGTTGGATATCTGCATAATTTAAGACCGCATATATATTGCTGTTACAGTTTGAACTCCATTGTTGATGAAGGTCGAAGATTTTCGATCAAAACGTCTGAAATTTTAAGACGGAATCCATTAGGAAACTGAGTAATTTCAAATTTCACAAAATGAAATCTTACGCATAAAAATTTATCTAGTTTACCTGTGTTTACACAATTCCTGTGAAATTTGAAATTTTAATTTCACGGGCCCCCATAAGAAATTGTCTTTGGTGTTGGTACAGATAACTAATTACGTCTATAGCTCTTAAAAAGTACAAAAAAGAATGCGATATACTTTAAATTATTCTGGTACAAGATTTTTGTCCACTGATTACTCAATTTCCTGATGGATTCCATCTTAAACGTTCGTTTTGAACGTGTTTTTTCCTTTTTTAGCCAGAGTCAAACCATTTTTAGACTTGTTATTTAGGAACTAAATTGGTAGTGACAGCGTTCAAGTTAAGAAAGAAAAGAGAAAGTCGCTGTTGTGTGTTCACGTTCTCAATAATGCCTAGGTCAAACGTCGAACTTTACTTGTGCATTAGGTTTGGCACATGTAAAGTTCGACGTTTGAACTTGTCTTAAAACTTTGAATTCGGTCGTTTCACGTCGTTGTTTTGTAGAGGACGACAAAGAAATGTACCAATAATTGCTTTGCTAATTAAACCTTCTTTATTGTGCCGTTCTCGATGCCGTTGTCGTCGTGCTTGCTTAAGCTCCCTAATGGAAACTTGGTCACGGTTATGAATTTAAATACATTCTTTTTGTAACGTGGATATTTATACAATGATCAGGCGTCTTTTTCCACTAAGGTTTACAATATTTAATTAGTTGTATTTAAGAAATAAGAAAGAGAGCGAAAAAATGAACAAAGTTTCAAAGATAAAGACGGGTGCAGTACAGGTTAAGCGTTAAATGAATTATCTTCGACTGTTGTGCCTTTTTAGAAAAGCACTACTGAGGGCAGTTCATTTGGACACAGTCCGTCTTGTATCTGTCGAGACGAACACATAACCAGACGCACCACAAACATTCGTCAAAGTTCGTCTAATAGACGGATTATGTGTCACTACGGTTACTGTCAAGATGAAATAATAGTTGATTCTCTGTTTATAAACAGTCCATGCATAACAACTTTTCCGGCTCAAATCTTTTTTCATAACCTAGAGCAACGCTCGTCGGACCCTTGCAACTGTGAAAAATATAATTGTTGTAAAAAGGAGAGAGTCGTGGAAATAAGGGTACAACGTAGTTTATCTCATTGCACCGCTTTTGTCCAAACGGTTTACTATGATTTTTTCATTTGCCCGCCACAATTTCTCTGTGATATAATTTGCCAATAAATGGAAATAAAAACCCAGTAATTTGGGTACTACTTGCTTGGTTTGTGGTCAAAAGTTTTATGTTTTGTTCTTAAGGTTCCCGCTTTCCTGAACAGACAACCATCTGCAGTGATGGGCCTTTTCCTATTCTCCTATGCTAATGGTAAGTCGGAAACGTTGAACGCCCTCAGACGCTGAAGAAGTCTTTAGCCAATTTCTGGGTCTGTTTCCTGTCATAACGCTGTTTTTTTTTTTTTTTCTTAGAACTCTCCTCAAAACTAGTGGGGTTGGCGGGGTGAGGTTAAAATAAGCATGCGCAGTTGAACTTCGTTAAAACTACAATTGGCGGTCAGGTGTTCACAGCGGTCAAACGTCACCGGTTTTTCAGAGTCGTGAAGTTTGAGTCAGTTAAAACGTATACGAGCCTGCAGATATATATAATGTTCCGACAAACCGAATTTGGAAGTTTTCAAATTTCCGAATTTTGTGTTCGAGCACGTTCAACGTAAAAAGCTTGCGTTTGGAGAAACGGTGTTAAGTTTTGCGGTTGAAGTGCTTGTTTCTCTGCGTACTGGCATATGACCTGGGCAGTGAACGATTTCTCAGGATTCCAGTGAAGCGAACTGGGAAGCTGGGAAGGGATGGAACTCATTGAATAAAGCTAATACATGAGAAACCAAAGCAGAATGGAACCCAAAATGTAGCCAGCCCATGGGAAACTTCTACTTTACCATCTGTTTGACCTTCTTTTTTCTCTAACATGCACAAAGCGTTTCATTCTTGTGTAAGATATGGTGTTGTATAACGGTATATGAACTTTGAAACAGTGATCGCAGTTTCTCACTGAATTAACCGCCTTATTCATAGACTACCCTTACAGCGTGTGCAGTGGCCGCCATAATTTACGCCAAGAAGCAAAAGGCTATCAATAAAAAGCTACAGTGGAATTCTGGGTGGATGGAAATCGCAAGTTTATTAATATTCCAGAATTTTCTCATCCAGCCAGTCTGGTCTTCGAAGGGTGATAGGGCTTGTCAAAATTAACACCGAGCGAGTGCAACCCGAATAGCTGGCTACCCGCCCTTGGATGCCAAATTTTAAAACGCGATCATCTAGTGCGACATGTGTTGGTCGTGTTTTCTCTGTTGCGGCTAGACAGAAATCATGAGGGCTAGGGCGACTAATAAATTTCGGAATGTCTTCAGAGCTTCCGAACGCGTGCCGATAATAATAAAATTTTGTTAGAGTTCCAAACGGTTTCCAAAGGTTGCTCGGTTGAAGCCCTCTCATTCCAATTTGCAACATTGGTTCCAGACTTAGCTCAAGCTAAAAAATCGGGACTTCATTCTGACTTCTAAGTTAAAGTGAAGACTATCTGTGTTTGGTTAAAAAAGACCATATTCAAAGTGTAAAATCTGAGGGGTTTATTTCTTATTCCTGGGGTTTCACTTTGATATGATACCCTTAATAAATAGCCTGTGTCCTGTTCTACACTAAAAAAGTTTCAATTTTAAAATGGCGCTGCTGGGAACCTGTGACATCCTCCACCTTTTCTTACTACAAACTATTTGCTGGTGAGTCTGCACACCAGACAGCTAGAATGTGGTTGAAATGAGCAATTTGCAGCTTTTTGTAATCCCTTAACAAATCTCCAATGAGAGGGGAACAGAAAAAGAAAACCAGACACCTATAACTGGCTTCTCGCCAAATTTACTTGAGGGATAGACAAACGGCTACTGTAAACCATTAAAAGTTGCTAAAACGAACAAATCGGGTGGAATTCAAACGCCACGGGGACGGACTAACTGGTGGCTTGTAAAAAATGATCCTTCTTTCATTTTTATCTATACTCACAACCCATTTCATAAACATAATCAGCATTCAAAACCCCTTTAGTTTCAAGAATTCACCTGGTAATGACCCCTGGTCATGATTGATTGCGTTCGACGAAGGAGAACGCATTCCTAATCTTGTGTTGGGTGTCCTGTGTCATAAAGCCAGAAAAAATCGAGATTTTCTCTTAGTTCAGTTCTGGCCCCTCTCTCTGTCACGCAACGCTCCGCTCTCGCAGAGAGAGGGTCCAGGGACAATTGTCTGCGCATGCTCGTAATTTTAGCTAGTTTTCTAGCTAATCGCTACTGCGCATGTACAACGAGATAAGACGAATAAGAAAACAGAGAAGGGAAGGGAAGCGCTGGCGGACGATTTTTTTGTGCGGTCGGCAAAAAGAAAATAACATTTCCCCAATTCGATCGTGTTTGCTCCATGTTTGGTTAGTTGCACTGAGCGATTTCCTCTTGCAGTTCAGATTATTTTTTCAGAAGAAACAGTTACTGGGAGCGTTACATGAATTCTTGAAGTACTGAGGAACAGAGGAGTTGTGGTCAATTCAAAAACACTGAATACGGGAGCCGAGAGAAGGCTAAAGCTTGAGTAATTGTGGTATTTGCTGTTGATCAAAACATTTTTCTCAACCTTTTTTGTAACGCTGTAACTAAAAACCTAAATGTTTTTGGAATTTTACCAACTGGCAGTCTTCCAACTGCTTCTTTACAGCTTAGTTAAAGTATGAAACTTTTAGAACGTTGTACAGTTGTAATTGTTGTGCCTTTGCATCAGTAATGAAGGGCCTGGTTAAGGGCTATCGAACATAGGCTTCAGACTGTTTTCACGCATCGGCGTTGGAGACGAACGCGCATATTTAATGAGCTCTCTATAGTTTATTCGCTCACCTCTCGAAAGTCACCAAATTCGCATCCATACTATGTTGTTTCCAGAACCAAAAGTAAGGCAAAGAAAATTTAAATGCGCCAAAATATTGTCGAAAACTTCCGGGGAAAACTACTCCTTGAGCGAAGTCGCAGATGTTGTGCCCGGGTGTTGTGAAACAATCTCATTTGCATCGGGCATATTTAATGAGCTTTCTCGCCTTCCTTATTCTACCCTCGAAACTTGCCTAAATTCGTTTCAAAAGTCTATTCCTTTTCTCTCTCGAATAAATAAAACTAATGAAAGTGCAGACATGCCACAGACATTCCAATCCGCCAAGTTAATCTTGAACTAAACTTGAAAAGTTTTCCGAGTGTTGCCAACCTCACTCGCCGCAAATATATTTTCAGTCGGGTGAAATCAACATCCTGCGCTCTGATCCGCTCTGGTCCGCTCTGATTGGTTTAGCGGGAGCATGCGCAGACAATCGTCCCTCGACCCTCTCTCTGCGAGAGCGGAGCGTTGCGTGACAGAGAGAGGGGCCAGAACTGGACTACATTTCCGGGCTTACGCTCGGCCGGAAACTGGTATGGACTTCGGCCTCGCTTTCATGACGCCCAGGTCCCAAACGGTCAATGTGGCGTAAACTCACGAGTGCAGGCGAAATATACGGCAATACGGATTCTCGTTGAGACGGATATTTTGTTTATTTTCTTCGAGTTTTTGAGAAAAGTTTTCGAGTTTGCCGACAAGGCATAGTTTGAAGTTCACTTATAAACACAAGCGGCGCAGCTAGAATGTATTAGCAGTCGAGAACAGATCGATTATTCGTATGGACTCGGACTGCTACATGTATGCCTGTTGTTGAATTTGAAGAGAACAGTTGAGTTTACCGCATCCTCGGAGACCCAGGGGCAGCTAGTCGGGACGACGGGATTTTCATGGGCGAAAGTTTACAACAAGAGCGGGAGAGCCCCTGGTCACTTACTCTTACCGAACGAGTTCCAGAAGCGTTTGAAATCCCGCCTTCTGATTGGCCAGAAAAATATTTTTTTCTGGCCAATCAGCGAAGAGGAACAGCCGGGCGACTCTCATGTCTTCTTACACGAGGTTGTTTTCCTCATCGAACGCCGTAGTAGCGTGGCCCGTTCAACGGGAACATTTTTGAGGAGAGCTTCAGAAAAAATAAATAAATAATAAATAAACGAAGTCGAGGAAATCGCAAACTATAACGTGGCCGCAAGAAAACAAACACTCACCGGGATTTTTCACGCGGACTTATCGAAGGTATCGCAAATTTTTAGAGCTAGCGACTTCCCCTTTCTCCAATGTAACTAATTATTTCTCTTTCTTCGTTGATTTTCGTCTGAAACTTTCCATCTCTGATGCACGGGCCACGCAACTATGTTGATCGAGCGTGTCATGTCACGTACTAGACGTCGCATCGACCGTTAAGCAGAAAATCGCCCAGATGGGCCTCCAGAAGCTCGGAAAAGCAATAAAAACGCAGCAAACACATAGCAGGTAATGTTTTTCAAACTGTATTTCCATTTTAATGCATTTTCAGCGGAAAACCGCCAATTATTTTCGATCGAATTTCAGTTCCATACGAACACTCATATTACGCTTTGGTTAACTGTGGTTCCCACGCTCGAGCGACATAGTTGCGTGGCCCGTGCATCGAACATTCCCGTGGAAAGTTTCAGACGTAGTTCAACGAACAAGGAGAAATAATTAGTAACATCGTTTACTCGAGTAGCTATTATGCTCATGCAACACTTGAGAAAGGGGAAGTCGCTAGCTCTAAAAATTTACGATACCTTCGATAAGTCCGCCGTGAAAAATCCCGGTGAGTGTTTGTTTTCTTGCGGCCACGTTATAGTTTGCGATTTCCTCGACTTCGTTTATTTATACGGTGGCCCACAACTGTCACGGCAACAACAAAAAGCTCACGGCAAAAGCAAAAAGTTCACGGCAAAAACAAAATGCTCACGGCAAAAACACAATGCTCACGGCGAAAACAAAAACGGTCACGGCAAAAACAAAATGCTCACGGCAACAACAAAATGCTCACGGCAAAAGCAAAATGCTCACGGCAAAAACAAAAAACTCACGGCAAAAACAAAATGATCACGGCAAAAACAAAAACTCACGGCAAAAGCAAAAAGCTCACGGCAAAAACAAAATGCTCACGGCAAAAGAAAAAACCTCACGGCAAAAGCAAAAAGCTCACGGCAAAAACAAAAAACTCACGGGAAAAGCAAAAAGCTCACGGCAAAAACAAAATGCTCACGGCAAAAGAAAAAACCTCACGGCAAAAGCAAAAAGCTCACGGCAAAAACAAAAAGGTCACGGCAAAAGCAAAAAGCTCACGGCAAAAACAAAATGCTCACGGCAAAAGCAAAAAGCTCACGGCAAAAACAAAAAGCTCACGGCAAAAACAAAAAGCTCACGGCAAAAGCAAAAACCTCACGGCAAAAACAAAAAGCTCACGGCAAAAGCAAAAAGGTCACGGCGAAAAAAAGGTCACGGCAAAAACAAAAAGCTCACGGCAAAAACAAAATGCTCACGGCAAAAACAAAAAGCTCACGGCAAAAGCGAAAAGCTCACGGCAAAAATAAACATAGGCACGCAATGCGCGCAGAGCCAATGACGTTTTTTTTTTTTTTACAATATGTTGAAATTTATCCTGACAACCTATGGGTGTGTACACCTCCGGTAAGTCCTACCCTAACCCCTCAGCTCCCCCCCCCCCCCCCACCAAAAAAAATCTTGTGGTTTTCCACTATAAAACCTGGTAATGATCGAGCAGCGTGACTACGTAACAGTTAATTATAGCGTGAAATCAAAATTACGCATTTGTAAATTTCCCACGGTACAAAGTTATTTTTAGCGGAGCCTGCGGGCAAAGCCCGTCAGCGGAGCTCCATTGCTAAGCAAAGTTGGTAACCTATCGATCCGAAAAATTTTGGTTGTGACGTAATAGTCACGTGACCGTCCGTCCGTACTTACGTACGTAAGTACGTCCGTCCGTCCGCACAAGGGAACTTAAGGAAGCACGACGGCGACGGCTGACGAGAACGTCACAAAACAAAAGGTTTAATTAGCAAAACAACGACTTTGCACGTGCAATACAGATTTCGGTACATTTCTTTGACGTCCTCTGCAAGACAACAACGTGAAATGACCAAATTCAAAGTTTTACGTAGAACGTGAACACACGACAGTGAATTTTCGTTTTTCTACCTGAACCGTTACGCCGTCCTTACAGAGTCAGCTCCCGGATTGTTCGGCTACATTAGACAGATTGAACGGGTTGAAACTATCGCCAGGAAGTTTGAAATATTTGGAAGCCATTTTTAAAGTGACGTTCTCCTTGGCGTCGCCGTCGTGGTTGCTAAAGTTCCCTACAGACTCTGCGGGAGGGGGAGGGGAGTCCCACGGCAACCCGACGGGGGGTAGAGAATGCCATCTTTTCTTGGCGAGAAATCGCGCGGCGCTTTTGGGCAGCCGGCGTTTTTCTTGGCGGGAAATTCCCATGGCCATCGTCGCTTTTGAAAAAGAGGTTTCTTTAAAGGCTTAAGCTTCTTTAGCAAAACGATTGTACGAGAGTACTGAAGTACTTGACAAAAAAAAACACATCTAATATCTATAAAGGGAAAGAAAAGGTTCAAAAGAATACTGTTAAAAGGCGAAAAGTTCAAGTTACAAAAGCTGCCTTCAAAGGACTTCATCACTTTGTTTTCTTCACGGCGGAGAGCTTGCCCTGTTCTGAAACATAACCGAGTAAGTCAGTGAAGTTTTTAAAGGGTCTAAGGTACATGATTTTGAGTATTACGGTCAAAGAAATTACCTTTTGAAATGGGAATTTAATTTAAGTGATTAGAAATGTGTCATTTACCTTTGACTTTAAAAAATTATTAGAAAACGCGCACAGTTTTGTGACAGATGTAGTCTTAAATATTTTGCCATGCTCAGCCAATTTCACTCGCGTGGACCGATCCTCGATTTTGGAAGTGTAACGCGAATTGCATTTAAGTATAAACTTAGGGGTTTTCGAATAAACTTTTTTCAAAAACGATTTCTCTGTCCATTATTTTGTGTTTGCTTTTTCATAACGGTAGGTCTAAGCACAGTCGCAAGACAACTAGCTGCACAAGCATCACTTCAGTGAGATTACGACGAATAATTACTTTCAATTTTCACTTTCGGGTACATCTCTTTGTGCAATTGTCGATTTTCTTGTCCTAGACGTTTTCAATAGTAATAACCTTTTAAGCGAAGCAGTTGTCGGCGTAAAGCTATTTTATCCCAAAATCTTCCGAAAACAGTTTTGTGCGTTCCTCAAAGCGGGTTCGCATCCGCAAAACTTATGCCGGCATAATTTAAAGCGTGTTCGGTGTTTGTTTGTTCTGAATCTTGATGGTCTCTACTGAGTTGGAGAACGAAATATAACAGTTATTTAAAAAACTATAAGCGAAGCAGTTGTCTGTTTAAACCTATTATATCCGAAAAGCTTCCAAAAACAATTCTGTGCATTTCTAAAAGCGCTCAAATTTCAAACAATTTGTAGCCGCAAAACTTATGCCATAGAGTTAAGCATGTGTAGTGTTTGTTTGTTTTCAATCTCGATGGTCTCAAGTTAGAGAACGAAATATAAGGGTTACTTAAGTAACTATAAGCGAAGCAGTTTTAAGTTTAAAGCTATTTTATCCGGTAAGTAATGAGTGACTGTTCTTGAAAGCGCTCGAATTTTTCCTGGGCTGCTATAAAAGCCTACGCGACATTTACCTACCTACATTTCTTCGATAAGTTTATTAAAAGTGCTTCGAAGCTCCCAAAATCCTTTCTTTCGGATAATCCCAGTAAAATGCCGGTGAAATGCCTGTATAAAGTTTTGACCAGACTATTAGTGGCAGTTCATGTTATTTGTTAGCATCCGAACGCGATGAGGATAACCCATTTAAATTTTGTTGTTGTAAATGAGCGCCGTTTGAAGTTCATTCAAGCGAACAGCCAATAATCCAAGGATATTTGGCAAGCCTTGCCAGTTAATGACACGGTATGGAAACATTGCAAAAACCAAGCAAGACGGCTCGTGAGTAAAATATGTGCTCAGTTTGATGCCCGAAAAAAAAACACTTTTAATTTGTTGTACAAGGTTGATCAAGGTGGCCAAACAAATTCAACATTGTTGTTCACACCAAATATCAAAGAAAGGTTGTGACAGCGGTCAGTACAAAATGCAGACTGCAGACTGCAGACTGCAGACTGCAGACCGGGTACAAAATGCAGACTAGGTACAAAATGCAGACTGCAGACTGCAGACTGGGTACAAAATGCAGACTGACATTTGAAACTGTTTTTTTTTAGTATTATTACCGGTTGTCACGCAATCCCTTTTCCGATGTCATCTTCCACGAAAACTCGCATTACCGGGGAATGATCTTGCTCCATTACTCGAAACGAAAACGCTGAGTCATGATTCATTTTGTGCAGCAATTGTGTGGTAAAATACAACACGACATCTATGCTCCTACTTCACATGCAAGATCTAAATTCTCTCACGAGGTATAAGTATTTTTATATTAACACACATCGGTTAAAGGAAGTTGATTTAACTGCTACTTACTGCATTAACCGACCTCCGAAAGGCCGCCATGACGAATCGGCGAAGAGGCAAAGAAAGCGACCACGTGCACGGAAGGTCATGTGTCTGCTGGTTTCTCGGTATCATGTTGCAACGAGTGTTGTTATTTTATGTTATGCGATCTCGCGCTTGAAGTAAGAAGACTGAGAAGGCTTAAATCATGTTTAAGAACGAATTGATCTTCGAGACTTCGTGTAAAAAGTGTATTTCGAGTAATGGAGCAAGATCTTTCCCCGGTAATGCGAGTTTTCGTGGAATATGACATCGGAAAAGGGATTGCGTGACAACCGGTAAGTTATAAAATGAAATAATATTAAAAAACCCCGAAAAAAACAGTTTCAAATGTCAGTCTGCATTTTGTACCCAGTCTGCAGTCTGCAGTCTGCATTTTGTACCTAGTCTGCATTTTGTACCCGGTCTGCAGTCTGCAGTCTGCAGTCTGCAGTCTGCATTTTGTACTGACCGGTTGTGACAGTCTCAGCTAATTTATAAGAACTTTGGAGTCTATGTTTTTGCGTTGAGTTTATCAGTTTTATTGGGCCCTGGGACCAATTCTCGGTTTCCTTAGTATTCTCAGGGCCCCTCGGCCAGTACCTCGTGCTTTTCATTTTCATCACGGAGCACAGGGCGCAGAGGAGTCATATTTGACCGTAATGCTGGCTAAATTCATCGCGCAAATCGATCTTGTTTTGAATTCAAAACAATGAACGTGCCTGAACAAAGCATGCTATCTAGTTACGCGTCTGGTGAAATTCTATCTGCAAGACAAAAGGCCGACAATGGTCGCCCGAAGGGCGACGTTATCGGAAAGCGAAGCTTTCCGAAGCGAGGCACGAAGTTACTGTTAGTCGGCTGTTAGTTACTGGTGATACGCCCACAGCAAGTGCTGTATGCGGTTTTCGTCATGCGGATGGAATTTCACCAGACGCGTAACCAGATAGCATGATACTTTGTTCAGTCACGTTTATTGTTTTGAATCAACAAGATCGATTTGCACGATGAATATTTAGCCACAGCATTACGGTCAAATATGACTCCTCTGTGCCCTGTGCACGGAGTTTGGAGTCTCGGAGTTTAGTACACCTTTTCTTTTCCTTTCATCGTATTTTCAGGGATCATCCATGTAAGTTTTCATTTCTTGTATCGCTTTAATTTCTTGTATTAGTCCTTTAAGTTTTTTCTTTCGGTCACCGCCTTTTTGTATTATTTTGTCATTTTTAGGTTTCACCGAACGACACTTGAACGTAGACATCATCGGTAACAATAAACAGATTGTTAAATTTCATCAGAAGTGTCTTGGTTGACGCTACGCTACTAACGCGATAAAGGTTGAATCAACATTGTTCAACTTGTGGCCAAATAAAGTCAACATGTTGCATTCAACAATGTTCTGGAAATGTTGAAGCTGTTTGTCCAATGCTTTACAGATGTAGTTGTCAACAAATCAACAAAATGTTGAGAAACACTTTTCGGAAGCGAACGAGCCAAAAAAAGCCCCGAAATATATTTCAGACCGAAAAGTTTCAGGACTGTTTTTTGAGAAACGAACACCAATTTATTCCTTGGCGGCTCCGCTTTTAGGCTTGGCTAAATAGCTCACGTGTTTATTTTGGGTCTTAACCTGCAGCCGAATAAATTTCGTTTGCTTTGCCTTCGAACAGTACGAAAATGTTCAAATTCAGCTCGCTTTTACAAAACCTGCTCGCTTTCCAGTAGATCCAACAGGTCTCTATTAGAATGCTTTGTCACATATCTAGGGGTATAGAATGGTCTATCCAAAATGATGCGTCTCGGAAAATATCAGCCGAGTCTCGAAATCTCGGCAATCAAAATAAGAGTCTCGGAATCTCGGGCTCGCTACACGTTGAACGGTCTCGAAGTCTCGGATTTTTATAACTTGGATCTCAGAATCTCGACAATTGCACCCGATATGAAGTTATATATTAGCACGGAGTTCACAGTTCAACGAACAAGCAAAGCAAGTGCTAAGTCTATTTCTGTTTGCAGCGACACATAACCAACACGTAATGAATGAGAACTTCCGTACATATATAAGCTAAATCAGTTATTAGGAAGATCTACATTGCCCTTTTTATTACACATGATTTACTTAGTTCAAGGCTTTGCTGACAATGTTGCAGACTATCCATTATCGTTCAGTCCTTCGGCGCTAAGCACTGGTGTGTCCCATTTGTTTTAAACATAGAGCTGAGCGATTCATATACTGCCTTTTAACCCTTTAAGCCCTAAAAGTGACCGGCGAATATAAAGTTTCTCTTTACGTTATCAATAATTGCTCAGACATTCAAGTGGTGAGAATAAAGAAAGTGATCATCCAGGATAAGATGTCTTGATATTTAGACAAATTCAACTTACTAGTTCCATAATAAACGTATGGAGAACAGCAAGGGGAAAATGCTTAAAGGGTTAAACAACTGACGTTTCCTTTGATGTATTTTTGTACAATTAAATACAACATAACTGCTAATAGATAAATTAGACGCAAGTTGGGAAATTTAGCTGAACTTTCATCCACAAACAATTTTCTCCGGGCTCAGCTGCTTTGAGTCTTTGAGCTCTACCGAAGTTTGCACAAACCAAGCTATCTCAAGCTGTTAAAGACCAACAAAATGGTTACCTACCGTTCTCGCTTTGTTAGTAAATTTCACCACCTCTGCCCTTTTCCACTGAGTTTTGATTGGTGATCACCTATCCCTCCCCTGGCGCTGCCTCTTGACCTTAACTAAGAAGCCATGCTCCTTGTTGTCTCTCCACCCAAGTGTACATTTTGTACCAACGAATATTTAGAGGAAGATTTAATCACGGATGGCCTCGACTGCCATCCTTCTAGTAACAGTACAGGAAACTACAGCTGCTTCATGTCTTGGAAACATTTATGTGAAAGCACGATGGTATAGTATGTACTTAGTAAGTCACAAGTCCCCCTTTTGTTTTTCAGCCTTAGATAACACTTTGTTCCACCTCTGCTGTATATCGTTTGTCTCACGAGATGTAGTCACGAAGGTGACTGCTTAGTCTGTATAACTAGTCGACTGTTTGTAAATGTGTGACCACGATGATAGCACGTTACCTGGTTGCGATTGAGGACCTATTTCCTCATCCGTCCGCTGTAGTACTGACGCTGACCGTAGGTTATGTGCCTTGAAGGTATTTCAAATTCATTACCAGAGCGTTATCCCTCTTGATTAAATAGCCTTATGTCACTAGAACGGGTAAAAAGTTGCAAATGTTCATTGTTTTACTCCCGGAATCTGTGAGGGAGTCGAAGAGTGCGGCCTTTATCAGTTTTCCTTGTGGGAACCAGGCAAACTTTTCGGTGTTTGCAGTACCCTTGTCGCAAACCAGAGCCAGGCAATGGTGATATAATTCATCGCTTCAACGTGAAAATCATCATCCAAATAAGACCACATGTCACTTCTCATGGCTACCTCCTGTACAATTTTCTTTCCTAACCAGGCCACGCAGGCCATGAGACGTCTCGCTACTCTCGCTGACTCTGACATGTTTTACTGTCTTTGTCTTTTTTTCCATTTTTTTTGTCGTTCTTTTTCTCTTTCCTGTAGCCAACGAATTCATTTCTTTTTAATACACGCTTTCGACACAGAATTTGTAAGGCTTTTGTGCAAAATACTGAGTGACTTAACTTGAAATACAGTATTTGCCGGTTAATACGCACACTTCTCTCTGACTCAAGTGACACGCTCATATACAAAGTTAAGTGGCTTTATGCACACTGTTATCTTCCCACTCGGTGCGTTTTCATTTTTCTATGTTTTCATTTTTTTTTAATAGATTACATTGAGACTATTGAGCCGAGTTGTGTACGTTTCAAAATGAACATAAGCTTTAACAGCAAGTAATTGGATGTGCTGACCGAGCGTTGAGCTTCTCCTTAGCTAAGAACGGATGATACGGGCACTAAAGCGACGCGCTTTAGTGGGTTCCACTGTGCCATTTTAAAGCAGCAAAAAGTATTTGTATTATTTTATTAATAAAGCTTTCTATGCGGGGTAGAATGATTACGTCTACATTCACGCGCAATTAAACTTACCCTCTGCACGCTGCTCTTTCCGTGACGTTTTTTCTTCGATTTCCTATTAACAGTTTCATCAGCTGTACTTACATCAGTGCTATCCTCGTCTATAATGTTTTTAGGCCAAATAGAACATAGTCAAATTATTTATAGCATCTTAACTACTAGCAGCTGCTGTCTAAGTTTTTGAGGTTATGCACCTTTCCCTCAGGTTTAGTAAGTCATTTTCCCGCCAATTTTGTTTCGCATGATATTCGCCCACCCTTATACCACCCCCTCCCGCTTATATTTAGCTTTACGTAACTTCTAAGAGATTACCGTATTAGCCTGTATAACAGGTCTTAAATAAACGCCTGCTTTGTAGGCTAGAGCTTATAACCTTATATGCTAGTGCCAAAATTACTATACTCCCAAGAATACGCCAAATCATCTATTTCAGATCCTGAACTTTGTCAGCGTTGTAGGTCCTCTAAAACACTTCATATGATTACACAATTGCTCATTTTGTTCTCTTTGAATGATAAAACCCCACGTGATTCCTGATTTTCAATGGCATCATTTGCGGCGCAGGATCATTTCCGGAGATGTCATTTATTTACAGCTTCACTCCCACAGTTCCACGTGTGCATGTTGCTCTTTTCACATATCATTGAGCCGTATAAAGCTATAAAAGGTCATAAAGGTATAACTGTATAGTTAGCCGTTTATTGTTTCAGTTATAAGACTCATGCAATCACAATCTTCGAGTACATGTTGGTTACAAACAGAGTAAACTTGGAACTTTTTTAGTACAAACGCTAAACTAACATCAATGTGTAACATTCCTCGCTATTCCTGTGGCTTGTCGCCAAATTTCCTGTTGAGTGTTAGACCAGGTATTCTCTTTAGTTGACTTTAGTTTTGTTCCAAGCTTTCCAACCTTCCAATTTGTGGATCATTTCAATATACAAACAGAAAAACGATGTGACCAATATTGCAACACCTAAAATAACCATCAATAATTGAATAATAAAACGGGAAAAGCTAGCGGCCAATAATAATAATTTATTAATTTATATTGCGCTATTTAACATAAATATGATCAAGAGCGCATTAAAATTACACTGCAGTAATAAACTACAATAGATTAACTAACCGTATTTGCGCTTTCGCTGCTTTGACTCCGCACCGCTTTCTTCTTCCGTTGTAAACCCCCTCGCGTGTTCCTTGGACCGAAGCTCACCGTCTCTTTCACAAAAAGACCACAAAAGCAGAACGCCAAACTTCCTAAGCTTTCCTTATGTTCCCCACCGGAGTTATAAGAAACAGACTACGCAGACCAGACCAGACAATCGAATCATTAGTTTATAAGTAACTAGCCTGGCTAATAAGTAGTGGTACGTTATCCAATAATCGCGACCGGTTGGGTACTCTGTTTACTATAGGTTGATAACTTTAATAAAACACCAGGTTCGAGCTTCTGTGAGTTCCGAAAGCCCGAAAGCGCGTGATAGCCGCTTTTATTGCTTTCTATCAGATTATCGAGCTCGGAGTTTTGATTCAGCACGTCTCGGGCTCGTATTTTCGGAGGACCCAGTCTCGGGCTCGGATTTTACAAACAGACGGAAGTCTCGGGCTCGCATTTTAAAACATGGGTCTCGGCGTCTCGGCGAGTCTCGGATTTTACCATTCTATACCCCTATATCTGTTGTTGTTAAAATCTTTCGGTCGGTTCGAGATGTTTTAAGTGTTGCGTTACATTCCTAAGGTTCAAATTACAGCCGTCAACTATGCAAATTTGCTCAACATACGCTTTACACTTTGAGCCATGAATAACCCCGAAATAACGTTTGGTATCTTGTAAAGATTTTACTCTAATTCTTAAATCACCACTGTAACTTGGATTTTAATACTAGTTTCATTCAATTTTTTCAGTTTTAAGAATAGCTAGCAACAAGCCGCGCAATTTCCGATTTTACTTTGAAATGGTTTCATGTTTTATAACACGCACGCAAAAATGACACTGCCGTGAGCATTTTGTTTTTGCTGTGATTTTTTTGTTTTTGCCGTGACCTGTTTTTTTCGCCGTGAGCTTTTTGCTTTTGCCGTGAGCTTTTTGTTTTTGCCGTGAGCATTTTGTTTTTGCCGTGACCTTTTTTGTTTTCGCCGTGAGCTTTTTTCTTTTGCCGTGAGCATTTTGTTTTTGCCGTGAGCTTTTTGCTTTTGCCGTGAGTTTTTTGTTTTTGCCGTGAGCTTTTTGCTTTTGCCGTGAGCATTTTGTTGTTGCCGTGAGCATTTTGTTTTTGCCGTGACCTTTTTTGTTTTCGCCGTGAGCATTGTGCTTTTGCCGTGAGCATTTTGTTTTTGTCGTGAACTTTTTGCTTTTGCCGTGAGCTTTTTGTTGTTGCCGTGACAGTTGTGGGCCACCGTATATTTATTATTTATTTATTTTTACTGAAGCTCTCCTCAAAAATGTTCCCGTTGAACGGGCCACGCTACTACGGCGTTCGATGAGGATAACAACCTCGTGTAAGAAGAAATGAGAGTCGCCCGGCTGTTCCTCTTCGCTGATTGGCCAGAAAAAATATTTTTCTGGCCAATCAGAAGGCGGGATTTCAAACGCTTCTGGAACTCGTTCGGTAAGAGTAAGTGCCCAGGGGCTCTCCCGCTCTTGTTGTAAACTTTCGCCCATGAAAATCCCGTCGTCCCGAATAGCTGCCCCTGGGTCTCCGAGGATGAGTTTGCCGAGGACCACAAGGGCCTTCGCAAGACTTTTCGGAGCCAGAAACTAACTTTTCTGGGAAAATTTTCTAGTTGATTGACAAGTTTGAAGCGCTCTTACAAACACAAGCGGCGGAGGTAGGATGTTCAGCGCTGGAGAAAACATCGCTTATTCGTAATTATTCCTTGTTGCTGAATTTTGAGAGTGATTTCTGCTGACTTTCAGAGCCAGAAACTGGTCATGTTGTTGTAAGTAATGTCGATAAAGACTGACAGGAAGGCTAAATATAACTTTAAATGCAGGATAAAAGTGGACACTTCCGTTACTTGTCGAGACACGTAACAGCCTAGAGCTGTTATTTTTGACACGAGAAATGTGAATTTCTCTACTGAGGCATCAGATTGCTTCTTGATACTAATTCATCATTGTTGTGTAGTTCTTACCTTGATGGTCATTTTTCAAACGTGTCACTGGCAAATTCATTGATGTATAAACTCGTGCACAAACCACCGAAAGGTTTGTAGTTAAATTGATTCCAGTAGTTTTGTATATTGACTAATTGAGATGCCTTCCTGTGAAGCTGTAGAGCCCAAAGCCCCATGCAAACTAGAAATACTATTGCAAACTGTATTTGCTCGTGTAGATGAGTAGATTTTGTCACATTTTTTATGTTGCAAATGTCTTTGCTAATTAAACTGACATGTCAGTTTCATTTGTCATAGAAAATTTGTCATGTCATGTGAATTTTCTCAAGTGTAAATAGGTCATCAAAGATTTAGTTTCAGGCCCTTTGTTGGTAAGTGATTTAGCTGGCTTGGGTGCTTGCTGTTCCACTGAAGGAAAGACATTGCTAGCACATATTCAAGGACCTTTGTTGTCAGCAGAAAATTTATTCACTATGATCAAATCATTTCACAGCAATTCTCAGTCAAAACAATATGTAAACCTGAGCTCGTTTAACAAAGACCCCATGCCAAAGACCCATGCTTTCATTTAGAGGGAAGCAAAGGACTCAGAGGCTTTCGTCTCCTTGGTGACAACTTGGGAACTAGAAGCGTTGGCTGTCTACTAGAATGCAACCAGTCGAACGCACTCTCTTAATCTTCGATTACTACTAGTAAATATTTACTCGCCCTAACCTTTCTCTATTGACACTGCTCTTTGTACAAGTCAGAAAAGTGAAGTGCAACCCAAAATCAACTTTTCCTCGAATCATCTTGATCATAAAAAAAAACTAACTGAATGATTGAAGAAACAAAACCAGAAGGCCATTTCCACAATGGTTTGTAAAATTTAAATCGCTCTACTTTTGAACAAGTCCGACCGTTATTTTGAAAACATCACTGTTGCGAGCCTTAAATCGCCAAAATAAACAAAGAAGCACAAAGGAAAGAACATGGCAACAATGTTGTGAGTTTTCATTTCATTTTCGTCAGTTTTAAGAGGTCTAAATTTCACCTTTAATTTTTCTTGTTTGATAATCCGATACAGCCAATATAAATGCAAAGCCCACCGCACAAACAGAGGTTGTTAGGCCTGTGCTGCACTGCGCAATCCCTGGACAATATGCATATGTTGTTGAATTTCAATAAACCACTCATAAGAGAGAGAAAAAATGGTGCTAATTGTAATATTTCACGCGAAATGTAGGTCTTGTTAAAGGAACCTGCAGGTGACCATGTTCACATACTGAACACAGTATTCCTTAATTGCACTGAAAGTTGCATTTCTTTAATCCATCCAAGCAGGTGGTTTTTTAACGTCTTATTACAGACGTAATTGCTCTCTAGGAACTAAAGCTTTTCACGAAAAAAAAAAACAATGCAACTTGACGTTGGGAAGCTACTGAACACGTAAGTACGCAAGCTTTTTACTTCTTTAGAACCAAACCTAAAATATTTGGGAGATAAAATCCACGGGGCTACGTCATGACAATTTGTCCATTTTTGTGACTAAACCTGCGCTTAAATTAAAACTGTAAACATGAAATGTTCTTAGATCATCAAGAAGAAAGTATCAAGTGATTTCCTCATAGGCAGGAAAAAAAAAAACGTTTTCAGGGAGGTTTGAAGAAACAATGGAAGAACTCGTAAAATTGCCTATTTTATATCCAGTTGCAATCCATTTCCATCCACAGCCAAACAGTTATTTATAGTTTCAAACTATTCAAGGTAAACAAAACTAAACCATTATGAATTTTACCTTCTCAAGTAATCGGTCAAAATAAGTGACAAACGGTATCCCCTTTTCTGAATTATGTGGCCATTCAAATGTATTGAGCTGTTCTTTCCTGTAGTGATCTTTTTTTTTCACAATATGTTTTCAGTAAAAATTGGGAATTTTCTTTACAGCGGGTTTGAACTTACATGTAAGTGCTATCTTATCAAAGGGCAAACATTTAATTAAGATTGTGAAGTTCATTAGTAAATAAATGAAGAACTCGCTGTAACTTGCGGAGGAGGTAGACTAGTGATCGAACGAATCGATGAAACAAAAAATGAAAACAAAGATGATAATAATAAGGGCGACAGTTATAGAGAAACCTTTTTTATACAGCAGATATACAGTAAAAACACAGTTGATCATGATTTACAGCTTCCGAAAGTCTCTTCGATTAGTTGAACATTCATCTATTCTCTCGTCTGAGAAAATTAACAGCGCGAGAAGTCATTTAATACCCGCAAGCTTATTAGTAAAAATAAATGACGTATCAGCTTGATGTTTTGTGTAGTTTTTTAAAAGTACTTTTCCCAACAACAAAATTTATCACGTCAATGGCATTTCAGAAAAGAAAAATTACTTTCTTGTTGTTGGATGTGAACACATCACATAACCTCGAATGAGAGCGGCTCAGTGGGCTAGTTTGAGATTAAACTGAACTGACTTTTTTCCTTTTGAATTTTAATAAACCAACCTAAATTTTGGAGACGTCGTTATACTTTGTGGTAACGTTAAATTACTAATGCTTTCTTTACTTCTTTAAGGCTGTCTTCAGGTAGAAGGTCATTGGAATTTATGTCAGATTTCATGACACTTATAGTTTGCGCTTATTTCAATTAGCAACTTCATTAGGTATCTGCATATTCGTGCGCTCTGATTGGCTACTCAAACTCGGGATAGCATCTGCTATTCACCTCCATTTCAGTGAACACCTGTTAAATAATTATAATTTATAATAAAGTTTCGATATAACGCGCGCTCTGATTGGTTGAAACAGCGTGCTTTATCAGAGTACAGATGCACGGAGTAGCCCGTGACGCCATTCTGCGCGCGCTGGCAAACTGAAAACCTTTCTTGCGCGCGCTTGCAAGCTATGAAAAAAAAAAACTTGATTTCTTGCAATTAAAAGCCAGTTTCTTTACAAATATGAGCAAAGTTATATTATAAAACAAATAAAAAAGCCAAAACCGTGCCTTGTTCTGTGATAAAGCACTCAAGGAAGTGACGAGAGCACTCAAGAAGTAGGGAGAAGCACTCGCCTGCGGCTCGTGTTCACCCTACACTTCTTTCGTGCTCTCGTCACTTCCTTGCGTGCTTTATCACAGAACAAAGCACGGTTTTGGCTTTTTTATTTGTTAAGCAAGAATCGTGACAATCTTCACCATACATGAGAAAGTGACTTGTTCTAATATTTCCGTTTTCAGAATGAAGTGGATAACTTTACTTTGTGTGCCTTTCGTTGCTGGCTGCAGAATGACGAAATTCACCAAAGAGGAAGGTGCAGCTCTAGAAAATCACGTGATAAAAACTGTGACTGCCAACCACCCGATGAAGTGTGAGCAAGATTGTGTTGGCATACCACTTTGCTTCTCTATCAACGTGCATGCCCAAAAGCTTCCTTCAGGCTGGGTCACATGCGATCTGAACAATTCTAGCAAAACTGCTGACCCACAGGATTTAGTACCGAAAGAAGGCTATCGATACCACCAGATGACGGTAAGCGCGTTGGCTGTTGGAATGAATTCGGAGAAAGCGAATAACATGCACGTGTTGAGCGTACATTTCCTGTGTGCCAAACGTGAGAGAGATTAGGCTAATGTGAATATCAAAATACGTCCCTACGCGGCAGATTCAGTCACGGCGTAATGGCAGATTGAAAAGACAGGAAAAGTGATTCAAATTCCATTTAATAATTTATCATCGGCTTCATATTCTGATTCAACTCGGCCATGCGTGGGTCATTACAATTCCGGTTTAACAAGAAGTTGACTAATATACCTTGTTTAACTTTCAGGAGGTTCCAAATTGTGCAGCGGATCAGTGCATCTATAAAGATGGTAAGATATCGTCAGTATTAAAGATAGAGCAGGAATTTATGAGGGATCCTCTCTTAAGTGTTTTGACTTGATTTGACCTTGAGCGCATGTTGGATACCAGGTGATAAATAACTCAAGGGGAGCGTTGCATTACTGCCAACAAGGGGAGGGTTGTCCAATACTCCGACAAATTTATGCATGGCATTGTATTGTATTCACCTCACATAACAATACTGTACAAAAGCATAACAATAAAGAATGAAGCAAAACAATAGGAAATTTAACAATGCTTTGCATAAATTTGTTGGAGTATTGGACAAGTATGAACAAGGGCGAGTGAAATGATAGTTTTATTAGATTTTTAACTTGCATTTGTAACTTCGGTAATCGTTGCTGAATTTTTGGGGAGATGTTTCTGGACAAAACGTTTGGATCACGGTGGAAACGTTGAGATCTACAATACTTGACTTGGACACCAATTTCCTTATAAGGCAAAATCATGTATGTAATGAGCCAATATAATCAGAGTTGGAATTCAAGGAGTTCAGAAATTCATTAACCGAGGTTGATAATCTAATACGCCTGGTTAAAGGATCCTAGTCACCCACAGTGCTCTGCGCGCATCGAGTGAGAAATCCGCCATTTTCTATGCCATCTAAAATCAGGATTTTTTCACAGTGAATTGAAATCCGGCTACATCCGCACCAATACGGCCAGTTTTGGCCTTCATTCACTTTTTTGGCCTTAAAAAATTAATAGCGGTTGCATCTGGCTGGTTATTTTGGTGTTGTTTGCTATTTTTCTCGTGAAATGTGCGAGACAACGCTAGGACTCTAAGCGGTTTATGCTCTCCTTCGCGTGGCAGTACCAAAACAGTCAAGCTTATGAAAGAAATCATTATTCAAGGACCTTCTTGGTTATTGCACTAGTCAAGCAAAAGATATCCAATACATTGAAATGCTGGTCAAGCTTATTCGCCGACATTTTACTTCATTACGGTGCGCGTTCTTCACGCGCTGAAATGTTTTGGTCTTCTAAATGTGACGACGGGACTCGCTCTGCAGTGCCGGTAGCGACGCTAAAGCGACAGCTTCAAAGCCTTCGATGCCTAAGAACAACAGTTCGATTTTTTCCATAACCTAATCCCTGGAATTGCAGAAAAGGAGTAGAAAGAATGGTCTGCGAACAGAATCTTTGTAAATCAGATCTGTTAGCCGCAGTCGACACCTTAGCTAGTTGCAGTTCGTTTTGTTGTTTTCATGGCAATTCATCTATTTTGAAAATTGAAATGAATATCCATCCTGTGCGATGATAACAAAGAAAATAAAAGCTATTAACAAAAGAGTTTCTTCTGTTTGAAAGGAATGTGAAATGTTCTCGCTTTATCTGGCGCTAATTAAAACTAGATGCGGCTCGGAGCGGTGGTTATAGCGGCGTCATCGAGTGAGTTTTGGAAACATTTCTGCCCTCCGTGCATTCGCTTTTTGTGTTTTATGGTGATGGGAAAGTCAAGAATACCCAATTAAACAAGATTCTAAACCTTTATGATTCTAGATTCGCTTGTAAATCATATTCCGCGAGCGCTCGCTGAATAGAGTTTGCTTTTGGGTAGGCGGACTGGGAGGCTGGCCGGCTTACGAACACAAACATTCTTTGAGTTCTAGGTGTTTGGACAGCCGCCAAAATGCGCTGAAAATAACCGAAAGCCCTTTTACTGGCACGAAAATCAAAAACAAGCGAAGAAATTTCAGCTTCAGGCTACAATTTATACTTTTACCAGTTGAACTGTTGACGTTTTGTCACGTTCGACAAGTAATTTGATCGCAAATTTCAGATCAAAACAATAACAAAGGCGTGCCTGACTAGGATCCTTTAAACTGTTCCTATATTAATGGGTCAATTAAGTTTCAAGGGTAAAATAAAAATGTTTTCCCTAATTATTTTTGTTGTAGTGCTCCCCGACGGATGGTTTATCTTTGGTTCCAAAAAGTTGAAGATTTTTCGTGATAGAAAGACCTGGGGGCGAGCGAGGAAATATTGTCAGTGGATTGGTGGGGACCTCGTGTCAATCAACAGCGGGGACAAACACGAGTTTGTTACTCAGTTACTTGATCGATTCATAACAAATGCGACCAAAGGTTAGAAGTTTTTGTCACAACGTTTTTCATAATTAGACAATGTTAGAAGCCCTTGTAACACTTTTTTCATGAGATGGTAATGTATCAATATCCAACCACTTAAAAGGAGGAAGAGTGGCTGGACTATTGCGTAGAAACACGACGAGAGAACTTTCCTGAACTAGTTCTGGTTATTTAGTAAACAAACACCATCTGGAGACCTGCTTATCGGAGGATAGTACCTGAGGCTAAAAGATCATGCGAAAATTGTCGAAAAGCGAAGCCCATTTATTTATTTATTTATTTATTTATTTATTTTATTTTATTTCTTTTATTTATCTCATGTATCTCTATTTAGTCAAGCATGGAAATTCGGATAAATGTTAAGTCCCTATGGAACAAGGCGGAAAGCAACCTGACAACCTCTTTCATATTTTAAGTTCATTTAGGTATTCAAAACTGCCACATGCCGACTTCGCTTTCCAATAAAGTGACCGTAAAATTCCAATTAAGTAGTCACGAACTGTTTAGCAATCGTGCGACCGGACTAGCTACGCAGAGGCTTTCTGATTTTCGACCACTTTGGGAGATCACACTGAAAGGTCATGACCAATCAATAGTCGTGGTAGAAAGTCTTGGGACATTTACACTAAACATAACAACACTGTCGTGGACTCCCCTCCTCTAATACAATTTGGATTTCCAAAAACATTTAAAACGGCTGAATCACTGTAATCGCTGTCAACGTTGTCTGAGAGAAGAAGGGAGCTAAAGGCGTCCGGCATGATACGACAGAAAACTGGTTGTGAGTGATTCAACACATCCAGTGAAAAAAAGAACTCATTCTTGATGGAATAGACCGGTGTCTCGCTCAGAGCCCGGTTGTTTAAAGCAGGGAATCAGAGTTTGTGTCAAATTTCGGCATTCAGTTTTATAGCTTAGTGATGTGGATTCCTGTGAATTTTTACTCAGTGGCTACCATACACACTGAAGCTCAAAATTAGCGGTGAAGACGCTTTTAAACAAGAGAATCGGAAACCTTGGTCAAATTTAATTTCGGGTAAAAGATAACCAACTTTCACACAACAACCAGCTGCAGTTGGTAAAAACATTTAGACTGATCACTTTTGGTTTCTAACGGCTTTGAAAGTAAAGTATTATTAACCCTAACACTAACTCTAGATTATTCAACGATTCGAACTCGAACTCGGAAAACTCGAACTTGAACTCATCAAATAGACAATTCCTATAACCAAAGACCTTATATATTACAATGATTATGTGGATATGTTTTTCACAATTTTACGGTAGGTAGTTAATTACATATTATTTTATTAAAGATAGCAATAGTCACATCATAGCACACTGGACCTTGGATGGTACTGATCCTGATATAACGTGAGTAAATTAACTTATACTGTGTAGTAGGCGATGTGATAGCATCTTAGTTCGTAACACCTACACGTTCTCAAACCCACTCACTCACGCATCACGAACTAACAAGAAGTACGGCTTTTACGGCCTAAACGGGCCCTGGGGCCCGTTTCTCGAAGCACCCGATAACTTTCAGGGCCCGAAAGATATTTTAGGTGCACAATATTCTCCAATAGCTATACAATTTTTATTGATTTTGAAAGCTAAGTCTTGATCTTTATAATTTCGTGAAGCATATTGCTAAGTTTGGGCCAATGATTACCATTAGCTGACAAATAAATGAGCTCGAAAAAATACTTACCGGGCCCGAAAAGTTATCGGGAGTTTTGAGAAACGGGCCCCTGGAACGTTCAGTGCAATTAAATTGACTTGAACTCAACAACCACAACAACAAAAACGACGATGACGACAACAGCAGCAGCAAGCTTGCAGCAAATACGCACCTGCAACAACTGCAATTAGCAAAGCAACTATTCGAGGCAGGTGCAGGAGCAACAACAGCAACAACCGGAAACAAAAGACAAGAAACGAAAAGAAAGGAAAAGGAAAAACGAATATTATGTAAACAGGTCAATCTGCTAATAAAAGAACTTGACGTACTTAACTGAATTCGCTGGAAATGACTTGACTTAATTTGATTTGAATTGGCTTGAGTCAGCTTGAGACGTTTGACTCACAGTCTTAAAAAAATGTTTTCAATGCCAGGGAGAAAGCACTGGGGAATTTTTGAGTCAGGCTGAAAAGAACTCTTGATAAGAGAAAACTATTTAAATTAAAGGGGCATAGTCACGCTGTTTTAGCTCAATTAAAACATCAAAAATATGTCCTCACATCAATGAACGCCCACAAATAATGATCTAGTTTTGTTACTAAAGTATTGCTTCACTGAAGCTATTTTTTGTCGTCTGTTGCTACGGATGGCACGGATGGAAATGGATTGCAACTTGAAAGAATTAGGCTAAAGTTTTGAAAATCTTTAAGCGTATTGACATTAAATCGATATTGGTCATGGTTTGTTTTCTCTTAATGAAATTAAGTTAATATGTTCTTTTAAATGTTCAAACACAATGTTGCGCATGGATAAAGTTAGCTACCGATAATTTTAGCACAGTTTTGACCAAAAATGGCGAAATACTTGTGACTATGCCCCTTTAAGGGCCCATAAAATACCGACGTTGCTCTATGCACCTCGAAACCGCGGGAAAGTTTGCAATAAACTGGTATTATATAATTAAAGGATGACTCACGTTTATAATTTGTTCTATTTTTGAGCTGTGAAGTATAACAAAACACTTAATGACTGGCCCCACGGAAGACGGTGAGTTATTTCCCCCCTCTACCTACTGTTCCCCTCGGCAAACAATGAGGGTCTCAGGGAAATAAAAGTGCTTATTGTATGCGAGACACCACCTGCCCTGAGGAATGATTTGAGGCCGATACTATATCTGGATCCTATGTTCATCTGGTCAGGGAAATTTTAATTTTAATTCGGGAACTCAGGAAAATAGGCAACCAACACACAGGTAACGACTCACGGTAGTTTAAAGTGAATTGACTTGATATGCTACCTGATTGTAAATGTTATTCTTTTGATACAATAGTCTTATAAATGGAGCAAAGTACAAAGAAGACGACGGGGGTCAATCTCTGTACCTTGATGGATCAGGCGCTTACGCAACAACTCCAGCCGTGGAATTTGGACCCAGAAGTTTTACCATCGCCAGCTGGGTAAAACTGCAGAGCCCAGTAAACGTACCGTCACCGATTTTCGCCGATTGGTCTCCTCCAATAAAATTTCTTTTATACGCGTACGAATTTCAGGGAAAACTTCACTTTGGAGGTTTCAATAACATTGGGCAGTTTATGCCATGGTTTTCTGCAGGGTAAGCCTTAAAGAAACTAAGTTAATGAAAACTTAAAAAAATAGTCCTGTTTGCGTTAAACAGCTGATCGGTATACAACACATAGGGGAATACTGTAATTGGGCGACCTGATTGGCAATTCAAACTCAACCTCTTTCCCAGTCTCTCGTTTCATGGGACGGCAAGAAGAGAGACCCTGGGAACGAGGTTGATTCAAACTCGGGATGGCAACAGCCCAATTTCTATATATTTAAATTCAGTCTTAAACAATAGGCTTCATTTCGAGGCTTAGAGGAATAAACCCATATAAATCCATATATTAGTCCCCTAAGCCTCGTAGTGATGTCTGTTGTTTCAAGTTGAATTTTAATATATCGAAATAGGCCTAGGCTATTACTATGCACTTGCGAGCAAAGCAGCGGTCGCCTCCTGCAACTTTTTGCCCATTTATCGGAAAAAATAACTTTAAGGCATCTGGCCATTCACTTGGGTGGTACTTCATGGCAGGGAATTTGTATTTATTATATTGTGCACGCTATGAAGCAGTATATTTTGCTACTGGTGGCGGAAATGGCTTGCAAATTGAAACATTTGAGCCAAGTTTGGCATTCTCATGTTCTTATTCCAAAATAATATTTATATTTGTGTGAAAAGTATGCACCAGACCCTAAATTGAGCAAACAAAAATAAAGCTTTTAACGCAATGGAAAAATTAAAACCGCAATTGCAAAAATAAGCTTGGACATTGAACGAAATTGTGGATGCGAGGGACTCTATTATTAAAACCCACATAAGTTTCAATATGTTGTCGAGTTTCCAGTCGGCACCAGTCCCAACCAATAACTTAATGTTTTTGGTCGCCCTTAGTAAATTGTGGTAAACAGAATAATCTGAAATGAAGCCAATTACTTCAGCTTTCGATTGGTTGTTGTGGCGGACTTTTAGCTCAACGGAGACTTGCGGAAGGCACCGTTCTGTTCAGCTGAGTAAAACTTCGACGGCCAAAATCAAAGCTTCAAACTGTGCTGTGAAATTACCTTCGTTTAACAAAGGATCTGTTATATGCGAGCTAAAATCAGTATGTTTGATGTGTAGCCTCCCACGCAGTCGTAAAAAACGTTCAGAGCCTCAATAATTACAGCTCACTTTCGGAAAAACAGCAGCGGGATATATCCAACATCATGAGTGCTAGCACTTCAGCTTCAGGATCGCTGGCCATTCAAGAAACCGAGGAAGTCAGTTTGTCGACGGGAAACCAGCAATCGCCTCAGCAAACATTATCTCTGGGCATAAAAACGACTGCGTGGGAGGCTATTTGATGTGGGGACAGTTAAGAGATTAAGAGTTCAGAATTTAATCAGCTTTCAACTAGATATGATATAGTTTCTAGAATAACAGACGTTTCTAGTGAGTTCATGTCTGAGGATAAACTTTCAGAATTCCACTAACCACCAACACCCCTGAAATGTTACGTTTATTACTTTTCTTCTTCCTTTACTATCTATATGTAGTCACGGTACTACCATAAAGCAAATTAAATTTACTGTTATAAAAGACAACCTCAAGTCACCCCCTTGGGGGTGTAAATGGTCTTCATATTCTAACAACAGTTACAGTACAACGCTAAATTTTGGCGTGCTCCCATTGGTCTAAATCGATCACGTGACGCGATAGTGTCCTTTCTCAGCGGGCGCCTGTCAGTGCATAGTGCCCGTTGTTGGCAATTTTCGCTCAAAATTTAGCGTTGTACAATAACAATAGAGTCCTTCTGTGTCAGGCCTTGTGTGATAGGTTCCCTCGGAAATTTGATGTTCATACTTCATATAAGCCCTCGAACTACGTTCTCGGGCTAACATTTGTTGTGAACATCAAATTTCCTCGGGCAATCTATCACACGATAGTGCCTTCGACAGAAAAACTCTATTATTTAAATAGAAAATGCGCTATATAAGTTCTAAATTCTGTATATTTTTATTTAAAATTATTTAAAACAAGGCAAGACAATAGTATAACTTAGCATTCACCGCGATCAAACGAGGCAAATAAAGTTCAAAGCTTGATACTGTACCAGTCAGTCCTGTTGATGTACTAAAATGTTTCTAACTTTACTAAAGAAGTTCCAAGTGTTTGAAAACGGGAAATTGACTTGTTGGCACACTTTGTAAAAGTAATTTTGTTCAGATGCGGAACATTAAAATAGCAAAGAAACTCGTTTATATGAGATAAAAATACATTTGCACTCACCCACTATTTTATATATCCTTGCTCATGTTTCGACTGCATCGTGACTAAATCTTAAGAATTAAAAAGAAAAACCGTCTCAGACGTTTGACCGCGGTGGTAATGCGCCGATCAATTCGAAACTTCAACATCCCCCCCCCGGGCATACCCCGGGCATTTGACTGTGCATCGTGCCCGGGGAGGGGGGAATTTGAACGTTGCGTTGGAAGGGTGGGGAATTTGAACCGGATTTATCTCTTGTTCTGATGTAATAGGCCCGTGAATTTTTTCGGGTTTTGCGGGTTCTGACGGATTTACAAGATAGTTTTTCGCCTTTGTTAGTGAATAACTCTTTGAAAAGGGTCTTTAAAAAAAGATTGAAGGTGTCATTACGGCGTATCTCTCTCTGAAAGGCATGTAAAGTGCTTGATTGAAGACCAAATTTGTCTTTGAGGAGAGGCAGTTCAGTACTAATTGGTGGGGCATTTGAACGGCTTACTTGCCCCGAGGGGAGGGAATTTGAACAAGCCGATCTTCAAAAGTTCAAATGCCCGGGGGGGGGATGTTGAACTTTCGAATTGATCGGCGCATAACTTAGCACCCTTTTTTAGGTCTCCCCCAGTCGACAAGTGGTTTCATATAGCAGCAGCCTGGGACCGAAATGCAAACGAGGCTTATCTTTTCCTGGACGGTCAGAAAGTTGGAGCCGAGGCTCAGGCGAGCGGTTCATATCTTAGGGACAATTCCCACACAGTATACGATATTGGACTAAAGAGGGACTCCACAGACACGTTGAGGGGGTATTTGAGAGATCTGATGATTTTTGGAAAGGCGTTAACTGAAGAGGAGCTTGTTAATATTACAGGTATATGAAAAATATTAGACACATACCCCGTTAGTGTATTGGTTAAATGGAGAAATAGATGGACAGTAGGAGGGTTCGGTCATAAATGATGTCTTTTATGCTTCGTCAACAGTATAAGCTACAAATTAAGAAAAAAGGCTTACTCGTAGTCCGTGTTCCAGCTCATAACCAGGCGCTAAAACCACTATGCTAAAGGGAGATTCGAGGCAAGTTACAAGCCCAGACATAACTTGTAAGAATTTTTAATCCAGGGCCCCTATGGATACCAGCCTCCGTTGCTGAAAGGGTTGCCATGGTTAATAAACTATACTTTACTTTACTTTACTTTATTATATATATAGCGAGAATTTTAAACCGTAAACGTTGGAAATAGAATTCTATATTAATTTTGCTATATTTCTCATGTAAAGAAAGCGATACGTCCAATCAGCTTCGCGTACAGCTTTCTTCACATGTCAAAAATATAACCAATCAGCAGTTCGAGTGGAATCACCTAGCCAATCAGAGCAAAGCACTCAAATGGCTTCCGAGGCGCGCGGCTTCAAAAACAACGCCAGCTCGAAGTTTGTATTTTGAAAACATGGCTTCGGCTTCACGTTTTGTTCCTCTGGAATTGCCATTAGATGAGTTTATTGAGGAGCAATCAAACAAAAATACGTTGAGTAAAACAAACAGGGACGTCTCCTTGCTCAAAGAATTTTTAAGAGCGAAAGAAGTCGATAAAGAGATTGAAAACTTGGAAGCGAAAGAGTTCGATGAAGTACTGTGTGCATTTATCGTGGAAGCTAAAAAAAAAGACGGAGGAGAATACGAGCCAACAACATTGAGGTCGTTCATTTCAAGCTTCGACCGCTATTTACGAAAGAAGGGCTATCCCACAACCATCATAGACGGACAGGAGTTCAGAAAACCAGAGAAACATTAGTTGCAAAGCAGAAGGAAATGAAAAAGGCTGGCAAAGGAAACAAGTCAAAAGCAGCCCGCGCTCTGACTGACGACGAGGTCGATATTCTTTACGGCAAAAACCTTTTGGGTCTTTCGTATCCGGAGTCCTTATTAAACACTTTATGGTTGAACAACACCCAGCACTTTGGCCTGAGAGGATAACAAGAGCATAGAAGTATGAAATGGGGCGACATTCTTGACTAAAAACCAGTGCAGATGGAGTCGAATTTCTCGAATATACCGAGCGAAAAACAAAAACAAGAACCGACGCCGAACCCAAAGATATTTCTGTCCCAGGCAGTGACAGAGACCCTGTACAAACCTATCACCTGTATGCTTCCAAAAGACCAGAGCAAATGAAGCCAGACGACAGCCCGTTTTACTTGGCCATAAACTACACCAGAGTGGCCAATTCCACATTGAGAAATTCGTTTAAACAAGTGCCTCTCGAACAATTCAACTGTCAAACGCTGTCCTTCGATAACAGACTCGCTGTAGCGTAGGTTTCTAAGATAACGCTCCACAGAAGCGATAATTCCTCTGAGTGTTGTTGGCTCATATTCATTACCAGACTTTTCTCACAGACAATAGAAATCTGCTGAGGTAAGCGTCTAATTCTGGCGGCAGTATGTCTTGGAGTTGTCTTGTTTCGTTTTCATTTGGCAAAAACGACTTCATCAATGCTACGTCGTTGCTTCAACAATGCTACGTCGCTGCTTTGAGTGTTTTTGTTGGCTTCAGCTTCGACAAATCTTTCAACATCTTCGTCAGTGAGGGACACGAATCTTTCACTTGCCGAATTTTTGGTTGTTTTTTCTGGTGTACTGCTCGAGGCCATCGTAACCTGTTAGTAGTTATTTCTTTTTTGAACAAGCCAAGCGAACAGCGATCGAGAACTACGAAATCATGGCAAGCCGTTGTCAAAAGTGGCACGAAAGATAGACTGCGAGTAGTCTCTAAGGGGCCGATTACGTGAGCCGGGCTGGCCCAATTAGCAGGGTTGGCTCGGTGTACCGAGATGACTGCTCAGCCCGGTATTCAATGAGGCGAGCCAGGCCGCCTGCGGCTAAATTTAGAAGCTGTCGTGTGAAAAGATGGCTACATCAAAGAGCATGAACCAAGTGTTTTTATTTTCGCCAATTCATTATTTTGGCGTATTATTTTCAGTTTTACGTAGCTTTATGGTCTGATAAACCTTTATGTGTTATATAGAAAGAGAAATATCGATCTTCTGGTGAGCCATTTTGCTCTGAAGCGAAATTTAGTGACGAGCAAGTGTTGTCCCGGCTAGCCGGGCTGGCCCGGCAATCGCGATTACATGGTAAATTTTCAGCCCGGCTAGCCGAGATCCCGGCATCGCGATGCCGGGATCCCAGCTAGCCGGGCTGAGATTTTTCCATGTAATCGCAAAGTTGATTTTTAATATGTTTCACAGACGTGCTGAGATCCCGATAAACCGAGCCAGCCCGGCTAACCGGGCCAGCCCGCCTCATGTAATCGGCCCCTAATTTTGGCGATTGTGATTGTGGGGCGGGCAAAATACACACGCGCGCGCGCGAAAGTTCGAGGAGACACGACGCGAAGGGAGCGCCGAAAATTAGAGACTACAGACTTAACCTGCGATCAGGCTCTATTTTCGTTTCGCTAGGTGAAACATTCAGGCGGGAAGGGCGAAACGAAAAATAGGGCCTGATACAATCCTTCTACAGAACGTCTGCCGCCCACTTTTTTGATTGATTGACATTCAACAAAACAGCCAATCAAAATTTGTTCTGCTTGCACGCTCCTCGGTATGCAAATTTCCCATAACGGCATTCGCAAAAAAGTCCCCAAATGTCGGCAAAAATAAGAAAATCACAGGCTACGATAAATCTTGGCACTAGCGCTCAAATTTACAACTTGAAGGAACGCGCTCCGGTATTTTACATAGTTGCTCTGTCTGAGCTGAAACTGAAACTTTCAGAACGAAACTTTCTGAATGAAAATCCAGAACACGACGAGGTTGTCATGTTGTCATGTTGTCATGTTTGAATCCTTTCTCATTTCAGGTGGTCTCCAGAAATATTCTCTACGCATTTGTCACCGATTTTCTACGTAAAATACCTTGGGAAATTAAGAGAAATACCTTCAGTTTCACTCTTTTGAATATAGATATCAATAAAACCGTTTATAAACAAACGAGTGTTTTGTAATTTAACTTAGTTCCAGAAGTGATAAATATTTGAGATTACCAGCGAATTTCATCTCTAAACAGCAGCGAATTTTAAAACGAAGAACATTTATTATAAACCTAGTCAGATCCTTTGGTATCAATATCACAGATCAATAAAACGACATTAGTAACACTGAATGAATACACTGAAAGTCTTTATTACTTAGCTAAAAATAAATACAGCATCTCGCTGAGTGCGGCTCTCGCTAAACATCAGTTTACCGTTAAGTTTACCGAATTATCGGTTGACTTGTTGATCACTCTTGGCGAAAGATACTTGTCACTCTGCTGTTCGTTTTGTTTCGTAAAACGCGGAAACAGCCACTACTCTGCTTGTATTTTCAATACTAGCTGAAAGCCTTCAAATGAAAATTTCCAGACACGATGCGATAAAACGGGATACGTACTTCACTGTTGCTGTACTTCTCTGCTCCGAGTGAGAGAGAGCTTGCTTCAAACTGGACGCCATTCTCGGGAGAGAAAGAAATGATGGCAATTCTCCTAGAACGACGAGAATATCTTTCAGTGACACGTTTACCTCCGCAGACTTGTTCCTTGGCGATGGCGGTAGGGATCGCGGAAACTTGTGAGCGAGTGTCGTAGTCAATTTACTTCCGTTGACAGCTCTATTGTTAAAGGGCCAATCAGATTGCGAGATCCCGCGGCCAAAATTTGGCCGCCGACACGAACTCCTGTGAGAGATTGTATCAGGCCCTATTTTAGCGAGCGACCCACGTAAGAGTATATGAGAGCGATGCTAAAATTCGGCCTGATCGCAGGTTACTACAGACTTAGCCCAGGATTTTGAATTAAGCGCGTACCAGGCGGTGTGCGTCACGAGATTTGACCAATCAGAACGCGTCATTTGTGTAGGCATTTTTGCGCTCGGAAAGAGCCGCTTCGAGAAGTGTATGAGGTGAAATTTTCGTTATTTTCGACGCTTGTGATTTTGTTCTCGGAATTATACCTCATCCTAAAGTTTTTGGAATACCATATCTTAGTTCTGGTCAGGTTATCGTTGAAAGTAAATGTTTTAGTCGCGTTAATGAGAAGTTCAAAGTGGGCAGCTAGTTGAAAGCCGCCATGTTGATTTCACTGTTAATGTCACAGTTCTTCTTGGACTCGAAGCTGCTTACTGTTAACGGTATTTGCCCATTATCTTGGCCAGTTAGGTAGTATAACATTTCTTCTTTTGAAATTTCGGGGTCTACCCGGGTCTACCCCTTATAGTTTCTCCGTTACAAGCCGTTGAAAGTATCGTAGAATGAAGAAATCATGTAAACCAAGTAGCAGATCTCCCGGGAAACCGGCTGAGAAAGTAGACCGAGATGAAAGCCGACACGAAGGGAATAACATCAAACTTCGAAAGGTTCTGCTCAAATTTGAACCAGAAGAGGGGAAAAGGTCAATTTCTATAATGCCTCGGGCATCTCAGCATTTTATCTCCCTTGGTGATCACTTTAGAGACCAAGCACAGATCTTCATCTCACAGTGTAGTAAGGCACCCAAATTCATGCATGAGTACTTGAAAAAAAGGTGTGTTCACATATAAAAGTGCCCAGTGAAAATAGTAATCAGTGCAAAAAGCAATAGGTATCCTGTGTGCATGTCTCGTTTGGTTGTCTTCTACTACTCTGGTCTTTGATTTAGGAGTTTGAAGGTTTTCTTCTGTTTTTTTTTTGCCATAGTGCTGCTACTGCGATACACTATGTGAACCAGTCTTTTCTCACAGAGAAGATGAAATAAATATTTACTTGATATTCTTGGAAGCCTTGTATCCCAAACTACAAAGTGAAACAGTTGGAATAAAGCTGTTTGCATTGCAAGTAAAGTTTAGCACTGTGCTTTAGCACAGCAAATGAACTACACCCTCTAACTGACAAACAAGACAACAGTAAAGTAACTTACTGACTCCTGTTGGCAGTATAACAAACACCAAAGTTTAGAAGAACAGCTGCATTCAGGGGCCAATTCAATAAAACTTTTACAACTATTATTTACAAGTGTATTGTTTTTCAAACTGTAAAACAATAGCTGCACTTGTAAAGTTTTATTGAATTTACCCCTGGTCATTATCAGGTTCTGGTTGGAGCTTTGCCCATACTGCTTTATCTTTAAAATGTTCACAATTTATACAGGTCTGGGGTGGCTATCTACCTTTCAGATATGTCCAGAAACACAGGCAAGTGAGATATTTTAGAAGCAATTAGCATGATACCCATCACAAAGTGTCCTCAGGGACTAAAAGGAAATTTGAAGAGATCTGAAAGTCACAATTGAAGCTGTCACATATGAAGGGCTTTCTCAACAATCCTTGCCTGTATTTCTGGAACCGTCAGCATTCCCTAGCTTGTGTGTGTCTTTTGCGGTATTACTGGGTTGTGGTAAAGAAAAATTCGTGGCAAAGCAAAAGCTCCTGGCTTTGCTATAAATTTCTTCTCATCAAACTTCAGCAAGAGCACTGGCTTTGCAGGCAAGGTATTCCTAGAGGTATTCCTGGTCTTCCAAGGTATTCCAAGGTATTCCTGGTCCATGTAACCAAAAAATTAACCAGTCAAAACAATCTACATTCATGTCCTCAGTTATTCTTTTCAAAACGGGAAACAGAGTCTTAATTCTCATTTTTACCGCCATTGTAAGGTCTCTCGTGAGATGTTTACTCCATCGTGTCTAGAGTGAAATGGACATCAGTTATATTTTTACCCATGACCCATTGTGGGCCGTGACGCACACCGCCTGAGCGCGTACATTCCAAGCGCAAAACTCTGCTTGGCCCTTTTTTGGATACTTGTCAACAATCTGGCAACAGTACACAAGCCGCTGTCAACACTCATGATAACATTGACTCCGTTTTAGTTTACTGAGAGGGCAGACAGATTACAGGCTTTTCTGGACAAATTAGCGAGCGTTGTTCAAGATTACATTCGGTTCGGCTGGAGATTGTTTGTCCAAAGTTGAGATTTCATCTAAATTTTGACATCGGTACGGGACCGATCGACCGGAACAAAGGATTGTCTGCACGGATGAAGTACAAAACTCACTCTCGGCTCGCTGGCTGCTTCGTTTTGCTCCGCGTTGAAATAAAACTTTCGGCCGAAGTTGAAGGAGGTTTTTCGCGTCTCTAGCCACCAAAATTTTCCGATGTGAGCTTAGAAAGTGGCCGAAAACAACCTCTGCCGGCGGAGCTCATTTACAATTATGCCCCATTAGAATAAGATGCAACGTACGGAAAAAGAGCCGACTGCAAGTATATGATTTTTTGATATACAGAAACTTCCTGGCTCGCTGGAAGTTTCATTTTCGTTAGCATCGACCTCAAACTTTCGGTGAAAGTAGAAAAAATTTGCCGCGTCTTCGACGTTATTTATTAATTTTTTTCGATGGGATTTTTGGAGACGAAGAAAATGACCTCGGCGACTGCTAAAACCGTAAAAGTGTTTGACGGGCTTTTGATATGACAGGGCCACTTCTTGGGACTAAAAATTTACTGACGACCGAAATTCCAAACTCAATGTTCATTTCTTCTTCGAGATGAGAGGCTGGAATTTTCCTCTCGATCACGGCCCATCCGGTCGAGTACTGGTCGATTCCAAATAAACAATGCGAACCGTTTCATTTGCGATAACATCTTCCGCAGTTTATCGGTGACAGGAGCAAACACATGACAGGAGGCAAGAGAAGGGACCCCATTGGTTGCGCTTAATTGGCTTGAAAGACGATATGAAATTTACACCTCAAAATCACTCGGCCGTGAAAGGTCAAAATCCTCCCCTGAAAACGACTGCGTGGGAGGCTAAGGCTAAGTCTGTGGTCTCTAATTTTCGGCGCTTCCTTCGCGTTGCGTCTCCTCGAAATTTCGCGCGCGCGCGTGTGTATTTTGCCCGCCCCACAATCGCCATCGCCAAAATTAGAGACTACTCGCAGTCTACGTGAAAGAAGACCCGAGACGTCGAGAAAGCTGATTGGCCGTATTTTCACATGTAAAATTATCGTAATTTTACGTGTACCAAATACGATTTTTCTCAGTGGTGGAAATCTCTATAAAACACTCCAGTTTATATAACTTAATTTTTGCACTAACTGCTCGAATGTTGAGCGGAAATCGTCTTAAAGTTTTTGTTTGGTAATTGTGGAGCTTTGTCATATCATCAACAAAACGTAAAGCAAAGATCCAATCCATGTCCATCCGCACACCGGACCAGGTGGGCTACCGTATTCTAGCACATTTACTCACTCCTGTAGACCACAGCATGAAAAAGCTGAACGGTTTTTTTTTAAAACGAGGTAATTGCCAGTAAATTAAAATAGGGTGTCTGTATGTGTTGTTAAGATGGAGGTCTAATTTTCTGTGCATTTTTCGTTCGCAGATCCCAATAGCGAGCCATTTGGTGGAGTTTGGATTGGATTAAATGACGTCACTACGGAAGGAACTTTCCGTTGGGTTGATGGGAATCACGTGATCTTCACTAAGTGGTCTTCGAGCCAGCCAGACAACCAAAATGATTACGAGAACTGCGTGGAAATGAAAGTTAATGGAGGCAGCTGGGAGGATACAAGTTGCGGAAGAAAGCTCCCTTTTGTTTGTGAAAGGGAAAACTAAGTTCAGAGCACAAAATGTCAATCTAGAAACTAGTAGAAAGAAAGCACTGAGAGAAATTTTGGTTTTGGTGCCTAGGTTAAAGAGACTCTTCCGCCAAAATCTTGCGTGATTACTACGTTGTATAGCTTGAAAATGCCACCAAATTTACTAGAAATTGGATTAAACGATGCTAAGGAGCAAATAGAACATGGATCAGCGCAGTTATCGAATTCGAACTCGTAACAGCCAATCCAGAAATCACGCTGAGGGACTCTTGAGTTTGTCAGACTTTTTTTTATTTCTTAAGCTTAAATATGCCTTAATTCCATCATTTTTGGCGAAGTTTTCTTCATATAATAAGATAATAAAGCAAGCTTAAAAACAAGCAAGGTCCTGGCCATTCTTAAGGACAGCGGCTCCTAAAATAGAGGTAAATTTGCACGGTTCATGACTGTGTGGGAAAAGGAGTCCTTAGCAAGGGCTATTAGAATTTAAAATGAAAAATGGGGGTAGCCGTGTATTTTTAATTTCAGGGATAATTAAGCAACCATAATTCTAAAAGCTTTAAAATACATGACAATGTATGCTTTTTCTTTCCAAATTTAACCGCAATTACTCCAACAGTCCTTGCTAAGATCTGTTTTTCCCGCATAATTGTAAACCATAGTTAGTGGAGGGACTAGTTAGGAAACATTGTAAGTTTCAAATACCATAACGACCGTGCGCTTTGACTCACTGTGGCGAATAACTTACCATTATTTGTGCACGATCAAAACTAAAAACGATAACAAAAACATAAAACAAAGGACCTTGCTGAGCTTCTTAACCAGATTCTTTTATCAACTGTGCTTAAACCGTGCAAAGATGACTTTGTATCAGTAGGTCCTCAAGCAACCCCATTTTTTCGGACCATCAAGAGATGCGCAGAACGTATGCGTAGTAACCCAAAAAGGCACGGAAGCATGTTGCATCAGCCTGGACAGTCGGGTGTCCCTTTAATCTTGAAATCTTCTTTTTCCTAAACCTGTTTCTGCAAGTCCTAAAGGCTCCTCAAGCTTAGGACAGACACACGATTACATGTGACTTGTGCGAATGGCCTTACAATGAACATAAGGATACACCTATGCGACCAGACCTAAACGAAGGAAAGAAGGGAAAATTTTTTCCAAGGTTATGTTGGTGTAAGTAGGTAGGTGGGCACTAAGGGAAAGTAATGCATGATTACTGAGTGATATTGAGTGGACTCGTGCAAAAGAGCTCCTCTTGCTTTCAAAGCATGTTGCTAAATAGTAGCGGACAATAAAAGAGCACACAATGTAAAATAGCAAAATGATAGTTGACGTCTTTGCATATCTTTGAGATTTGTTTTAGAGTACAATATAACAATAATTTAATCATTTCCAGTACGCACTTTTCATAAAATGATCAAGTGCGCATACTAACAGCCAAAATGTTACTAAAATAAATGTAAACAGGAGCCCATTATGGAGCGTCCATCTCCCATATAGGGTATATGTCACAGCGTGTTAGATTATCAGGATAAATTTAGATTCAACTTTTCGCGCGAAAACTATTAACCAATCAGAGAAGAATGCAATTGACCAATCAGAAACCAAAAAAATAAGCTGCGCGAGAAGGTAAACATGGCGGAGCTAATCGGCTTCAGCAGGAATTAGCTCAATTGAAAGTCGAGATATGGCGGATGATCTGACTGAAGAAAGCTTATCGGAGTTAGCAGAGAGAAGCTGAAAGTCGAAACATGGCGGATGATCTAAGCGAAGAAAGCTTGTAGCGAAGCAGAAAGTATCTGAAAGTCGAAACATCAGGGGCACCCAACGGTTTGTTTCGGGAAATATCTGTTCGGAAGACCTAAAATCGCCTGAGATATTCGGATTCAGTTGCGGTGAAAGCTAGAGAATTTTCTTTGGCGAAACATCACCTCGGACTTTCGTAACAAGAGGACTCATCAGTTCCTGTTGTTTTCATAGGGACAAATATGTCGTTTAGAGTGCAAAAAAGGTCAGCTAGCATTTTCGGAGAGCCGTCAGCAGCTCGGAAATTCGGCGGACAGGATTCTGATTCCTAAAATTTTCTGCGGCCTAAATTTTCAGCTAAGAACGCCGAACAGATGAATCTGTATTAGCTTACACAAATATGTCTTTAAAAAGCTCTGAAACAATCTAAGAAAGCAGAAAATGATATCTCAAGTATTTTGCTAAAGGTTTCTCGTTGGGTGCCCCTGAAACATCAGTTGCGGATGGTCTGAATGAAGAAAGCTTAAAATTCAGCACAAAATAGCTGAAAGTCCAAAAATGGCAGTGATGAGAGCTTTTCGGACTCAGCAGAAAGTCCAGAATCCAGGGAAGAGAACTATAATAGCAACGGTGAAGAATCGAGCAGTTCACAGGATTCGTGAAAGCGAGTATTGGCCTCTCACTTCCGATCGGGCGGCGGTGCGACATAACAAAACCTTCAGTGGTCCTGCTGCAGGTAAGCAGAGAAAGAGACATAAGAAGGAGACAAAGGTAGACAATAACGGAGAAATCGAGAGACTCTCGGGACTTATATTTCCTCTGAACTAACCGAAAAGGTTAAGCAAGAACTGAGAAAAAGACTCTTAGACTGCAAGCAAATCAAGAGCAAAGATGAGCGGCAAACGTTCGCAACGCATTTATTAATGCATCAGTCAATTCCAGCTGTGCCCATGCCCCCCCGGGCTAACCCCCGGGCATTAGCATCTTTTTCTCTTGAATGGCAAATTCCCCGGGGGTGGGGACACTTAAGCTACCAAATGCCCCGCGGTGGGGACGAAGAAAGAAGGCAAATGCCCCGCCCCCGGGATCGTACGTCCCCAATCAACACTGCAGCAGTTCTCATTCATTGCACAATAATGCCACTTTCAGCATTAAATGTGTGATTTTTTGTTTCTGTAGGCCTGCCTCTCCGTCTTCTATTGTTTGTAATAGCACTATCCGATGTTCATAAACTTAATGAGGCCAAACATGGTATTTTAATACTTCACAGACAACACTACATGATAGTTGACTGTTACTTTTAATAAATGTTTGAAAACAGTTCGCTAGTAAACAAAAATCTTGACATTATAAAAGTCATCTGTTGTGAATAATATGCGAAAGTATAAAACGTCGATCCCTATACACGTTTTTAGAATTTAATAATCGATCATTATAGTTTAAGAGTCATCGCGACTAAATTTTATTTAAATCCTTGAACAAAGAAGCATGCGTACGTCGATTCACGTTGATCTTTCCCAATCTCGCTATATATAGTGATAGCTTAAGTTGTGCCTTGATAAGCAATGAAGAAATGCATAAAATCGAGAAAACCTCCACTAGTTTGTCCAGTCCATGACGGTCGATCCAATCTGCGACAAATTGCTGGTCCTTTGCCAGGGGCACCCAACGAGAAACCTTTAGCAAAATACTTGAGATATCATTTTCTGCTTTCTTAGATTGTTTCAGAGCTTTTTAAAGACATATTTGTGTAAGCTAATACAGATTCATCTGTTCGGCGTTCTTAGCTGAAAATTTAGGCCGCAGAAAATTTTAGGAATCAGAATCCTGTCCGCCGAATTTCCGAGCTGCTGACGGCTCTCCGAAAATGCTAGCTGACCTTTTTTGCACTCTAAACGACATATTTGTCCCTATGAAAACAACAGGAACTGATGAGTCCTCTTGTTACGAAAGTCCGAGGTGATGTTTCGCCAAAGAAAATTCTCTAGCTTTCACCGCAACTGAATTCGAATATCTCAGGCGATTTTAGGTCTTCCGAACAGATATTTCCCGAAACAAACCGTTGGGTGCCCCTGCTTTGCGATAAAATCCTCCATGTTTGGATTTCGAGTCGGAAACCACGAATGTGTCAAAACCCCGGGGGTAGCCCCCGGGGGTAGGCAAATGCCCGACCCCCGGGCCGTGCCAGATTTGCTAATGCCCAACCCCCGGAACTGACAGGGTGCGCAAATGCCCCGCAGTTGCCCGGGGGGGGATGGGCGCAGCTGGAATTGACTGATGCATAAATGCTTCCCAATCACTAAATTTGAAGTTGCTTGTGACTGGGTTTTGTCGAAAGTTTTCTCTTTTGGTAAAAGACTGCTATGAGAACAGTTTAAAAGGATGTACAAAAGCTGCCCTATCAAAACGTGGATGAAATCCTTGTCAAGTTTTTAGATCGTGAAAGCTACTCAAGAACGAATGATAATCTTGGTTGTCCCCACTGGGCTAAAAGTCACAAGTCTGCATGGCTTCCTGTGAAGTGGAACTTATAACATTAACAAGCCAAATTCAAGCAAAAACCAAGCTGCGATATTGCTTTTATTTTTTGAAAAATTTGTGGGTGATTGAACAAAATAGTTAAGTAAATACAAAACAAAAATATTATTTTCTATACATGTGAAACCTGCTCTTATATCCTATAGAGCAAGATATTTCAAGATTCAGTATTAAACTCCCGGGGAAAACTAGCCCATACAAAAGTAAGGAAGATGCTCTTCGTATCTTTTCTGGGTTAAAAATAGTTTCTGTACCTCTTAGAGAGTTCAGCTTCTAAAAGTCCACAGCTGTGCACAGCTTTCATGTTGCCTTTTGGGGTATAAGAAAAGTGATAACAGTTTGCTTTTAAACCTTGGAAAATACAAAAGTGTGCAATAGAAGAACTGACCTTATCACATATACGAACAATTAAAATACCAGGTTATGTTTCACTCTGGTACCTCTCAAGGGTAAAAATGGTAGCCATGCCCACAAAACAAATCTTGGTTCCTTGTATGGGTTTCTTTTGTAATATCTGTGAGCGTCCCAGTCATCTTTCTATGGGACCCCCCCCCCCCCCTCTTCGATTAACTTACGGGGCTGATTGTACAAATGCATTTTATTTGATGTTCATGGCAATGACAGTTTGCCCTTTCATAACAAAGTCCAGCATGGTGTACTTAATCTATTTTATGTACCTGTGTTATGTACAGTGTATATTTTTTATGTAATAAACATACAGCTCAATGAGACATATTTTTGTTTGAAATCTCACTTGCTGCAAATAACTACACTGAAAACTGTAAAATATGATGATACATTCACCATCAGTGGATATGTAATACAAACTCACAATTGACTATCTATCCAGGTGGCTTGGTAGCTCAGTGGATAGAGTGTTGCACCTGAGTAATTGCTTTTTCAACCGCTTAGTTGATATATAGCTGTGAGGATCACTAATTTTGCTCATAATATATGGTGTTGAAAGCACTCTTTTAGCACCTTGTTAATTCTTTTAAAATGAATACTGGAAGGCATATGCTCTACCCAATTCAGAGTTACAATGTTAAACGTGTGGCCCTCTGCCAGCAACATACTAACATACTCCTTTATTAGATGCTGAGAGCTACTAGAAGTTAAATTAACTGCACCTGCATTCATTGACTATCCACAAGGGCACAGAGGCCATTGCCCTTTACTAAATTGCCAACTAATTTATCACATGCAATGACCACTCCGTAATGGTCTAAAACAGAATTCAGCTTGACATTGTCAATTTGTGCTGCAAGGTCAGCAAAATTATTGGCATCATTGAAACCAAAGATGTGGTCACAGGACTGCACCTGGCATTCTGTACCAGCTGACTATGCTACGTCTTCCACATCTAGAAATACTGCAGTGTCACTAAAGAGGTTTTCATATATATGGCATTGCCATCACACGCTGCATTGATAAGTGCTCCAGTCCATAACTGAGGCAATTCATTCCACAAAAGAGATACATCTAATTTGTAGTTGAAATAATAAGTACCAAATTTGACTGAAATAATTGTACAGGCATAACTTCCCTGACGACCACCTAATTCAGATTTTGCAATTGAGGGTGGAAATGCAAACAACATACATCCACTATTAACTTTTTTAGCCTGAGAAAACAGCCGACATTTCGCGAGGTCGCCACTTGAGCATGTCTGACATCTGAGTAACAAGCACAGAAATTCCATACTGATGATGTGCACTAATTGGTTGTGCAGCGAGGGAATTTTCTTGCAACCAATCAGAAGCACCACCGAGTTCTGGGTTGAGCACATCATCAGTATGGGATTCCTGAGCTCGTTACTCAGACGTCGTTTTGAGAGGGCTCAAGTCCGGTGACCTTGCAAAACGTCAGCTGTTTTCTCAGCCTATAACTTTTTTGCCAGGCACAGTTACAGTTTCCTGAGTTGCATTTTCCTCTCCACTAAAGAATATTTTTAATGGCACATCTCTGTAGGCTTTCTCTGAGTATTTATTAGCTTGTCCACTTTTCTTGGGCCGTAGCCTGTAGCTGAGAAATTTCCACCAGAGGTGTGCTTTAGCATGCTGAAAATGGATTCCAATGCATTGCGGTTTACTCTTAGGGGACGGATGAAGTAACTTCCATTTGGTGAAATGTTTGCAAAAAAAAAAAAACATTTGCAAAATGACAGAAAGCCATGTACCAATAATCTCAGAAGGTCCCATGTCTGTGAAATAAATAAGAAATAATGCAAGTTGTGATATCAGACGTTTGAAAGAAACACCTAAAAGGTACTAAGATGGTGTGTTAACTGTGGATTTATCCACAACACTGATTCAAAGGTAAGAACCATGCACTCTCTAAAGCAAGTCAAAAAGTACAAGAGGAAAGTGCTGCCCAATAGCTTTCACTTCAATTCTCTGAAGTTTGGGTTTCATCCCTTATGACTTAAAAGTATTGTTGTTGTTATTGTTATTGTTATGGTGAATTTTTCCAAGGTTAAAGGAATTAAAAAATGGAAGTTGATATTTGTCTCACAAGATGACAATATAAGAATAGCCAAGAAACCACTAAAATAAGGTTTTTCCGAATCATCAAATTACTTTTTTTTGTACTACCCTACATGTGCGAATTCTCCTTTAAAAATTAGTATCATTTAAAACTGTATCAGAAATAGAAGCTGTGATTGTCAGCAAAAGATATTTATACTTTAATTAGTTTTTGTAAACCAACCTGCCAAAATTGCAAGAAATTTCTTTTGCCTTGCTTCTCTTCGTGTTGTTTGTATACTGTAACAAAAAACATAAAATTATAATAATTATTGAAATGACATGATATTGTTTGAGAACATTTATTTATTGATAAACGAGAGGGTTTCACGGTTTGGTGCATGTAGGGGTATAGAATGGGCTAACCAAAATGATGCGTCTCGGAAAATGTCAGCCGAGTCTCGAAATCTCGGCATTCAAAATAAGAGTTTCGGAATCTCGGGCTCGCTACACGTTGAACCGTCTCGAAGTCTCGAATTTTTATAATTTGGATCTCAGAATCTCGAAAATTGCACCCGATATTAAGCTATATTAGCACGGAGTTCACAGTTCAAGGAGCAAGCAAAGCAAGTGCTGAGTGTATTTCTGTTTGCAGCGACACATAGCCAACCCGTAATGAATGAGAACATCCGTGCATATTTAAGCTAAATCAGCTATTAGGAAGAACTACATTGCCCTTTTTATTACACATAATTTACTTAGTTCAAGGCTCAACGTTGCAGACTACTCATTATCGTTCAGACCTTCGGCGCTAAGCACTGGTGTGTCTCATTTGTTTTAAACATCGAGCTAAACGTGCTTCTAACTGAGCGATTCATATACTGCCTTTTAAACAACTGACGTTTTCTTTGGTGTATTTTTGTACAATTAAATACAAGATAACTGCTAATAGATAAATTATAGGCGCAAGTTGGGAAATTTAGCTGAACTTTTATCCACAAACAATTCTCTCCGGGCTCAGCTGCTTTGAATCTTTGAGCTCTACCGACGTTTGCACAAACCAAGCTATCTCACGCTGTTAAAGACCAACGAAATAGTTACCTACCGTTCTCACTTTTGTTAGTAAATTCCACCACCTCTGCCCTTTTCCACTGCGTTTTGATTGGTGATCACCTATCCCTCCCCTGGCGCTGCCTCTTGACCTTAGCTAAGAAACCATGCTCCTTGTAGTAACAGTACAGGCACCTACAGCTGCATCATGTCATGGAAACATTTATGTGAAAGCACGATGGCATAGTACTTAGTTAGTAAGTCACAAGTCCACCCTTTTGTTTTACAGCCTTAGATAACACAATTTGTTCCACTTTGGCTGTATATCGTTTGTCTCACGAGATGTAGCTTAGTCTGTATAGCTAGTCGACTGTTTATAAATGTGTGACCACATATAGCACGTTACCTGGTGGCGATTGCGGAATCTTTCTACTGTTAGGACCTATTTCTTCATATGTCTGCTGTAGTACCGACGCTGACCGTAGGTTATGTGCGTTGAAGGTATTTCAAATTCATTACCAGAGCGTTATCCCTCTTGATTAAATAGTCTTATGTCACTAGAACGGGTAAAAAGTTGCAAATGTTCATTGTTTTACTCCCGGAATCTGTGAGGGAGTGGAAGAGTGCGACCTTTATCATTTTTCCTTGTGGGAACCAGGCAAACTTTTCGGTGTTTGCAGTACCTTTGTCGCAAACCAGAGCCAGGCAATGATGACATAATTCATCGCTTCAACGTGAAAATCGTCATCCAAATAAGACCACAGGTCACTTCTCGTGGTTTCCTCCTGTACAATTTTCTCTTTCCTAACCAGGCCACACAGGCCATGAGACGTCATGAGACGTCTCGCTACTCTCGCTGACTCTGACATGTTTTACTGTCTTTTTCTTTTTTCCATTTCTTTTGGTCTTTCTTTTTCTCTTTCCTGTAGCCAACGAATTCATTTCTTTTTAATACACGCTTTTGAGACAGAATTTGTAAGGCCTTTGTGCAAAATATTGAGTGACTTAACTTGAAATACAGTATTTGCCGGTTAATACGCACACTTCTCTCTGACTCAAGTGACACGCTCATATACAAAGTTAAGTGGCTTTATGCGCACTGGTTATCTTCACACGGTACGTTTTCATTTTTCTATCCGTTTTCATTTTTTTTTAATAGATTACATTGAGACTATTGAGCCGAGTTGTGCACGTTTCAAAATGAACATATGCTTTAGAGCAAGCAATTGGATGTGTTGACCGAGAGTTGAGCTTCTCCTTAGTTAAGAACGAATGATACGGGCACTAAAGCGACGCGCTTTAGTGGGTTCCACTGTGCCATTTTAAAGCATCAAAAAGTATTCGTGTTCTTTTATTAATAAAGCTTTCTATGCGGGGTAGAATGATTACGTCTACATTCACGCGCAATTAAACTTAGCCTCTGCACGCTGCTCTTTCCGTGACGTTTTTGCTTCGATTTCCTATTAACAGTTTCATCATCTGTGCTTACATCAATGCTATCCTCGTCTATAATTTTTTTAGGCCAAATAGAACATAGTCAAATTATTCTTTACTGCTGTCTAGCTTTTTAAGGTTATGCACCTATTCCTCAGGTTTAGTAAGTCATTTTCCCGCCAATTTTGTTTCGCATGATATTTGCCAACCCTTATACCACCCCCTCCCGCTTATATTTAGCTTTTCGTAAGTTCTAAGAGATTACCGTATATATTCGTCTTCTGAGCTTGTTTCTCTTCGTTTTTCGGCCCCAGTGTAATTAAATCTGTAATTAAAAATCCTAAAACGTCAGTCAGTATTTAAAGAGTAATGGAATAGAGTCTCCAGGAAGAAGTTCAAAAGACGAAAATTTTTTATTATTGTGAGAAGGAATTATAAATGCACGAGAGGACACAAGCGCAGCGTGTATAAATATTCATTGCACGTGAATAACCGTGAAATAGACCAGGAAAAACAAAATAAAACTGCTGCTCGTTGCAAGTTAAAAACGACTGAAACTTGACCGAGATTCAGTCTTCTTATCTAACAACAGAAATGTTTATTCAGCCTAAAACTCACTGGAACATCAAAAAGAATTATTATTCTAACGGCAATCAGTTTAAGAGAGAAAACTGTAAGGGCAATGTAGAAATATTTCTATTTATGCAAATTACGAACTTTTTGGCTGATTTGTGCTGCATTTTAGCAGTTTTTAAATATAAATATCTTAAAATCGCAGCCACCTAGGAAGCTCAACGTACATTAAGAATGTTTTGATATCATAAAAGATCCTTCAACTGAAAAGGGAAAGTGTTAAGTTTTATCTTTCTCGAAATATTGGAGAAAATTGCAGGAATGACCAAAATCAGCCCGTAAAAAATGAATCATGATTTACATGAAAACGCTCTGACAGATTTTTCCCTAATTTCGCATACAAGTTGTGTAGGTTGAGTAGTTCAAATAGTTCAAGTTTCGTCATAAAGTGTCTGACTAGTTTTCGAGATATTCGACATTATTTAAAATGAGGGGTTGTCCATTACCGTTGCTATGGTGACAGCTGTTGCTAGGAAATCAGCGAGAAAATAAACTTTGATCATATGTTGAAAAGGTGGTGTAGTATCAAGGAAATCGAAGTTTACCTTCTATGCGAAATCTTGACTTCAAAAGATACACTCCAAGGCCAAAAAAACTGTTGTGAGCCTCCTTAAATAAACGCCTGCTTTGTAGGCTAGAGCTTATAACCTTATATGCTAGTGCCAAAATTACTATACTCCCAAGAATACGCCAAATCATCTATTTCAGATCCTGAACTTTGTCAGCGTTGTAGGTCCTCTAAAACAACTTCATATGATTACACAATTATTCATTTTGTTCTCTTTGAATGATAAAACCCCACGTGATTCCTGATTTTCAATGGCATCATTTGCGGCGCAGGATCATTTCCGGAGATGTCATTTATTTACAGCTTCACTCGCACAGTTCCACGTGTGCATGTTGCTCTTTTCACGGATCATTGAGCCGCACAGTATAAAGCTATAAAAGGTCGGCATGTGCTAAAACCCAGACGCTGGATTCTGGACGATAGACGATGGACGATGGACGATGGACGATAGACGATGGACGATGGACGATATGCCCATTTTTGACAGACGAGGGTCAAATTTGTCACACAATCTTTAGGGCGGAATATTTTTTCGAGTGTCTTTTTGTCACGCAACGTCACATGAACGCAAATTGTCAGAGACGGGCACGGGCAAAAACGAATAAACCACAGGTAACCAAAGCGTAATATGAGAGTTTGTATGGAGCTGAAATTCGATCGAAAATAATCGGCGGTTTTCCGCCGAAAATACATTAAAATCGAAATAAAGTTTAGAAAACCTTACCTGTAGTGTGTTTGCTGTGTTTTTATCGCTTTTCCGAGCCTCCAGACGCCGTTTTGGGCGATTTTCTGCTTAACGGTCGATGCGACGGCATGTCACGTACTAAAGAGAGCTAAAGGTAGGAAAACGGGAATTCAAAATTGCCAACCGACATTCGAGGTCCCGATCAAAATACCCGCTAAAAATCGATTCAATCTATAGTCAGCGCTTTGAAACTACAACACATTTCAAAAAGGATAAAACCCCTACCTTTCTATGTGATTCAATCGTCAACTAGTTTATCTCTCGAAGTACAGCCCTGCATTAAAAACGAACTAACTTTTCGAAATCGCCGCCATCACAGGCTTGTGAGGAAAAGAGGGTCAAAACTAACGGTCAAGCCTGGGACAAAGCGGCAAATTTCGCTCCACCGGGAGACGACAGGAGTGACTTCTGTGTCGCCAAATGCCAAACTCACCCCCTCTCCGGTAAGTCTGAATGCGACCCGCGCGCGATTTCCCGCCGAAATTTGAGCGGTACAACACTTGATTTACCGGAGAGAGGGTGAGTTTGGCATTTGGCGACACAGAAGTCACTCATGTCCAACCTCGTCCCCAGGGCCTTCTCCTCGTTCAAAATGGAGGTCGGAGAAACCCCTGGCCAAGGCTGCTGAAATACTCCACGAATCGTGGAGTATTTTGTCACGTGACACATGATAAAATGGCTTTTTCGGACGTTGTTTCCAGTGTCTGGCGGCCCTGTTTGTTTTCTGCAATCGGAAACCGTTGTTCAAACGAAACGAAGACATTTCATCGTGTTTACGTGACGAAATTCTAACGAACTTTTGGAGCCACTTCGGCAGCCTTGGCCAGGGGTTTCTCCGACCGCCATTTTGAACGAGGAGAAGGCCCTGGGGACGAGGTTGACTCATGTCGTCCCCCGGTGGAGCGAAATTTGGCGCTTTGTCCCAGGCTTGACCGTTACTTTTGACCCTCTTTTCCTTACAAGCCTGTGATGGCGGCGATTTCGAAAAGTTAGTTCGTTTTTAACGCAGGGCTGTACTTCGAGAGATAAACTAATTGACGATTGAATCACATAGAAAGGTAGGGGTTTTATCCTTTTTGAAATGTGTTGTAGTTTCAAAGCGCTGACTATAGGTTGAATCGATTTTTAGCGGGTATTTTGATCGGGACCTCGAATGTCGGTTGGCAATTTTGAATTCCCGTTTTCCTACCTTTAGCTCTCTTTAGTACGTGACATGCCGTCGCATCGACCGTTAAGCAGAAGATCGCCCAAAACGGCGTCCGGAGGCTCGGAAAAGCGATAAAAACACAGCAAACACACTACAGGTAAGGTTTTTTAAACTTTGTTTCGATTTTAATGTATTTTCGGCGGAAAACCGCCGATTATTTTCGATCGAATTTCAGCTCCATACAAACTCTCATATTACGCTTTGGTTACCTGTGGTTTATTCGTTTTTGCCCGTGCCCGTCTCTGACAATTTGCGTTCATGTGACGTTGCGTGACAAAAAGACACTCGAAAAAATATTCCGCCCTAAAGATTGTGATTATTTTCCATCGAATTTCAGCTCCATACAAACTCTCATATTACGCTTTGGTTACCTGTGAATAAACGAATGTCTGCAATGTCTGCAGGAAGTTGTGACGGCGGTATTGACGTGTTGCCAACTAATTTTCACGCAGTAAAAAAAGAAAAGACTTCCCGTGAGACTATTATAGAGAATAAAATCCCTGACAGAAAAAGCACAACAAAAGAATTGAAATTCACACATTTATTTTGTTACACTGGGAATCGCGTACAAGAATAAAAGACAGAACTTGTCGCTTCTGATCAGGTATTTCAAACATAAATTGGACTTAAGATTGGAGTACGAGTTCGAGATTGAGTACATTGCCGGTTTCCATTGTCACGCCAGACAAGGCGCAGAATACATATACTTGAAAAAAAGGAAGGACTCTAAGGAGCTGGAAACGTGCAAGTCGAAATATTTTAGGGCCATCTTTTAACATAAAAACTCGGTAGGCCTACCGAGTTTTCATTTTAGAATACTGTCACGTACTGATGTTTCAGAGACGTGCGCGACAGACAATGATGTTTCAGGACGAGAGAGAATAAAAACGTTTTTTTTTTCTCGGCAGTGGACCCTAAACAGATCCTATAGGATGCCTTCGGAGGAGGCTAGTTAAAACACGTAACCAAGATTTTCACACACCACGGCAGCCTCTAATTCTACTGATCAACTTGTCCTACTCCGACTAAGGCTCTTTTTAAGACGTCATGGGTTATGTTAGTCCCTTCCAACTTTGGGAAATCTGAACGATCGCCGGTATCTTTTGTCTCCTACGCAGCCGTTTTTAGTGGCGTCACACAACACGTTGCGTGACGCCACTAAAAACGGCTGCGTAGGAGACTACCGTATCTAAGCCTACATTTGTTAGAACATGAGGAAATTTCCATAAATGAAATGTCGTCACCCTTTTTTGCCTCACGTGGCATGTCTCATTTACGGGTCCGCTCGGTGTTTTAGGTTTTTTATACTTTAAGAAGAACGCAAATCTAAGCACCGATACCCTCTTTTTATTTTTTAAGAACCATTTTTATAAGAACGTTGAGGCTGAGAGGCCTAGCAGTTGGCTCGATTACCAGCTGCTGTTCGAGAGGGCGGCGGAAATCAAGCTTACCGGAAGAGAAGCACGTATATAACGGCATGTGCTAAAACCCAGACGATGGATTCTGGACGATAGACGATGGGCGATGGACGATAGACGATGGACGATATGCCCATTTTTGACAGACGAGGGTCAAATTTGTCACACAATCTTTAGGGAATTTCAGGGAATTTTTTTTCGAGTGTCCTTTTTGTCACGCAACGTCACATGAACGCAAATTATCAGAGACTTAATGATGTATGGGGTACGGTTCTACCGCGTCACGCCCCTTATTACAATGGACTGCGTGCAGTCTCTAATAATTCATGTGACACTGCGTGACAAACCAGACACTGTTATTTTTAAATATGGAAATCATATCCTTAAGGATTGTGTGACAAATGTGGCCCTCGTCTGCCAAAAATCTAATCGAAGATGGGCATCCATCGTCCTTGGGCACACATATAAAAGACGTTCGTTTATTCGTTTTTGCCCGCGATTGCGTGACAAATTTGAATGTCGTGTAATAATGAAAGTCTCTGATAATTTGCGTTCATGTGACGTTGCGTGACAAAAAGGACACTCGAAAAAAAATTCCCTGAAATTCCCTAAAGATTGTGTGACAAATTTGACCCTTGTCTGTCAAAAATGGGCATATCGTCCATCGTCTATCGTCCATCGTCCATCGTCTATCGTCCAGAATCCATCGTCTGGGTTTTAGCACATGCCGAAAAGGTCATAAAGGTATAACTGTATAGCTAGCCGTTTATTATTTCAGTTATAAGACTCATGCAACCACAATCTTCGAGTACATGATAGTTACAAACAGGGTAAACTTGGAACTTTTTTAGTACAAACGCTAAACTAAAATCAATGTGTAACATTCCTCGCTATTCCTGTGGCTTGTCGCCAAATTTCCTGTTGAGTGTTGTTAGACCAGGTATTCTCTTTAGTTGACCTTAGTTTTTGTTCATAGCTTTCCAACCTTCCAATTTATCGATCATTTCAATATACAAACAGAAAAACGATGTGACCAATATTGCAACACCTAAAATAACCATCAATAATTAAATAATAAAACCAGAAAAGCTAGCGGCTATGATTACACTGCAGTAATAAGCTACAATAGATTTACTCACCGCATTTGCGCTTTCGCCGCTTTGACTCCGTACCGCTTTCTTCTTCCGTTGTAACCCCCTCGCATGTTCCTTGGACCGAAGCTCACCGTCTCTTTCACAAAAAGACCACAAAAGCAGAACGCCAAACTTCCTAAGCTTTCTTTATGTTTCCCACCGGAGTTATAAGAAACAGACCAGACAGACCAGACCAGACAATCGAATCATTAGTTTATTAGTAACTAGCCTGATAGCCGCGTTTATTGCTTTCTATCAGATTATCGAGCTCGGATTTTTGATTCAGCGCGTCTCGGGCTCGTATTTTCAGAGGACCCAGTCTCGGGCTCGGATTTTACAAACAGACGGAAGTCTCGGGCTCGCATTTTAAAACATGGGTCTCGGCTTCTTAGCGAGTCTCGGATTTTACCATTCTATACCCCTGCATGTGCATGAATATGAACATATTTAACAAAGCTAAATCACCTGTTTGCTGATGCCTATGACACCACACTTCAAAGAATTCCATCTCTTTCTGAATGTTGTGAATAACAGGACTGTTCATGTTGTTTACTCTTTGATGACTGAGAAACCCTTACTCAAATAAGTTATGGCAAGCTTTAATTAACTGAGGAATCCAGCAGTCGCTTGGTCACTTTCTCTTTCTTGATTCTCTGCAGAGTCTTTTAACTCAGCAATCATGTACCGTCGCTAAAAGTTTTCTTCCACATGCATCCAGTGCCTCAAGGTCAGAGTTGTCTTGACCAGATTTTTTTTGTTTTTTTTAGAAGTTTACACTGTAGTTTTTCTCGAATAGATGCGCTTTTATTGTCTTCAGCACGGGAAACATCCACTACTGTTGTGTTCGCATCTCATCCACTCTTTTGCTTCTTTCGCTTGCAACTTAACCTTGTTTCGTAGTTGTCGTCGCCAGTTGAAAACCTTTTTGGCGAACTCATACTGTCCATACTGTTACATTTCAATATTTTAACTTCCTACGGTTTGTCATTGCAAGGTTCGCCACTCGCCGTCTCTCAATACCAGACATTCTGTCGCTGCGACGTTCGCCAATGTTTTGTTTTTGTTGAGCTGCGTATTGCAAAGATGTCTGGGATGCTTAAGAGTGTTGGGGAAATCTGGAGTGGAAGTAGCTCATGAATCTGGTCTATGGAGAAAGAGGACAGGAGGGATGGTGAGAAGGGGGCAAGAGATTCGCCGCCATATTGGATGCCGCGGACTTTCACGGAAACAGCAACTTTTCGCGGGAAAATATCATCTAAAAATAGCCGGAAAATCTAACGCGCTGCGACACCGGTCGATACCAGATTCACGCTCCCTCTAATGGGCTCCTGGTATTAGTGTGTACGGCCCGGGACCGTTTGGCTCTGGGAGCTTGTTTTGTTTGGAGCGAAATATTGTGTTTGCGGTCTGGGACCGCTCGGCTCCGGGAGCCGGGATTGGTCACATATACGGTCCGGGACCGTTTCGCTCTGGAAGCCGGTTTGTTTTCGGGAGAGAACTTTTTGTTAACACGATCTGGGACCATTTCGGCTCCGGGAGCCCATTTTAATCGGCAAAGTTAGTGTTATACGGCCTAAAACCGCTCATTTGGCTCTGGCATATGGTCGATTCGGGATCTTCGGCTTTGGGGGACCAAAGATAAATAACAAATAAACAATTAGAAGTTGATATATACTTCTTGTTTTCCGTCGCCCTTTAAGGCGGACGTGGAGGAGAAGCAAGGCGTTGACGTTGTCACCGCTGCTCTTACTTCTGTTCGTAACGTTCTTCAGAAGACGGAAACTGTTTATGACCCTTGAGAGGCTTCTGCTCACGTCGAGGCCCTGGTACGAGCGGCCAGGTCGTCTGCCCATAAATAGGCAGACTATTACGCGGCCATTTTGGATGAATTGAAAGGAAGATCTTATGTCCTCTCCCTCTCTGCTTATAAAAGGCTGCTCATGGGCCTATTAGGCGACCCGGTTAGAGCCAAGGTTGCAAAGGAGTCCTCTGCACTTCTCAAGACTATCCAACGTGAATGGTTGGAATAAAGTTTTTCCCTAGTTATAACCGTCTCAATCTTTTTTAGGTTATTGCCTCATTTCTTCGTTGACCCTGAGGGGCCTTCTCAGCGCCTTTATTCTGGTCTATGATCAGAGCTGGGGTCAACTAGGGATAAGGGGCTCCACCCCCCTTTTTTCTTCCTTTTTCTTATTTCATATTTTCGTTCTCCGTTTTTCCAGGATTTCGAGGTTGCACTACAAGAAATCCTTGCGCTCCCGAGTCCTGACGTCAACTGGTATGACATAAACGGGGAACCCTTATCCTACGTTGGCCCCACCGTACCAGCGGCGCTTGTTAGCAAAGATCCATCCCTCGCGAACCTGGCCCAATTGCGTTTTAGACACCCAGATTTTTTCCAAGCGGGCAGTCTACATAATCATGTTGATTCCTGGGAAGATCTCATTTTTTCAACTAGTTACATTTGTCCTCAAGGTGATTTGCTACAGATAATCCGAGAGGGAGTCAGGGTTGATAATTTCTTCCATCATTTCAAGGGCAACTTCAAAGGAAAGCATTATGACTCCGCTGTACCACCAATTTCTATTTTCCCGAACTATCCTTGTTTCCATCAATTTACCGATTTTATTTGACACTACAGTCTTGGCTTGGGTTTCTCAGGGTGTTATCAAAGTCCACGGCAAGATTGGTGAATACTCTCCTTCTCATTTAGTCCTCCCCTTAACAGTCGAACCGTCTAAACCGCGTTTATGCCACGACGAGCGTTTCCTTAATTCATGGATTCGGGATCTTCCTTTCAAGTTAGACCACCTCCCAGACCTGCCTCGTTATGTCCTCCCGGGGCATTTCCAGGCGACATTTGATAATAAGTGTGCATACCAACACCTCAAGATTCATCCAGACTCCCAGGAATTCTTCGGTTTTTCCTGGAGAGGCTATTATTTTCTTTCTGCACCTTACCTTTCGGATGGAAAGCAAGTGTCTATTTATATCATAACGTTGGTCTTGTCGCAACCAGTGCCGCGCGATCTTTGGACGTACCTGTTTCACAGTATATTGATGACAGACATGTGGGCCAGTTTTTCCTATCCGGCCCAGCGGTTTGCCAGCCTAGTCGCCAACTCGCACAAGCAGCAGCCTTTATCCTGTTATCCCCTCTCATTTCAGCGGGATACTTTGTCAACCTTGCAAAGAGTTCTCCACAGCCGTCCACCTTTGTTACATTCCTGGGTTTCATCGCCGATTCTGTATTGCAAGCCTTTTTAGTCCCACAGATAAAAAGGAGAAATTTAAAGCGTTGCGTGAAGAACCTTTCGCAGGAAAAGCACTATCGTTTAGTCTTGCAATCCCGGCCTGTAAGCTGTATGTACGGGAGGTGTTCAAAGCTATCAGCGCTGTTGCCAAGAATTCGAAGATTTCTGTTCCAATTCAGGAACCTTTGCGACAGGAACTCGAGGAATGGTCTTTCCTGAACAACTGGTCTCGTTACTTACCTTGGCGGTCGGAACATCATCTCTCTGTCACAATATTCAGCGACGCCTCCTAGAGGGCCTGGGGAGCCGTCTTGGTAAGAGGGTCTAAGCCAGCAAATCCGAGATTATTGGATCGAACTTGAAGGTGATATCAATGTCCTTGAGGCCAGGGCTTTATGTAACGCTTTGAGCTCCTTTTTCCCTTCTATCAGAAACGCAAGAATCGATGTGTGGACGGACAACGTGACTCTCCGAGCAGCCTGGGAGAATGGCGGTTGTAGGAGTTTTCTGGTGAATCAGGAATTGAAAAATATAGAAGAAATGTCTCGAGCTGGAAACTTCGCTCTGCATTTGAAATATATCCCATCGAACGAAAACATTGCTGACGCGCCCTCCCGTGCTCTGTCTGACATTGATTGTCCCTTGTCCGAGGAGGTGTGGGCCCGAGTTCAAGCGAGGTTTGGGCCACACACGTTTGACTTGATGTTTTTGGACAGCAACTGTCGCAGAGGAAGGGATGGAACCCTGTTGCCTCATTATTCACCTTGGCCGATTCCTTATTCTTTAGGGGTTAATGCTTTCGCACAACCGATACCGGTGGAACATAATGTCCATGTCTTTCCTCCTTTCGTTCTCGTAGGACCGTTGTTGCGGTACTTTCTTTTTTTTTTTTTTTTAGATCGACGCCAGCGTTTACACCCGCATCGTTATTGGTGGGCAATACTCCAGGCTATAGCGGTAGACTCCTTTCTTCTTGGGAGGAATAGTGATCCGGCCATATTGTTTTTCCCTTCCCGCACCTCCCGGATTTCATTACTAGGCCCCTACCATGGGATCTGTGGGCTTTTCGTTGTATCTGCTCCTGGTAAGCTGTGTATTTATACCTGTCTCTATAGATCGAACGCCCATGAAAACCTGCCTACAGATGTCCCGCCTGCTCATATCCGAACGACAGTGACGCTAACTTTTGCCAAGCCTGCAGTAAGTCTACGTCGCGTGAGACAGCGCAAGGAGCCCATCCAAATGCGGACATGCCTTTGATCAACAAGCGTTTTACAGAATTCCGAGAATCGTACAGGAACAAACCTTATGAACGACAAAAGGATTCATTAGAAGTTCAGCTATCGAGTTTCTTACGCTCTCTTGTAACCCCAAAGAAAGTTCCTGCTGCGACTGCGGAAGACATCGTAAAGTTTTTGATTAGCAAGGATGCCTCGGGAAAACAAAAACTCCATGTACGCTCACGCTCTAGTAAGACCTGTAGTTGCCCTAAGCGTCTGGCGGCCGGAACTGTCGATTCATATATAGGGAAGCTTAGAGCGATTTTCAATAGGTTCAGCCGTACAGGGTTTTCTGACCCGTTGGCACACCCTTATGTTAAAGAATACCTTAAGTTTGTAAGAGAGGAGCAAGCCCAGCAGCCTTTGCATCCTCATCAGGCTGTCCTTTTGTTCTATGACAAGTTCACCTGTTTAATTGCCTACCTCCACAGGCTTACTGCCGAAGGCTCTGTGCTTTCTCCTCTCAATAAATACCTCCTGGTCAGCGAAGTAACATTCTTTGTTATTGACTTTTACGCTGGTGATAGAGCATCCGATTTGAGCCGTTTAAAAGCAGATCAGCTTTTTCGCCTTCGGGATAGGGAGGGGTTCCTTCTTAACTTTACGTTTAGTAAAACGAGGCATGCAGGTCAGTTACGCCCTTTTGCTCTGTTACGTATAGCAAATGTACCTGTCCGCCCCGTTTTTTGGTTGAACTATTATGTTGCCTCATGTGGGGCGTTAGGTGTCCCTCTTCTTGGTGAGTACCTCTTTAGATCTTCGGAACGCAAGAAGTTTGTGTCACATCGTCCGTTTGGAGGGTCAGCCGTATCTGCACGACTCCAAAAGTATCTTAAGGCCGCCGGCATTAACGACGGAGACACCCCTCACAGCTTCCGTGTAGGGATTTCATACACCCTCAAGGGTTTGGGTTGCACCCCAGAGCAGATTGCTCAGTACGTGAGTTGGCGGAGCACAGAAATGGCCTTGTATTACTCGCGCCGCTCTAGTGCTTCTGCTTCTTCGCAGTTGCTAGAACGGGTTACGCTCAACCTTACTTCTCAGGCTCTCCGCCCGCCCTGCAACTCTCCGACCAAGGGAATCTGCAATTTCGTACAGATGAATTTCTTCTTTCTTGACTTAGGGACATTCATTCCAGTACACTATGTTGGTTATTTTTTTTTTGTTATTTCTATTAGATATTAACTTGTTGTTAGTTAATAAATCTTTTTGAGTTATGGAGTGTTGGGTGTTGAGTGTTGGGTATTGGAAATTATAAGGTCGGTGTGCGTTTTGGGGAAGGCCGGAGACCTAGGTTATAGCAGACTGCCTCAGGGAATGGCAAGGAGCGGATCTCTCTCCCATAACTTAGTTTCACATATGTTAAGTAGGAGACAGTGAGGATATAGTACTAAGCAACGGCTCTTCACGCCTATCATATATACTGCTATTTTTTCTTTGCCATTGTCTGGAAAATCACAGCAACGTGAAATGAAGAATAGCTAAAGTTTCATGGAGAATGTGGAAACATAAAGGACACGTTGGTTTTTTGTTAGAACTCGAAAGCCTTCTTTGTAAATTCATCTCCCTGTTTTGTTCTCAGACCCTATACGCACTGCGCGATTTGAATCTGTTAACTAAACTATCTAAAATCGCTTATCATGAGAAGTCTTACTCACTTGAGACTGATTTTGGTTGATTTATCAGGTTTAATGAAAAAAAAAACCTTTGAAACAAAATATCCTTTTCTTTTTTTTTTTTTTTTTTTTTGCAGTAAACATTTTTTATTATATTTTGTCCAGGAAATTTTACAGTATTTTACAGTATTTACAACATACTCTTACTAAAGCTAAATAAGAAACCAAAAGGAGGATGCATGGTAGTTTCCATTTTGCCAATGTTCAGAAGTTATTCTCCATACGGCATTTATTTTTGGGTTGAGTAGTAAAATCATGGAGGGAGATGGCTTTGTTATTTAACTTACTTGAATATAGATACAGTAGCGGCGCATAAAGAGGGTGGTATGGTTAAATTTCTTCGTTATTTTTCTATCGTATGAATCAGAAATTACACCGAATAACATTTCTTCTGTTGTTAGGGTGATCTGACACGCGTTCGATGCGTTAAACCATTGGATTTTTGCAAATGCCTTCGTAAAAGAACATTCAATAAGTGTGTGGTCAATGGAGTCGTTTTGTCCGAAGTATATGCATTCATCATCTTTCTTGATACCAAATTTGAATAATTCTCTCTTCGTTACTATAATTCTATGTATGAACTTGAAGTGAAACTCTTTGAGTTTATTTTCCTTACAAACATTTTTCAGCGACTTGAAGATCCTTCACCTGGAATCTTCGTTTAGAGAGAGACTTTTACTCCACCGTTTGGCACCAGTTTGATTGTCTGTATGGGTTTTGTCATTAAGTAATTTGTAAAAATCTTTTGATTTACCTTTTCCCAGATTAATTTGTACAGTGTCATTCAAGTTGAAGATTTTATTATTGCTTGTGAAATATAACTTGTTAAAGGTGGCAGTCTCTTTTGCCTTTGTCAATAAACGGTTCAGTATTGCGCTAATTATTTGATAATACTGAAGAAAGCCTTAGTTTGGCATCCTTATTTATCAGAAAACTCCTTGAAAGTTAAGAAGTTTCCATCATTTTTAAGAAGGTCTTTAATAGAGACAACTCCTTCCTTGAACCATTCACTGATGTATACTGGCTTCCCGCCAACTAGTATGTCTTTGTTGTTGAAAAGAACTATATCTTGTGATTGGTCATAGCCACAGAGAGTTTTCAATTCATTGAAAGAGTCAAGAATATTTTTATAAAAAAAACGGGTAGTTGGTTGAAATACTTTGCATTCAGTAGTTGCACCTCAGTATAAAATCTAGACCTCCCGTTTTTCTGAAGAAATGGTTTGGAACCATGCACCAACTCTTCTTGCCTGTGGCCAGTAATCGAGGGATCCAAGCGAGATTGAGCGATTTGATTAGACCTATATCAGTCATGCGTAATCCACCTTTACTGGTATCTTGATAGAGTCCTGATCTTTTTATTTTGTCTTTCTTGTTTTTCCAAAGAAATTTAAAACATTTTGTTGTAACAGTGTCTTCGATTCCTGTAGAAACGGCAAGAGCCTAGGGTTTTGAGTATCATTACTTTTCCAAACAGAGTCAGATCCCGTGCACTCCACATATCGAGATTTGCTTGTAATACTTTTAGTTTTAGTTTCTTTTCTTGTCATACCAGAAGTGAACTCCAAGTATCTTAACGGGACTGCGCACCCACTTCCAGTCCAAGTGGGTTGCTCGTATTATTTGCCCATTTCCCTATCCAAATCGCCTTCGTTTTCTTCACATTTAAACACAGACCGGCTATCTTGCCAAACTCTTCTACTAATTTCAAGGCCCTTTCCACAGATGCTAGGTCAGCACAAAAAATGTTGGTGTCATCCGCAAACAGAGACAATTTGACTTCATTTCCGAATATCTTGATTCCATTGTAACTTGGCTCCTGACGGATTTTATGAGCTCGAATTTCAGCTGAAAGAATAAACGGGTAGGGAGACAGGGGCAACCCTGTCTCACACCTTTTGACGGCTTAAACCAGTTGGTTGCAAAGCCGTTATTAACCCTATTCTGCCTGGGCTCAGTTTTTTTGAGTTTCTGAACCTGTATAGATCTCGAAAAGTATTAAAGCTCTTGCGATGAAACTTGGCACGTTTGTAGCACATCCTTAGCTTAAGAAATTGAACTTATGACCTGTCAATTATGACCTGTCATGACGTCATAATTGATGGGAATTCCATGAATTTCTAAGCTGTTCTTTCTTGTATATTGTTCTAGCTGATCTTGCAGGTCGTAAAGTTCAGCAATTTCTTCTTTCTGCTCATTAAATTAATGTGCTTTTCAGCAGCGGCGTGTTCCTGCTCCGCATTTGCACATTGCTTCTTAATGCTGGCCAACGTCACTTTGAGAGACGCTATCTCTACCTTCTGCTCAGAACAATTTCTTTCAGTTCAGCCATTTCTTTTCTAGTTTGTTTATTCTCCATCAAGATACTTGATATGCTGATCTGAATATCTACTAGCATTGATTTAAGCTCTGCGCGGGTTGGCTCGTCTTTTGTTTCGGACTCTTCGTCTCCAGGAGTGATGTCTTCGGGATCCTTCGAGACCGCCACATTGGCTCGCTTCGGTGCGCTATCTCCCTCTTCAGTAGCCTGTTCCAGGCTCTCAGATAGTTGGGACGGCACGAAAATTAGAAAGGGAACGCGAAAATAAGACGCGCGGGATCTCTCCAGCCCCTTCGCTTTTTATTCGTGCTCTTTTTCTCAATTCACGCTTTCCCCACTATCTCGGAGCCTGGAACAGGCTACCTCTTCAGTCGAACCACGGGCTCCTCGTTTGTGTTTCCCTTTGGTTTTGGACATAGGCAAGTCTAAACGTTGTTTTACGAAGGATTAGCTATTATTTGTCAAGTCAGAAAGGAAAATTAGGGACAGAGAACCGCTCCTTCACGAAACGTGCCACAGCACACCGAGTCCACGCATCCTTCAAAATATCCTTTTCTATAATCAAACATGAATTTGTCTTGTTTCTCTTTTTTTGAAAGTGTGATTTTCGTTTTCGTTCCCATGGTCTTCTCGGCTCCCATGCAGTTCAGTCGCACGTGACAGTGCATGTGTCTCTCAAGTGTCTACTATTTCCGGGTTAGCGATTCATGGATTGAAAGCACGGTTTAGTGTTTAGTCGAGCGTTTGCTTTGTCGTCGTAGACTCCATTCTTCGCTTGTTTAATCGCGTTTCTGAAAAGAAGCTTAACTAAAAGCTTATTCTTGGAGATGAATTTACAAGTAATCTTTGCAGCAATCTTTCTTACCTTGTGTCTTGGTAACCCGTTTTCATCGAAGAGCAATGACACTTCAGGTATGTTAATGTTTGTTCTCGTGTGCTCATGATAATGCTGTCAGTAGCCAGATTGAAGAAGTAGATCTAGTTCTTCTACTCAGAGAATTTGCGTATTTGTACGCCGTACGGGCAGTGGCGTATTTTTCAAGCGTTTCAAGCTTTCATGTAGACAACATCCCGTTATATTAGACGACTGAACCTCTGCATTACGATTTGTTGCAATATAGACTCAATATAACATTGAGTCCACAACAATGGATTTATGGAAAGTGATTCGTTTGTATTAAACGCTCACCGGTACTTCACATCTTATCCATATAATTAACGCATAGTTCGATGGTAATGCCGAGAGAGTTGACTGTACTGATTTGCCTGCTAGAAGTCAGCTTCTACACGGTTGAGCAGGCGACAGCAATCACGAAAGCAAGCCAATCTGAAATGAGTCTAATTGCAGTACTGGAATAATTTGAAAGCAAGGGAGCTAAACAAGTTCGGCGCTCATTTTAGTTTCGCCTTCGCTCCTTGCCGTGTAGTATAAAAGCTCTCCAACTCGATCACTTTGAAAGGGAAACCTAGGTAACGGTCTATGAGCTACATAGACTATATACTACTGGCCATTAATTAGTATTGGAAAGTTCGACGAAGTGTTTGCGATTCCTTTTGTCAACGATGCACATTACTTTCGAAATATTTCATTCGAAATGTTTCATGGGCAAGAAGTCGTTGCAAGGTTTAGCATAACCTGGCACTTTTCAGGGGCTGAAATTTTTTAATAGAGCATGGCACTAAAGGCCGATAATCAGGCTGGAAACTTAAACCTGTGAAAAACGAGGGCCAAATGGAAAAGCTGGACTGGACTCTGGACTGGACTCTGGACTGTACTTTGGACTAGACTTTGGACTGACTTTAATTGACTTGAAATGGACTAAATATTTTACTAATTAGTTAATAATTAAAAAAGTGAAATTTTAAATTACTTAAAATCATGCTAAACAGGTTGTACTTTTTGGGGGGGATGAATTTTTTTCTGCATGAATATTTTTTTGGGACTAAAAGCTAAATATAAATTTCATTTCACTAATTTGCAATATATTTTTTTGCTTTGTGCCACTATGCACGATTTTTATTTCTTCTATAAAAGTTGTGCAGGAATTTTTTGCCCCCATGCCCCTCTTCCAAAACATAAAAAATAAAAATAAAATAAAATGGTCCATCCCTTAAATAAAAACAACTCAATTTAATTATGAACCAATTTTTTAGACACATTTTAACAATTTACCAATTTGCCTGCAGGGGTTAACAGGCCTTTAAGCATTTATACTAGAAAAATATTGAGTCGCATAAAACAGCCTACGAGCAAGCTCTCTGAGACGTCCTTGCAAGCTCTCGCTCTTTTCCCTCCCTCACCCTCTGTCCCCCTGAGAGCTTGCTTGCGGGCTACGCATAAAATTGTTTTCAGGATTATGTAAATATAGTACCAGTGGCAAATCCAGGAATTCTGATATGGACTAGATTTCATTGCTACTAAGATCTACACATTCCATTTATTCGAACATTAGTGTTCCGAATAGCTAACCTCTGCGTACTATATAGCACCCAAGTGGTAGAATAGGCACCCCTGGGCAGTATTCTTCTTCAGACGATTCAACCTGTGGAGGTAAGTAAGTTAAATAAATATATGCGTCATTCACAATCCTATAGAAAACTCGATAGAGCGCTATAGTTGGAATTGTACTCAGGATCCCACAAATTGACTTCCGGTAAACCGTGTGTATTTTGACGTGTCTCGCAAATCGACTTTTGGTATGTCGATTCCACTACAGCAGTGACGATTCGAGTCAATTCCTCCGAACTTTTCTGCCATCCTTGTTCGCCTTCTCGCTGAATTTTTACTAGACTGTCCCGCGAATCAACTTCCGGTTATTCGATTAAACTGCAACACAGACAATTCGAGTCGATTCAAGAATGGGTTATAAACAGTTGCGTTATTCCAAAAATTTGTGTTTAGACAGATTACGTAGAGGAATTAATGAATTACATGTACCTTTACCAGATCCTCGATCGAGTTCCTCAGGTGGCCAGGGCGATGGCTTGGTCTTCATTTTCAAGATGCAATTTTCTCCACCACAAATTTGTCATCGGAGCCGACGAATCCTCTCCACGGATAACACTAGCATATGTACGCGTGGACTTCTCATCTCCATCGTGAAAACCACTACTTCCACAATCCATTTTTTTTGTAAACACAGAGTTGAATGTGGGAATACCGTAATAGATAATCCGGATAGTACGTGTGTGATCGGTACGCAATTGTTACTTGATGCTTGTTAACGCGCCTGTCAGTTACCTATATAATTCCAGATATTCCCAGAATTGAATTTCCAAGAAACAAAGCATCTTTTCACTGACAGTTCTCATGCCAGATACCAGAAGTTTTCTTACATCGGACATGGCCGATCTACCAACAAATTTCAAAATAAAACACGTACTACAGTCGCTGTACTACAGTACTACAATGTTTCCCCATTTTATGTCTTTATTTTGTTGGCATACCACGTACTGTAACCCGTGCAGTAATCGGTTCTTCCACTCCCCGGTTTCAATCTGTCAACACTTTTCAAGCCAAAAAAGAAAACAATAGGTCTTTTACTCACTAACAGGCTCCACGCAGATCAAAAATTATATCGCGCGAGCTGCGCGCTATCATGGAGGAGCGTGGGTTTTCTGGTAAATTGTTAAAATGTGTCTAAAAAATTGGTTCATAATTAAATTGAGTTGTCTTTATTAAAGGGGTGGACCTTTTTATTTTATTTTCATTTTTATTTTTTTTTGGAAGAGGGAGTGGGGGCAAAAACTTCCTGCACATTTACTTTTATAGAAGAAATAAAAATCGTGCATAGTGGCACAAAGCAAAAAAAATATTGCAAATTAGTGAAATGAAATTTATATTTAGCTTTTAGTCCTGAAAAAATATTCATGCAGAAAAAAAATTCACCCCCCCCCACCCACCCGAAAAGTATAACGTGTTTAGTATGATTTTAAGTAAGTTAAAATTTCACTTTTTTAATTATTAACTAATTAGTAAAATATTAAGTCCATTTCAAGTCAATAAAAGTTAGTCCAGAGTCCAGTCCAGAGTCCAGTCCAGCTTTTCCATTTGGCCATACGCTGTATTGCCTATGTCACGCGGCCTATCGTGACATTAATCAACAGATAGGGATGGTGATCGTTTCTTTTTTAAACCTTGCTTGGGACTCTTTTCCTTGAATGGGTCTCTTACAGATCTGTGCGGATTTTTATACAATATAAAATGAAACTTTAGTTACCTAGTTCCATACTCTGTGATGGGTTCATAAAAATATCATCTTTACTGGAATCGTATCCCTGGACAACACTACAGCTGGCTCGTTTGGCAGAATGCCAAACTGGTTGTTTGTGTATAGCGTTAAACACTTTAAAAGGCATGTGATACTTAAGTATACTAACCCTCCTGACGCACAAGCAAACTCATACCACCTCCTTTGTACAAGGGAAAGGGCCAAAGGAGGATGGATGGAGCCCCAGTGAAAGGCGCTTTTTTTCAAGATTCATGGTCTCTGATGTCCTCTACAAGACTACGTTCATAGATGAAAAAACAAGAACAAAACAAAAAATAAAATAAAAAGTGAAAAACATTTGTCCTCTACAAGATAAGGTTGATATTTATGTATGCTCGAGTCAAGTTCTTACGTTTTGGAAATAATCATAAAGTGTATGATCGTTTAGCACGGTGTGGTCACTAAGTTGTTCCAGGCTCTCAGATAGTAAAGACGGCTCGAAACTTGGAACGCGAAAATAAGACGCGTTTTTCGCGCTCCTTTCCTCAATTTGCACTTCCCCCGCTGTCTCGGAGCCTGGAAGAGGCTAAACTGCTTACTACTAGTCTTCATCAGGCGATGAGGTCGACTGGTTACGTGTCACCATATATATGTATCACGATGGTCGGATGTGATTTGTGGGTATCGATCCCCGTTGTTCCGGTGAGAAGTTGTTTCCTGAGAGGTCCCATTTAAAGATGTTTCCTCGGGGGTTTGCTGACGTACCGGTCTTCTGTTGTGTTTCTTAATCGTTGGTATCCACGCTTCAAAAATTTTGATTGGGTTATCCCTGATGATGTTATCAGGGTGAAGTCTTATGTGGATAGCTTCCTTGACCCTACGGGTGTACCATTACTGTACCCGTAAGGTCGAGGAAGCTATCCACAAGACAATTTTAAGCGGTGAAGTAGTCTTTGTGCCCGAAAAGTACTTTTAGTTCTTTAAAGAAAATTTGAAGATGCTCATCCAAGTTTTTGAGAAGAAGTTTGATAAAAAAAACATTTCAGTCCGTAAAGTATTGAACTTATATTAAACAGGTTGAAAAACAAATTCTCTCCAAAGGTTTACCGTTTAAGCTGGCATAATTTTTATTCACAGGTGATGTGTCGGAATCAGATATAGATGATCTGCTAGAGCGACCAAGTGTAAGAGCATTAATCTTTAAGAAGTAAGTTACCGTAGTAAAACGTCCATCTTAATCTCCTTCCCCTCCCCACGCCCCTTCTCGCTTCGGGTCATTCTAGTTCATATTAGTCTGCCTGTATCCTATTCCAGGCTTTGAGATAGTGGAAAAAAAACGAAAAAAAAGGAAAGGAATGGGACGAAAACTACCGCTCATTTCTCCTCGATCAGCACCCAGGCGTTCTAGCCTCGCGTCTGCTTTCTTTATTTCACCTGACACAAGTATTCTGCCTTTGCTGTGTTTTGTAATTTGTTTAAACACACATATTATTCAGTTCTTACAAAACCTCTGTGAATCGTGAAATTTTTATTTATAGTGTTATGTTGAAATACTATAAATGCTACCAAAAAAGGACGGAAATAGTTTTGACGACTGAATTGGTTCATCGCGTAACACTTCTGCCAAACGATTACGGCTTACCTGAAGGGAGCCTGAACGTCAGTCCTTTGTTTATGCAGCTAAGGGCCCAGTTCCCTCTATGTAACACGCCCACAAGGAATCATGGGAGTTGTATGGAAACTGACATGGACTTGGTCATTTTCTGTTCAAACGAATCAAATGAACTATTGCGGGTGAAAAGACGTAGAGTGTTTGCCATTTACAAAAAAAAATCTAGAAATTTCGGTTGGACTGTAAATGGTAAGGCTATTTTGGTTTGCCCGACCGGAAAATATCAAAAATAAACTGATCATCTTAAGATGTGGCCCAAAATTCTCAACCGGAATATCCAAACGGAAAATTGTGTTCCATTACCTTTTTTTCTACCAGTTCCAGGTCCTGCGCCAATAGTCAAGTGCAAACTAGTTCCAGACTCTCTGTAAGCCGCACAAATGGTACATGCTAATCTCGAACGAGATTTCACATTCGGGAGGTTTTTCTTACCCGTTGCACACTGAAACCATAGACCAACTGGTTTCCCCCTAAAAAAAGTATACTTCTCGAAAAGTAAAATATCCTTTTGAATACGATGCACAAGTAAACTCTTCTTGGACTTCTTACGTTACACACAACTACCACGATTCCCTGCCGGCGTGTTACATAGGAGAAACTGGGTAATTGTTAACATTATCGTAATTGTCATTTATGAATCGAACAGGATTTTACAGTTAATCGACATAACCAAGCCAGCAACTGAAAGGACTACAGCAATTACACACATTACCACACAGTCTACAGCGAAAGCAAAAACTGCGGAAGAGCCATCAGTTTCAGAAACCATAAAAACGATGAGTGCAGCAGATAAGCTAACCAGGACGTCAACAAGCGAAGCAACAGCTACAAAAGTAACACTAACTTCAAAAACATCGACGGCAAAGGAGAGTGCGCCAACCGATAACTTAGCCATATCTTCAACAAACAAACCAACACCATCTACGGAAATAAAATCAACTTTAAATACATCGAATGCCAAGGAGAGTGCGCCAACCGATAGCCCAACCACATCTTCAACAAACAAACCAACAAAAACAGAAATAAAACCAACTTCAAAAACATCGACGGCCAAGAGTCAGCCAACCAATAGCCCAACCACATCTTCGACAAACAAACCAACAAAAACAGAAATAAAACCAACTTCAAAGACATCGACGGTCAAATCTCCGCCAAAAAAAACGACGACAACCATTAAACTTCCTACAACCCCAACCGAACCTCCATCAACTAATTCAACAACTAAGAATAACTCAACAAAACCAGAACCACCACCAACAGAAAGTACGTATGGGAAATCTTGATATTATTATTATTATTATTATTATTATTATTATTATTATTATTATTATTATTATTGTTATTATTATTATTATTATTATTATTATTATTATTAGATTTTGAAAAACATTTCAACAAGAAAGTCAACGATAAAAATGTAACTTGACGTTTCGATGACTTCATGTCATCATTATCAAAAGTGGAATGTGGAAAAATTAACATAAAGATATATATATACAAAAATAGAAGTGTGAAAAAAGAAATGCATAATTTAATAAAGCATGATTAGCGTGTATTTAAATTTAAACAAAAAGTTTCGGGCGAATCGAGTCCGCTTGAGTGTTCAGTTTCGGCCTTTTCTTTCGAATGTATAACATTTCGAAGATTAAGCACTCAAGCTTGCTTCGGCATTTCTTAAGAATGGTGAAGTTCTCATTGGAAGGTCTTACATTATGTTCGTCCTTAAGGTGTTTTCCGATTACGGAATGTCTGTGCTCCTCAACACGTTGGTGTAGATGGCGGCGTGTGTACCTAATATATACCCAATATACACCGGAGTTCCTTTCGCAAGAATGAAAGAACTTGAAGGGGATATTTTTGAAATTAAAGTATCCAGAGAAGCTCATCGACTCGGCTATCAAGCGTGTCCATCACCCTCCAGACCTAATTCACACACCATCTGACAGCCCCATACGGATCATTATGCCTTACAAAGATCAGAAATCCGCCGATGTGGTTCGCAATCAACTTCGCGACCTTGGAAGAAAAATCGATCATGAATTGCAGCCAATCTTTACGAGCAAGAAGATTGTTGATGACCTGAGAGAAACGGAATTGAAGCCTCCCATAGTTAACCAGCAAAGCGTTGTTTCTGAATTTAAATGTGATTTGTTTGATACAAATTATATTGGGTACACACGCCGCCATCTACACCAACGTGTTGAGGAGCACAAACATTCCGTAATCGGAAAACACCTTAAGGACGAACATAATGTAAGGCCTTCCAACCTCCGTGAGAACTTCACCATTCTTAAGAAATGCCGAAGCAAGCTTGAGTGCTTAATCTTCGAAATGTTATACATTCGAAAGAAAAGACCGAAACTGAACACTCAAGCGGACTCGATTCGCGCGAAACTTTTTGTTTAAATTTAAATACACGCTAATCATGCTTTATTAAATTATGTATTTCTTTTTTCACACTTCTATTTTTGTATATATATATCTTTATGTTAATTTTTTCCACCTTCCGCTTTTGATAAGGATGACATGAAGTCATCGAAACGTCAAGTTACATTTTTATCGTTGATTTTCTTGTTGAAATATTATTATTATTATTATTATTATTATTAACATTTTAAGGGGCTTCACAAATGCCACGTTTGTTATCGATTAAAAAAAGTAGTTTTCGTTTTCTAAAGAAAAATTACTTTGCTATGGACCGAGACAAATGAGCATTTTAAAATCAATTTATACTGCTGCTTGCAAACTTTTATCTGTTCTACACCCTAAACTATCGAAAAATTGCTTACGTTTCTTCTCCGAGAAAGCTTACTTTGAAACTGATTTCCAAGCAAGCGAGCCTAATTACAGTGGGCGTAGCATCAGTTCGAAAATAATCGGGATCAGAATACAACAAACAGCTAACATTTTTCGAGCAATAAATGTTGATTGATGCAATGGAAAATTCACTTTGGTTTTCAAAATGCTAAAATAAAGTTATGAATGTGGAAGTAAACTTCACTTACCTCAACATGGGGTTGTCTTTGTGTCTTGTGTGTAATTTGGGCGCAATTCGTGGCCGTTTTAGGCGATTTTTTTTTTGCCAAAGCGCTTTTTGCTGGACTCGGTCGTCTGCAGTCACCCTCCTTCCTTCGGTTTAAGTGGAGAAACAACACCGCGAACAACAGAGAACCAAAAACTCGCCTAAAACGGCCACGAATTGCGCCCAAATTACACACAAGACACAAAGACAACCCCATGTTAAGGCAAGTGAAGTTTATTTCCACATTCATAACTTAATTTAAGAATTTTGAAAACTAACGTGAATTTCCCATACAGCGATTTGATTAGACCTATATCAGTCATGCGTAATCCACCTTTACTGGTATCTTGATAGAGTCCTGATCTTTTTATTTTGTCTTTCTTGTTTTTCCAAAGAAATTTAAAACATTTTGTTGTAACAGTGTCTTCGATTCCTGTAGAAACGGCAAGAGCCTAGGGTTTTGAGTATCATTACTTTTCCAAACAGAGTCAGATCCCGTGCACTCCACATATCGAGATTTGCTTGTAATACTTTTAGTTTTAGTTTCTTTTCTTGTCATACCAGAAGTGAACTCCAAGTATCTTAACGGGACTGCGCACCCACTTCCAGTCCAAGTGGGTTGCTCGTATTATTTGCCCATTTCCCTATCCAAATCGCCTTCGTTTTCTTCACATTTAAACACAGACCGGCTATCTTGCCAAACTCTTCTACTAATTTCAAGGCCCTTTCCACAGATGCTAGGTCAGCACAAAAAATGTTGGTGTCATCCGCAAACAGAGACAATTTGACTTCATTTCCGAATATCTTGATTCCATTGTAACTTGGCTCCTGACGGATTTTATGAGCTCGAATTTCAGCTGAAAGAATAAACGGGTAGGGAGACAGGGGCAACCCTGTCTCACACCTTTTGACGGCTTAAACCAGTTGGTTGCAAAGCCGTTATTAACCCTATTCTGCCTGGGCTCAGTTTTTTTGAGTTTCTGAACCTGTATAGATCTCGAAAAGTATTAAAGCTCTTGCGATGAAACTTGGCACGTTTGTAGCACATCCTTAGCTTAAGAAATTGAACTTATGACCTGTCAATTATGACCTGTCATGACGTCATAATTGATGGGAATTCCATGAATTTCTAAGCTGTTCTTTCTTGTATATTGTTCTAGCTGATCTTGCAGGTCGTAAAGTTCAGCAATTTCTTCTTTCTGCTCATTAAATTAATGTGCTTTTCAGCAGCGGCGTGTTCCTGCTCCGCATTTGCACATTGCTTCTTAATGCTGGCCAACGTCACTTTGAGAGACGCTATCTCTACCTTCTGCTCAGAACAATTTCTTTCAGTTCAGCCATTTCTTTTCTAGTTTGTTTATTCTCCATCAAGATACTTGATATGCTGATCTGAATATCTACTAGCATTGATTTAAGCTCTGCGCGGGTTGGCTCGTCTTTTGTTTCGGACTCTTCGTCTCCAGGAGTGATGTCTTCGGGATCCTTCGAGACCGCCACATTGGCTCGCTTCGGTGCGCTATCTCCCTCTTCAGTAGCCTGTTCCAGGCTCTCAGATAGTTGGGACGGCACGAAAATTAGAAAGGGAACGCGAAAATAAGACGCGCGGGATCTCTCCAGCCCCTTCGCTTTTTATTCGTGCTCTTTTTCTCAATTCACGCTTTCCCCACTATCTCGGAGCCTGGAACAGGCTACCTCTTCAGTCGAACCACGGGCTCCTCGTTTGTGTTTCCCTTTGGTTTTGGACATAGGCAAGTCTAAACGTTGTTTTACGAAGGATTAGCTATTATTTGTCAAGTCAGAAAGGAAAATTAGGGACAGAGAACCGCTCCTTCACGAAACGTGCCACAGCACACCGAGTCCACGCATCCTTCAAAATATCCTTTTCTATAATCAAACATGAATTTGTCTTGTTTCTCTTTTTTTGAAAGTGTGATTTTCGTTTTCGTTCCCATGGTCTTCTCGGCTCCCATGCAGTTCAGTCGCACGTGACAGTGCATGTGTCTCTCAAGTGTCTACTATTTCCGGGTTAGCGATTCATGGATTGAAAGCACGGTTTAGTGTTTAGTCGAGCGTTTGCTTTGTCGTCGTAGACTCCATTCTTCGCTTGTTTAATCGCGTTTCTGAAAAGAAGCTTAACTAAAAGCTTATTCTTGGAGATGAATTTACAAGTAATCTTTGCAGCAATCTTTCTTACCTTGTGTCTTGGTAACCCGTTTTCATCGAAGAGCAATGACACTTCAGGTATGTTAATGTTTGTTCTCGTGTGCTCATGATAATGCTGTCAGTAGCCAGATTGAAGAAGTAGATCTAGTTCTTCTACTCAGAGAATTTGCGTATTTGTACGCCGTACGGGCAGTGGCGTATTTTTCAAGCGTTTCAAGCTTTCATGTAGACAACATCCCGTTATATTAGACGACTGAACCTCTGCATTACGATTTGTTGCAATATAGACTCAATATAACATTGAGTCCACAACAATGGATTTATGGAAAGTGATTCGTTTGTATTAAACGCTCACCGGTACTTCACATCTTATCCATATAATTAACGCATAGTTCGATGGTAATGCCGAGAGAGTTGACTGTACTGATTTGCCTGCTAGAAGTCAGCTTCTACACGGTTGAGCAGGCGACAGCAATCACGAAAGCAAGCCAATCTGAAATGAGTCTAATTGCAGTACTGGAATAATTTGAAAGCAAGGGAGCTAAACAAGTTCGGCGCTCATTTTAGTTTCGCCTTCGCTCCTTGCCGTGTAGTATAAAAGCTCTCCAACTCGATCACTTTGAAAGGGAAACCTAGGTAACGGTCTATGAGCTACATAGACTATATACTACTGGCCATTAATTAGTATTGGAAAGTTCGACGAAGTGTTTGCGATTCCTTTTGTCAACGATGCACATTACTTTCGAAATATTTCATTCGAAATGTTTCATGGGCAAGAAGTCGTTGCAAGGTTTAGCATAACCTGGCACTTTTCAGGGGCTGAAATTTTTTAATAGAGCATGGCACTAAAGGCCGATAATCAGGCTGGAAACTTAAACCTGTGAAAAACGAGGGCCAAATGGAAAAGCTGGACTGGACTCTGGACTGGACTCTGGACTGTACTTTGGACTAGACTTTGGACTGACTTTAATTGACTTGAAATGGACTAAATATTTTACTAATTAGTTAATAATTAAAAAAGTGAAATTTTAAATTACTTAAAATCATGCTAAACAGGTTGTACTTTTTGGGGGGGATGAATTTTTTTCTGCATGAATATTTTTTTGGGACTAAAAGCTAAATATAAATTTCATTTCACTAATTTGCAATATATTTTTTTGCTTTGTGCCACTATGCACGATTTTTATTTCTTCTATAAAAGTTGTGCAGGAATTTTTTGCCCCCATGCCCCTCTTCCAAAACATAAAAAATAAAAATAAAATAAAATGGTCCATCCCTTAAATAAAAACAACTCAATTTAATTATGAACCAATTTTTTAGACACATTTTAACAATTTACCAATTTGCCTGCAGGGGTTAACAGGCCTTTAAGCATTTATACTAGAAAAATATTGAGTCGCATAAAACAGCCTACGAGCAAGCTCTCTGAGACGTCCTTGCAAGCTCTCGCTCTTTTCCCTCCCTCACCCTCTGTCCCCCTGAGAGCTTGCTTGCGGGCTACGCATAAAATTGTTTTCAGGATTATGTAAATATAGTACCAGTGGCAAATCCAGGAATTCTGATATGGACTAGATTTCATTGCTACTAAGATCTACACATTCCATTTATTCGAACATTAGTGTTCCGAATAGCTAACCTCTGCGTACTATATAGCACCCAAGTGGTAGAATAGGCACCCCTGGGCAGTATTCTTCTTCAGACGATTCAACCTGTGGAGGTAAGTAAGTTAAATAAATATATGCGTCATTCACAATCCTATAGAAAACTCGATAGAGCGCTATAGTTGGAATTGTACTCAGGATCCCACAAATTGACTTCCGGTAAACCGTGTGTATTTTGACGTGTCTCGCAAATCGACTTTTGGTATGTCGATTCCACTACAGCAGTGACGATTCGAGTCAATTCCTCCGAACTTTTCTGCCATCCTTGTTCGCCTTCTCGCTGAATTTTTACTAGACTGTCCCGCGAATCAACTTCCGGTTATTCGATTAAACTGCAACACAGACAATTCGAGTCGATTCAAGAATGGGTTATAAACAGTTGCGTTATTCCAAAAATTTGTGTTTAGACAGATTACGTAGAGGAATTAATGAATTACATGTACCTTTACCAGATCCTCGATCGAGTTCCTCAGGTGGCCAGGGCGATGGCTTGGTCTTCATTTTCAAGATGCAATTTTCTCCACCACAAATTTGTCATCGGAGCCGACGAATCCTCTCCACGGATAACACTAGCATATGTACGCGTGGACTTCTCATCTCCATCGTGAAAACCACTACTTCCACAATCCATTTTTTTTGTAAACACAGAGTTGAATGTGGGAATACCGTAATAGATAATCCGGATAGTACGTGTGTGATCGGTACGCAATTGTTACTTGATGCTTGTTAACGCGCCTGTCAGTTACCTATATAATTCCAGATATTCCCAGAATTGAATTTCCAAGAAACAAAGCATCTTTTCACTGACAGTTCTCATGCCAGATACCAGAAGTTTTCTTACATCGGACATGGCCGATCTACCAACAAATTTCAAAATAAAACACGTACTACAGTCGCTGTACTACAGTACTACAATGTTTCCCCATTTTATGTCTTTATTTTGTTGGCATACCACGTACTGTAACCCGTGCAGTAATCGGTTCTTCCACTCCCCGGTTTCAATCTGTCAACACTTTTCAAGCCAAAAAAGAAAACAATAGGTCTTTTACTCACTAACAGGCTCCACGCAGATCAAAAATTATATCGCGCGAGCTGCGCGCTATCATGGAGGAGCGTGGGTTTTCTGGTAAATTGTTAAAATGTGTCTAAAAAATTGGTTCATAATTAAATTGAGTTGTCTTTATTAAAGGGGTGGACCTTTTTATTTTATTTTCATTTTTATTTTTTTTTGGAAGAGGGAGTGGGGGCAAAAACTTCCTGCACATTTACTTTTATAGAAGAAATAAAAATCGTGCATAGTGGCACAAAGCAAAAAAAATATTGCAAATTAGTGAAATGAAATTTATATTTAGCTTTTAGTCCTGAAAAAATATTCATGCAGAAAAAAAATTCACCCCCCCCCACCCACCCGAAAAGTATAACGTGTTTAGTATGATTTTAAGTAAGTTAAAATTTCACTTTTTTAATTATTAACTAATTAGTAAAATATTAAGTCCATTTCAAGTCAATAAAAGTTAGTCCAGAGTCCAGTCCAGAGTCCAGTCCAGCTTTTCCATTTGGCCATACGCTGTATTGCCTATGTCACGCGGCCTATCGTGACATTAATCAACAGATAGGGATGGTGATCGTTTCTTTTTTAAACCTTGCTTGGGACTCTTTTCCTTGAATGGGTCTCTTACAGATCTGTGCGGATTTTTATACAATATAAAATGAAACTTTAGTTACCTAGTTCCATACTCTGTGATGGGTTCATAAAAATATCATCTTTACTGGAATCGTATCCCTGGACAACACTACAGCTGGCTCGTTTGGCAGAATGCCAAACTGGTTGTTTGTGTATAGCGTTAAACACTTTAAAAGGCATGTGATACTTAAGTATACTAACCCTCCTGACGCACAAGCAAACTCATACCACCTCCTTTGTACAAGGGAAAGGGCCAAAGGAGGATGGATGGAGCCCCAGTGAAAGGCGCTTTTTTTCAAGATTCATGGTCTCTGATGTCCTCTACAAGACTACGTTCATAGATGAAAAAACAAGAACAAAACAAAAAATAAAATAAAAAGTGAAAAACATTTGTCCTCTACAAGATAAGGTTGATATTTATGTATGCTCGAGTCAAGTTCTTACGTTTTGGAAATAATCATAAAGTGTATGATCGTTTAGCACGGTGTGGTCACTAAGTTGTTCCAGGCTCTCAGATAGTAAAGACGGCTCGAAACTTGGAACGCGAAAATAAGACGCGTTTTTCGCGCTCCTTTCCTCAATTTGCACTTCCCCCGCTGTCTCGGAGCCTGGAAGAGGCTAAACTGCTTACTACTAGTCTTCATCAGGCGATGAGGTCGACTGGTTACGTGTCACCATATATATGTATCACGATGGTCGGATGTGATTTGTGGGTATCGATCCCCGTTGTTCCGGTGAGAAGTTGTTTCCTGAGAGGTCCCATTTAAAGATGTTTCCTCGGGGGTTTGCTGACGTACCGGTCTTCTGTTGTGTTTCTTAATCGTTGGTATCCACGCTTCAAAAATTTTGATTGGGTTATCCCTGATGATGTTATCAGGGTGAAGTCTTATGTGGATAGCTTCCTTGACCCTACGGGTGTACCATTACTGTACCCGTAAGGTCGAGGAAGCTATCCACAAGACAATTTTAAGCGGTGAAGTAGTCTTTGTGCCCGAAAAGTACTTTTAGTTCTTTAAAGAAAATTTGAAGATGCTCATCCAAGTTTTTGAGAAGAAGTTTGATAAAAAAAACATTTCAGTCCGTAAAGTATTGAACTTATATTAAACAGGTTGAAAAACAAATTCTCTCCAAAGGTTTACCGTTTAAGCTGGCATAATTTTTATTCACAGGTGATGTGTCGGAATCAGATATAGATGATCTGCTAGAGCGACCAAGTGTAAGAGCATTAATCTTTAAGAAGTAAGTTACCGTAGTAAAACGTCCATCTTAATCTCCTTCCCCTCCCCACGCCCCTTCTCGCTTCGGGTCATTCTAGTTCATATTAGTCTGCCTGTATCCTATTCCAGGCTTTGAGATAGTGGAAAAAAAACGAAAAAAAAGGAAAGGAATGGGACGAAAACTACCGCTCATTTCTCCTCGATCAGCACCCAGGCGTTCTAGCCTCGCGTCTGCTTTCTTTATTTCACCTGACACAAGTATTCTGCCTTTGCTGTGTTTTGTAATTTGTTTAAACACACATATTATTCAGTTCTTACAAAACCTCTGTGAATCGTGAAATTTTTATTTATAGTGTTATGTTGAAATACTATAAATGCTACCAAAAAAGGACGGAAATAGTTTTGACGACTGAATTGGTTCATCGCGTAACACTTCTGCCAAACGATTACGGCTTACCTGAAGGGAGCCTGAACGTCAGTCCTTTGTTTATGCAGCTAAGGGCCCAGTTCCCTCTATGTAACACGCCCACAAGGAATCATGGGAGTTGTATGGAAACTGACATGGACTTGGTCATTTTCTGTTCAAACGAATCAAATGAACTATTGCGGGTGAAAAGACGTAGAGTGTTTGCCATTTACAAAAAAAAATCTAGAAATTTCGGTTGGACTGTAAATGGTAAGGCTATTTTGGTTTGCCCGACCGGAAAATATCAAAAATAAACTGATCATCTTAAGATGTGGCCCAAAATTCTCAACCGGAATATCCAAACGGAAAATTGTGTTCCATTACCTTTTTTTCTACCAGTTCCAGGTCCTGCGCCAATAGTCAAGTGCAAACTAGTTCCAGACTCTCTGTAAGCCGCACAAATGGTACATGCTAATCTCGAACGAGATTTCACATTCGGGAGGTTTTTCTTACCCGTTGCACACTGAAACCATAGACCAACTGGTTTCCCCCTAAAAAAAGTATACTTCTCGAAAAGTAAAATATCCTTTTGAATACGATGCACAAGTAAACTCTTCTTGGACTTCTTACGTTACACACAACTACCACGATTCCCTGCCGGCGTGTTACATAGGAGAAACTGGGTAATTGTTAACATTATCGTAATTGTCATTTATGAATCGAACAGGATTTTACAGTTAATCGACATAACCAAGCCAGCAACTGAAAGGACTACAGCAATTACACACATTACCACACAGTCTACAGCGAAAGCAAAAACTGCGGAAGAGCCATCAGTTTCAGAAACCATAAAAACGATGAGTGCAGCAGATAAGCTAACCAGGACGTCAACAAGCGAAGCAACAGCTACAAAAGTAACACTAACTTCAAAAACATCGACGGCAAAGGAGAGTGCGCCAACCGATAACTTAGCCATATCTTCAACAAACAAACCAACACCATCTACGGAAATAAAATCAACTTTAAATACATCGAATGCCAAGGAGAGTGCGCCAACCGATAGCCCAACCACATCTTCAACAAACAAACCAACAAAAACAGAAATAAAACCAACTTCAAAAACATCGACGGCCAAGAGTCAGCCAACCAATAGCCCAACCACATCTTCGACAAACAAACCAACAAAAACAGAAATAAAACCAACTTCAAAGACATCGACGGTCAAATCTCCGCCAAAAAAAACGACGACAACCATTAAACTTCCTACAACCCCAACCGAACCTCCATCAACTAATTCAACAACTAAGAATAACTCAACAAAACCAGAACCACCACCAACAGAAAGTACGTATGGGAAATCTTGATATTATTATTATTATTATTATTATTATTATTATTATTATTATTATTATTATTATTGTTATTATTATTATTATTATTATTATTATTATTAGATTTTGAAAAACATTTCAACAAGAAAGTCAACGATAAAAATGTAACTTGACGTTTCGATGACTTCATGTCATCATTATCAAAAGTGGAATGTGGAAAAATTAACATAAAGATATATATATACAAAAATAGAAGTGTGAAAAAAGAAATGCATAATTTAATAAAGCATGATTAGCGTGTATTTAAATTTAAACAAAAAGTTTCGGGCGAATCGAGTCCGCTTGAGTGTTCAGTTTCGGCCTTTTCTTTCGAATGTATAACATTTCGAAGATTAAGCACTCAAGCTTGCTTCGGCATTTCTTAAGAATGGTGAAGTTCTCATTGGAAGGTCTTACATTATGTTCGTCCTTAAGGTGTTTTCCGATTACGGAATGTCTGTGCTCCTCAACACGTTGGTGTAGATGGCGGCGTGTGTACCTAATATATACCCAATATACACCGGAGTTCCTTTCGCAAGAATGAAAGAACTTGAAGGGGATATTTTTGAAATTAAAGTATCCAGAGAAGCTCATCGACTCGGCTATCAAGCGTGTCCATCACCCTCCAGACCTAATTCACACACCATCTGACAGCCCCATACGGATCATTATGCCTTACAAAGATCAGAAATCCGCCGATGTGGTTCGCAATCAACTTCGCGACCTTGGAAGAAAAATCGATCATGAATTGCAGCCAATCTTTACGAGCAAGAAGATTGTTGATGACCTGAGAGAAACGGAATTGAAGCCTCCCATAGTTAACCAGCAAAGCGTTGTTTCTGAATTTAAATGTGATTTGTTTGATACAAATTATATTGGGTACACACGCCGCCATCTACACCAACGTGTTGAGGAGCACAAACATTCCGTAATCGGAAAACACCTTAAGGACGAACATAATGTAAGGCCTTCCAACCTCCGTGAGAACTTCACCATTCTTAAGAAATGCCGAAGCAAGCTTGAGTGCTTAATCTTCGAAATGTTATACATTCGAAAGAAAAGACCGAAACTGAACACTCAAGCGGACTCGATTCGCGCGAAACTTTTTGTTTAAATTTAAATACACGCTAATCATGCTTTATTAAATTATGTATTTCTTTTTTCACACTTCTATTTTTGTATATATATATCTTTATGTTAATTTTTTCCACCTTCCGCTTTTGATAAGGATGACATGAAGTCATCGAAACGTCAAGTTACATTTTTATCGTTGATTTTCTTGTTGAAATATTATTATTATTATTATTATTATTATTATTATTATTATTAACATTTTAAGGGGCTTCACAAATGCCACGTTTGTTATCGATTAAAAAAAGTAGTTTTCGTTTTCTAAAGAAAAATTACTTTGCTATGGACCGAGACAAATGAGCATTTTAAAATCAATTTATACTGCTGCTTGCAAACTTTTATCTGTTCTACACCCTAAACTATCGAAAAATTGCTTACGTTTCTTCTCCGAGAAAGCTTACTTTGAAACTGATTTCCAAGCAAGCGAGCCTAATTACAGTGGGCGTAGCATCAGTTCGAAAATAATCGGGATCAGAATACAACAAACAGCTAACATTTTTCGAGCAATAAATGTTGATTGATGCAATGGAAAATTCACTTTGGTTTTCAAAATGCTAAAATAAAGTTATGAATGTGGAAGTAAACTTCACTTACCTCAACATGGGGTTGTCTTTGTGTCTTGTGTGTAATTTGGGCGCAATTCGTGGCCGTTTTAGGCGATTTTTTTTTTGCCAAAGCGCTTTTTGCTGGACTCGGTCGTCTGCAGTCACCCTCCTTCCTTCGGTTTAAGTGGAGAAACAACACCGCGAACAACAGAGAACCAAAAACTCGCCTAAAACGGCCACGAATTGCGCCCAAATTACACACAAGACACAAAGACAACCCCATGTTAAGGCAAGTGAAGTTTATTTCCACATTCATAACTTAATTTAAGAATTTTGAAAACTAACGTGAATTTCCCATACAAAGCCTTATAGCGAAGGTCATATAACTCGATCGTATTCTCTTTTTGAGCTTGGGCCGCCTGTGATTGATGTTGAATTGTGTATCATTTTCTAAGTCTGCCTAGAGTATGAATGTTGTGTTAAAGTGAACAGCGCCTTAACTGAATATTTAATTCGAGAATACTAAGAATACTAAACGTTGCAATGTTTCACTTTGTGTTCCTTGGTGAACAGATGGAAGTACTACAATCAATACCACACAGTCCGAAAGGTAAGTCAAATGATGGACAAACAATTGTCTCGTTTTCAACAGGGTTCGCCACGTTCACGTCAAACGCACTGATGCACTTTGTGGCCCCCGTCGAACGGATTTGATATCAACCAAGACTGCTGAATGTTGAACACAGTGTACTTTGTTGTGCGAATGTTTGATGGTAACCAAACCTTGTTCTTCAGTACCATTCAACATAATTCAGCTCCTCCAGAATCATTAAAAACGTTCATAAAGATGCACAAAAGCGGTTAACGTGCAACACTTTCGAACAGCGTTGAACTGTTTGGCAGGGACCTTAAACAATACTATATTAAAGTGTTGCACGATTATTCTACTAGCGCGTGCTCTATATGCATGAGGTGACAAAACAAACGCGAGTGAAGTAGAATGGTTGTTGTAAATAATTCTCAACTTCAGTAATATTTGTCAGGGGATTTTGTTTTTTGGACATATTTTAGACAAAACTTTCACTTCACCGCGGCTCTTAATTTGGCATCCAATTTCTTTATGAGGTGAAAAGGAGAATTATCCTCTGATAACCTGTCTGGGGGATCCAGTGGGAAAGATACAGTATGTTGCCCAGTTTTCGTACGGGCCCAGTTTTCGTACAAAAATAGCTTTATTTTATTTTTTTTTCGTCGGTTGTTTAAATCTTCATCAACCGAAGAATTCCAAAAATAAAAGGAACATTTCAGCTATAAATTGCCGGCTTTGCCGGGCTTTTTGACGAAGAAACAGGTCAGTGCGGACAATTTCTTTCGAGGTGAGTAAAAGGCTAGCGGCTAATATTTGCATTTTTCACTGCACAGTAAAGGTATTGTAGATGAACAGGTAACCCGTTTTGTAGGTAATTTTGCAACGAACTTCATGATTTTTGGACAGATGATAGATAAAAGATGAAAGTGAATGGAAGAACTTTCAACGCCAGCTTAAATTTAACTGCTCCTGAATTTTAGCGGTGAGAATCTTCGCATACATTTCGACCTACTGTGCCAGTTTTCGTACACCTAGCTGCCCCTTTCTCAAAACCAATTTTTAAAAAGGTTAAAGAACTGAAGTTTAAACTTTACTGTTCGAAAACTAATAAGTCGCAAGTGCAGCAAAGATTACACAACAATTCTTGCAAAGTGCGATACACTTCATGTATTTGTTGTGGTATAACAGCGACGCTTTACATCCAGGTCATGCAAAGGTCACGACTATTTAATAAACTTAATCCCACGCAAAGAATCTAAATCGTCAAATAATTAACTAACGTAGATGTGTATGTATAGAATGTTGACAGAATGTTGACATACACCTTGAAATATCGTTAGTTTACCGGTTTAACCGGTTTTTTTTTTTCAGTCCGTTGCCAAGCTAATAAACATTTACAAATAAAGTAGCTAAGAAAAGCAACCGTAAGCGGAAACGGAAGTAAAGCGTTTGCTATTTTAAAGACGTAAGCGTAAACGGAAGGAAAACTTCTAATCTCACACAGGCCTTTTCTTAACAGTTGTAATACGCAGAATGGTAACCCGTCAGCCTCTCTATCAAGGCAGTAAATGACGTACGAGACGGTGGATTGAGTATAAGAAAAGCCGCCCAAAAGTGAGGGACTAAAAAATCAACACTGCAGGATTGATTAAACATCCACCCCCCGAATAACCATTTGCTTTGTACACCAAACATTGGTCGCTAAGCCGATATTTACAAATCGAAGAGAAAACACGATAAGCACGCAGCAGGGTGGCTGACACATCAGTTTGCGTAGAGCGTTTACGTGGAGAAATGTTGTTTTTTTGATGTACGAAAACTGGGCCAGGTGTACGAAGACTGGGCAACTTAGGAGTTTTGGGGAAAATGGCATAATTTTGAACATACGTCGATCAAGCGGCCAGTCGTTTTATATATTGAAGGTAGGTAAATGGGCTATCTTTAAAAGAAATTTCAGAAATTTTCATCACACAGACGAAAAGATACAGCGATTACAAACTAAAGTGTACGAAAACTGGGCAACACACTGTAGAGTTTATTAGCAGTCGAGAACAACTTGGAGAGAAAGATGGCAAAATGATTCATTGACACTCGTAAACTGACTGAATTCATAGTGAATGCTCACCCGTGCTTATAAGTGTACAAATATTGTTTAGCTTCCTTTGATGTGTTGTCAGTGTAATTTTCTTTCTCTCTTGTAGGACAAGCTTTAGTGACCATTTGCTACACCGTAGCGGTTATTTCCCAGTGTTTTTCATGGTGATTCTCGTGGTCATTGTCGCCGTGTACTTTGGCTATCACAACAGAAATAAGGTCAGTTAGAATAGGTATGCTTTTCAGTCCTGGTGATAATCATTTCTGATATTCGTAACGAGTCGAGATAAAACCAAAATAAAGTGAATTTGTCCGGAATAAACTACAAATGACAAAAAAACAAACAAACAAAAAAAAGAAAACGTTCGTTTGTTCAGACTAGGTAGCCATAAAGCAGGATTATTCTTTGCAAACGGAGTGGAATCAATCTGGTACCCAGAGTCCTCAGGCTTCTTGGTTAGCGGGTGGACTGGAGAGACGCTGGCCTTTTTGCTCGACTGTTCTGTAGCAAAACTAACAACCGGTAACCCAGAGTTCGTCCTTGGGGTCCTCATACTGACCGAAAAGCACAAGGACTCTGGGTACGAGTTAGCCCTTTTCACAGTTAACTTTTCTCATTTGAATTACAATTTATTTCAGTAAACGTGGATGTGAGGCAATTTTCGGCAATTTTGCAATTTCTGCCCGAAATTGCCTTACATCCACGTTCCAATTGTACATTGTAATGCCAATGGTAAAGTTAACTGTGAAAAGGGCTATTGTAGTGGATTATACACGGATCTTTCCTTCTGAGGTCACGTGAGCAGTATCAAATGGTGTAGAGATGACCGATATTTCTAAAAAGTACCGAAATTTTTCAGCCAAATCGCAGTATCGATTGTATCGAGTACTTACCGTGTGGCATGTAAATTTCGCGGGACCAAATTTTCGCGATTTTTGGATTTCAGACCTTAACTACAGGGAACAAATTTTCGCGGATTTCTTGCCAGGTTCTCTCTCGTATTGGACGTACGAAACTTGTATACAGCAGCAAGAGATGTAATATTGTTTTGTTTATTCTACTTTTAACTCAAAGCTACTGAAAGGTGTGATTTTGTATGCTGTCCGGAATGCGAGAAACACGCAGTCAACCATTTTTTGTTGTTTGGCAGAAATTGGTCTCGTCTGTGGTTGTTATCTTTGTGCGACTGCAGAGAGGAAGGTCCTAATATTCTTTTCTCAGTCAACTCAAATGAAATTCAGTAACCTAAATACATGGAGTAAATTTTCGCGGATGATTTTTTAGCGGGAGTTTATTTTCGCGGGTTCAAATTTTCACGGATCGATCGAAATCCGCTAAATTCGCGAAAACTAGATCCCGCGAAAATGTCATGCCACACGGTAATATCGATATTGACCACCCTAACTTTGCCTGAGTGAACAAGTTACTCTTGATCTCGGAAACTCGAGAGTACGAGTCTATTTTTATTTTTGTTTATTTATTTTTGTCGTAGCTCGCCTTGCCTGCTCGTTTGCTCACATTTACATTTCTTTTGCTTGCATTTTTGCTCGCATTAGCATGACTTGTATTCTTTTTCTTTACGTCTCAGATACATAAATTTATAAAGACAGGTTATGCCGGGACAAAGCATAGTGGTACAGGTTACCTCAAAGTAAAATTGGAAGATGACATTGATTTACCCCGTGAAGCAAACAGGCAGTATATATATTGACACTGACCAAGAATGTCATGTAACAAAGGGCCAACTTTGCATGGTGTGGATTTGAGCGGCAGGCGGTGGACAAAGACTGAAGGGAGTCAGGATAGAGTTTGAAAAAGGGTGGCTTTAATTTTGCAGTGCACGTAGATGACCACCTTTGAGTTCTGTTCTACTATGGTTCCGTTTCATTCGCTTTAATCTTTAAATGTTTTGTCAGTGTCATCACGTTCAGTGCTCTTTCTTCTTTCTGCACAACTCCACTGGCACTGTTCCATTAGCTTGAACTTCTGTTCATTTAGTCTGCGTCAAGCTCCCTTGTTTGGATTTCACGCGAGTCATTGTCCTCTGCGTGCTGTAATGCCGCGAGTCATGAGTTGGTAAACCTCCACGCCTTTTCGGCGTTTCGCGTCATCTTTGTAGGACACAAACAAGGAAGAACGCTCACAGGCTAGTGTACACCTACCAATCCCCAAAGTTTCTCCCCCGAAGGGCAGAGGCTTTACGCGGCGGGATGACAAGTCAGTGCTCCCTTACACATATACCTCCCCCTTAAATCCCTTTCAGCTCTGTTCTCATTCCAGAATCGTTAGAATAGTAGTTTACGACATTCATGTATTCTGCTATTTGGGACAAAATGAACAGAATGAGCAGAATGAAAAAGCTGCCAATCACCTGGAAATAACAAAATGGCTGTCCTAAACAGCTGCACATCCGCGGCAAAGTTTAGCTCAGTTCCCCGCCGAGCCTGAGGAAGGAACGATCGTTTTTTTCTTGCTTCATTTTCCAATAATTCTGATCATTCCCAGTGTGCCTATTCTCATTCCAGAAGAGACCAAGAAAACGCGTCCTAAATCTCAGCTGTTAATAGTTTAGCTTGCGTAGCAAGCGTTTCCGTTGCGCTCGTCCCAATTTTCGCGCGTTCAAAAAGCGAAAAACGCTTCAAACCTGCGGAAAGCCCTACAGAAACGCTTGCTTCGCAAGCTATCAATAGTTTGTCAGCGGCCCAAACAAACAAGAACGTGAGTACGCGAGTAGCCTCTCACAAGGTAGTTGAACTGAAGAAAACTATCCGGCGACGACGACTATTAATAAAGTCCACGAGACCCACGACGAAAAAGGATTCATACAAGACTTCAGGTCAAACGGTATCCAGGTCAAACGCATCTCTTGTTTTCGTTTGGTTAATGACACTTTTTGAGTAAAGAACTTGCCTACTGTATGTTTTTTGCCTTTAATTTGTGTGTATATTTCTGATAACCACAAAAGTTCAAGGTGAACAAATTATCTTGAATTTTTTGATGAATTAAAAAAGGAAAGAAAAAAAACGAAAACGAAACTGAAAACGGACAGCCAAATAGTAAAATGCTACTCAGAAAGACAGGTGGTAACAATTCGGAGCGCCACCTACAGAACCGTTAGAACAACACAATGCTCAGTTACAGAAGCATTGATCAACGGGTCTGCAGTGAGAAAAACTGAGACAAGCTTGAGAGCTGTATAACATTTTACTGCTTAATATAAATGTACATTACGAACACTTTATACCGATTGTACCAGTTTACAACAATAAAACACGATTTAAAATAATACATATTTTAATACTTAACTTTAGTCAATAATCATAGTAATTAGTTAACGTCCACTAGTCGTTCCAAACCTCTTGGAGATTAAAAAAGTGTTCAGGGCTTAAAATCAAAAGAGTTGGTACACTAAAAGAGTGGCATACATGACATTAACACCCAAAAAACTCAAAAAATAAATGCTGAAATAGACGTGTCTAGTTTTCACAGAAGTCAGTACTCTTTAAAAGCCAGGGAATACTTTTAGAACTTTTCATGTTCCTTCTAGCATGAACAAAAGAATGACCCCTGCCTGCTACATGGGTGGTTCGGAAAGGTAGCAAATACCGATCAACGTTAAACATAACCAAAATAATCCCAGAAGCGAATTTTAACTAGTTAAATAACTGGAGCTTTGTTGATTTATTTGGCCAAAACTATCAGTTGCGCCTCTCCTTAAAGCACCTGTCAATGTTTAGCCTGAGGGGGAGGGGGGTGAAAGCAAATGTGGGGCATCTGATCCAACCTCGCTCATTTGGCTGTCAAATGTATGTCCAGTAATGCATCCAGAGTGTTCTTGAAACTGAACTAAATTACCTACAAATGAAAGGATTAACCTGATTTTATCCACTGTTTTCAGTTGGACCCGGGAAGGGCATTTTAATCACTGAAAATTCTTCAAGAAAGGCAAATGCTCCACATCTGCCTGCCCTGTCCCCAACCCCTGAACTGAACATTGACAGGTGCACTATCACTCGAATCACTCTTCTTTTATGGAAGGTTTGTTCATTTGCCAGATGGTGTAGTTTAGTGCCATAGCAAGTGTCACCCAACCAAGATAAGGTAGCATTAGCCCTGCTGCAACTTTGTTGATTGGGTAGAATGTATACACACATCCAGCGATATTTAACCACAACAAGCAGATCTCGCCAAAGGCCTGTTGAAACAAGAAGACAAAATACAGATATTTGAGAGAATTGGAGCAACACCTGGAATAGTCTCTCACATCCCAAACAATCTCTTGACAGAAAAGATCTACTTCTTGAAACATTCACAGTACGAAGAATTCAAAATTCTGTTGGTGTCTTCCCAAATAACAACTCTTTTCTCGAAAATAAATAAAAAAATGATGTTTTCAGAACCTTTTATTGGTGGAAATAAAGTGGATTGCATTGAACATGTTTTACTTTCGAAAAGTTTAGAAAGCAATGACACATTTAGCGGAACCATGCTAATAACTTTGGCCATAACCAGGACATAAAAATGTCATGTTCATACTGACCGAGTGGTCAGATTTATGCAGTTTTTAAATAATGATGACAGCATTCAGCTTTTCTCAGGCTAAAAAAGTGGATGTCACAACTGGATGGTCAGTCATATTAATGGGACGAAAACATGGAAACCCACCTCATAAAGAAGTTGGTTTTCCATAAAGGTTTTGCATTATAATTTATACAGACTTGTAAATGTTGTCTGTTTGAAACTGAACCCCTCAAGTGTACTCAAAACCATGTTTATGGTGTAACCACAGGCGGCCCAAGCTCAAGTTGTGTGTCATATGAAATTATTGCGAAATAGCGGTTATAGCGAAATTATAAGAGTTTGTATGGGGATATTTACGATATGCTTTAGAAAACACAAATACTACAAAATTCTCAATAAAAATACCTTATCTTACTTCCATGGTGTCTTACTTGCTGTCTGTGCCCTTACTTTCCTGATTTGTCGGGATTTTTGCGAGTTTTAGCTCCCTCGGTTTTCCAACTCGCAAAAATCACCACAAATCGGGAAAAAAGGGCACAGACAGCAAGTAAGGCACCATGGAAGTAAGATAAGGTATTTTATTGAGAATTTTGTAGTATTTGTGTTTTCTGAAGCATATCGTAAATATCCCCATACAAACTCTTATAATTTTGCTATGACCGCTATTTCGCAATATCATATGACACACAACTTGAGCTTGGGCAGCCTGTGGTGTAACCAAGTACAGCCCTGCATTTAATTTCCTTTGGTATACTTGTAATCCCATACCCTCAGGGACCATCCATTTTTTATGGGGTGGGGTGGGTGGGAGGGGGGGGGGCTGGTGGGATTTGATGGGTAGTACCTGTAATATATAATGACCCCCTCTACACTAGAATTTTTTTTACCTGGACCCACCTTGTAGTCCTAAATATTTGGGATGCCCCCCCCTGCCTCTCAAAGAAAAAGTGATAAAGTAAATCTAAAACTTATCAAGCTCAAATTTAAGTCAAGCCAATTTCAACACACATTGTATGTAGTTTAGAATCGGTAATGCAAGAGTAAAATAATGTCTTTATTGACAAGCACTTATTGACAAGGTAATTTTCTGGGTAAGGGTTCCAGCGGTATCCTGAAAATCTAGCGGTGCTCTAATGAAATTTGGTGCATTCCGAAGTACATAAACAGACAAATAAGGCTGGTTTAACTCATTATTTTGGACACTGTTATCAGTTGTTCAATCGTTTAAGAATAGACCAGCAGAGGCCAAAAAAGGGTTGACATTCCCATGGGTGTATAATAAAGTAGGGGGGTCCAGCGGCATGCTCTCCCAGGAAATTTGAATTTTCAAAACCTTAGAAATGCTATTTTTTGGCATTCTGGCACTGATGTTTGCATTATTAGATGCTGTCACTACCAAACTTAAAGGCAATTCTTTTGGTGACCCCCCTCCCTTTCCACACCATATTCTTTGGCTGGCCCCCCCTTTGAAGCCATATTTTTGGCACGGCTCCCCCTCAAATTCCACAACCCCCCCACCCACCTCATTATAAAAAATGAACGGTCCCTTAAGACATGAAAATTACATGTACTCATAACCGGGCTAGTTTTGAGTGTTCATTTTTTTAATATTTTTGTGCCAAAATTGCAGAATATGCTCCTTTTGCACTTAACTCTTCACTAACAGTTAACATTTCACAAAATCAACTCATACAAGAGCAGAGCTCATCAGTTGCTAACAAGACACATCCCGTGCAAAAAAGCGTCCTGCTTGGGCCGGCCCAGGCTGGCCTGGGCCATCCCCACAGGGCCGGCCCAGACCGGCCCAAAATTAGCATTTTTGAAAAATGCTAATGAGAAGCTGGCCCTGGCCGGCCCGAGCCGGCCCAAGACAGACATATGACAGGGACTGGCCCACCCTGGACCAGGACAGCCCAGGCCGGCCCCAGCCGGCCCAAATGGAAAATATTTTCTGCTTTTCAGGCCAGCCTGGGCCAGTCAACCCCAAGCCATTTTTTTGTTGTTGTTGTGGACCTGACCAGTCCTAAGCTAGTCAGGGCAGCCATTAACTGAAAAAGTGGCTACATTTTTCCAGTTACTTTGTTTAATTTGCTTTTAATAAAGGAAAATGCGCTTTCCTCCAATTTAAAGAAACTTGACCCCTGAACAAGAAATTAAACACAGAGATCTGTATTCATTCATGACTAGTTTATTTATAAATTACCCTTAATTTACAACTATTAGATCAGATCTTAAAATTTAAGTATAAAACAAGGCTTACTGTTGTTTTATACATGTGTATAACATTTTGAAATCTGATGACATTACCAACCGAAAGCACTGTTTAAAAAACAAACTGAAATACCAGTCAATTTGATTTTACAGTGCTCCAGGGGGAAACTGCTTTAAGAAATTGTTTACTGCAAGTCCACATTCCTGATCTGTCTTCAAATCTTCAGGAAGCAGAAATCTTCAGAAGCAGAAAAGTTCTGTAAATAAAAAATAGAAAAAAGGTCTGTCACATCATGTCATGGTTCGTTAGGTAGCACACCATCTCAAATTTCAGGAAAGTCCTTGTATAGACTACAATTAGTCTCTAATTTTGGCAGTGGCGATTGTGTGGCGGGCGAAATACAAACGCGCGCACGGGTCTCCTCGAAATTTCGCGCACGCGCGTGTATTTCGCCTGCCCCACAAATCGCCATCGCCAAAATTAGACTACTCGCAGTCTAGTCCTTGTATTACACTCAAACTAAGAAAACCGTGAACACTGAAAATATTTCTGGAATGTTCATTGTGTTAATACTGTTTTGACCAATCACATGTGAGACCTTGCAACCACAGAAAACGAATGGGTTTCTCAGTCACAGAATCAAGTTGGTTCTCAATCTGTTTCAAAAAACCTCAAGATTTAAAGAGCCAGTGTCACCCAAAGTGCTTTGCGCGCCGAGGTACATTTTTCATATATGAAAAATACGCCATTTTCTTGATTGTCGTGAAGTCTGATTAGTATCTTCTTCCATCGCTGCCGTTAGCGATCCGAAAGCACTAGTGTGAATTTTGAGTTCACAATTAAGTGTCGCCGTATCGATTTCGTTGTATATTTCTGAATTCTGAAGTGTTTTCGCGGTGGAGAAGGAGATCTTTAAATTGAATGCCTCGTAGGGTTCAGGAAAGTTAAGGCGAAGGCCGAGTCTTCCAGGCTCTGCCAAAGTTGTACGGCCGAAGGAGTCCGTGTATCAGTAGCAGAGGGAAAGAAAAACATCTATAGGTTTCAGCAATAGTACTGACACTGTGTTTGTCAAAATAGTGCTACATTCGTTGCCAAATGAAAACAGAAGGAACGTTGATTTACCACAAAATAACAGTAGCTATGGGCTTGCTCCAAAATACTGCTTATGGTAATGTGCTCACTGTCTGCTTATGTTTTATTTTTACAAAAAGTGTAAGTGGCTATTCTGGTTTTGTGTCCATTGACATCGGTCGATGTGATCGATCGCGCAATCAATCGATGGGACTGTAACAGATCCATGTATACGCATTGAATGCAAAGTCATATCTTGAGTAGTTTTCTCCAATGACATCTAGCGATGAAGACGTCAATATTCTTGCTAGTTGTTTTTGTCATTATTTTTATGTCGAGCGGAAGTGGCTACTCTGGTTTTACATCCATCGAGATCGATCGATCAATTGATCAATCGATCGGTTGTTATGAAAGCTCCATACGCGTTGACTACAAAGTCAGATCTAGAGTAGTTTTCTCTCGTAACATCTAGCGATGAAGATATTACTATTTTAAGAGGCTACTACTGTAAATATCAGCTTGCTGAAAGGCCAGTGCGGCAGGGTATAATTTGTGAAACGTCCGGCAAACGCACCAGCCAAACTTCAAACAAAAACACAACCGCGCAAAGCACTTTGGGTGACACTGGCTCTTTAACCTTCATCGTTATCTTACAGGAATTGAAAGTGCTATTCCTTTCTATCTGAGAACCATGTGCACTACGCAAGCAAAAATAAGTTTGAGCGCTTTTGGATCTAATAAATTTTTGGACAAGCTGATGCAACAATAAGACATTTCAAATAAAAGCAACTCAAGCTGCAGTTATTTCACTGTGATATAAAGATGCAATGTTCTTCCTCAAAATTCACCCAAAGCTGCTGTTAATTCTGATAGCAGAGCTGACTCAATTTACTTAGGCCAAAACATCCATGCGTTCGAGACGGGCTTGCAACATACAATGTCTAGTTGCAAATTTTAAACATGACAGTTTCAAATTTAACAATGGTACTGAGTGGGCAGGCTGTTAAAAATTAACAAACACCGGATGCGACAATCTGTGGCTGTTGCTACAATGCAGCGGCAACCGCTGAGCCAAAGTTTTCGCTTGCGTAGTTCATGTGACTCTCAGATAGAGAATAACAATCTAAATTCCTGTAAGTGAAGATGAAGGTTTAATCTTGAGGTTTTAAGAAACAAAGTGAGAACCAGATCCGTTCTGTGACTAACAAACCCATTTGTTTTGCGGTTTCAACGTCTTGCACGTGATTGGTCAAAACACAATGGACATTCTGAGAAATATTTTCAGTGTTCATGGTTTCTAAGTTTGAGTGTAGAACTAAAAAGACTGACTTGAAATTACTATTACAACTATCATCACAGGATCTTTTTAAACTTTAGTGTGAAACCAATGGTGTGTAACATGGACTGATTTACAACCTGCTCAATGGGCATTTCATCTGAGAACATTAATATTGTGCTAAAGTTAAGAGCCATTTAGGTCTTGATAAGAAACTATAAAGGAATCCAACCCTTTTCAGCAACAAATCCAGTTTTGTCTTCTTCTTCTTCTGATAGTTCACTAGTTGAATGTGGAAATCAGGCAAATTTGTATTTGACTATTCCAGTACGTTCCGATCAAGAATTTACTCATTTGCACGAACGCTTTCAGCTAAATTGTCACTTTACATTCAAGCTTATTAAAGTCTTACATATAATTTTGCTTTGAAAGGACATTTCAAGACAACATTGCTTCATTTTAATGCATGACAATTGAGAAATCTAACCATTAGCTTGGGCGATTGAAGTGAGAAATATCTGCGAGCTTCGAATTCTACGCCAAAATATGAACATTTTCCCACTCTTACCTCTTTTCAGACAGCCTGGGTCATTGCTTCTTCTTCTTCAACCACTCGAAATTGTTCCATAACCGAAGCGTTTCAGAGAAAAAACGTAGAATTAAGCAGTAAAATGCAGTTCTACTCTAAACAGACTCGCAAGGACAAACTTGTATTTGTTATTCCACGCGAAAGGTTATCCATTTACAAGTCTTTTATGGGGGGAAACAGATAGGAAAGCAACGAACACTACAGCGGACATTGAAACACGTGTTGTCACTACTGAAGAAAATTCACTTAGCAGAAGCAAGTCCTTTTAGCATGAAGGACTGAACAAAGAGAGTTTTAAAAAGGAGAACAGTGATAACAGGACCAAGTATCTCACAGTGGAACTCATTTGTAAAGAGGACAAAAGTTCAGTCGTAAATGACACTCAACTGAATACGTTGAACAAAGATTAAGGTGAGCTCAGCAGAACAACAGTACGCTTTGCCAATGATAAGTTTACTTTTGATGACTTTTTAAGCTGACTAAGCTTCAATGGATGAGATTGTATTAATGGTAAAAGATAATAACTTTTTCTGTCACAAAAGTAATTATTATCAAGTGGAGAAAATAAATATAGATTAGTTAATATATACAAGATGAGGTGTTAAGAAAGTAAACAATAAGCAACATATTTGGCGTGTGATTGTGTGTGCATGATAAGTATGTCAAATAAATAGTTTTGCGCGGATAGAGTCCGATTGCGTGTTCAGTTTTGGTTTCTTCTTCTTAATAAACAACATTTCGTAAATTAAACAGTCCAATTTTCCGCCGCATTTCTTGAGGACGGAAAAGTTGCTATTGAGGTCGCCGATGGTTTTAATGCCGTGGTCGTTCTTTAGATGCTTGCCGATTGCTGAAGAACGGTGTTCGTCAATACGTTGGTGTAAATGCCGGCTAGTATAGCCGACATACTCTGCATCGCACAGATCACATTGATAATTGTACACCACGCATTGTTGGTTAACTAAGGCTGGTTTGGGCTCACGCATCTTAAGGTCTTCACCAATTTTGCGGCTCCTAAAAACTGGTTGAAGAGTGTGATCGATTCTCTTGCTCAGGTCGGATAGTTGTCTTTTCACCGCATCAGCCGACTTTTGATCTTTAAATGGCAGTACTACGCGGTGAACAGTATTTTCGTTGACAGGTTGTTGAGCTGGCACATCGGGATCTCCAGACATCACTGAGGTAACATAGTGAGAGATAGTAGAGTTGATGAGGCTCTCAGGGTACTTGAGATTCGCAAACATCAACTTAAGGCGATCACACTCAGTTGCGAAAGCTTCCCGTGTGGATGACAGGCGGAAAGCACGGTTTACCATGGTCTTAATTAGCGAAAAAGGCGTTCGTAGACGACTGGTTTAATGAAACACATAACCTGAATATCACTAAATCTGATCTGGTTCAACTGCTAGAAGTAGCAACCAAGAATCAACTGTTTCAGTTCGATGGCAAGCTTTATGAACAGATCGACGGCGTGGCTATGGGCTCACCTTTGGGACCCCTTATGGCGAACGCATTTCTCTGCTCTATCGAAGAGAAACTGGAACAAGAAAACAAACTGCCAGACTTCTACAGAAGATACGTGGACGACACGCTCGCTACCATGAAAGATGTACCAGCAGCAGAAGCTTTCTTATCAACGCTTAACAACTGCCATCCATCCATAAGTTTCACCATGGAACTAGCATCCGACAATAAGTTACCATTTGTCGGTATGGAAGTACTTAAGAAAGGCTGCAAACTGGAAACCAGTGTTTACCGCAAGCCAACAAATACTGGCCTACTGCTCCATCACCAAAGCCATGTTGATAAAAGGTACAAGAAATCGCTAATTAAGACCATGGTAAACCGTGCTTTCCGCCTGTCATCCACACGGGAAGCTTTCGCAACTGAGTGTGATCGCCTTAAGTTGATGTTTGCGAATCTCAAGTACCCTGAGAGCCTCATCAACTCTACTATCTCTCACTATGTTACCTCAGTGATGTCTGGAGATCCCGATGTGCCAGCTCAACAACCTGTCAACGAAAATACTGTTCACCGCGTAGTACTGCCATTTAAAGATCAAAAGTCGGCTGATGCGGTGAAAAGACAACTATCCGACCTGAGCAAGAGAATCGATCACACTCTTCAACCAGTTTTTAGGAGCCGCAAAATTGGTGAAGACCTTAAGATGCGTGAGCCCAAACCAGCCTTAGTTAACCAACAATGCGTGGTGTACAATTATCAATGTGATCTGTGCGATGCAGAGTATGTCGGCTATACTAGCCGGCATTTACACCAACGTATTGACGAACACCGTTCTTCAGCAATCGGCAAGCATCTAAAGAACGACCACGGCATTAAAACCATCGGCGACCTCAATAGCAACTTTTCCGTCCTCAAGAAATGCGGCGGAAAATTGGACTGTTTAATTTACGAAATGTTGTTTATTAAGAAGAAGAAACCAAAACTGAACACGCAATCGGACTCTATCCGCGCAAAACTATTTATTTGACATACTTATCATGCACACACAATCACACGCCAAATATGTTGCTTATTGTTTACTTTCTTAACACCTCATCTTGTATATATTAACTAATCTATATTTATTTTCTCCACTTGATAATGATGTCATGGAGACATCGAAACGTTGTGTTAAACTCTTGTCGCTAATTTTTATCCTTAAATGTTTATCTAAATTCAATCTGATTCGAATACAAAAGTAATTGTTCCTTAATTTGAAAACCTTTTTTAAGTTCTCAATATTCCACTCCCTTTCAAACAGCAAATGCTGGCCTGCGGCATGTAAAGCGTACAGCCACCCAAGTGCAGGCTGCTGTGAACAAGCTGGGGAACACTTCATTTGTTTGATGTTTAAGTCAAGCTTCAGTTCACCAACAATTTTTGTTAGCTGGGAAACCCTTCTGTTATGTAATCTTTGCTTGTTACAGAATGATTTCTTATGATCAAACTGAAATGGGCCTGTGAACAGGCTCTCTGGGCGGGGAAAGAGCGAAGAAAACAAAGGGCAAGAACAAACAGAGAGACGGGGAGGGGACTATGCTCCACTTGCTCCGCTTGCTGATTTATTTTTGCGCTTTCCCCCACTGCAGAGCCTGTTCACAGGCTAAGCTGAAATTCACACAACAAGGGGCATACTTGCCACTGCATGATACTGTTTTAAAACCAGACAAACAGCTATACACATAAAGCTCTCAGTAGCTTTGTATTATAATTCAGTAAATTGTGATCATCCGGGTGAGTGTAGTTTTAAGAAGGACTGTTTGAGGTGACGTCAGTGTCACCTCAAACAGTCCTTCTCAGGACTACGCTCACCCGGACGATCACAATTTACCGAATTATGACATGACTCCTGGGTTCAAACCATTTACAGTAGCTTTGTATTATACACAGTGAAGCACTTGCTGTCCTATCCAACACACATTTTTGACTTCATTTACCAGAATTACAGAATTGTTGTGACTAGGTTTGTCGATTATTATGAATCCTTATATTTAGCAAAAAAGAAAATAATGTAGCATGTCAATCCCAGGCTATGAAGCTTCGTTTCCACTTAGGAGAAGGAGAGCATTCAAACAGAAAACAAGAAAGGAACAAAATCTCTTCTGGATAAATGAACTTTAAATGAAGCATGTTTAGTGGACATGCAAATGAGGGCAGCACTTTCATCTCACACCTGACTGGTACAAAAAAATTGTAGTTACACAAGTGGAAATGCCAAAATCAAATTTGAGCAAATTGGTGAGTGATCATGACCACAAAAGTTAGTAATATGAACTTTAAAGATCTTAAAGCTCCATAGAGTTTCCACAGACTGATGTACTCTTTGGGAAATTTATCATGGGACATTCACCTTTGGTGGAGAGAGGGTTCAGAATGCAGAATATATTATTTACATATTTGAATATATTATTTAACAGACGATAATTTTGCATGTTGTAAGTATTTCGGCAAGTATTTAGGCCATGGGGCCTCTCTGCATTATGTAGGGTTAAGCACTCATTCCAGAGACAATTGGCTTTCAGTTATTGTTTCACAGTCACTTGACAGTTACAAGACTTCAATGATGACTTTTAAGGATTCTCTGGTCTGCAAAAAACCCTGCCAAGAAGTCTTGACTTTTGAATGTAACTCTTAAATGGACTGCCAACTATCTGCTCAAGTTGGAACATTAGATCTATATGAATTGATTATATAACTGGATGAGTCCAATTGAACTTCTTAAATTATTGCCTGAGACTCAGTGTTAAAACTAAAAATCATTTATATTAATTCACTGTTTATCCAGTGTTCTAATCCTGGCTACACTGCAGTAATTCCGAAAACTGTTAGCTGACCATATCTGACCATATCTGACCTGACCTGACTTGTAACAGAAATGGCTCAGGTCATCTACCCAAGAAAACTGTTCAGGCTGGCCTTGACATTTGCCAGTCATTATTGCCTTTATTCTACCAGACCAACCTAGCCAGCCCATGACTGGCCTGGGCCGCCCTGGGCCGGCCCAGGCCAGTGAATAGCCAGAGAAAATTGAAGTTGGCCAGCCCTAGCCGGCCCGGGCCGGCCAAGGCCATGCTGGGCCAGGCCAGTTTTCTGGCCTGGGCTGGCCCAGGCCAGCTATGGCAGGGCCAGGCCGGCCCAGGCCAGGTAAGGCCAGCCCAGGCCGGACTAGACTGGCCCGAGCAGGACATTTTTTTGCACGGGATAGAACCAAGTTAGCAAAATCAGTGTTTTGAATCAAACTTACTCAGTAAAAGAAAGTTTCTGTTTAAAAGGAGCAAATCAGTTTTAATTTGCCATTGGCTTCGTATGACTTCTCTACTTGTAGGTTATGAGTGGATAGGAGGGAGCCAATCAGAATATGTGCTTCCTCATAACCAGGGGCTCTCTCTACAATTATAATAATAATCATTATTTAATTTAAAGATCGTTTTGAGACTGCACTGTTTCTTACCATCCCAAGCTTATGAGAACCAAAGAAAATAGGGGTCCAAATCCAGTTTAGGGCTAGGTTTGTTCCATACAGCGCAAGAGCTAGTTTTGCATCACCATCAAATCCGCCACCATCTCGCCACACAAGATATGATGCATACCCCATGCCTGAGTATAAACTTGTCCACATCGGACCAAAAAGCCAGTTTGGAGGTCTCCAGGAAGGTTTCTTTAAGTCTAAAATGGGAGGAGAGTAACTGTAAGTCTTTTTTAAAAGTCTTGAATGCAGAAAATTTTGTTTCCCTATAATCCTGCCCCAGCAAAATTAAACCTAACAAATAAAAGAAAATCCTGGTCACTGGCTCATAGGGGTACATGCATTTACTGCTGGCTGCAGTGCTAACACAAGTTATGTCTAATTATATCAAAGGACAGGGTCGAACCTTGCAAATTCTCAAAATTGGTCAGTGGTTTGAAATGCTGGCTATTCAAAATGGCAGTTAATAAATAATATTTCAAATGGTTTTCCCATTAGAAAGGTGTTGATAAGCTTATAATTGTCACTTAATGGTTTTTTCTTTGTATTTTTAGGCTTCTGAATTTATTTTCAAAATTTCATTGGACACAGTGTCTTTTGGGTGCTAGCTAACAGGGAAAAAGTCCACTTAAAGGCCCTGGTGAAAACTAAGGTTTTATGGTGACAGGAAAAACTTGTGCATTGTGTTTTCAGGCCTTTAACCATCTCTGAAAAAAAGGAGTCTGCCATCTTAGCTGGCCTCTCACCTTACGAACCACTGGGATGGTTGGGTGAGTAACGTCAGTTACAATGCAAAACACACGGATTTCAAAATACACTTATTATACCACTACAATTACACTGTACCTTTGTCATACCAGTCTTTAATCTGAGATCTGGTGATAAGTCCTCCAAGGAATCCTCCAATATTTGGCAGTATGACTGACCCAGCAATCACAGCCCACGTGTGAGGCATGGTTCAGCTTACCTAGCATAGACAGTTTGTAGATGATCATTGATAAGTAATAATAATATTAACTAAGGGCTCTTCATTTTACAAGTTGGGGTGGGGGGGGGGGGAGAGAGTTATTTGAGGGCATGGTCACCAAAACTTGAAAGGTGTGTGATGTACCAATGGTGATGAACTATTGCCTCCCAAGAGATGGAGGTTGTTGCTTGATCAAAGACGTAATTTCATTCAACCTTGATAAAGATCATTTAATAATAGTCTCTTTCAGTTTATTTATTGTTATATGTATAGCTTGCTAGCATTATTGCTGCTTTGTAAATGTCTGTTGTCAATGGTTCTGTTTTGTTGTGATAAATTGTTACTTAGTACCCTAGAAAAACACAATTCAGGATTAGGTTAAACAATTTGAACTTTTAAGTGATTTATCTGTTATCAAAAGTATTTTCCACTTTCATTGTGCACAGTATTTTTAACCTATTATTAATATGTAGCCTATGCAAGTGCACTGCTTACCACTACACCTGCTCTGATGCGTTGAAAGCCTTCTGTGCAGCTGAGTTGAGGAGAACATTGTTTTCGTGCTTTCTCCTTTGTTTATGGGACAGATCTTTTGAAATTATGGGGTTTTTTTTCATGGTAATTGTTCAAATTCTCCTTTTAAATGAGACAATTTGGTGAATATTGTAGTTAAGCATTGCACCTTGAGCAAAGTGACTCCATTTATGAGAATATATATAATTATATATATAAACATTGCACAATCAGGATGAATTTTTTACGCGGATTTGTATCGGCATTTCCCAAAACGTACTTTCCCACCTTTTTCACTGCCTTAATGGGACACTGAGGAGTTTTAAAAAGTTTTCATGTGTGAAATTTCCTTTTCAATAAATTTTGCTGCTGTTGTTTTATGGAATTAAGTTAAAGCATTTCAAAGTTACAGCAACAACCTGATCCTGAATTGGTTTGTTCGGGGTACTATATTACAGAAAATTCTGGCTGCCATCTGTTCATGCACAGAGGAACTCTTTTGAGGTGGCGTGACCTAGCTTTTCACTGGGGGTTGGAAATATATTCATCCAAATATATAATTATGAAAATACGACAAGGGGCCATATAAAAAAACCTTAGGTTTACAAAGTTTCCTGCCCCCAATTAAAAGAATGGTTCCTAACAACAGTAAAATAGAGTAGTAAAGTAAAGTGAACACCCATCAACAAAATATTATTTCAGAAATTTCTGACTCACAGTACAGTGTAATGTATCAAAATATACGCGTACAGAAGATTTGAAAATGTCCTGTTCAGTGACACCAGGGTCAGGATTAGAGGCCATCCAATGAAAAACCCCTCCCCAGGGGTGACAGGTTATGTTGGAATACAGTCGACACTCTCTTAAGGTGATTCCATTCAATTGCATCACGCATCCTTTCTGTGCATTATTTTTTGCGTGATTAGCGTGCGCACCTTCGGAACTTGATAGGTTTTCTATGAAAGCGGAGCTGTTCAGAGAAATAAACGGTCATTTTCTCCTAAATGAACTCGGTGACCCCATTTTTTAACACATAAATTCAAATGGCACACGGTCGACAACAATATATTGTGATTTTAAGAAAAGTTAAAACTTCTGCTTTGAGATATTTTTATTTAAATGCCAAAAAGAAAACGCCTTTAGGTACAGCAGGGTATATGTACGCACGCCGCAAATTCTTTAATTTTTTTCATATCTTTAATTCCTGTTCAACTAAAGTAGTGTACAATGCAAGATAAATGTCTATTTTGTTGAACTGCTTCAATATTTCAATCAAGCTATGACTTTTCAAAGCAATTATAGCACACAATTCTGATTACTACCTTGGTTTCTCAGGGAAACCTTGCGGGTCATATAGTTGCTATTAATGGCTATCCATATTGTGGAAAAACAAGCACGGTGACTCCTATTTTTTATTGCATTTTTGAAATGTTCTAAACATAATTACCAATTGGACCAAGTTTTAGAAAATTTTAAATATTCCTTCTATTTCAGTGGAATCACCTTAAGTGACCACCTCAGGAATATGGAAAAGTGGTCACCTTACGAGAGCGGGCTCTTGTAAGTGACCATGTGATAAAACAATTGAGGGGGGTCGCTCGTGAGAACTTTCAGCATAAAGCTTGACATATGTTGATGGTTGCTAACAGTATTATTAGTAATATTTCATTGCCTATCACACAAGAGGTTGGTGTATGTACAAGTCAACGACCCATTTGCACTTATGTTACATATTTACTCTAAATTTGATCAAGAAGTGGATGCTTTTATTTAAGTGGTGACTGAGTGGTCACTTGTGAGAATTAACTAAGAAACAGAGAAAAAGACCAGTCAGTATTTCACAAAACTGGCGATCAAGGTCGCTTGCAGGAGAGGCCAGTTATGAGAGCCTGAAATTAAAGATTTTTCTACATGACAATTCGAATGGGTTTTCACAATCGTAGTCATATCTACAGCTGGTTGCTTAAGAAAGTGGTCACAAGGAGAGATTTGACTGTAATGTGTGGCCGGTATATTATGTTGGCATTAAATAAGTTGTTGTGTGGCAAAGTAACTAGTTACATCTTGCTCATAATATTCATTCTTTTTTAATATAATGGTAGAAAACTTTGCTTTTTAGTGAGTAAAACAGACTTTTTTTTGCCAATTACTTTTCTCATTAGTGAAAACGTACAATTGGATGTAGATTTGAGGCAATATTAGGCAATTTTGCAGTTTCTCCCCACACTTGGTGAGTCTGGAATGGGGCAGGAATTTTTGTCACCTGATCTAGAATGAAGCTGAATGTGGCCTGGTACGGTGTTAAGTGTTTCAGAGTTCCAGTGGTACACCCCACCCATACACAGAGTACCTCCCCCGCTCCACCCCCCTGTCACTGAGAAGTGGGCGAGAGAGAAAGAGAAAGCTAAACATACACAAGGCCAGTCCTAACGCTTCAAAAACGAAAATTGTACTTCTGAAATGAAAACTTTAGCACCCATAGCACTCGAATTGATATATAATTTCATAAACAAGAGGCACGCTTATTTTAGGACGTGATGAGACACTGATGGACGCCCTAGCTATCTTAAATTCTTACGTAACTAAATTACTAAGGTCGCTAAATGGGTCGATAATCAAACGATGAATGCATAATTACCGTTGATTATCAAACGAACACTAAAATAAAAAGGGTGAGGAGGTCTGGCTCTCCAAAAAGAATAAAAAACTAGGAAAAAACCTACCGTTTTAGAAGCTCGAAGAGAATATTCCAACTCAGGATATATTAGACCAGTTTAGCGAACAAAAGAGAGAGATCTGAAACTGAATTCGAACCTAGTCTCTCGCGTTTATCAAATGCCCTTCCCTTTCGCAAAATACCACAGGCCCCCCAAGCTAAAGTTGAAAGCTGCGCAGAAATTAGTCGAGACTGTTTTTTCCACGCTATGCATAATAATGACATCAGCAACATTTAAGAGTTTGTATGGAAACGCTACAAAACTTCCTGAGCTGGTTTGAAGCGTTTTGGGCGAGAAATTGAGGTTTTTATTTTTCATGTTTGCTGAATGTTAAGAATTTCTCAACTTTAGCTTGGGCTGCCTGTGAAAATACTGAGACTTTCACTATCCAGGCGTTCGTTTCTTGAAAGCCCCGAAACTTTTCAGGCCGTATTCGGGCACGATAAATTACACTGTAACTTGTAAACGAAGACGTTTATAAGCATGAAAATTTTCAGGCCTTTTTTTTTTTTAAGTTTAAAAACACAGGTTAAAATGACATCCTTGAAGAATGAGTGGTTCATGTTTGTACAAATGGCTTTCCGGAAGGCTTTCGAAAAGCCATAGCCAAATGGCTTTCGTGAAAACGCACGCCTGGGATAGTTGAGCAAAGAGAACACACAGCGAGCACACAGCGAGCGAGAAAATCGCATGCCGCGTGGAAAGTTGACGTGTGCGTGATGAGCCGCTAGACTGTGTAGTGAGCAAACTCACTACACTAGCGGCTGATCACGCACGTGTCACGTTTATACGAGAAAGACGATTTTCGCGCTTCCTCGACTACCCCTGATCAGCCTACGGAAAAAATGACCGCTCGTCGTCGTCGTAGTCGTCGTCGTCGTCGTCGTCGTCGCCATCATCATCATTTTTACTTATAGGAAAAAATCAGGCCTTTCAGTTCCTGAACGCTGCACTGTTTCCTGTGAAAGGCAACTTGTCATGGAACGGTGTTTGGGTACTATGACTAGTGTTAAGTAATTTCTTGGAGTTTATTCGTAGCACGAGTCAAGTTCGAGCCTGAGTATAGGTTCGGTTTACGTTTCAAGCTTGAGTCAAGTTTAAGAAGAATTTTTTTGAGATATCTTTTGTTAATGGTTCTTTTCCTCAAAATGAGGTAATTAAAATAAGGAACCGGTCAATAAGTATAGGATGGGGTGGGTCACCATGTGTTCAGCCTTCCCAATGGGGTGGGTCACGGTGTTTTCAGCCTCAGGAAGGAGTGGGCCATCATATTGTAAGCCTTGTACATTGAAATACGGCAAACGTCCAAAGCCATTTGCAAGCCTAGGAACGTGAAATTCCTTACAAAATCCACGTAAAACTTGTGGGAAAAGGTCATTTGAGCAAACATAACCCTACAAGTTGAATTTTGGAAGTTTACAGTATTACCTGTTGAAGACAAGTTAGTTGAGCTTCCGTCTTCCAGAGTCACAAACATAGTCACTCCTTATTTAACATGAATTATCCTCTCTTGGTATTGGAAGTAATATTACAAATGTAACTACGACAGAAACTCAACATTCTTAAAAGACATGCAGTGGTGAACATCAGCCAATTCAACTTCCAAGTGGCTACCAATAAGCATAAATTATGCAAAAAAAAATTGTCCAAGGGTTTGGTTTGAGGCCGGAGGCCGGATGTAACGTCCGTCGTTTGACTTGTAAGGTCCAGTACTTTAGCAGTGGTTAAGTACTTTCACACAAAATAATTATTATTTTCTAAAATGACATCAGGAGCCATAATCGGGGACCATGGCTCCTGGTGACATAAATAAATCAGATGATCTTGTATTTGTTTATCAAAGCCGGATAGAGTTGAGCCTTATTTTGCTCAGTTAGGTAACTCATGCAATTGGAAACGAATGATCATTCCCGTCATATGTAATGAAATCCGGTCCAGGGAACGCAGAAAATGGCGTTTCAGAGAGTCCAATTTCAAAAGTTTCCCCGGGGGCGTGTCCCCAGATCCCCCAGAAGCGCTTGCTTTCGGCACTTAAGTTCGCGCCTTTGGTGCTCATGTTTACTTGTTTTACCTATATAGTAATCATTACAGCTGTAATTGTAAATTAATGTGTATAACTAGCATGCAGTATTATTATGTGTGCATATTTAACTTATGAAATACACTTAATGATTAATTAAAAGACGATATGGACAAACAACATGATAAAGTAATATCATGACTTAGGGGAGGGGTGGGTCTTGTTATTTTCAGCCAATACTTTGGGGAAGGTCAGCAGAATTTATGCCCACGTAATAGGGTGGGTTATGCATTTTTGGGCCACCACTTTTCCAAATGTTCCGGGCCATCCCCCCTGTACTTATTGACCGGTCTCTAAACAGAAGTCCTTTCGTATTGTTATGCAATATTGGTAAAGTTTGGTAGGATCAGTTTGCAAGTGGCTAATTTCTTGCACCGGTTGAGTACCGTTTGTTGGGAATACAGTTCAGTTAATGAATTACAATCATCTGATAAACATTTAACTTTTGCATACTGAAAGGCAAAAGGTCCTAGACATTTTTTATTTCAGTGATGTAATACAAGGATGTAAGTCACCTCGTTTCATGATCATTGTCAAGTCACACCCTGTCACTTCGCCCCTTTGCAGCAAGTGTTTTTATACATGCAAGTAGTTCATATCAATTGGGTCAGTGCTGCTTATTACTCCTGCATCTTATAAAACATAGAACAAATACAACGTAATAGCACTACTGTTGAAAGAGGGCATCCGGGTCAGTTAAGCTGAGACAGAAAGGATGGTGTGCCAGATTTGAAGCCATTTGTATTCATCTTTTATAGAATGACGTTGAAATTTTTTGGGCTATTTAGAAAATAGCTACTGGGCTAGTTGAAATTTATGGGCTCCTTGAAATTTCTTGGGCTATTTGAAGTCAGTATAGATTGATGATGAACTTTATAGTGCATGGGAGTTCCAAGATCAAGGAATTTCCCAGGGGCGTATACCCCCTCCCCTCTGTCCCGCCCTGGACATTTTTCAAATCCAAGAGAAGTCGGACGAGGGGCGGGTATAATAGGCGTCGCCTTCGCAATTCCTGTTATCCTGTGAAAATAGGAGAACAGCAATTTAAATGGTAGGTTCTTTCTTGCAAAATTTCATTGTCGCCTGTAGAGGAATGCCAACACTCAGAAAGCTACGAAAATTTCCACTTTTACAAAGGCAACTGATTTGCCGGCGAAAACTGGGGATTTTACTAAATTGCGAAAACTACGGCTTTTACAAAAATACAAATATTTGCAAAACTTAGTGCAAGGCGTCAGACAGTGGTGTAGAAAAACTGGAAAAGTTACCAAGACAACAGAAATTGCGAAAATTATCTTAAAAGCTAGAAGTGAGATCTCCTGAAAGGGATGGATAAGAGCTGCAAAATCTCGAGGAGAGCGGAAGCTACGAAATTACAAAAATCATCAAAATTTGCAAGGATTGGAGCAAGACGTCACAGGGAGTAGAAGGGCTTGAGAATTTTACAGAAAGAGCGGAATCACGAATACTATCAAAATTCACATTCTTGTCATAGAGGTTCATGCAGCTAGTTCGATGTCTTTTAGAAAAGTGCACAAAATAACTGATAATGAAAAATAACTTAATACCTCACTCATTATTTAAACATTTTTCTCTTCAAAAAATAAAACGACAAAAAACGTCGCACAATGTACGCGTCAATAGACGCGGTCGCTTCGTGAATCATCGAAAGCGCGCACAAAGGCACTAATAGGCATGGGGCGAACCTGCCTGCGGCTCGAAAAATGCTTCAAGAATATTAATTTTTAGTCATTTCGGTTGCAATGGTAAAGTGGAACACGTCTGACCATCTTTTCCAAAGTTTGCATTGGAATAAGCGGTACCATTTAATTTTTCCCTGAAAATTCCGGCAAAGTTGTGTTTCAAGAGGTTAAAATTAGCGTGCCCTCTTTCATGAAACCCAGCCTACAAAATCGAAGGGGACTGACTGATAAACCCTCGTTATGCTACAAACGTCGAGTAAAGCAGTATCCGAGGACACAAGAGAAAAATACGAATTAATTCAATTCAAGCCTTACGTTAATGTCCTCTCTCATGCTGTGGTCAACCAAATACTGTGGTCAATTTTTTTTAAACCATTGCGTGAAAAGAGTTGATTTTCAAACCACTTCTACGGAAGTTTTGGATCAATAGCGTAGAGTTCGCTTAGCTTTCAGCTAAAAAAAAATAAAAGAAAACACGCAGCGAAAAAAAGTTACCTAAAAACTGATGTTGAAAAATATCTCTAAAGTAGCAATTCAAAAACAAAAACCAAAGGTGGATACGCGTATGGCAAAAAATGCGACAACCTGTTTGTTTGCATCGGATTTAGGTTACGCGTATGGGAAAGGCGATAAATCAACGGCGCGTTCCACCGTGCGTTCGTACTTCATTGGCTATTTTGATGAATATTTTGATGCTGTCAACTCTGATTACTTTTGCCAAAGGAGGCAATTGCCTGCTCAAATACTTGCAAAAGTATTGCATTTTCCCGTGAGGCCAAAAATGCAAATATATCTTCATCGAATGCGATAAATCGGTACGCCATTCTGTACGCGTATCCCGAATACGATGCAAATAAACAAGCCGTCGAATTTCCCTCCCTTCCAGCATTTTAATATCACGGTTTTGCAGACAGCCTAAATACGTTTGCTGTCACCGTAGATTAATCAGAAGTACCCTGTCATGAATTATTTCCTCTGAGAAAAGTAGAAAAAAAAGTACATCGTCATCTTCACATTGTACCATTATTCCATCTTCCCGTCTGCTTGTGCCTGCCATATTCTAATAGCTCCTTCCACCACAACTAACTAAATTATAATAAGGTATCACGTTCCACAGCATTTCAAGTGGAGTAAATCACCCAAAAAATATAATTTTTGAAGCTTTCCCTCCTTTTCGCCTTAACGTTGAACGTAATTATCAAGCTAAATACAATAGGCGTTTCGCACGGGTAGTTTTCTGAGGGTTATCGACACGTTTATTTGCAACAGGGTACGCGTCAAGAATGCGAGGAGGACATGAAAAGGCGTATGCTGCAAATGAATCCACCCCAAATGTGCGATAAAAGAATTTTACTTTAAACAACTGTTGATAATTAATTTATAAAATTTGTAAACTCAAATAATCACTTAGACTACTCCAATTTTTTTATGGACTTCAACAGTTATCGGAAAACGTCTAGCATGACACCAAGAGTTATCAAAAAAAGAAGATGCTAATGTTATCTGGCTGAGGTGCACTCTTACCAATGCATTATCATGCGAAAACCCAATCGAGCAATTCTTTTCACTGATAATTGTAAAATACTCACAGCTGGACATCGAGCAATGCTTACGTGCTCACAGCGCCCTGGTACATAGAACCGGATGGCTAACGGTCTCGGGGGTGGAAGGGGAATAATGAACAATGAATAACGAGTTAAACTGAGTAATTGAATAAGGGGTATTTAGAGCTTGAACATTCGGAATAATGAATAATTCAGTCCCTTGAAAGGAATAATGAATATTGCAAATGTTGCATGCACTTAACTCTGTAAAATCTTTGTCGGTGTTTGCTACTATGTGTGAAGGCCAGCTAAAATAGTAGTCTGTAATCAAACATAGTTACTCCGAATGATTTGTATTCGCTTAGAACTCCTGGGTGCAAGAAGTCTTTCATGATGGCGACTTTCTCATGATCTGTGCGTCTTTTATTTATCAGTATTCGATTGTTTTAAGGGATGGACCACTTGACCTCTCTGGGGAGGAGAGTTAAGTGTCTTTGACAAAAAATATCCTGCTAGCAGATTTTTACAATGAAAAAATGTCGAAAAAAAATTATTGCCACATACAGTGGGCCGAAAAAAATTTCTACTGCAAGAGATTCCTATATCACGGGCTGACACAAGTATAGGCTGCTTTCCATATGATCGATACAATCGCTGTGATCGCTGGAAAAAACGTTCAGCAATCGTAGCGATCATGTGGAAACCACTTTTTCGCAACCGTAACGATCACAGCAATCATATGGAAACCAGTCTATATTAGCAATTGCTCAGCGATCAAAGTCTCAACGACCGTTCAACGCTTTTGATAGCGATCATATGGAAACCAGCCTTAATAACCTTATTTGTTACAGACTGATGAAAGACTTTCCAATATCAGTTAGCATACCGTATTTACTCAAATAAGCGCCGCAGCACTTATCAAATTTTTTGCGCCTTAAATGCGGCGCTCATTTGAAGGCGGCGCTTATTTAAAAATTGGACGCGAAGAAGAAATCTTTTTTTTTTTAATATAACAGTATACAGGTCGAAGCTCTCCTTACGACCACTCTCTTAAGCGACCAGCTCTAGTTACGACCAGCGTTGTGAAACCCCGTTTGACTTGTCACTTAAACTCTGTAATGAAAAGCTGTCGTTAGCGACCGCTCCCGTAAGCGACCGCGACCACTTTTGTGAATTACCAATGGCCTTTTTCCTTTGTTTTTAAGTTCTCGTAAGCGACCAGTCGGTTAACAGCCTAATAAAAGCACTCGGTTCTTGTTCAGATTTAGAGTAATACATAATTATACTAGTGCTAATGGTTCTTTGACTTGTACCCTCGCGGACCTCCTTTGTAATAGGCAATGAAAAAACTATTCAATATTGTTACTACAAAACTACAAGCATAACACTAAAAGCTCTGGTAAGCGACCACTCTCTATTGTTTCATCATGCGGTCGCTTACGAGAGCCCATTCTCGTAAGCGACCAGCTCAAGTTGCGACAACTTTTCTGAATTCCCGCAGTGGTCGCTTACGAGAGCTTCGACTGTATTTCCCATCTGTACGAAAATTTTACAGTTAAACTAACAGAAGCGTCTTTTGATTGTCACCATTCGTCTCTTCCGGATTGTTGTGCCCGTAAAGTTCACGGCCTTCACAACAGAACTGCGTATTGCAATAATTCTGGCGAGCGGTGAAATATAATCAATTTGAACTGAAGAACATCGCTTTTGATGAAAAGAAATTTCCAATGCTGTTTTAGAGTTGCTTTGTAGTGTTTTTTTTTTTTTAGTTATACGGAATTCCTCGAATAAGCGCCTCATCGGAACCGCGGCTCTTTTTCGGGGTCAGCGCTTATTAACTTTTTTGCCCCAAATGCGGCGCTTATTCGAGAGCGGCGCTTATTCGGGGACGGCGCTTATTCGAGTAAATATGGTATGTATAGTTAGCACAAAAAGTGACTTGAATTTGCAGTAACTAAAACACTTTCATTTACTCCTCAGAATGCTGGATATCATCGCATTTCCGAGGACTAAAGTTTCAAAATTTCCCCGGGGAGCATGCTCCCGGACCCCCCTAGATACTCCCGCCTTCGCCAGACGTTCGTTTAAAACCCCCTTTCTCTAAATCTTAGTTCTGCACCAAGGTTTTGAACCCCATCTCTTTCATAGGTTCCATCATGTTAAAAAAAATGGTAAGAGGTTTGATCCAGAGACATTTTAGAGTTAGAAAAACTTAAAAAGAGCCATCGGGTACTCAACTTTTTTATCCTTTTTTCTTTATAACATCGCGCTTTTCTGTTAATTCTTGCTCATTATCCACACACGAGGTGAAATTAAACAATATGCAGCCATTTCAAACTTTGTAAGTGGCCTCAATATTTATCTCCTATCTCATGCAAAGGCATTGCACCTAACGTTGTCCAAAAAAATCTGAATAGCAGCTGGACGCAATAATGAATAAGGAATATCCGTAACTACGGAAAGCCATAGCTTTCTTATGTGATCAGTGATCTGTAGGTGATGACGTTTAATCGTGATGTGGTGTAGTTTTGTCACTTTGTACTTCAATTGCGTTGTTATGTATTGTGGTTTTGTCATTACGTTATGAGGTTTCATCATTATGTAATGTGGCGTTGCTATTACGTGACGAAGTTCCGTCATTGTGTGATGCGGTTTTATCATTATGTGGTGTGGTTATTTCGTTATGTGGTGTGGTTTCATCATTATGTGGTGAGGTTATTCGATAACGTGCTGTAATTTTGTCATTATATGATGTGGTTACTTTATTATGTGGTGCAGTTCCTTCTTTATGTGGTTAACGCGTTATGTGATGTGGTTTTATCTTTATGTTATGTGGTTTTCTTTATGAAGCAATGTCACTTTCACTTCCATGGTCAAACTATTACCCAGGCCTTACTCGTCCTGAAGAACCGGCTTAACCAGTTTTTTGAACGATACCATTAGGCCTACTCTTCCAAGGTAAGAGGTAAAGCAAAGATGGCGGGAGTGAGAAGCGATATTAAATTTGTCAAAGGTGTTTGAAAAGTGCACCTTGGACATCCAACGTGAAGAGATGACATTGGATCAAATATCCAAGTTATCTTTCGACCAAATGCAATGTTTGGGGGTGAACCATCGAAACACAATGATGAAATTAAGGTTAAAGTGTCTAAACTTTAGAAGCCGGCTATACACCGCCACAAAAACCACGAACACAAGGTTGCGGCGCACCTGAGTATTTGATTTCAAAGTCATTCGTAGAGAGCTACCTGGAAGAGGGCTTCAAAATTAAGGACATCACATCGCTACTCTCCGTTTCAGAGAGTACAGTCTAAGGTACCAGAGAAGGCGTTACTTGTCTCAATGGACGCTACGAGCCTATATACAAATATACCACAAGAAGAAGGGATCCAAACCGTATGCAGAACATACGTCTCTCTTTATAAAAAAGAAATTCCCATCCTTACGTCACTACTAGAACGAACGCTAAGGTTTATCCTACAGGAAAATTCCTTCCACTTTAAAAAACTATCAGCAGCCCACACGGCACCGCCATGGATATTAAAATGTCATTTGCCTTTGCCAACTTTTTCAGGGCGAAAGTTGAAACAGACGCCAAAGCGTGATAAAACCATTCGTATATAAACGTTTCATGGATGACGTTTTTTCACTCTAGAACGGTAGCACTAGAGAGAGGAAATAACTAAGTTCATTGAGCAAGCAAATAAACACCACCATTCAATCAAAATTACGGCTGAAATATCAGAAACAGAAACGACGTTCTTGGATACTAACGTATACAAAGGAGAGAGATTCAAAAAAGCCGGTTCTTCAGGGTGAGTAAAGCCTGGGTAATAGTTTGACACCGGAAGTGAAAGTGACATTGCTTCAGAAAGAAAACCACATAACATAAAGGTAAAACCGCATCACATAACGCGTTAACCACATAAAGAAGGAACTGCATCACATAATAAAGTAACCACATCATATAATTACAAGATTACAACACGTTATCGAATAACCTCACCACATAATGATGAAACCACACCACATAAAGAAATAACCACACCACATAATGATAACTCCGCATCACACAATGACGGAACCTCGTCACGTAAAGACAACGCCACAATACATAATGATGAAACCTCATAACGTAATGACAAAACCACAATACGTAACAATGCAATTAAAGTACAACGTGACAAAACTACACCACATCACGATAAAACATCATCATCTACATATCACTGATTACATAAGAAAGTTAGGGCTTTCCAAACGTAACGATGTTAAATGAGTAATGAATATGTCAGAAAAAAAGCAAAAGGAATAATGAATAAGTGAGGCAAAATTATTCCTCTTCCACCCCCGAAACTGTCTTTAGGAACCACATTTCTCTATTTAAACTTCCCTTTCTTTTGTTTTTGCCTCTTTTCGCTTCAAGTTTTATAAACGGAGAGATCTTACATCCCACAATCCTCATTGAGCCTAACTCTATGGGGGTAATGTTCGCTTTGAAATCGTTTTTGGACAAATATAACGGAGAATAAACCACAAAGATTAAAAAAATGGCTAGACTCAAAATTCAATGTACACAGTTCATGAACCGTATTTATTTCATTGACATGTATCCATGGGCCACTTATGACAACATTGTAACTCACACTAAAAACAACTACATGTTTCAACTGAAGGTTTACACTTCACGCAACAGAGAAGACAAGGACAATGTTGCCGAGTATGCAATTCTTCTCATCCTTCAATAACCCTACCTGAAATTGGCCTATTACATTTTAGAACGACTTCCTGTGACGCCCTGGCAAAATTTTTTGCCATCACAGCATTTCCCAGGTGCCTGTTTCGGCCCGCCTCGGTTGTTAGGTCAAAGAATTGGCAATTCCGTCGTATTGCATTGGTATCAAATTCGATAATCCTCAGTCCAGTCTGACCTTGCGCCTGGGCCCTATTCCTGTATCGTCTAGCCACTTGCAAAGAGGCTGTAGTCGATATATACTGCGATTTGTATCCGGGACGACTGCCGCAGTTAACGTGGGATAGAACAGTTTTAGTAGCAGTTGGATCTTTTGCAACGATTCTGTTTGGATTCTCATCAGGTCGCAGTACGCGATAAAGTTTACTTGGCAGAAACCTTGCGTCAGGAGACAGACTCCGTGAAATTCTTATATAGCATCCAACAGCGTCCATCTGAGACGGGCATGGGGTAACGCATCCGAGTCGGTCACAGCAGGCCTTGTTATACTTGTGGCAGCATTTTCCCCTGCAACAAGAATAATTAGTAGTGCAGCAGCTTCTTCCACAGCAAGAGCTTCTACTCCTACAGCAGGCTCGTCCATTGCAGCAATAGCTGCCTGACCTGCAGCACCACTTTCCGCATAGTACTGGATATCCCCTGGCGCAGCACTTGTCGCGTATGCACAATGGTTTGGACGTGGGGCAACATTTGCTGGCTGGGTTCCCTGGTTTACAGCATCTTTGATTTCCCAAACATTTGTAATAAGTGCAGGTCCAAAAGTTACACTTCTTGGCGCAAAGCTGACCCTTCCAGCGTGAGCTCGATTGTGGGTTGGATTTAGGACGTTTCTGTTTTTCAGGGGTATTAGCCTTCTGTTTTTGTGGCCAAACTTTCATCTGCATCCTGGTGTCATCCTGAGCTTGCTCATGACCCGAAACAAACTGACCTAAGGATAACGAATCAAATAATACAGGTTATCTTCTAAAACCTAATCATTTCAACTGAGTTTGTTGGTAGCTCTATTGGTACTTTTCTCCTTTGAAGCAGTGACCAGTGAGGACAATAGAAACATTTTTGAAAACGAGGCTCCTGGGTCGAGGCGTCTGCACTGGTGCTCAGCGAGTGGGTTTTTATCGTTCAGAAACTATCTCGGCAATATGAAAATTATGAGTGTGAGGAGTATTTTTTTTCTCGTCCGCTCTCTTCCCTTCCTTTTCCTTTCGCTTTCCTGTTGTTTGGGGCTGTTTGGGGTCATAAAACCTTGGTTTCAGCGTCGTTCCCGGTGAAAATGGCCAAATTTTCAGGAGGCAACTTTTCAAATCTCCGGCTAGATGTACAATTGTGTGCACATTTATCCATTTAAGTACATTGTTCTCTGGTGCAAAAATTCTGCTCAACACTAATGTTTGTTTCATCCCCCAGCAGTACAGGTTTATTTTCTAGAAGAGATATGCATCTCGGGGAAGACATACACACACATACAGAGTGCCGTGATTGTGTCAAAGTGGAGCATAAAAAAATCAGATGGATACAGGATTTATATTCCATGAGAAAGTATCTTAATCCTTGATGGTGAGGGTTGCAAGGGTGTTTACGTGATTATTTGTGTGGCTCATGAGTAATGTTTTGCCAAAAAAGGAAAAAACTGTTGAATGATTCGTGATTGAAGTATATTCCGTGAGCCGTGAACTGCTTAAAATCCTGCCTGTCAATCGAGAATGAGCGGATATTGAAAACGTTAATCGAAATTTTGTAACTCAAGTTGGCTTAAAGAGTGTTCGCTGTTTGTTTGCTTAGTGTCGCGTTCTCTTTTATCATCTTTTAGATACAGCCAGGCAATCGTTGCAAGTTGTAAAATATTCCACTGTATGAAACGATTGTGATAGTGCTACAAAATGCTATCCTATTATCCAACTCCATCTGAAAAGATCAGAAACATGAAACAAAAAATGTTTCCGCAACAAGTTTCTTTCTCGCGCAAACGGGAAGTGGTTAGGGAACATGCGTCTGCAACAATGTTTCCTCGTTTGCGGGGGGCCTTCCTTTATTGTTACAGTAGAAAACCAGTGTTCTAAAGCGCTCTATGCATCGTTTCACTTTTTCTTATAGTTTTTTAGTCCTTATTATTAATGGTAAAGTTAAAGAGGAAAACCTTACCTTGGTCACCAGAAAGGCTCAGTAAAACGGTGACTGCGGCGAGCAGAACGAACATCATTTTGGGTATCATCTTGGTCCAACTGAGGTAAGATGAGGAACTGAAAAACTCACAAACCAACAAGCCACTTAAATACTCTTACCCTTTAGGCGGAAGTTATGCCAGGCTCAAGGCACCTGTATTGTTGTCTAAATAACATAAGCATCTCTTACCATTCTTCAATACATAATTTTATTAAAAAGATGTCCACAGGCAAGCTCTTTAAACTAGAAACAGAACACATCGTCAAGAGTTTTGTTTTGAACCAGATAGTTTATTTGTTAAGTCTAAATTTCGTTTTTGAAATGTGTGTTTATCTGCAAAAGCTATGTGTGTTCAGGTTTCTAAGTCATAGAGGTTGAATGCCTTGTTTCAACACTGCTCAAGTGTGTGATAAAAACTTTGCTCACAACACGCATATATAGAGATTTGGGTTAACTCAGTCGTGGCAGCTGGAAGGTATTTAAAAAATTTAAAAATATTCTTAAAAAAAACATTTTAAATCATCAAAACTTAAGTACGCCCGCGCTAATTGTTTCTGCGCATCCTTACTGCGCACGCAATTCACTTCGCGATGTCATGCCACATCATGCATTGAACGCGCGCGCTGTTGAAGAAATGTAGAGATAGATAGCGCTAGTGGGTACTTTAATATCTATGCACGGGTTTGACTCTCTTAGATGTTCGGTGACCCCATATTTTCTTTTGATAGATCACTTTCTTTGTCGATTATTTACGTTTTGTGAAAAATTAAAGAAAATTTGTGTTGTGGAAGTTTGATTTTTTTCATTTTTTCTGCCCTCGCATAATCGAATTCTGCTATCATTGTAGCTGCGCGGTGTTGGCAAAAGCCCGTCTTAAAGGTTAAGTTTAACTAAATGGATGACACCGGTTCAAATTATTTACTTGACATATATAACCACTTAAATAAAATTTGACTGAGAAAGTGAGTCCACAGCGAATCATTTTAAATATTTTTCAACTAACAAGCACTGACGCTTTGTCGAGTTACGAGGACCGATGTGTCAAAATTGGGGTAGTTTTCCACGCGCTTTATTTCGAAAACGAAGTCGGTGACCCCCCAATTTTTTTTTTGCATTTCTGTTATAGGTAACTCGTTATCTGACTGTAGCCAGACTATGAAAAACTGAGGTAAGATGAGGAACTGAAAAATTCAAAGAACACCAAGCCACTTAAATACTCTTGCCTGTTAGGCGGAATTTATGCCAGGCTCAACGCACTTGTATTGTTGTCTAAATAGCATAAGCATCTCTTACCATTCTTCAATATATAGTTTTATAAAAAGAAGCCCACAGGCAGGCTGTTTAAACTAAAAACAGAACATATCGTCAAGAGTTTTGTCTTTAACCAGATAGCTTATTTGTCGAATTTATATTTTGTTTTTGAGATGTTTGTTTATCTGCAAAAGCTATGTGTTTTCAAGTTTCTGAGTCTTAGAGGTTGAATGTCTTCATTCCATATTGCTCAAGTGTTTGCGGATTGATAAAAATTCTGCTGACAACACGTATATATCTTTAGAGATTTGCGTTAACTCAGTCGTGGCTATGTGTTTTCAGGTTTCTAAGTCGCAGATCTAGAGTGGTGGTCAGAACGCGACTTGGTTCCTGAAGTTTAACGTCTTTGATCGATTCCAATATCGCTCAAGTGTTTGATAAAAACTCTGCTAACAACACGCATATACTAGAGATCTATGTTACTTCGGAAAATATTTTTAAATATTGAAAATGTTTCAACAAATTTTAAAAGCGTTTGTGAATATTTCAAAATGATATTATTTTCCCCTTGTTACTATGTATAACTTGCCGTTCCCTCGTGTCCGTTTTCCACGTACGACATAAGTATTTTTTTTCCTAGTCTCCCTCCTGGAGAGAAACCACACCACAACTTTTTTGGTGCATAACAACTGAACAGTTTCATATAATGAGACTGTTTGTAGAATTTAACTTCAGTTTTTAAGATCGCAGAAGCTGTGTGTTTTCAGGTTTCTAAGTTATCGTGTGGTGCTCAGAATTCGCCTTAGTTCCTGAGGTTAGATGTCTTGATCAGTTCCATATCGCTCAAGTCTTCGATAAAAACTCTGCTAACAACGCGGATATGCAGCGATTTATGTTAACTCAGTCGTGGCAGCAGGACAGTGTTTGTAAATATTTAAAAATATTTGAGGAATTCAAAAAGCATTTTAAAATATTTTTCTCTATGTAAAAATGATACTATTTTTCCCTTTTTCTCTGACTTGCACTTCGGTTCATGTCTATTCATCTACTTTAATAGCACTTTCTTCAGTTTCTTTCCAGGAGACAAGCCTTATAATTTTTTTTTTTATAACTGAAGTTTAAATTGCATTTCAGTGCAATTTAAGTGGAACGAAGAATCAGAGTTTATTCTGAAGCTTTCTGTTAAGCAGCTCTTGTTATCTTCGGGAGTCATGGCTGTAACAGCTAATTGTAAAATTTAATCCCTCAGATTATGAAATTGTCATGAACAGTTGCTTTACTGGGAGTCTCAGAGATCGACGGTTCTTCTGCCTTTATAAGAAAAGCTCGGTCTCTGACAATTTGGGATTTCTGGTTGAATTGTGACAATCTGATGATCCGCGGAGTTAAATTCTGTTATTGGTTGTTATAGCCATGACTCCAGGGCATGAACACTGTGCTAGCGATTAAGCACAGAACTCTAGTACAAAATAAGAATGGTAGTTGTTTGTTGTGTTTTGCCCTAAACATAATTGAAAATTAAATTCAGTAACTTAAAAATCTACCAACCAATGAAAGTGTTCAGTTGAAAACCACAAAATAAGTTGTGATAAGGTTTCTTTCCGGTACAGAATCCAGGAAAACATACTGAAGAAGAAGTTGGACATGAAAGAGTGGCAAATCTCTTTGAAAACCATTAACACTACACAAAAATCCCGGTTACCAGTTGCTTTTGACATAGTTTGAAAGGTCCAATTTTTGATTTGAATCAATACGCCTTTGATTGTTGTGAAAGGAAGGACAGCAATGCTGTCAAACGTTGCTTGATTTGATTTGTGTCGAGTTTGGTCTCTGATGCCCACCAAATAAACGATACCTTCGAATGGTTTTTACAGTAAGATCTATCAAACACCTAAAGTTCATCCTTTTTGACCTGCTTTGATGCCTCTCCATGCCAACTTTGAGCAAAGCAGAGTTTACGTGAAGCGTGAAAAAACCACACAACTAAGGAGGGCATACAGCTGGTATATGTTACTGTCCAGGTGACAAAACTCTACATATGCATGTTGTTAGCAGAGTTTTCATCAAACGCTTGAGCGATGTTGGATCAGGACATTCAACCAGTTCACGAATCTAAGCCGCACGAAATGGGACAGCTAATGCAATCAACATCCCTAGTTTCTCTTCACCCTTATGAAGATGACATTTTCACGTCCAGGTTATTACAAAGGTTATTAGACTACTTATTACGACACTTGAAAATTGGAAAGTATCGTAAAAATACCGGTTTTATGAAATGTGTTTTGAGCTGCGACGAATCTGGTCAAATTTTACAGTGCTTTGTTTGTAAAATGAAGCGATACGTCGACATAAGAACTTCATTGAAGATTCTTGCGTTGAATATATTATATTAAAAGAACAGCTTTGTGGTGGCCTTAGATTACGTTTAGAATTTTGATGCCGTCACAGGAAGACCGCAAAAGACTGTTTCAGCGACTTTATTTGCGTAATACATGGTTAAATGCAGCTCAGTATGGTCTGGTATAAGGGAGGGATTCAGAGTCCTAGTGGCACACCCCCACCCAAAACACCCAAAAATTTACAGAGTAAACCCCCCCCCCCCCCCCAACACACACACACACACACACACACACACACACACACACACACACACACACACACACACACACACACACACACACACACACACACACATTGGGTGGACAGAAGAGAGAAGAAAACACACATAAAGGCTATTCCGAACGCAGCGTAAATTGTCCTGCTACACTGAAGCATTCAGTCCTCACGAGCACGCCAAATGATATATATATTAGATTCTGCTAAAGGGCATGAGGGTTTATTTTGGGATGTGATGAACAAAATCCAAACTTTCAGCTGCGGAATGCCCTATCTTACCATTTTTACGTAAACTTCGAGTCGATAGTCACAGAATGAATGCACTGCTATTTAAAGAACAAATAAAATGAAATAGACAGTGACAGGAGGGCTCCTGACAGTGAGGAGTCTCCAAAAAGAATTAGAAACTGCAAAAGCCTCTCTGTAAAGGAGCGCGAAAACAACAACTTTCGGGGGCCGGTTTCTCGAGAGTCCCGATAACTTTTCGGGTCCCGGAAAACTATTTTATGAGCGCAAGTTTTACCTTAAAGGAAGGGGGGGGGGGGGGGGTTAAAACTAAGGAGTAAAATTGTAAGATGACAAAAACAAGTCGAGCTGGTTTGCGTGCTAGCTACACCGCCATTCCATATTTCGAGTTTCACGAGATCTGGAGCCGAACCCGAACCTGGTCTCTCGCGGTTTTCAGAAGGCCCTTCACTTTTTGCAAAATCGACAAGCCGGAGAGTTCTAGAAGTGAAGGGAAATGATTTTATCGCCCTATGTCCCTGTCACCTTCCCTGGTGATACGAATTGTGCCTGATGAAGGGGAAGCTGTAGATTGGACAGTTCATCAGAATATAGTGTTTCGAGATGTTTTGGTTTGTATTTAATCCATGGTAACTTCACCTCAAGTTTGCTTGCGCGTTTGTCAAAATCAGTCGATTGAAAGTGTATCCACATACAATCGGTTTACGTTTAATAATATCAGATAGGAATGATGTACTCGATGTTAAGCTTAAATGATTAATCAGTTGCTGTTTGTAGTATACTATATATCGCATAAACATTTCAGATTTTCGGTGCCGTTCAGATGTACATGACATGTAAGCTTGTTAAGATCAACATCAAGCTCAATATTAACTTGAAGTACATGTACGATGTTATTATACTTCAGACAATCAAGTTTAAGCCTCTGTAAAGTAGGATTGTGAGTGAATTTAGGTTTTCTATATTAGCTAATCGCATTAGAAGGTAACTGGTATTACACTAACTTGTAGATGCAAAAATATGAATTAGCATGTCGTCATCATCATCATCATCATTAGCCTGAGAAAACTGCCGACGCCGGCAAGGTCGCCACTTGAGTCCTCGCGAAATGACGTCTGAGTAACGAGCACAGAAATTCCATACTGGTGACACATCACTACCCAGATCTAGGCAGTGCTTCTGATTGGTTGAAACACGAAGGAATTTCATTTCAACCAATTAGAAGCACTACCTAGATCTGGGTAGTGACGCGTCATCAGTATGAAATTTCTGCGCTCGTTACCAGACGTCGGTTTGCAAGGGCTCAAGTGGCGACCTTGCGAAATGTTGGCTGTTTTCTCAGGCTACATCATCATCATCATCATCATCATCATCATTTTCATCCTGACATGCATGTAGTGGCATGTATGTGTTAGGAAAAATTGAGGCCCTTAGTCCTGAACACTGTACTGTATCCTGTGAAAGACAATTATTTGGATTACAGTGTATGTAGGTTATTTTTTTTAAATTATGTCTGCTAATCAACTCAGTATCACATCATTTTACTATATATACACTCAAAACATGCAATGTTGTAATACTGTACGTGCATTACCCCTTCTACACTGTTATGAGTGCTGAAGACATTTTATTATACTGCATGTGAATTGCAGATAAAATGAATGGGAATACATATGTAATAACTGAATACCTTATTCAATGGCTGTGAGCTAAATCACTTGCAGACATTCTACTCTTTGCATGCATTTTTCTCAGGAACTCCAAAACTTGTAAAATATCTCTACACATAATCTGTAAAACCACTGAAGTTGTTATATGTGTTTGGTTGTTTGGTAGGAGGCGATATCCCAGGTGATGCCTCACACTACAGCTACTGCATTTGAATGTGAGTAATGAGACACTATATTGAACTGTTAAGAGATCTTTTAAAAGAAACAACTTTCTTGTTATAATTATAACTACTGGTATTATTATTGTTGTTACAAGTTGTTGTTGGCAGTTGTGGTGGTTATTTTATTTGACCTTTTTTTGTACTGAGAATTCCTATTATCTATACATGTGCATGAGTCACTTTCATTGTTTGTTATCTTAATTGTTTAGAAGCTCCACTTTTTGGCTAGCCTAGCTCTACATGCCTGGTGCTGGATTCATGAATCCCTGCTAAGATACATGTATGATTTCCAGGACCCGTGCAAACCCTGGAAAGTCCTGTAATTTTATTCTGGCATTTTCAAGGACTGGAAAGACCTGGAAAATTAATGCTGGTCCTGGAAAGTCCTGGAAATTTATAAACTCTTGTAAAAACGTTTTCTTTAAAAACAATTGTCTGCAGTATTAGTTTTTGGATTTCTGTTTTTGTAAGGGTTTATTCCTCAATTATTGTTCATTTGGAAGACCTGGAAAAATCTATTTGAGTCCTGGAGAAGTCCTGCAAACCAATCCTGTGGAAAACAAAAGCCTATTGTTAAGAAACAATACTTAGGATGGCTTTGTGAATCCTGGCCCAGTACTTTATATGTCAGTTTATGACAGAAAAGGAAGTTTGTTACTAATATATAGATTTAGCCAAGCCTACAAGCGGAGCCCCCCCTTTTTGTTTTGTTTGTTTTGTTTGTTTGTTTGTTTTTTTGCTGGCAGTTATTAATTTGTGAAAATACTCTCATTCAAGTCGTTAAATTAAAAAACAAAAAAGAAAAGAAAAAACAAAAGAAAAAATTTCCACTCTCGCTGGGAGCCGAACCCGGGTCATCGGCGTATGAAGCCGGATATTAGTCCACTTGGCCATGAGTGTTTAATGACATTTTCCAAGTTAATTTTAATACTTATTTCTTTCTTCGTGACAAGCTGCCTATCAGCATGAAAATGCTGGTGTTTTTCCTGGCAAAATGTGTTCGGAACGTCGTAAAAACCATGGTTGTGGACAGAAAAAAACCCAAAAAGCACTAGCTCTGCTATATTTGGCGTCGAAACTGCTGCGAAAAGCTGCGAACTCAAGCGGTGTGCCGACCGAGTTCGAAAAGAAACGACAAGGCAAATTTGAACTTTTCGCCTGTACTTTATCGCCTGATTTTTTCCGCCTAAATTTAACTTTTCCCCTTCCACCAAAAAGACAACTGAGTATTCTTTTGAACTTTTTTTTTTCCATTAACAAATTTGTTTTTGACTTGTGTTGTCTTTGCTTGTTTTGCTACAACGCAGGTCAACGTGCGATTTCGCGCCAAAAACACATGGGATTCAGCACAGGGTTATATCCAGTGTATGAAGTGTATTGGTAACCCTGTGGTGCAGACGGACAGATGGACGTACGTATGTACGTACGGACGGTCACGTGACTATTACATCACTACCAAAATTTCTTGGCTTGATAGGTTACCAAATTTCCTTAGCAATGGATCTCCACTGACGCGCTAGCGCGCTGGCTCCGCTATGAGATGTTTGTTTGTTACTACATGTGTCTCTTTTAAAATGTATTATAACTTTTGTAATAGTGCCTTTAGTTATTAATATTCATTTATTATTGTCATTTATTGTTAAAAAAGGAAAACAAAGAGGAAGCCTTGGAAATAACAATCCATTTATTCATTACTACTGAAGCCCATCTTCTTTCACTGCAATAAATCAACAATAAGGGTGGAAAATTTGACAGTGAAATGGGTTTGTTTTCTGTTGGGTATACAGTAAACCAGAAAATGCTGTTCAAATTGCTGCTTGAAATTTGAAATTTCATTCTGAACCGATCTCTGTATTTCTTCAATCCCTTTGCAGATGAAGATGAAGAAGGAGATAGAATAACTGTTAGAGGTGATGAAGAACTGCAGGCTATGATCAGTGGGGTTGGTATTAACACATAATTAAATATAAAAATGTATTACTTCAGAAATCAAAATTGTTTCCATAAAATGTCAGAATTTCGGTTTTGGTTCATTGCAGCATCTGTGTATACACTTCATTTTTAACTTATTGGGAGTCACATGAGGGCACAATGAAATGTTGTCAGATTGCTTTTAGGGATCTACAGGTGCAATACTTATTTTAATTGGATCAAGTCCAGCATACAATAAGTTGGAAACACTGCCTCACGACTTGGGAACTACAACTATGAATAAACACATTTTTTCCGTCTGTTTTTAATATTTCTTTGCTTTGTTTTGTTTGTTTTGTACTAATAGCACCTTTGGATGAATTCTGAAAGAATGAGAAGAGAAGTTTCACAAGAGCCTTTAATTGTTTATCCAAAAGGTAAGAAAACTACTGGCAACCAACCTCAGTCTGTAGTAAATTTTCACAAGTACATTGTATACAAGTAGTTAAATTGTACATATCAATAAAGCATTCACTTTGTTGACTGAGTTGGGTGTGAGGGCAGACCAAGGATCGATTTGTGATAGATGAGGGATTGAAATGGCGATTTTTAAAAGTCAAAGAATGATACCTCAGCTTTAGCAAAGTTTAAATAACCAATGAATTTTGTTGATAAACTTACTAGTCTTGCCATGTTCTTTCTTTTCTTCCATGCTATCTTAGTTTGGATGCATTTAATTATTTCAAAATTAAATATTTAAGAGACAAGTAAAGGTTCTAAGGAGGGGGAGTCAGGGTCTGGTCTTCTGGTGTCATGGAATTAGTATTGCTGTACCACTCAGCTCTTTTAGAACATTTTCCCAATCAGAGTCTGCTGATCAGAGAGTGCCATAATATTGTACATGTGGTATCTTATTTCCAATTTTGTGGTGCTGTATCTTTTGACTTACGTTATCAACAATGTACTTCGGTTATTACAAACAATTACGAGTACCACTAAACTTTTAAAAAATTTACTTCATGTACCAGCCTGCTGTAAGTATTATTGTTTATTTACATACATTTATGAAGCTGTATTTTTTGTAACTAACTTTACATGTTTTGTGTTCTTTGTAATTGTTTTTTTTATTGACAAATGACAAATGAAAAAAATCACTTTCTCTTTTTTAAAAGCTTGCAGGACTTCAAGAAGAAGAAATTTTTGTGGGCTTACTGTAAGCGGAACTTCCAAAAATATTATAATCTATTGTGAACTAGAAATCACAAGGGCATTGCTCTGCTTGTGACCTCTTACCCCAACCCAACCATTCTTCCTTCCCCAGGCCCCTCTGAAATACTATGCACAGGTTTTATAACTAAGTGGGAGGGCCAGACAAGAAAATATTTGGCTCTCAGTCATGTGCCATGACTGAGAGCCATTCAAACATTTTCCTGTCTAGCCCAATCTAACCCAGTCAATAAGTATTTTATCATACCACCTTTATTACACTTAATTTTATTTATTGCATCCGCTAAAAGAACAAATGACGTATGTAGGGCCAAATGCCTTTTTCGAACCGGCTTGCATCAACCCATCCGGCCCTACACACATCAGATTGCTAATAATGTATTTTCAATAAGATTGTAACAGCAGTGCTGTATGGTGGTATAATAGATATGGTTGCTTTTTTTTACTCAAAGTTCAAACCTTTGTGATAAAGGGCATTACTAGATTTTATTGAACCACTCTTATGGCAGCTGACTAAAAATACACATGTCAGAAACATCTACTGTACTCACTTCTGATCAGGCACTTGGTAATAAAATAATTGAATTATGATTCAGTACCATATGTTGTTGTTTGTGTAGCATGCTGAATAGAGGACATAGGTAGCAACATTAAAGAAAAAAGAACATTTAAAGCATGAGAATAAGATCTTCCCTTCTCTCACATTAACCAGCCCCTGTTAATAAGTTTTGCACTAACGAATTTTACTGATGGTTAGCTATTCTGTAATATTCAAATCAGGTTAACACAAAGGCTGCTCCAGTGAACAACACAGTTCCACCAGCTGTGAAAAGTCTCTCAAATGTGTGAGTTTAACACTTAATGATTGTTTTTCCCCTCTTCTTCTTTCTGCAGCACAGTACCTGCAAACAAAATGTAAATTTTGTATTGATTGTTTATAGCTTAACAATTTACTGTAATATCCACAGTAATATGGACAGAACTAACCGAGACAAATATAAACTTACCCTGCAAGCAGAGGTTTCTTGGTCGCCCTCTGTTCCAGCGGGTGAATAAGTAACCTCTGCACAAAACCGTCTGATTCTTTGATCTGCTGCAGCCCAGGTTTTTGGACGAATTAATTAAAAATGCTGGTTTCTAACCATTTCTAAACAGTTTGTCCCAACTTAGGTTTAAAGCTTACACCTGCTGTGAATGTTGTAAAAAATGTTCATGCTGTGATATGCTCAGCTAGCAAACCTGTTGTACTTGACAGATCTTTTTTTTTTTTCATTTCTACGAAACTTCTGTCTCTTCTCCGGGCTCAGAAAATCTGTAGAAAAACAAGGCAGAAATCTTTAAAGGTTTATTTTACTAAGATTTATCCTGAGTTCAAAGTAATGCTCAAATAAACCCAGCCCAAGTGAGGTGCTTTAGTAACCTTTTTTCTCGGAGTTGACAAGTTTTGGTCAAGATGACGTATAAGCTCCTGCACAAAATATGCAAGACAGGAAATGACGATATGTATGGCAAATGTTGGGCATGCACGACAGGAAATCAGATGGTTTTGCACAGAGATTATTTATTTGCCCACTGCACTGAAACATAGGGTGACCAAGAAACCTCTGCTTGCATGGTAATATAAACTGCATGCATATTTTTCTTTTTCCTGCACTGAAACATGCTCAATTAAGTCTAAAGTTCTACCCTTTTACTGACCATTGTCTTTCTGGTAAGAAGAATGATTGACCAGTGGTTTCTTTTCATTGGCAAAGTACTGTCAGTACCATTGATAAGGGAGGGGGGGCGGGGGAGGGGTAGCTGATGTATAATTTTCACAGCTCCAGTTCTCTTTCATTGAGAAGTGTTTGAACACTGTCTTATTGTGCAAGATTGTGAGCCCCCCTCAGAGAATGAGCCTCTAGGTGTACTCAATTCACAACCTCGTACCCAGGGTCCTCTCTCTTCCTCTCTCGAGAAAGTACCCTGTTTTTGGCTGGTCACGTGGCACCCAAAATCTGGGTGCTAACAAGCATGTGCTACAGGGGAGGGGTAGTAAAGTGGAAGATTGTCACTAGTGTCAGAATGGTGGAAAGTACTGGGGGTGATGTAAGTTTTTTCAGGAATATTTGTGGTGATAAGAACTCCTTTTATAGACAACTATTTCTTCATTACATACGAACGTTCAACATCGAAGCAGTCCATGTTATTTTCGACTCAGAAAAACACATTTACAAGTCTCTGAATTACAAAACACTGTCGCTAACCATTGCCATAGTCAACGGAAGCCGGCACGAGTCACAACATAACAAATTTACAACAAGGAGAGCCGTCGGCTTTATGCTTTACGGAGCTCGAAATGAAATGGAGTGTCAAGGATTAGGAAGGACTACTTTATTTTTGGCATCTCCAAGGAGCAGCAGAATTTTCGGCAACCGTACACAAGACAGACAAATGGCGCGATGGTAAAATCAGGTTAAATATGCCACGCCAACCGACTGAAACCACCGTTCTTGTAAGAATTTGAAGGTAATTTGTTTTATTCCTGTCAAGTAGGCGAAATTGCTCTCACACCGCCGATTGACCAAAAAAAAATCTAACTTTTTTCACCACAAAACAGTGACATGACAAAATGAAAAATGTGCTAAACTAAATAACATTTATAATTAAGAGCTTTGTTGACAAGGAGGTTGTACTCTGGTCTGCAGGATTATACCTTTACATTGAAGCTTGCAGATAAAAATACACAAGTGCGGCATGGGCTTTTATTATCAGAATTTTACTTGCATTATCAGGCCAATAAATAAAATATATAGCAAACAAATGAGTGCGTGACATTTTGTTTGGGCAATACAAGCTGAGCTTCTTATCAAACGCCTTTGGCAAATTCAAAACAGATCGAGCCTACCGTAAAATATTTTGTTGATGGGAGATCTGCATTATTTGTGGTTCTGAAATGTCGCAGATAGTAGACTGTAGATTTTTTCAGCGTCCCTGTCTTTGAAAAAAAGTGAGCTAATGACTTCCATTCCTCTGTGTTCGTGCGAGTTTGAAAAGATTTGCATTCACTTTTCCCTTCGCTTCTTGAAGAAAAGCGAGTCCACCCTGGTGGGGAGCTGTTTGCTTAAGGGAGACACGTGACCAGCCGAAACCAGGGTACTTCCTCAAGGGAGGAAGAGAGAGGACCCTGGGAACGAGGTTGCTCAATTCACCCCTAATTTTTCCTTTTAGTCCTTCATTACTCTCTGCTGGTACTACAGCTACAGCTGTGTATATTGTGGACTCAAGTTGGCTACTTTAAAGAGTATATATTAAGCATCTATGGATTTCCCTTTTATGTATAAGAAGTTTTTGAGGTGATTGTGATCGGTGATGTACACCAATTACCATCTGTGCTATGGAGTTTGGAATCATTTTATAATTTCCAACACCTGCATTAATAAAAAAATTATAATTTATACAATCACCTACCTTTTGTGTCCTCTGACTGTACAGTATTCTTTTCTCAAACATAGATTGCACAAGACAGAACATGGAGATATTAGAAGCATTTTAGCTAATGGTCAGGTATGTCGCGAGGCCGGGACCTACAACTCTGACGTTTATTTCCAAGAGCACCTAGCATACAGGGCTCACTATTAAATCCTGTCTAGTTGTCTAGGACAAGTACTGTAGATTTTGTCCTTGGGTTAATACGATGAATGCAAACATGACTGGTGGGCAAGCCATCTGCCAAGCAAACAGCTGTAAGAAATTAGGCACCATACCCTTAGTAAGTACAACTCAAAGGTGGCTTCCACAAGAGACACACTAGTTTCTTTGACTTCTGTACATACATGCACGTCTCACAATTTGCATTTTAATGTGTTGAAACAATGCACAAGGTGCCAGTGCTATGAGCAAACTCCTCAACCAAACTTATCCTGTTTGTGCCACTTGTAGAAGGTACATTGTTAGGTGTGTTAATTATCTTTAAATATTGTGCGGCACACCCGCGTGCATGGTGATCAAAATTAAAGAACTCTAGAGAGTCTGCCTGTAAGTTGTGTCAATGTCTACCCACAGGTTTCCCACACTGACATTCAGCATTTGGACATCTTAGGTCATGGAAATGGTGGGACAGTGTATAGGTTTGTCATCAGTACTGTAATTCCACAGTTTGTATTTTTGAGCACATGGCAAAATTCATAAGTTATTCAACTACCATAAGTTATTCGACTTGTGAATTAGTTTATGTAAGGTTAGCCAGTCAGTCATTCATCTGATAACAGTGGATCATGATACAGCCTTGTACATGTACCAAAACTACGTACTGCGGTAAGGTGAATTACTGAGTACCAAAAGGAAGTAAAAAATGTTTGAGAACAAAGTCTTTTCCGAAGTTATGATTTGCTAATGGTCGTTTGAATATGAAGGACACAGGACAACTACCAAAACAAACAAACAGACAAACAAACAATCAAGAAAAACAAAACAGAACAAAATAAATAAAATAAAAATAAAATTCGTATCGGGTTATGTGATGCCAGGTCTTGATGTTCAAAAATTTCGTTAAAGTCACTAAGCACCTTTGTAGTCGGGAGCCCTTTATATGAGGCCATACAAAAAAGTGCCAATGTAGGTTGTTGTGGAAAAGACAAATATTAGGTCTTACAGTTAAAACATTTACAGCAACTGATCTTTTCTACAGGGCTTTACATACAAGGACAAACAGAATTATTGCAGTTAAGGTGAGCTTTTCTTTAAAAAACTACATGCAACTATTAGCTTTTGCACATTGTTGGCCTTACAGAAGAATAGCATGCTTTTGGATTTTTTTTTTTTCATTTATTGTGTAAAATGGGAAATCCAAGTCTGATTGCAGTAGCACCGTTGCATGATTGGTACTTCAAGCTCTAACTGATGAGAACTAACCTATCGTAAGGCTTATATGTACAGCTGTAGTTTGTACGATAATTTTTTAAGGATGAACAGTGTCTTGTCAGATGGCAACGGCGACGTAAATTATGGAAGAGTTTGCAAAGATTGCTTGAGACAAAATTTTGGCAAAAATTCAGGATATCTTGGCAAGATTTCTCGAGGATGGGCGAAAAAGTGAGGCAAGTTCGCATCTCTCAACGAAATTTCGCAGGAATTTTCGTTTAAACTTAGCAAAAATGTTTCCCTGCAAAACGACCACCTTACGTGTACATATCTGGAACTTGACGTATGGTTGCTCTAAGCTGTAAAATAATATTTAGCTTAGTATCGGTGGTTGTTTATAGGTGATTCCTTTAGACGTAACTCCAGCTGTGCAGAAACAGATTATATCAGAATTGGAAATACTTTTTCAGGTAAATTTGTGCAGTAACTTGCTAAATTATTACATGTGAGTAGTAGCAGCTGTGTACATGTTCTTACAACTGCATTGTTGCAAAAAAAAACATACCCTTTTATGCACATCCACACCTAAATCTTAATATAACAAAGTGTTATCAAAGCATAAATATATATGTAGCAAAGCCTGTCGCACGCGTCAAAACTTAGAAGAAAACATTCACAGGAGGCAACGTTTCCGAGTGGTTAGGGCGCCAGACTTGAAATCCGGAGGCCCCGAGTTCGAGTTCCGCTCTGAGCACCAGCTGGAGTTGTTTTACTTTAGACCAGAGTTCAGCTCCTCTGCCGCCCTTGTAAACAGGCAACTGGCCTGCCTCCCGCTAGTTGGGGTTCTTAACTCTGTTTATTTGGATTATTTGTTTCATTGTCCCTGAAAAGCCCCTTACGGGGAGTAACATGAGGAACTTAGGCCATGAAAAAAATTCGCAGCATGTATTCATTAAAAGCGATGTTTGACGCGAATCATTTCTGTCAGCAATGTAAAGCGTTATATCAACACGTGCGGTCGGCATGTGTCCGTGCAGTTATTTAACAGCGTGACATACATTAAGATTATGAGAAAAGCGATCACGTCGTAAAGCAAAAATTATTACAGGAAAGAACGAGCACAGTCAGCACAAGTGCGGGAATTTTAAGGTTAGTAAGTCTGATTTTCGGTTAACCTTCTTCTGGCTCTGTCGAATGCCAACAACAGAAAGGGTTTAAGTTGCACGATTTGTCACCATACGCCAGGAAACGAGACCCAAAACAGAACCAGAGAATTATTCAGTCTTGTCACGCCGTTTGTAATGATGTTCGTCGTTTCAGTTTTATGATATATTTCCTTTGCTGGACCGCCACCACAGTCCTTTGTGGCAATCAAAACCAGGTGATTTTAGTAGATTTTCCTGGGCAGGCTGTCAAAACAGAATCATAATTTTGTGTGAGAATTATCTGGCGGGAATTTATTATTTATTTACGTAAGCCTGCAAATTCTCCTCGATGCCTCTTAGAAAGATATTAATTTGCTTTACTAAGGTGCGTTGATTTGTATGTAAGTCGAGCAAAGAACCCGACATCGATCAGTTTTTTGACTAAGGCTATTGATTTTTATGTGAAGAAATGTATGTTAGAGGACGCATGGGACGTGGCGCTTTCATGACTCCGATTATAATTTATTCGAGCTACACTGGTATCATGTATTAACATTCCCCAGCTTTATTGAGTTTTCCTTTTGATATTTTACTTCCTGTATTTCAAGTATAGAAGGTTTTCAACCTAATTATTGTAGCGACATCTTGGGTAATACCAGGTTTTCTTCAAAACATGATATTGCATTTGTGTTTTGCGTGTAACACAATGCTGGCGGGAAATATGAGGTTTTGAAAATCGTTGCGTCTTAACGACGTGTCCGATCTACGATGCTATGGAATCGAGTCAAAAAGAGACAAGAGGCCTTTGGTAAGTAGCAATCATAATTACGATTTTGTACATACCTTGAGACGAAATATTAGTATCGCGTTCTTTATTCTGATTTCCTTAGATAATATGCTGTACCTGGAAACTTGATCGCTATCATTGCGCTTTAGCTTATTCAGTTTTCCTTGGGTAGAATATACCTGGAAGCGTTAAGTTTAACATCGTGCTTAATCTTATTCTGTCTTCCTTGGGTAGCATATACCTGGAAGAGGAATGTCTAACATCGCGCTTTAGCTTATTCTGTCTTCGTTGGGTTGCAAATACCTGGAAGTGGAATGCTTTACATCGCGCTTAAGCTTTATTCTGTCTTCCTTGGGTAGCAGATACCTGGAAGCGGAATGTCTAAAATTGCGCTTTAGCTTATTCTGTCTTCCTTGGGTAGCAGATACCTGGAAGCGGAATGTTGTCTAACGTTTTAGCTTATTCTGTCTTCCTTGGGTAGCAGATACCTGGAAGCGGAATGTCTAACATTGCGCTTTAACTTCTGTCTTCCCTGGGTAGCAGATATCTGGAAGCGGAATGTCTAACATCGCGCTTTAGCTTTATTCTGTCTTCCTTGGGTAGCAGATACCTGGAAGCGGAATGTCTAACATTGCGCTTTAGCTTATTCTGTCTTCCTTGGGTAGCAGATACCTGGAAGCGGAGTGTTGTCTAACGTTTTAGCTTATTCTGTCTTCCTAGGGTAGCAGATACCTGGAAGCAGAATGTCTAACATTGCGCTTTAACTTATTCTGTCTTCCCTGGGTAGCAGATATCTGGATGTGGAATGTCAAACATCGCGCTTTAGCTTTATTCTGTCTTCCTTGGGTAGCAGATACCTGGAAGCGGAATGTCTAACATTGCGCTTTAACTTCTGTCTTCCCTGGGTAGCAGATATCTGGAAGCGGAATGTCTAACATCGCGCTTTAGCTTTATTCTGTCTTCCTTGGGTAGCAGATACCTGGAAGCGGAATGTCTAACATTGCGCTTTAGCTTATTCTGTCTTCCTTGGGTAGCAGATACCTGGAAGCGGAGTGTTGTCTAACGTTTTAGCTTATTCTGTCTTCCTAGGGTAGCAGATACCTGGAAGCAGAATGTCTAACATTGCGCTTTAACTTATTCTGTCTTCCCTGGGTAGCAGATATCTGGATGTGGAATGTCAAACATCGCGCTTTAGCTTTATTCTGTCTTCCTTGGGTAGCAGATACCTGGAAGCGGAATGTCTAACATTGCGCTTTAGCTTATTCTGTCTTCCTTGGGTAGCAGATACCTGGAAGCGGAATGTTGTCTAACGTTTTAGCTTATTCTGTCTTCCTTGGGTAGCAGATACCTGGAAGCGGAATGTCTAACATTGCGCTTTAACTTATTCTGTCTTCCCTGGGTAGCAGATACCTGGAAGCGGAATGTGTAACATCGCACTTTGGCTTATTCTGTCGTTGCAGCAATCAAAAGCGATCGAGCGATAATAACTGGCTTAAATAGGCGATGTATTGTGTCATCTCGCCTAAGCCTTAGCTTGTAGTGTTTGGTGCTGGAGCAAGGCAAATAATACCCCAAAAAATTAAAATAACAGTTTTTCGACATCATGGCTCTGTCGTAATCATTATTACCAGCTCAGCCTATTAAATTAGTAAGCGTAGGATGCGATATTGTTCGCGCTCGTTTTTGCCTTCGCGAGGAAAAATACCGCCATTTACGCAGGATACTAAACAAAGTGACTGAGAAGCCAAATTATTTTTATCCGCAATGAATTGTAATAAACATCACTCAGCATTGTCATCTTTTACAGCACACAACTAATTGAAATAACACCTCATCCCATCTTCATGAAGCTACAAGGTGTCAAACCATGGCATTAAGTTACTTATGCAAATTAGCTGAGGGCACATTCAATGTGCCCTCAGCTAATTTGCATAATAGGTTTTGGGCGGCTGGAAGCTCGTCATGAATTAAGTAATAACAATAACTATCATTATTATTTCATGTACAGAGTAGAATTTTCAGACTATTAGCCGATATGCACTAACCATTGCGGGCAGATCACATTAAAAAACACACACACACACCATTTAAGCGTGTCAAATGATAAAACATTGTTGTGTAAACCCACTGTGTTCTTTGTACAATTAATGTGTTTACCAACTTTTTATATCATTAAAATTATATTTTCCTTTGATGCATTTTAGTGCTCATCGCCGTTTATTATTGAATTTTACGGGGCATTTTTTGTGGAAAATAGGTAGGTGCAACGTTATTGTGCTTCACTATTTCTAGGAAGTGGATTAATGTTTCAAAATTAAAATTTTGAAAAATTTTAGGAATACTGTTGCTTGTCATCTTAATATCGCCATTTTGGAGGGGCAACGTTAAGCAACATTAAATTTTTGCGAATTAACCCTTTAAGCCCCAAGAGTGACAAGCATCTTATTTCTCCTTGCGATACAGTAAGACTAGTTCATCAAATATACAGGTCGCGAGAATAAAGGAAGTGAACACCAGACATGAAATGTGTTGATATTTGATGAAATTCTCCCAACTAGTAACATAAGAAATATATGGAGAACAGTGAGGAGAATATACATGTGGATATTGGCGCTTAAAGGGTTAGGAGAATTTGTCAAAACGTTCTTGGACCCATCACGCGAAGCCTCTTGTTATGTTACGTTTACATCGCTGTTGTCGTCATCGTCATCTTTGTTATAGTTTCAATTGTTGCACGGTAAACCCAAGGTGGATGTTACCCAGTGCCCTGCATTGTACAATTTTGTTTTTGTCATTTTCCAATCCTTTCATATGCACAAGCGTGAAAATCTAAAGAAGTGAGAGTATAATATTTAATTTCATCCTTTTTTTTCAGAATTTCACTTTGTACAGAATATATGGATGGTATGATTACAGTTTTAGTGCTGTGGCCTTAATAGTATAGTCTTCATTGTTACCATAAGAATGTATAGACTGCCAGTGCTCTGGTCTGACGGACTCACAGACAGATGGACGGATGACAGAACATTCTGGCTCACTGACCGAGCGACCGATTGGCCGACCGACTGACTGAATGCATGGAAGGACGGACCAAATGACTGACTGACTGATCATGACTGACTGACTGACTGACTGACTGAATGACTGAATGACTGACTGACTGACTGACTGACTGAGTGACTGAATGACTGATGGCGAACGGACATACGCACAGAAGAACAGACTGCATGGATGGACGAGTCAAACGACTGACTGAGGGATTGCCTAAATGATGGATTAACAGAAGGACGGATGGACATTCAGTACAACTGGTACTGAATGAGTGCATGCTCAGATGAGTCAAACAACTATCTGGCTGACTGATTCACAGGCATTATCTTACTTAAATTAAATTTACTGTTAAGAGCCAGTGTCTGTAAATATCGAAAACCCGGCGCCAGTTGTGAAATTTTCAATTTCTTCATATTTTGCCTAAATAAACCCTTTAGTGAGTTGTTTTCGAAAATGCAATTAAAAGTTCCTAAAGCGCTTTAGTTTTTTCAAAATCGAGGAAAGTCTGAAAATCGCCATTTTGGCTTCCCGCCGCCATCAAAAAAAGGGTAAAATGGTGCATTTTCGTTTCGCTCGTACAGCTAAACGCGGTAATGTTTACCGATGTACTTTTAGCAAATCATAACACCATTCCTGCTCTTTCCAAAACTGTAGTTTATTTGGGAAAAGCTGTTAAATTTTATATCTTTCTAGCTGTTTTATCTACCCCGTTCTAAGCGCTTCAGCGGATAAACAAATTTTAGCTAATTTCTAAACCATAGAAAGCCCACTGGTACATTGAATTTCAAGCCGAAACTACGATGGTCGTTAAGCTTATACTTCATATTATGCTGTGTGAAAATGTCTTCCGCGGCCCGACAAAAGTGTCCCGTTGAGAGACGGAAACGATGAGTCAATTTTGGCAACGCGACCAATTTGTACTACAAACAAACGTCACTATAAATAAACCCAACATCAATCAAAAATCAGCTCAGAAAACCTTCTACAGTTCAATATCAGACATCAGACACATTGTAACTTAAAATACTTTTTATTTTGATGAAAAAACATCCTACCTTTGGGTATTCGTCGTAAAATAGATGCTAAAAGAAGAAAACAGGGGTCTATCTAGTTTTGCAGTGTTTTTTAATTTTTGCAGTACGATTTTTCACGATTATTTATCGGCAAATGCGTTCTTTGTCCCTAATAATCGTGAAAAGAGGGACTTTGTAGTTATTAATCGCGAAACGCGTGAATTGCGATTAATAATCGTGCATCTTACAGTTAATAATCGTAAACCCCACGATTATTAACTACGTCTGACAGATTCTACAGTTAATAATCGTACATTGCGCGATTATTAATCGCAAGTGACGGTCAATGTAGTTATTAATCGCAAGTTGCTGACCTTGGGCGAAAAGACCATTGAAAAACAAATTTGACTTTACCAGCCGCCATTGCGAAAGAAAATTCAAACCCAAGCAGAACTCTTCACGGGGCTTGTTGTAAAATAAAAACAACGAAAGTTGGTTCTTGAAGTGACAAAGTCTCCTCGCGTATTTAGTTTTACTTCGGTAAGTCGTTTAGAAATGGTATTTTCCTTTTCTTTCTCTTTTCGACGAAACACGACGCGAGCAAGATCGAAGAAGTCATGGATAAGAACAGCGCGTGACAGATGCATGCAGAGTGAGTGATTTAAAATTGTCAACTTCCAAACGACACTGAACTCTTCAAAATCTCCAATAAAGGAAATGAAAATAACTATTTCATCAATCGAAAGTTCAATTCATTTTTCACTCGAATATTTTTTTCGATATGACATTTTTTTAATGCGAACAATCACACGAACAAAACCATCGCGATCCGATGCAAAGCGAGCGATACAAAGAAAAATGATTAACCCTCATGAAACGGCACTCCTTCAACCACCTAAACACACAAGGAAATCAGATAACCATTGTACAAAAGATAAATTTATTTGCTTGGCCATTTCAACAACTTGACTTTGTTTGTTTTTCTTTTCATGTCAACAATCTGGCAACCATAATTTCAAACGCCGTGAAGCTGAAAGCCGTGCCTGAAATTCACAAATTGATCACGACGTAAACAAACCATTATAATAAGAAAACGCGTCGGAAATTTCGCAGTGGAAAGGAGTTTTATTAATCACTTTTGAATCCTTACATATTCTGATTAAACATAAAATAATTTTCCAGCGCAAACATTTCCATTCACGAGCGGAAAAACCGAAAGCCACAAAAAGGTCCAAGGGTTATTGACTACGCTTGTACTTAAGCTTACATAGTTGCAGTGGTTGCATTTTCAGGTTATGAAAAGTATTTTCAGGTTAGCAATGCAATAATTGTATAATAGCTTCGTTCTCCTTCTTTAAGTGACCATTCACATAACCACAACGGAAAAGAACACAACGGAAAAGAACTCTATTTATAGCCCTTCGGTATTCCTTTCGCTGCGAGTTGAAATTGAAATATGAGAACATGCCGTCTAATGATGTGATATGCAAATTTCATTGAGAATATTCGCTTAATACGTTTCGCTTTGTGTTTGCAAAAGCTGGTTTGGTGGAAGAGTGTTAAACTGTCTCCAAAAGAAACGTTTTATACGTGTAGCATGAACTCCAATCCAAAGGTAGTCGACGGGAACTCTGGAGTTCATGGCAGTGTCACACAACAGGCGGGGATTAGTCTCAGCCGCTACTGATCTGGTGAGGCTTCAGGAACTGAAAAGAAAGCTTACGTTTTCAAATTTTTCTTCGTAAATATTCCACCGAGCGAAACTGTTTCATGGATGTTCTTTTCAACCACGCACAATCCATTGCGTTGTCCGTTTTGATACAGCTTGCTTGCCTTTCCATGTTCTGATTTTTCCCGCGCAAAACGAAATTTGGCACCACTGACTCGGAGATTAGAGTGGTTGAAAAGTTATGACTTAAATTATGATGCATAAGTTCTCGATGTCTTAGCCGCTTAAAACAGATAGTTTAAAACGTTTTGTTAGTTTGTATACTTTTATTAAAGAACAAAAAAAACTTTTCGCCATTTTTGACGAAACAAATTTGACTCGTTTGCAGTTCATTTGCTTCGACGAGTGCGTGTTTGAACAATAAACCCACGAAACAGAAGAATAAATATTCGAGTGAAAATGAGTCGAACTTTCGAATGCTGAAGTAGTTATTTTCCTTTCCTGTATTGAAGGACTTGAAGAGCTCAGTTTATGTTTTTAGGTTGCCAATTTAATCCTCCACTTTGCATCTATCGCGCTGTTCTTATCCATGGCTTCTGAGATCACGCTCGTGTCGTCCTTCGCCGAAGAGAGAAAGAAAAGGAAAATACCACCATTAAGTGTAAACAAGTTACCGAAATAACACAAAACACGCGAGGAGACTTTGTCACTTTAAGAACCAACTTTCGTTGTTTTTATTTTACAACAAGCCTCATGAAGAGTTCTCTTTCTCGTGGTGGCAGCGGGTCAAGTCATTTTGGTTTTTCAATTCTCTTTTTGCCCACGGTCAGCAACTCGCGATTAATAACTACATCGACCGTCACTTGCGATTAATAATCGCTCAATGTACGATTATTAACTGTAGAATCTGTCAAACGTAGTTAATGTTCGTGGGGTTTACGATTATTAACTGTAAGATGTACGAACGACAAGAGAGCTGACATTGGCTTCGAAACGTAAGACGAAAAACGGAATGCTGAATATTGTGCGTGGTTGAAAAGAACATCCATGAAACAGTTTTGCTCGGTGGAATATTTACGAAGAAAAATTTGAAAACGTAAGCTTTCTTTTCAGTTCCTGAAGCCTCACCAGATCAGTAGCGGCTGAGACTAATCCCCGCCTGTTGTGTGACACTGCCATGAACTCCAGAGTTCCCGTCGACTACATGTACCTTTGGATTGGAGTTCATGCTATAAAACGTTTCTCTTGGAGACAGTTTAACACTCTTCCACCAAACCAGCTTTTTGCAAACACAAAGCAAAACGTATTAAGCGAATATTCTCAATGAAATTTGCATATCACATCATTAGACGGCATGTTCTCATATTTCAATTTCAACTCGCGGCGAAAGGAATACCGAAGGGCTATAAATAGAGTTCTTTTCCGTTGTGTTCTTTTCCGTTGTGGTTATGTGAACGGTCACTTAAAGAAGGAGAACGAAGCTATTATACAATTATTGCATTGCTAACCTGAAAATGCAACCACTGCAGCTATATAAGCTTAAGTACAAGCGTAGTTAATAACCCTTGGACCTTTTTGTGGCTTTCGGTTTTTCCGCTCGTGAATGGAAATGTTTGCGCTGGAAAATTATTTTATGTTCAATCAGAATATGTAAGGATTCAAAAGTGATTAATAAAACTCCTTTCCACTGCGAAATTTCCGACGCGTTTTCTTATTATAATGGTTTGTTTACGTCGTGATCAATTTGTGAATTTCAGGCACGGCTTTCAGCTTCACGGCGTTTGAAATTATGGTTGCCAGATTGTTGACATGAAAAGAAAAACAAACAAAGTCAAGTTGTTGAAATGGCCAAGCAAATAAATTTATCTTTTGTATAATGGTTATCTGATTTCCTTGTGTTTAGGTGGTTGAAGGAGTGCCGTTTCATGAGGGTTAATCATTTTTCTTTGTATCGCTCGCTTTGCATCGGATCGCGATGGTTTTGTTCGTGTGATTGTTCGCATTAAAAAAATGTCATATCGAAAAAAATATTCGAGTGAAAAATGAATTGAACTTTCGATTGATGAAATAGTTATTTTCATTTCCTTTATTGGAGATTTTGAAGAGTTCAGTGTCGTTTGGAAGTTGACAATTTTAAATCACTCACTCTGCATGCATCTGTCACGCGCTGTTCTTATCCATGACTTCTTCGATCTTGCTCGCGTCGTCCTTCGTCGAAGAGAGAAAGAAAAGGAAAATACCATTTCTAAACGACTTACCGAAGTAAAACTAAATACGCGAGGAGACTTTGTCACTTCAAGAACCAACTTTCGTTGTTTTTATTTTACAACAAGCCCCGTGAAGAGTTCTGCTTGGGTTTGAATTTTCTTTCGCAATGGCGGCTGGTAAAGTCAAATTTGTTTTTCAATGGTCTTTTCGCCCAAGGTCAGCAACTTGCGATTAATAACTACATTGACCGTCACTTGCGATTAATAATCGCGCAATGTACGATTATTAACTGTAGAATCTGTCAGACGTAGTTAATAATCGTGGGGTTTACGATTATTAACTGTAAGATGCACGATTATTAATCGCAATTCACGCGTTTCGCGATTAATAACTACAAAGTACCTCTTTTCACGATTATTAGGGACAAAGAACGCATTTGCCGATAAATAATCGTGAAAAATCGTACTGCAAAAATTAAAAAACACTGCAAAACTAGATAGACCCCTGTTAGAAGCTTTCATTCTAGCTTTCGTTATCCGACACCGAATAAATTACATCTCAACCACAGGTCGAAAAGTCAATGCAATCATCTGTTCGTCACACAAGGGTCGTATTTGTGTATTTCCCTCCTTGTACTGCAATATAACATGTTTTATAGTAAGGAAATTAACTTATTATCTTGAAAAGTTAACATTTCTGGTACTTTAAGCGTTCTTAAAAACAAACATCTGTTTCCATTCCCTTACATTTGCGTGACAAGAATTCGCTTGCTGCTAAAGCGGCAAACTGTATCGAAAAGATAAAATGCAGTTTTAAATAGATTAAAACTGCTCATCGTAGGGAATTTATTGCAGAATTTGCGTTGACTAGTTACTGGCAGCGAGGAGGACTTAAAGTCCTAAAAATAAAACAGTGACAGACTAGTGAAAGCCAGTCATTTGAAATTAATTTCCAGGCAGTCTGTCCAACTGAAATACTCTTGTTCTGAGAAAACACAACAAAGTCTAACATGGTTAAACTTACCAAGGTGGTTGAAGGATGATCAACTTGACTGTTAGTATTCTGGTAAAATAATAGGAATGTTTCTCGCCTAGCTAGTACTAAAAGTTTTAAGACGGCCATGTCAAAGAGCCTGTCGTGACAAAATTTGTTTTAGCGTGATTGGGGATTGGGGCGAACGCCGGGGAGTGGGTGGGGGTAAGGGGACGGTAGGGCTTTCGGAGAGAAAAGTATGCAGGTGTTACACATGCCGGCCCATGGCATGAGCTTTAGAAATCAATCTTGCAGTGTTATTGTGTGGTCTTGTTAAATTTACTCCACAGAGCAACTACAACAATCTACTAATTCTTGAAGAAGAGAAATGTAGGGTACATTCCTCCGTACTGGCGGGGTTGGTGCTTGAAGTTCCAAGGCAACCCCACCTTTAACTTTTCTATTTCCTCAAGAGAAAATAAGGAAACAGAGAGGGACACTGAGGGCGTTGGTTGGGATATGTCAATTCCACAAAAGTTATTTATAGACTGGCTTTTCAACGGGTCTGTTTCCCGAAACATCCGCATAAATACCATTTCCCTTGTTTTTCGAAGTCGTTTTCATCGACAAAACGTAACACCACTTGGTCCGCCATTACAAACAATATTTTGAATGGAGCTTCAAACGCCAGATTGAGGGTGCCTTTATGCGGACGTCCGGAAAACAGACTTCCGTTCCAAATGGCCATCTAAAAATAACTTTACCGAACTTGACAAATCCCAAAGCCTAGAATGACAGTGTCCCTCTCTGCTCCCCTATTTTCTCTTGATTTCCTGCTTTAAACTAAGGCACACAGATCGTACTGATCTACAACAATAGGGTGGGTGATATGAGGTTAGGAAAGCACGGTGTCTCTGGCTGTAGAGAAGTTCACTTGCTCTTCTACGGCAAGCAAATCTTGCTCCGTCACCTGCACCTTTTGCTGACACGCTTTCGCTGCCAAACGAGAGAAGAAGGATGAAATTTGCTGGGCAAACAACCTCTCACCATTTGGGCCCTAGAGCTCGACGCATGCCTTTGGCGACAACATCAGGGTCTAGTTTCTTCCCGGTGCCTTGACCGATGTCAAACTTTGCTTTAAGGTAAGACGTAGGTAAAACGTTGCCTGACTTTGAATTTATTATTCCTTGGAATAATCAATTGCACAATTTCGAGTTTGGCGATGGGGAACTAAATGTGGTATGGTGAGCATATGGCATTGTTTCAGCAAAGCGTTTTGTGATGGACAAAAATACAGGTCAGTCGCTTTACGTTTGTTATTTTATGATTTTAGAAAAGTAGTATGTTGGTATTAAAGGGCTCTATAACTGTTTTATTTACGAGAAAACGAATTTTGAGATGAAATTTCATACAGAAACGTCTTTATAAATTCAAAGTCAAGCAACGTTTTATCCTAGGGTGTACAAGGGAAGGGGCCCTGGATGGCACTCCAATGACATTTCAATTATTATTGTTATTTAAATTACTTATTCTTTACCATTGGTACAGTAATTTAACCCAAAGTTGTTATTTTATCTTAGATGTAAACTAAAGTTGGTTCTCCGCTCCGTTTTCAAACGGTCATTTTAAAACGATATCCACGGTCAGGCAGCCTAGGCAATCCAGCACAGAAACAATCGATGTTCCTCAAGTTCGTAGGGCTCCTGCTTTGCCCAGTACTGGAGATTTCTTCTCGTGTCCACAAGAGGGCTGTGTACGTGTGTTCCAACGACTCTACTATTGAACGGTACCTTTCCCTGGAAGCCTGCGAGCTGTCCCCTGAAATGTATTGCATCTTAGACCTTGCAAAACAGGAGTACGCCTCTCACCTTCAGGAAGGTACAGGCCTTGTGCCTTCGTTACAAGTCCCAGCCTCGTATGTGTCAGCCGACAACGACCAAGGCTACAAGGACGACTGGACCTGAGGCTGAAAGATTTAGGGACGCGCAGAAGTCTTAACTGGCACCGGGAAGAAAGTAGACCCCGATGCTGCGCCAAAGAAATGCGTCGAGCTCGCGGTCCAAATGGTGAGAAGCTGTTTGCCGTAACGGAAATTCTATCCGCCCAGCAAATTTCATCCTTCTCTCGTTTGGCAGCAAAAGGTTGTCAGCAAGAAGTGCAGGTGACGGAGCAAGATGTTCTCGCGGTAGAAGAGCAAGTTAACTTCTCTACACCCAGAGACATCTTCCCTCATATCACCCACCCTATTGTTGTCGATCAGTACTATCTGTGTGCCTTAGTTAAAAGCAAGGAAATATAAAAGCTAAAGGTGGGGTTGCCTTGGAACTTCAAGCACCAACCCCGCCAGTACGGAGGAATGTGCCCTACATTTCTCTTCTTCAAGAATTAGTAGATTGTTGTAGTTGCTCTGTGGAGTAAATTTAACAAGACCGCACAATAACACTGCAAGATTGATTTCTAAAGCTCTTGCCGTGGGCCAAAAAACAAATATTACCGCAACAGGAAGGGTTTTACGAAAGAGAAATGATTTTATACAAATTATTTCTTACTTTCGATTCAGGTTACAGTAAAACAATTAGTCTGACAGAGTATATGAGTAGTATGGGTGGACGGTCTGGCCAATTGTATCGAAAAGGCCTACCCCCCCTAACTTTTTGAACCAATAGGGGACTAGTGCCATTCCTTTTTATCATGTGATCACGGTCAAGTGATGGGACCAATGAGAGACGGGGTCAAAGGTCATTGTAAGAGGAAGGGGGTCACGTGATTTGGGTCATGTGATGGGTCACGTGGTTTGGAGGAAAACCGCTGACCAAGGTAGGGAATTGAAAAGAAAAAAACCAGATTGATTCTTTTCAGTTTTTTAATAACAACAACAACAACCAGTTACATCCAGTTACACGGAGCAATGAGTTTTTTATCGTTTTTTCTTTTTCTTTCGTGTGGCAGCTTGTAATCCTTTTTTGACGCCATAACCGGCGGCTCCACCGACAGCTCCTAAAGCGGCGGCTTTACTGGCAGCGACCAAAGCGGGAATAAGAGCGGCCAAAGCGAAGACACCACCTCGTTGGATAGGGCTGGATAAGTTAGGTCCATAGAAACGTTGCATTCGACGTCGCGGTGCGTTGGGCATAGTGAGGATACCTCCTCGTTGTCGTTTTCGTTTCGCCATGATAATGATGTGGTGAGTGAAAAAGTGTATTTATATATTTTTTCTAGGGGTTGAGTTTTGCGTCAGGACACATTCCGCAACAAGTTTCGTCTGGTCGGGGGATGCATCCAGCAGAGAGGCAACTTTGACAGGGTTCATATTTCCAGGTGGTATCTAAGACTTGTCCACAAATGTTGCAGGGATCTCGAATATCCTCTCGCTTGCACCAATGTAGGGAAGGGAAATCGATGCCAGGAAGATCTTGAGAGGAGGTTTTGGGTGGTTTAGTGAGATTAGAATCGAGATGATGGAACCATCGATCGAGTGCACGTTGTTGGACTTGGAGGTCTTGATTTTTTTCTTTGTAATCCCCAGGGTAATAGCAACCTGGATGAAAGTGTCCTTTGCACCAGGCTTTGACAAAAGCGTGCGTGTCGATGGAGACTTTGGGGGAATTGTTACAGAGAAGAAGTCCTTCGGTGTTCCGCCGTTGTTCGAGGATGGCATCGATGTTGAGTGGGATGAAATGTTGGTAGACGGTGCATGGCAAGGCGGGATTTTCTTGATGATAGCGCGAATGAGCTAAGATGACTTCTCCTTTGTATTTTTTCTTGCCGATGTTTTCAGTGGGATGATAATTGAGTGGTATTTCTTCGAGGAGTAGTTGAATTTTGCTACCGAGATTGAGATTGCGTATAATGCGTCGCACTTCATTGGCTAGGTCCTCCATGGGTTGGGCCGTAGTAGGAAATGAAGGGAGGTGACGAGGTGCGTTGACTTTTTCTAGAGAGTTGAAGGGTGATGACAGTGTTTCCTTGTTTGAAGGGTGCTGGTTGACCATTGGCTGTTTGAATGTCAATATCGATGGTGTCAAAGATGTTTTTGCGCAGGGGAAAATACATGAGTTGAGTGGGGTTGGGAAAAACCGCGGGTCAGGTGGAGGGAGAAAATGTAGGCGCAGATAAGAAAAAACGAGATATTTTTTGGTGGGTAAAAAATAGGTTTTAATTAACAAGACTTGAATGGTATTTACATTGTGTTACTTAAACTGTTGGGTGAAAGCTTCTTCTTCTTCTTTGTCGTGTGAGAGAATGGGTTTGACGTGTTCTGTGATTTGGTCCAAGTTATGCTGGAGAACACTTTCTCGCAGTTTGTTGACTTTCTGGCGTCGTTCTAGTCTCTTTTCTAGGATGTAGTCCATATATTTGTTTTTGTTGGTAGGCTGATAGATTTGTCCGGCGAGTTCTAGCGGAAAGACAATGGTGTTGGTTCTGTCAATGATGGCTAGATTGTCCAAGTCTTTTTGGATTTGCTGTTTGAGTTGACTGTGATCATCGTTGATGACGATGGAGGAAGCTTCTTGTTGGACTTTGTCTTTGTAATGTTCAGCAATATCTTCGAGGTCGAAACCTGCGTCGAGTCCTCGTTTAACAAGTTCCAACATATAGTCTTTGGCACTGTTGAAGGTTTTGGCGTCTAGATCTTTGTAGTAGTCCATGTTAAGGGTGGTTGTGACGTTCTTTGCGACGAAGATGAATGGAATGAAGGTTGGCTTTGAGTTGTTGTCTTTTTATAGTAAAAGGTGTGACGTGATCGCTCCTGTCATCGATCAGAGGTGACGTTTTCATGATGGAGGGAGATTGATTGTATTTGTATTTGAAAATGACAACGTATTCTTGAAAGTGAACTTGTTTTAGTGGAGGATGGGTTTCCATTGCGTATTCATCGATGCCGATGGCTCCTCCACTGTAGATGTGGTGGTCACTTGTGGGCATGACGAACTGGAGGAGGATTGGAGGTTGTCTAGTTTTTGTAGATGATGCGAGCAGCTTGCGCAAAGTTCAATGTCTTGTTCTATCTCAAAAGTAGATCGACAGCTTTTACACCATAGTTGTTGTTGAAGTTGAAAGTAATGATGGTATAGTTGATGGTATTTGATTTGCCAGTGATGTATAGTATCTTGTAAGTCGTCAATTTGGCGATTGGCTGTTTGAAGTGAAGTGATGAGAGCGGGCAAATTCATGACTGGTGTGATCCGTATGGAATGTGTTGTTTATATCCATAAGAATCTTGTGGGCTAGCCGGTTCTCGCATGGTGATGTGCGTCACATCCAACTGCAAACTGTCGTCGACTTCAAAGTTCTCATTTGAGTTCAACATTTTACTAATCTGATGCAAAATGCGGCGGGCCCCGGATAAGGGGTCTCGCCAATCGCCGACAGTTACATTGGCTGAGGTGTGGGCCGATTGAAGTCGGTTGGAAGATAAATAAATTTGAATTCTGTCATGGTCTGGCATGGACTCGGTGAGATCTTCGATAACGTCAGCCAATCCTTCTTCAAACGCGCACACAATATTGCCATGCCCTTCTGGAAAACTCTCTGGCGGGTTTTCCACGCGTAAGTGATAGCTTGTACGTGTGATTCCATAGCGCTTGGCTTGACGTTCTCGGAATTTAACACGTCGAAATTGATAATGTCCTCGTCGACCCAGGGCGCCGCGTTGTTGTTCCCATCTTTCCATATACTCATTAAGATCATCGTCGGACTCGGTGTTACTTGCCATGCTAACAAAAAAATGATGCGTTGAAAAGATAGAGAGGTGAGTTAAATAGATTTTTTTAATGTTCAATGGACGGTCCCCACCATTGTTTTTGACAGCCAGTTGTAATCCGCCATAACTACCAGGATTTTTGGGATCGTAATAAGCTTTCAACACTTTACGTTCCAAACGTTACTGCCGTTTGCCCATAACGCCAAACGACATCCAATACACAGCATGCTAACCTACTCAGCAACATGGAGAGTAAGGTTTTATAGGTAGGAATCACATGACTCATGGTATTAAATACCCATTCTCGAAGCTCACGATAATCCTGCGTGGGTAAATAATGACGCATGCCTTCCATGTAAGCAATAAAATAAGGGGTAAAATCGTGACCCTCTTGTCCTTTTTCTGCCAGGAGGTCTAACAACACTTGACGAGGATCGGCCGTTTTTTCCAAATCATCAAAACGATCGGCCGAAACACCTGCACTTCGCATCACTAAGTGCCAAAGGCATTCTTTCGTGACACGCGTCAAGGCCATCACCAAAAGACAAGCTCGAAACAGCAACATCTTTTTTATAGATGACTTGATTGACAGCTCGTCTCCTTTATATACAGCTGATTCTTTTGTTTTTCTCGTCACTTTTTTTGGCCAGATCAATGAAGAGATGCTTTCGTGCATGGACTCGTGTTTTTGGAAAAAGCAAAAAGAAACAAGTCCCTAAAATGGAGTCCCCTTTTACAGCCACAGGCAATATCGATTATGGCACACGTTTTTATCAAGAGGTGGTGGAGTGTCAATGGAAACGATGTTGGATCGTGGCCATTCTCAAATACATTCATCGTCACGTGCACGATCTAGAACCACCTGTTCAACCCATTTACAGCGAAGAAGCCTTACTTCATATGTGTCATATTAATGAGGCCATCAAAGAAGGGTTACGTCATCTGTCTTTGGATTTGGTGTATCAATCGTGGCGCAATCTACTGACCCAATATCACATGGATGTCCCATGTTGGCAACCTAACGACATCGAATTCATCATGCACATCACGAGCCCCGACATCGTGACAGAACAAATTTTAGAAGAAATCGTGTCTTTTCGACGCCAATTTAGTACGTTCACCTATGAACTTTTGGGTTTCACCCATGAAGACGTGGATAACATTTTTGGGTGGTCACGTGCAACCTTACGTCAACGTGAATGGGTGGGCATCGACATACCCGATGGACCTGAACGTTGACCCCTATTTTTTGTCTCCACCAATCCTAGCTAAGATCACGTCAACATCACGTCATCATCGCCTATAAAATAGCGTGTTCTTTTTTCATTCTTTCTCTCTTCAATTCACCATGGCCACGAAGAGACCTTTGCAACAACTCGAAGAGATGGTCACTGCTTTACCCCCTGCACCCACGGAGAAAAAGTCCAAAAAAGAGAGAAAACTTAAAGTCAAAAAACCACCCCAAGTGGATCCTTCTTCACCACCACCAGTACCGTCAACACCTACAACGACCACATTGTCAGCACCACCAGTACCGCCGCCGCCACCACCACCACCACTCATCAATATGGATGACTTATTCAATGGTGACAATATTCTCAATTTGTTAAATCCGCCTGCTGCTAGTTATCAAGTACAACTACCGCCTATGGAACAAGCTTGTCAATCCGTTGTCTGTCCTATGCATCAAACAGACCTAACTTGCTTTCAAGCCCAAACCACAGGAGACACTTACATCAAATGCCAAGAAAAGAAATGTGGCCTCTTTTGTCATCAAGATCAAATCGCCACTTATCTCAAGATCATTAATGAAAAACTCCATCCTGATTATCTCAAAAGATCCCTGGTGTGTGACTGTGAAGAACCCGTGGTCTTACGAATCAGCCGATCCCAAGCCAACCCCAACCGCCCTTATTTCACATGCAAAGAAACACCCGAGGATCGATGTCCTTTCTTTCAGTGGGCCGACAAACCCTTGAAACCCAAGAACCGAAAAAAACAAAGACAAGACATATCTTCTTCCAAGTTCTCATTAAAAAAAATATCAGAAACGTAACAAGCGTCTTACGGATGACATGCTGATCTCCACTCACTCGAAACGATTCCACTCCTCCTGTTGTGGAGAACATGTATTTTAATTTTTCAACAATAACAGTAGTAGTAGTCATGGCAACTTGTCTACAAAATTGTTTGTGCACTTGTTTACAATAAAAAACCAAGTTTTGAAACGCGATGCAGGAGTGACGGGTTTTTTATACTTTTTTCTGGGCAGGGTAGAGAGACACAATAATAAAATATTTTTTCTAATATCTTTGGGGGGTCGCCCACACCTATAAAAATCCGTCTCCAGTCCCTTTCGTTCATTTTCCCCTTAGACGCAGTTGAGACCAGACGTGTAGGATGGCGCTCCGTGGCAAGGAAGAGCTTCAGTTCCAACAGTTGTTGAATAATTTGGGGTACAATTTGTTACAGTTTAGTAATCGCATGACCGACCTGATCGTGGCCGGTTCCCCTGAATTAAGTCTGATCGCTCGAACTCAGTTGATGACGTCCCTAGGACTCTTATCGATGAAAACCATGGAATTGTGTCAAGCGTGGGATCAATTTGAATACGCTTACAAGAGCACTGGGATCCCTTGGCCGCATGATTTTGATGTGGCTTTTCCCAAGAAACATGCTGAAGAAGACGACCCAAAAAAAAGAGGGGTGAAGGAACCCAAACCCAAGAAAACCAAATGAAAACACACAGGAGACACGGTGGTACCACCATCCCCCGCTCTAGACCCCTCGCTGGATCCCTCACTGGACCCCTTGACGGAATCCAAAAAAGACATTTAAGAAAGATGCTACCCAGCTTTCCCAAAAGAAGAAGCATGGCCTCTCGGACCCCTGTGTCCCTGTTAGAGGGTACCCATTTGGACACCGCAGCGGTGGAACCTGACCTCTTGTACGAATTAGATGCCTTGTACGCCTTCTATCATTCTCAATGGTGGTGTTACCGTCAAAGGTACAGTACCGCCCGAAACTATTTACCCATTAGCACGCGGTGAAACCTTGTCCTTGCCGCGCGGTTGTGCCGCGAACTCACCGCGGTACCGCGGTAAGCTCAACCTCGTCTTGGACGAACGTGACCGAACGCCGCGGTAAGTGACACGCAGTATACCGCGGTGAAGAAACAATAGTTACTGATTAGTAGTTTCACCCCATTGTTTACCTGAAGCTGTGAAAAGTAATTCATGTAAGTTCGTGGTTAACAATATCGCTCGACCGAACGTTTTGTGTTTAAAACTTTGAAAATCGATAGATGCGAGCTTTAAATAAAAAAAGCGAACGGAAAACAAAGCTCGTATGAAGTGAATGATAGTGTTCTTTTATAGAAGTATAAATGTTTTAAGTTCAACATTTTTTACCCCGCACGGGTGAAATTACAAAGTTATGCACGTGTATGAAGCAAATGCGACGCATATCGGGCTATCAATTCTAAACTGAGAATGGTGTGTTCATTTCTAATTTATGTTTATATTCACGGATCAACAGTTAAGAACACTTTATCAATTCGCTTTTTCCGACGGCTTAATGTGCACTGTCGCTCAACCAAAGAAAACTTAATTCGCAAGAACATATGGTTGTAAACAGTTCAAAAGTTTTCAAAGCCTTGCTAAACAGTTTAAATTTGCGTTTAACTTAAGGCCCATTTACCTTTTGCGTTTAACTTAAGGCCCAATTTTTGTCGCGCCGAAGTTGCACAAGTTTCGAGTGGGCTCGAATCGCGACGATTTTATCGCCGCCAGTTCATACGCGTGCAAACTCGCGGCGATTTCATGGCGATTTTATCGCCGCGATCCGCGACAAAAATTTTCATTGAGTTGTTCGACAAAAATCGTCTGTGAATACGGGTCTTAAAAACACCTTTTAGCTGTGTTTAAATTGAGATAACAGAAAAATCGCATGCAGGCAGCCGATAATTAACTGCATCCCTTTCTCTTGACGGGCTAAAAAGTTCCGTAGCTTTTGCTGCGTCGCCGCTGATTAAAAAGCCAAAATGGAAAAGTGAACACCGCGATACAAAATTGATTAGCGACGCTAAAAAGACTTTTTTTTAATAAACGAAAGCCGCTTCGAGGCAAGTCTCCTAAAGGCAGATCTCGTTTGTAGCAACTGTAGTACTTCGCGACAGTTTTCCTGTTCACTTTCAATCCTTCAGCGGACAATTCCTGAACAGCTTTCGAAATCTTAACATTTGATCTATAAAACGACAGCAATCTCAGACGAACATACTCCGACGTTCGACACATATTTAAAATCCTTCTTTCAAATAATTATTCGAAACGAAAGTGAACGTGAACGCTGATCGATTTCGATCAAATGTCACTCTGAATGTCACTTGAGTGTGTAAACAAGTCCGCATGGTGCATCACACGTGTTCAGGTGATTAAAAACGTGATTTTGCACGTGACACGAGATCCGACGCGTGAGTAAAGTCGCTTTGTTGTCAACAGAAGTGTTATGTTTGGAATTAACTGGCGCTTTCTCGTCTTTCTCTGGGTTTGGATGAACGTTTATTTTGTGGAACTTATTATTTAAGAATTTCGTTTTACAAAGTGTATTTGAACAATAAATTCGCCTGTCAAAATGCTCAACGATGCAAATGCTATTCTTTTTGAACACGATCGCGACGGCGCCACAGCCGAGTGTCAAATCACGGCGTTTTTAAACACTGACAACTTAACTGTTCTTGTGTCGTATTCTTTTCGAAAGCTAAGCTTTATAATAAATACCACTTACTCGATATTAATGATGATTTATTTTTACTGATAATCAACAACGCTTCTCTTGAAGCATGAAGCGGCGGTTTCTCGTGAGATGAGTGACGTATCATCGAAGCGTGAAATCTTGCCTGTTGTTCTTAATGAACTCTAAACAAAAGGTTCGTAAGCCTATTCAACTCTACCGCGTCTTACCGATTACCGCGGTATTGCTTGCCGCAAAAAACCCCGGTAAAACCGGCGATTTTTCGCGGCACGCCGCGTCTATGCCGAGGTGAGAACGGAGTATCAATCTGCAGTTTGACCGAGGTAAAACCGCGGCAAATGGGTAAGTAGTTTCGGGCGGTACTGTATTTTCATTTCAAGTGGCTTCACGCTTCCTTGAACGCCTTGGCCCTGGTGGTGACTGCCGTCGGGATGGTGGTCGGTTCCCTCATGGAGGACAGTTTATGGGTGACTTGTTTGGCCGCCTTGGGTGTGGCTCTCAAAGGATGGAACGATTTTAAAAAATATCCCATCAAAATGGACATGTGTCATTTTGCTTTCACCACCTATGCCAAGACCTTGACTGAACTACGCAATTACGTGCGAGGTCTTCCGTTTGACGAAGATACCTTTTTGGTCAAGATGCAAACCTTGGACGACACCATCACTGACTTTGCACCACCTGTACCTGATGCCTATACTCAAAAGTATCGCACGCGTTTCAAGCACGTGCCAGTGGCCGGTGACAGTGTGGATCTTCGTGCCCCACCCCGTTTGAACACCACCCGTGTATCGTTGTTAGAGAAGAAACAAGCTTATAAAAAACCATGACTTTGCATTAAAAAACCATAATTTTGTCATTGAAAATCTGTGTCATGAAAGTGTCGTCTCCGTCCTCGTTGGAATACTTGTATCTAGGGGACGACAGTCCCTACGCCCTCAGTGGGAACACCCAATCCCTCTTGGAGGCCGGTCGTTCCCTGGGCATTCCCCAGCCAACCACGTTACGCTATTTGCAAGGCGAACCGACTTACACATTACATCGCCCACGCCGCGTACGGTTTCCACATTCCAAAACGGTGGTCGATCCTAATTTGGATAGCACCTGGCAAGCGGATTTGGTGGAAATGCAAGATCGGCAATTGATTGCAGCCAACAAACGTACCCGTTATTTGTTAACGGTGATCGATGTCTTGTCGAAGTACGCTTGGGTGGTCGCCTTAAAAAGTAAACGAGGTACAGCCGTCCGGGATGCCTTGCAGTACGTGTTACAAACCCACCCAGATCGTCGTCCGACCTACTTACAAACCGATCAAGGGAAAGAATTTTACAATAAACATGTGCAACAATTGTTAGACGACTATGACATTCAGCATTATTCGACTCGAGGGGAGCCCAAAGCAGCGGTGGTCGAACGCTTTAATCGCACGTTGAAGGAGTTCACTTACAAGTACATGACGGCTCACAACACCCCCAAGTACCTGGAAGCTTTGCCAGACCTGCTGGAACGCTACAACACCAGGATTCATTCCGCCACCCAGATGGCTCCCGCCGATGTCACTCCAGACAACGCATCGGTGATTTGGCGTCGTCTGTACAAACCCACGGTCCCTCTGACCCCTTATCAATTTCGAGTGGGAGATTTTGTACGTACTTCCAAACAGGTCAAGCGCGGTGCCTTTGGACCTCAGAGTTATCGCGGGACGTTTAGTCAAGACGTGTACGTGGTGAGCGCGCGTCATCGTTCCCTGTACGACGGTGTGAATTATTACAAGTTGAAAACATGGCAAGAGGAAAAAGTGCCCGGTCGTTTTTACGAACCGCAACTGCAAAAAGTACAACCTTGGACCAACCATTGGCGTGTCAAGAAAAAGCTTAAATACAAGGGACGGGGTCCCTCGCGTCAAGTGTTGGTGAATTGGCAAGGAGTGGCTCCCAGTTATCGTTCGTGGATTCCCACCCGAGCGTTGAAACAGTATGAGTGAAACCCACCCACGTGATTTTGTCTTGTACTTGAACAGTGCTGACCAAGGCACGCATCCTTTGGAACCGGGGGTGACCACCGTACGAGCCGCGTTTCGTCAAGAACTCGAAAGACCTCTAACGTTACGTGAAGATTGGAAAGTGGCTCTCTTGAGTCTCGTTTACACCCATTCCTATGGCAATGCCGTTCTTAAATCCCCACAAGATTTTCACTACGATGTCATGGATTTGTCTCAAGTGGGTCCCCCTCTACGGACCTTACAATTGTCTCCTCACAAACACTTTACGCATGTAGGCCACGTCTTGGAAGATTTGGTCGAACAACTCAAGGTACCCGTCATTCCCACGTTGTCCGGAGGCAAGTATCATTATGGACAACTACATCTGGATTCGCCCGGCACCACCGACATGAACTTTCCCACCAACCCGAAACTGGATTATTTTCGCCGCGACCTTGTCGATACGTATCTCGCCACCCATGGTTTTGGGAGTTTACCGACCACGTTTCCACGAATCAAACAATACATCAATGACGCCACGTTGACACTGATGGGGGCCGATAAAGTCAAGTATATCTGGACACTCCTGGATAGCCCCACTCGGCCTACCACCCATTATGCCATCGAAATGTGGTCCCAAGGGTATTACGACTTGGGGGAATCGTTGGCTCTGTTCATGGGATTTCTCGAACCGGATCCCACCCGTCCTGGTCAAACCCGCATCGTGGCTCACAACACCGTCTATGCTGACACGGGTGCTGGGACGTGAGGCAATTGGGTGGTCTCGCGTTTAGATTTGGATCATGTGGGGATCATCCAGCAAGATTTTCAGTTAGGAGGCGTTCGTATTCATCTCAACATTGCCATCGAACGACTTCAGCACATGTTCGAAAGAAAAGCGGTCTTTGAAATGGGTGCCTGGATTCAAGACCCCAGCCCCTTTACTCCTCACATGCGAGGGGCATCGCCCCTCGTGTTGGTGAGCCTGGAACCGGGCCGGTGGGGATTGCAAGCGGCCCCTCTCAAGAGCGCGCGCTTTGCGCACGATTTAGACAAAGTGGTGGGGGCCTCGTCGGTGACGGGGCGGCTGCAACTCTTACCCAACTTGCAGACCCCGTTAGGCAACGACATTGTCTTGTCGAACGTGGATTTCAGTAAATGTTATGCGGAACTGGATATTGTGGAATTAAGTGTCACAGGAGGTCGACAACGTCACGTCTTGGGGACCGTCCCCTTACCCAGTCAGACCTATGGACAAATGTGTGTGTACTATCCCCAACATCTGGATTTTCGCGCCTTGGTGGCTCCCACCCGTCGTTTGAATCAACTACGAGTGCATTTAAGAAACGCCGACAATCGGGGCATTCCATTCTACACCGGGCTGGTCGGCTTGTCGCTGTATTTTCATCGTGGACCTACGCCCACGTCTTTAACCTCCCTTGGCATGAGTTTTAAAGGAGGACGTCGTGTGACCTTGGAGAGCAACGCCCAAAAAGAGGTGTTCCCTAACAACCACCCCGCCGAGTTTCGGCTACGTCTCCCCGAAATGTGGAAGTTGGATTCTTCGTGGGAAGTGGGTTTAGTGCAATTGTTGTTACCCCACACGTGGCACAACATCCTAGATCGGCAAGTGCCGTTTCGGGTGCATTACAATAGCACGTTTAATGTGTCGATGTATCTCCCAGCAGGTGCGTATGTGACCGTCCAAGATGTGGTGGAAGGTTGGATGGGCGTCATGGAAGCCAACATCCCTTCGAACGACAGAGCGTCCTTTGCTTCTCTCAAAGTGGAATTGGATGGGAAAGGATTTTACACGTGGACGTTTCCCGATGCCGAATTCTCCGTCTACATCCCGGCCTGGTTGGCCCGCGTCTTGGGTTATTTGGAGTGGGAGACCTGGAATGTGCCCTTTTACTACCGCTCCGATCAACGTCATCCGACGGTAGAAATCACGCAACGCGATGCGGACGGTCGACCCACGGAAGTGGAATTGACCCGCAGTCATACCATGGCCAAACACAGTCAGACCCGTGTCTGGGCCACCATCTCGAAAAACTCGTTTCAAAACATCTACGTGCATTGTGACATCATCGAACCGGTGTACATAGGATCCCAAATGGCCAAAGTCATCTTAACCCATGGGGTCAACACCAAGAAACAACGCCTGGAAGATGTGTACATCCCTCACTTGATTTTTTACCCCCTGAGTCAGTTGCAATTTCGCGACATCAAAATCGATATAAGGGACAACTTAGGACGTCCCATTCCATTCCAAGGCGGTGAAGTGACAGCCACGTTGTATTTTCGTCGACGTGCCCTGCCGTGATTGAGAACCATGGTGATGAAGAAACGATTTGCCCTCCACGACTGGGTGGACGTCAGTCCCCCCTTTCAAGCCGGGGGTCTGACCTACAAGGAAGGCACCCCACCTTACCAAGAAGGAGGGTGGTCCCCCCTGTGGGCTCTAGCCGGTCAAGGCGCTACCTCAGTGGGCAAAGACGTCATGTGTCAAGCTGCGAAACGATTTCGTCAATCCTTTTGTCACAAGGATGAAGAAGAAGCACCCCCTAGGAAAAAAAAGAAGAAGAAGACAACTCAGCAAGGGGGTGTGCAACCGTTGGCGTCCTGGCTTGAGCAACTAGGCGCTGGAGGGAACACGTACCGAGCAGGCACCGATCCCTATCAAGAAGGAGGCATCCTCCCTTTGTTAGCTTCTTTGTTCTCCCCACAGAGGGGCATGGGACAACAGACAGGAGGATTTTTAGGTGCCATCATTGAACCCATTGGGGATTTGATCAAGATGGGATTTCAAAAGAAAGCGGTCCAACGTGGCCGTGGAGCAAGTGGTTCCAAGAAGAAGAAACGATCCAAGTACATCACAGGCTCGTCGATCTTGGATCCTCAAACCACCTTGAATCGCTTGTTTCGTCGAGCGGGTCAACGTCCCATTGGAGTGTTACCCGACGTGATTTCAGGACCCCAAGTCGGCATGGGACGTCGTCGCCGCCCACGTCGAAGTCACTGTTTTCAGGGGTTACCCTAAGAAAAAGCATATAAAGGAGTGATACGTGCTATGTTTTTCACAGACGACGCCACACGTCAAACACCATGGACACCACCACCTTGAGTTTAAAGGAGGACCGAGGACCTTACAACTACCGTCCTCAACGCCCTATTGATGCCACCGAATACAAATGGCAGTTTGAAGACATCAAGCCTTTGACGACATCGTCCACCCCGTTGCAATTTCGAATCGATGATCGGCCTTACCCCTTCTGCCCGCGGGAAATGGAACTGCATTTGAAAGTGAAATTTAAACTAGCCGATGCCAAAGCACCAGCCTATCACAGCACCACCACCCAATTCATCATTGGACCCGTCAATAACTTTGGGTACAGTTGCATCCATCAAGTGCGTTGCAAAGTCAACAATGCCGAGACCGAATCTGCTTCAGGGGTGAATTTGGCGTACCGCCAATATTTTGAAACTCTGTTGGAAACGGACCCGTGGGACGAAATGTCTAAACTGAAACGTCAAGGATGGTACCGAGATGTAGCAGGACAAATGGAGAAATGGGGTGGCAAGTTGGAGGATGCTGCTACCCAAAATGCTTCTGGCATCGCTCGCCAACAGAACTTGGTGAATAGCACAGGCGAATACGAATTCAACGTGACACCCATTCCCAGTAATTTCACCCAGATTGAACAGAATGTGCCACCCAACACCAAAGTGGAATTTGATATTGAATTCAATACCCCTGAATTTGCTTTGATGGCCCGTAAATACAAAGATGATGGAACTGGACAAGTCGCCACCTCGAGTAACAAAGTGTCCTTTGAAGTGCTGGTCTCTCAATGTTTCATCCGTGTGTTTTACCGCGTTCCCAGAGAAAGCATTGTGAAGTACATGGAAGAACAAGTGGAAGCCACCAGTGTGGTCAACCCCCTGACCTTCCCGTTTCGCCGCATGCGCTGTGACAACTATCAATTGCCAGCCAATCAGACCCAAATAGATCTGAATGATGTGTTTCGAGGAAGAGCCCCGCGGTTGTTTTGGATGGTCTTGGTGGAAGACGATCGTTACCAAGGAGATTTTGGAAAAAATCCTTTTAATTTTACACGCATGAATGGTCTGTCCGTGGAATGTACGGCCAATGGGGTGCCCGTCCCTAAAGCCAGTTTGAATCTGACCCACAAGTATGAAATCTATGACCTTTTGCTGAATGCTTCGGGCAAAAACAAACGAGATGCTTATCTCTTGGATCCCGATACCTTTGATGAAGGTTTCTTCATCGTCCCCTTTGACCTGACTGCTGTCCAAGATGGTGGGGAATCCAGTACCCCTTTGCTACACATGCTGGTGGATATCCGCCTGCGATTTAGCAGTGGCAATCCTACCCTTCAAGCCCTGTTTTTCTATAATACAGACGAACATCTGTTGGAAGTCGACAACCGTGGCACTGTGCAAGGCCCCATTCCCTTAGGAAGTGTGTAAAAAGAACACCATGCACGATACTTGGACATTACGGAACATCTGTCAACAAGATGCCTTTATTCGACGCTATTTCTTGGACGTGTACGGCGCCGATCAAGTGCCATGCCAAGCCCCGTACCCGCGATGTGCTATTGCCAACACCGATCCCATCGATCTGCCAGGACAACATTGGGTGGGTCTGTTTTGGACGGGACCCCAGCAAGGCGAGTTCTTTGACAGTTATGCCATGACACCCGACACCTACTACCCCCAATGGCATTGCTTTGACACCTTTCAACAAAACCCTCAGGTCCTCCAACAATGGAGCACGGACGTGTGTGGGGATTACGTCCTGTACTACTTGTATCACCGATGTCGTGGGACACCTTTACAAAAGATTGTACATTATTTTTCGCCCACCGATGCTCTGTACAATGACACCGCGGTCGTTCAACGTATGCACGAGTTATTTGATTTATCTTCCCAGAAGCATCGCCTGTTATTTCAAAGCAATGGACGCCCTCAAATTTGTATTCGGCGTCAAAACCATGCCTGTTATGCGTAAACATGAGCCTCTGTTGTTGTTGTTAGAAGGCTCCTAAAAAAAGAATATAAAGGATGACAATAAAATGCCTTTGTAAAATCATGTCTGATGAGTACGACCCGCGTTTGCGGGTGCCTGGCAACATGCAAATTGTGGGACCCTCCCTGAGTGGCAAAACCACGTGGCTCTACCGTTTAGTGCGGGATGCCCCCGTGTACTTTCGACGAGCGGATGGATCGCCTTGTTTTTTTAAAAAAATCGTCTATTGTTATGGTTCCCCTTGGCAACCCATTCAAGCCTTGGGAGTGATCTTGCATCCCAACTTACCTGACGATTTGGAAACGTTGTTTCCACCCGAGGCACGCCCAGGCATGTTGATTCTGGATGATTTAATGCAAGAAGCGGTACAATCCCCGCAAGTCACCCAACTGTTAACGCGCGGGACGCATCACTTGGAATTGTTTGCCATCACGTTGATGCAGAACCTGTATCCGGGAGGTCGCGAACAGGCGACTCAAAATCGCAATTACCATTACACCGTGTTATTTCGAAATCCCGCCGACACCCGTTACGTCAAAGCGTTGGGCAATCGTTGGATGGGCGACAGTCAAGCGTTTTGGGAACTCTATAAAAAGGCCACAGCTCAACCCTACGGCTACCTGTTGATTGATAATCATCCACGAAGTGACGAAGCCATTCGCTTTCGCACGCATCTGTTGGTGGACGAATCGTCCCCCATCACCGTCTTACAACCGGCGCAACGAAGTCGACGCAAGTAAAATGGGTCGGCAACGAGGTGGTACCCGTCGTCCGTCCGGTTCCCCTGGAACTCAACAATTAGCTGATTTACAACGACGCATGGGGCATCAACAAGAACGATGGAAAGAAACCACGCGTCGGATTCGTTGGCGTTTACATCATCCTCGACCCACCCTCAAACAATCTCTAGGGGAAAAAAAGAGACAAGTGACATTTGAAGCCCGTCACCTATTCAAAAAAGGGTTACCTGGACGTCGCAACAAAACACGTCGAGGGTTGTTAGCTGGAGGTGTGGCAACTGGGATCATGGCACCTGTGGTGGGGGGTATTTTATCGCACGTGCTCAAACAGGTCCAAAAAAAACATAAAAGCAAGACGTGAACTGATGATGAAGTCTACCCGCCATCAATACCGCCGTGTTACCCACTTTTCGTCGTTCGGCCTTTCGACGCCTTCCTCGTTCGTTGCAAGCACCCTGGGGACCGGGCATGCCAGGCACCCATTTTGTCTTACGAGGCAATGAGTACGATGTGAACGTTCAAGATGCCAGCCCTTTGACCACGGGCCGTGCTGCTCTGGTCAAACGTCGTCGTCGTCGGAAAAAACGACGTCAACGTGGTGGAGCACCCCCACCTCAACGATGGCAGCTAGAGCAACGCGCTTACGCCAACCGTTTACCGCAGCGCTTGGAGCGCAGCGTGAACCGGGGCTTGTGGAAAATACGCAACAAACTGACCCCCACCACGTTGACAGGGAAATTGACAGGCGCCGCGGCGTTGGGAGGGGCCGCAGCGGCGGCCCCTTTGGCATTACTGGGTATGTTGGTAGGACAACTTCTTCGCAAACAAAAGGTATAAAAGTCCACGTGCTTTTTGGACATTGCACAAAAAGAAGAAGAAAAAATGCCGGTGTCATCTCGACGTCAGAAAGGAGGGTTAGGTCCCTTTGCTGAACAGATGGCGTTGTATTCCCTTGCCCCTTTGGCCACGGAAGCCGTGGGCAACTTGTTGGGAAACCTCGTGCCGGGACTGGTAGGACAGGGAGGAGCTGGAGCGTTTGATTTACCGGGCAATTCGCGCATGATTAGTTTACCCAATCACCTGCCGCCCAACACTTACTATCAACTTCCTCGTCCATCCCAAAAAGGAGGTTTGGTGAGAAAAAAGAAGAAGACGAAACGGGCAGGTGCTAGAAAACGACGCTCTCAAAAAGGAGGCCTCGGCCCTCTAGCTCTGATGGCTGGTATGAGTTTAGCTCCCATGTTGTTAAATTCCTTGATGCCTCAACAACGTCGCATGCCGCCACGACGTCTATAAAAGAAGAAGACACCTTGTCAGAAAAGAAAGAAAAATCATGGCTCCCCCGGTAGGTGCGTGGCGTCGTTATCCACCCAATCGAGGCTTTAACCCTTCTTCGGCAGCTGCCAAGCGACTCAACGATGGTTTTACAGCTCGACCGACCCGACCTCGTCTCAAAGCCAAGACAAAGACGCGGGCTCCCCTAGGAAAACTGAGAGGCAAGATGGGTAAAAAAGGATGGATGGCCGCGGGGATGGTTCCTGTGGTGGCAGGTCTAGGCGCGTTGTTAGGTAGTGTGTTAAAACCGAAAAGCAAGAACAAGAAACAAGAAGGTGGTGGCAACACGTCTTGGCGAGTGCTGACACACCAACCCTTTTTACTGACCTTAACATCAGGTGGAGGGCCTGGATGGGGAAGACAAATACAACAAGCCAGTACCGAGGAATTACGGGCTTTGACAGATCTGATCCGCAACGTGTACGACGGGGTGATCCCCATCCCCATGGAGGTCAAGGTGCCTTTGAAAAAGCACATAAAAGAGATTCGATGACTCAGTGGCCTGACAACCCCCTTGTACGAACGTCGTGCCCTCCTTCTGTCGTTGGGCAAACGACTTCTCCCTTTTGTGCGTGCTGGTTTGAACGCCTTGACAAGATGAGTGAAAAATATGCCAAAGAGATGATCCTGGTACCCAAACCCCCCGAAGACACGCAAGCAGGGGGACAAGCAGCGGACGAGGGGATGGCGCAACTTTGGAAACGTCGGTTGTTGGTGGATGAGCTAGCTCATGCCCCACACGTGGATAAGATGATGAAAATCATGGAGGACATGAAAGAAAGTGAAGGGCGCGCTCTACCTCCCTCGGTCCCTGATTATGGGTTAGGGAGCAGTGACTACTTTCGCTCGCAACGTCAGTTACAGAACGTACAACCGCGCACCATCAAGTCCGTGTTTAAGGACACCTCACGTTCGACCAAAACGTCGCGTACACCACCACCTCAAGTTCCTTTTAGGAATGCCATACCCGGCTCCTTTGAAGAGGCCTTCAAACGACAGGAAACCATGGATCAAGATTTGGAGACGTTTCGAAAGCAAGCCGAAGCCGATCTAACAGCGGCCATGAAATCCGGCAACACCACTCGGATCGAAAAAGCTCGGCAAAGAATGGCTATCGTCGATCGCAACATTGATGAAATCAAGACACAAGATAGTGAATTAGATGACTTGGAATGGGGTCGTCCCGACAAAGACAAACAAAACACCTATGGAGAAGACGACGAGAGTTTGTGGCGACAAGATCGACGTGCCACCTTACAACAACGTCAAATCCAACGCTAACATCAACTGGAAAGAATGTTTCCTCAACCAGGCATGCCGCCCCCACCTCCCTTGTCTCCACGAAGCAAGGACCCTGTGTCGACCACCCGTCCTCCTGTAGCAACATCATTTCAAGAAGCGGTGGAACGTGACGAGACCATGGCACGTGAATTCGAAGGGTTTCGAGCTAGAGCTCAAGAGGCTTTGACCAAAGCACAAAAGCAAGGCGACCCTAAAGCTATTCAAAAAGCCCAGCAAAAACGTGCCATTGTCGAACGTAACATTGAAGCCATCAAAGATCAAGACGAACAAATCGATCAACTCTTCATCCCTCGACCCAAGAAACAAGATCAAATGACCTATGGGGAAGAAGATGCCACTCAGCGACGCCAAGAAACGTTAGAGAGTTTACACAATCGTCGTGATAAATTGTACCATCAGTTAAAAAAGTTGTTTCCTCCACCCCGTATTAAACCTGTCCAACGAGGGCAAGGTTCTGCACCCATTGTTTGGTATAAACCACGGGGTTGGATTGAAGAATAGAAAAAAAGTGGTTGTTCTTATCGTTATTGAATAAAACGATGTTTTCAGAGAAAGACATTGTTTTGTTATTGTCTCTACCCCCCACCCTAGAAAAAAAAGTATAAAAATCCGTCACTCCCTTCGCCTCGCCCTTCATTTCGCAAGATGCCGTCAACCGAGCCACTTCACAAAGTATGTCTCCTCCTTGGTTTTGAAGGATTTTACATTCAGAACCAATACTATTGTCGCGAACTAGGCTGGAGTGCTGTCAAAGAAGGTGCGTGCGGTAACATCAAATACCAAATGCCCATGACCCTGAAAGAAATCAAAGGTCGAGATCGATGGAATGTGGCCTACGTTACGGCACGCGTGCACGGATTAGCTTTTGACGATGATCCCACCGAAGAAGCTAAACCATACACTTGTTTTCAACAAGATGTCCAAGAGTTGTACGACAAATACAAAACAGAAGATCAACCCTTGGTTGCTTACAAAGGAGGACAAGCCGTCAAGGACACGTTGAAAAAATTAGGCATTGATGCCATCAATTTGGAACATTGGGGGTGTAGGAAAATTCAATCGTTGATCGACCCGGACACAGAACCACCCGAAGAAGATTGCGGACATCATGAAAGAGGCTACTGTGCCGCGGTGAAATGCAACACCTTTAGACAATGGTTAGAATGGGCAAAACAACAAGAAAACCTTCATTCCATTTTGGGAAATAATGACGTTTGGGATTAAAAAATAAAAGAACTTTAAAAAAACGAGCCTGCTGTCATGTATATTTTTTTAAAAAGGGTCAGCGGGTATTGGCTAGAACCTTCCCCCTGTTTAATAAAATTCCGTAATTTTTTCCCCACTCCAAAATCATCCATTTTCTTAAGCCCCAGAACGTTTTTTGGAGTATTAAAGAACACACGCGCATGCGTGTCCCTCGATAAGAACCGTACCTCTCTCTCTCCCATAAAGTCAAGACGGACCATCTCTAGAAAACACACTCTGGGGTCGTCGTTTAGTACGAAACATGAAAACTGCAGTCTGAAACAGAATGCAGTGAAAGAGGAGAAAAAACATCACTTCTTCTTCTTCTTCGGGTCCGTGTTGGAAAACATGGACCCGTCTTTTTGAACAATAAGATAAGATGTGCATTTTTTCCGAGATAAAAAGCCGCGCCATGTCGAATTAATTCCGAGAAAAAAAAAAGCCGTGCCATGTCGAATTGATTCCGAGGAAAAAAAAGACAGTTTTCTATTTTATTGTGTTGTCGTAGAAAAAAATACACAAAGAGATAACTTTTTTTAAAAAACGATAATCCATGTCGTTGACTAAAAAAATTACGGAATTTTAAAAAAGCGCGAGGCTTCAACGGATATTTCAGCGTGTGGTTTACTAAAAAATGTACAAATAAACTTTTTTTCCGTTTTCCCCACTCAATGGAACTTGAAAAACATTTTCTTGATTTTAAAAAAGACGAAAAAGAAAAAAAAATTTTTTTCCACCCCGACCGGGATTCGAACTCACACTTTTATTTTCCTCACAGCGCGCGCTAAAGCGCGCGCCATCCCCCGCGCGCCGCCGCCGATTCCCCGCGCGCGCGCGCCCGCCGCTGCCGCCCGCGTAGACATGCGCTCTGCTTCTGATTGGAATTTGACCATGGCCTTGGACCTTGACCATGGCCTGAATGGGACTGACCAATCACAACCAATCCTAACCAAATAAGGTCATACTGTTTGCTATATAAGCAGGAAAATTACGCCCAAATTCTCACTTTTTTCAAGATGGAGGAAGGTCAGGGAGATTTACAACAGTTTTTTCACAGATTTATTCATCGCTTTACCCCAGCAACCCTCGGTTTTACAAACAAAACAATGACAGCTAAGATTTCAGCGAAAAAAGTGGGAGATTTTTATCTGTTAAAGCCGCCGAATGGATGTTTTGAAAACAGCGAAAGCTTCACACGAGGTAAGTGTTGTGTTTCGCTGCCGGCTAAAATCCTTTTCTACCCGAAAGACTATTTGATTTATTTTTACTCACTCTCTGTATTTCTTTTTCCATAGTCCAAGGATGTGCTGACTGTAACGCGGTGAGACAAACGAGATGACAACTCGCATTTTCTCCGAGAAGAAAGCGAGCGGCTTTTTGAAAACAGCGAAAGCTTAACACGAGGTAAGTGTTGTGTTTTGCTGCCGGCTAAAAATATTTTTTAAGTGTTGAGCGTTTTTTACACAAAAAAACAAACTTCCGTTCAAAACACATTTATGTTTTAGTCCTCTTTTTGTTTTTTCTAATGGCCCTATTTTTTTATCGCCTCGAAAAAAATTTGAAAATCGAAGCGGTTCTGTTTAGCTTGCAATTTTTTTCCCATTCCCCGCGTTGTTGTGAAAAAATCCTTTTCTACCCAAAGACTATTTGATTTATTTTTTACACTCTCTGTATTTCTTTTTCCACAGTCCAAGGATGTGCTGACTGTAACGCGGTGAGACAAACGAGATGACAACTCGCATTTTCTCCGAGAAGAAAGCGAGCGGCTTTTTGAAAACAGCGAAAGCTGAACACGAGGTAAGTGTTGTGTTTTGCTGCCGGCTAAAAATATTTTTTAAGTGTTGGGCGTTTTTTACACAAAAAAACAAACTTCCGTTCAAAACACATTTATGTTTTAGTCCTCTTTTTGTTTTTTTTCTAATGGCCCTATTTTTTTATCGCCTCGAAAAAACTTTGAAAACCGAAGCGGTTCTGTTTAGCTTGCAATTTTTTTCCCATTCCCCGCGTTGTTGTGAAAAAATCCTTTTCTACCCGAAAGACTATTTGATTTATTTTTTACACTCTCTGTATTTCTTTTTCCACAGTCCAACGATGTGCTGACTGTAACGCGGTGAGACGAACACGAAGAAGAAAACGACAACGAGGTGGTGTCTTCGCTTTGGCCGCTCTTATTCCCGCTTTGGTCGCTGCCAGTAAAGCCGCCGCTTTAGGAGCTGTCGGTGGAGCCGCCGGTTATGGCGTCAAAAAAGGATTACAAGCTGCCACACGAAAGAAAAAGAAAAAACGATAAAAAACTCATTGCTCCGTGTAACTGGATGTAACTGGTTGTTGTTGTTGTTATTAAAAAACTGAAAAGAATCAATCTGGTTTTTTTCTTTTCAATTCCCTACCTTGGTCAGCGGTTTTCCTCCAAACCACGTGACCCATCACGTGACCCAAATCACGTGACCCCCTTCCTCTTACAATGACCTTTGACCCCGTCTCTCATTGGTCCCATCACTTGACCGTGATCACATGATAAAAAGGAATGGCACTAGCCCCTATTGGTTCAAAAAGTTAGGGGGGTAGGCCTTTTCGATACAATTGGCCAGACCGTCCACCCATACTACTATATGTATATGTAATCGCATGAGGCCGAGTAGAATTAAGGATAAATTTTCACGCGTATTTTCAAAGTTTTCACAAAATTGCCCGAGTCGCGTAGCGACGAGGGCAATTTGTGAAAACTTTGAAAATACAAGTGAAAATTTATCCTTAATTCTACGAGGGCTCAATGCGATTACTTGTTTATAACATAGAGGGTAAAATTTTCTGAAAACTTTTCATTGCACGTCGAAACACAATCCGCCGCCGGCACTCAGAATAAACAATTCTCCACACAAGCAGTTTATTAAACTGCTACTCAGCGTCCAAAACAAAAAAAGAAACTGTATTTTATGCATATGTTCATCTTTTGAGATAATTACAATTCTAGTTCATTGACAAACTCACACTCAAAACTCAAACTAAGTAAATTTATTTAAGCTTACCTGAGTTGCGAAGCGACCTCTCGCTCGCTGAATTAACCAAGGCTTTCGGTAGTTTTAGAACAAATAACCATTTGCTGTTTCCCGTAAAACGTTCAGGTTCACCTTCTGGAATTTCTCTTCGAACTATCAGCCGATTACCATACCATTTTTGCCAACCAACTCGGCTAAATTTAAACTCTGAAACTATATTCTTGTGTTGAACAACTCAAATCCAATTCAAAATCTGCTTTTCGTTCAAGACGCTTACAAAATGCAAATGGCGCGCTCTCGCGCTTAGCCAATCAAATGTGAGTATTTTCGGCGCTTGCCCAATCAGGAGTCAGTAATTTTGCCCTCTTTGGAAAGAAAATTAAGAAAAAATGCCCCCTGTCTCAACCAATCAGCAATCAGTAATTTTGCCCTCTATGTTATAAGTATACAAATAGATTTTTTAAAATATAAATTTTGTTTATATCACTGGTTAAGGGATCATTGTCGATTAACGTTATTATAAAAATAACAACGGGAATACAGACAAAAATATCAATGTGCCTTGTAACGTTCTTTATTCATATCATTTCAGTAATGTAGCCTTTAGTGTGTAACACCTGCATATTTTTCTCTCCGAAAGCCCTACCTTCCCCTTACCCCCACCCACTCCCCGGCGTTCGCCCCAATCCCCAATCACGCTAAAACAAATTCTGTCACGACAGGCTCTTTGACATGGCCGTCTTAAAACTTTTAGTACTAGCTAGGCGAGAAACACATTCCTATTATTTTACCAGAATACTAACAGTCAAGTCGATCATCCTTCAACCACCTTGGTAAGTTTAACCATGTTAGGCTTTGTTGTGTTTTCTCAGAACAAGAGTATTTCAGTTGGACAGACTCCCGGGGACAGACTGCCTGGAAATTAATTTCAAATGACTGGCTTTCACTAGTCTGTCACTGTTTTATTTTTAGGACTTTAAGTCCTCCTCGCTGCCAGTAACTAGTCAACGCAAATTCTGCAATAAATTCCCTACGATGAGCAGTTTTAATCTATTTAAAACTGCATTTTATCTTTTCGATACAGTTTGCCGCTTTAGCAGCAAGCGAATTCTTGTCACGCAAATGTAAGGGAGTGGAAACAGATGTTTGTTTTTAAGAACGCTTAAAGTACCAGAAATGTTAACTTTTCAAGATAATAAGTTAATTTCCTTACTATAAAACATGTTATATTGCAGTACAAGGAGGGAAATACTCAAATACGACCCTTGTGTGACGAACAGATGATTGCATTGACTTTTCGACCTGTGGTTGAGATGTAATTTATTCGGTGTCGGATAACGAAAGCTAGAATGAAAGCTTCTTCTTTTAGCATCTATTTTACGACGAATACCCAAAGGTAGGATGTTTTTTCATCAAAATAAAAAGTATTTTAAGTTACAATGTGTCTGATGTCTGATATTGAACTGTAGAAGGTTTTCTGAGCTGATTTTTGATTGATGTTGGGTTTATTTATAGTGACGTTTGTTTGTAGTACAAATTGGTCGCGTTGCCAAAATTGACTCATCATTTCCGTCTCTCAACGGGACACTTTTGTCGGGCCGCGGAAGACATTTTCACACAGCATAATATGAAGTATAAGCTTAACGACCATCATAGTTTCGGCTTGAAATTCAATGTACCAGTGGGCTTTCTATGGTTTAGAAATTAGCTAAAATTTGCTTATCCGCTGAGGCGCTTAGAGCGGGGTAGATAAAACAGCTAGAAAGATATAAAATTTAACAGCTTTTCCCAAATAAACTACAGTTTGGGAAAGAGCAGGAATGGTGTTATGATTTGCTAAAAGTATATCGGTAAACATTACCGCGTTTAGCTGTACGAGCGAAACGAAAATGCACCATTTTACCCTTTTTTTGATGGCGGCGGGAAGCCAAAATGGCGATTTTCAGACTTTCCTCGATTTTGAAAAAACTAAAGCGCTTTAGGAACTTTTAATTGCATTTTCGAAAATAACTCACTAAAGGGTTTATTTAGGCAAAATATGAAGAAATTGAAAATTTCACAACTGGCGCCGGGTTTTCGATATTTACAGACACTGGCTCTTAAGTAATTAGTTACATCAAATTTGTATGTACATGCAATTACAAATTTATTGTGCCAGTTTTGTGTATCTCTTTTCTTAACGTATCACAATTTGAGTACTTTAGATTCTGCTTTGATAATTAAACGAAGCATTTTGAACTTTCATGTACTGTTCGATCGAAATCTGTTTAGAGCTTTTTTTTTATTGTTTTGGTGAAAAGTGCAAATTTTTGATTCCAGAAACAAAACTGAAATATGCGAATTAGTAGGAAAAAAATCAGGAAAGGTGCAGTTTTAACATTGAACGTTTGCGGAAATGACAGCTATTGATGTGAACAATTTCTCCCTATCCAGGTGGTTCGCTAGACATGTATGGTTGTATACCGGAACCTGTTTTAGGAAGAATTGCAGTTTCAGTAAGTGGACTACATGTATATATGTACAAAAGATAGATATAGACGCGATTTAATGGTGCGATGAAAATATTTTGACCCCATAAGTACACACCCACATGCAGACCAGTTTCTAACGTTGCATATTCGTTTGTTATAGGTAGTCAAAGGACTTCGATATTTGTGGGAATTGAAAATCATGCACAGAGGTAAGATGATGCCCTTGTAAGGGATTGCCTTTCATGCCTTTCATCGATCCGATATGGAGATTTTGTTGTCACACAGTATATCGAAGTCGAAGTCAACTAGATTTCGTATTTCATGCTCACTTTTAATTTAGAAGACTTTTCTTTTCTGCTCCCTCAATTAATTCTTCGGGCTGATTTTTTTTATGTTCCCGTTTCACACCATCAGACGTAAAACCTTCCAACATTTTAGTAAGCACAAGAGGCCAAGTGAAGCTATGTGACTTTGGCGTCAGTCGACAGGTAAACTAAACCGTCTTCTACATTGATATCTGGATAGCTGAGTGTAGTTTACAGTCATCTTTTTTACGTACTATTTTATTTAGGCTTGTGTGTTTACAAAGAAAAATGAAAACGAGAATAAAGACAGTATTCATAGTCGGCTTTGTGAAGAAGAAGCGTCAACTACATGACCATTTATCTCATGCTTCTCCGTGCCATGATTATGTTCAAGAAAATCGGCCGATCATTTCCATCTTTTACGCTTAAATCTTCAATTGTTGTCTGTGTATGCTAGTTGAACAAACTTGGAATTTATGCAAATATATTAAAAGACGTCAAACTGTTTCTTGCCTTCTTGCCATTTATTTCTTGGCTTCTTGTTAATTATTTTCTGGCCTTCCGGTTGAACATGTGCCTCATGGTAAAGGGTGTAAAGCAATACCAGTACAGTTGCTTTGTCGCCGAAATGGAGAAAAGGTGCCTTTATCATATGGGCTATTGTTATTCTTACATACATGTACGACGATGCGTTGCGGTTCGTTCAGCTTCACACAGTATCATGTTGCAAATGCGGTTTGCACTCAATAAATCATTGCAATAACAATGCAAAGGTAAGTGCAAGTGCAAATGCTGTCCAAAAATGCAACTTACTGCAAAATAATGAAATATAAAATTGTTTTTTTTTTTTAAATTTGAATGTGTATTGTTTTTGGTTCACCTTCAGCTCGTCAATTCAATAGCTACTACTTACGTTGGGACTCACGCGTATATGGCGGTAAGTTAACCAGAAGACGCATTATCAAAATGCATATTCTTCTTTCTGACCTCTGTACATTCCCCATGGTACAACTTGGGAAATTAATTTAAAATACTAAGACATTTCGTCTCTAGTGATCAGTTCCTCAATACTCATGACCTGTGTGTTTGATCAAGCAGTGATATTTTAAAGAGAAATTAGATACTGGTCATTATTGGGGCTTGAAATGCAAAAATATTCAAATCTTTGCAGACGTCTCTTAACTCGTACTGGTTATGTATGGCGTCCCAACCCCGCCAAAAATCAACTTTGGCACGCGACATTCAAATTTAACATTCAACATCTAACTTTCGCATTCAACATCCAACTTAAGCTCTTAACACCCGGCTTTGGCACTTAACATCTAAACTTTAAATGAACTTCCTGTGCCTATAAACGATGTCGAATTGACAATGATATCAATTTTCAGGTTACAACTTTGAACATTTCAACGCCATGCCAAATGCGACCACGAACAGTATTCGAGTTCGATCACGTTTCGATTTTGAAAAACAACATGGTAATGGAATGATTTAAATCTTTACACTTCTCGCATACAGCTTTGTCAGTCGAGCCCTCTATAATAAAGTCGTTGAGAAATGTTGACTTGGTTTTGAAATGTTGACTTCGTTTTGAGATGTTGACTTCGTTTTGAGAACAGCGTACAATGTCCGCCAAAAAGTATCGTATGTCAAAATGTTACGTAACATCTGAAAAGGACTGGGTCTGGTCGTCCGTGAAAATGGCGGACTTGTGGAGTGCAGTGCAAGCCATAAATGACCTTATTGTCAGGATCGAAAGGATGGAAAATTCCAGCGAAATCGGATCTATAGTTTTAAGATTAGATTTTATTAATAGGATGCTAGTCAGTCTTGATGTGCCTGATGATATTGTGAACACAACGAGTGCTTTGTACGAGACCGTTGTGGCAATCGATCGTGAAAATCACAGAACACAAGCCGCCCATGGTTATCAGGTTCAGTTGCATCGTACTGGGGCTCGAGGACGACCCTCGTTTGAAATAACACGAGAGCAGCTATCCTTTTTGTTGGACCAAGGCTTCAAAGTGCCACAAATCAGCGTGATGTTGGGGGTAGGACAGAGGACTATCGAAAGGAGAATGTCGGCATACGGCCTAAGTGTTTCTGGTGAGAACTTTTACTTTACTTTGAAAAAATTCGAACTCCCGGGTTGACTTGACCCCGCTGGATTACCGGTGTGTGTGTATGTGTGTGTTTGTAAGTGTGAAGAAGAGTAGGGGGAACTGTTGTCAAGCAACATCTAGGTCACCGAATACAGGCACTGCTTTTTTACTGTGGGCCATGTCAAAAAAAAAATAACCCCCCCCCCTCCTCGCCCCCCGTTGATGAGGTCACTCAGAATTTCCCCTCGAAGAGGAAAAAAAAACGCAAAGTACTGACATAACCCTCCCCCCCTTCCCTCAGAAAATTACCAAATTATCTTCTTCCCCATAGATAGACCCCTTTTTGGTCATTTTTGTCTTACCCCCTCTGAAAGAATCAAACGTGCCAACATAAATTCAACAACAACTTCCCAATTTTTCCTTCATAAAATGTAAAGAAGTGAAATACAGTACTTAACTGTTATTGACATTATCCTCAAGGCGGGGTTCTACCTGAATTTGAGTGAGAGGTTTAAAGAAGGGATAGAAGAAAGAAAATTATTTTTAGAACACTACCAGACAGTTGACCCCAATGCAAGAGCATCCCAGGTTGTCAGGGGACTGGTTGGGTGTCCCCTTTTAACTTTAAATTTTAATTTTAAAATCACATTAAATCTTCACCATTTCATATTTCTCTAAATGTCAGTAATCCCTTGAGAAAAACTCCTCCCAAATATACCCAAAAATCACACAAAAATTTACAAAACATCGCAAAACATAGATTCGATCATGTGACGAGTGAACAGTTTTTGGATTGCTTGAAACGCGAACAAGATATTTGCATTAAACCCAAGTTAAGCAGTGGAAAAGTGGCCTTCAGGTAGAACCACGCCTTAAGTAATGAGTGTATAGTTTGACATTAATAATTTCAAAAGATCTAAAAATAATTTGTTCATTTATAGGTCAGTTTAGTCCTTTAAGTGACGAAGAACTGGATGACTTTTTGAGATCTGCACAACAGTCTCACCCTTCTATTGGTATCAGAATGGCAAGGGGCTTGCTACACAGTAAAGGATATCGTGTACAGAGAGAGAGAATCAGACAGTCATTTTTAAGGACGGATCCCATTGGGGTAATGCAGCGTTGGAGAGATGCAGTAAGAAGACGACGATATAATGTCCACTCGCCTCTGGCACTTTGGCATATTGATGGCAACCATAAACTGATCAGGTACATCTAAGCAAGAAATGATTGTAATTATGTTTTATTTTTTGTCAGATATAACATAAAGCTCCATGAAGTCCATGGGGTGGGGGTGTTTACAACTCTTCAAAATCTTTTGATTTAATAGATAGGGGGCTTATTGGAAACAAAAAGCTATTTTCAAATCATAACTAAGTATTGGTAAATTAAAAGAACTGATGGTTTGGGGGGAGTAATAGAAAGAAGGGGGGGTTGTTACAATATTCAAATTCCAGGGAGGGAGCAAGCTCATTCCCAGGGTCTCTCTCAGAGCTTTTACAGTAACTTTTTATAACACGAATTGAAGAAAATTTAACCATGAAAATAAATGATTCTTGGTGTAAATGTCCTCCTAAGGTGCACCCTGCAGATTCCGGATTCCAGATTCAAGGGCAGTAAATGTGTACTAGTAGTAAGTTACGAAAGAGCACAACTTGGGACTTTTTTTTAGACCAGAACTGTTATAATCATTAATTTTATTTATAGTTGTGTGTGATTTCCACCCTTGCACATCCAAATGTTGTCCCCAGATGGAGAATAGTTGTCCATGGTGGAATCGATGGGTATTCCAGGATACCTGTGTATCTTTGGGCATCAGCCAACAACAGGGCAGCAACTGTGCTTGGCCTGTTTCTCAATGCTGTGAATGAATATGGGCTACCATCACGGGTACGCTCAGACAAGGGTGGGGAGAATGTGGACGTCTCCTGGTATATGCTCACGCATCCACAACGGGGTCCTGACAGAGGGAGTATGATAACAGGTAAGAAATTGATAAAAGGAAATTTTCAGTTACTTGCTCGTGCTGTTGGTTACTATATATCCTAATCTGTAATGTTTCTTTAGAGACTTTGTTGGAAAGTGAGCTTGGTGCCTAACATTGTTCCATGATTTCTTGTAGGGAAAAGCACACACAATCAACGGATTGAAAGACTGTGGAGGGATGTGTTTGCTGGATGCCTGACCTTGTTTTACGATTTGTTTTATGGATTGGAGAGGTCAGGAATGCTCAATCCCAATGATGACATTCATCTATGGTGCCTGCATTACACATTTTTACCACTCATTAACAGGCACCTGACAAATTGGAAAAATGCATGGATTCACCATCCCTTGAGAACAGAGAGAAATTCCACCCCAATGCAGTTATGGATAAGGGGCCTGCATAGTATTTGGGGAAGTGAATCAACAATTGATAGAGAGGTCTTCCAGGTGAATGTTCTTGATTTTGTATGTTTTTCTTTGGACCTGATAATTGGACTTTTCGCAAAGGCTCCTCCCCCTCTTCCTAGGGTGTATTGAAAATTTTTTTAGAGACTGCTTCAGGATTAGGGCAAATTGCAACTGCGGGCCTTGTTGCTAAGCTAAACATTTCCAAATATCTGCCATATTTTACAATCTGTTAGTTTTTAATGACCTCTCCTTCATAACAGTAAGATCATACTTGTATGCCCCATGAAGTACACCCCAAACTGACATAAACAAAAAAAAATCTAGTACTTGAAGTTGAAATAACCATTGTTTTTGTTTTGTCTGCAGAATGACTTCTCAAGCTATGGAATTGACTGGGATGGACCAGTGCCAGCTCCTTCTTTTGACAGTGTTGAAGTTCCCCTAACTAGCTGCCCAATCGATGTTGATAGAATGTTATCATTTTATCCTCCTCACAATGCATCAGTTAATGACGTCATTGCATTATTTGCCAGTGCTGTTGAACATGTTCACGAGGTGTTATATCCCCAGCATTCCACACAATAACATTTACAACAATTTAATTCTAATTATAAGAGTCATGGCAAGCCCTAGTAAGTAATTTTAACAATAATCTTAACATTTTCCATACCATTTGCACCATTATGAAAGGTAGGCTGCATTGTAGCATGTTTCAGGTAACACTTCAGAAATTAATGATAAGCCAACCTATGAAAATGCTATTGTAGATATGTGTACCTAGTTAACAGAAACAATACTGTTTTCTAAATATTGTCCTAGAAGTATCAGTTAATTCTCTAATTGCAAAATATATCAATCTTTTTCGATGGTTCTCACATTCAATATAAATTGATAAGAAATTGGGAATTAACTGTACTGATTCTCAACACAATGAATAACTGTATAAACACATAAACTGTAGGTCTAGCCTACTGCGATTTCAGTTTTAATATGATATCTACAAACTTAAGTGAAAAAATGTACTAAATGAGACCTTATGAAAAAAATAGCTGCCAGTGTCTTCAGCTGTCGGGTCAAGTTAAAGCACTGGTAGTCACACTTGAAGATTTATGGATTAATAGGCTACACTGAGAAATTTCTGTGATTGTGGTCTTAAGGTGATTCCATCGAAATGGAAGGAATATTTAAAATTTTCTAAAACTTGGTCCACTCGGTAATTATGTTTAGAACATTTCAAAAATGCAATAAAAAATAGGGGTCACCGTGCTTGTTTTTTCACAAAATGGATAGCCGTTAATAGCAAATATACGACCCGCAAGGCTTTCCTGACAAACCCTAGTAATCAGAAATGAGAACTATAATTGCTTTAAAAAGTCATTGCTTGTATTGAAATATTGGAGCAGTTCACCATAACAGACATTTATCTTGTATTGTATACTGTTTTAGCTGAACAGGACTCAAGATTATGACATAAATTAAAAAATTTGCCGCGTGCGTAAATACCCTGCTGCACCTAAAGATGTGTTCTTTTCGGCATTTAAATAAAAATCTCAAAGCAGAATTTTTAACTTTTTTTGAAATCGCGATATATTGTACTAGACCGTGTGCCATTTGAACATATGTCTTAAAAAATGGGGGTCACCGAGCTCGTTTAGGAGAAAACGACCATTTATTTCTCTGAACAGCTCAGCTTTCATAGAAAACCTATAAAATTCCGAAGGTGCGCGCGCTCGTGCACGCGCTAATCACGCAAGAAATGATGCGCAGAAAGGATGCGTAATGCAATTGAATGGAATCACCTTAAGGCAACCAAGTTGTTACTGATTTGCATTTCAGAGATTTGAATAGAAAAGGCCACTCTCGCCTGCCTAGCCTTGTTTTAATGCTTTTGACAATAAAACTGTCTCCTTTTAAATTTCCATAAGATAGGCTTGATTTCCTTTGACATGGTGTTCAAGGCAAAGTAATTTAACTCTGTTGACAAGTGTTGCTTCTGGGAGCTAAAAACAAATGGCAACCATATTTGCATTTGGTCTATATTATAAATATGTTTCTTAATGCTCCTTAATGAACGTTATGGGTAACACCGGTTGATTATTGATAGACAATAAAAATTGAAATAAACGTCCAAGAAGTTCTACTACAATTGCAGTTTTTTGGTCACTGGAGTCTTTTGTCTTCCTAACTTTGACATTCTTTTACAGCTCGCACAAAACTCATTGTAAAAAATACAGTGCAAATGTGTAAAGATGCGTATAGTTGACATCAAAAGTTTTTAAATGTGAACAACCTCCACCGGATAGCTTTCAAAAAGTTAAAATGCCAAAGATAGGGTATGTATAACCTATCGCATTATAGCCATGACAACAAAGAAGCGTCAGTTAATCTTCCTTTGTAACCATTATACAAATTTGTACAAAGAGTTAAGTTATCAACGTCTTTCATGTAGCTATGATAGAATTTTAAGTATGTAGAAACTCTGATGCTATGGTGGCTCACAATTGTTAAGACCATCCCACCTTTGGCATTCTATTACAGCTAGGCTGATGATGCACGAAAAACATTTTGTGTAATCTAGAAAAGCATTTATCCATGAACAGAGTCAGATCAAAATAATTTCAAGTTTGTTTCCATGGCAATTTCAAAAGAGGTCAGAGACACCCTATATTTGACCTTTCCAGGCTAATAATGTAAAAGCTACACGGTGAAAATTTTTGTTTTTGATATGGTTTTGTTTCAATTGACAAATGAAATATTTACGCACATTTTTAGAGTATTCTGTCAATTGAATTCAGAGCGACCCTTTTTTCCTCTTTTTAGGTTGTAATGCCAACAAATTTGACGTCATGGGTGTTTCGGCCTACGAAAGCAATTTCTGACATTTTCTTAAATACGTATTATGCGACGTAATAAACGATAATTAGAGAGAACGAACTTAATCATCTTCTCTAGTCGCGGATCCGTTCCACAGACACCAATGGCTTTCGATTAACCTACTGTATGAAACGTGGCAATAAACCTTACAGTGTAACATTTGAATCCTTGGTAATGCGGCTAGTGATACATTCGAAAGCCAATCAAAAGTCAAGTTGAAAACCGAGTCACATTGGGGACGGCAACAAGACAGCAACAAGATGGCAGAAGCAGCAAAGATGGCGAGACGCTCAGCTAAAGGGAAATTCACAAGAAAAAGAAGCGATTTCTTAAACTCTGTTCGAGACAGAAACAGTATCGCAACTATAGAGAAAGCCTATGATCAATTGGAAGACGCTATGAAAGACCTTGAAGGTAAACATGAGCAATTCACATCGTTTCTAAACGACGAAGAATTCGATGCAGCTGAAAATTGGATGAGTGAGCTGCAAACATTATACAGAGATGCAACAAATCTGAAAAATGAATACATGGATAATATACAATTTGATGAATCTAACGCGCGCGCTACACGTGAGCGCGAGGAACTAAAAATCAACAAAGAGAGCAAAATGAAAAATTGAAAGAAAACATTCTAATAAAGAGAGCCGGCGCGCGCACTCTTTTTGATGCTATATTTAGCAATGCGACGCACATTCTAGAAACTGAGAATGCTGCAACTTCTCTCATGAAGAAAGTACTCGCACAACTCGAAGAAGCATTTATTGAATGCAAGTTAAGGAATGAACAATATCTAGAGTTAATAGGCAAGGAAATGATGGAACAAGAACTGCTATGGATTTCAAATGTCCAGGTTCTGTACAGTCAAATATTTGAAATATTTGAAACCCGAATCAGTGAAAAGGAAGAAAGCAAACTCAGCGAGACAACCCTATGCAACAGTAATTCACCGGGAACCGCCAATAATGTACATTTAGAGAAGATCAAAAGACCGCACTTTGAAGGCGATATAAGAGAGTACCCTCAGTTTAAGCGAGATTTTCAAACGCAAGTAATGCCAGGTCTTACTAAGCTCACAGCCCCGTACACGTTACGTACTTGTCTTGACAAAGAAGCTCTAGCACAGGTTAAATCAGTTGATGATGATATCGAAGAAATGTGGGCCCGTTTAGATGAAAAGTTCGGAGACCCAGGAAAGGTCACGGATGTGATCATCAATGATATCAAGCGATTTAAAGTCATCCGAGAGGGAGAAAGCAAGAAATTTGTGGAATTCGTAGATATGATAGAGGATAGTTATCGTGACTTGAAAAGACTCGGTATTGAAAAGGAAATTACAACCACAAGCTCAGTTAGCACTATTGAAAGCAAACTTCCTCCTGATCACAGAAAGGAATGGGCTAGGCTTGTTAGCTCACGCAAAAGTACAGTCGACAAAACTGACAAATTTCCGAGTCTCCTCGATTTTCTATTGGATCAAAAACGTGCCATAGAATATGACGCATCTGACTTAAGATCAGCAGGCACACCTCAAGTGCGAGGTGCAACCCATTTATCAGATGGGAGACCATCGCCAACGGCAAAATATTGCCTTGTGCATGGTAACGCGAAGCATTCCACTTACGAGTGTAGAAATTATCTAGCTAAACCTGTTCAACAGAGAAAGGATGTTGTAAAGGATAAGCTTGCATGCTTTTCGTGCCTGAAACCAGGCCATCGCTGGGTTCAGTGCAAAAAGAAGAAAGAATGTGGAATTGATAATTGCAAGGTATTCCATCACCGAACTCTTCACGAGAATAAAAGGAACACCCCAACCGGCGAGGATGATCAAGAAGAAGAAGTCTCTGGCACCACAAACACGTGTTCGAGAATCAGTAGTAAGACCACATGCCTCTTACAGATACAACGCATAAAAACGCACGCAAATTGGCTCAATGTTATGTGGGATAATGCATCTTCGCTTAGTTTCATTACGAACAAGACGGCCAAAGCGCAAAAATTGCATGGTACAACAGTTCAGCTGTCACTTGTAAAGGTTGGAGCAGAGAAAAAGGATATCACGACGAAGAAGTACACATTACCACTTATTGATTTGCAAGGACATCAGACCCTCATTGAAGTTTATGGAATCGACCAAATAACATCTAACATCCGCAAAATCAAGATCGATGGAATACTCCATATTTTTGACGTCCCAAAGAAGGACATAGAACGACCAACTGGAACCATCCACGTGTTGATAGGATATGACTATGCAGGATTGCATCCAGAAATGCAAAATCGCTCGGGACACCTCCTGTTGCTAAAGAATCGCTTTGGTTTCTGTATCAGTGGGACACACCCAGCACTTGAAGAAAATGCAGAATGTTTCAAATACAATGTAACACATGTAAATCATGTAAGAGGAATCGAGTTAAGCGATTTCTACAAAATAGAAAATCTGGGCGTGGAGTGTACACCGCGCTGCGGCGGCTGTAAATGTGGGAAATGCCCACCAGGCAGTAAGAATTATACGCTCAAAGAAGAAAAGGAATTGAATCTTATCGAGAATAATCTTGAATATAATTCACAAGAGAATCTATGGATAACTACCTACCCATGGATTAAAGACCCGCATAACCTCCCGGACAACAAAAGAGCCGCGTATGGAAGATTGATGTCAACAGAACAACGTCTGCGCAAAAATCCAGATCACGCGAAAGTGTACCAACAACAGATACAAGATATGATCGACAGAGATGTAGCTCGTAAACTAAACACTGAAGAAATAACAAAGTATAACGGGCCAGTGCATTACATCTCGCATCACGAGGTCTTGAAAACTGATTCAAAATCCACACCTGTTCGCATCGTCTTCAATAGCAGTGCTAGCTATATGGGCCATATCCTAAACGAATATTGGGCAAAGGGACCAGACCTCTTGAATAACCTATTAGGAATACTCATAAGATTTCGCGAAAATCGTGTTGCATTCATTGGAGATGTCAGCAAGATGTATCATACTGTAAAAACTAAGGTCGTTGAACAACATACTCATCGTTTCCTATGGAGAGACATGAACACGGCAAGAGAACCTGACACTTACGTGATACAAAGAGTGTCCTTTGGCGACAGACCTTCCGGAACGATAGCAACTGTTGCTATGAGAAAAACAGCACAAATGGGTATCGAATCTCATCCCCAAGCAGCTCAGATTATAAAGGAAAACTCCTACATGGATGACATAATTGAGAGCGTCGATGACACTAAGTTAGCTAAACAACTAACAGAAGCTATTGAAGAACTCTTGATCAAGGGAGGATTTCGCATAAAAGAATGGATAATGTCAAAAGATGACACTGAAGAAAATCTGACGCTCACCTTGAGAGGCGATTCAAACGAACCCACGGAAAAGGTTCTTGGAGTTGTATGGAATCCGCGTACGGATCAGTTGTGTTTTCGCGTTAAATTCGATTTACAGATGAAGAGTAAAAGGAAAAGACCTCCCCCCCAAGGAATTGATATAACGAGCTCACAAGACATCAAACTTACAAAACGAATTGTCTTATCTCAAGTCAATCGCATTTATGATCCGATGGGACTCGCCACTCCATTTACAATCAGGGCTAAAGGCTTGATGAGAAGTTTGTGGATAAGCGAAAACAAATCTGACTGGGATGATCCAATTCCTGATATGCTTAAGAAAGAATGGATGAACTTCTTTGATGATCTTCCAAACATGGAACAAGAAGTCTTTGAGAGATGTATCAAACCCGCAAATGCAAGAGGGGATCCAATTTTAGTGATATTTAGTGATGGATCAGAAGTAGCTTACGGCGCATGCGCTTACGCCAGGTGGAACACCACAGACAACAGCTATGAGAGCAGATTTATCATATCGAAAAATCGACTTTCCCCTGTGAAGAAAATGTCTATTGACCGAGTCGAATTATGTGGAGCAGTTCTGAATAAAAGACTCAAGACATTTATAGAAAAGGAATCGAGGTACAAATTTACTAAATTCTACCACATCGTTGACTCACAAATAGTGTACGGAATGGTTCAGAAGGAATCATATGGCTTTAATACTTTCGCCGCCACACGTATTGGCGAGATCCAACAGGGAACCAACAAAGATGATTGGTATTGGGTAGAGAGTAAGAATAACATAGCGGATTGGATTACACGAGGAAGGAAACCGGCAGAGATTGGATTGAATAGCATCTGGCAAACCGGTCCAGAATTCCTTAGATTTCCTGAACATGAGTGGCCGATATGCAAGCCAAATTATCAGAAAGAGTTACCAGAACAAATAAAAACAGTTATGTTAGCTGAAGCTAAATCTGAAGATAGCTTAGAAGCAAGAATTGACATAAACAGATATTCCAACTACACTAAGCTAATCAGAGTGACTGCAAGGGTATTGTCCTTGTACAAACGAAAACCTCGACCTTCCTTAAAGAACATAACTAGTCCATTAACGCCAGAAGATATAGACAGAGCAGAAAGATTCTGGATACTTCGATGTCAAAAATTGTTAACAGCAGACATGGAAAAAGGAAGATTCAAAAGACTATGTCCACGGACGCGAGAGGATGGCATAATAGTTGTAGGCGGCAGAGTTGAAAAGTGGCTCGAGATAAGCTACAATAAGTACGACTTAATTTTGCTACCATACGAGCATCGCTTTGCAAGGTTATATGCTGAATATATACACCAAAGAGGTCATCATGGGGTATCATCTACAGTAAGCAAGATAAGAGCACGATTTTGGATTACAAATATCCAACGTATGGTGAGGTCCATCAAATACAACTGCGTAATCTGCAAGAAGATAGATAAACAGCTTTGCCAACAAAAGATGGGAAAACTACCAGAGGAGAGATTGAAACCCTCCCCACCTTGGCACTATACAGGTATAGATCTCTTTGGACCTTTCAAAATCAGAGATGAAGTGAAGCGAAGAACCTATGGGAAATGTTACGGAGTGATATTCAACTGCATGTGCACTCGAGCAGTTCACTTAGATCTAGCACCGGACTACAGCACGGAAACATTTCTATTAGTACTCAGAAGATTTGTATCATTGAGAGGGTATCCAGCAAAGTTGTATTCTGACAACGGACCACAATTAGTAGCTGCTGATAAAGAGCTCAAAGATATAACGAAGAACTGGGATTGGGACGAATTACTCGAATTCGGAGTAACAGAGGGCCTACAATGGGAATTCTCACCTGCCGACGCCCCTTGGTACAATGGCACATCCGAAGCATTAATACGTTCCGTCAAACGAGGCTTAAACATCGCAATCGGAGATAACATCATGACATTCTCTGAATTACAGACAGCCTGCTTTGAAGTTGGTAACTTGATAAACGAAAGACCAATTGGTAAGCACCCAACTGATACAGATGATGGCGTATATTTAAGTCCGAACGACCTATTACTTGGAAGATCTACTTCACGAGTTCCAAGCGGACGCTTTAGGGAAACAACAAACCCTCGTCACAGATTTGAATTTGTCCAGAATATAGTGAAGAGCTTCTGGAGAAAATGGACGCGCGATTATTTTCCTAGTCTTCTTATTGAATCGAAGTGGCACACCGCACACCGTGATGTTAAAGTCGGAGACGTCGTCTTGATACAAGACTCGAATCTTGTTCGAGGAAATTGGAAACTAGGCAAAGTTATCACAGCCAAACCGAGTAAAGATGGAAGAGTACGCAGAGTGGAGATCGTCTATAAGAACACTAAGCCAGGAGAACATGTAAAGACATACCGCGGAGGAGGCTATGTAACGGTTGAACGTCCTGTTCAGAGGATAATAGTCATCGTTCCAGTGGACGAAAACGAAATGAAAGACTAAATGAACTTTACTAAACTCGATTTTGTAACTTTACTATTTAAACTTTTTAACTTGCACAACTTTCTAGAAGAGAGGGGAGTGTTTCGGCCTACGAAAGCAATTTCTGACATTTTCTTAAATACGTATTATGCGACGTAATAAACGATAATTAGAGAGAACGAACTTAATCATCTTCTCTAGTCGCGGATCCGTTCCACAGACACCAATGGCTTTCGATTAACCTACTGTATGAAACGTGGCACTAAACCTTACAGTGTAACATTTGAATCCTTGGTAATGCGGCTAGTGATACAATGGGGCCTCATTTAGTTCATTGGTCAAACGTACACAAATGCGTTCCAAAAGTCTTTCTCCAGCTTTATTAGCGTAGCTGCAATTGAATGAATGAGACCGGAATGTCTAAGCCGTTAGGATCCACCTTAAGTGAAACTGAATCCTTGTGCTCTAACTTAACCGCAATGTCGAAATATTTCTGGAAGTCTTCGAATGACTTGTGTTTGGTTGGAATGGTGATGCTGAGAAAGCATGTTTCTGAGATTGGAAGTTCGATGCTAGCATCGAACTTCACCAGCATCGTGTCTCTTTTTGGAAGCATGTTAGTCCCCGTCCAAAAACTGCAGAGGTCGACTAGGTCTGCTCCATCTGAAAATATGGACGACAAATAAGCTCAATTTTAATAGAAGGAAATAATTCAAATAGTTAATCATTGATTACATTGAAGCTCTGTAAATGAAGTAACATGTTTAGTAAAACTAGTTAAATGTACAATGCCAAGTAAAAGAAAATACTCGCCAATAATTCTTGACAAAATTCTTTATGGTGTATCCATGTAGTATCCATGATTTAGTGCCAACCTTGTCCCCAGGGCCATCTCCGCCAGCTTTCGGAGACGCCTGCCCGCCATCTTAAATGCGGAGATGGCCCTGGGCACGAGGTTGATTTAGTGCCGAATAACTGGCAGAGCAGGGGTCATTTCTTAGTCATTTCTCAAATTATAAAGGCACGTTCTTTTTATGCAAACGACTAGTGATTGATTATGTGGTTATTTACACCTTTAATACTGGCACGTACCTTCGTGTCTTGATTCGATAAACGCAATATATCTCAAAAACCATTCTGCTGCAGTGGAATTCTCGTCGGAAGCGTCCTGCTCTTCAAAGCTTATCTTGTCTCTGAACTCCTCGCAAGTGATCAACCGTTCTTTTTCTTCGGGAAATATTATGTCAACGAGGCACGGCCTCTTGCCCAGGGCTGTATGCAAACCAACCTCCTCCATTCCTAAGGAAGATAAAAGATGCTGTTAAGATGTATACATGTCCATTGTCAGTACCCAACGTTTTTGTGTAAATTTTGTTAGCAGCCTACCTTTGGCGATGTCATCTAGCTCAAGTTTACGCTTGAGGATGACGTTGTAAAGCATCAGGCCCTGAGCCAGCAAGGCAGGTTCCGTCGTTAACTTATCAATATCGAGGCCAGCCTCGTTTAGGTACAGCTGAACGCTTTCCCTTAACTCGGCTGTCGGATGGCCATCTTTCCCCAGGGCATCAATCTGAAAATGAAAAAGCAAATGGATTTACAGTGGTTTATAACACAAACAGTTTAATTACTTAATAATTAAAGACGTTGGTTGTCACGGTTTGTGAGTTAGACCAAAATGACAGTGGAGTATCTAAGTAGATTATTATATAGTAATAATCTACAAAGATTATTGGCTCGGGGGCTAGTACCTCATCTCGGTAACACAACCTCTAATTTCTAACTCTTCACGTCCTCCCTTATAGCATTCATGTCCAGGCATTCCACAATAACAGACATTCAGCTTCCAATGTAAACAGACGCATGTCGTAAAAGATGGTGGCGAAATTGGGTGAAACATTCACTTTGATGTCAATGTCAGACTCACCTCATTTATCAACTGCTTGAGATCAGTGTCTGGAATATCTTCAACAGATATGGGCGGGGGGTTCTCGCACGAATCTACAAACGAGCTTGATAAGTAATATTTGGTGGCGGGCGAAAGACCATGCAAAGCTGGGCCATCGTGTAGAGCACAGTGCCCAATAATGCGACCAATCGCCTTGAATGCGCCCGTAATTCTTAGCGATTGATCGTGTAAAGGCAGTCTGTGGTCTTTCTCTCCTTCAAAATAAATTACGGGTTTGAAGGTGTTGCCAATTCCTTCGTCCGCAATTTTCATGGTAGTGAGGAGAAATTCCCTGACAGGCCCACTTCCGGCACCTTCCTCGTCCTCAAATCTCACCCTAGGACGAGCCTTCAAGTTTGCGTTTTTTCCTTTATATTTCACCAGAATATCCCGTTTAAGTTCATCCGTGCCTTCCATTCTAGAAACAGAGAAGAGCTGCCGCGGTTTTGTTGTCTCTATAACTTCATCACGGAAGCGTTTCAAGGCGTCCATAGCGTCAACCGGTTGCACATCTTCTGTTTTTGAATCAAGCATTGGCACGAGATCACCGTCATCCGCATCATCCAGCTGTGCACCTGAATTATTAAGTTCAGTTGAATTATTAGACTGATGCATCCGTAGAGCAGGATAATTTTTGGAGGTAATGAGACGTGTAAAACAACTTTTTTCTGCTACGGTTTGTTTTTATTATATTGGTATATATTTGATAGGTTACCTAGTAGGGCATGTGCTGCCTCGTTTGCATCGCCTCCAGATGCTGACAGCGCTTCTTGGATCTCTCCTGTCGTTGCATCGGGAAAAATCCCCTCCAGAAAAGAAGAGGCTACGCTGATATTCGCTGAAGTTCTGCAATGCGACCAAGAGCCTTGATCAGCTTATTTGATTAAAATAGTGAAAAATTGCGTTGTTCTTGTTTTCTCTCTTATAATATTTTCTCTCTTATAAAGAACGACACAAAACTTTTTGTTATTATGTTGGTCTCGACCGATAACTTGAAAAAAAAAGAAACTATAAAATTAAAAAAAACACGTAAAATAAAGTTGCAGTAGCGTTATTCTTCTTTTGCGGCTCAATCTTAGACTACTATTCAAATATATACAACGGGAACATGGGGGCCGGAGGGCCCTAGTCTTAGAGAGAAGAAAGCAGGAGTTCTACTCAGATGGAACGAGGTAGGCATAAGCTTACAAGCAATCTTTTAGAACCATTCTATCCCCCTATTACTGTGAGAACATTTCTGGAAGCCTTTGAAAGTTTAATTTTACCTTGATGAAGGGCCAGGTGTGGTACTGTCCTCACATATCAGATCTTCAATCGTTCTTTGTCTCTATTAGGAAATAGTGTGTGGCATTAGCATCATACATGTATTATCAAAACACGATGTAGTAATGCAAAACATCCTGTTGTAGCCTTGCAGTTTTTTCAGAATAAAAATGCAATTGCTTGAATTGCTTTCACACTGCGAGGATCATTTCATTTATTTCATCATTTACAATGTATCCGCATTTCATATGTATGTCTTTTATATATTCATTTCGTCAATAATACATATGTCGAACTTCGCGTGGAACAAAAAAAGAAAATCATAATACCTTTGCCGTGGGAACGTCACACTCGTTATCGTGGACGTCCGCAATATGGCGGCTTAAACTTGCCATCGAAACACGGATCCCACACCGTAAACAATTCACAGTAGGACCATCTTCAACCTAGAAGAGTAACACGTTAAACAGTCTTTTCAAAGGGAACACGCAATTGGACATACCACATTACACATGAGGATTAACTCCTTTGAGAAAGGAAAACAAATCAGTCTTATCGTTTTCTTTGATTCCAGTGCGCCTACATTTTTTACTCTCATAGTTACAGTTATTGTTGTTGCATGCGGGTTTTTTTTTTTTTTGCGTTCTAATTTTTGTCTACTAAAAAATGGTTATCACTGAAATGATTCCCGGTTCCTGCTTATATTGCACCTGAAGAGTAGACCTTTACTGTCTATCTTGATATACAGGTAACTACCTCAGGCAAAACAGCAGACTCTCCCACAACGCTTTCATCCAGATCTTTTTGCAATGGCCGTATGTATATTTTAGCATTCCCGGCGGCATCCCTCATACGTTGCGCAGAGTGAGGGGAAGAGATGTTGTAGAACCCTGCGTCCTCGCCTCGCTGGTACATCAACAATTCATACCCCGTTTCGACTAGTTTCGGAAACCTGGTCACAATTTCCTGATGGCATTCCAAGGCGTTGGCGTCCTGTCGAAATTGGATGCTGGCTTCTCCTAGACCAGCGTTTAACAACATGGTTCTCTCTCTTATGGCAGTGGGTGGTTTGGTGGTGCTGACCCGAGAGAGGCAAAAAAACTTAAGAGTACAAGTGAGGATCCGCTTCCCTTTGCCACGTCCTGTAACGCTTCCTCTTGTGACGGTTTCCTTTCGGGGAGCGAATAACCTTCTATGCTCTTGAGTAGCGGAAGCAGAGATAACTGCTGCTGCGGCTGAATTTGCAGCAGATGTACCTGGCATTTGTTGGCCAGCCTGGCTAGTGGACGGTACCGGTACATCCAGTGTTGAACCAGAGTGGGATCCCTGTACTGTATTCAATCAATCAGGTGGGAATAGGAAAAATGAAGTACAATGATAATAAATACATTAATCTACCAATAGTTAAAAAATAATTTATCAATGAACTATGCACAGTGACACCCCAAATACTGGGCTTCAAATACTTCCATTTGGAAAAAAATCTTAGAGATTACTTCTAGGCGGCGTATACTTGTCGACAAATATCAAATGTCGGAAAATATCAAAAATAAACGGATCATCTTGAGATGTGGCCCAAAATTCTCAACCGGAATATCCAAACGGAAAATTTTGTTCCATTACCTTTTTTTCTACCAGTTCCAGGTCCTGCGCCAATAGTCAATTGCAAACTAGTTCCAGACTCTCTGTAAGCCGCACAAATGGTACATGCTAATCTCGAACGAAATTTCCCATTCGGGAGGTTTTTCTTACCCGTTGCACACTGAAACCATAGACCACCTGGTTTCCCCCTAAAAAAATTATACTTTTTGAGAAGTAAAAAATCCTTTTGAATACGATGCACAAGTAAACTCTTCTTGGACTTCTTACGTTACACACAACTACCACGATTCCCTGCCGGCGTGTTACATAGGAAAAACTGGGTAATTGTTAACATTATCGTAATTGTCATTTATGAATCGAACAGGATTTTACAGTTAATCGACATAACCAAGCCAGCAACTGAAAGGTCTACAGCGAAAGCAAAAACTGCGGAAGAGCCATCAGTTTCAGAAACCATGAAAACGATGAGTGCAGCAGATAAGCTAACCAATACGTCAACAAGCGAAGCAACAACTACAAAAGTAACACTAACTTCAAAAACATCGACGGCAAAGGAGAGTGCACCAACCGATAACTTAGCCATATCTTCAACAAACAAACCAACACCATCTACAGAAATAAAACCAACTTTAAATACATTGAATGCCAAGGAGAGTGCGCCAACCGATAGCCCAACCACATCTTCAACAAACAAACCAAGTAAAACAGAAATAAAACCAACTTCAAAAACATCGACAGCCAAGAGTCAGTCAACCAATAGCCCAACCACATCTTCGACAAACAAACCAACAAAAACAGAAATAAAACCAACTTCAAAGACATCGACGGCCAAATCTCCAACAAAGAAAACGACGACAACCATTAAACTTCCTACAACCCCAACCGAACCTCCATCAACTAATTCAACAACTAAGAATAACTCAACAAAACCAGAACCACCACCAACAGAAAGTACGTATGGGAAATCTTGATATTATTATTATCGTTATTGTTATTATTATTATTATTATTATTAGTATTATTATTATTATTATTATTATTATTATTATTATTATTATTATTAGATTTTGAAAAACATTTCAACAAGAAAGTCAACGATAAAAATGTAACTTGACGTTTCGATGACTTCATGTCATCCTTATCAAAAGTGGAATGTGGAAAAAATTAACATAAAGATATATATACAAAAATAGAAGTGTGAAAAAAGAAATACATAATTTAATAAAGCATGATTAGCGTGTATTTAAATTTAAACAAAAAGTTTCGCGCGAATCGAGTCCGCTTGAGTGTTCAGTTTCGGCCTTTTCTTTCGAATGTATAACATTTCGAAGATTAAGCACTCAAGCTTGCTTCGGCATTTCTTAAGAATGGTGAAGTTCTCATTGGAAGGTCTTACATTATGTTCGTCCTTAAGGTGTTTTCCGATTACGGAACGTTTGTGCTCCTCAACACGTTGGTGTAGATGGCGGCGTGCATGTGTACCCAATATATACCCAATATACACCGGAGTTCCTTTCGCAAGAATGTAAGAACTTGAAGGGGATATTTTTGAAATTAAAGTATCCAGAGAAGCTCATCGACTCGGCTATCAAGCGTGTCCATCACCCTCCAGACCTTATTCACACACCATCTGACAGCCCCATACGGATCATTATGCCTTACAAAGATCAGAAATCCGCCGATGTGGTTCGCAAACAACTTCGCGACCTTAGAAGAAAAATCGATCATGAATTGCAGCCAATCTTTACGAGCAAGAAGATCGTTGATGACCTGAGAGAAACGGAATTGAAGCCTCCCATAGTAAACCAGCAAAGCGTTGTTTCTGAATTTAAATGTGATTTGTGTGATACATATTATATTGGGTACACACGCCGCCATCTACACCAACGTGTTGAGGAGCAGAAACATTCCGTAATCGGAAAACACCTCGCGGACGGACATAATGTAAGGCCTTCCAACCTCCGTGAGAACTTCGAAAGAAAAGACCGAAACTGAACACTCAAGCGGACTCGATTCGCGCGAAACTTTTTGTTTAAATTTAAATACACGCTAATCATGCTTTGTTAAATTATGTATTTCTTTTTTCACACTTCTATTTTTGTATATATATATATATATCTTTATGTTAATTTTTTCCACATTCCACTTTTGATAAGGATGACATGAAGTCATCGAAACGTCAAGTTACATTTTTATCGTTGATTTTCTTGTTGAAATATTATTATTATTATTATTATTATTATTATTATTATTATTATTATTATTATTATTATTATTATTATTATTAACATTTTAAGGGGCTTCACAAATGCCACGTTTGTTATCGATTAAAAAAAGTAGTTTTCGTTTTCTAAAGAAAAATTACTTTGCTATGGACCGAGACAAATGAGCATTTTAAAATCAATTGATACTGCTGCTTGCAAACTTTTATCTGTTCTACACCCTAAACTATCGAAAAATTTCTTACGTTTCTTCTCCGAGAAAGCTTACTTTAATTACAGTGGGCGTAGCATCAGTTCGAAAATAATCGGGATCAGAATACAACAAACAGCTAACATTTTTCGAGCAATAAATGTTGATTGATGCAATGGAAAATTCACTTTGGTTTTCAAAATGCTAAAATAAAGTTATGAATGTGGAAGTAAACTTCACTTACCTCAACATGGGGTTGTCTTTGTGTCTTGTGTGTAATTTGGGCGCAATTCGTGGCCGTTTTAGATGATTTTTTTGCCAAAGCGATTTGCTGGACTCGGTCGTCTGCAGTCACCCGCCTTCCTTCGGTTTAAGTGGAGAAACAACACCGCGAACAACAGAGAACCAAAAACTCGCCTAAAACGGGCAGGAATTGCGCCCAAATTACACACAAGACACAAAGACAACCCCATGTTAAGGCAAGTGAAGTTTATTTCCACATTCATAACTTAATTTAAGCATTTTGAAAACTAACGTGAATTTCCCATACAAAGCCTTATAGCGAAGGTCATATAACTCGATCGTATTCTCTTTTTGAGCTTGGGCCGCCTGTGATTGATGTTGAATTGTGTATCATTTTCTAAGTCTGCCTAGAGTATGAATGTTGTGTTAAAGTGAACAGCGCCTTAACTGAATATTTAATGCGAGAATACTAAGAATACTAAGCGTTGCAATGTTTTACTTTGTGTTCCTTGGTGAACAGATGGAAGTACTACAATCAATACCACACAGTCCGAAAGGTAAGTCAAATGATGGATAAACAATTGTCTCGTTTTCAACAGGGTTCACCAGGTTCACGTCAAACGCACTGATGCACTTTGTGGCCCCCGTCGAACGGATTTGATATCAACCAAGACTGCTGAATGTTGAACACAGTGTACTTTGTTGTGCGAATGTCTGATGGTAACCAAACCTTGTTCTTCAGTACCATTCAACATAATTCAGCTCCTTCAGAATCATTAAAAACGTTCATAAAGATGCACAAAAGCGGTTAACGTGCAACACTTGCGAACAGCGTTGAACTGTTTGGCAGGGACCTTAAACAATACTATATTAAGGACGGTGGCCCCTAATAGGAAGGCATTTTTTCTTATTTGTCCCCATGTGGGATTTGTTCCTCGTACTTAAGGCTGTTGAAATCCAAAAAGAAAATGGGGGGTTACTGTGCTTTTTTCAGAGATAGTTAGGCCCAAATATGGTAAAAAAGTGCTGATTGAGCATTTTTAAAAAATTAGGAAAAATAACTTTTTCAAATAAAAGATAGCCACTATTTGACTTAAGAAGGAGATGAAGAGGTCTAGACTGATAGGTGCTTTGTAATGAATAACAAAGATACAATTCTCAACATGCTGCCGAATTCTATATGCGAATTTCCTGTTCTTGGCGGGCCATTATTTGACCCAGTAGATTGGAACGTTTTGTAAAATTACTTTTGACAGACGGTTTTTCTTCTGAAAAAAAGTATTTCACAATACCGAACAGTTGTCCTGCTTTTGATTGATTACATAGAAACTAGGGGTAACCGTGCATTTTAAAAAGTTAACTTCACTTTTTCCTAACTCACGCACGACATGTTTCCATCAGTGACGATTTTCTTGACGCTCTCCTCCCCGGTGGGGAATAAAATGTAAGTCGAAGTGATGGATGCTGGGAATCGAAGATGGCGGAGCGGACGCGTGGTGAAAGGATGCAGCAAAGCAAAATCCCCGTAAAACATCGATTGATTTTATCTCTGCCAACTGTATGGGGATTTTACAATTGCCTTATCAAAGAACATACTATAACGGAGTGCCGTTAGGCGATTTCATTGTTCAATGAATGTTGTGCAGCGAGAATCTTGATTGCTGTTTACATGCTTGGAAGTTCTAGAACGCTACTGCAAATTGTCAGTGGGGTCAGACCAAGCCTGTTATATATATATAGCTAGGCTAGCTAGCCAAACCCTGGAGCTCCCATAAATAAGCTGGTGTTCGTTTCTCAAAAACCGGGCCCAAAATTTTTGCGGGGCTAGTTTCGGGCGCGATGTTCTTTCGAAAGTGTTTGCACAACGCCGCAAATTTTAGCAAAATTTTCCCGCGAATTGCTTCACAACAATCCGAACTCGAAAGTCACACTACTGTTGTTATTAATTTTTTGTCGAGCTTCAAACTGTCTGCATGAAATATTTTCTTCCTCTTGCGCCGTGTTCCTTGGTTTTTACAATGTTTCAATATTCTGTCATTTAACTGTCAAGGCGTGTCAAATCATCTCAGACTTTTTGGCTGTTTGTTTGAATGAACTGGAAACGTCGCTTATCTACAGCAGCTAAATATAACTTATTGTTTTGGTTTTCATCGTGTTCGGATCTTGACAAATATTAAACACGAAATGCCACTAAATCGGAATCTTTAGCTCTGAAGCGAACTAACCTAGCTGTAATCAAAAGTTGAAATTTCTCGTCAAGTTTTCGATTTGTTCCTTCTCATTCGGCTAGATCGCTCAGTGGAGTTATCAAAATCGGCTACTCGTCTACTTCAGCAGGTCAACCTGATTTCATTCCATCGGTTGCTGCAGTTTATAACAGCTATCGACATATTTCCAGACCGAGAGGAGGTTGGTTTTCTTTTACTATTTCATAGACTATCGCGCGGGTCAGTTAGGTGCCGCTTTTGTTTTTCTTTCAAGAAGTTGCTTCACAATTTGTTTACGCTTTTGACTCTTTCTAATCTCTTTCGAACAAATTACAAATGGAAAGAGTTTTCATCAGATGTAAGCCTTAGATACGTTTCCTTTCCCTCTGCTAAGAAAATGCCACACGTGGAAATGACAACATGTTAGTACCTTAAAAATAGGAGTGATTATTTCACTGCAAAAGATCTGAAATACAATACTGCTCGTAAGTGTCTGAAACTTTCGGTTTTCGCGTTAGGTGAGACACAGTTTCAATCTAGACAAGTAGTTTGCTTCAAATTTGTCCTCTAGACAGTTCTTTTTACGACTTTCATTTTGAAACACTGTTTTAAAAGCATTCTAAAAGAGAGAGAGGAAAGCCATGCCATCATAAAACTTCGTACTTTTCTACTAATTGTTCTGCGTTTTTATCCTGATCACGCTAAACACTCATACATTGGAGTGCATTTGTGGTTTGTAAAGATTCTTCTCAACTCATTGGCCCCTAAAATACAGTACATTTCAGTCGTTATTCGCCAAAAGATGAAAAACGACAATGGGAAAACATAAAGGCAAAAAAAAAAAAACAAAAAAAAAAAAAAACACAAACAGAATGCGGACCGCTGAGGGAACAGTGAAGTTGACCTATTTTTCTTCAAAAACAAGACTTCAGCCCAACTTTCACGGGCAGCTCTTCTTCCAGCATTCTTTGGAAAGCTAATTAACTTCAAGGAGAGTACTCGTGAAACTGCAGTTGCTCTAATAATGCCATTTTAACTTGCTGCTGGTAGCGACTTCATAGATTTGTCAATGTAAAAACGAATTTCTTACTGATTCGTATGCATCCTGCTGGCTGTTAAGTTCTGTCAACCATCAAACAACTTTGCTAAAATAAATAGTATTGCTACCGGCGGCATCTGGCAGTTTACCGGCAAAAATTACCCAAAAAAGGTTCTTGAAAGCTTCCAAGCACATGTAAATTATGGAGGAAAATGGCACAAGTTTTTCGCCTGCGAAGTGTTATTCGGCAAAGTGATTTAACTCGCGATCAGTTGCTGTATTATTTTGTTCCAAAGATTTAAAAAATTACTCGGAAGCAATTCCATTCGATCATTCGCTTTAACATCTTAAGAATATCATTTTCGACATAGGAAGTCTCTCAATTAAACAATTCTTATAATATGTAAATCCACAATCAAATTGGTAATTTTCTTTACCGTGGAAGTGGAAGCAAAGTATTTGAGAATTTAACCGAAAGGTTGACGCTCTCGTGGTCTTTTAAGAAGGTCGCTTTCCAGACATCCTCTGAAAAACAAGTCTGTTCAGCTAACACGCCGAGGTCCACTGTTCGTCCACCTTCTCGCCAAGTCAACTTCGTCCCTTCCCGCTACGTTCCTTGTTTCGCTTGTTGTGGGAAGCCGGTGTCGATGTTTGTTTTTTGTCGCGCTTCGACGGCCCGGATTCTTTCATTAACCTACCATTTCGTTTATGGTTTCCCGTTCCCCATTTGCGGGTCGACACTCCCACAGCGGAAGCGAAATACAAAAACAACAACTCAATACACCTAAAATTTTATTTTCGCACCACTGCACATACAGGAATCGCGCGATCGCGCGGGATGAACGCGCGATGCGCAGAAAATGTGCGCGTTAGCAATAGGGGCCACCGTCCTTAAAGTGTTGCACGATTATTCTACTAGCGCGTGCTCTATATGAGGTGACAAAACAAACGCGAGTGAAGTAGAATGTTTGTTGTAAGTAATTCTCAACTTCAGTAATATTTGTCAGGGGATTTTCAGTTTTTTGGACATATTTTAGACAAAACTTTCACTTCACCGCGGCTCTTAACTTGGCATCCAATTTCTTTATGAGGTGAAAAGGAGAATTATCCTCTGATAACCTGTCTGGGTGATCCAATGGGAAAGATAAAGTTTATTAGCAGTCGAGAACAACTTGGAGAGAAAGATGGCAAAATGATTCATTGACACTCGTAAACTGACTGAATTCATAGTGAATAGCTTCCTTTGATGTGTTGTCAGTGTAAGTTTCTTTCTCTCTTGTAGGACAAGCTTTAGTGACCATTTGCTACACCGTAGCGGTTATTTCCCAGTGTCTTTCATGGTGATTCTCGTGGTCATTGTCGCCGTGTACTTTGGCTATCACAACAGAAATAAGGTCAGTTAGAATAGGTCTGCTTTTCAGTCCTGGTGATAATCATTTCTGATATTCGTAACGAGTCGAGATAAAACCAAAATAAAGTGAATTTGTCCGGAATAAACTACAAATGACAAAAAAAACAAACAAACAAACAAAAAAAGAAAACATTCCGGCGTTTGTTCAGACTAGGTAGCCGTAAAGCAGGATTATTCTTTGCAAACGCAGTGGAATCAATCTGGTACCCAGAGTCCTCAGGCTTCTTGGTTAGCGGGTGGACTGGAGAGACGCTGGCCTTTTTGCTCGACTGTTCTGTAGCAAAACTAACGACCGGTAACCCAGAGTTCGTCCTTGGGGTCCTCATACTGACCGAAAAGCACAAGGACTCTGGGTACGAGTTAGCCCTTTTCACAGTTAATTTTTCTCATTTGTATCACAATTTATTTCAGTGAACGTGGATGTAAGGCAATTTTGCAATTTCTGCCCGAAATTGCCTTACATCCACGTTCCAATTGTACATTGTAATGCCAATGGAAAAGTTAACTGTGAAAAGGGCTATTGTAGTGGATTATACACGGATCTTTTCTTCTGAGGTCACGTGAGCAGTATCAAATGGTGTAGAGATGACCGATATTTCTCAAAAGTACCGATATTTTTCAGCCAAATCGCAGTATCGATTGTATCGAGTACTTACCGTGTGGCATGTAAATTTCGCGGGACCAAATTTTCGCGATTTTTGGATTTCAGACCTTAACTACAGGGAACAAATTTTCGCGGATTTCTTGCCAGGTTCTCTCTCGTATTTGACGTACGAAACTTGTATACAGCAGCAAGAGATGTCATATTGTCTTGTTTATTCTACTTTTAACTCAAAGCTACTGAAAGGTGTGATTTTGTATGCTGTCTGGAATGCGAGAAACACGCAGTCAACTATTTTTTGTTGTTTGACAGGAATTGGTCTCGTCTGTGGTTGTTATCTTTGTGCGACTGCAAAGAGGAAGGTCCTAATATTCTTTTCTCAGTCAACTCAAATGAAATTCAGTAACCTAAATACATGGAGTAAATTTTCGCGGATGATTTTTTAGCGGGGTTTATTTTCGCGGGTTCAAATTTTCACGGATCGATGGAAATCCGCTAAATTCGCGAAAACTAGATCCCGCGAAAATGTCATGCCACACGGTAATATCGATATTGACCACCCTAACTTTGCCTGAGTGAACAAGTTACTCTTGATCTCGGAAACTCGGGAGTACGAGTCTATTTTTATTTATTTATTTATTTATTTATTTATTTATTTATTTTTGTCGTAGCTCGCCTTGCCTGCTCGTTTGCTCACATTTACATTTCTTTGGCTTGCATTTTTGCTCGCATTAGCATAACTTGTATTCTTTTTCTTTACGTCTCAGATACATAAATTTATAAAGACAGGTTATGCCGGGACAAAGCATAGTGGTACAGGTTACCTCAAAGTAAAATTGGAAGATGACATTGATTTACCCCGTGAAGCAAACAGGCAGTATATTTATTGACACTGACCAAGAATGTCATGTCACAAAGGGCCAACTTTGCATTGTGTGGACTTGAGCAGCAGGCGGTGGACAAAGACTGAAGGGAGTCAGGATAGAGTTTGAAAAACGGTGGCTTTAATTTTGCAGTGCACGTTGATGACCACCTTTGAGTTCTGTTCTACTATGATTCCGTTTCATTCGCTTTAACCTTTAAATTTTTTGTCAGTGCCATCACGTTCAGTGCTCGTTCTTCCTTCTGCACAACTCCACTGGCACTGTTCCATTACCTTGAACTTCTGTTCCTTTAGTCTGCGTCAAGCTCCCTTGTTTGGATTTCACGCGCGTCAGTGTCTTCTGCGTGCTGTAATGCCGCGAGTCATGAGTCGGTAAACCTCCACGTTTTTCGGCGTTTCGCTTCATCTTTGTAGGACACAAACAAGGTAGCACGCTAACAGGCTAGTGTACACCAACCCTTCCTTCAGGGAGAGTTTCTCTCCCGAAGTGCAGAGGCTTTAGGCGCACGGGATGACAAGTCCCTTTCAGCCTCTGCACAAGAGAGAGTAAAAGGAGAAAAGGTGGGTGCAAATTATCATTCTAGTTAAAAGGAGTAGTATTATTTTTTGCGTGAAAGCCGCTGCTACTACTGACTGAACCTGTTATGGGCTCAAGGATGAAATAAAGAAAGCGGACACGCATAGGGGCTGAGGAGAAATACCAGCTCTTTCTTGGAGAGCACGAGAGTTGATGTAAGCACATAGGAATCGATGAGAGTTAAATCTCGATGGTAGATGAATCATTGAGAGAAGACAATAAACCGTGATTAAACGAGAAAGTCGATCAGAGTTGCTCGAAACTTAGAGCGCGTTCTTTTGGGAACCATTCTGGAATAAGAATACTTGGAATGGCTTTTTGGCGAAGTTTTTTTTTAATTTCCTGTTCTCATTCCAGAATCGTTAGAATAGTAGTTTATGATATTCATGTATTCTGCTATTTGGGACAAAATGAACAGAATGAGCAGAAGAAAAGCTGTCAATCACCTGGAAATAACAAAATGGTTGACCAAAACAGCTGCACATCCGCGGCAAATTTAAGCTCCCCCGCCGAGCCTGAGGAAGGAAATGCATGTTTGGCGGAACGATCGTTTTTTTCTTGCTTCATTTTCCAATAATTCTGATCATTCCCACTGTGGATATTCTCATTCCAGAAGAGACCGAGAAAACGCGTCCTAAATCTCAGCTGTCAATAGGGACTTTAAGCAACGACGACGGCAACGCATAGGAAAACGTCATTGAAATTGTGGTTTTCGGTTCTTTTATTCTTCTTCGCGATTATACCAACTCATTTAACTTGTCTGTGGCCGACCTGTCTGGGAACGGAATTCGTAGGGACGGCGCTCAAGTTCAGGAAGAGAAAGAAAAGTTCACCGTCGTGAATCAACATTTTCGTGCAACTTGTCGCGCGACAATGTTGCCATTGCAAGTTGAGATTGTTTGTTGCCCGTATTACCACCTTCTCGCGCAACAAATGTTTATGTTGCAGAAAGTAAAAGCGACGTCTACTTTTTGCAACATGAAAATTTGTTGCGCGAGAAGGTGGTAATACGCGCAACAAACAACTTCAACTTGCAACGGCAACATTGTTGCGCGACAAGTTGCACGAAAATGTTGCCCGTATTACTAGGCCTTAACTGGTCATTTTACGTTGTTGTTTTTCAGAGGACAGCAAAATAATGTACCAGAATGTCTAACGCACGTGCAGAGTCATTGCTTTGCTCATTAAAGCCTATTGTTTTTGACGTTCTCGTTGCTGTGCCGTCGTGGTTGCTTAAACTCCCTAATAGCTTGTCAGCGACCCAAACAAACAAGAACAAGAGTACGTGAGTAACCTCTCACAAGGTAGTTGAACTGAAGAAAAATATCCGACGACGTCAGTCAATAAAGTCGATGAGATTGGCGACGAGAAAGGACTCATACAAGACTTCAGTCAAACGGTATACCAGGTCAAACCTCATCTCTCGTTCTCGTTTGGTTTGTGACATTTTTTGAGTAAAGAACTTGCTTATGTTTTTTGCCTTTAATTTGTGTGTATATATCTGATAAGCACCAAAATTCAAGGTGAGCAAATTATCCTGAATTTTTATGAATCCCCCCAAAAAAATAAAGTAAGAAAGAAAAGAATAAGAAACTGAAAGCGGACAGGGCCCTTGCAACAGAAGCAATGATTAGCAGGTCTGCGTGAGAAACACTGAGACAGGCTTATGTGCTGTACAACGTTTCATTGCTTATAAATGTATATTACGTACACTTTGTACAGATTGTACCAGTTCATAACAATAAAACGCGATTTAAAATAAAAAGATGTATATTTTAATACTTAACTTTAGCCACTGATCATAGTTAACGTCCACTAGTCCTTCCAAACCTCTTGGAGATTAATGAAAGTGTTTAGGGCTTAAAATCAAATGATTTGGTACACTGAAAGAGTGGCATACATGACGGTTAATACCGAAAAATCTTTAAAAAATAAATGCTGAAATAAACGTGTCTAGTTTTCACAGAAGTCAGTACTGTTTTTCACCAATTTTACGACTTTTTGTGTTCCATCTAGCATGTAGACAACAATGACCTCTGCTACATGAGTGGTCCGGAGAGTTAGCAAATACTGATCAACGTTAAACAAAATAATCCCAGAAGCGAATTTTAGCTAGTTAACTCTCAGAGCTTTGTTGATGTATTTGGCCAAAACCATCAGTTGCGCCCCTCCTTAAAGCGCCTGTCAATGTTTAGCCTGAGAGGGAGGGGGGTGAGGGGGCGAGAGCAAATATGGGGCATCTGATATACTTTCTGTCCCCAACCTCGCTCATTTGACTGTCAAATTTATGTCCAGTAATGCATCCAGAATGTTCTTGAAATGGAAAAAAATTACTCACAAATGAAAGGATTTAACCTGAATTTACCCGCTGTTTTCAGTTGGTCCAGGGAAGGGCATTTCGATCACTTAAAATTCTTCAAGGAAGGCAAGATGCTCCACATCTGCCCGCCCTGTCCCCTCCCCCTGAGCTGAACATTGACAGGTGCACTTATATCACTCGAATCACTCTTCTTTTATGGAAGGTTTGTTCATTTGCCAGATGGTGTAGTTTAGTGCCGTAGCAAGTGTCACCCAACCAAGATAAGGTAACATTAGCCCTGCTGCAACTTTGTTGATTGGGTAGAATGTATACACACATCCAGTGATATTTAACCACAACAAGCAGATCTCGCCAAAGGCCTGTTGAAACAAGAAGACAAAATACAGATATTTGAGAGAATTGGAACACCACCTGGAATAGTCTCTCACTTCCCAAACAATCTCTTGACGGAAAAGATCTACTTCTTGAAATATTCACAGTACGAAGAATTCAAAATTCTGTTGGTGTCTTATTAAAATAACAACTCTTTTCTCGAAACTAAAAAAAATGATGTCTTCAGAACCTTTTATTGGTGGTTATGAAGTGGACTGTATTGAACATGTTTTACTTTCGAAAAGTTTAGAAAGCAATGACACATTTAGCGGAACCATGCTAATAATTTTGGCCATAACCAGGACATAAAAATGACATAATCATACTGACAGAGTGGTCGGATTTATGCAGTTTTTAAATAATGATGAAAGCATTCAGCTTTTCTCAGGCTAAAAAAGTGGATGTCACAACTGGATGGTCGTACTAATGGGACGAAAACATGGAAACCCACCTCATAGAGAAGCTGATTTTCCATAAAGGTTTTGCATTATATACAGCACTTGTAAATGTTGTCTGTTTGAAACTGAACACCTCAAGTGTTGTCAAAACCATATTTATGGTGTAACCACAGGCGGTCCAAGCTCAAGTTGTGTGTCATATGAAATTATTGCAAAATAGCGGTCATAGCGAAATTATAAGAGTTTGTATTGGCGGGGATATTTACGATATGCTTTAGAAAACACAAATACTACAAAATTCTCAATAAAAATACCTTATCTTACTTCCATGGTGTCTTACTTGCTGTCTGTGCCCTTACTTTCCCGATTTGTGGCGATTTTTGCGAGTTTTAGCTCCCTCAGTTTTCCAACTCGCAAAAAAAAACTGTAATATATAATGAACCCCTCTACAAGAGAAATTTTTTTACCTGGACCCACCTTGTAGTCCTAAATATTTGGGATTACCCCCCCCCCCACCCCCCTCAAAGAAAAAGTGATAAAGTAAATCTAAAACTTTTCAAGCTCAAATTAAATTTAAGCCAATTTCAACACACACTGTATGTAGTTTAGAATCAGTTACACATTCAAGAGTAAATGTCTTTATTGACAAGCACTCAAGGTAATTTTCTTGGTAGGGGTTCCAGGGGTATCTTGAAAATCTAGCAATGTTCTAATTCTGAAGTACATAAACAGACAAATGAGGCTGGTTTAACTTCTTATTTTGGACACTAAGTTGTTCAGTCATTTAAGAACAGACCAACAGAGTCCATAAAAGGGTTGACATTCCCATGGCTGTATTTTGCAATGAAACAGTTGGGGGGGGGGGGGTAGAGTTGCCGTTGGGTGTATAATAAAGTAGGGGGGGCATGCTCTCCCCGGAAATTTGAATTTTCAAAACCTTAGACACATTATTTTTTGGCATTCTGGCACTGATGTTTGCATCATTACAGATGCTGTCACTACCAAACTTAAAAGCAATCTTTTTGGTGACCCCCCACCCTTAACACACCATATTTTTTTGGCTGGCCCCCCTTTGAAGCCATATTTTTTGGCACAGCTCCCCCTCAAATCCAACAACTCCTCCCCCCCCCCCACCTCATAATACTCATAACCGGGCTAGTTTTGAGTGTTCATTTTTTCAGATTATTTGTGCCAAAATTGCAAAATATGCTCCTTTGGCACTAACTCTTCACTGACAGTTAACATTTCACAAAATCAACTCATACAAGAGCAGAGCTCATCAGCTGCTAACAAGACACGTAGCACCAAGTTAGCAAAATGTTTTGAATTAAACTTACTAAAAGAAAGCTTGTTTAAAAGGAGCAAATCAGTTTTTACCATTGGCTTTGTATGACTTCTCTACTTGTAGGTTATGAATTGATAGGAGGGAGCCAATCAGAATATGTGCTTCCTCATAACCAGGGGCTCTCTCTACAATAATAATAATCATTAGTTAATTAATTTAAAGATCTTTTTGAGACTGCAATGTTTCTTACCATCCCAAGCTTATGAGAACCAAAGAAAATGGGGGTCCAAATCCAGTTCAAGGCCAGGTTTGTTCCATACAGAGCGAGAGCTAGTTTTGCATCACCATCAAATCCGCCACCATCTCGCCACACAAGATACGATGCATACCCCATGCCTGAGTACAAGCTTGTCCACATTGGACCAAAAAGCCAGTTTGGAGGTCTCCAGGAAGGTTTCTTTAAGTCTAAAATGGGAAGAGAGTAAATGTAACTCTTGACTGCAGAAAATTTTGTTTCCCTATAATCCTGCCCCAGCAAAATTAAACCTAACAAATAAAAGAAAATCCTGGTCACTGGCTCACATGCATTTACTGCTGGCTGCAGTGCTAACACATGTTATGTCTAATGTATAATTTCAAAGGACAGGGTTGAAACTTGCAAAATTCTCAAAATTGGTCAGTGGTTTGAAATGCTGGCTATTCAAAATGGCAGTTAATAAATAATATTTCAAATGGTTTTCCCATTAGAAAGGTGTTGATAAGCTTATAATTGTCACTTAATGGTTTTTTCTTTGTATTTTTAGGCTTCTGAATTTATTTTATAAATTTCATTGGACACAGTGTCTTTTGGGTGCTAGCTATAACAGGGAAAAAGTCCACTTAAAGGCCCTGGTGAAAACTAAGGTTTTATGGTGACAAGAAAAACTTGTGCATTGTGTTTTCAGGCCTTTAACCATCTCTGATAAAAAGGAGTCTGCCATCTTAGCTGGCCTCTCACCTTACGAACCACCACTGGGATGGTTGGGTGAGTAACGTCAGTTACAATGCAAAACACACGGATTTCAAAATACACTTATTATACCACTACAATTACACTGTACCTTTGTCATACCAGTCTTTAATCTGAGATCTGGTGATAAGTCCTCCAAGGAATCCTCCAATATTTGGCAGTATGACTGACCCAGCAATCACAGCCCACGTGTGAGGCATGGTTCAGCTTACCTAGCATAGACAGTTTAGTAGATGATCATTGATAAAGTAATAACAATATTAACTAAGGGCTCTTCATTTTACAAGTTGGAGAGGGTGGGGGGGGGGGGGGGGGGAGAGTTATTTGAGGGCATGGTCACCAAAACTTGAAAGGTGTGTGATGTACCAATGGTGATGAACTATTGCCTCCCAAGAGATGGAGGTTGTTGCTTGATCAAAGACATAATTTCATTCAACCTTGATCAAGATTGAATATTTCAAAAGATCATTTAATAATAGTCTCTTTCAGTTTATTTATTGTTATATGTATAGCTTGCTAGCATTATTGCTGCTTTGTAAATGTCTGTTGTCAGTGGTTCTGTTTTGTTGTGATAAATTGTTACTTAGTACCCTAGAAAAACACAATTCAGGATTAGGTTAAACAATTTGAACTTTTAAGTGATTTATCTGTTATCAAAAGTATTTTCCACTTTCATTGTGCACAGTATTTTTAACCTATTATTAATATGTAGCCTATGCAAGTGCACTGCTTACCACTACACCTGCTCTGATGCGTTGAAAGTCTTCTGTGCAGCTGAGTTGAGGAGAACATTGTTTTCGTGCTTTCTCCTTTGTTTATGGGACAGATCTTTTGAAATTAAGGGGTTTTTTTCATGGTAATTGTTCAAATTCTCCTTTTAAATGAGACAATTTGGTGAATATTGTAGTTAAGCATTGCACCTTGAGCAAAGTGACTCCATTTATGAGAATATATATATATATATATATATATATATATATATATATATATATATATATATATATATATATATATATATATATATATATATATATATATATATATATAAACATTGCACAATCAGGATGAATTTTTTACGCGGATTTGTATCGGCATTTCCCAAAACGTACTTTCCCACCTTTTTCACTGCCTTAATGGGACACTGAGGAGTTTTAAAAAGTTTTCAGGTGTGAAATTTCCTTTTCAATAAATTTTGCTGCTGTTTTTTTATGGAATTAAGTTAAAGCACTTCAAAGTTACAACAACAACCTGATCCTGAATTGGTTTGTCCAGGGTACTATATTACAGAAAATTCTGTCTGCCATCTGTTCATGCACAGAGGAACCCTTTTGAGGTGGCGTGACCTCGCTGTTCACTGGGGGTTGGAAATATATTCATCCAAATATATAATTATGAAAATACGACAAGGGGCCATATAAAAAAAAACCTTAGGTTTACAAAGTTTCCTGCCCCCAATTAAAAGAATGGTTCCTAACAACAGTAAAATAGAGTAGTAAAGTAAAGTGAACACCCATCAACAAAATATTATTTCAGAAATTTCTGACTCACAGTAATGTATCAAAATATACGCGTACAGAAGATTTGAAAATGTGCTGTTCAGTGACATCAGGTCAACATTAGAGGCCATCCAGTGAAAAACCCCTCCCCAGGGGTGACAGGTTATGTTGGAATACAATCGACACTCTCTTAAGGTGATTCCATTCAATTGCATTACGCATCCTTTCTGTGCATTATTTTTTGCGTGATTAGCGTGCGCACCTTCGGAACTTGATAGATTTTCTATGAAAGCAGAGCTGTTCAGAGAAATAAACGGTCATTTTCTCCTAAATGAGCTGGTGACCCCATTTTTTAACACATTAAAATTCAAATGGCACACGGTCGACAACAATATATTGTGATTTTAAGAAAAGTTAAAACTTCTGCTTTGAGATATTTTTATTTAAATGCCAAAAAGAAAACGTCTTTAGGTACAGCAGGGTATATGTACGCACGCGGCAAATTCTTTAATTTTTTTCATATCTTTAATTCCTGTTCAACTAAAGTAGTGTACATTGCAAGATAAATGTCTATTTTGTTGAACTGCTTCAATATTTCAATCAAGCTATGACTTTTCAAAGCAATTATAGCACACAATTCTGATTACTACCTTGGTTTCTCAGGGAAACCTTGCGGGTCGTATAGTTGCTATTAATGGCTATCCATATTGTGGAAAAACAAGCACGGTGACCCCTATTTTTTATTGCATTTTTGAAATGTTCTAAACATAATTACATGTACCAATTGGACCAAGTTTTAGAAAATTTTAAATATTCCTTCTATTTCAGTGGAATCACCTTAAGTGACCACCTCAGGAATATGGAAAAGTGGTCACCTTACGAGAGCGGGCTCTTGTAAGTGACCATGTGATAAAACAATTGAGGGGGGTCGTTTGTGAGAACTTTCAGCATAAAGCTTGACATATGTTGATGGTTGCTAACAGTATTATTAGTAATATTTCATTGCCTATCACACAAGAGGTTGGTGTATGTACAAGTCAACGACCCATTTGCACTTATGTTACGTATTTACTCTAAATTTGATCAAGAAGTGGATGCTTTTATTTAAGTATTGACTGAGTGGTCACTTGTGAGAATTAACTAAGAAACAGAGAAAAAGACCAGTCAGTATTTCACAAAACTGGCGATCAAGGTCGCTTGCAGGAGAGGCCAGTTATGAGAGCCTGAAATTAAAGATTTTTCTACATGACAATTCAAATGGGTTTTCACAATCCTAGTCATATCTACAGCTGGTTGCTTAAGAAAGTGGTCACAAGGAGAGATTTGACTGTAATGTGTGGCCGGTATATTATGTTGGCATTAAATAAGTTGTTGTGTGGCAAAGTAACTAGTTACATCTTGCTCTTAATACTCATTCTTTTTTAATATAATGGTAGAAAACTTTGCTTTTTAGTGAGTAAAACAGACTTTTTTTGCCAATTACTTTTCTCATTAGTGAAAACGTACAATTGGATGTAGATTTGAGGCAATATTAGGCAATTTTGCAGTTTCTCTCCACACTTGGTGAGTCTGGAATGGGGCAGGAATTTTTGTCACCTGATCTAGAATGAAGCTGAATGTGGCCTGGTACGGTGTTAAGTGTTTCAGAGTTCCAGTGGTACACCCCACCCATACACAGAGTACCTCCCCCGCTCAACCCCCCTGTCACTGAGAAGTGGGCGAGAGAGAAAGAGAAAGCTAAACATACACAAGGCCAGTCCTAACGCTTCAAAAACGAAAATTGTACTTCTGAAATGAAAACTTTAGCACCCATAGCACTCGAATTGATATATAATTTCATAAACAAGAGGCACGCTTATTTTAGGACGTGATGAGACACTGATGGACGCCCTAGCTATCTTAAATTCTTACGTAACTAAATTACTAAGGTCGCTAAATGGGTCGATAATCAAACGATGAATGCATAATTACCGTTGATTATCAAATGAACACTAAAATAAAAAGGGTGAGGAGGTCTGGCTCTCCAAAAAGAATAAAAAACTAGGAAAAAACCTACCGTTTTAGAAGCTCGAAGAGAATATTCAAACTCCCTAGACCAGTTAAGGTGATTCCATCGAAATAGAAGGAATATTTAAAATTTTCTAAAACTTGGTCCAGTTGGTAATTACGTTTGGAACATTTCAAAAATGCAATAAAAAGTAGGGGTCACGGTGCTTGTTTTTTCACAAAATGGATAGACATTAATAGCAACTATACGGCCCGCAAGGTTTTCCTGAGAAACCCTGCTAATCAGAAATGAGAACTCTAAATGCTTTAAAAAGTCATTGCTTAGATTGAAATATTGGAGCAGTTCACCAAAACAAACATTTATCTTGTATTATATACTATTTTAGTTGAACAGGAATCAAGATTATGAAATAAATTTACAAATTTGCGGCGAGCGCACATACCCTGCTGCACCTAAAGACGTGTTCTTTTCGGCATTTAAATAAAAATATCTCAAAGCAGAATTTTTAGCTTTTCTCAAAATCGCGATATATTGTACTAGACCGTGTGCCATTTGAATTTATGTATTAAAAAATGGGGGTCACCGAGCTCGTTTAGGAGAAAACAACCATTTATTTCTCTGAACAGCTCAGCTTTCATAGAAAACCTATCAAGTTCCGAAGGTGCGCGCGCTCGTGCACGCGTTAATCACGCAAGAAATGATGCGCAGAAAGGATGCGTAATGCAATTGAATGGAATCACCTTAAGCGAACAAAAGAGAGAGATCTGAAACTGAATTCGAACCTAGTCTCTCGCGTTTATCAAATGTCCTTCCCTTTTCGCAAAATACCACAGGCCCCCCAAGCTAAAGTTGAAAGCTGCGCATAAATTAGTCGAGACTGTTTTTTCCACGCTATGCATAATAATGACATCAGCAACATTTAAGAGTTTGTATGGAAACGCTACAAAACTTCCTGAGCTGGTTTGAAGCGTTTTGGGCGAGAAATTGAGGTTTTTATTTTCATGTTTGCTGAATGTTAAGAATTCTCAACTTTAGCTTGGGCTGCCTGTGAAAGTACTGAGACTTTCACTTTCCAGGCGTTCGTTTCTTGAAAGCCCCGAAACTTTTCAGGCCGTATTCGGGCACGATAAATTACACTGTAACTTGTAAACGAAGACGTTTATAAGCATGAAAATTTTCAAGTCTTTGTTTTTTTTTTAAGTTTAAAAACACAGGTTAAAATGACATCCTTGAAGAATGAGTGGTTCATGTTTGTACAAATGGCTTTCCGGACGGCTTTCGAAAAGCCATAGCCAAATGGCTTTCGTGAAAACGCATACCTGGGATAGTTGAGCAAAGAGAACACACAGCGAGCACACAGCGAGCGCGAAAATCGCATGCCGCGTGGGAAGTTGACGTGTGCGTGATGAGCCGCTAGACAGTGTAGTTAGCAAACTCACTACACTAGCGGCTGATCACGCACGTGTCACGTTTATACGAGCAAGACGATTTTCGCGCTTCCTCGACTACCCCTGATCAGCCTTCGGAAAAAATGACCGCTCGTCGTCGTCGTCGTCGTCGTCGTCGTCGTCGTCGTCGTCGTCGTCGTCGCCATCATCATCATTTTTACTTATAGGAAAAAATCAGGCCTTTCAGTTCCTGAACGCTGCACTGTTTCCTGTGAAAGGCAACTTGTCATGGAACAGTGTTTGGGTACTATGACTAGTGTTAAGTAATTTCTTGGAGTTTATTCGTAGCACGAGTCAAGTTCGAGCCTGAGTATAGGTTCGGTTTACGTTTCAAGCTTGAGTCAAGTTTAAGAAGAATTTTTTTGAGATATCTTTTGTTAATGGTTCTTTTCCTCAAAATGAGGTAATTAAAATAAGGAACCGGTCAATAATTATAGGATGGGGTGGTTCACCATGTGTTCAGCCTTCCCAATGGGGTGGGTCACGGTGTTTTCAGCCTCAGGAAGGAGTGGGCCATCATATTGTAAGCCTTGTACATTACTGCAAACGTCCAAAGCAATTTGCAAGCCTAGGAGCGTTAAATTCCTTACAAAATCCACATAAAACTTGTGGGAAAAGGTCATTTGAGCAAACATAACCCTACAAGTTGAATTTTGGAAGTTTACAGTATTACCTGTTGAAGACAAGTTAGTTGATGTTCGGTCTTCCAGAGTCACAAACATAGTCACTCCTTATTTAACATGAATTATCCTCTATTGGTATTGGAAGTAATATTACAAATGTAACTACGACAGAAACTCAACATTCTTAAAAGACATGCAGTGGTGAACATCAGCCAATTCAACTTCCAAGTGGCTACCAATAAGCATAAATTATGTAAAAAAAAATGTCCATGGGTTTGGTTTGAGGCCGGAGACGGATGTAACGTCCGTCGTTTGACTTGTAAGGTCCAGTACTTTAGCAGTGGTTAAGTACTTTCACACAAAATAATTATTATTTTCTAAAATGACATCAGGAGCCATAATCGGGGACCATGGCTCCTGGTGACATAAATAAATCAGATGATCTTGTATTTGTTTATCAAAGCCGGATAGAGTTGAGCCTTATTTTGCTCAGTTAGGTAACTCATGCAATTGGAAACGAATGATCATTCCCGTCATATGTAATGAAATCCGGTCCAGGGAACGCAGAAAATGGCGTTTCAGAGAGTCCAATTTCAAAAGTTTCCCCGGGGGGCGTGTCCCCGGATCCCCCCAGAAGTGCTTGCTTTCGGCTCTTAAGTTCGCGCCTTTGGTGCTCATGTCTACTTGTTTTACCTATATAGTAACCATTACAGCTGTAATTGTAAATTAATGTGTATAACTAGCATGCAGTATTATTATGTGTGCATATTTAACTTATGAAATACACTTAATGATTAATTAAAAGAAGATATGGACAAACAACATGATAAAGTAATATCATGACTTAGGGGAGGGGTGGGTCTTGTTATTTTCAGCCAAGACTTTGGAGAAGGTCAGCAGAATTTATGCCCACGTAACGGGGTGGGTTATGCATTTTTGGGCCATCCCCCCTGTACTTATTGACCGGTCTCTAAACAGAAGTCCTTTCGTATTGTTACGCAATATTGGTAAAGTTTGGTAGGATCAGTTTGCAAGTGGCTAATTTCTTGCATCGGTTGAGTACCGTTTGTTGGGAATACAGTTCAGTTAATGAATTACAATCATCTGATAATCATTTAACTTTTGCATACTGAAAGGCAAAAGGTCCTAGACATTTTTTATTTCAGTGATGTAATACAAGGATGTAAGTCACCTCGTTTCATGATCATTGTGAAGTCACACCCTGTCACTTCGCCCCTTTGCAGCAAGTGCTTTTATACATGCAAGTAGTTCATATCAATTGGGTCAGTGCTGCTTATTACTCCTGCATCTTATAAAACATAGAACAAATACATTGTAATAGCACTACTGTTGAAAGAGGGCATCCGGGTCAGTTAAGCTGAGACAGAAAGGATGGTGTGCCAGATTTGAAGCCATTTGTATTCATCTTTTATAGAATGACGTTGAAATTTTTTGGGCTATTTAGAAAATAGCTACTGGGCTAGTTGAAATTTATGCATATGGGCTCCTTGAAATTTCTTGGGCTATTTGAAGTCAGTATAGACTGATGATGAACTTTATAGTGCATGGGAGTTCCAAGATCAAGGAATTTCCCAGGGGCGTATACCCCCTCCCCTCTGTCCCGCCCTAGACATTTTTCAAATCCAAGAGAAGTCGGACGAGGGGCGGGTATAATAGGCGTCGCCTTCGCAATTCCTTTTATCCTGTGAAAATAGGAGAACAGCAATTTAAATGGTAGGTTCTTTCTTGCAAAATTTCATTGTCGCCTGTAGAGGAATGCCAACACTCAGAAAGCTGCGAAAATTTCCACTTTTACAAAGGCAACTGATTTTCGCAAACTTGGAGTGAGCATTGTGACAGTAGTCGGCGAAAACTGGGGATTTTACTAAATTGCGAAAACTACGGCTTTTACAAAAATACAAATATTTGCAAAACATAGTGCAAGGCGTCAGACAGTGGTGTACAAAAACTGGAAAAGTTACCAAGACAACAGAAATTGCGAAAATTATCTTAAAAGCTAGAAGTGAGATCTCCTGAAAGGGATGGATAAGAGCTGCAAAATCTCGAGAAGAGCGGAAGCTACGAAATTACAAAAATCATCAAAATTTGCAAGGATTATTGGAGCAAGACGAGTAGAAGGGCTTGAGAATTTTACAGAAAGAGCGCAATCACGAATACTATCAAAATTCACATAGCTTAGAGAGAGATTCTTGTCATAGAGGTTCATGCAGCTAGTTCGATGTCTTTTAGAAAAGTGCACAAAATAACTGATAATGAAAAATAACTTAATACCTCACTCATTATTTAAACATTTTTCTCTTCAAAAAATAAAACGACAAAAACGTCGCACAATGTACGCGTCAATAGACGCGGTCGCTTCGTGAATCATCGAAAGCGCGCACAAAGGCACTAATAGGCATGGGGCGAACCTGCCTGCGGCTCGAAAAATGCTTCAAGAATATTAATTTTTAGTCATTTCGGTTGCAATGGTAAAGTGGAACACGTCTGACCATCTTTTCCAAAGTTTGCATTGGAATAAGCCGTACCATTTAATTTTTCCCTGAAAATTCCGGCAAAGTTGTGTTTCAAGAGGTTAAAATTAGCGTGCCCTCTTTCATGAAACCCAGCCTACAAAATCGAAGGGGACTGACTGATAAACCCTCGTTATGCTACAAACGTCGAGAAAAGCAGTATCCGAGGACACAAGAGAAAAATACGGATTAATTCTATTCAAGCCTTACGTTAATGTCCTCTCTCACGCTGTGGTCAACCAAATACTGTGGTCAATTTTTTTTAAACCACTGCGTGAAAAGAGTTGATTTTCAAACCACTTCTACGGAAGTTTTGGATCAATAGCGTAGAGTTCGCTTAGCTTTCAGCTAAAAAAAAATAAAAGAAAACACGCAGCGAAAAAAAGTTACCTAAAAACTGATGTCGAAAAATATCTCTAAAGTAGCAATTCAAAAACAAAAACCAAGGGTGTGGATACGCGTATGGCAAAAAATGCGACAACCTGTTTGTTTGCATCGGATTTAGGTTACGCGTATGGGAAAGGCGATAAATCAACGGCGCGTTCCACCGTGCGTTCGTACTTCATTGGCTGTTTTGATGAATATTTTGATGCTGTCAACTCTGATTACTTTTGCCAAAGGAGGCAATTGCCTGCTCAAATACTTGCAAAAGTATTGCATTTTCCCGTGAGGCCAAAAATGCAAATATATCTTCATCGAATGCGATAAATCGGTACGCCATTCTGTACGCGTATCCCGAATGCGATGCAAATAAACAAGCCGTCGAATTTCCCTCCCTTCCAGCATTTTAATATCACGGTTTTGCAGACAGCCTAAATACGTTTGCTGTCACCGTAGATTAATCAGAAGTACCCTGTCATGAATTATTTCCTCTGAGAAAAATAGAAAAAAAGTACATCGTCATCTTCACATTGTACCATTATTCCATCTTCCCGTCTGCTTGTGCCTGCCATATTCTAATAGCTCCTTCCACCACAACTAATTAAATTATAATAAGGTATCACGTTCCACAGCATTTCAAGTGGAGTAAATCACCCAAAAAATATAATTTTTGAAGCTTTCCTTCCTTTTCGCCTTAACGTTGAACGTAATTATCAAGCTAAATACAATAGGCGTTTCGCACGGGTAGTTTTCTGAGGGTTATCGACACGTTTATTTGCAACAGGGTACGCGTCAAGAATGCGAGGAGGACATGAAAAGGCGTATGCTGCAAATGAATCCACCCCAAATGTGCGATAAAAGAATTTTACTTTAAACGACTGTTGATAATTAATTTATAAAATTTGTAAACTCAAATAATCACGTAGACTACTCCAATTTTTTTATGGACTTCAACAGCTCACCGTCGGAAAACGTCTAGCTGCTAATGTTAACTGGCTGAGGTGCACTCTTACCAATGCATTATCATGCGAAAACCCAATCGAGCAATTCTTTTCACTGATAATTGTAAAATACTCACAGCTGGACATCGAGCAATGCTTACGTGCTCACAGCGCCCTGGTACATAGAACCGGATGGCTAACTGTCTCGGGGGTGGAAGGGGAATAATGAACAATGAATAACGAGTTAAACTGAGTAATTGAATAAGGGGTATTTAGAGCTTGAACATTCGGAATAATGAATAATTCAGTCCCTTGAAAGGAATAATGAATATTGCAAATGTTGCATGCACTTAACTCTGTAAAATCTTTGTCGGTGTTTGCTACTATGTGTGAAGGCCAGCTAAAATAGTAGTCTGTAATCAAACATAGTTACTCCGAATGATTTGTATTCGCTTAGAACTCCTGGGTGCAAGAAGTCTTTCATGATGGCGACTTTCTCATGATCTGTGCGTCTTTTATTTATCAGTATTCGATTGTTTTAAGGGATGGACCACTTGACCTCTCTGGGGAGGTGAGTTAAGTGTCTTTGACAAAAAATATCCTGCTAGCAGATTTTTACAATGAAAAAATGTCGAAAAAAAATTATTGCCACATACAGTGGGCCGAAAAAAATTTCTACTGCAAGAGATTCCTATATCACGAGCTGACACAAGTAAAGGCTGCTTTCCATATGATCGATACAATCGCTGTGATCGCTGGAAAAAAACGTTCAGCAATCGTAGCGATCATGTGGAAACCACTTTTTCGCAACCGTAACGATCACAGCAATCATATGGAAGCCAGTCTATATTAGCAATTGCTCAGCGATCAAAGTCTCAACGACCGTTCAACGCTTTTGATAGCGATCATATGGAAACCAGCCTTAATAACCTTATTTGTTACAGACTGATGAAAGACTTTCCAATATCAGTTAGCATACCGTATTTACTCGAATAAGCGCCGCAGCGCTTATTAAATTTTTTGCGCCTCAAATGCGGCGCTCATTTGAAGGCCGCGCTTATTCAAAAATTGGACGCGAAGAAGAAATCTTTTTTTCTTTAATATAACAGTATACAGGTCGAAGCTCTCCTTACGACCACTCTCTTAAGCGACCAGCTCTAGTTACGACCAGCGTTGTGAAACCCCGTTTGACTTGTCACTTAAACTCTGTAATGAAAAGCTGTCGTTAGCGACCGCTCCCGTAAGCGACCGCGACCACTTTTGTGAATTACCAATGGCCTTTTTCCTTTGTTTTTAAGTTCTCGTAAGCGACCAGTCGGTTAACAGCCTAATAAAAGCACTCGGTTCTTGTTCAGATTTAGAGTAATACCTAATTATACTAGTGCTAATGGTTCTTTGACTTGTACCCTCGCGGACCTCCTTTGTAATAGGCAATGAAAAAACTATTCAATATTGTTACTACAAAACTACAAGCATAACACTAAAAGCTCTGGTAAGCGACCACTCTCTATTGTTTCATCATGCGGTCGCTTACGAGAGCCCATTCAAGTTGCGACAACTTTTCTGAATTCCCGAAGTGGTCGCTTACGAGAGCTTCGACTGTATTTCCCATCTGTACGAAAATTTTACAGTTAAACTAACAGAAGCGTCTTTTGATTGTCACCATTCGTCTCTTCCGGATTGTTGTGCCCGTAAAGTTCACGGCCTTCACAACAGAACTGCGTATTGCAATAATTCTGGCGAGCGGTGAAATATAATCAATTTGAACTGAAGAACATCGCTTTTGATGAAAAGAAATTTCCAATGCTGTTTTAGAGTTGCTTTGTAGTGTTTTTTTTTTTAGTTATACGGAATTCCTCGAATAAGCGCCTCATCGGAACCGCGGCTCTTTTTCGGGGTCAGCGCTTATTAACTTTTTTGCCCCAAATGCGGCGCTTATTCGAGTAAATATGGTATGTATAGTTAGCACAAAAAGTGACTTGAATTTGCAGTAACTAAAACACTTTCATTTACTCCTCAGAATGCTGGATATCATCCCATTTCCGAGGACTAAAGTTTCAAAATTTCCCCGGGGAGCATGCTCCCGGACCCCCCTAGATACTCCCGCCTTCGCCAGACGTTCGTTTAAAACCCCCTTTCTCTAAATCTTAGTTCTGCACCAAGGTTTTGAACCCCATCTCTTTCATAGGTTCCATCATGTTAAAAAAGATGGTAAGAGGTTTGATCCAGATACATTTTAGAGTTAGAAAAACTTAAAAAGAGCCATCGGGTACTCAACTTTTTTATCCTTTTTTCTTTATAACATCGCGCTTTTCTGTTAATTCTTGCTCATTATCCACACACGAGGTGAAATTAAACAATATGCAGCCATTTCAAACTTTGTAAGTGGCCTCAATATTTATCTCCTATCTCATGCAAAGGCATTGTACCTAACGTTGTCCAAAAAAATCTGAATAGCAGCTGGACGCAATAATGAATAAGGAATATCCGTAACTACGGAAAGCCATAGCTTTCTTATGTGATCAGTGATCTGTAGGTGATGACGTTTAATCGTGATGTGGTGTAGTTTTGTCACTTTGTACTTCAATTGCGTTGTTATGTATTGTGGTTTTGTCATTACGATATGAGGTTTCATCATTATGTAATGTGGCTTTGCTATTACGTGACGAGGTTCCGTCATTGTGTGATGCGGTTTTATCATTATGTGGTGTGGTTATTTCGTTATGTGGTGCGGTTTCATCACTATGTGGTGAGGTTATTCGATAACGTGCTGTAATTTTGTCGTTATATGATGTGGTTACTTTATTATGTGGTGCAGTTCCTTCTTTATGTGGTTAACGCGTTATGTGATGTGGTTTTATCTTTATGTTATGTGGTTTTCTTTATGAAGCAATGTCCCTTTCACTTCCATGGTCAAACTATTACCCAGGCTTTACTCGTCCTGAAGAACCGGCTTAACCAGTTTTTTGAACGATACCATTAGGCCTACTCTTCCAAGGTAAGAGGTAAAGCAAAGATGGCGGGAGTGAGAAGCGATATTAAATTTGTCAAAGGTGTTTGAAAAGTGCACCTTGGACATCCAACGTGAAGAGATGACATTGGATCAAATATTCAAGTTATCTTTCGACCAAATGCAATGTTTGGGGGTGAACCATCGAAACACAATGATGAAATTAAGGTTAAAGTGTCTAAACTTTAGAAGCCGGCTATACACCGCCACAAAAACCACGAACACAAGGTTGCGGCGCACCTGAGTATTTGATTTCAAAGTCATTCTTAGAGAGCTACCTGGAAGAGGGCTTCAAAATTAAGGACATCACATCGCTACTCTCCGTTTCAGAGAGTACAGTCTAAGGTACCAGAGAAGGCGTTACTTGTCTCAATGGACGCTACGAGCCTATATGCAAATATACCACAAGAAGAAGGGATCCAAACCGTATGCAGAACATACGTCTCTCTTTATAAAAAAGAAATTCCCATCCTTACGTCACTACTAGAACGAACGCTAAGGTTTATCCTACAGGAAAATTCCTTCCACTTTAAAAAACTATCAACAGCCCACACGGCACCGCCATGGATATTAAAATGTCATTTGCCTTTGCCAACTTTTTCATGGCGAAAGTTGAAACAGACGCCAAAGCGTGATAAAACCATTCGTATATAAACGTTTCATGGATGACGTTTTTTCACTCTAGAACGGTAGCACTAGAGAGAGGAAATAACTAAGTTCATTGAGCAAGCAAATAAACACCACCATTCAATCAAAATTACGGCTGAAATATCAGAAACAGAAACGATGTTCTTGGATACTAACGTATACAAAGGAGAGAGATTAATTCAAAAAAGCCGGTTCTTCAGGGTGAGTAAAGCCTGGGTAATAGTTTGACACCGGAAGTGAAAGTGACATTGCTTCATAAAGAAAACCACATAACATAAAGGTAAAACCGCATCACATAACGCGTTAACCACATAAAGAAGGAACTGCAACACATAATAAAGTAACCACATCATATAATTACAAGATTACAACACGTTATCGAATAACCTCACCACATAATGATGAAACCACACCACATAAAGAAATAACCACACCACATAATGATAACTCCGCATCACACAATGACGGAACCTCGTCACGTAAAGACAACGCCACAATACATAATGATGAAACCTCATAACGTAATGACAAAACCACAATACGTAACAATGCAATTAAAGTACAACGTGACAAAACTACACCACATCACGATAAAACATCATCATCTACATATCACTGATTACATAAGAAAGTTAGGGCTTTCCAAACGTAACGATGTTAAATGAGTAATGAATATGTCAGAAAAAAAGCAAAAGGAATAATGAATAAGTGAGGCAAAATTATTCCTCTTCCACCCCCGAAACTGTCTTTAGGAACCACATTTCTCTATTTAAACTTCCCTTTCTTTTGTTTTTGCCTCTTTTCGCTTCAAGTTTTATAAATGGAGAGATCTTACATCCCACAATCCTCATTGAGCCTAACTCTATGGGGGTAATGTTCGCTTTGAAATCGTTTTTGGACAAATATAACGGAGAATAAACCACAAAGATTAAAAAAATGGCTAGACTCAAAATTCAATGTACACAGTTCATGAACCGTATTTATTTCATTGACATGTATCCATGGGCCACTTATGACAACATTGTAACTCACACTAAAAACAACTACATGTTTCAACTGAAGGTTTACACTTCACGCAACAGAGAAGACAAGGACAATGTTGCCGAGTATGCAATTCTTCTCATCCTTCAATAACCCTACCTGAAATTGACCTATTACATTTTAGAACGACTTCCTGTGACGCCCTGGCAAAATTTTTTGCCATCACAGCATTTCCCAGGTACCTGTTTCGGCCCGCCTCGGTTGTTAGGTCAAAGAATTGGCAATTCGGTCGTATTGCATTGGTATCAAATTCGACAATCCTCAGTCCAGTCTGACCTTGCGCCTGGGCCCTATTCCTGTATCGTCTAGCCACTTCCAAAGAGGCTGTAGTCGATATATACTGCGATTTGTATCCGGGACGACTGCCGCAGTTAACGTGGGATAGAACAGTTTTAGTAGCAGTTGGATCTTTTGCAACGATTCTGTTTGGATTCTCATCAGGTCGCAGTACGCGATAAAGTTTACGCGGCAGAAACCTTGCGTCAGGAGACAGACTCCGTGAAATACTTATATAGCATCCAACAGCGTCCATCTGAGACGGGCATGGGGTAACGCATCCGAGTTGGTCACAGCAGGCCTTGTTATACTTGTGGCAGCATTTTCCCCTGCAACAAGAATAACTAGTAGTGCAGCAGCTGCTTCCACAGCAAGAGCTTTTACTCCTACAGCAGGCTTGTCCATTGCAGCAATAGCTGCCTGACCTGCAGCACCACTTTCCGCATAGTACTGGATATCCCCTGGCGCAGCACTTGTCGCGTATGCACAATGGTTTGGACGTGGGGCAACATTTGCTGGCTGGGTTTCCTGGTGAACAGCATATTTGATCTCCCAAACATTTGTAATAAGTGCAGGTCCAAAAGTTACACTTCTTGGCGCAAAGCTGACCCTTCCAGCGTGAGCTCGATTGTGGGTTGGATTTAGGACGTTTCTGTTTTTCAGGGGTATTAGCCTTCTGTTTTTGTGGCGGAACTTTCATCTGCATCCTGGTGTCATCCTGAGCTTGCTCATGACTCGAAACAAACTGACCTAAGGATAACGAATCAAATAATACAGGTTATCTTCTAAAACCTAATCATTTCAACTGAGTTTGTTGGTAGCTCTATTGGTACTTTTCTCCTTTGAAGCAGTGACCAGTGAGGACAATAGAAACATTTTTGAAAACGAGGCTCCTGGGTCGAGGCGTCTGCACTGGTGCTCAGCGAGTGGGTTTTTATCGTTCAGAAACTATCTCGGCAATATGAAAATTATGAGTGTGAGGAGTCTTTTTTTTCTCGTCCGCTCTCTTCCCTTCCTTTTCCTTTCGCTTTCCTGTTGTTTGGGGCTGTTTGGGGTCATAAAACCTTGGTTTCAGCGTCGTTCCCGGTGAAAATGGCCAAATTTTCAGGAGGCAACTTTTCAAATCCCCGGCTAGATGTACAACTGTGGGCACATTTATCCAGTTAAGTACATTGTTCTCTAGTGCAAAAATTCTGCTCAACTCGAATGTTTGTTTCATCCCCCAGCAGTACAGGTTTATTTTCTAGAAGAGATATGCATCTCGGGGAAGACATACACACACATACAGAGTGCCGTGATTGTGTCAAAGTGGAGCATAAAAAAATCAGATGGATACATGATTTATATTCCATGAGAAAGTATCTTAATCCTTGATGGTGGAAGAGGGTTGCAAGGGTGTTTACGTGATTATTTGTGTGGTTCATGAGTAATGATTTGCCAAAAAAGGAAAAAACTGTTGAATGATTCGTGATTGAAGTATATTCTGTGAGCCGTGAACTGCTTAAAATCCTGCCTGTGAATCGAGAGTGAGAGGATATTGAAAACGTTAATCGAAATTTTGTAACTCAAGTTGGCTTAAAGAGTGTTCGCTGTTTGTTTGCTTAGTGTCGCGTTCTCTTTTATCATCTTTTAGATACAGCCAGGCAATCGTTGCAAGTTGTAAAACATATTCCACTGTATGAAACGTTTGTGATAGTGCTACAAAATGCTATCCTATTATCCAACTCCATCTGTTTCTTTCTCGCGCAAACGGGAAGTGGTTAGGGAACATGCGTCTGCAACAATGTTTCCTCGTTTGCGGGGGGCCTTCCTTTATTGTTACAGTAGAAAACCAGTGTTCTAAAGCGCTCTATGCATCGTTTCACTTTTTCTTATAGTTTTTAGTCCTTATTATTAATGGTAAAGTTAAAGAGGAAAGCCTTACCTTGGTCAGCAGAAAGGCTCAGTAAAGCGGTGACTGCGGCGAGCAGAACGAACATCATTTTGGGAATCATCTTGGTCCAACTAAAGCAAGATGAGAAACTGAAAAATTCACAAACCAACAAGCCACTTAAATACTCTTACCCTTTAGGCGGAAGTTATGCCAGGCTCAAGGCACCTGTATTGTTGTCTAAATAACATAAGCATCTCTTACCATTCTTCAATACATAATTTTATTAAAAAGATGTCCACAGGCAAGCTCTTTAAACTAGAAACAGAACACATCGTCAAGAGTTTTGTTTTGAACCAGATAGTTTATTTGTTAAGTCTAAATTTCGTTTTTGAAATGTGCGTTTATCTGCAAAAGCTATGCGTGTTCAGGTTTCTAAGTCATAGAGGTTGAATGCCTTGTTTCAACACTGCTCAAGTGTGTGATAAAAACTTTGCTCACAACACGCATATATAGAGATTTGGGTTAACTCAGTCGTGGCAGCTGGAAGGTATTTAAAAAATTTAAAAATATTCTTAAAAAAAACATTTTAAATCATCAAAACTTAAGTACGCCCGCGCTAATTGTTTCTGCGCATCCTTACTGCGCACGCAATTCACTTCGCGATGTCATGCCACATCATGCATTGAACGCGCGCGCTGTTGAAGAAATGTAGAGATAGATAGCGCTAGTGGGCACTTTAATATCTATGCACGGGTTTGACTCTCTTAGATGCTCGGTGACCCCATATTTTCTTTTGATAGATCACTTTCTTTGTCGATTATTTACGTTTTGTGAAAAATTAAAGAAAATCTGTGTTGTGGAAGTTTGATTTTTTTCATTTTTTCTGCCCTCGCATAATCGAATTCTGCTATTATTGTAGCTGCGCGGTGTTGGCAAAAGCCCGTCTTAAAGGTTAACTTTAACTAAATGGATGACACCGGTTCAAATTATTTACTTGACATAACCACTTAAATAAAATTTGACTGAGAAAGTGAGTCTACAGCGAATCATTTTAAATATTTTTCAACTAACAAGCACTGACGTTTTGTCGAGTTACGAGGACCGATGTGTCAAAATTGGGGTAGTTTTCCACGCGCTTTATTTCGAAAACGAAGTCGGTGACCCCCAATTTTTTTTTGCATTTCTGTTATAGGTAACTCGTTATCTGACTGTAGCCAGACTATGAAAAAATCTGTGTTGTAGAAGTTTTTCGCGTGAACGTCCTTAATATAGTTATTGCGTGCTTCACAAATGATCAATTTCATGGAATCAGACAGATATTTTTTAAGTATAAATTTTTTTTCAGATGTTTGTTTATGCGCAGAAGCTATGTGTTTTCAGGTTTCTAAGTCACAGATTTAGAGTGGTGGTCAGAATGCGACTTGGTTCCTGAAGTTTAATGTCTTTGATCGAGTTCCAATATCGCTCAAGTGTTTGATAAGAACTCTGCCAACAACACGCATAAACTAGAGACTTATGTTTATTCAGACAAGGCAGCTGAAAAGTATTTTTAAATATTGAAAATTATGAAAAAAATTTCAAAAGCGTTTGTAATATTTCAAAATGATATTATTTTCCCTTTGTTACTAGCTAGTATAACTTGCCGTTCCCTCGTGTCCTGTTTTCTACCTACGTAAGAGAAAACACACCACAACTTTTTTGGTGCATAACAACTGAACAATTTCATATAATGAGAGAGATTGTTTGTAGAGTTTAACTTCTGTTTTTAAGATCGCAGAAGCTATGTGTTTCCAGGTTTCTAAGTTATAGTGTGGTGCTCAAAATGTGCCTAAGTTCCTGAGGTCAGATGTCTTGATTTCATATCGCTCAATTGTTAGATAAAGACTCTGCTAACAACACACATATCGCGGCAGCAGGACAGTGTTTGTAAATATTTAAAAATATTTGAAAAAACATTTTTAAATATTCTTCTCCATGTAAAAAAATGATAGCACTTTCCCTTGTTCTTTGACTTGCCGTCTCTCGTGTCTATTTCTACTTTAGCACTTTCTTCAGTTTCTCTCCAAGAGACAAGCCCTATACTGAAAACTTGCTTTGTGCCTCAAAACTGAACAATTTCATCTTGATACCTATTTTTCTGTTTCAGTGCAATTTAAATAGAACGAATAATTCGAGTTTATTCTGAGCCTTCTGTTTAACAGCTCTTGTCATCTTCGGGAGTAATGGCTGTGACAACTTACTGTAAAATTTAATCCCTGAGACTATGAAATTGTCATGAACAGTTGCTAAGCTCGGTCTCTAACAATTTGGGATTCCTTGTTGAATTGTTACAATCTGATTATCCGCGGAGTTGAATTCTAGTATTGGTTAACGCTGTTACATGGGACATGAACACTGTGCTAGAGATTAAGCACAGAACTCTAGTACAAAATATACGAGAATGGTAGTTGTTTGTTGTGTTTAAATTACCCTAAATATAATTGAAAAGTAACTTTAAAATCTACCACTAATGAAAGTGTTCAGTTGAAAAGCACAAAATAAGTTGTGATAAGGCTTCTTTCCGGTACAGAAGCCAGAAAAACATAGTTTTTAATGAAGAAGAAGTTTGACACGAGAGAGTGGCAAGTCTCCCATCTTTTTGAGAACCATTAACACTAAACAAAAATCCCGTCTACCACTAGCTTTTGACGAAGTTTTAAAGGCCCAATCTTTGATTTCAATCAATACGCCAGTTTGATTGTTGTGAAAGGTAGGACAGCAATGCTGTCAAACGTTGCTTTATTTGACTTTGATTTGTGTCGAGTTCGGTCTCTGATGCCCACCAAATAAATAATACATTCGAATGGGGTAACTTACATAAGTTCTATCAAGCACCTAAAATTCAACCTTGAGCAAAGCAGAGTTTACGTGAAGCGTTAAAAAAACAAACTCAACTATGGAGTGCATACAGCTGGTAAATGTTACTGTCCAGGTGACAAAACTCTACACTCTACATATGCATGTTGTTAGCAGAGTTTTCATCAAACACTTGAGCGATATTGGATCAGGACATTCAGCCAGTTCACGAATCTAAGTCGTAAGAAATGGGGCAGCTAATGCAATCAACATCCCTAGTTTCTCTCCACACTTATAAAGATAAAATTTTCACGTCCAGGTTACCACAAAGGTTATTAAACTTATTACGACTCTTGAAAATTGAAAGGTATCGTAAAAATACCGGTTTTATGAAATGTGTTGTGAGCTGCCACGAATCTGATCAAATTTTACAGTGCTTTGTTTGTAAAATGAAGCAATACATCGACATGAAAACTTCCTTGAAGATTTATCTCACTAGTGCGTTGAATATAATATACTAAAATAACAGCTCTGTGGTGGCCTTAGTTTATGTTTAGAATTTTGATGCCGTCACAGGAAGACCAGCAATAGACTGTTTTAGCGGCTTTGTTTACGTAATACATGGCAAAATGCAACTCAGCCTGGTCTGGTATAAGGGAGGGATTCAGAGTCCCAGTGGCACACCCCCACCCAAAAATTCACTGAGTACCCCCCCCCCCCTCACAGTGGGTGGGACAGAAGAGAGAAGAAAACACACATTAAGGCCAGTCCAAACGCAACGTAAATTGTCCCGCTGAACTGAAGCATTCAGTCCTCACGAGCACTCGAAATGATATATTTTTTTTCTAAACAGCATCCGGGGGGCTTATTTTAGGATGTGATACACAAAATACAAAATTTTAGCTATGGAACGCCCTATTTTACCATTTTTACATAAATTTTGAGTCGATAATCGCAGGATGAATACATTACTATCTAAAGAACAATTGAATGAAATAGAAAGGGAAGTATAGCTCCCCAAAAAGAATAAGAAACTGCAAAAACCTCTCTATAAAAGGAGTTCCCTGCTAGCAGAGGCCCCTTTTCCTTTGTATTCGCTGAGCTGACGCACGGGACGAAAAGGGACCTCTGCCATGGGTCGAAATGAACTGTGTTGAGCATGCGCCACGGTTACTTAGCGACCGAAACGTCACGTGATGCTTTTAGCACGTGATCAGCTGACGACTCCCACCCTTCTCAACTAGCGCGCCAAAAAACACCTGCACAGTTTTGTTGTCGTGAATGACGTCGTGAATGGCGAGTTCACCAAAACCCTAAAAAAAGTAGACAGTTCGTCTAGAGATAGTTGTTGTCTAATCTACAGTAATAATTTCAAGTTATCTGGACAAGGAAGCTTTTTTGACATGACCACAACTCCAGGAATCAAAGAGAATTTAACCCATTGAAGGCTGCGTGTTTGAGGATCGCTTCACTAAATTAGCAGTTGGTATTAAATAAACAATGCAACCCATGTGCAGTACGAAAGGACAATTTATAGGTTCGAAAAAACAACACCCACATGAGCTAGAATAGTTAAAATTTCTTACTTTTAAATAAAATAGACCAGTTGTCAATTAAGAGTTAGCCAAAAATACAATCTCAAAGTCAAAATTTTGAAAATTTCCGCAAGAGATTTCTCATGTTGTCTTGCGCGTGAAATCAAACCACAACAGGGCATTTGTGTCTGTTTAGGTCAGATTACTACTTTTCGAAATTTTACCAATGAAGGTACACAGAAGAAGAGACAGTAAGCTTTTCTAAATAATACATTTATTAAAACACGCCTTTACTTGTTTCTGAAGACCAAACGCGTTCAATTCTTTCTTCGAGGGAAGCTACGCTTAAGCGATTTCGCTCAATGTGCAAGTTATTTTGAAGAGCATTTGGTAATGCGAACTGTGCACGTTTTTCAAAACTTTTACGAAAACTGTAAGGAATATGAAGAATCCCTCAATTAAAAAGCGATTTCGATACTAATTTACAATCAAATGTGTAATTTACTCTACCGTAGACTCGTAGAAGTGCTGGAGCATTTCACAGAAAGTCCGCAGCTCGAAAAATCTTTGAAGGTGGAAGGTTGTCCTTCGCCTTGACAGATGTTTTCTTCGCTCTAAATTCCATTCCTTAACTTGTCGAGTGTTTCTTAGAGCTTCTTCTTTCGATTGTTTATCTTTCCGTCGTCCATGTTAACAAAAACGAGAGAAAGTAAACGTTGTAACTCTTCACGAGTTTAGTTCTCTTTCCAGGACGGAATGTTACTATGCGGGCTCACTAAATGACAGCGGAATAACTGTAAAGGAATGCGCGAGATACAGTGGGCTCAAGTCACGGTCAGCAAACAATACAGGGAGCATGCGTTTCGGAAACCGCCGTCCACGACCATGGAGAGGTATTATACGGGTCAAAATTTGGGCATATAACCACGCAAAGTAACCATGGAGTACGCATGTGCAGAGAGGCAAAGTCTAGTGCCCATGACTTACTCTGTTCATACCGAAGATGGCGGACCTAACTTCCTGTTCTTTGGCTGCTGTAAGTAGCTTTATAATTTAACAAATCCTTTTTGAATACACCCCTCGTGATAGAAGTCGTCTATTGTAATGTATGTTGATAAAACTTGCCTATTTCAGGATCAAAATGATGAAAGAAGTGGTGACGATGACCCAGGTCCTTCGCTACCTAAGCGACAAAAACGAGTAAGACCTTCGATACTCTCTTTTGCCTGCAGCTTTCTCTTCTCTGTGTTTTTATTTTATCTGTTACAGTGGCGTAGCCAGGGGAGGGTTCCAGGGGTTCCGGAACCCCCCCTTCGGGATATCGCAATAGCTAAGTCACGAGAAAAAATATTATTAGAACCCCCCTTTAATTCCGCCAGATTAGAAAAATGAAATTTTTGAGAAAATAAAATGAAATCTATAAAGTATCACCTTGTGTTTACAATTACAAAATTTCGTGTATACAAGCCTGCGTTGTACGTGGGATCCAGCGCCTTTAGTGGCCTCGGATTCAAATCTGCACACGACATGCACATGGTCGGCTGACGCCACCCTGTTGTCAGATCAAAGGTCACGGCGGGAAAGTCGAAAGAAGCGAAGATTCGATTCAATATGCAGCGTTCTATAACAGGATTTTTCACTAGTAAAAGGTAAGTTATATCATATTCTGTCTTTTGAATTAAGAGTATTTAAAATCACTGATACACAAACGATTAAATACTTATTTATGACAGAACTGAGAGTCAAAGCAGCAGCGAAAACCCCATACGGAATGATGGAGAACCACCAGCGAAACGCGCGAGGTATTTATTTAATTTCGAAAGTGTCACACAAACTGAAACTGCATCCGTGCTATAGTAGACTTAACGTCAGTTTGAAAGGCTTTTATTCACTTTGCATTATGTTCTTAGTCCATTAATAGATGCAGAAACTATCGAGCGAACCGCAAATCCTTCTATTCCAGAGGCAAGGCCAGTAGGTTTGTAATAGTTACTTTAATTTAATTCTCTGGTTAATGTTTAATGTTTAATGTTTTGTATATGTAATAGAATGAAATGTTCTTATTAAACGTATTTACTCTTTTTATATATTAGGTGAAGATGCTCAGAAGACAGAGGCCAGTGCAGATTCTTTTAAAAATGCCGACTTCTCCACGATTCTAAAAGGAAACCAATCCACTGCAACCCTAACTGACGCAGAGAAGTATACTCTCTTGACAAATCATTTCAAGCCCAACGACCAATATGCTTTCCCAAAAACAAAGATGCACAAAAAAATGAGGTCCTTTCAGACATCGTGGCAGAGTACATATCCGTGGCTTGTCTACAGCGAATCTGAAGATGGTGGTTTCTGCAAATACTGTATGTTATTTGCGACCAACACCGCAGCCGGTGTATTGGTTAAGTCACCTCTGAAAAACTTCAACAAAGCGACAGATATTCTTAAACAACACCACAAGAAGGAGTACCATATCGCTGCAACAGTAAAGGCGGAGAATTTCATTAGGATCATGCAGGAACCCCAGAAAGCAATAAGCTCAATCATAGATACCCAAAGATCAACCCAGATTGAGAAAAATCGGAAGCTGTTGCACAGTATCATTTCGTGCATAATTTATTGTGGGAGGCAAAATATAGCTCTCAGAGGCCATGTAGAGTCCACTGCAGGAGAAAAGAATCCAGGCAACTTTTTGGCATTATTAAAATTTCGGGCTGATGCAGGTGGTGAGGTTCTCGTAAACCATTTCAACGAGGCCTCAAATCGAGCGAAGTACACATCGCCTACTATACAAAATGAACTAATCAGCATAATTGGAGAACAGCTACGAGAAAGTATAGTAAGTGAAATTCCAGCAGAGGCTCCATATTTTTCTCTTCTAGCCGACGAAGTAACCGATGTCGCGAACACTGAACAACTGTCACTCGTCATACGATTTGTTGACAGTGACGGAAATATTCACGAAGATTTTTTAGGGTTCAACAGCCTGCAGAGGATAACGGGGGAGGCGATCGCGCAATCGATTCTACATACTCTGCCACAATGGAACTTGGACATAAAAAACTGTCGGGGACAAGGGTACGACGGCGCGTCTAACATGGCATCCTCTAGGCGCGGCACACAAGCTCTCATACGGGAAAAATGTCCAAAAGCTGTGTACACACACTGCAGGTCTCATTGTCTTAACCTCGCAATCGTTCACTCCTGTGATCAACCCCTCATAAGGAACATGCTTTGAACATTCAATGAAGTTTCCAATTTTTTCAAGTATTCACCCAAACGTAACAAGCTCTTGATTGCGGTGATTGAGAAAGAAAGCCCAGAGGCCAGCAAAACAACATTGCACAACCTGTGTAGAACACGGTGGGTTGAAAGGCATGAAGCACATGAAGTTTTCTTTGCACTTTTCCCATCTATACTGCGAGCACTGGAAGCTATGGCAAATGAGCGACTGTTTGCAAATCAGTATGGGGACACGGCCTGGAACTGGGATACTGAGAGCAGAAACAAGGCGAATAGCCTATTAAATGCAGTATCAAACTTTGCATTCATCAACACCCAGGTGACCACGATGAAATGCCTGTCCATACTGAAGCCACTCAGTGTCAAGCTGCAAAAGCGAGAAATCGATGTCTATCAGGCATACAACCACATCGGAGATTTTAAGAGAGACCTGCAGAACATCAGAGGAGACATAGAGAAACATTGCACGGATTGGTACAACATGGCTACCACCACAGCGAGAAAAGCAGACATCGAGCCCTCTATGCCACGCGTTGTTGGTCGGCAACAGCACCGAAGCAATGTTGAAGCAGAATCACCCAAGGAGTACTACAAAAGAGCGCTTACAATTCCTCTGCTAGATCACCTTATCTCTGAGATGGATTCATACTTAGACCCAAACAATGATGCTGTGATGTCTTCCCTCCTGTGCGTACTACCAGCCTTGCTTGTTTCTCAAGAAGGAAACCCTGTGCAAGCTGCCATCCAGTACTATGCAGATGATCTACCATCACCCCAAGTTGCAGATGTGGAGCTTGCCTGTTGGCGGCGAAAGTGGCTAAGTGCGGATCAAGATCTACCAAACAGTGCAGTGCAGGCCTTGGCAGAATGTGACAGCGATTTTTATCCAAATGTGCACAAGTTGCTGCGCATCTTGTGCACGTTGCCAATTACTTCTGCAGAATGTGAGCGATCGTTCAGCACATTGCGCAGACTAAAGACATACCTGCGGGCTACAATGACCAGCGAGCGAGAGTCAGGACTTGCTCTTATGAACATACATTACAACAGACAAATTGACATTAGTGCAACAGTCGACATTTTTGCACGGAAGCATCCACGGCGCCTACTTCTGGCTGATATACTAGCTGACTAGTGAGTGACGGTACGCCGGAAGTAAATGGTACGCCATAAAAATTACCTGGTACGCGGGATTTTGAGCTTCCCTTCTTAGAAATACTAGCTTCAATTGACGCTAAAATTGCTAAAAATTTATGCTCAGAATCAAGGAGATGCCATTTCTGGGGACCACAAATTTGGAAATTTCCCGGGGGGGCATGCCCCCGGACCCCCTAGAGGCCGAGCGCCTCCGGCGCTCGGTTTTACGTTCACAATTACAATTCCCATTTGGAACCCCCCTATACAAAAATCCTGGCTACGCCGCTGTGTTACGGTATGCTTTTTAAATTTTTAAGTCCGAAACGTAAACTAACGGAAGCTGAGACTATTCTCATCATATCGTGTACAGTTTAATCCATATGTTTTCGAATACCCTTCTAGTTTTTTGTAATTTTAGTTTATGAATTGGGACGAAAGTTCTGTTCTTTTCTCTTGCCTCCCTCCCCCCACCTCCCATCAACCTTTCCCTTCTTTGCTATTTGTTAAGTATTGAATTTGGGTACAGTATCGCTCATCATTGTTATTGTTTTTGTAAATGCATTAAATTAGATTAAATTAATTTAAGTTAAAGCCAAATTACTTATTAATTAACGCAGGGACCTGAAGTGTCCAAATATGATTGTGTTAGAGCCCTCCCAGGGGTTCTCAATAAAGTTTATATGGGTGGGCTCTGTTGGCAGTTCCAACCTTTACCCTTTAATATACTAATTTTTTTTTCCAAAATGGTCCATTTTTCATGTACTTAGCGAAAAATTGCACCCCTTTCTTATACCTTAAGAGCAACCCAAAACAACAGAATTTCATCTAATCGCCACATTTTTTCCGGGCTTTCAGTCCTGGTTCATTTGCTGAAAGGGTCATGCTTTTATACATTCGGCATTGTCATTTCTGCGAAAAATTGACACCCTTTGATTTACTTGCTTCAGCCACCATTTCTTCCACTTTACATTTGATTTTGGTAAAAAAGGCACCCTTTTGGGCAGAGCCTCTTCGTACAGCCCATTGCAGAGAGTATCTCCCCCCTGTGTCAGAAAGGCAGGTGTTCGAGGGTTACCAGTTAAGAGAGTTGATTGTGTATCCTTTTTTAACCTGACGTGTTCTCATTTTGTTTTATTACATGTTAGATTTTATCAAATTTTAATTTGCAGCTTCAATTTATTAGCAGTCGTCGGGACAGAGCAGAGGTTGACTATCGAACTCGCTCTTCTCTCGACAGAAAGGTGCGTTACATGATAGTGACTTTTCTTGATAATTAGTTAGTTGCATAATCAATTTTTAATATGTTTTGATTTGTCTCAATATGCACCCACACACAATAGTCCATGTACATCAAATGTAACAATTGATAACAATTGATATTAGCACTCACAATGTAAGGTCTGTGGATTTACATTTCCCTCTTTATGTGTAATGTACTGCTTTTAATTATGTTTATCAGATAAACGAATGGTATGAACGGACAAGGATGCCCTCAGTACTTATTTGTTTGAAAAACGGGGAACCTTCCTTTTCCTGTAAGTGATGTCATAAATAACATGCACTTTGTAAATAAACAAAGTAGGTACCTTCAAATTTTGGAGATCCTGTGTAAAATATAATTTTCTAGAGTTTGTATTGACTTAATTAGTGGCTTTATCCAACAAATATGGCCAGTGAATGCTTCTTCCATGGTCATCAAATCAGCAAGGTCTTGCAAATTGTCTTAATGGTTGTTTCACTCATCATTGCTTGTTAGATGCAAGCTACATGTAACTTATCATGACCTCAGTATAATTATTCTTGTGAATATCTGCTGTTGTTGTTATCATCATTATCATCATCATCATCATCATCATCATCATCATCATCCTCAACATCATCAACATCAACATCATCATCATCATCATCATCATCATCATCATCTTTATTATCATTATTAATATTGTTGTTGTTGTTGTTGTTAATGTTATACATGATTTTTTTTCATGTTCAATTAGCTGTTATACCCTAGAATGCCCAAAAGCCACCAGGCAATCCATGCTAGATTTTTTAAACTAAGGTTAAAAACAAAACAAAACAAAACAAAAAATTAGACCAGGTTCAATGTTGAGAAGGCATTCAAGTACTAAGTCTTGATATAAATCTGTCTTTTAAACTGAGATACAACTGTGTTTAATTTGTAGGTCCTAGAGAGTTAGAATCTCCTTTTTTGTCCTTCGTTAATAATCAAGAAGTACGAAGGGCTTTTCGGCAAAGTATTGTGGCATCTTTCACACAGAGATGTGAAGAAAGTAAGTTTTAACATACCCTGTATCATATCTTGTTTATTATATTTGACATTTAAGTTTAATTCTAAACAATTTTGAGTACTTGTCATATCAGGGTCTGGTAGCCAGCGAGAAGATGTGGAATCCAACAATACAGTAACTCCAATTCTAGCTGACTACTCGGACTACACAGTTGATGATTTAAGGGCACTTGTTGTCTCAGCTGTTAAGAGTGGTAAGTTGATAATTAAAAAGTACAAAATATATGTTCTCTTTTAAATGATGATTTTGTAGTCAGTGACTGTAACATACAGTTTACTAACTCAAGTAGTAAATACACCTTTGGGATCAGGAATGTTGGTTATGCTTACTAGGGTAGTTGTTTATCACAGAGAGATACTGCACAGCTACCTTAGCTGATTCAAGAATTTATGGTGGAAACGGCCATTTGGCTGCTAATTGTCATAATTAAGAGCTGAATTATCTGTTTTAAGCTGTGGTCACTCAGACAAATGGGCAAATTACTGCATGAAGTTAACTGAATTAATTCACTCACTGATTTATAAAATAATGCAAACCTTATAGCTACTACGTGTGAAGTTTGCATGAATTTTTACCTAGGCATGTTCATCTTACATTTTCCATCTGAACACTTCACAAAGATTACATATATCTTTTGAGATGTTTCGGTGTGAAGTATCGCCATATATTGTTACGAGTTGTGCTGTATTTTGACGAGCCGGCAGGGCGAGTCAAAATACAAACAAGTAAAAATATATGGTGATACTTCAGGTGTACAAGATGAGTGCACACATAGTACTGTTCAATAACCAACTGTACAATAACCAACTGTACAATATCGTGGGATATTTGTACTTGTTTCGCACACTTTTTGTACAATAACTTATACAGTTGGATAATAAATGCATGTAATTTAAATGAAAAAAACTGAAATCTCTCAATAGGAAACTCCAAAGACTTTGTATGGGGCCAAATTAATTACCAACCTTTGTGGTGGCCAGCTGAAGTCCCATATCTTGATCCCAACAATGCTGGGAAAAAGGCTTTGAAAATGAACGAATTGATTGCTATAATGAATTCTTATGGCAATCATTATATGCAGCAAACAGCTGTAGCAAGAGTAACAGCCATATCAGCAACGTTAACTAGTGTTACAACAACAGCCACAACAGCAACTATGTCTTTTAATCCAACAACAACCACAGTAATTACCACTTCCAATGCAACACCACCACCACCAACAACAACAACAACAACAGCAACAACCAATTCTGACAGTGCAACAGGCCCAACAGGATCAGGTCCAGCAAGCCAACATTCACTACAACAACACCAGGATCACCAGCAACTACGACAGTCTATTGACTGTCTAGTTGCTGACAAGTTTGGAGTGGAGAGTGTTTACGTCTCTGAATTATGGCTTCTGGTGAGACAAACCTGTCCGGAAGATAGAAAATATGATCTCATTCAGATCATGGAAGTGTTGAGCGAAGATGTATGTATTTTAGTTCAAAATTAATTTCAAATCAAAATCACTTTATTTAAGGAAATGATTTTCCTTTGTTCCAGACTACTTATGGCAGTACCACGGAAAACTAAATGAATCATTACGCAAAAAAAATTTCATCAAACTTTAGTTTTGAATAATTTTGCTTTGCAATTAATTCTATATCATAATAACTAAAACATATATTACTGTAGCAATATAAACAAAGCTTCACGGAGACACGACTGAAGAGAGAAGAGTGAAATTAGTTAAGTTAAAATTAATTTGATTTCTGATTGCCGAGTTTTAGGCATTTTGTGACAACAACATAAAGATCTGGAAAAGACTAATTTTTATCCTCATAATTAAGTTCACATAGTATACAGTTATATGTAATAGTTGCTGTAATGCCTTCAACTTATTATGTCACTTATGTGCACATTAATCATACCTTATTTATACATATATGTAGGATGAGTGCTATTCCAAGCTGTCAGAAAGGAAGTGTGGTGTGCTTCTGTCACATCTGAAGCATTTTCCCCTCGATTTTCTCAAAAACATCTCCATCCTTATTTATCCCCACCTATACGAACCGGCTCCTTCCTTCATTCACGACTACGACGGCTTAAAAAGGGTTCCTGAGGGGTATGTGTATGATGAAGTGTAATTGATATGACACCATTATTGTAATATTGTTACAATGTATTAACAGTCAGTTGAAGGGGCTATCCTTTCGTCATGTTTGTTATTTTTATTACTTTTGATGTTTGTTTTCTTTTAAACACAATTGACTTACATCATGCAGGTCACTGGGAAACTACCATGAGCTTCATTAGGAGCAGCTGGCAGAGGGAGGAGGCTAGGGGGGAAGGGGGTAGATGTCTACTTAATAGAGAGAACCTATCCAGTCTCATCTATCCAGTGTCAGCACCAGATACTGCCTAAACAGCCACCATTGGTGCACCAACTCTCACCCTCAGAATATTCTTGTTGTTATCTTGTTGTAATCCATAAACATTTATGGTTCATACACAACAATACTGCTAATGTTGCATATCAATGTCTGATTAGTTATCATTGCATGTTCTACAGCTAGTAAGCCAGCTGCCTTATTTTATCCAATCAAAATTATTCCCCCAATCCCATTTTTTGCATTATAGTAATCTCTTTCTTACCAAACCTTGACTCTTAACCCAATTGCATTTTTAACAAATTATGTAACTTCCCAGTTACAATCGCCACTAACTTATCCTGTTAAGTATTTAGAAAAATTCCACATCTCAAGGTACACATGGGGTACCTCATAAATAGGTTTATTGTAGATATCATGCATTGAAGTTCATAGAAATGACTAATAATATTTTCCAACAATTTTTAGGTACCTCAATTATGTACCTGCTGAAGCAGATGGCTTGGAGCCATTTGAATCTTCAGGATTTGGCAACTGCCTGTGGTGTAGTTTGTCAATCATTTTGGAAGGGGATGAGCACTGCCAGAATCAGTTGCGGCTGGGTGCTGTAATAGAAACGCTTTGTCGCCTTACAGCTTTCACCAAACAGGTATGTACATTGTACATTCGTAACTCTGACTTCCACTGTGAACTTCAAATGCAATTATTGCAAACTTCAACTCGACTTCTTCATTTGTGTGTCAACTTGGCCAACAAGTTGATTTGAAAACAAGATAACAGAAATAAATTCCAATGTTTTAAACTGCTGGAATGGGATTGCAAAATTATAACTATTTTTTAGCTGCCATGATTTCACCAACACAGAACTGATCTGATTGCCTGAAAAATTAAATGGTTATTTATTACTTGCTCTTTTTGTAATATTCTTGTCACTCAGATTGCTATGGAACTTAATGACAGTGACAGTGCTTTACAGTGGGCAAGCACTGTGGCCAGCAGTGACCGAGTTATTAGGTCATTGCAGGGCTTACAGTCTCCAACTGATATTGTCAGGGGTGTGATAGAGGAGGAGATTAAGGAAACCCTTCACAATTTTACAGATTCTGGTAATCTTACTTCTTAAATTCATATTAAAGACTTACTTAGTTGAATTAGATTTTGAATCAGATGTTGATGTACTCATGGTGCACAACATGCTCAGGTTTGTTTTGTCCAAAGTGCTATTTAAAGTATTATAAATTTATGAATAATTCATGAGAGAGAAAATGTGCAATGCATATCTTAACAATGGGTACAGATTTTCCCTTCCTTAAGACTACCCACTGACCTAGAAAGGTTTGTTAAATTCTTCAAATATTTCAAGTCCTCATTAATAACCATTAATATTGTATCCCTATTCAGGTAGAGGTTGATATAAGTTTATTTATCTAACATGGCCACTTATTCCCTATTAGTAACAATAAGGACACTGATTGGACGAGTATTTTTTGGAGGAATAACAGTATTATGAATATTTAAGAGAATGATAAATTGACCAACCAAATCAGTGTTACTTATTATAATTATGTGCACCTTATGTCCTGTTTCAGTGGAGATGAAATTGAAATATTGATCATTTTACACTTACATGCAATTTTCATGGCTAAACGAAAATGGCACTTTAAATGCTCTCAAAGGATAGTAATGTAAGATAAAGAGTTGTTTCTAAACACAAAGCTGAGTACTGACCACCTGGGAGTACATATTTTAGACCGTAATATTTGTGTTTTATTTAAAAGAAACTCAAAATATTATCTGTGTTCACCCATAGTGTTTTAATGTTATTGTTTGTTTAGGTTTGTTTCAGTTGATGATGGCTGCTGAGTTTTTGCAGAGGGAAATTCGCCAGTTCTGTCGAAAAGCAGGTGCGGATCATTACAATGGTCCTATTGCTCCAATGCAGTTGAGAGGTGATGACAACTCCACTGTGGGCAAACCACTGAATATTCTGTGGGTGCCTGCTACAATTGGAGAGGATCGTTTTAACCACATCCTCCCTCTCCTACCTTGGAGGTGTGGGTGTGTTAAAAATGATCTTTGTCTCTTTGGGCTGGGATTAAACCAGGATGTCAAGTGGGATGAGGCCAGGAAGGAGATGGTACAGTGCCCTCTGTGTGATGAGTGGTATCACTGCAGCTGCCTGGGAGTTACCTTAAGGCAGTTTCGGCGATCTAATCTTGACTGTGGTTGTCAAGTTCTACCTAATAACACAAGGCGGGTAAAGAGCAAGGACAGGTATGTATCAAAAAGAACTGTCATCAGTAAGGTTGGCAGGGTGTTGACAAAGTGTTGACAGAGTATTTCTGATTGACTTCTCCCCAATGTACACTCTATCTTGGTACCTAGTAATTATAACAAGGAGAAAATAAAATTGATCACTTAATATCTAAAAGTAGTATGCACACTGTTATTTCCTAGCATATGGCTGACAGAATTAAGTTTCAGTGTTCCGGTTAGTATTATTATTTATCAATTTTTATTGGGGACAAAGAACAGAATGTTTACTCACCCTGACAATGCTCAGTGATTTAATTTTAAAATTTCAATTCAATGATTTTTAATAGGTGTTTTCACATTAGAGCCAGATAGTATTATATACACGTGTAATAATATTATTATTATGATCCCTTCACTGTAGACGGTTAATTCATCAGACAAGTTATCAATCCTTTTTGAAAACAGGACTTGGTAGAAGAGTAGTTGTCAGTCTCAGAGAGACAGCTCTATCTTGGTATCGCTTTAAAAAGACGATTAATAGACATGAAAAACTATATAATTATGTCCCATTTTCACATTAGACAGACAATCCTCCTAAGAAAGACAATTTGTCGCTAAGGTGAAAAACAAAAAAATTATAACATCTGTAAATTTATAATAAATGGATGGTTCTTGCTTGAGATACACCCTTATATTATAGTGGAAGTGCATTTCAATTGAATAATAGTAATGCCTAGTAATTTTTATACTCATCTTCCAGCAAAACATTCCTGGGGATCTGACTGTGAATTTGCTGATGACTGGCTTGCCGATGACTGGAATAGAGAACAGAGCTCTTTCCGGAAGGCTAAACTTGTCCCATCACAAATGATGGTGTCCACTGCATCCGTTCCACAAACAGGGCAACAAAACCCAGCAGTGTAATCGATATCTAGGAGCCCCAAAAATCCATACCAAGATGATCGCCACATGTTGTAAGAGAAGTTTAATTTAAAGTCTTGAACATGTGAATCCTTCATGGCAAGAGCCCAGACATTGTAGTAGGTATACATAGCACACCTAGAGAGAGAGAAAATGAAGGAATCACTATGTAAACAAGGTTAATTCGTAAGTTTCACATCTTTACGTGAAAGCCATCCAATGTACGTAAATATAAGTACCAAGAGGTTATACCAACAAATGTCTTGTAATTTTCATGTATATAATAAATATTAAACATTATTTAGTAGATAAAAAATACTCAATTTACATTACAAAGAAAAAAGGAAGAACTTGACCTAAAATTTTGGATGAACTGAAGGCTTGACAGTTGAGAGACAGAGAGCAATGCATACTTTGGTATGTTGCAACAAACATAGAACATAAAGGATTTCACTTGGAAGATACACAGTTAATGCACTATTTACAGTATACAACATCAATGTGACCTTACTAAAAAGTTACTACAAGTTGAAATATCTATGCTGCATTCAATTGATAATAAATAAGATGCAAGCAATTTTTGTGAAATCTAACCTTCCCTCTAGAAAGTGAAACATGTAGTCCCTGAGAACTTCATATGACACGGCAAATTTTCCCATGAACAAAACAGCACTGTCCTTCCCATCATAACACAAGCGAGATCCACATGACGGATTGGAGCATGGCCTGTAATAAACTTTTTACAAAACAGTAATGCATAAGATATTGTTATCAAGTAAAATATTGTTATCAATACACAGTGTCTTTATTGTCTGTGAAGAGCAGCGCCTCTGAAATTATTGTCAACTAACAGCTAATGAGGAGAGCTGTTATTCAAAACTACTGTACTGTGTCCCACCTTACGATAACTTAATGTGCCATCTCATATGCAGAAGGCCAGTTTCATTTTGTTTCTACAATTCATGTTTCTTATCATAAGAATAGACACAATGCCAAAATGCTAAAGACAACTAACTTAACTAACACTGTTAAGGGGAACAAAGAGCAAATGTGACAAATTTAAAAAACTTTGCCCCATAAACCTAACATTTATTAAAGCTGGAAGCTTATTGAGGGCCTGGACAGGTTTACTCAGGATTCTGAATTCCAGTTTAGGTCCAGTCATGTGACTTTGATTTATCAAATTAGACTTTAATTTATACATGGAAAGATGTTAACAATGCAAAAAGAAACATTGGTTCAAAGAAATAATCAAGATATTACCAAAACATACCATCACACTTGTATGAATGCTTCCTTGTATACAACAGAATGGAGTTTTCTTTCCAACAGTGCACTACTGGATCTTCACTGCTCCAAGTACTGTGACACAATGGACACTTTTCAAATGAGTTACCCAGTGCTGGTAAGGAAGGGATAAGGAGCAAAGCACCTGTGTTTGTACATACAGGAAAAATCTTTTCTGGAGTGTTCACAAAAATACTTGCAAAGATTCAGTTAATTCAAAAGGGATTGGGAACTTTGAGCTAGGACTAATAATAGAGCGATTTATAGAAGATGCTGAACTTTGAGGAGGGATGACAGCAGAAAGCAATAGCTCAGCAACATCATCAGGTGCTTCATGAATGTTCTCTTTGAGATACTCAATAAACTTGATATGATCACAGGCAACTCGTGTTGGGTTACAGCCAAGACAGGAAAAGCCACGCTCACACACGGCAACAGCAGGACTGGGTTCCAGAACACAAACCAAAGTTGAAGACCCATGCAATTTAACCACTTTTAATGGTGTCTGCAAAATACAGATAATTTAAGACTTAAATTATGGACTGAATAGCTGGACCCAATCCCCTGGTATTCATCACTGTTTCACTTTTACAGAACTGAAGCTCACTGCAATTCAGGGGGTTGGGGTCGGTAGCCCCACACCCAACCCTCCTCCTTTCTCATCTGGGCTTGGGACCGGCAATGGCGGAGTTACAGTGCAGTAGAGTATAGAAAGTTAATTTCAGACAGTTTGTTTCATAAAAAGGAAAGTCAAGACACAGTCAACTCTGTTAATCTCACTGGCAGAAAACCATTGCTTATAAGATTACCTGGTATTTTATCAAAATGTTGCTGATTGATTGTACATGACTCTTTAAGGTATAATGGTAAAATGTTTAATTAAAATAAAGAACTAACAGCTACCCACTTAAGAGGTATATGTACTACTATGTAGTACAAAACTGTTGTGGAACCACTAGCCACACTCTGTTTTGACTGTGCTATGAAATCATACTGCTGTCTATAAAAAGGCATACAATAGCTTAATTACTGGCTATTCAAAATGATAAACATGATGAATGTAAAACCATGCACATAGTAAGTTACTTACCGAATAACTATGGTCATCTGCAACTGTACGTAAAAACACATCTGGTGTTATGTCAAACACATTGTCAAGTTCAGTGACAAGAACACATAATGCTTTAATATGCGAGCAATCTTCACCCAAGAAATCTGAAAAGTATGACATTAAGAGCAGTACGTTATGACAATTAATTTTAGAATAATCCCTCTCCCCTGCACGTACAAGTAACATTTGAAGTGTACAGTCATATACTACATTTTTCAGCACTATACATAAGAGGTCAATTTGGAGTGGGACCACAGGTGGCCTAAACAGCTTGAAGCCTTAAAACCAGTTTTCTGTAACGAAAAGCATCAAGGAGTTTAATATGATTACAAACAGGAATATGTACTACTCCCCCTGACTTGGATGCTAAACGATTGCAGGGTTAGACCAAGCATTTTGGAGGACTTCCCATTTTTACACCTGGGTGGAGACGGACAATGTAGAGCACAGTTTCTTGTCTAATCAAACACCCTGGTGGTAAGAGACCAGGACTCTGGTCCTGACACTTATCACTTTTATTACACTTTGCATTCAATATACATGCCATGTAAGGAATATAAAATCTTTAATAAGTAACATGTAGGTAGTAATGAATGTTATAATAATATTTAATAATATTAATGATGAAATTTAATAATAATTAGTAATTTTAATTAATAATAATAATAATAATAACTACTCTTAATAATAATTAAATAGTTCAATCTGTAAATTACAGTAAGATGTACGAATATGAATTCAAAGTGTTTAGAATTACAAAAGAAATACCAAAGCGATTAGCAGCCACCAAACACAGCTGAGGTGCCAATGACCTCACCAACGATGATCTTCTGGCATTGCAACTGCAAGTATAAATCCAGCAAACGTCTCTACTTTCAAGGCTGTATGCTTTTCTTTCTATGAACATGTATGATTTTTCCTAGGGTTTCAAGTAAAATATAATAACAAGAATCTAGTTAATTGATGAAAAGTTCTCTCTTTTTTTTAAATTGCATATATAAATAACAGTATACAGATTATCAGGCCAAATGCACAAAACGGTCTGCGACAGGGGTACAACATTATGTGCAACAAGGAAACTTTGAAATTTAGGTCCTCAAAAATGCAATTTACAGCATTTTGAGGGGCAAGGTATGTTGTTTATTGAAGAAAATCACACATGTAGACACCATCTTGGCATGCCATTATATGCCAAACGCTACTGTTGTATACCAGTATTGCCAGTACACCACGCACTGTAGAAAACCCATGTGTAACCCATCTGAAATGCGAGGGGGTTGGTTTCTGAAGAAACTGGGGGGCTGCGTTGGTGGGGACATGAAACACAAAATTTTGGATTTATCAACTGAGTTGATAAGGTAGATTGGCCACCGTAAAGAGATTGAAAGCTGACGTTTCGAGCGTTAGCCCTTCGTCAGAGCGAATCCAGCCTGGTGGCAATCTTCCCACTTCGCTATCAAGATTGCCTCCCTGTAAATATATTTAAGCTTACATTATTGTAAATTTTCTCTGTAGACATGATTAATGACAACACCAAAGACTTCACATGGAAAACAATAACCCCTCAGTTGCTGTACTGTCTAATAATAACTTTTAATTAAAATTAATTAAAATTAATTTAATTAAATTTAAATTAAAATTATTAAGCTTACTCTACCTGAAGCTTGTGCTGACTGCTACTAAACTCAGGAAGGCAAAATCGTTCATAGTCAATTATTGTGACCACCTCTTATCTACACAGGAGTACCACATATTCGTCAAGAATTGAAGAAGAATGACATTCTTGTGTAGAAGGAGGCGGATCGTTAGATCGTTGAGGTTCCAGCTGCGTGGGTTCTTGAATAGTGTCTTCCCCTATAGCAATATCAATATCATCGTCCAGTCCTGCATCGTCGGCGTCCGATAACAAGGGATTCTCCACAGCACATGTACGTGATCTCCGTCTCCTCATCTTTGACTTGTCTTTTGCTCTTAACCCAGAAAAATCGTATCGCTTTCTGCCATTAAAGTAAACAGAATCAAGTCGACTACCGTCCGCCATCTTCGGTATGAACAGAGTAAGTCATGGGCACTAGACTTTGCCTCTCTGCACATGCGTACTCCATGGTTACTTTGCGTGGTTGTATGCCCAAATTTTGACCCGTATAATACCACAGGCAGCCCAAGCTAAGGTTGAGAGCTGCGCATAAATTAGACTGTTTTTTCCACGCTATGCATAATAATGACATCGGCAACATTTAAGAGTTTGTATGGAAATGATACAAAACGTCTCAAATTGCCACAAATCAGAAAGAAGTCGAAATAAAAAAGATTTGTCTTATTTCATTGTTTTATTGGTCATTATTGGAGGGCTTCCTGGGCTGGTTTGAAGCTTTTTGGGCGAGAAATTGAGGTTTATATTTTTCATCAGTTACTGAACGTTTAGAATTAATTAAAGGCAGGAAACAATTTCACACTGCACCTCACTTGAGGTTCGATAAATTCCATCACAATAAACGAATCGCCCTACAACGTCAAAGGTGTATTCTTGGGTCTTGCGCATACCTCTGTTCTTTCTCATGGGTTCCAGATCCTATTTTAAGCCGTCGAAAATCCCTCTTAAATACGAAACTCGCCTTTCCTGGTATGCGTTTTCATTTGAAGTGCACACATGAATCATTGCGAGCCGCGTTTCGACGACAAAATGTCCCTCAGCCGGGGACAGGCTGAGTGAGATTGTCGACATTAGCAAACACGACACTGCGGAGTCCAGAGAGGTCGGTTTACAGAAATAGAGAAATATTGGAACGGCCGTGAAATTCACTCGCCTCACTTGACTTCGAAAACCATAATTTTGTTTTAGGGACGAACGAAGAACTATCTTTTGCTGCACTCTAATCAATCCATTCGATGATTTTATGCCGAGTATTTGGCGCAAGTGATCCTGCTCACTGCCCGCAAATCAACCTCATTATTTAATTCCCATATATAGGGTTGTCTGCCCTAAAAAAAATATTGCTGTGACCGTGGAAAATACCCACCACAATTTCCATTCCTTTGAAAACCGGTGCAGTTTTTTTTCTAGGTGGAAACTGCTCCTCGTCTCTGCTTCTAAATTTCGACAACATTTTTTTTGCGGTAAACAGGTAAATGTGACGGAACAAATCACTATGCTAATATATTGTCGCACGAAGACATTAAAGCGTGCTCGTGGCGTCAAGTGAGGCGACTAAATTTCACGGGCGTACCGATAGTTTTCTATCAGGCCCTCAAACCGACCTCTCTGGACTCCGCAGTGTCGCCTTCTGCTTGTGGACAATCTCACTCAGCCTCTCCCCGGCTGAGGGACATTTTGTCGTCGAAACGCGGCTCGCAATGATTCATGTGTGCACTTCAAATGAAAACGCATACCAGGAAAGGCGAGTTTCGTATTTAAGAGGGATTTTCGACGGCTTAAAATAGGATCTGGAACCCATGAGAAAGAACAGAGGTATGCGCAAGACCCAAGAATACACCTTTGAAGTTGTAGGGCGATTCGTTTATTGTGATGGAATTTATCGAACCTCAAGTGAGGTGCAGTGTGAAATTGTTTCCTGCCTTTAATTAATTCTAAACGTTCAGTAACTGATGAAAAATATAAACCTCAATTTCTCGCCCAAAAAGCTTCAAACCAGCCCAGGAAGCCCTCCAATAATGACCAATAAAACAATGAAATAAGACAAATCTTTTTTATTTCGACTTCTTTCTGATTTGTGGCAATTTGAGACGTTTCGTATCATTTCCATACAAACTCTTAAATGTTGCCGATGTCATTATTATGCATAGCGTGGAAAAAACAGTCTAATTTATGCGCAGCTCTCAACCTTAGCTTGGGCTGCCTGTGGAAAATCAAGAATTTTTCAGTCCAGGATTAAAGGCGCGAGATCTGGAGCCGAACCCGAGCCTAGTCTCTCGCGGTTTTTGGCGCCCTTCACTTTTTGGAAAATCGACAAGCCGGAGAGTTCTAGAAGTGAGGGGAAATGAGTTTATCGCCTTATGTCCCTCTCACCTTCCCTGGTGATACGAATTGTGCCTGATGAAGGAGAAGCTGTAGATTGGACAGTTCATCAGAATATAGTGTTTCGAGATGTTTTGGTACGTATTTTACGGTAATCCATGATAACTTCACCTCAAGTTTGCTTGCGCGTTTGTCAAAATCAGTCGATTAAAAATATATCCGCATACATTCGGTTTTCGTTTGATAATATCAGACGGGAATGATTTACTCGATGTTAAGCTTAAATGGTTAATCAGTTGCTGTTTGTGGTATACTATGTATCGCATAAACATTTCAGATTTTCGGTGGACTTCAAAGGTACATAACCATGTGTTTGTATTTTAAGATCAACATCAAGCTCAATATTAACTTGAAGTGCGATATTATTATACTTCAGACAATCAAATTAAGGTTCTGTAAAGTAGGATTGTGAGTGATTTTAGGTTTGCTATATTAGTTAATCGCATTAGAAGGTAACTCATTGTGTTATACACTAACTTGTAAATACAAAAATGTGAATTAACATGTCATTTCTCTAAATGCACATCATCGTCGTCATCATCATCATCATTGTCATCATCATTTTCATACCTGACATGCATGTAGTGGCATGCATGTGTTAAGAAAAATTGAGGCCCTTGGTCCTGAACACTATACTGGCTATCCTGCAAAAGACAATTATTTGGATTATAGTGTTTGTAGGTTATTTGTTTTGATTATGACTGCTAATCAACTCAATATTACATCATTTTAACATACACTCAAAATATGCAATGTTATAATACTACATGCGTGCATTACCCCTTATACACTGTAATGCTGCAGTAAGCTTAAAGGGGCTACAGTATGTCACGAGGATTTTGCTATTTTAGGTCAATTCTGTGCTAAAATCATTACCTAGTGCCTTAAACTATACACAAAGTGCTCCTGTAAAACCATGAGAAAGATATCAAATGAATTTTATTAGGGAGAGCTAACCATAACAATTTTTTGGGTGATTTTTGAGAACATAGCATCAAACCTTGAAAAAATTGGCCCAATTTTTTCAAGTTGCAATCCATTTCCATCCTTGCCATCGGTAGCAACAGACGACAGGAAACAGTTTCAGTGCTTTAAGATAGACTTTATTAACAAAGCTAGACCCTTATTTTTGGAATTCAATTGATGTGAAGACACTTTTTAGCTTTTTAAAAAGATACTAAAATAGCGTGACGTAGTCCCTTTAATTTCATTGTTTACGGTTGAGTGTTCCAGATGTGAATTGCAGATAAAATGAATGGGAATAATGACTGAATACCTTATTCAATAGTTGTGAGATAAATCACTTGCAGACATTCTACTCTTTGTGTGCATTTTGTTCAGGAACTCCAAAACTTCTAAAATATCCCTGCACATAATCTGTAAAACCACTGAAGTTGTATGTGTTTGGTTATTTGATAGGAAGCAATATCCCAGGTGATGCCTCACACTACAGCTACTGCATTTGAATGTGAGTAATGAGACACTATATTGAAGTGTTAACAGATATTTTAAAAGAAACAACTTTATCTTTATAATTGTAAAAAGAAAGAAAATGAAATGGGTTTGTTTCTTGTTGGGTATACAAACCAGAAAATGCTACTCAATTTGCTGCTTGAAATGAAATTTCATTCTCTATCTAATCTCGATCCATATTTGTTCAATCCCTTTGCAGATGAAGATGAAGAAGGAGATAGAATAACCGTCAGAGGTGATGAAGAATTGCAGGCTATGATCAGTGGGGTTGGTATTAACATATAATTAAATATTAGAAATTATGAGAAATATTTTATTAGAAATCAAAATTGTTTTCATAAAATGTCAGAATTTCAGTTTGGGTTCATTGCAGCATCTGTGTACACTTACATTGTAAGTTTTAGCTTATTGGGAGTCACATGACAGTACAGTGAAATGTTGTCAGATTTGCTATTAGGTAAATACTTATTTTAATTGGATCAAGTTCAGCATACAGTATAGCTGGAAATATGCACATTTTCTTGGGAACTGCAACTATGAATAACTGCATTTTTTCATCTGTTATCAAATTTGTTTTTGCTTTGTTTCTTTTGTTTTACTGATAGCACCTTTGGATAAATTCTGAAAGGATGAGAAGAGAAGTTTCACAAGAGCCTTTAATTGTTTATCCAAAAGGTAAGAAAACTATTGCCAACCAACTTCAGTCTGTAGTAAATTTTCTACAACTACATTGTATACCAGGGCTGTAGCCAGAAAAAAATTATGACTGAGGCAATGTTCATGGTTAAAATTATGACTGAGGCAATGTCCATGGTTAAATTCTCTTCCTAGAAATTTAGGGTGCTAAATGAAAAAAAATGACTGAGAAAACGAAAAAAATGACTGAGGCAAGTGCCTCGGTTTCCCTCATACTGGCTACGGCCCTGTATACATACATAATGATAGAGCGTTCACTTTGTTGACTGAGCTGGGTGTGAGGGCAGACCAAGGATCGATTTGTGATAGATGAGGGGTCAAAGTACCCTGCGAGCAGAGGCTCTTCGATCTTCCGAGATAAGTCGGGAAGAGGAAGGGACCTCTGCCAGCCGCCTCGACTTTCCCTGTTGAGCATGCGCTAAATTCAAATGTAACCGAGCCTTGTCAGCCTCACTTCAATTAACATGTTTACTGAATGACAGCCGCGTCCAAAACAAACTATTCTGACGTTGGTCGTAACACAAGAGAGTTGAGGAAAGCTTTAATTAAACTGTAAGGCTGAGAATAATTCTGTTCGAATTTATGTCACAGGTTGAAAACTTATCAGCCTCGAAATATTTTTGCTGATCAAGAAACTGCATTTTGTCGACTGTCAACATGTTGTTACAGTCCAGTCAGTGATTTCCAATTAGCGGGTCACGGAAGTCTTGCATAGAAATCTTGGTCTTCGAGATAATTATTTTATTTTGTCCCTCTTTTTGTCCCCGTCATTCAGAAGTATTTTCGTGTTGAGTCTCTTTCGTCCTCAACATTCTCGGCTTTCATTCAACAAAACGCATTTGTGTCAAGTTTGTTTTGTATTCAAACTTCTCGGCCGTCATGCGGTAAGTTATATTTTGTACTGAGCCCGTTCGTCTTCAAAATTACTGGCCGCCAGTCGGCAAATCATTGTTTCTCTTGCCGTTTGCTTGTCTCGCTGTTGACCAAAATAAATGTCATTTCCATAAAAGTAAGCGTTGAAGTGCACAATTGCGTAGCCCTTCGCATCGATTCCCGCTCAAACCAGAAGTAAATATTTTGGTTCGAAAGCAACTGCAACCCCGATTCTTTTTTTCCAGTTAGTAAATTATCGATTTGCCATGGCTGGTTGGCAAACAGACAAAAGAATCTTTACCACACAGAAAATTAAGCAAGGCCTTCGACTCAGGTGTTGTGTGAGATTGCTTATTCCACGAGTATTCACTCTTCCCAGTGCACTTTTTACGGCTTTATCATACACATCCTTCGAAAGAGAAACGTCTGCTGTTGTGAACTTCACGAGCGTATCGAACGTACCGTGGGCGCCTATTTAGTCAGCAATTTCAAACAAAGCACATGCACATTCAGCAAAAATGGGAAAAACTGGTTTCAAACCGGACTGACTCATCCGTTTCGGTGGATGAGAAAGTCAAGGCAGCTGGCAGAGGTCCCTTCCTCTTCCCGACTTACATGTACCTAGGAAGATCGAAGGGCTTCTGTTCGCAGGGTAGGGTCAAAATGGCAATTTTCAAAAGCCAAAGAATGATACCTCAGCTTTAGCAAATTCTAAATAACGTTTGAGATTTCCTAGTCAACTTACTAGTCTTCCCACATTCTTTCTTTTCTTCCATAATTTCTATTTTAGTGTGGTTGCACTTGATTATTTCAAAATCAAATTAAGAGAAAAGTAAAGGTTTAAACGAGGGGGAGGTGGGTATGGCCTCCTGGCATCAAAGAATCAGCATTGCTCTACCACTCAGCTCTTTTGGAACATATTCCCAATCAGAGTCTGTCGATCAGAGACTGCCAATAACTGTACATGTAGTATTGCATTTCCAGTTTTGTGGTTTGTGGTATCTTTTAACTTGCATCATTAACAATGCACTTCAGTTATTACAAACAATTACAAGTACCGGTAAACTTTTCCAAATTTTATTGCATGTACCAGCCTGCTGTAAGTTTTTATTGTTTATTTATTGACATACGTTTATGTGTTTGTAAATTTTTTTAACTGACCGAGTCCCATGTTTTGTATTTTTTGTAATTGTTTTTTTAATTGTATGAGAAATAAAAAAATCACTTTCTTTATTTAAAAGCTTGCAGGACTTCAAGGAGAAGAAATTTTTGTGGGCTTACTGTAAGTGGAACTTCAAAAATATATAAATGTAATTTATCAGGAGCAAGAAATCACAAGGACATTGCTCTTCTTGTGACCCCCTACCCCAACCCAACCCTTCCTTCTTCCCCAGGCCCCTCTGAAATAGCCCCACAAGTTTTATTGACTGTGTGGGAGGGCCTGACAGGAAAATATTTGGCTTGAGGCTATGCATCATGACTGAGAGCCAAATATTTTACTGTCTGGCCGGATCTTACTCAGTCAATAAGTATTTTACCATACTACCTTTATTAACCGGCCGTCGCCATATGGCGATCACCGGGTTATAAAATGGACACGTTTTATTTTTTGTTTATGGGCAGTTGGCTTAACATATGAACAAAGTGCTGTAAAGCTTGTGGTGTGGGTGCTCAAGAGTGGTACTGTCTTATATAAGACGCATGCGCATATTAGTCTGCTGAATGTTACCTTCGTGTGTACTTGTCTTTTAATTTACAGTATTTACTGTAAGATATGAACGGCGAAGGGTCGTTAAGTTTGGGGTTTCTGTATTTGTCTTGTGTAATGCATGCACAACTGAGTAAGGCAGCTAATAGGATTGAATGCAAAATTTTCTGTGTTGTCTGATCTAGGTAGTGGTTATGGTGAAAATGTTTTTAGCACAGGAGTTTTGTTATGGAGATTGATATTTTGAGGGATGTAAAAATGTGGGAATGGAAGGAGTGTGAATGTGAGGAGCATACCACGCTTCAGTGAATGTGATTTGCTTTGAAAGTTGAATTTTGTATAGCAGCGGCGCGGTGTAATATTGTGCTGCGTGAGAGGCAGTTTCCCTTGGCGTTTATGGGGGGACGGTTTCCGAAGTGGATTGTAAGTTTTCTCATTGGGTAACCTGTATTTCGCAGAGGAGAGAAATGACAGCTGTGTTTGCAGCTTATTAGCGCGGTAAGGAACGGTGGCTTAGGAAGAGAAGGGATTGGTACTAGTATAATGATGCAATTAGTGGATTGCACCATCGATACATCATAGTTCTTGAGAAGGGAGAGAGATGAGTGTTTATTTGATGCGAGAAGTTGACTTTAATTGCATAAAGATGAAGGAATTGGTCATTAATAAGGAGATCAATTAATAACATAGCTGTTACGAGTCTTTAAGTTAGAAATTAACTGAATATTACCAAGCAATGCATGTGGTTTGCGTGTGGTGTTTGTTGGGTTTGAGGTAATTATGTAAGTCTGGTACGTAGCCGTTCCGAGTCAACTTGTTTACTTTGCATGGGGATTCCCGGGTTAGTAAACTGGATTTAAACATCATGTCATGAGATATGCCTTAACGTGCCCCAGACTCTGACGATCTGCTGAAGCTCGTGTTTGTCAAGCGTTTTATTTTAATTCTAAGTTGCTATGTTCACTGTTTGCATTCACCATCTAGGCACAACAGTAAATATTTCGTCATCCCTTTGTAAGCATCCTCAGTTGTGGGCAAATATATACCAACATTCAACGTCTGAGTGAATTTGCATTTTTCAGCAGAAATAAAAGCAATAAGAAAGAGAAGCTGAGTCATCAGAGTTAAAACATTACGTCATCCAGTAACGCGATAGTCAAAATTCTGTGTCACACAATCACACTTTTCGTCACACCGGCTCGTATAAATACAGAATCGTGCTTACATTTGTGAAACCTAGGGGTGGGGAGGGTCAGAATGGCTGGTTAAAATGCCCATTGGGCTTTCTTGTTACACTTAATTTTATTGGAAATTTTTTAAAAGGTACTTTTGAATGCTATAATGAAAGTTTAAGTGTGCATGTGCGCTAAATGAACAAGTGACGTGTGTAGGGGCAAATGCCTTTTTCGGACCAGCTCACGTCAACCCGTTCAGCCCTACACATGTTAAAGATTGCAACAGCAGGGCTGTACAGTGGTATAATAAAATATAGTTACTGTAATAGTATGTTTAATACTCAAAGTTCAAACCTTTGTGATAAAGGGCATTACTAGATTTTATTGAACCACTCTTATGGCAGCTGACTAAAAATACATGCATAAGAAACATCTACTTACTTCAGGCACTTGTTAATAAAAGGAAATTAAAGTATTCAGATTGCCATAATTTTAACACAACACCTTTGCAATACTTAAGTTCTATTCAGTACCAGTTGTTGTTGTTTGTGTAGCATGCTGAATAAAAGACATAAGTAGGAACATTTAAAAGAAAAAAGAACATTTAAAGCATAAGAATAAGATGTTCCCTTCTTTCCGCACATTAACATTGTACCAACGAATTTTACTGATGGTCAACTATTCTGTAATATTCAAATCAGGTTAACACAAAGGCTGCTCCAGTGAACAGCACAGTTCCACCAGCTGTGAAAAGTCTCCCAAATGTGTGAGTTTAACACTTATTGGTTGTTTTTTCCCCTCTACTTCTTTCTGCAGCACAGTACCTGCAAAGAAAATGTAACAAATTGTATTGAGTCAGTTTATAGCTTTTAAAAATAATTTACTAAATAATAATATAATATCTACAGTAGCTATATTGCTGGGCAGAACAAGGCGAGACAAGTGTAAACTGCATGCGTATTTCTCTTTTTCCTGCAATGAAACACAGACAATTCAGTCTTATGTTGTGCTTCTCGCATTCACCATTGTCTTTCTGGTCTGAAGAGTGATTGACCATTGTTTTCTTAATTCATTGGCAAAGTACCATTGATAAGGGTGAGAGAGGGTGGGGGGGGAATGGTTATGTACAATTTTCACAGCTCTGTGCAACATTGCGACCCCCCCTTATGGGGAGTGAGCCTCTATGTGTAGTCATTACCCCAATTTTTTGTTTTAGCCCTTCATTACTGGGGTACTGTGGCTATAATTATATTGTGCGCTCAATTTGTCTACTTTAAAGAGTAAGCATCTATGGGTTTCCCTTTTGTGTAAGTTAAAGTGCATATGACAGATTTTTTTTTATTTGCCTGATCGAATCTAAATGACCTCCTGATATGAATATCAAAAATTATTTTTCGATTTCGATTTTTCTTCCCCGCGCTTTTGCCGTTTAAAAACGTGAAATTTTACTTCCGGTCATGTCAAAAACCGCGCAAAGGGAGACCTGGGCATAGTCACGTTGTGACGTCATACCAGGAACGGAGTCAATGCCACAACAAGCTACGTGGGCCGCATTGCGGAGATCTAATTCATTTTATTTTTCTTTATTCCGCAACCGCCAAATTGAGCACGAAATTATGTGAAACTGCTGATGTTACAAGTAATCTGGGCAGTGATTTGGAGCTTTTAGAGTCCATCGAATGCGAATCGCTAACTTCTGAAGTTGAAAGCGAAACAGAACTCGAGATCGAGAAAGAAGCTATTCAGAACCGAAAGGTCGTTACATAGACAATCCGCTTGCCGATGAAAATTGACTTAGAGAATACTATCAAGAGGTAGAGGAGACAGCACGAAGAAAACAGAATCTAGAAAAACCTATTTGATGGTACCGTAGCGCTCGAGACGTAGTAAGAAGTGCCACGATTTCTCATCTCCCGGTGTAAATATTATAATTATGCTTGGCTAAATAAACCTTGTTCGCGCTCGGCTAAATAAACGCCTGTTATGCAGGTTATACTTTCATACTCTTACAGGTGTAGATGTGGTAACTGTGCTTTAAACCATCTGCAAAACGCCGTAGATTGTCTTTGCTTCCAAGAAATTCAGAAATGTGTCGAATCTCTTGAAGCGCCGTCGGTATGTTTCGCGCGAAGCCGCAAACTTAACACAACAACAGGATGTGTAACAACCTACCCGGCACTGTTCAGTGTTGTCTGACTTTAAAGCTGATGGTCGCTACGATCAGATGCAGAAAATATAATACGATAGATGGAAGAAAGTATCGTTCAGTAGATTGGTTCGGAAGAGAAGTGAGTAATTCTCTACGTTCTTGTGGACTCTCTGAAACGTTGTTGTTTCATGTCTATGCAAATTGTGCAATAGCAGTGATTGATATTTCAGGTCTTTCAATAAGAATAAGCTGCAGTAAGATTATTAAATGAAGATAAGAGTTTGCTCATTCCTTTCAAAACTTAGTCAGACATGTTTTCATCATAATTTTATAATTATCCGTAATCCAGTTGTGCAAAAATGAGGGATGTTATAATCTTTACCTCAGTTATGAATCAACACTGGTCAGTATATCGGAAGTAAACAAGGCAGAAATTTCGAGTGTCAATTTGCCTACACGTATTAAATGCAACACGAATGTTTCAGAGAGTCCACAAGAACGCAGACAAACTCTCACTTCCCTTCCGAACTAATCTGACAACAATTTCTTCCGTCTAGTGTATTATATAGTGCTGCATCTGATCGTAGCGACCATCTGTTCAGACAACACTGAATCCCGGGTGCATTGTTTCACATCCTGTTGTTGTGTCAAGTACGCGGCTTCGCGCGAGACAACAGCGTTTCGGGAGATTCGACACATTTCTGAACTTCTTTGCAGCAAAGACAATCTACGGCGTTTTGCAGATGGTTTAAGGCACAGTTACTTCATCTACACAGGTAAGAGTATGAAAGTATAACCTGCATAACAGGCGTTTATTTAGCCGAGCACGATTATAATATTACACCAGGAGATGAGCAATCGTGCCATTTCTTCCCGCGTCTCGAGCGCTTCGGTACCATCACATAGGTTTTCTAGATTCTGTTTCCTTCGTTCTGCCTCCTCTATCTCTTGATAGAATTATCTAAGTCAATTTTAATCGGCAAGCGGCTTGTCTGTGTAAGGACCTTCTGGTTCTGAATAGTCTTCCTTCTCGTTCCCAAGTTCTCTTTCGCTTTAATATTTACACCTAGAGATGAGAAATCGTCGCATTTCTTGCTATGTCTCCAGCGCTTCGGTGCCATCAAATAGGTTTTCTAGCTGTGAATTATTCGTTCTACCTCCTTTTTCTCTTGATAGTATTCACTAAGTCAGTATTCATCGCCAAGCGCCTTGAGTATGTAAGGATCTTCTGGTTCTGAATAGCTTCTTTCTCGATCTCGAAATCTGTTTTGCTTTCAACTTCAGAGGTTGGCGATTCGCATTCTATGGACTCTAAAACCTCCAAATCACTGCCCATATTACTTGTAACACTAGCAGTTTCACATAATTTCGTGCTCAATTTGGCAGTTGCGGAATAAAGAAAAACAAAATGTAACAGATCTCCGCAATGCGGCCCACGTAGCTTGTTTTGGCATCGACTCCGTTCCTGGTATGACGTCACAACGTGACTATGCCCAGGTCTCCCTTTGCGCGGTTTTTGACATGACCGGAAGTAAAATTTCACGTTTTTAAACGGCAAAAGCGCAGGGAAGGAAAATCGAAATCGAAAAATATTTTTTGATATTCATATCATGATGTCATTTAGATTCGATCAGGCAAATAAAAAAAAATCTGTCATATGCACTTTAAGTTTTTGAGGTGATTGCGATCTGCCATTCAGTGATGTACACTAATTACCTTCTCTGCTATACAGTTTGGAATCATTTGGTAATTTCCAAGACCTGACTGCTCATTACTGTTTTCTCAAACATAGATTGCACAAGACAGAACATGGAGATATTAGAAGCATTTTAGCTAATGGTCAGGTACGTTCGTGAGGCAGGGCTTACATGTTTAACATTTATTTCCAAGAGCAACTAATATACAGGGCTCACTATTAAATCCTGTCTAGTTGTCTAGGGCAACTACTGTACATCGATTTGGTTCTTGAGCAAATACTTTGAATGCAAATATGACTGGTGGACAAGCCATCTGCCAAGCAAACAGCTGTAAAGGGACACACTAGTTTTCTTTGACTTCTGTACATACCCTGGTAGAAATTCTGCCCAGGATCCTTAAAAGATCCTAACAGGATCTTGTAAAATCTTAACCAGGTTGCTGATGAGATCCTACATAAGATCCTGTAGGATCCTATTGACATCCTGTAGGATCCTACAGGATCTTGTTTAGGATCCTATAGGATCCTGTAGGATCCTGTTTAAGATCCTATAGGATCCTCTGGGATCTTGTTTAGGATCCTATAGGATCCTGTTGGACCTGTTTAAGATCCTGTTTAAGATCCTACAACCAGGATCCTACAGGATCCTAAACAAGATCCTATGGGATCCTATAGGATCCTAGACAATCTTAAGGAGGATCCTGAAAGACTTTACAGGATCCTGATTAGGATCCTATAAAACATGGTGCCATTTAGGATTCTGGGTAAGATCCTGTGTGAACTTACAGGATCCTAGAAAATCCTGTAGGATCCTGTATAGGATTTCTGCCAGGGTACATGTGCATCACACAATTTGCATTTTAATGTTTTCACACAATGCCCAAGGTGGCAGTGCTATGAGGAAACTCTTCAACCAAACTTACAAGGTACATTGCTAGCAGGTGTGTTATCTTTAACTATTGTACTGCACACCCGCGTGCATGGTGATAAAATAGTTTAAAGAACTCTAGAGAGTCTGTCTGTAAGTTGAGTCAATGTTTACCGGCAGGTTTCCCACAGTGACATTCAGCATCTGGACATCTTAGGTCATGGAAATGGTGGGACAGTGTATAGGTTTGTCATCAGTAATACCACAGTTTGTACTTTTGAGCGCATTGCAAAATTCAGTTAATGCAATGTTCTAAATATGCTACCATAAGTAATTCAATGTGAAATAGTTTGTGTAAGGTGAGCCGGTCAGTCATTCATCGGACAACAGTGAATCATAATACAGCCTTGTTCCAAAAAAACATACTGCTTTAAGGCTAATTACTGAGTACGAAAAGGTGGTGAAAAGTGTTTGGGAACACAGTCGTTTTTCCGAAGTTATGATTTGGTAACGGTCGTATTTGTATATGAAGGACACAGGGCAACTGCCAAAGCAAACAAACAAATAAACAAGTGAACACAACAAAACAGAACAAAAACATATCAAATAAAAATAAAATTCTTATCGGGTTATGTGACGCCAGGTCTTGGCTTTCAATAAACTTCCACCAGGCAATATTTTGACAAGACTGTTGTTTTGAAGATTTCATAAACGTCACCAAAGGTTGATTTCCACTGTTGCGTAAATTTTACGTGCGTACGGGCGTAAATTTAACTGGCTTTACGCACGTAAATAAAATTAGAGACGATGTATGAACGGCTTACGTAAACGTAAAAAGTTGAAAGTTTTGAACTTTTTACGTTTACGTAAGCCGTTCGTACAGCTGTACATCGTCTTTAATTTTATTTACGCCCGTAAAGCCAGTTAAATTCACGCCCGTACGCACGTAAAATTTACGCAACAGTGGAAATCAACCTTAACGACCTTTGAAGTTAGGAGCCTTTTATATGAGGCCATACAAAAAAGTGCCAGTTTAGCTTATTGTGTAAAAGACAAATATTAGGTCTTACAGTTAAAGCATTTACATGTACAACAACTGATCTTTTCTACAGGGCTTTACATACAAGGACAAACAGAATTATTGCAGTTAAGGTGAGGCTTTCAATAAGAAAACTACATCCAACTATTAGTTTTTTCACGCTGTTGGCCTTATAGTAAGAATGGCATGCTTTTGGAATTTTTTTTTTCATTTATTGTATAAAATGAGTAATCTCAGTCTGATTGCAGAGCACCTTGATTGATACCTCGAGCTCTAACCAACTAGAACTAACCTATCGTAAAGCTATGTATTTTCTACGATAATTTTTTTAAGGATCACGGAACTGTGCCTTGCCAGATGGCAAGTTTGCGCAGATTGCTTCAGACAAAATTTCGGCAAGAATTCAGGATGTTTTGGCAAGATTTCTTGGGGTGTCAGTAAAACACCGACTCGGGGTCGGGGTCGGGGTCCATTGTTCTTTTGTTTCGTTTTCTGTTGTCTTGCCCTAACCAAAACATAAAACCGAAAACGAAACAAAAGAACAATGGACCCCGACGCCGACCCCGAGTCGGTGTTTTACTGACACCCGATTTCTTGGGAATGGGCGAAAACGTGACGCAAGTTCGCAGTTCTCAACGAAATTTCGCAGGAATTTTTGTTTGCACCTAGCAAAAATGTTTCCGTGCAAAGCGATCACCTTACGTTGAAAGTTCTCTTCCAGATGTAGGCAAACAAAGAAAATGAAACTCACCTTTTGATAGTTAATGTAGAATTTGCGTGGTACAAAGTAACTGTTGTGTTTGCAAAACTCGCTATACATATCTGGAACTTGACGTATAGTTGCTCTAAGCTGTAAAATAATATTTAGCTTTATCGGTGGCTGTTTATAGGTGATTCCTTTAGACGTAACTCCAGCTGTACAGAAACAGATTATATCAGAATTGGAAATACTTTTTCAGGTAAATGTGTGCAGTAAATTACTAAATGTTGTGATTAGATGTGAGTAGCATCAGTCGTGTACATGTTCATTACAACTGCATTGTTGTAAGAAAACGTACCCTTTTATGCACATGTACAGGTAAATCTTAATATTACAAAGTGTTATCAGAGTATAAATATACATGTAACAAAGCTTGTCAAAACTTAGAAGAAAACGTTCACGGGAGGCACCGTTTTCGTTTGGTTAGGGTGCCGGACTTGAAATCCGGGGGTTCCGAGTTCAACTCCTCTGCCACCCTTGTAAACAAGCAACTGACCTGCCTCCCACTAGTTGGGGTTCTTAAATCTGTTCATTTGGATTATTTGTTTCATTGTCCCTGAAAAGAGTGGTCAATTAAGTAATAATAATGACTATTATTATTATTATTTGGTGTACCGAGTAGAATTTTCAGACTGTTAGTCAGATTGACTTGCTGTATACACTAACCATTGCCGGCAGATCATATCAAAAAAAAAAGAAAAAAAACCACACACACACACACACCCTACGTGTGTAAAATGAGAAAACATTCAAGAAGAAAGTTCTGTAAGCTCATTGTGTTCTTTGTACAATTAATGTGTTTACCACCTTTTTATATCATTAAATATTTTCTTTTGATGCATTTTAGTGCTCATCCCCGTTTATTATTGAATTTTACGGAGCATTTTTTGTGGAAAATAGGTGGGTGCAACGTTATTGTGCTTCACTATTTCTAGGAAATGGATTGTTTCAAAATTAAAATTTTGAAACATTTTAGGAATACTGTTACCTGTTATCTTATTACATCTTAATTTCGCCATTTTGGAGAGGTAACGTCGAGCAACATTAAATTTTCACGAATTAGGAGAATTTGTCGAAACGTTCTTGGACCCATCACACAAAACCTCTTGTTACAGCATGTACGTTACGTTTACATCGCTGTTGTCGTCATCGTTATCTTTGTTATAGTTTCAATTGTTGCACCTTAAACCCAAGGTGGATGTCACATAGTGTCCTGCATTGTACAATTTTGTTTTTGTCATTTTCCAATCCTTTTTATGTACAACCATGAAAATCTAAAAAAGTAAGAGTATAATAATTATTTCATCCTTTTTTTCAGAATTTCAGTTTGTACAGAATATATGGATGGTATGAATACGATTTTTAATGCTGTGGCTATAATAGTATAGTCTTCATTCTTACCGTGGGGATGTATAGTCTGCCAGTGCTCTGGTCTGATGACTCACTGACCGACTGACCGACCGACCAACCGACCGACCGACCGACCGACCGACCGACCGACCGACCGACCGACTGGCCAACCAATTGACTGAGTGCAGGGAAGTACGGACCAATTGACTGACTGACTGACTGAATGACTGATGGTGAACGGACAGACGCACAGAAGAACAGACTGGCTGACTGCACGGATGGACGAGTCAAACGACTGACTGAGTGATTGTCTGACTGATGGATTAACAGATGGACGGATGGACAGGCTGAATGAATACATGGGTGGAGGGACCAATTAACTGGCAGACTGAACGAATGGATGGCTAATGTATGGATACAGGGACAGATGTACTGGGGTTGGACTAAATGAGTGCATGCACAGATGGATCAAACGACTGTCTGGCTGACTGATTCACTGGCAGTATCTTACTTAAATTAAATTTATTGTTAAGTAATTAGTTACATCAAATTTGTATGTACATGCAATTACAAATTTATTGCGCCAGTTTTGCGTATCTCTTTGGTTAACGTATGACAATTTGAGTACTTTAGATTCTGTTTCTGATAATTAAACGAAGTATTTCGAACTTTCTTGTATTGATCGAAATCTGTTTAGAGTTTTCTTTTTTGGTGAAAAGTGCAAGTTTTTGATTCCAGAAACAAAACTGAAATTTGCGAATTAGCAGGAAAAAAAACGGGAAAGCGTAAGTTTAACATTGAACGTTTGCGTAAATGACAACTATTGATGTGATCAATTTGTCCCTATCCAGGTGGTTCCCTAGACGTGTATGGTTGTATACCGGAACCTGTTTTAGGAAGAATTGCAGTTTCAGTAAGTGGACTATATATGTACAAAAGATAGATATAGACGCGATTTAATGGTGCGATGAAAATATTTTGATCTCATAAGTACACACCCACATGCAGACCAGTTTGTAACGCTGCATATTCGTTTGTTACAGGTAGTCAAAGGACTTCGATATTTGTGGGAATTGAAAATCATGCACAGAGGTAGGAGGATGCCCTTGTAAGAGATTTCCTTTTGTGCCTTTCATCGATCCCATATGTAGATTTTTTTTGTCACACAGTATATCGAAGAAGCTAAGTAGATTTCGTATTCGTGCTCACTTTTAATTTGGAAGACTTTATTCTTCGGACTGATTTTTTTCGTGTTCCCGTTTCACACCATCAGACGTAAAACCTTCGAACATTTTAGTAAGCACAAGAGGCCAAGTGAAGCTATGTGACTTTGGCGTCAGTCGACAGGTAAACTAAACCTATAAATTGATATCTAAATAGCTGAGTGTAGTTTACAGTCATCGTTTTCACCTACCATTCTATTTAAGCTTGTGTGTTTGTAAAGAAAATATGAAACCGAGAGTAAAGTCAGTATCCGTTGCTTTGTGAAAAAGAGGCATCAACTAGTCTACATGACCATTTATCTCATACTTCTCCATGCCATGAGTATGTTCGAGAAAATCGGCCGATAATTTCCATCTTTTAAGCTTCAATCTTCAATTATTGTCTACATATACTAGTTGAACAAACTTGGAATTTTTGCAAATGTTTTAAAAGACATCAAACTGTTTCTTGCCTTCTTGCAATTTACCGTCTTGGCTTCTTGTCAATTATTTTGTGACCTTCCGATTCAACATGTGCCTCTTGGTAAAGGGTGTAAAAGCAATACCAGTACAGTAGCTTTGTCGCCGAAATGGAGAAAAGGTGCTTTTATATGGGCTATTGTTATTCTTACATACGTGTACGACGACGTGTTGCGGTTCTTTCAGCTTCACACAGCATCATGTTGCAAATGCGGTTTGCACTCAATTAGTAAATGCAATGCCAACGTAAAGGTAAATGCAAGTGCAAATGCTGTTCAAAATGCAATTTAGTGCAAAATAATGAAATACAAATTGCTGTTGTTATTTGAATGTGTATTTTGTTTTTGGTTCACCTTCAGCTCGTCAATTCAATAGCTACTACTTACGTTGGGACCCATGCTTATATGGCGGTAAGTTAACTTTTAAGCCTTAATATCAACATGTGTATTCTCCTCTCGCGCCTTCTTACATTCCTTATTGTACAACTTGGGAGAATTATTTTAAATGTTAAGACATTTTTTCTTTGGTGATCAGTTCCTCACTTCCCGTGACCATGACCAATGATATTGTAAGAAGAACTTAGATACTGGTCAGTATTGGGGCTTAAAGGGTAAACAAATTCAAGCCTTTACAGTTGTTTCTTAACTCGTACTGCTTATGTGGTATGCATCTCCTTTTATCATTTATATTTTGCTTACCACAAAATCGAAAACGCAAAAAGTGGAAAAAGAAAGGACAGGAGTTGATGAGTAGGCCTTAAGAGAAGCCATACTTATACATTAATTACGCCACGAAAAAAGTGCACCAAAAAATGCAGTACTTAAGGAAAGCGCAAGGAAGTAGTATTTCGGTTTGGTTTTTCGCACAAAACGAAGAACAAGAGGAAACGTCTAAACACGTGGGAAAAAGGACTGTAGAGAAACCTGGCTTCAAGCAGTGAATGCATTCCAGGTTTTTAATCCGGGAACTTAAAGACCTTCTGTGATCGTAACGGGATGTATCTTTATACGTTTGTATACTGTGCAATTGTCTTCATTATTATAACTTGTTTCTGTCTTGTACGAAATGTCTTTCTCAAAGATGTACTTTTGTAGGTCATGCATACTGCAAGTTGCTGAATATTCTATGGTGTACTCTTGTTGCTTTCTTAGCCTGAACGAATACTGGGCGATGAATACAGCATTCGATCAGAGTTGTGGAGTCTTGGAGTTTCCCTTCTTGAGGTGACAAAAAATTCGCTTCAAGTCCTCCGCATAGTTCTTAAGGTTCTGTTATTTGTAAACGTAGATGTTCAGATGATGTCAAAAATTCATTGTGACAACAAGGTCTAGTTGATCACTGCTTTGCAGCTGTTTCAAATTAAAAATTACTCTGAGTGATTTATTAAGCTGGTTGCACGCGAGCAAGGTTTGTTGACAAGGTCTTGTGAAGTTTGTTTGATCGTGTGTGTAGTCTGAACTTGTTTTCCTGCACGAGATATCATTGTTCTCCTCGAGAGGTCGTATTTACTCGTGTAAACGACTAGCAAGCTTCTTTGACACGTTTTCCCATGTTGAACGTTACACAACGAATTAACAAGGAGGCTTGTTAAGAAAACGGTCGAAAACTTGAAAAGGGGAACTTGCTTGTGTGCAACCAGCTTCACATCAGCTTCTTCTTGGACTCGTTTATTTTGCATGGCCACTTGTTAGTTGTCGGTGTTTTGGGCGTAACCCTGGACTGGTCATCTCATCATCATAATCATCTGCGCGTAAACATGAAGGACCAAGGACTATACACAGTTTTATTGTTTTACTTTCTTAAAAAAATTATGTAGTTTGGGGAGCACGAAATATCAATGGGATTTTTGTGTAACATGGGCAAGGACAAGCATAACTCCCACAGAGCCTTGATTATTGTACAACACCAAATCTTAGCCTTATAAGCATGCGATATCAAGTATTTAACTGATCTTCACCATCATTCTGTTGCAGATGGCTTTGGGAAGGTTTCCTTACCCAACGGTGAGCCAATTTGTTTTCTTATGGTCCTTTCCCCAGACGTGTGTTTTGTCGCCTTAAAAGTTGCCCTCGGATTCAAAGAGTGGACCAGGATAAAACACGATGTTTTAAACAAACCTTCTCTCCTTTGAACCTTAATAAGATGGGCAAGAGAGTGCTTCTAATTTTGAATGCTATTTTAAGCTTTTTAAAGGTCCTTCGTTAATATGCTGGAATACACTTGTTATTTTACAGGAAAGTCATGGAGGTGCTGAAACGTTTCTGGTAAATAGTTTTTATTGCTATTCTGAACATCTTTGAAGATTACAGTTTTGTAAGCATATGAAAGTAACATAAAATACTTGTTCAGCACATGTCAAACGTAACCCTGAGAGTATAGATTCTTCAGTGCGCGTTGGAAGTCCAGTGCTCAAATCCACCCAGTAGCTTATTTATTCCTAAGACTCATAACATAATAGTCTTTATCACAACACACTCTACTAGAAAAAGAAATCATTCCCTTGTATACTAATTTTGAAAGCTTGTGAGCCTTTGACGTGCAGAATGCAGTTTAGAAAGATCACACAAGCTTCACCAGTAGCCTTTAATGCCACTAGGTAGATTTCCCCCCTTAAAAGTTTTCACGGAGACGATTTTACGAAATCGTACGAACTACACTGTTATCGTAGGTTGCCCTTATCGTGTTGCGTTATATTTATTCTTCACTCAACGAGCGCTTTTGGTACTTTGACGTTTATGTTCATTCTTTTCAGCCGATTGCATTACTTCAGTGCATCGTTCACGAGGTGAGCCAAGTTCGTTTTAGTTTACTCCTTGTCATTTAACAAAACAGAAGAAAGCATATTGCTTGGTTCATTTCGCCCCAAGTTGAAAATGCTATGAAACTAGGAATGTTAATGTAAATGTGTTTGTTGTGATGGTCAGAGTGAGGTTTGTTTCTGTTGATTGCGTCTTTGACAGCCAGGTTGGTTTTCTTCAGACCAAGGTGATGCTTGACTCGCTTGCAAATAATAACTTCTACTTAGGTTGCCAAACATCGGTCTCTGTTTAACCCTCATCCAGACCAGAGCACTGTATGAAGAGACGACTTTGATTGATTCATTGACTGATTCAAATTTATATTTGCTTCGTTGATTCCTTTGACTGACACTGACTGACTGACTGACTGACTGACTGACTGACTGACTGACTGACTGACTGACTGACTGACTGACTGACTGACTGACTGACTGACTGACTGATTGACTAACAGACTGATTGATTGACTGGTTGATTGATTGGTTGGTTGATTGATTTTGATTGGCTGATTGATTTTATCTATTGGTTGATTACTCTTTAAGAACCCGCCGTGTTTACCAGAGGATAAGTTCTCACCAGCATTTGTCAATTTTGTGTCTCAGTGGTGAGTATATTATATCCCGAGAATAACAGTATAAACTAAACTGGAAACAGAACTGTACCAATGTTTTGGTTTTGCTTAAAAACCTTCTGCAGGGCAACTGGGGAAAAACAACAGAGTACAGTATAATAACGTACAGCCTTGCATACAGCGCGCGAAGACTACATGAGAATGGAATCACCTTCTTCTCCTTCTAATAAAAAATCTTTTACATTTAGACCCAATGGGCTGAGTGATCTTAGTCGATACACCCATATATTGGGCCTCCCCTTCTCTAAGTAAAACCTCGTTTGGGCCCTTGTCAATGATTTTATCCTCTCTATCACATGAACGCCGGTAATGTCCAAGAAAAAAGTGTTGCTACAGTAACACACGATCCTCTTTAGATCTGGCCTCAAAAGAAAAGATTCCTCATCGTATTAAGTTTATATTTGCTCTTGTGGTTATTAAACCTAGTTCTAAACTCGTTAGCAGTCGAGCCTACATATCGCATTCCAAAACAATTACATGACAAGAGGTATACAACATTTTCTGTGCTACAATTTAGTTCGTAATTAGTAACATATTCCCGGCCTGTAACCGTACTAGTACACTTTCCGAAATAGGCCGATTAGCGCTAATCGAGGGTTAAATCTCGCTAATCCAGGGTTAAAATTTATCCTTCGGTTAGATTCTGTTCCTGAAAGCGCGATTAACACTAACCAAGTGATAAACGAGGGGTTAAATTTAATCCACCTAGCGAGGTCGATTAACTCACTAATCGGGGGAAAAACTTGATCAAAACAAACAAAATGGCGGACTTAAATTTTGCGATATTGTTAGTTTAGTTGAGTAAGGAAAAAGAAATGAGGCAATTTATGCTGGTTAAATTACTCTTAGCAACTTTAATAACAAATAATTTTGTTGTCTACACAAATTTGAGCGGCAATCGATTGAGTTTTGGGCGCAAAAACCTGCAGCGAAATGTGATGGAGCAAAAACGACTACACACGCAAATCGAGTGGTCGAGTTTTCGATTTGAATATATATTTTAAAACACTATTAAACAATTCCATCAATAGCTCTATAAAATTCTATTAATCGGTAACTCTGGAAATGTGGCTTCAGTAAATAGGATCTTCACAAAGCAGAATTTATGAACCGATAGTCAGGACTACGAGTAAGCTTATGATAAAACGAAACTTAAAGTCATGAATTTCGAAGCCATCTTTCATCGCAAGCGATAGCGCGAATAATCAACTTTTCACAGAACAATTTGCCGGTTTTGGGTTTCTCCAGAAGAATTATTGAATGAAGTAAAATATTTATGGCAATTTTGCAAAAGCAGAAAATGTTTTATTGAAATAACGTGAATATAGGACGAAAATTTGATTAATTAAAACAAAAACAAAATGTCAAATTTCTGTAACAGGCGAACGTAACAAAACAGATAGGCTACAAATATCAGACAATTATTCGGCACAAATTAGTACTTTATTGTCAACATTTTTCTGAGAGGCAAGTCTTGCTTTGTTTAAGCTCAAAATAGTTTCGATGATGGAAAGATTATCAAGAGGTGGTGAACTCACCGATTTTCAGATATAGCCCAGATTTCACCTCGAATCAGCATCACTTTGCACTGAACCTTGATTTCCACTTTGTTTTTCTTTGAGGAAAGGTTTGAAGTTTTGTTTTTTCACAACCAGAAAAATGGCAAATCGTACCGCGGTCAAATATCGACAATGGACTACAACAGGTATCGATCGGTAAAACGAGTATCGGAGTCGACTTTTTTCTCCCGCTCTGTCGTTTTCCCGCGCTTTTATATGCTGGTAACTTGTTTAAGGTGGCTCCATATAGTTTTTCGGCGCGCGAGGAATGGGAACTAAATTGGCACAAGTGCGCGCGTGAGGAGCGCGACAGTCCAAGTCAGATGACATGTGCCAATCAACCTCCCAGGGGAACTTTTCCAAAGTCTGATTGAGGCATCTTTATGGCTTACCTTTTCAAAACCTGTCGAGCACATAGCAGTGAAATTATGAAAAGCCTTTAGTTTAATCGCTTTTGTAGCTGACAGTTGCAGTCCTACGATTGTTCTACGATTGTAGGACTGGATTGATTGCGATCTTTAAGTTCAAGCAACACAGAGAGGACTGAAAACGTTGCACGAATTATTATGCGCCATCAAGAATTATGCGTGAAGAACTTCTTTCCGTTCTCAACTTGAAATATCAGTGCTGTCCAGGTCAGCTGTCGAGAATCTCTGGGATGAGAAGCTTACGTTTGTTTGGATCGAGCCTAAGTGTAAGTAATTTTTTCGAAAAGTGCTTAGTTTTTGCCTTTCTAACAAGCCGTCTATTTTTTTGTCGGGTAAGTTGTCTCTACGGCCGTTCTCATACGGTTTCAGCAAAATACAGCTGACTTGTGAATTTTATTGAGCGATGAATAGATTACACACCTGTAACGAGGTAACAGTTGTCATTGAATTTTGATAGAAGTTGAAACTCAAAAGGACACTTATATTTCAGTGTCTATTTATCAGTCACCGGTAGCTTTTGATCTAAGTTTCACTTGTGTTGACAATGTGCGACTTCAAAAGCTTCGGTGGTCTAAAATAAAACCGAAAATTGAAAAAAGTTCAATTGTACCTAAGCTCAAATACAATTTTTATTTTTACGAAAAATTATGCCTAGAATGACGGCATTCAGTGAACGAATAAAGGATGAGTATCGAGTTGACGGCCGGTTCTAAAACAGTCGGCGTTTCGCAGGCGTTCTGTTGACTTGTTGAACCTTGCAGAAAAATAATGTAGTCTTTTTCTAAACGTATAATTTCTTGTGGACATTTTTGTTCCCTTTCTCCAACGTCTGCCTTTAAATATAAATTGAAAGCTTATTTATATACTATTTGCTATTCCATGCAGTTATCAAACACGCAAGTAGCAGCTAAGAAACAACGCGGGTCTCGGCAGACAAAATATTGAGCTTACAACATAAACAGAACTAGCTTCCCTGCTTTTCTCGGGTAGCATACCAAAAGATGTTCTAAGAGCAAACATGACCGCTTTAGTTTTTTTCTTGAAGAACGGTTGTAATCAGTTAATGGTAAAAATGAAACTGAAAGTGGTTTAATGATTCCGCGTTCTGGAAACTGACGTTAAAGGAAATGTTTTGCTGCTGGCAATAAAGTGGCGGCTTCGTTCGAGTTTTTATATCGCGAATCGGTATAAATTTGCTTCTTTTTTGTTGTTTGTTCGTTTCTTTCTTTATTTTTGCGAATTTTTTGGTCACATGGATCCTTTACAGTAAAGGAAAGCAGTTGTCCAGAAAAATGTTGTTCTTTGGAAAGAAAAGCTTTAGAAAAGCTTTTCTACCTCTTACCCGCGTGCTGTCCACGCTCGTCCACGCAAAAGGAATCATGAGCATGCGCAACCCCGTAACTTGAAGAATTTTTATTTTGGTAACGTGAAGAAAAACGGTGGGTTTTGAGGCATTTTCAAACGCTAATTGCGCGTGTTCCACTCGGTGAAATTTTTTAAAAATTGGAACATTTGTAGGATTTTTGTGTTTTTCAGTCATACTAAAGTAAGAGTAATTTTTGTACATACACTTCTGCATTAATCGTCGAAAACGGAAATTTACTATTCTGACAAAACTTATGTACAAAATTTCTCACAGCTTTGCCAGCTGAGACTTCTCAAACGACGGCATCTTTACAACAAAAATAGCCAAAATTCACCGTGTAAAACCAAGAAATGACGTGAAGAAACTGGGTAAGCTTAAAAAATGAGCCAAACAACTATATCAGTGGTTGCCATGGAAACGGGCCAGGCCCAGAAATTGTGACTTTTTTGAAAAGTATAAAGGCTAGGCTAGTTGCTTTTGTAGCTTTTCCCTAGTGAAATGTAAATCAATGTCCTGAAAATCATCAAAAAAAGTTATGTATATTTGTCTGTTGAAACTGATGAGAAACTGTATGGAGCCACCTTAAAGCTAGAATGCACGCATCAGCTGAGTGAATCCAAATTTCTATTATAAGTCGCGCGCGCAGAATACTGGAAGTTAAAATGCCACGTAAAATCGGGCAAACCGGAAATAAAAAGTACGCGAAACATTTGTTTTTATCTCGAAATTTTGCTTGGTGATCCATCCTGATTTTTTGCATGCATGTAACATTAAGCGTGCTAGTTGTCAAGATATTTAACAATTATCATATGACCCGTACGGACCCGCGCGCATTCCTTGGAAAACCATATGAAAAAAAGTCCCGTATGAGGGCCGTACGCCTCGCTCTAGCAGGGCCGGAAAAAGCCGTACGGCCCTACTAGAAAAGCGTACGGCCCCGCTACTGCCGCAAGATGACGGGATTGGAACCAGTTGACTCCACAGCTTTGAATTCAGATGAACGATAGTTAAGATTTTTCTAAAAAGCAAAGAATGTCCAACATGTTTATTAAAACTTTACTATCTAGAAAGCGATGTAGTTTAGCAGGCGCAAAAATTAAAACAAAACGTGTTTAAACTTGGCAAATGATGAAGAAATACTCCTGACAACAAAATAAAATCGTACTAAAAGCCGTCAAAAACTGAAACAACATAATCGGACAAAGACGTATCCTGGTTTGAATTCATTATAAACATTGAAGAAAAAATGCAAATGCGAAGTAAACTCAAATTTCTTTTCTGCTACGTAATTCTTAAATCACAACAAACAAAATGCGAGTACATGTTTACGACTAACCTGGCAATGACACAGTTTCCCGCTTGTTTTCACGAAGCATTTTAAGCACAATTTGGACATCAAATGTAATGCAGAGCTCAACATCGTCGAACAGCAGACGTTCATGAATCCTACGATCCGTGGTAAACTAAACAACTTAAAGCTGAAGGGAAACGAAGCGTAGCAAAATCCTGAACTGCCTGTACAATCTCTTTCCAAGTCTTTATGTAGTTTCATAAATTAAGATCTAATGTTGTTTTTAACATCCAAAATCCTTGGTGGAAAATTAATTAATCCTCTCGTTCAAACCAATTGTGAATTTCGGCTCAGAAGAAACGTCGCTAAGTTGTTCAATCAGGATAAATTCAGTCTTCGCTGAGAGACGAGCACGACTGAGCCGAGACGTCGTGCAAATTCTTTGTTGTAGTCCTTCATAAACGTTTCCTTTGAAATTTCTACTAACTGCAATCATGTACGAGGAATTTAGTCGGATTTAAATCTTCTTGGAATGGAGCTAAAACTCGGAGATTTCGTTGACAATTTTAACAGAAGTTCAAAAATTTTGTACGCACATCGCAGTTCAAATGCACTTTACTGGCTTCCCAAACAAATTACAAGCTACCATTGGCTTTTCAAATTGCGCGCGAAACGGGCCGCCGCGTCTGTATCCACGAAAGAAAGACAAAAAAAATTCAGTGGTCATATGATAAAATGCTTATTGACTGAGTTAGGTCGGGCCGGACGGGAAAATATTTGGCTCTCGGTCAGGACGCACGGACCTCGCTGCGCTCGGTCCGTACGTCCTGACCTCGAGCCAAATATTTTCCCGTCCGGCCCTCCCACTCAGTCAATAAGTACATATTATTTTTTTCTCAGCGCGTGAGCGGGCAAGATGAACCAAATCCTGCAATCTGATTGGTTCCGGGAGCGGGCGGAATTTTCCGATCTTGACCGCGGTCAACGGAACGTCAATAACAAAAAATTTGTAATGGGTTTTTAAAACCTTTAAAATCTTTAAAACGTTCTCCGAAACTTAGAATTCTGAAATTTTTTGTACATTGTCGTTAAAAACTTTCTTTCCAAAATTTCTTGTTAAAATACCGAAGGTTGTACAATGTAAATCGCCTCTTCCCTTTCGACAAACATTTGAGTAAATCGAGCAGGAGTTAGCTACATGTATCGAAATTTGGGAAAATAAAGGGGTTTCTTTTAGTTATATTGCTTCCTGTGATTTCTGAGTTTTAACAGAGTAAAAAAGCCTATTTTGCTGCTCTGGTGTCACAAACGGCTTCGTTTCATGGTTCATTTGACGCGCGCTTGCAAAACGTTGCTTTCCGAAAACAACAAGACACGTTTAACTTTTGAAAAACAACAAGAAAAAAATAAAAATATTATTTGCCGGCCTTGGTCGGTCCGTATTGAGAAAAACTGTGCCCTCGGTCTTGAGCACGGCCCTCGGCCTGCGGCCTCGGGCCGTACTCAAGACCTCTGGCACAGTTTTTCTCAATACGGACCTCCCGGCCGGCAAATAATATATATTTATTCTACGAGGGCGCGCTGGATATCGAATGATAGATAACCAACGAGGCGCGTAGCGCCGAGTTGGTTATAATCATTTGATATCCAGCAAGCCCGAGTAGAAATAATTGTTTTATTAAAAACTTAACCATTATTTAAAAAAAAATCAAGAAAGAACGGGAAAAAGGAGAAAAGAAATTTAAACGGAACGAGAATCGATCACATGACTGAACGAAAAAGGCGCCAAAACCTTGCGAAGTGTTGTAGCGTTTCATTGCAAAGCTGAATGAATCAATGAAAACTGCTCGAAAGTGAACAAAGTAGCACACGTTTTGGAAAAAAATCTTCTAATTATTGGCTCTGAAATACGGTACATGTTTGATTTTTCCTGAAACATTGTTGTAATCATCGTTCAAAGCGGATTGAAGCTGTACAATTTTACCATATAGCTGCTGGAGTTGAAACTGAACAAGTTTGTAATCGGCTGTTCGCACAACGGAGCCATCATGTGCGTGTTTGATCGAACTGAAGACAACAAATTTGAAAGGTTGACCTTGAAGAGGTAATTTCTACGCAGCTAATAAGCTGCACGATTACTGTAGCGAGGAACATTAGAATTCACCATCATAGTTTGTTAAACGCAAAGCGCAAAATGCATGCAGTTCTCAGTTTAGAGGTTGCGGACGGAATGGTAAAAACAACATTCAAACAACTGGAAAAGCGATTCAACTCCGTTTACATGGCATCCGATTTCTATTTGAGCACTTGGACCTATTGGAACACAGAGCTACAACGAGTGCAGGTAAACCAGTGTCAATTTTGCGTGTATAAGCCGAAAAGCAGTCTCACCCTTCCTTCCTTCTTGGCAGTTTGCAGCTGTATTTTTTTAGTACTTGTTTAGACTGCTTCATGATTTTCGCACCGACTCACCATGAATGTGTGATAGTTTTTATTACATGCTTCTGCCCCATTTCACTGTCTTTTATTTTGTGTCTTGTCTTGATATTTTGAAGTGAAAATCCTTTCTGATAAAACCTACCGTTTTTTAATTTCAATGATCGACGTGACGATCGATGAAAGAAATTAATTGTAAACACCACGCTTAATGCTTAAATTTCTATTCCGGCACAGTTTCTTCAATCAATTTTGACTTGTGTTAGAGGACGCTGTTGGTGATGCTTGTTGGTGACGCTGGTGGAATTTCTGCTTAATTTAAATTCGCTGACAAGTCCATTTTTCTCGCTGGGTTGCTCGCAAGGAAAAAACTTTCACCTCACTTTGTTGTTGAGTGTTCATTGACCATATTTGGGCGCAGCAGGTATATGAGCTGATAGCCTAGCTCCGTTGAGCCAATCAAAATGCTAGAAATCCAATATACCTAGTCCTGTTTTTAATAATCATGGTTATCCCACGTGGTCAAAAATATTTCTTTGTAAACTTTCCTCGTTTCAAAAGCATTATGACAATTAAAAAACCCTTTCTAGCCACCTTAACCGGTTTGATATGAGTTTAACCGAGGGAGCACCGAGGGATAGTTATACGAGGAATAACTCTGCTTTTAGGAACGCCTTTTTATCCCTGGATTAGTTATTCTAGAGATAGGGAATTTAATCGTGGATTAACTGCTAATTGGGGGATAATTTAATCGGCTTTCCAGGAACCGGGATGTAACCTGTGAAGAATCTCCCCGAGGATAATAGTGATAGAAACACCCACATTCCTATTCACATGTATGCTGGCTGTGACCTCCAAAGAGTCACAGGGTAGCGTCATGTAGTAGCATAAATTTAGGAGCGTGAACGAACGCACAAGACCCACGTGTAGTATTAAACTTGACGGAAACAGTAAGCCAGGACTCAATTAATCCAACAATGTTTATTCCATAATTTCTTAAAGGTACACGAAGGTAGCTATGCGATTACCGGGTAGCGATACGTAGCGGCGGTTATGCGGTAGTAAAGACAGCGATTTGCGTGGTTATGTTGTGGTTCGAACTAAGAGGGGGGGACAGGGGGGCGGGAGACCGGGAGAAAAGGGGGCGGGAGGTGTACGGGAGGCGGGAGAAGAGGGGGCGGGAAGCGGGATTCCCAAGGTGGCGGGAAGCGGGAGAAAAAGGGAAAAATTACGCAACATTGCGCAATATTTCGCAATCGAAAAAATGCAAAGGGGCGGGAGCCATAAAATACAGGGCGGGAACCGGGATTAAAGGTTACGGGAAGCGGGAGGCTTAAACCCCCCTGTTTCCCACCACAACTAAAAGGCAATCACAAAGATTCCTTATGTAACGCTATAAGAACACTAACCGAGAAAATCTTCTGAAATCACCTTGAAATAAAACTAAATACAACTAAACAGAACGACTAATTAGACCTTATAACATAACAAATAACTGGACAACGACTTACTTTGGTCAAGCTCCTGAAATATTTGAAAATAGCGTAGCGTAGCGTGAACTCGTGTAGCACAGGATCTCTAACTAGCAACTAAATGACTTAGCCAGCCTAAAGTAAGCGTGTAATCCGAGAGCAAATAACGACTTAGGACTAGATTATATAACAATTTCGCAATAATTACGGTAACCAAAAAACGTGATCTTAGGTAAATATTAACTAAAACGTAAACGATAAGGCATGCTGTTCAATGAACTTAAGTACAAACAATAAAATGGCGTTTCAAACTAACACTGGCTATGTTAACAGCTGAGCACTCATAAGCTACACTTCAGTCTGGTCTACATAACAGGCGTTTTGTATTAAATAACGTTTGCAATAAAATGCCTCCTTTCATTTATTAGCATGCAGAAAAGTCCATCAGCAAGACTAATTCCTGAGGCGGTTTTGGTGAGTTTAGGAACTAAACGTTCTTTCATAGTAACAGCTTTTTGCTACATTAGTGCTGCTCGTTTGGTAATTGAATCGTTGTTTGTAGGGGTAGGTTGTTTAATTGATTGATTGATCGATTGTTGACTGATTCACTGAGTCATCGATTAGCAGTTTCGTGTATTTTGTTTTCTTTTCGTGTTTCCAGACGCATCCCTTCATCACATCAAATGATGACGGCAATGTGGACATTATATCAATGTGGGTGTGTCGCCAGTTGGAAGAACGAAGGTCACGCGCCCAGAGCATGGACTCACCAAGCTCAGAATAACCATGAACAATTCTACACTTGGACCATCAGAGGGACTAATTAATCAATTTTGTTTCTAGGAAAAAAAAATCTCTGGAAATAACTTGACAAAGGAAATTGCAACTTGTAGCAATCTTTAGCCCCCAACTAACAGCCGAAAAAAACTGGATGCTGTCGCAGTCTAAGCAATCTTCCGTGTGAAAATGTTCGAACTGCAAGTTTTCTTCAGAGAGTCAGTGTAGGTTTAATTGTTTTCATTCATTTTTCTTGCTAACATACTTTTCAAGAGCCAAAGGGATGACGAAAACGAAAAGAAATGAAAAGAAATAGTTACTTAAATTGGGTGGTTGCGGTCGAATGACGTTTTCACGTGCTTGAAAACGAGCTATAACGTTGTTACTTTTTCTACATGAGCTTTTTGTTTTTTCTGTTGTCGTCAAATTTGAGACATCTTTCTTTTTTACTTAAAATTACCAGTGAAAACACCATTGGGTGGTGAAAAACTAATCCTCTGGCTAGCAAAGCAGAAGCCTTAATAATCATTGACTTCGGAAATTTTGTTGTAATTCATTGTATATAGAAACTTTTTCTTTGCAACTTAACAAACCAAAGGTACGTTTGTCATTGGTGCCCATTTCATCTTTGTATATTTTTGCCTTAGACACGGATCCGTTGATAGGGAACTTAAGCACAGACGTTGTTGAGCCACGGACGGCAACCGGAACTTTAACGTTTTCCTTTTGGCCGATGACAACACATCCATACTAGACACTAAAGCAATAATTCTTACAGCGCTTGGAGAGGAGCAGAAACAAACAAACAAGCAACAAAAACAACTTCCGGTTGACGTCCGTGGCTTTAAAATGGCTGTACTTAAGTTTCCTAATGTGTTCGAAGCTTCCTGGTAAGGTTATATTTTTTTAAATCTGTCCAGAGACCTCTTTGACTTGTAAATAACAGAATAAATGGTGGTAACTGTAATACGTTGCCAAATAATACTGTGAAGTTTCTTACTCATGTCTTACGCTGTTAAGATCCCGCAAGAGAGGATACAGGGGTAAGAGTTAATCTCCCATATAGGCCCTATTCCCATCCTAATCCCTCTAAAGTTATTTTTAGTAACAAAATTAGAATTCCAAACGTTATATCTTTTGAGTGGATAAACATATTTCATTAATTTTTTCACTTTTGAGATCTGTGTTGCAAGGTCATTCAGAAACCGACATAAGACATCCCATAATACTAAAAGCAAAATTTGGCGCCAAATTTGTGACGTCATTTTGCCGGCAAAAAATGTCAAAATTGGAAAAATTTAATTAATGAAATTTTACAGAATGACGACTTCTATATTGCTGCGAAAATTCGGGGTAATTGCTTTAAGACTCAATAAGTTATTTGAAATTTGAATTTCCCACCATTTGTTACTAAAAATAACTTTAGAGGGATTAGGATGGGGATAGGGCCTATATGGGGGAGTAGCTGTCTTATTCCTTTATCCTCTCTTGGATCTGGACAATTCTTTTGATTGGTAAAAGAATTAGCTAACCGATAACCAATACGTAGCTCTGCTAGCTGTCTCTAAGATCCAAGAAGCGTGTTCAAGCTTAGGATGGAATTTACCAAGATGTCCGATCCCATGAACGACCTGTACAAATGAATCAAATGAAAGGTTTTCCTCAGGTTAAATGCAGTGAGGTCCGGAAACGAGACTGTTCTCTTTAGACAATACAGTTGAATTCCGATAATCGAACCGTACGTGTAGGGTAGACACAAAACCTTTTGGTGTTGGCGAACGTTCACGTTATCGTGGGTTATTTTCTGTGGGTTATATCGTGGGTTATTATTATTTTTTTTAATAAATAAAGCGAAGGAAGGAAAATACGTTTGGCTCGAGTTAGCAACTATTCAATTAATTCAATTTTATTTTCTTGACATCTATATTTCGTGGGTAACAATGTTAAGTGTAAAAGTAAACAAGTAGGAAAGGAGAGTTTTGGTTTCGAATGAAGAATAGGCGTAGTAAAAAGTTTCTAAATTACTTGATCAAGATGTCAAGGCAGGTCTTGTTTAGTTTTGAATTCGATTGGCTTTAATTCAGTCTCCTGTTACATCACTTTATGTCCCTTTGCTGGCAAACACCGAAATCTGCTAATTGTGATTCCTGCAAAGAGGTGTGTTTGCATGAGAGTATGTAGTATGTACAGTTGTGCGTAATATCTTAGTCACTTTACAAAAGTAATAAAAAAAATCCTGTGTTTGCATAGCTCGATACGAACACCCGAGAGTTTGGGAGAATTCTTGTGCTTATATCAGGCTATGCAAACACGGAAAACGTTTTATTTGTTTTAAAGATTTCTTCTTTGCAGAGAAAACAATTTTCCCCGTTCCGATCCATAGGAAAACCCGTTTCACAGCGGAGCGAAATCCTTGGTCCTTCCTATCTGAAATTGAAGAAGAAATTAAGATTTTTCATTACCAATTTTTGGCAAGAGGTTCTATCAGAATGCCAGCCAGGCCATTTTTGCAAGTCTTTTTAGCAGAACTGAAACTCGCAATGAGACATCTCAATCGTTTGTGTTGGACAGGTTTTACAAGATCATTGAATATAATTCCGTAAAGTGACTTAAAACAAAAAGTCATAAGGTCTGGTAAGCAAAAGAAGAAGAAGTAAACGGAAAATTTTGTTAAGAAAATGTTCGACCTTACTGAGATCACAAAACCACTAGACTGTGATGTTCCTTTGGGGACAAAAACATTGCTATCATGTTATGTATTACTAGGGACAACGCCACATACCCTTTTTCCCCTAGGCTTTAAAAAACGTCTTAGTAGCTACTTCCAGACTTCATCGTCAGCCCATTAAGCACTTTGCCAAATTTAAAGCTGGCAGTTTTCCCAAGCACTTCTATTTCTTTTAAGCCATCCAAGGCTTCTTTAATGTTCTTGCGAAGGGCGGACTTTGAGCCCTTTGCCGTGGCACTTTTCATCGAATGACTCATTTCCAAGCACTCTTTATTCCATTCGCTTAAGACATCCTCCATTCGTCTGAAATTCACCCTAAAGTTTTCAAGAATATCATCTCGTATTCTTCGAAACCTCACACCAGCGTATTCCAGATCACGACATACGTCTGTGACGTCAACATCCTGTGTTGAAGAGGCTTGGTTGGTATCTTCTAAATCGCTTGATGTGATGTTGGATGGAAGGCCATCTGTTGAGATCGGTAACAGGAAACCACTTATGTTGTCACAGGGCCGCATCTAAAGATAAGATCGAGAAAACAGGCATAAGCATCTCATTTCTAACTTTTTCTGTGCTCAGAATTACATCCAACGCACAAAAGTATGACCACCTATAATCGCTTCGCAAAAAGTGGTAAGAGGTGATAAAATCGTTAGTTGCGAATTTCATGTTTTAGCCCTTAAAACCTGTAAAAACATGCGTATCATTGTTTATAAGGTACAAAACAACGAGTCGTTACAGCCTGTTGCAAAATCTCCCATCCAATATTAGCACGGGCTCATTACAAATATGACGAATCAGTGAAAAATAAGACACATGTAACTGGGGATGTTCTGACCTGACAATGACAATCCGTATCGTAACAGTCTATAGCTTTGTGAAGTGCAAACCTTTTTAGTTATCCGTAGGCGTATAAAACTGAACTAAACTAGTAGATTTTGAGACATAACTCAAAGTCAGACACTTCGAGAATATTTGTGACTTTGAGCTGGCGTCTTAAAGGAAGTAAATAAGCTACTGAAACAGACGTCCAAGTGCAACGTAACCAACCTTAGCTGTCACTGCGACTCCTTCGTGCCCCATGCTGACAAATGGAAACAACAAAAGGTCCTCCTGGTTAAACTCTATAGAGATGTTAGTCTGAGTGACTGGTCTTCCATTTAGAGTAAATGTAATTGGAACTCTGCCGTTTTCTGCCATCTCAAACATAACCGTACAGCCAATCAAATCACCGCGATCTGCCATGGCATCTAAAATGACATGAAAAAATTTAGGTGGTTAATGATGATGATAATGATGATGATGATGATGATGATGATGATGATGATGATGATGATGATGATGATGATGATGATGATGATGATGATGATGATACTGGGGGTGGTGGTGGTGGCGGCAGGTGATCTCTCCTATCTTCATTTTCTTCTTTGTTACTTCTGACACGTTATTATGATTAATGAATTATCAAAGTACGTAAACAGATAATATATATGAAAATATTTGTATAGGTAATCATACGGTTTCGAGTTCAATTTGGAATTAATTTGCACGAGTGAGTTTTTCAAAAAGCTGAAATTGCACGAGCCGCTTCGGTAATTTTTCTAACGTCATGCTTTCTGTAGACTCTTAATTACATTTGTTTTGTTATTTTTCCCAGCATTAACAGTTGATATTCTTTGTAATTAATTATCTAATGTGATGGAAGTAATAAAGTTGAGTTGAAGTTGAAGTTGAAGTTGAAGTGGTTAACCCCTTGACTCCTGTGCCGCCCAAAACCATCTGTAAAGGACCATTGTCCTTGTTCAGTTTGTGACGTCGTCACTTTGAGTGAAAACAGACGCTTTTGATAACCGATTGTTGCACCAGGCACACTTCTAACACCAAGTGCCTAAACTGAAGTGCTCACTTAAAATAGACCAGAGGTACACAAAGAAAAAGAAGTAGTTTCTGTTTCCTCGACCGAAGCGGTTAATAAGTTCGCCAACGTGTCAAAGGACTCTCAGTTTATTTGCTGTCTCGTATAGGGTTGTACCTGGTTTACAGCTTTGAGTCTTTCGAAACCTGTATTAACATCACAACGATAATTATACACAACAATATTGCCAAAGTTGAATGATTGAATATTTACATACCCGATGGCTCTTAATTAATTCTTTATCTTCGGGAGGAAAACCGGCGGTAATCTCAATTGTCGTTCGCAATGTCACTAATTACAATTAATTATCGATTGTAACGTAATCCTCTCATTAATTATCGATTGTAACGTAATCGTCACAAATTAAGAATTCGTTTCCAACGAAACAGTTTCCTTGTGAAATTGATGCAAAAACTTGGCCTTGGCACGGGTTGACACTCGTTGAATTTTTTACTTTCCTAAAAGTTTAGGTGAAATGTTTTCTAGACTATCAAATGGCCTACAAACTAAAAAAAATCGAATTGAGAACCAAAAACAACGGGACTGAGCGCTAAAACCCGCATGAATTGTGCGCATGCCCGAAACCAAATTTGCCAAACAACCTCGGAAATGTAAGAGAAGTTTAGTTTCCATGCTGCGAGGGAGTTATAGACGTTTGGACCGGGATTTGAGCAGACGGGAGCCTCATTTCCGGCGTCATCGCTTAAAATGTCGGTTTATCTGAAAAATGTAAAGTGAGGAAATGAGGGTTTAAAAGCTACAAGGCGCCTGCACAGAAACTTTTAAATCTCGGAAATGTTTACGTTGCAGGGAGGGGCTTAAGACCACCAGCCTCTTTCCTTCTTGGTGCAATTGTAGTTTTGGGTTCTTGATACCTCTGTCCAAAACTACTACTTTTTTGATGAGATTGTTTGCTGAGTTATGTTTACTTAAGATGAACAGGGCAGGTTTTGGAGTCGTAGTGTGTTAAAGGACCCTGGCCTGGTCTTTCTCACCCTAATCTGTTAACTAACCATTAACCACTGACCACTGACCCTTACGAATGAAGAAAGTTCGTTAAAGTCGTTATAATGTTGATAATTTGCTGAGGTAATATTTTTATTTCATGGCACCAAACTTGGTGCATATGTACTTTTTTAAACGCTCGAGTGTAAAACGTGCCTTGACTAAAGGACACCAATCTGCAAGTTACATCCGATGTTCATGAAAAATGTGACTTATTAAGATGTCGTCTCCTCTCCTTTTATTGATTAGGCGTTTTTGCCACATGTATATACCGAAGAACAGTGCATGCAGAGGCTATAGTGCAACGGACATGAATGAGATCAGTACATAACCAGTGTAGATAATCCATAGGTAAAAGAAATGCGTGAGATATTTTCTTGGCCCTGCTGCCTGCCCTCGTGGTCAACTCTTCTTGGGCAGAAATTTTTAACCCTTCTATGCCCCAACATATCATTATACAAATTCTCCTTACTGGTCTCCATAGATTTCAAGAATGATTAAAGACTGGGAAAACTTGTTTAAACATCAAGACAATTCATCTTTGGTGATCATTTGCTAAATTCTGATGACCTGTATGTGTTATAATACACTGATATGATGAGGAGAAATTTGGTGCTGATCACTGCTGGGGCTTAAAGGGTTCATGGAACTTTTGCTTCAGGTTGTCTTTTTAAACTAACGTGCATAGGTGGGAAGTTTTTGAGAAACCTTAACAAAGGGTACTGTGTGATGCATTAGCATCCCAACAAGATTACAGGGTGAAGCAGGACCAATTGTCACGGTCCTGCCTGCCGTGGTATTTTTCTTTTACACAGCAGTTAATGGCCGGTACGGTAGCATTGGGACGAGTGCTTTATATATGTGACGTTTTATGTGAAATATGCTATACCTTCAATTTCGAGGATTGACTTTGCTCTGACGGCGTCGAAAATATTGCCTTTGATATGATAGCCAACGCATTCATTCTTCCACCCTTCTCCTCGTATCACATGACTGTGGTAATTTTTCCTTGCTACTCCTATCTCAAGACTTTTGCGTTCCCCTGCTTCAAGAATGAGAGCCTAACAATGAGAGCAATACATTTTACACATTAACACAACAGTATAGTATTTTAAAGAGATGACTCGACGTTTAGCGTTGTTAAACAAAGACCACAGAAAGAGAGCGACATGTGTACGTACAGAACTAAATAAATGCGGACAACTAGGCGGATTAGAAAAGGCAAACTGGTAAACGTTGAGTTAACCTCTTTTTTAGAATAATTCTTTAAACGTGTAGCAAGAAACATACCTCAAAATGCGGACATTCTGGCGAAAATGGAACAAGATATCGTGCACCATGATTCCTTTGTGAGGCTGCTGGTTGATCCTTGCATTTTTGACAAGTTTCTATTCCTTCGTACATCAGAAGACAGTCTTCAATCCTCACACCTTCACTTTTCCACGCCTTAAAATGAAGGGTTTGTTTCAGCGTGAAATTACATGAAATAAAATGATTAAGTTTTGTCGGGTAAGCTAGAAGTAGACAACAGTTACCTTTGGGCCTTTTGGAAAGGATATTTTTCTAAAGCCACTCGTATTGAAGGTCTTATATGCAACCTGGTTAGTCATTTGTCTCAAGTTCGTAGTTTCTTGAAGCATCTGGTCCATTTTTCCCTTGTCTGTAAAAAAAAATGTAAATGTTAAAACGATAATAAATACATGAAATAAATAATAAATTGATAACTAAACATTAACAGTGTTGCAATAGGATCACAAGTAATTCACGCCTAAGGACTTAAGAAGCCTAAAGCAAATTAGGTTCCAAGATTTCCAATTTTTGAAACTAGAAAGTAAAAAAATGCATTACTAACCAAAATTACTATTATATTGTGGTGTAAATGCCGCCATAAGAGCTGTAATGACAATATCATCACTATTGACATGGCAAAGATCTATTCCAGGACTTGTGGAACTTTAAATTCATAAGTTGTAAGGCCATTTCTCTTTGGGACCCGGGGTTGCAAGAAAAATGTAACCCCTAAAATTTCAATAAAAGTGTTTTTGTCTGATGGAAAAGTTTAAATTGTGCGCTCACACTTTCCTGAAACTCTAGACTAAATTTGTAAGAATTTTCTTGTGTAGACAAATCCGGTTACCATATGCATTAGTCAGTATATATTTAAGTTAACGAGTATATTAAGATTTAAGCTTTTTTTAGTGTTGTATTCTAGCGTCTTTTAAACTTATTTTAATCTAAAATTTTGTGCAATTATAAATCCTATTACACGACCCCTCAAGCTACTAAGCTTTAAATGTCATCGTGTATAAATAAAGGTTTTTTACCTGTGAGAGGAAATCTGTACCCATATGTTGCAAAATACGTAACTTGCAGGTTCTTGACAACCAAATCCAAAGACTCCTCCTGCAAATGAAAGAAAGCATTTACCTGTCTGTTTGTTTGCTTGTTTGTTTGTTTTATATCCGCCATCTGGGACCTACTCTAGATGTTGGGATTAAACTCTAGTTTAGAGTAACGTTACTGCTATAAAACTGCTTTACGAATAGATACGGAGACTGCTTTAAGGAACAAACGGGACTTTATACTAAAAGTATCCACACTTTGATGCACATACCTGTCAAATCATGGTTGTCATGACTTTATTTAGTCCCTTACAAAGATGCCCAAGTCAAATTATTTTATTTCATTTAAGGAAAACACAAACGTGCAAAGCATTTCTTGAACAATAGCAGTTTGAAAGAGAGTCCCAGTCAGCTTGAGCCAAGGTAATTTGAAGACAAGCCGTCGTTAAGGCCAAAGCAATTAAACAGTTAAACCCTACCTTCAGTTGTAGCATCTTTTTTTCCATTCGTGATCTCCTTGTTCGACCCTCAAGTGTTCGCTTAATTCAAAAGATAAAATGTTTATTATATATTTACTAGATGTTCTTAATCGTGCTGATGAAATAGCATGTAAGTGAAAAACATATCTTATTACAAAATAACTTCATTTGCAACCACCTTATTTTTACATTTGAGAGCTTTGTTACGTTTTTTGTAATTATTGTACTCTCGAAGAAGAAATTCCAGTGTTTCTAAGATTCTATTCCATAAATTTTTAATTTCTTAAAAACTTATTTGGCGAGTGCAGAGAAAGCACCTTTCGCGCATTAACACTCATAAGTAAAAGGAGAATCTCAACACTGAGAGATTTGTGTGGGTTTTCACGTACTTTGGAAGAAAATTTTTGTAAGTCACTTATTTAATAGCCCAAAGAGCTAAAGAAGAGATTTTTTTGTCTCAGTATGAGTAAAAAACTTGTACAAGATAAAAACTTACTTTGCGTCCAGTACGGAACCAGCGCCAAACCCAGCGAAGAGCCAACACCAGATTTGAGAAGAGGTTTAAAGGAACAGGAATGGGATCGTAAGAACTGTACGTCTGAATCCGTACGGCTTTTCTAAAAGACCACTCCTTCAAAGAGTTTTCCTACAAAGTACAAAATAAGGAAGTTACTTAGCCGGTCGCCAAACCTCAGCCAACGGCCCGCGGGCAAACATCTTTTGCAAGAGGAAACTGCTTCCTTTCCCAGCCATAGAGGCACTTTTTTCTCAGCGGGCGGAGAGCACGTTGTCCCATGGGTTTCACTAACTGGTGTTTACACGATGTTACATAGCATTGTCGTCTTTTTATAACTTTTGGTTCTTGCTATTCTCGTCTTTTCAAGAAAGATTGCTTCAAACAAAGAACTTTGTAAAGAAAACTCGTTGACGCTTTCATGTGAGAAGGCTAAGAGTTTATTTCATCTTACTTGCACTCGTTGATAAGTACTGGAAAGTAGTGCTATCAGCATGTTAATAAGAAGAATGGCTCCCATGATCATGAAGGCGCCATACAGGAAATTAACCACGGTCACTGATGGGACATCTTTGGACTTCAACGGATCCAGCTCAACAATTCCAAGTAAAGACCAACACAGGTGTTTGGCTACTGTCCACCAACTATGAGAACGAAACGGCAGTGTTAAATTAACTTTCATTCATCTTAGTTATAATTTCCCTTGACGCGTCCTAATTTCCTGGGTTCTAAGTACTTTTCTCTTCTTCCCCGAGTATGCTCCCAGAAAATTAACCATAATGCGCAACGACTCAGTCACATAAAAGGACAAAAAAGCAAAATATAGCTTATGACAAACGTACAAACAAATGAAGGTCGTAATAAATCAAGAAACTGATCGAGAAGAACTTGGCTTTCAATGTAAAAGAAAGTTATTGAAAATTAAAGGTTAATTTGTAATAAAGTACGTACCATGAATATCCATTTGCACTGCAAGCACTGAAATGAAACATAGAGTGACACTTAGAACTGGTAATGGTAAGCCAAGTACAATTAAGAGTTTAATATTATTCTTACGATGGACAGTTCTTTTTTTTTTTAATTTTGTGAGAATCAAGCCATTCTTTGTGCTGCTTGATCCAAATGCTTGCAACAGGGTAAACATTACATAAATATCAGCTGTTTGCCATCCGATTGGCAGATCGATTTAGGTTCACTGATAGAAAACTCATTAAAGACATTTAATTTTAATGTTTTGCATTTACATAGTGTACATCTCATACAGTTCTTCAAATGTGCTTCAGTTCAACTGAGAGATAAGATCGAGCGCCTTCTTGCAAAGACATCTTTGGATTCGTTTCGTCTGAGTACCAATTTGGAAATCAATTGGAGAAGATGTGATTTTAAATTTCACGACATTGATATTTTTGTTTGCTAAAAAAGCCTATAAAGGGAACAAACTCACTATCCAGCTATAATAGGCAACTAAAATTGAATAGTGGATTATTTAACCAGCAATAAACTAAAAAAGAAAGGAAATATTCTTTTAAGGTCAATAAAAGGCAACTTACGGATTGTTATCCTTGTTGTCTTCTAAAAGATACGATTTTTCCGCCATATAAATTTTGGTTATAGCAATGGAAAATGCTAAGATAGTTGCCATAAACTGCCAAAATATAGCAACAACGTCGTTCAGGATGTGAAACAATGCAATTTGAATGGCACCGACGTCTCTTGTGTTTTCCATCACATGACCAAAGACTCTAAACGTAAGAAACATGGTGTTGAGGCCGTAAAGATAACAAGCGACAACAAGGGTTCGGTTGTGTACTACTGACTCAGACGATGCCCACGTGACCATTCTCAGGACGAAAATAACAACATATATAACAAGTGTTGTAAGATCCAAGACGTTCCATTGATCGCTGGAAAAAGTAGAAAGGCTGTATTAGATCCAAAAAAATCATGAATAGTTAGCGTTAACAGAGTTAACGCTAATCGCTTAATTCTCAAAAGAGTCAATAGACTAAAAAAAAATGAAGTCAAGAGCTGTATGAACGCTCTATTTACGTTAGTCAGCTTTGGTTTTCTTCTATGTCCATATTAATTAGCAAATTTTTACGCTTGTTTTTATCGTGCTAGTTACCCACAACGAACTGTTAATTATTTTTCGTGGTAGTACAGGCGTTATGGAAAGAGAAAATTTTAGTAAAAGTAACACATCACATCACAAGGATGGAGATCAGGATTGGAAACAATGAGACCACCGCCATGTAATATCGTCCCTTCAACCTCGTTCCCAGGGCCTTCTCCTCATTCAAAATGGCGGGTCGGAAAGACCCCTGGCCAAGGCTACTAAATGGCTCCAAAAATTCGTGAGGATTTTGTCACGTAAACTACGATGAAATGTCTGCGTTTTGTTTGAACAACGGTTTCAGATTGCAAGAAAACAAACAGGGCTGCCAAACGCTGGAAACAACCTCCGTAAAAGTCATTTCATCATGCGTCACGTGACAAAATACTCCACAATTCTTGGAGTATTTCAGCAGCCTTGGCCAAGGGTTTCTCCGAGCCGCCATTTTGAACGAGGAAAAGGCCCTGGGGACGAGGTTGATCGTCCCTCATTAGATGAAGGAACCTATTAATTACCTTCGTTTCTCAATGCAGTTTTGGAAGTAAGCTCTACATTTATTTTACGACTACCAACTAAGATTTCTCATACCTCAGATATTTACTGAACCTCTTCCCAAAAGAGATCGTTTTGGAAGTCTGAATACTGCTCCATTTCGGCTCACATGTTACTTCGATATACTCCATTGATCCTTCAAGTGGCTGGACATCTTTTTCGGTTGTGCGATGAACCCTTGTGCGAGTAAACTGGTTGCTTTCCATGACTATTCTGGCCATGTAGAAGGCCCAAATGGCCCACTCTAGACCATTGAACGTTATACGTGATGGCGTAAAACAGATTGCGAAATGGAGACCGAGGTGGGTAAGTAAACTCAACGTGTCACGAACGAAGATGAAATAAGGAGTAGTAAAGTATTTGCAATAACTCACTGCCGGAAAATAGAACAAGAAATAGTAATCAATCAATCAATCAATTAATCAACTGATCGATCAATTGAACAATCGATCAATATTGCAAGGCTTTACTTAAAATTCTGAGAAGCTTTGGGCGTGTCCATTTGAAATTCATTAAGGAACTTGAGCACAGATGTTCTTTAGCCCCAGACGCCACGAAGTCCAAAACTTGTGCCATCGGACATCTTAAAGAAAGAGTTTTTCAGCATTTTGTGAGGAGCAAAAACAATCCAGCAAATGAAACAGTCAACTTTCGCTTGACTTCCAGGCCTCTCTAACGCCTGCGCTTTAGTTCCTTGTTCAGAAAAAAATAATTCATAGGACCATTTATGAGCCTAAGTCGCTTCAGAAAAAACCTTCAACTTCTAAAACATTGTTGTTAACAATTTTCATCCATGTCATTAAAGATGTGTTTATTGTTCATCGTGGTGTAGGATAGGTAAGATGAACGTTTATTCGTTTGTCTCACGATGGAATCGCTTTGAGTTATTGATCGCGACGTTTCGACTGCAATACTGCTAGTCTTCATCAGGCGATGAGGTCAATTGTTTACGTGTCGCACCATACTCAGTCAGTGAAACGTGGTATTGTTAAGTGTCTATACGACCGAGCCAAACACCTCACATCAAAACCATCAGCTATTTCTAAAGAAAAGAAACATTTATCATCGGTACTTGTTTCGAACGGATATCCTTCTTCATTTGTACGAAAGCTCACAAAGACAACAAGACCAACAGCCAACAAAGAACCTGCGCAGGAATTTAAATCTACTGCGGTTCTACCCTACATAAAAGGTGTATCAGAGGTTCTTCGCCGCTGCCTACAACAACAAGGCGTACGTACCGTCTTCAAATCAGACACAACTCTTAGGTTTCACTTAGTGCGACCGCAAGACACCCTTAATTGAACCAACTAAACAAGACGGTGTCGTCTATAAAATTCCATGAGTGCGGCAAAGTATACATCGGGAAACAGGGAGAGCAATGCAAGACAGGATAAAAGAACACGACAGAGATATACGGCTTGCTCGTACACAAACCTCCGCAGTTTCGGAACATGCTAACGAAACGGGGCATCTCCCTATTTGGAAAGAAGTTAAGTTTATTGATCGTGACCCTCACTGGTACACACGTAGGGTCAAAGAGGCTATCCATATAAGACTCCATCCTAATAACATCAATAGAGATAGTGGAATCGAAATTCCAGAAGCTTGGATACCTACGATCAGAAAGCACAACAGCCGACCCACCACAAAGCGGACCTGTGAGGGAACAACATCTAATAGTCGGAATAATAATGAGCATCGAAATGCACCAATAGCAGCGAACGATCATGCTACAAATAGCGACACGTAAACAATTGACCTCATCGCCTGATGAAGACTAGCAGTATTGCAGTCGAAACGTCGCGATCAACAACTCAAAGCGATTCCATCGTGAGACAAACGAATAAACGTTCATCTTACCTTACCCAATTTTCATCCAATTTACCTAAGGCAATAAAACAAACAAAACACAAAACAGAACAACAGCAACAACAAAAACACCGCCATTGTACTCGAACTTAGAAATGCAAACTTGCATACAGACTTGTGTCTCCGGAAGTCCCACCTTTTCGCAAATACAAGCAAGCTGCAATATTTTATTGCCTGTTTAGCGTAGCCATGGCCAAGTTAAGTATGCGAACCAGACCAATTTACGTCAACTTTCCCTTTGAGTGCCAAACGATCAACGCAGCCGCAAGTTCAATTTTTTAAGTCGAAGCAAGCTCACAAGCCTCTGACAAATTGAAAATCTACACAAGTGAATAAAAGCTTCCATATGAGCCCAATGGTTGGTGTAGAATGACTACATTGAAAGGATCAACTTTTCCGTGCTGAAAGTTAATGTTGAGAAAGAGAAACATTATCCAAGTTTGTTTAAAAACGACACTCACCATATATGTCATTCTTGTTCACATATACGCCTTTGATTGTAAAAGAAGCAAAAATAGTTAAATCTACTACTGTTCATACATTATTGTTGCAATAGAAGCAAAATGCTAAACAGAGAAAAAAAATAATAAAAAGACATATCCATCTTTCGTGAAAAGGCCCGGGACACCTAAGTTAGAAGTTGCCTTTTTGTATACATTTTTCTAGTATGTTCAAAACATTTGTGTCGGAATTAAAAAGAAAAAAAAACGACTATCCCCTACTCCCCTTTGAACAATGCGGCTTGAAAAACGTGTCAGTGGCGGAAAATCAACATTGTGCTGGGGGAGGGGCGGGAGCCCGTCACTGGGAAGGGGAAAATTCATTTATGAGCCCTTATGAAGACTATAAAGTTCCAGTGTCCCAAGACATGTTCTATTGCTATTTATTCTACAGTTTTTTCGGTAAATATTGAGTCCTTCAGTAGTCTGACTTGTATGATCTTGGTGACAGAAAGTACTATTGTTGGTGGTATTGACCGCGGGCGTTTCAGATTTAGGATTGCAGAAGCCTCCTCGTCTGGCACTAGGCATGTACAAATAGCAGTATTTTAGCTATAGACTATTAATTTAGTGACAACCAACGTATATTTTTTGCTTTTAATTACCTTTTCTATTCCGTATCTTTTTCCTCGCAAAATGATAAAAACCAAACACGATAAAGAGGAGAGGAAAAAGCACCAAATCAAACAAACACCAGACATTGAGAAAACACCACGTCCATCGATCCATGGTCAGCCAGGAACTGCGCTTCTTTCTGCCTAGTTCGCCATGCCATTTTTCAGTCATCAGGTTATTTATCACTGGGTGAGCAAAAAACTGCAATAAAATGAATAGGACTGAATTTTTCATAACCGTCTTTGCCGTTTGGAGTAACTTTAGAAAGCAAGTGATGCAGCATTCGTCATATTTGAAGTTCCTGGAGGACCAATATATTTGTATAAATTTCATTTCATACCTTGAACGTGCCAATGACTCCATCTCTTACTCCTAATTTTGCTAAACTTCCACCACCAGAAAACTGATCTCATTTCATTCATTAAAAATCATCCAAACTTTACCCGGTCGACAAAAGCATCAGACTCTGTCCAAACATCTTTTTAGGACGTATTTCTTAAATTCTCCAGTTTTAATCTGTCAGTAGTTTGTGATAAATATGTGCAGTGATTCTTAATAGACTCAAAACACAGCAAAAATCAATCTCCGTTTATCAAGCCCAAATTTCACCCAGAACCATGTGATTACCAATACAAAAGAAAATTCATTTGGAGGTCCCTTACGTTCTTCTGGTCGAATTCGATGGCAGCATCCATGACATCATCAATTGCTGCTTTTAGGAACACATCCCGCATACGTCCACCTGATTTCAGAGGATCAAAGAGGCGGAAGATAAAGTCGTCCAAAGTACTAGCAAGTTTTCTCAAGTCTTCCTCATCTGGTCCCTTCTTATCTGCTAATCGGCGAAGTTCAAAGTTCGTCTGTAAGTTAAAATGGGGAGTTTAAGCAAATCGCTACGGCTGGCGCTAATACGGCTGCTGGAAGTAAATTTCTCAAAAAATGAGACACTGCGCATGTCAGTCAGTTATGTCCACCCGTAGCATGAAATCTAACTACCTGAGTCGGGAGGTTTTTGCCGGGAGTGGCCACTACGTCGGGATTATTTCGCTTCTCTGACCTTTTACTAGCCTTTCTATGGAAGTCTCAGCATTTTAAGAGTTCCAATGGAAAATATATCCTTTGAAGTCAACTTCAGTCGAAAATTTTGTCAAGTTTGCCGCTCATACGCTTGTAACTCCGTATTGTGAATTTACGATATAAGCTTGAAGTTTTGGCAAAGTGTTGGAATGGCGAAGAGAAACATTCGTGTTAAACGCGAGGCTGTTTTTGCGGTAAAGTTTGCTTTGAGTGTTTAGTGAAGATGCTTTATAACTGGATACGTATACGATACTATTTTGCTTCGGTGAGTACCGGAATATTTCTGTTCTTCACTCGATAATCTTTGAGATATTCGTCTCTTTGAAATTATTACATTTCATCGATTAAATTGTTGTCATTGTGCAAAGTGTACGACATACGCTTTCGTTCAGAAATATTCTGTTGGTCCTAGCAAAGCAAATAACAGCTATCTTTCTTTGAACGAAGCCATTTGGCTTTGAAAAGTTAAATAAAAGAAAAGAGATTTTCAACTCGAGCTCCTTAACCCAGTTACTTTGTATTTCGCTTTGCTTAAACTTAAATTTCAGTTTGGTGGACTGTCGAGACGTACTCTCCCCAGATCGTTTCAGTAACGGCAGCCGTAGTAGCGCCAGCCGTAGCGATTTGCTTAAACTGCCTAATAAGAATAAAGTCGATACATGCAAGGTGACAAGTCTTTTCGTGAAATAGCTACTTGTGAAGACCACACTTTGGTTACTACTATTGGTCCCACAAATTCAAACCTGCTTGAAGTTAATTTATAAACTAGGAACTACGCCACCTCGAATTGACGATTCCTTAGGACCAAATGACAATTAACCACTCGAGGATCAAATCGATCGGACTATCCCAAGTAGAACGGCCCTAGTGTGTACGCTCAAGAGTGTTGTTCCCGCGACACGATCTTGCACCCACTCATATCATTCGAAAGCCGCTGGTCCTATCTTTTTATTATGCACGTTTCGCGTCTTATAAAAATAGTTCTTTCGCTGCAATGTGAATTGTGGCCAAGTACTAAAGGCAATCACGCAAATAAGTAGTAGTAGTAGTAGTAGTAGTAGTAGTAGCAGCAGCAGCAGCAGCAGCAGCAGCAGCAACAGTAGCAGCAGCAGCAGCAGCAGCAGTAGTAGTAGTAGTAGTAGTAGTAGTAGTAGTAGTAGTAGTAGTAAGTCCTTTACTTAAACACGATCAGTAATTAAAGCAATTCACATGCTTGAGGTGTCGTGTACTTTGCAGCTTTGATCACACAGCAGTTTCTCAAGGAACAAAAAAAGGTTATTCATATTTCTATACTTTTTCAAAATGAATTTTTGAATTAAGAACAAACCAACCTTATTTTTGCATTTTACCAAGACCTAGGGTGTGAATCATTCCCAATTTATAGTTGGGAGGGGATGGGAACCCTGTTTGCTGGGTATTTAAAAATATAAATAAATGCTTTAGGGCATGAACACATCTTGCCTACCTCCATCGCCATCAACAAAGCATTCTTGTTGCACTTCGTCAAGGCTCTTGGTGTAAGTTTGGAGCTGATCTCATCAATATCACCCCTCTTTATCGTCTTCCTCAAAGAATTTTCAAAGGCTGGTTTCACAAAACAAAAACCAATGTCAGCAAGACCAGACATATGGTGTATTTAATGCAGAAATCTATTTTCGACCTTAGTAAAAGTCCGTTATAACTGCTGTGGTTTTATGCTGCATGTCATTGTTTGCGTTCATGAACACATGTTATTGTATATACATATTTTTACACACTCGCAAAACCTTGGGCAGTAAATGTAGTAACTGTTTCACAGTGGTCTTTTGAATGAGGCATTGTCTACATAGAGGACAAAGCCGCTGACCTGAGCACGTGATTTGAAAAAAAAATGGCGTGACTATTAAAAATAAAGAATCTTCAAAGGCTGGTTTCACAAAACAAAAACCAATGTCAGCAAGACCAGACATATGGTGTATTTAATGCAGAAATCTATTTTCGACCTTAGCAAAAGTCCGTTATACCTGCTGTGGTTTTATGCTGTCATTGTTTACGTTCATGAACACATATTATTGTATATACATATTTTTACACACTCGCAAAACCTTGGGCAGTAAATGTAGTAACTGTTTCACAATGGTCTTTTGAATGAGGCATTGTCTACATAGAGGACAAAGCCGCTGACCTGATCACATGATTTGAAAAAAAATGGCGTGACTATTAAAAATTACCCTCTATTTTTTATTTTCCTTTTCTTCAAGTTCAATATCATAAATGTTTTCTGGTTAAATGTTGAAGAGTTCACCTAAGACAGATAATTGCTGCTGCCTGTTCATCGGCACCATTCACAATCCTAACGATAAACACAGTTTCAATTATTTGAGCATGTCATGTTGCAGATAAAAATGTTCCTTCTCCAATTTTGCAGAAATTTTGAATGCAGTTATTAGATATTCAGTGACATATGGTGCAATCTAGTTACTGTGCACATGCAATGAATTTAGGGAAGTGTTCCCTCCGGGTTATATTTTACTGGTCGATGTATGTTGTATTGTTTCTGATTTTCTCCTCGGCTCACCTTTCTTTTGTTGCCTTTCATCATCAGTTATCGCTTGTAGCTCCAGCCAGGCTGAATATTCTTCCATTTCTTACCACTGATTCTAGTGTTGGTTTTCATTCAAGCTAAGGAACACCCTAACGTAAGAATTAAAAGATACAACAGATGTGATTGAGACTCCACTCGACTGCTTCGTCCATTTAACTTCCACTTATAGTTAGTGACCATTTAAGCGTTAAGCAAAACACAACAACAAAAGTAGCAGCAGCAGCAGCAAAAAACAGCAATAAAAACAAAAAACGCATACCAGAGCCGCTATAACCACTATTTTTATTCCTAATGAAGAATGAATTTCGATTAAAAAGTAAGGAAATTTTACCAATGAAATTATTTCAAGTGGTTTATGTCAAAAGCAGTTTTACCATCGGTTGAAGGCATATTTCATTTTTTTACCGTAAGATTTTTTGCCGTTATAAAGGCCCGTTTACACAGGTGATTTTTGTCGCGTAACTCAATGCAATTTTTGTCGCGCTGAAGCTGCAACTTCAATATCGCACGTGTAAACCAGCTGCGATTTCAGGGCGATTGATAGTGCGTCGCCGTGATTTACAAACCACGGTAACTTTGAGCAGCAGTTTCGCTACAGCGCAGGCGCACACGTTTTGTTTTGGTTTGATTTGTTTCATTTTGTTTCGTTTTGCTTCAATCTCGTTTTGTTTTGTATCAATTTTGTTTTGTTTTGGTTTACAACTCGGCAAAGACCTTGGCAAATGTAAATAAGCTTAAAAAAGCACGGATGACGAGGAAGACGTTGCTTGTTGTTGTTTTTAGTACGTTTTTTGTCCTTGTTACGCCCATGGCTGTACAAATTGCGAGCGACAAAACCTCCCGAGGGGTCCCTTCTGATTCATGATTGTCACATTTTAATCAAAAATCGCGGCAAAATTGCATCAAGTTTCGAACAGGCTCGAAACTCCTGCGATATCGCGGCGATAAAATCGCGCTGAAATCGCAGCTGGTTTACACGTGCGATATTGATGTTGCAACTTCGGCGCGACAAAAATTGCATTGAGTTGCGCGGCAAAAATCGCCTGTGTAAACGGGCCTTAAGAGAGTGTTGCTTACTCTCGTAACAGCTTGCGCCAGATTTGGTTCCAGTCGATTGAATATTTATTGCTGAGATACAGTCGAGGAAACCACAACTTTACTTTAAAGCTTAGTGTCTGAACGCAACTAAGACTATATTTATGTCTCTTAGATCCACTGGGAAACAAGTCGTTCAGTGACATTGCCTCCTATAATCATATGCCTAATTCCCTCCTTTGTTTCGCCCCTTTGTTGCCGGCCTGCAATAACGTTTCGGGCCACTGGTTGTTTAAATTACATGAAGCATCTAAGGCCCAGGCCAAACATCGATCTTTACCTGGGACGAACCTAATGCAAATGAACAAAAGCTGTTGTTTTTGCTAACTTCAGTGCATTAGGTTCGTTCCATGTAAAGAACGGGGTAGAGCTTAAATGGAACCTCTTTCAGCAATATGCATATACCTGCAGGACGCTGATAGCTGAATGGCGAACTATTACTGAGTTTCTTAACCTTATTATAGCAGGAAAAGATTATTAACTTTTAGGCTTTTTATTGCCAGTTACTTAATAACCGGAATCCTGACTTGACAGGAAAGAAATGTACAAGTTCATTGCCAGTATGGAAGTTTCGGTAAGTAGAGGTGAACTAGTCTATACTATAAGTATTTGCATATTGACAGCTTCTGTCGCCAGTGGTTGTAAGATGGCTTAAGATTTCAAACCCAATTTTATTAATGTATAGTGATATTACAAAGATCAGAGCTGAAGCAAATTTCCTGGAATTTATCTTTTTTCTGGTTATGTCAAGTATACTACATTAAATTGTACATGAGATCTATTTATTGACTCACCTGTATGTGTCCGAGGTCCTGGGTAACTCCACTGAATCTGTTTATCAACACGCTCTGAGCTATTAAAATTCGCGTATTAAAAAGGCATATAATACCTGGACAAAGGCACCGATATTGTAATTGTTCACCGACGACTGGTCCATTGTTTGACTTCTTTCCGTTCACAGAGAAATTTCACGTAAACACTTTAGCTGTCGCTGACGCGTTCAGAGACATAACTATACTCATGAAACATCATTTTGTAATGCTACGTTTAACGTGCTTCGTTTAAAACCCAGAGAGTACCCATTCAAATTAGGCTACTGTATCGGATAGCGTTTATTAGCCCGCTGTTTATTATGCTGTACAAGGTGCCTCTAACTCTTGACGCTGCTGTGTATCTAATAACAAATTTAGGACGCGGGAAAATATGAAAACACGAAAATGTACTGCAAACATGGTATAAAAAGCTATGATTTTGTCAACTTGCAAATGAAACTACCCATAGTACCAGTTTTAGTTCAAACTCTATATTACGTACGCTATACTTAGTATAGGGTACTTAATATAGGTCCAAACCCTATATTTAGTAAGTAACTTTAATGATTATTGTAAGGGCATTGAGACTTTTTTTAAATGTGCTACAAGAACGGACCCTATTATTATTATTATTATTATTATTATTATTATTATTATTATTATTATTATGTTACCGATAGCTGCAATTACGGAAAGCAAAGAGGCTCGATATGTATGTTACATTTAAATCACACGTTCGTCACAAATTATATGTAACTATAACGAGATTCTACAGTCAAAGTTTGGTGTCATATTCCCCAGTGTTTTCTTCCCCTCCGATGAAGCCACTCTTTCGTAGCTCTATGTCGTCGAATGCTGGGTTTTCTTGAGAGGCAACATTCCTGCTTATCTGTTCGTTGTTGACTTTCCTTCTTAGAGCTTCTTTAAGACCTCGGCGAAATTTCTCATTAAAAATAAAATAAATTATAGGGTTTATTGCAGAATTTACATGAGAAATCCAAAAGAAAAACAATGGAATAAAAGACGGGAGTTTACAATATGCCGAACGAAAGTGGAAGGCTTGTAGTAAATGGTTTATATGAGCAAATATCCAACAAAATGCGAACAATGCTACAACGGTAACTAAAAGCAAATAAATGTTTTTATTCTGTCTGTCTATTTTCGCTTGTGTCTGACTGCAACCTATTGGCTGCCGTTTTCTCAGAGTGTGACCAACAAAAGCATTTGTCAAACCTATGGCCATCAAAGGGAGGGCATAGTACAATACAAACTTGACACATTCTTCCACCTTGCTGTAGAATAAGTGCAGTTCACGGTCGCTACTCCATACTGAGATGCAAATGGATCCACTATCTTTTTCCTTAGTTCCCATTTTATAAAGATAAGGAGAAGCAGTTATAGCTGAAATAATCCAGCTTGCAGCGATACATCTTTTAGTGGCTGGTGATGTCATTGGCCTTCTCATGGTATGCACAATTGCCAGGTATCGATCAACAGACATTATTATAAGCGTGGAAATTGAGAGTCCAATGGACATCACAAGTAGAAAATAAACAAGCTTACAAGTTATGTTGCCAATTAAACCGGGAATCCATTGCAAAGGAACGAAAAGGAAATGGAGTGAAGTAACTGTTGCCAAAACAACATCCAGGATATCTGCAACTGCCATATTGACGATGAGATAGTTGAACGTAGACTGTCTTAGTTCTTTACGTGTTCTCACCAAGTAAACGACGAAAGAGTTTCCCAGGCAGGCTGCAAGAAAAAGGATGATGTAGACAACAACCACGCTTATCTTCGTGAGAACACTTGGACGAAATATTGCACATGACTCAGTCAGTGACTCGTGATCAGTGTCGTTTGACTGATTCATAATCTGTGACATAAAGAAGAAAGTATGAGCCAAAATCAGGTATCATGACCAGCAGGGAATGAAGCAACGACTAATGTGGCTTTTTCGTGCGGGTAAATCATCTTTGCATTGATGCGTGTCATTTGACCTGACGTATCACATCGAACGCAATGAAGAAACTTTAAATCCAACTTAATCGAACTTAATCGAATGGAATCAAATCGAACGTTCGATTTTGTTTGGAAATCGACTTATTTTAAACTGTAACTTCGTTGTTACTCATTCATTTAGTTCTGTGTGGTGTCAGTTATTACTCTTTAGTTCATCCGCCTTCCGCTACGTAGCAACACCATGAACTACATTAAAACATCAAGGCTGGAATTCGCCGGGTTATTTACTGGCAGCGCCGTAAAATATTTCGATACTGATTTAGTTTAGAAGAATAGGCCACGAATAACGATGTACTTAGACGAAACTCAAAAACTTCATATGGTCTTGTTTGTCTCTGCTCTAAGACGTACCTATTTCTCATCAAGAAATTGAAAACCGAACGTTTGAGTTGAACAGTAATTTTCATGAGTTCGATTTCATTCAAGAACTGAATTAAATCGAACGATTGACTAAGATGTTTTTAGTTTACCTTTTAATCCACGATCTTGTGATAATCGTAGAAAAAGAACTGACGGGTTCCTCAAAAACACCTGCCTTTTGAATTCAGGAATATCGTATTCATTAAACTAAAAGACCCTCCTGTCAAGCTGGTATTAGTTAACAAGATAGCTAACACTGAGAAAAAAAATAAAATACTACTTGCGATTTTTCTTTTCTTTTTTTGCCCTTTTCCTTTTGAACTTAACTGGTTAACCGCACTCTTTATCAAGAAAAGCAATTATCAAAATTTTGTCTAGAAAAGGAATTTAGTATCAAATTTTATTTCTCAATCACCGGATCCGCGGTCCGACTCTAAACTGAAAGTCACAGTTTTGACTACTAAACTAGTCGACTGTAACATGGCAGAACAATATTGTATCACCTTTGCCCTCTTAACAAAGGAGTCCTTTGATAGCATTTCCAGGTATTCTAAATGTAGTGTGTATTTTCAAATATTTACTCCAAATTAGCGCAGTTTTTCTTCTAATCCTCTTTCTAATCAATTCAGATCTAAACAGCTGCCCAATGAAAGTCTTTTTTCTCGGGTAATATATTTCCATGAAATGCAATTGCGTACAATGTATTTTTTTCTTCAGTTGTCACTCTAAAGTTTGATTTTCCTCTTAACTCATTTTTAATCTATCTAAATGCAAGCACACCGATTTTTCTTTTTAAAAAGGAGAGAATAACTAAGGATAACTGGCGTACTCTTTTTCAAGAAGACAAAAGCGAAAATTTTATAGCTGGCAACCAGCTGCTATTAACTAAAAGTCGACAGTGTGTTAAACAGTTTTGGCATTTCGGTAGAGCAATACTGACAGAATAGTAGACAAAAGATTGCAGCCTTTTTAATAAAAAAAGTTAGAAAAGTTTTTGTGCCGTTTGCTTGAGGAAATAAGGCCAATCTTCTGAACAAGACATCACTCGAATTGTCGTTTTGAGTTCCTCCTCGAAAAGGCCCCAGCTTAGCTGTTTGCAGGTCACAGCTAATACTCCTTTGAAAGCGCCAAGTTGTCCTTATAATTAACTGCATGGATCCTTTTTATTTAGCTGATTTACCAAATGGCATGTCAAGCGTTAGCCTTTTCTTAGACTTCCGCTACGTTTTAAAATAATCAATGAAAAAGTGTGCGTAGCCAACCGTTAGAAAATTTTTATTGTCTTATGCTACCAGGAAGTGGAAAAATACAACCAAATTTTTTAATTCCATCCCTTTTATATTTTACTACAGTAATTCTCTACAAATGATTTACCAGTGATTTCTTTTAACAACAGTTGGTTGTTAAGAATTTCTCAGTGCAGAGAAAGCTTCCGCTTGAGCCAAAGTTTCCCGCCTTATCATTATGCATGCAACTTTTCTCACTAATATTTAAGCCACCTATATGTTAAGACTAAGCAATAATAACCACAAATATGACATAGGGCACGACGCCCATGGACGCCCAACAAATAAAATTTCAAGTAACATTTCAGTCGAACAGCCTGGTTGAGGCCTTTTTCCTTTCAAGCAAAAACTGTTTCACTGAACTAAACATTTGACAACTAAACAACTTGTAATAATCTTTGAATGTTGTCCTTCAATAGCATTTTTAAAAACGTAAAGGTTCAAAGGTTCAAATGAGGCCTAACACTATTGTAAAAAATTAAATCCGTAAAATCCAAGCTTTCGCCGATCAACGGCATCATCAGGGATGATGAGTCATCATCCCTGATGATGCCGTTGATCGGCGAAAGCTTGGATTTTACAAATTTAATTTTTCACAATTATAGTGTTAGGCCTCATTTGAACCTTTGAACCTTTAAACTTGTAATAACTTCAAAGCAACTAGTTTTAGAAACTTGACACATTTGCCGGTTTGCTATCAAGATAGGTAAGTGAAGAACCTTCGATTCGGAAAGTTAAAACATACAATGAGATCACTTTAAAATTTATTATGCTGCCACAGGACCTATACAGCCCTCACTGCCGTACACATCGGCTAGATTTAGGGGTGCTGGACTGGACCAAGAGGATAAAAAAAATATTCGGGAGTTTGCCATCCTTCTTTTGTTGGCGATTGTATTACTTTATATAACTTACCTTAAGGACAACAGCTTTGGAGTGTTCCTGATCAAACGAGGGAACAAAGCGTCTGCACAATCAACAGCAGAATAAAATAGTGTGTTTCGGCGTTGTTGAATAATAATGAGTTGTGAAGAATAAATGACAGCTCAACAACTACAATATTAACGATTGAAAAACACACATTTGACACTCGATCTTATTATCCAACTGTATTAGTTATTATACCGAAAGGGCGCGAAACGAGTACAAATATCCCACGATATTGTACAGTTGGCTATTACACAGTATCGTGCACACACTCATCCTGTTACACATGTAGGTTTTCTTTCAAGTTACTTAAAAAGGTTGAAGAAGGTTAAGTTGGATACTCGTTGTTTGTATTTTGACTCGCCCTACGGGCTCGTCAAAATACAGCACAACTCGTAAAAATATACGGCGATACTTCACACCGAAACATCTAATATATATTCAAACCTAAAAAAAACTAGTTTTGACACTGATAAAAAGCAAACAGGGTGTGTTTTAATACATCAGTTACTGGATTCAAACGGGTTGTTGATGAAAAATAAATTCCGGGTTCGTGGTGTCTTTTATGTTTTAAATGGAAATTTTGAAGGACAGCCATTTAGAAGCTCAAAGGGTGCAGTCCACACACAGTTTTAATTAGCAAAACGTGCTGCCAATATTAAATGAAATAGCTTTCAACCGCTCAGTTTTCGTATAACTATTCCACTGCAATGTCTAAGCCTATTTCAAATTTTACAATGGCAATAATAAATGTTTAATATTTGGTAGCATCATTAAAGGATATCTATATATAGTTAAAGATGGCGTGTTCCATGGAAATTTATGAAAGCAAAGCCGGTTCTAAGGTACATTATTAATGGGTCAAGCTCTTAACTGCCGTCTACTCAATTATTTATAATTCGGCTGTTGAACCAGGTTGGAGTCAGTAGGGGGGGGGGGAGGACAGGGGGGGTCTAAACCTCCCGTTTCCCGTACCCTTTAGTCCCGGTTCCCGCCCTCTATTTGTTGGCTCCCTCCTCTTTGCATTTTTGCTATTGCGAAATTTTGCGCAATGTTGCGTAATTTCCCCTTTTTCTCCCGCTTCCCGCCCCCTCTTCTCCCACCTCCCGTACACCTCCCGCCCCCTTTTCTCCCGGTCTCCCGCCCCCCCTGTCCCCCGCCCCCCACGAGTCAGATAGCCTGTGAAGAGTCAGAGAGTCTCAACAGTTTTGTAAATTGGCACAAAAACAAAACATCACCTTGCTAATCATCAACACGGGTGATTGATTAACTTCAGTCAGTCATCGGAAATAGTGGCGGGTTTTGACCCAAACGTAACTCAGAATAGTTAAATATATGTCTCTCTTGGCTGTTTCAGGAAGCAGTTGTGGGCACCTAATTTCAGCGATATGTTCTTTTCGGAGTATCAAAGATAAATAAATATACGTGGTCGGTTTTGAAAAGTGAAAAGGATAATAAATAATACTAATATAAAACATATCATAGATGTAGATGCAGATGTTAACATTAAACCTTTGAATTCTCCTCCAGCCCTTGAAATTTCAGTATTTTGCAAAACAGTAATAAATGCATGCGTTTTATAAAATTGTAGCCTGCGAACGCAGACGTATTTCCGGCTGTCGTTTCTCCGGCCCGTCGGAGAAAAACGACAGCCGGAAATACGTCTGCGTTCGCAGGCTAATAAAATTGCGAAACCTGAGTGTATATTCGCGAGACCAACTTGCCCAAATATAAATCGAACCGCGCAAAAATAAATCGATCCGCCAAAAAGCAAATCAAATGCCTCAAAAATGAATCGAACCAAGCCCAAATGAATTCAACTTGCACAAATCGCAATCGAACCAGCGAAAAATGTATCGAACTGTGCAAGCAGGAACGAAACCGCTCACATAAATGTCGAAACCGCACATATCAATCGAACTGCACAAAAATATTAAAATCGAAAGAAGGTCAGCGGTGAAACATGTTACCGGAAGTGCTTTAAAAGCGAAAGCGAGGGTTCAGCATCCGGGACTGTCAATACACTTTGCGAGGGAATCGGCCGGTTGGTTTGGTAAAATGGCAGAAAGATTCAGTCACCCTCAAACGTTGTCTTCAGATAACATCGCAGACATAGTCAGAAGAGTGGTTGGCGCTTTTGGAAATCTTCCATGTAACCCTTCAAATGAAAGTGGGAGCGCTCTAGCATTGGATTTCTTATGTTGACACCCAGCACGAACTTCATGATAGGTTTCACATTCCACGTGCTTCAACAGCATCATCATCTGGGGCTGGAAGAGTTCTTCCCAGAGCTAGATCGAGTGGTCGGTCCGTTCCTTACACAAGGGGAAAGGCAAATAGCAAATAGCTTTCACCCATCAATCACATTTACGGCTGAAATATCACAAACAGAGATTACATTCTTGGTCACGAAAGTGTACAAGGGTGAGAGATTTCACAAGGAATCTGTTCTTGACGTGAAAACACATTACAAACCAACGGAGACTTTTCAATTCACGAATTTCTATTCGTGTCACCCACCGGGCGTTACAAAAGGATTTATCAAAGGGGAGTCTTGAAGGCTCCTTAGAACATATTCCTCAAAGGAAACATTTGAGGAAAACATCAAACACTTTGAATCACGTCTTAAGTGTAGAGGATATCCAACAGGTGTAATAAAAAAAACACTCAGAAGTAAACTTCTCCGAGAGAAAAACTAAACTAGAACAGAAGAACAAGGCTGCTCGTAAGAAAATACTACCCTTTGTCACACAATACCTCCCAGCATTACCTGACCTAAAGAAAATTCTGGTGGGAAAATGGCACCTTATACAGAACCAACCACAGCTTAAAAAAATCGTAAACGAGTCTCCCATCAACTCACATCGAAAAGGGAAATCCCTTCAAGACCTACTAGTAGTTTTAGAATTTCTTCTAAGAAAGCGGTAGTCGTGCAGGCCCGTCAACATTTTTTAACTTGCAAAATATCTCTAACAATTTCGTCCAGGGAGCCATTGTCTAGGTCAGTAAAGGACGGTGCTGCGCTAGCAAACCCAAGTTCGTGCCTCCACTTCCGCAAAGTTCTTTCAGAGACGTGAAGATATCTTGCTATGGCAGCCCAGCGAAATCCAGCTGTTACATAAAGTGTCTCTAAAAGGTCTTCTGAAATGTCGAGTCTTGGGCGACCAACACCTGATCTTACAATCCTGGCACCCACCCTAGTGGTTGACTGTTGTTCGTCCTCCTCGTGCAAAGCAAAATACGACAAGTTCACACAATACTGCCTTTGTTGACTGACAATGTGCAAGAGAATGTCGAGGTCAGAAAGCAGTTGTCTTTCGGCCCGGTCTTTCGGAAGGATGGGACACGCGTACTCTCGACGACAAAACACTCAAAGTTCTCTCGAAACCATCGAGACGTCCGGGAAAGGAATTCCGCAAAATCGAAGGATAAGTTGGCGTCAAGAGAAAGGGCTAAGGTCCTGCAATGATCGAAAGAATTCTCCTAATTCATAGTCGCTGAGCTGGTTTCTAACCGACAAATTCATAACAACAACAATAATGCTGGGGGTGAGAAATGCTATACTGGGCATGCTAGTCAAGTACTTCCGGGGCAACTATACTTCCGGTTCCGCTGACCTTCTTTCGATTTGTTTTTGTGCAGTTCGATTGATATGGGCGGTTTTGACATTTATGTGAGCGGTTTCGTTCCTGTTTGCACAGTTCGATCCATTTATCGCTGTCCATTTGTGCAAGTTGGATTCATTTGCGTTTGGTTCGATTTATTTTTGAGGCGTTTGATTTGCTTTTTGGCGGATCGATTTATTTTTGCGCAGTTCGATTTATATTTGGGCAAGTTGGATTTATTTGCACGAGTTTCGATTTATTTTTGCTCGGTTTGATTGACTTTTTACGGTTTTGACTTTATGTTGACGACTTTCGTTTTATGTTTGACCGTTTAATAATGTTTGTACGCGTTTCATTTTGTTTATTTTGTGACTTGAAGATTTTGGCCGTAACGGAACGCCATAATTAAAGGGTTTCTATATATATTGTAAATCAAGCCTTACGCATCAGTTATACAAGACTACGTTTGTTTTCACTGCTAAATATTTTGACTCGACAAAATTAACCTAGTGTAGATTCTAGCGTTTCCTACCTCTTTACATAAGAGCCTAACAAACAAACGTGTTTCCAGTCTTATTCAGAAAAGGCTGCAAAAAGGTCCGAAGTATGCCTCACGTATCTCTTGCCGACATTCAGATACGCCTTCTTTTTGAGGAAAGTGTTATATTCTGTCCTGAAACAACTAATTCATAACTTTGAGCAACTTTGAGCCCTTCAATGCACAGTCGCGCCACCATTTTTCAAATTCCTCCAAATACACGTGGTAGAGGCATTGCATTACATATAGCCTAGCCTAGTACTCAAGAAAACCACGGTCAAAACAGAAGCCCTCTGCCGTCCCCCCCCCCCCACCCCCCATATATTATTTGAACATACCAAGCAATTGCCCAGGGACCTTAAATAACCTAGTAGGGCGAAATTCCTTTCTTTTTGCATTGCACCGTCTTAATAACCGGAATGCACCATTCCGAACACAACATCTGCTTGGTTGCTATCGACAACGACAACGACAACGTCCGGACGTGGTGGAAAACCCAAAAAAAAAACCCAAATAAAAAAACAAAAACATTTCCAAGGTAAGGCACGCTTACACCGTTTACACGAAACAATTCATGCTTGCCTTGCCGGAAATGAAAACTACCCTTGCCATGCTTGTAAATAATTAATCTTTGCCAAGCCTATTTTTTCTGTTGTAAATTATCTGGGAACAATTTTGGTGTGACATGTCACTGTTCAAAAAAATCCGAAGTTGTTATGGTAACCATACAATGACAGACAGTTTTGTCAAATTTTAAATTTCAACTGTTTTAAATGAGAATTTCTAACTACATTTTCTTAATATTTGCGCGTTATTTTGTTATTGTCATTTCTTTTCGGCCAATAGTTCTGGTTTTTGAAGGTTTGGAAAAGGCCAGAAATGTGGGTGCAAGCCCTATAAACCATCAAAAGAAGTAAAGATGGCCATATTCTCTGAGAGATAAACACTGAAAAATTAAAACACATAGAAAAGAAGGATCTTTTTCACTTTACCTTCCAAATTACGACGTTGTTGAATTGATATTATGATGCACAGGTATCGCTCTTGTTTGGATAGGCGGCCCGTTTTTCCATGCACCAGCGCGGTTGTTGGAATGGTTTTTGTGGCATAAAAGGGACAGGCTTTTAATATGTTTAAGCGACATGTGTAGTCTGCCAAGCCATCCCTGCCATAGTTCTTGTTTACATTCGTGTTTGTTATGGCCTGTTCTGTAGTTTAATTTTTCGTGCCATGATATGCATGGATTCATTTGACTAATTTACTGATTTGTTCTTTCTTAATTTTTCCAACCAGAGGTTGTAATGGAATGGTTTTTTGTGGCATTATAGGGATAGGCATTTTATATTTTCGGCGACATGTGTAGTCTGCCAAGCCATCCCTGCCATAGTTTATGTTTTTGTTCATGTTGTTCAGGTCTTGTCTGTCTTTTTGTGTTAGACAACAATGAGTAATTACCCAAATTTTACATTGATGTTGATTGTTATTTTTTGATGTCTATTTTATGCCGTTGTTCAATAATGTCATTGACCAATGCCCTGATTAGGTCTTCCTGATTTTCCAACCTGAGGTTGTTGGATTGTTTTTATGGCATTATAGGGACAAGCATTGTAAATGTTCCAGTGTTTGGTTTGGTGTTTATTCATGTTTTTAAGTGTCTTGTTCCATTTGTTGGATTGAAAATCAAGAACTTGCTGCTAACTTTGGTGTTAAGTATTATGTGTTCCAGCATGTCTCGCCGGGTGTCAACAAGACAGAAGCGCGGACCATCTTCCATTTTGCAAGACTATGAAAACCAACCACCCAGTTCACTGGAGACGAGTGCAGTCACGTGTAGAACAAGCCCATGTTCCAGGGCCAAGTGTTGAGGAGCTGGTCGAGAAGGTGACAAATGCAGTATTGGAGAAATTACAGGTTGTGGAATTAGTGTCCTAAAGTGGAATTTTGTGGGAAAAGTTGACTTTTGCCCTAATACCTTTAGTTTAGTAAACAACAGAAAATCATTTCAAATGTGAAGGGCTGGCATTTATGTCCGATGTTCTCTCTTAAATCAATTGGCAATTCGTCAAACGTCTTCTCTTTTTCAGCAACATTCACTTGACCTTTGAGGATGTCTAATGTCCTTAAAATGTTAACGACGACGAGACGACGAGATCTCTCTGCTCACCTGACCTTGTTTCATTTTCATGCTCAAATAAAAAAAAAGCGAATAAAAAAGTTTTTTCCCTGGTTACTCCTTTGATCCATGCGTTAACCTACTTGAGAACCTAAAGAGCTGAAGCAAGTTGTTAATATTGAAGAGTTTGTTACTGCAGCTGTACAAACAGTTTAACATTGTTAAACAGAACAGCGTTAAAAATCGATAGAAAAAGATCAATTTAGCTATTTTGGAATTTCAAGTTTACTGCAAAGCCTTTTGTATTAGTTTTTCTCCTTCGAGGACTAACCTAATAAATGTAATATCTGTAATGTCAGTCCACGCCCAAAATTTCCTCAAAAACTCAAAGTTTTTTTGGTTGCTGGAAAATAAGCCGTTGTTAATTTTAGAAGTAATAACCTCGTGACTCGTTTGGGAGAAGAATAACTCAGGTGAAATGACTCTTTCCAAACATATTTATTCAGAATACCATTATCGTATGTTTGAACGCTAAACTACTTAGGCTTTTCAACGCCCACACCACCACAATGCATGGATGCACTTGGAATGCAATCGGGAGACATACCAGACTCAGCGATCACAGCCTCAAGCTCTTCCAATGTCAACAGTTTCGCTCCATCCATCGGAAGACTTCATTTTCTGTCTGCCGGCAGTGGTAAATATGGAAGCTGGGCAGCACGAACTAACGATGCAAATCAGTGGTTCCAAGTTGATTTTGGAAGTTGGACAAAAATATCGGCCGTAGCGACCCAGGGAAGACAAGATGCCGATCAAACCTGATGAAAACCTTTAGTCTTTCTTTTAGTTACGATGGTGTCGTTTATCAGACCGTTAACGGGGAAAACGGCTCAAAAAAGGTTAGTAAGTCATTCACAGCATTAACTGGAGAGCCATTGGCACGTTAGTTAAAGAAATAACGCGCAATTCACAAAACTTAAGGGCTGGGATGGACTGCCGGGGGGGAGCTGCCGCGGTCAAGTACTTCAAACGTATATGGCCTATAAATTTGCGAATTCTTTTCTAACTTTTAACTTGGAACAATTAGGAAGAGGTATATTCCGATATCAAATAACGGCAATTATTTTCTTGGTCCTTCAGATTTTTACTGCAAACTCCGACCGATACACAGTGGTTAAGAACGTGCTGAGCAAACCGAGTAGGCATGTACTTAAACCCGGAGCGCCGGAATACTTAAACCCGGAACGCCGGAATACTTAAACCCGGAACGCCGAAATATACTTAAACCCAAAATACCCAAATACTTAAACCCGGAACACTAGAATACTTAAACCCGGAACAGGAAAGCCGGAATACTTTAACTCTAAATGACCGATTTAATATAGACAAGATCGCTGAAAAGACGAACAATTAAGGTTAAGCCCCGCTACATTATTAACGTTACCTTCTGATCCCCGCCAAAACCATTCTCCTCACTCTCCCCATCCCAACCCCCTGTCTTACGTTTTTCCGCCAACCATAATTATTACAATTTATTCATTCCCGGCCTTTTTCGCGCTGGCATCGACATGGAGGACTCTCCAGCAAGGTAAACGTATGTAGCTGAAATTTCTCTCTTTAACTTTACGCGTTTAAAGTATCATTTACAAAGTGATAAACTGTTATTCCCTTCCCTTTAGTCCCAGCCAAAGCGCAGAAAAAAAAAGAGGTAAGACATTGAATCCTAACTAACCTGCGCGCAGACGTCTCCTATTTCCTTTGCTTCATGCGGAAAAATCCCTTTTCCATGTGAAGTAAAGGAAATCTTAACCACTTTTATTCTCTCAGTTAGTACGCGCTCTGCGATTGGTCAATTTTGCGGGCCGTATTTTACTGTACGGACCGCAAAAATTGAAAGGCCTTGAGTCCATTTTGGACACTTTGCGGCAGCAGTTTTATACATTGAAGAAATAGTACGCTAATCTCTTAAGCGCGATACATAAAAACGAGTAAAAGCTAGATTAAAAACTTTTTAGTTTACAGAAACTCTCTAAAAGCTTTCTCTGAAAAATTGCCAAGCTAAAAGCATTTATAATCTCAACTTGAGAGCCCGTAAGTTTACATCGCAACCGGTAAGTCAAAACATGCTGAAAAAAGGAGCTAAAACGACCTTTAAATTAATTTGCAAAGACCGTGAAAACTAGAAGCGAAATTTCTCCTAGCAATTGCTCCCTCAGTGGAAAAAAACTCAACTTCAAAACAACTCGCAAATAGTTTTATTGTTAACCGGTTTACATAAGCTTAAATTTTGATCCGAATTAAGCTTGAAACTTGCAACTCACCACTCTAGTTATTTCCTTTCAGGGAAACAAAACTGAGTATTGTTAACCTTAAGTACCTTGATTCCTAAAAAACAGTCTTGTTCTTGCAGGGAGATCAATGTAAATAACGTTTTTCAAAAGTCCACCCTCGCTAGCTCAGCCGGCGTTTGTAAAGCCCGACTATAACTCGTAATTTCCTACGCAACTCTTTGATGTTTAGTTTCCAGCATATAGTTTGCTCGAAAAACAACCTGAGCACAACTGAGAGCCAAGGACAGGTGGAGGTACTTTCTTTGTTATTTAAAAGTTTCATTATTCACTTGTTCTTGGCTGAATGCCGCCACACTTCCACCTTGACAAACACGACTTCGACGCTCCACGATTTCTTCTTGTTTGTCCCTGCCAGTAATGAAGAACGCTTTCCAACTAAATAAACCTTGCTTTTTGGGTATGTTCCGGGCGAAACAAATTTTCTTTCAGAGAAATAAAGCCATGAAGTTTTCATTCCGCGACATCAGTTCACGTTGAACTTCGACGAGCAGCGATTTTCAAAAGCCAATGAGATTCGCGCGTTTCATTTCCGAGCTGAAAAAACTCATTTATTTTTCGAGCTAAAAAAATTCGGTCCGTATTACTTACAGTACGGACTTCGAACTCGGCTAATAAGGGGTATTTATAACTCAGTTGACAAATGTCACGCACGTGGTGTGGCTTCACGTAATGACAGCAATACTGAAAATATCCAAGCAGTATAAATAGCTATAAATGTTCTTAATGACGAGTAAACTGCCTCAAAAACACATGCACCAAGAGCCTTGGCTGTTAGTTTGATTTTTTTGTGAGCTTGTGAAGACATATGGATCGTTAAATCTTTCACTTAGGGGGAAACGCTGGTAAATCAAAATAGTGGAGAACAGATTAAAGAAACATGGTGTCGACATACCGCGAGAGTTCGAATCAAGTAGCTTTTGATTTACCAGAAAATTTCAGCTACATACGCTTACCTTGCTGGAGAGTCCTCCATGTCGATGGCAACGCGAAAAAGCCCAGGAATGAATAAATTATAATAACTATGGTTGGGGGGAAACGTAAGGCAGGGGGTTGGGATGAGGATAGTGAGGAGAATGGTTTTGGCGGGGGTCAGACGGAAGGTAACGTTAATAATGTAACGTGGTCGGCATTCCGGGTTTAAGTATTCCGGCGTTCCGGGTTTAAGTATTCCGGCATTCTGGGCTTAAGTATTCTGGCGTTCCGGGTTTTAGTATTCCGGCGTTCCGGATTTTAGTATTCCGCCGTTCCGGGTTTAAGTATTCCGGCGTTCCGGCTTTTAGTATACGGCGTTCCGGGTTTTAGTATTCCGGCGTTCCGGGTTTTAGTATTCCGCGTTCCGGGCTTAAGTATTCCAGTGTTCCAGCGTTCCGGCGTTCCTGCGTTCCGGGTTGAAGTACATGCGTATATTCTTCAGTGCGCAAGTCATGACTATGTTGGCAAACAAAGAGAAGAATGCGAGTCTCTTTATTGTACCTCGATTAAAACTTGTTCTGAGTCGTTCTGTTTACCAGAAGTATTTTATTAGGGTTGCTGCTTTTCATGGAATTGTTTTTTTAATTGTTTTTATTGCAAAGCACCCTAACCTTAGAGTAAAGGAATTGTTTACCATATCAGCAAATCATTCATCCCATTCACTATTGGGGCCAAAGGGGCACGATGTGACCTCGCTGACTTTGACCTTTTGTTACTCATTTAATATGCGATATTTAATTTTAGCTGATTTCTTAAAGCGAGGCCTGAAACACAACCTTTCAGATGAAAATGAGTTTTATCTGCACGTGAATGAAAACTTATTTTCATATGAAAAGCTATGTACCAAGACTCACTCTGAAAAAGAGGTATATCTCGGAAATGACCTATTTTGTGTGACATGTCACTGTTCAACAAATCCGACGTTGTCATGGCAACCATATCCTGACAGACATTTTTCTCAAATTTTGAATTTTACTGTTTTAAATAAAAAATTCTTATTTCATCTCGCTAACTTGTTCCTTTTTGATATCATATGAGCGTTCTTTCGGTCAATTGTTCTGGTTTTTGAAGGTTTTTGGAAAAAGCCAGAAATCCAAGATGGCTGATCTAAGATGGTCCTCCCGTATCTACCCTTGAAGTTTCGTTGCCATATCTTTAATTTTCTCGGAGTTAGGAAGTGAAACACTTTGCACCCCTCTCAACTTGCTCAGGAACGAAAGAAAAAAATGTTTAAGCTGACTAGAGCGTTCAGTTAATTCCGCACTTTTTGTTCAAGACACATGCAGCGCAATAAAAGTGTGATAAAACCTGGACATTTTTTCATCATTTTTTTCTTGTTTGTGACCATTGCAGAAACAATTAAAGCAGTTTACTTAGTGACTCTCCTTGGAGAGTGCACATTATTCCTAAGTGTAAGACATAGTCGCAGCGTATTTATCAGTGACATACTCAGGACCAACTACAGACGTTTGTAGATTTAATTGGTAAAAATGCTCTTCTTAACCATGGTTACATTTTACCTTTTCGCTGTCCGAAAGAAAACTAGTACAAGTGCAACGAATTGCAGTTACAGGCCATTCACTTGTCAAAAGTAAAAGTGTACTTTCAAGAGTTCAGAGGCTTTTGCAATAGATTTCGATCAGTATATAGTCCTGTAAGCCTGTTATTCTTGTTTGCAACAAGTTTCTTGGAAAATTTACGTACAAAGGGAACATACTGAAGACGAAAAGACAAGAAATTAAATAAAGTTTTAGTTGTTGCAGCAGTTTTCATTCATAGGTTGATGTGTACAAAAGGACCTGCACTCTCATTCAGACCTAACTGCAGCTTCGATCACACACAGTACTTTTTAGTGACAATTAGAACAGGATTAGGGTTAAGATAAGGGTTACGATAAGGGTGTTTTAAATGCTGCCGAAAATATATTTTAAAGTGAACGTCAAGTAACAGGTCTAGTGTCTTCTACCGTGCTTTTGTTAATTATCATAATCAGACTTTCGAGGAACATGTGATATGATGATTAAAATGAACACAAAGACACGATTTTGTCTGCGGTAATTAGAATATAGTGGTATCTCAGGAGCAGACGGAAATAATAAGTTCACTAAAGCTTCTTCTTTAACAGAAAAGAGGGACAACTTTTTAGGTGAACCATGGAATCATCATTCATGGCGGGAACAAGCCATTTAGTGAGTCTCCTTTACAGGGTTCAGTGCCAACCATGTGCAAAGATGGGCTGCCCACTTTCACATCCAGGCCGCTTCGAAAAGTTCCCAAAATTTTCTCCCAACTTCATCATGAAAAAAGTTTGAGAAGTAAAGTGTTCCTGTTCACTAAGCAATTTCAAAGCGTCTTATCCTTTGAACCTTCAACGTTTACTAGGTTCTATTGCACTGATTTGTTCCTAAGAACGGAGCATTATTGCAATCAAAGACCAACGGCGCCTCAATTAACAGTGGCAGGTTCCAATTAATTGTTTAATTTTCAGCGGCTGTTTCTCCACCCTGTCTGCCTTTGATTAATAATAATAATAATAATAATAATAATAATAATAATAATAATAATAATAATAATAAGCATTTCTATAGCGCCACATCCAAGGGCTCATGGCGCTTTACAACGTAATAGTAATATTTAAAATGGATTAAAAAATTTACATCAGTGATAAAAACCATAAAAAATAAAAATACTTAACTAAAATATATATATAGAAGAACATAAATATATAAGAATAATAAGTACTAATATTTACACTATAGGCAGGTACTAGTCAGTCAGAAGTAAGCAATTTTTTTTTTCGGTGCCCGAAAAAACGGTCGTTCGCCTGTAGCAAATTACAGTTACCAGCCATCACTTTTTTTAACGGATGAACCATGCAAGTATCATGCATGGTGGAACAAGACATTTAGTGACCCGCCTCCTTAGGGATTATCAGCCAAGCGCAAAGACGGGCAAGTTCGAAAGGTTCCCAAAATTTTCCCTACTTCATCATAAGGCTTGAAAACTAAAGTTTTCCTGATGGAAGCTTGTCTATATAGTTTGCAAAGACAATGTGGGGAAAATGTTTTCTAAGGGTGTCAGTAAAACACGGGGTCGGGGTCGGGGTCGGGGTCCATTGTTCTTTTGTTTCGTTTTTTGTTGTCTTGCCCTAACCAAAACATGAAACCGAAAACGAAACAAAAGAACAATGGACCCCGACCCCGACCCCGTGTTTTACTGACACCCGTTTTCTAAGCAATTTTGAAGCGTCTTTATCTTTTAAACTATTATCTGATTCATTAGGTTCTATTGCACTGTTCCTGTTTTGTTCCTTAAAACAAATCATTATTGTAATCAAAAGACCTATATACGGCCCTTCATTCCTCAGCGTCACAGATTGATTAACATGCAGTAGCAGATTCCAATTAGTTGTTTGATTTCGACCGGCTGTTTCTCAATATTGTCTGCCTTTTATTAATCAATTTTGCCGGCCGAATAAATAGTCGTGCCCGTGCAGCGAATCAAAGTTACCGGCCATTAGCTTTTCCAAGATGGCAAAAGCAGAGGTTTCGACGGCTTTCAAAATAGGTTTCGACCAGTACAACTCAGCCAAACTGTTATCTTTCAGTAAAATCCTGGAATCTTATATAAACGGAATGGAAACGGAATAGCTATATTAAAGAGAATCAAAAGGGATGATTTTTTAAGAGGCAACGTCCACTACTCGGACCGAGCGACATCGAAAATACGTGATAAGCCGAACGAAGTGTCATGTTAAGAGCGATAAAACAGAAGGAAATCTTATTCATTTCACTATAGCTTTTCTTGAGACGAAAATTAAGCAAATCACGCAGTTATCACTGTGCATGGCGGGAACAAATATTTAGTGAATCTCCTTAGGGATTGCCAGCCATGCGCAAAGACGGACTGTTTCGAAGCGTCTTTTTTTCGTTTAGAATTTTATCATTCACTAAATTCCACTCATTCAATTTTATCATTCACTAAATTCCTCAGCGTCTCAGCATAATTAACAGTGGTAGGTTCCAAACAGTGAAATCCTTCTCCTGTCTGCCTTTTATCAACCGAAACAGGTAAGCAGGACCCCCTTCTTACCCATGGTCATATTTTACTTTTTTTGCTCCCCGAATAAAAAGTCGCGCGAGTACAGCGAGTTACAGTTACTTGCCGACAAGATAACAAGAGTAGAAATGTACTTCTTAGTTTAGTATAGGCTTCGATCAGTACAGTTCAGTCTCCCAGTTATCCTTTCTTTGTGCCATCCGTGTAAAGTACATGAAGGGATCACATTAGAAAGAAACGTAGAAGATGGCGTTTCAACAGTTAGGCAATTTTCAGTCATAAGTTTATATCGGAAAATTAATTGCATGAAATACCTGCTGAACCATTCGGTTCTAGCTTTAATTGTATAATGTCTTTTGGTGACCATTTGGGAGGGTAAGGGATAGGGTTCGGATAAGGGTTTTTTCAAATGCCACAGAAAAAACTTATAAAGCGTCACGTAAAAGGTCTGACTTGCTTTCCAGGCGTGTGTCTTTTACCGCATTTTTTTTAATTATTACGATTGTAATAATTTCTATTCATCCCTTCCATCAGCGTCGTTTAAGTCAGTAAAATACGCCTAAAGACATGACTTCGCCTGTGGAAAGCCGAATATAAACAAAGTGTTGCGAGCATTAGAACAAACTGACATGTTAATCATATCGCTATAGTTCAGTTTGTAAAACCGAAAAGACGAATTTTTTTAGGCAAATCATGTAGTTTATCATGCATGGCGGGAACAACATATTTATTAATAGTGAATCTCCTTAGGGATTCCCAGCCATGCACAAAGACGGACTGTTTACCACTGCCAGGCCACTTGGAAAGGTTTCCAAATTTTTCTCCCTCCTTCTTCAGAAGGCGTTTGCACTAACTTTTTTTTAATAAACTTAAATTTTCTCAGATCAATGGGAATCTATTTTGTCAACAATAACAATGTGGAGATGAAATGAACTAAGCAATTTCGAAGCGTCGTTTTGTTTTAAACTTTCATCATTCATTAACTTCTTGGCTGTTCCTAATAACAAAGCGTTATTGTAATCAAAAGACCTACAGCCCCTCATTCCTCAGCTTCTCAGCATAATTAACAGTGGCAGCGTCCAATTAGTTGTTTAATTTCGGCCTGCTGAAATCTTCATCCTGTCTGTCTTTTATTAATCGAAACAGGTAAGCTGAACCCCCTTTTTATCCATGATCGTATTTTACCTTTTCGCTTCCCGAATAAAAAGTCGCGGGAATACTGCAAATTACAGTTACTGGCCGTTAGTTGTGTCAAGATGACAAAAGTAGAAATGTACCTCTTAGTTTTCGAGGTGTTTAGTATAGACTTCGATCTGTACGGTTCAGTCGCCCTGTTATCCTTTCTTTGTGGCGAGCGTAAGAGCAAACTGAAATGTTAATCATATCACTATAGCTCAGTTTCTAAAACCGAAAAGACGCGGTTTTTTAGGCAAATCATGCAGTTTATCATGCATGGCGGGAGCAACATATTCATAGTGAATCTCCTTAGGGATTCCCAGCCATGCTCATTGCACAAAGACGGACTAATTACCCCTTCCAGGCCGCTTGGAAAGGTTCCCGAAATTTCTCCCTCCTTCTTCAGAAGGCTTAAAAACTTGAGTGTTCTTATCAAGGAAAAACAATTTGTTAACAATGTCGAAACGAAATGAGCTAAGCAATTTAAAGGTGTCCTTTTTTACACTTTTATCATTCATTAACTTTGTCTGTTCCTAAGAACAAAGCATTATTGTAATCAAAAGACCTACAGCCCCTCACTCCTCAGCTTCTCAGCATAATTTTAAACCTAATTTTTAAACCTAATTTTTAAGCTAATTTTAAACCAGAGAAAATTTGGAGAAGCCTTTTCCACGGTAATCCAATCATGAAATTCATTCTTGTAAAGTAAAGCTAATCCACCCGAATTTCGGCCACTTTTCGTCGTTTTTGAGGTGCCTGTAACTACAGATCGATATCCTGCTACCTCAATATTGGTCTCATTCCAAGTCTCACAAAAGATTAGAAAATCAAAATCATTAATCATGTTCAAACAATCAACATTCTGTAATTTATCCCCTAACGATTTCGAAGAGAGGCCATTAATATTCCAGGCAAAGAAAGACAATTTGCTTGCGTTATTCAGGTGGTCTGTCAATCCCATGTCGGTATCTATCTAGAAGACAAGATTAATCGTATCCTAGTAAATAAATTAATTAGCTCTAAACATAACTCTTAATTAATCTTAAAAGAGATATTAGTTCTCTAGGAATGTCAACAGCTGGGTCTTTACCGTGTTCTGGATTAGCGGGTAACTGCCACTTTGTAACGGGGGGAGATTATTTCAACATGTAGCAAATTTTATTGTTAAAGAGCCATCCTGTTTATCAGATCATAGCTCAATAGTGACTTGGCTGAATATTAACACGAATATTTCTAATCGGGATGCAATACCTGCAAATGATACTTTGACGAGTTTACCGAAACAGTTCTGCTGGGAGCATGACTCCACACAAAAATTCAAAGAGGCACTACGGTCTCCAAGTACCCAAACGTTAATCCGAGAGTTTCTAAACGACAACGAATCAATCGCAAATGTTAACATCTCCCTTCAAAAAGTAGAAAACATTTTCATCGCAACTGCAAAACGCTGCTTAAAGATAAAAACTATAAAAAAACATAAACGCGCCCAATTATCTTCAAACAAAAAATGGTTTGATAAAGAATGTCGCTTGAAAAGACATGAATTAAGAAAATTAGCAAATCAAAAACACAGAGATCCCTTAAACGTCATTCTCCGTGAAGAATATCATACTCTCTTAAAACAGTATAAGAACGTTCTAAATAATAAAAGAAATGAATACTACAATAACAAGATTTCTGAGCTAGAGGAAACCGCCCTCGATTCAGACAAGAAACACTTTTGGAATTGTCTGAAATCAATTGATGACTCAGTGAAATTAAAACATACTCCACTGATTTCAGAAGAAAATTGGATGAAACATTTCCAGTCTCTTCATTCAAATGACCCTCTTAACTCCGATCAACGAAACCTTATCTATGAGTTACGAAAACAAGAAGACAACAAAATGCAATCGCATCCATTGGACTTCTTCATCACAGAAGCCGAAATACGTACAGCAGTAAAAAATTAAAGAATAACAAATCACCCTATTCAGACAAAATACGAAACGAAATGATTAAAACTAGTTTAAATGAAATGATACTCGTTTATCAGAAACTTTTCAACAATATTCTTGATTTGGGATCAATGCCTCAAATGTGGTGTGGTGGGCTCATCAGGCACCAATATTCAAGTCTGGTGGAAGAAATGACCCCTCAAATTACCGAGGAATTTGCGTTTCTAGCTGTCTAGGAAAATTATTTTGTTCGATTTTAAATCAAAGACTTCTAGAACATGTCAACTCGTTGAACATCCTTCACAAATCTCAAATCGGTTTTTTTACCGAATAACCGAACTGCAGACCATGTTCTTACTTTGCGAACATTGATAGATAAGTACGTTAATTGTCACCATGAAAAGGTATACGCCTGTTTTGTCGATTTCAGGAAAGCTTTCGACTCGGTATGGCACGATGGGCTCCTTTATAAACTGCTGCAAAATAATGTTGGAGGAAATTTTTATAACCTAATCAAAAGCCTCTACTACAATTCTACTGGTTCTATAAGGATTGGCAATAACCAAACGCGACCTTTTCAATATGCAAGAGGTGTACGCCAAGGCTGCATTCTGAGTCCACTTCTGTTTAACCTATACATTAATGACTTACCTTTCTCTTTCGACAATATTCTATCTGATCCATTTGTTTTACCCAATGGAACCAAATTAAACTCTCTTTTGTATGCAGATGACTTGATTATACTATCACGATCAAAAACAGGGCTGCAAAATTGTCTCAATGCATTAGCCCAGTACTGTACATCGTGGATGTTACAGATTAATCCTAAGAAAACTAAAATAATGGTTTTTCAAAAACGCGCGAAAAAATATGAATGTAACTTTTATATTGACAAAGAAAAGATTGACACTGTTCAGAATTATACTTATCTAGGAACGCGAATTTCTTCATCTGGAAATTTCACACTGTCGTTGAATCACTTGAGAGAAAAGGCTCTTCATGCTCTCTTTGCTTTAAGACGGCACGTTGACTTAAGCCGTTTAAAACCCTCTCTTGCTTGCAAAATTTTCGACACGATGATTTCACCCATTTTGACTTATAATAGCGAAGCCTGGGGTGTCTTTGCTAAATCAGATTTCAAGTCTTGGGACACTTCACCAATTGAAAAAAGTCACTTACAATTTTGCAAACGCTACTTACAAGTTAATAACAAGGCATCTAATATTGCATGCCGGGCTGAAATGGGTCGCTTCTCTTTAACCTTTGATATAAATAACCGAATTCTTAAGTACATAAGTTATCTTCAAAATAAAGATCAAAACTCCTTCGTCGTGCAATCACTGATAATGTCAATAGATTTGCACTGTAATGGTAAAAATAGTTTCTATTCCAGTGTTATAAATATGCTCAATTATTATGACATTCCCTCTAACTTTAATCATGACACTTTAGATGACACTAAGATAACGTACCTTGTAGATCAAATGAAAAAGAAATATATCGCTTATTGGAAACATTCTCTTTGTAATTCTCAAAAACTAGAATTTTATAATACTATTAAAGACAGTTATACACCTTCGCCTTATTTACACTTGACTAGAAAAAATCCCAATCGAAAAACGCTTGTGAAACTAAGAATAAGTAATCACAAACTCCTGATTGAAACAGGAAGATATAACAATGTCCCCAGAAGTGACAGACTATGCACTATTTGTGGGCATAATGTTGAAGATGAAACCCATTTTCTATTTCATTGTCCAAGATATTCATCACTTAGAGACAACTTTTTCAGTAAAATAGATCATGTAATTTCGAATCCCAAGCAGCTATCAATTTCAACCTTGATTGTGCAATTAATGAACTCCACTGACTATTATATTAATATGCAATTAGTGCAGTTTATATCGTCCTGTTTTGAAATGAGAGACAAATTATTGTCAAATTCTTGATCAGTGATTATTTGATTAGTTTTGTTTAATGACTTTTTATTGTAATTATTGTTATTATATATTATCTTATGCTTTTGCAATACTGTAATGTTTTATGGTCATGCAAATAAAGCGCAAGTGTTGTTGTTGTAATTAACAGTGGCAGCTTTCAATTAGTTGTTTACTTTCGTCTGCTGAAATATTCATCCTGTCTGCCTTTTATTAATCGAAACAGGTAAGCAGGAACCCCTTTTTATCCATGATCATATTTTACCTTTTCGCTCCCCGAATAAAAAGTTGTGCGAGTACAGTTGTGTCAAGATAACAATGGTAGAAATGTACTCCTTAGTTTTGCAAGCCTTCAGTATAAGCTTCGATCAGTAAAATTCAGTCACCATCATGTGCCCGGGGAGGGGGGAATTTGAACGTTGCGTTGGAAGATTTGGGAAGTTGAACCGGATTTATCTCTTGTTCTGAAGTAATACGCCCGTTTCGCGGGTTTGGCGGATTTATGTACCGGTCAAATTGAAGCTTCAACATCCCCCCCGGGCATACCCCGGGAATTTGACTGTGAGTCTTGCCCGGGGAGGGGGGAATTTGAACGTTGCCTTGAAAGGGTGGGGGATTTGAACCAGATTTATCTCTTGTTCTAGCGTAATACGCCCGTGAGTTTTCGGGTTTTGCAGGGTTTGACGGATTTCCAAGGTAGAATTTCGGCTTTGTTAGTGAATGCCTCTCTCAAAAGGGTCTTTAAAAGAAGTTTGAAGGTGTCATTACGGCATCTTTCTCTCCCTCTCTGAAAAGCTTGAACAGTGTCTGATTGAAGACGAAATTTGTCTTTGAGAAGAGGATGGTATTTCAGTACTAATTGGTGGGGCATTCCCGAGGGAAGGGAATTTGAAGAAGCCAACCTTCAAAAGTTCAAATGCCCGGGGGGTTGCCCGGGGGGATGTTGAAGCTTCAATTTGACTGGTTAGGTACATTACAAGATAGAATTTCGCCTTTGTTAGTGAATAACTCTTTCAAAAGGGTCTTTAAAAGAAGTTTGAAGGTGTCATTACGGTATATCTCTCTCTGAAAGGCGTGTAGAGTGTTTGATTGAAGATGAAATTTGTCTTTAAGGAGAGGTAGTTCAGTACTAATTGGTGGGGCATTTGAACGGTTTTATTGCCCTAAGGAGAGGGAATTTGAACAAGCCAATCTTCAAAAGTTCAAATGCCTCCTACTTCCGGTAGTGTCATTGTACGACTTTTAATTATTTATTATTTACTACCTGATTAATCCACGCTAGGAGTCCTTGCAGCAGTGCTAAGCCGATAAGCAGAAGAAAGAGTAAAGGGTGGGTCTAAAAGTCACTGTGAGGACAAGTCAAACTGTAACGTGGTATACAAAAATTTGGATCATTCTATGACTTGAGTTGAGAAGTTAACTTGGTCAATGTAAAGAAATCAAAATGCATGCTGATCAGTTTCGAGCGTTAGCTCTTTGTTAGAGCGAACCAGTAAAGGCAACTTTAAATTACTTTGAATCAAAGAACAGGACGGTATCGTCTATCACTGTTTTTGTTTAGATTTCAGCTACTGTCAACAAAACTGTCACTGATAGGATTTCGTTCATCATTTTGCATAGAGAAAACGTTTTTTCATACAAAAAGAACAAAAACTTGATTATTGAGAGAATGGGCAATTTGGCTGTAACCTGTCCTAAAGATAGTTTTGCATATTGCTTGATATCTGCATGACTGCATAGTTGCTCTTGTAGAATATAAAGAAAGCACGACTTTGTTTTCAGGAACGCACACCATCATACTGTCGCGTTAGCTTATTTCGCCCAGCCACGGTCTCAACCATCGTCAGTTTAAACTATTAAAAAAATGCCTCAAGCGGATGGTTCCTTGGTGACCAAAAGCCCTTCTGAGGAATGATGTCAAACATTCAAAAAGACGTCAAACAGAGTAGCTAAACGCCTAATTGTGGACTCAGATTTTTTCTTTGTCCCACGCTCGCTACATGCTGAATATTCCATCTTTTCTTATTTCTTCTCCGAGCTTAAAATTCACCATCTATCTTTATTTATCACCCACAGGGCACTTCGACATTGCTTATCCTGGCAGTATGCAGGACGCGGGTCATCACGAACTCAGTAAATATGACCTATGCTCGCCACAAGTCTCCCAGTAGCTCAGTGGTTAGAGCGTCCGACCGCTGTACGGAAGGTCATGGGTTCGATTCCCCTCGGGGACTCAGATTTTTTCTTTGTCCCAGGCTCGCGACATGCTGAATATTCCATCTTTTCTTAATATAGGTATAGATATTTTTTTCATGAAGGACATGGTAATCTTAGTACTTGTAACATTACTCAATAACATCTTTTGAATTATCATCATTTGAATCCACGAATGGCAACCTAAGCAACCGGAAGACTTTGAAATTCCTATAGGTAATATTGAGGAACGCATAATTGGTTCATTAATTGATATTCTTATCACGTATTGCTAACATGTCGTGTAAAGATTTTACATTTTGGCAATGAAAAGCAATTTAACTTTCACAAAACAAATGTTAAGGGCTTTGATAAATTCGGAGACATTGGCTCATCCGAGCGTAATGGCGCTGCAGTAACGAAAGAAGCAAAACATTAATAGTATATAATAGCGTATGTAACTACAACAGATATTCCCGTCGTTGTTCGATTTCGATTCCTCAGCCATTTGACACTACTCGCCTTTCCAAGTTGTGAGAAATGATAATTTTCCTGTTTCGCACAATTACATTACGCAAAGATTATTTTAAAAGATTCCACTCCAAAGAGCGTGAAACTAGAAATCTAGTAACAGGTGTGACAGTATCAGTTGTAAATTCTTGGTGTTACGGTTGTTGCAATTACCAAATGACGTAAAACAAAAGATTAAAAAGACAATACAGGCCTTCTTAACACAATAGCTAACAAACAATAGCTTCCGTAACACCAAGCCTAATTAAGTAGTGGTCCGCATAAAAACTAGGCAGGCAGATTGCAAAATCGATTAAAAGGTGTTAGCTTTTAATTATTAAATTCAATTAAATCCGTGAATCTGATTGGTCGATATCAAAAAATTGCCGAAAAATACAAGAAAAACGTGACAAAAACAGCATTTTTTGGCTTAGTTTTCCCCATTCCCCTGTGTTGTTCCTCACGGCCAAAATTCAGCATTGTTCTATGCGCCAATCAAGAGGTAGAACGGAAAACGTGCCACACGCGCGATCTTCATGCGACGCTATGTTGGATCTGCGATCCGAGAGTTGAGCTAAATGACCTTTAATGGACTCGTATTTGAGTATCTTGGCCCGTAAGATCTTGCGATTGTGGCTGCAGTTTGCCTAACGTTCAAGCGATTTGTATTTGATGGAAGGAAACTGACTGCACAAACACTTTTAGTGTGAAAGAATCATCTCACCTTGGCTGACACGTAGGAGACACCGTCGGGAAGACTTGTTTATTAGAAAGGCCCGCAAAGAGGCTATACAAAATCGACTCATCTGCAACGTGCATTTCTTCTAGCTGCTTCAGAGGAATGAATTTTATGACTACTTTCCTCTGCCAAGCGACTGCAGATGTCGAAGATACCAGGTTGTAAGGAGTAATTTCGCGAAGGACATGTTCGCGCGAAGCTAAATCGTCGTTCAGGAGCATTAGTACACATAATAAACATTACGCCTAACGAAGAGTTTAGCCTTTTCGGTATCGCTTGTTTCTGTTCACTGAACAGTCTTTTGCAATAACAGGGGACTAATATTCGAAGAGATTGTATTTTTGAGAGACCTTCCCACGATCACAGCGTAGAGACAGTGGACAGCGATTATTTAGTATTTTGATGCAGTGGATATTGTTTCAGTACTTCATATTGTTGAAAATACCTACCCGTCGCACGTAAGAGGTAATGTAAGGTAGATGCGAGTAATATTCTCTGACAATTACAGCGAGGTATTTTATTTGTTCTGTTGCAGTTTTCATAGCGCATCACAGAGAGATGGTTAATCGTTCGTGACTCTAGCGCATTTTACGTACGTGAGCGCGTTTTGTTGCTGTTTTCGATCACCAATTTGACAGTTCCTTTGTGAAAGCCGAGCTAAATAATTTTCACGCGGTCGTTGACTGATGTATCACTGTACTAATCCTGATGTAATTTTATACAAGTTTAACTTCCTCGCTTTTGGCGCATAGGAATTTTCCAAAATTTAGATATGTTACATTTTTGAATGTATTGAATGCGTAGCCGAAATAAAACGTTGTTTGAATGGATTACAAACTATCTTATTTGAAATTTGAAATTCAAATTTCGCGCTTTTCGCCGTATTGGCCAATCAGATCATTCAGACTTAATTTGATTAGAGCAATTAGCGCCTGAAAAATAACTGCCGCTATTGCAGTGGCCTATTGTTCTTTTGCCTAGTTTTTACGCGGACCATTACTTAATTCACGATTCGTTTAGGACGCTAGTCAGGCACAGTCAGACACGCAACCAAGCAAACCAGCAAATGTTACTTGTATGAATACCATATAATTACTTAAGCTTTAAAGTTCCAACAGTTTAAAATCTTTCGAAGGTGCAATTTGTTGCACGTATCCTACAGGGAACAGACGACTTGAAAGTTTGAAGCGAAGAAGTACGAAAGAAATTTTAGCTTGACTTAACCTACATGTACTCGTTTATGTAGGTAAAATATCGTCTCAAACTTTCCTTGTGCCTTGCTACAGTACGGTAAGTGATTAACCTGATATGTGTTACCTATTTAACTTCGCTTTTGCCTTTTGCTAATGGAAAAGAAAAATCCAATGACATTCACGGGCATTTCCTAAGTTTCGAGAAAACCATACCGAATATTTATAACACAGGTAACCAAAACGTAACTTGAGAGGTTGTATGGAGTCAAAATTCAGCTGAAAATAATCGCCAGCTTTACTTTGAGATCCACAAAATCGAAATGAAGTCTGAAAAATCTCATCTATTATTTTCATTATTTTTATCATTGTGCAAACGATCCTGTGCAAACGGTTTCAAATAGCAACTAGAAAAAATAGAAGATGCAGAAGCTGTTGACCACAAGTTGACCAAAGTTCAGTCCTCCGTGTAACACGACCTTGCTGGCTGACCTTTCTGTCGAGTTAGGCGAGAAAATGGAAGGTTAAATTTGACACCGGGGAGCCTCGTCCCTTCTACTGGATTCATACAGTTTCCCTTATCCAATATGAAATCCCAATTTCCAATTGAGGTATTATTATAATTGCTTATTTCTACTTGCCGCAGCCGAATATGTGTAAACAAGAGTCATTAAATTATCATATATAGTGGATATTACACGACGGCGCGAAGATATGAATTTTATTCTCGAGTGGAAATTGCGCTCACTCGTAAAATATTGTTTTTACCACGAGAAAATAAAATTCATATCTTCAAGCCGCCGTGTTATTTTTCTTTTGTATTATATAGACAAGAGTATTTTTGTACAAACAACAGTGTAAAAAGCGGAAAATGTCGTCATCGATATTCTCGGTAGTGAGGATATGGAAAATACGCCACTCAAGTCCCGGATGTAGTTTCGTATGAAATTTACGAGTGATCTAATTTCCACTAAAACACTCTTGTCTATATAAATAAAATGTATATGATAATTTGCGGATTACATTTTGCGCCAGAGGCACAACAGTTTGGAAAGAAGTCATAACGCTGTTTTCAAAGCGAGGATCGAAGCGCTTAAGGTCTAGCTAGACGAGTAGGACGGCAGGATATGCCAAAACGTTTTATACAGACTGCTGCTTCGATGAACCACACCTCCTGAATGATCCCCTTTACAGAGACAAATTTAAGCGTCCTGTGTTATTTGTTCAAACGATTTTTCAGTGACCAAGCAATACTTTATCACTCTTCAAAAGAGGATAAAGGATGTACTTCCGAGGATACGTGCAGCCTAGTTCGCTAAGAATTTTTTCCAAATATTACCCTGAAGGGAGGACGCTCGGCCAACCATTCCGCCTTTTCTGTAGGCTCGGAATGGGAATTTATTCATTGATAAAAAAGGACCAGAGTGTGTACTTAGTGTTATCTTTGCTGGTTCAGAGAATCTTTGCTAGTGCCTATTTTTGTTTCCTTTGTATAATTTTTTAGTGTTATTTTAATTATTTTTCCTTTATAGTTTTTTTCATTCTTTGCATTTTAATTTGTTATTTATACAAATTGTTATTAATACCACTGCACTTACGTCTTTGAGTTAATGCCAGGTAATATTTCATTGTACTCGTTAGATACCTCTGTGGAGCTGTTTTTTCAAAACATGGAAGGTAGCCAAGAAAATGTCGAGATGGTAAAATTAACCAAAGAAGAAGATGAAAACACTGGTCCTGAGCCTGCGCAATCAAATAAAGAAGGTTGGTAGATATGGCATACGTTATTTCACCTAGACATCCACTCATGGTACACAGAGAGACAGTGCAACAGAAAGAACATATAATTAAAGCTACGATATTCAGTTTCTGGCAAAGCATGCAACAAAAACAAAAACCCCACTCTAGTTTTCTATACCCAAGAAGCCAAGTCAATATTGTAATAAATTAAGTGGTGACAAATCTTCGCGAGTGCACCTCACATCAACTAGAAGAGAACTTTAAAATGATCAGAAATCCAGCTCACAGAATTGGTATTATAAAACTCCTACAAGGAGCTCATTCATTACGAATACATAAAGGAAAATATAAAAATAATTTTCATTAATACCAGTTGAAGGAAGAACAAACTCAGTTTGCAAAAACATGTATGTACAGAGGACGAACGATACTTCTTGACTTATCGTCAAGTATATGGTAACCTAAGAAGCGAACGCCATTCTCTCATCTGCACATACTGATGCTTGGTCTTCGAGCTACTTTCACTGATTATAAATTTGCTAAACTTACTTGTAACCGCGTGGGGAAGTAAAAGAAAAGAAATTAAAACAGCAATATTAATGTAAACAATTTTTAGTCGTTTGTTAAGCTTTTATTTATATTAATATGATATGTGTTGCCTATTTAACTACGCTTTTGCCTTTCGTTAATGGAAAATAAAAATCCAATGACATTCACGGGCATTTCCTAAGTTTCCAGAAAACCATACCGAATATTTATAACACAGGTAACCAAAATGTAACTTGAGAGGTTGTATGGAGTCAAAATTCAACTGAAAATAATCGCCAAAAAAAAAATCGAAAAAATCGAAATGAAGTCTGAAAAATCTCATCTATTATTTTCATTATTTTTATCATTGTGCAAACGATCCTGTGCAAACGGTTTCAAATAGCAACTAGAAAAAATAGAAGATGCAGAAGCTGTTGACCACAAGTTGATCAAAGTTCAGTCCTCCATCAGTAACACGACCTTGCTGGCTGACCCTTTCTGTCGAGTTAGGCGAGAAAATGGAAGGTTAAATTTGACACCGGGGATGAGCCTCGTCCCTTCTACTGGATTCATACAGTTTTCCTTACCCAATACGAAATCCCAATTTCCAATTGAGGTATATTATAATTGCTTATTTCTACTTGACACAGCCGAATATGTCTAAAAAAAGAGTCATTAAATTATCATATATAGTGGATATTACACGGCGGCGCGAAGATATGAATTTTATTTTCGAGTGGTAATTGCGCTCGCTCGTAAAATATTGTTTTTACCACGCGTGGCCCTTGCGTGCAGTGGCACGTTTTTTGAAGGAGGAGTCCACGTCCCCAAGTTTTGGGGTTTTTTTTCGCCAACAATCTATCTCTCTGGCGTGTGAATACAGTGTAATGGTGTTTCACACCAACTAATGTCAGGAAAAGGCCGAAAACATAAACGAGGTGACCGTGGGTCATTAGAGGAAGAACCAACAGAGTCGAAACGAGCCAACATGGCGGCGGCCGAAGGTGGAAACGAAGGCACGCCAACCGAAAAACCGCTTGAAACCACTGAAGAGCCCAGCCTTAATGAACTTAGAGAGATGCTGGTAGATATACAGATAACCGTCAATAACATTCTACTTGAAAACAAGAGAATCTGCGACGAAGTTTCGGAGCTCAAAGCTACGGTACGTAAACAACAATCGGAGATAACTGCTGTCAAGGATGCTTTAGCGCTAGCTCAAGCAAGGAAACAGAACGCAGAGACAGAAAGAGAACTATCCGCCGCTAGAAAACAATTAGACGAGCAAGAAGAAGAATTACAAGAGCTTTACGACTTGCAAGATCATCTCGAACAATACACTAGAAAGAACTCGCTCGAGTTCCACGGAGTTCCCGAAAGTGCTTACACTTCAACCGAAGAGGCTGTCATCAAAATCGCCGACGCTGTAGAGGTCCTTGTTGTCGCCGAAGACATCGAGATTTCTCACAAACTAAACACACGGGGCAGTAAGGCCATTATTGCCAAGTTTATAAATCACAAAGTGAAATCAAGTTTGTACAAGGCAAGAGTCAAGTTGAAAAATGTCACGCTATCCGGCTTGTTCCCTGGCGCAACTTATGCGTCAGCAGCACAATCCAACAGGATTTTCATCAATGAGAACTTGACATCCTGCCGCAGAAGAATTATGAGCCGAGCGAATGAGAAACGCAGGGACGGTGAGTTGTTGATTGTATGGTCTCTCGACGGAACAATATTCGTTAATACTTCGCCAGAAGGTAGGCCAATTAAGATCAGTGAACTTGAAGATTTAGACTACCTCTAATAGATCGCCCAGAGAATCATTTAAATAATATAGAATCCCTTACTGGGGGCGTGGGCGGTTCACGAAGGATCGAAAGAAAAAACTCTCTGAAATTATTTTAGTGTTTGTATCTGCATCTAGTCCGATTGCTGTTGCGGTCGGTGTTCCTAGGTAACTATTGTTTATTTGTGTACGTGTGTGTTTGTGTATTTTTTTTTCCTTTGTTACTGGTATGCATTCGCATAACTCTTCTAGTAGGTTCGATGTTTTTTCTCTTAATGTCCGGAGAATAAGAGACCAGGCTAAAAGAAGGAGTATCTTTTCGTTTCTGAAAGACCAAAAGGCGAACATATTTTTTTTTACAAGAGACATACTCTGAATCAAATGATGAAAATGTTTGGAGAAAGGAATGGGGCGGAGCGCTTTTTTTCTCACATGGCACAAAGCATAGCAAAGGTGTGTGTATTGTAATTAATCCTACAGAGCAAACTCAAGTTGACTATTCTTATTCCAACAATTCAGGCAGAATTGTGTTAATTACGATCTCTTTGAATGGCTAAAAACTCACACTTTGCAATATCTATGCACCAAATGATCAGGGCAATCAATTGCAATTTATGCAAGAACTTAACAACTGCATTATAGATATGACAGAGCTAACTTCGTTGATTATCGGAGGAGACTGGAATTGCACACTGTCAAAAAAAGATAAAATCGGAGGAGCACCTTGGAAACCGGCTATTTATAGTAACCTCGTTTCTACTACTATGGAAATGTTTGATTTAGTAGATATTCAAAGAGTACGCCATCCAAAATTACGAAAGTTCACGTACGAGTCAAAATTTTTAAAAGTTAAATCAAGAATTGACTTTTTTCTAATTGCCAAAAACCTCACACTTAGTGTAAAAAACACAGAGATCTGTCCCGCGATAGCACCCCGACCATGACGCGATACACATCTCTTTATCTTTGCCAAACAAATGCCCCAGAGGCCCGGAATATTGGAAATTTAACAACACCCTTCTAAACGACGAGCAATATATCGCCAAGGTTCGTGACACGTACTCACAAGCTCGTAATTATTACAGCTACTTAATTGATAAAAGACTCCTTTGGGAGATGATGAAGATGGAAATTAGATCTGCGACAATCTCTTACTCCAAAAGTAAATCTGAAAGCATTAGAAACCGTGAACAGGACATTATACAGAAATTAAACCGGAAAGATTTCCGCACAGCCCCATACTTCATTATGCATGCTTGAATAAATTAATTATGCATGCGCTCTATTGTTTTTTAAGACAATGGCCCTTTGAATATATACATTGATAATTACTACTTACTTTTTCAATAAAAATGGATTTAGTTGCGTCTGCCTTTTTTTCTCTCTTCTCTTACTCCTTCTTTTCCGTTCCTCCTCTTTTCTTCTATTTTTCTCTTACCCAGTCCCTTACCAGTTTTTTTCTTCTTTTTTTCCTTTGGATTTACCCTCGGCTTGCCTCGAACTCTCACTCTTCATCTTATCTTTGGATTAGCTGTCCATCTACTATACCACTACACCACGGTGATTTGTTGACATTTTCCCGGCGATAGAATATTTTTATGTTTAGCTACCAATCAACATTATTAAAATTCAACGAAATTTACATTTGAATTACTTCTATTACAAAGAGAGCTCACCTTTTAGACTTACTGCACGAAAAAATGATTTATTTTTGTCCACCCATTGGTTCTCAGTTGAACAAAAAGGCCAAGCATTTCACTCTTCTGCTCGATCCATTCTTCGGCGGCCGTGAAATGAAGGCTTGCTTCCTTGTTCCGGTAGAGCGCAGTGATAAAGATACACTTTTTGCCCATCATACGTGCACACATCTTGCCAGGAACACGCGTGATGAGCGCCAAGTGGAAAGCTTATGATTACCTACAAAGCGAGGGCTATATTCATCTCACAGTGAACTAGTACAGCTTAAACTTCGCAAACTTAGGCACCGAGGTTTGCCCCACACAGGAACGTCCAAAGAACTCTACAAAAGCTACCTACAGGAGTGGATGTAGCATCAGCATTATAACAAGGATCCTTTTGGCAACATTATCAAGCCTATCGTCGCCCTTTGTGAGGTCTGCAAGGACGCATAAATGGTTCAGTTCCCGGAGTACCACTTTATGCACCGTTCGTAATTCGGCCACGCTACATTTCAACAGGGAAAGCAAGAATAAAATACGAAAAATTCCTGCTTCACAAGCATTGTCTCCATGTTAACAAGGAAAGCAAAAATAAAGAAATAAGTAAATAAAAGAAAAATAAACGACACAAGACACAAGAAGGGTAAGAAAACCTTTTATTTTTAAAATGTTATGTAGTTTACGTTAACAAAATACGCGCTGTCCATAACCTCATTTATGGCTAACCTTACGACTTAAATCCGCTTTTTTTCTAACAATTTACACTCGAGACAGATTTAAAAACACGGGAAAAGTGCACAAATCTTTAAAAAATTGCTCGATTTTCCGTATTTTTGACCCGAAATCCGTAAATTTTGTCTAAGTACATATGGACTTAGAAAAAAAATATAAACTTTGTTGAACAAAAGGAGTCATTAGAAATGCGCATTAGAAATACGCGCTATTGTTTTCTTTAAACAAAGAGCTGTATGCATAATGAAGTATGGGGCTGTGCGGAAATCTTGCCATTAAACCTGCTCGATGACGCCATCTGTAATAATTTCTCATCCCCCGACATTGCTGGGGTGCTGCAAGAATATGACCAACTTAAAGCTGAACTTAAGTCAATTTATGAAGAGAAGGGTAAACAAGCTATGTTTCGCGCAAAATGCCGCTGGGTGGAAAACGGAGAACGACCGACAATAATATTTCTTCAACTTGGAAAAACGTAACTACAACAAAAAGACCATCAGTGAACTTCGGTTACAGGATGAGTCAACCACAAACAATGCTAGCGTGATTCTAGACCAAATTGAAACCTTTTACACAACTCTATATGCATCTGAAGGTACCTTTTCGGACGAGGAATGCGATACATTTATCCGGAACTTAGAACTCCCCAAGCTCTCGGACGAAGATAGAGACAGCCTAGAAGGTCAACTAACATATGACGAATGCAAAAAAGTATTAGAAACCCTTCAGAATGACAAAGCCCCAGGGGAGGACGGTTCAGTTACGGTCGAATTCTATAAATACTTCTTTGAACTAATAGGTAACGACTTGTTGGCAAGTTCTAACGAAGCTCATATGAAAGGTGAGCTTTGTATCTCCCAACGAAGGGGAATAATGGCACTAAACCCAAAAGATGATGGCTCGCTCTTAGAGCTAACAAATTGGAGACCAATCACTCTACTAAATGTTGACTTTAAAATAGCTTCTAAAGCAATCGCAAAACGCTTCGAATCAATACTTCCTTTCCTAATCCATTCCGATCAAACAGGTTTTGTTAAAGGACGTTACATAGGGGAAAATATTCGTCTTATAAATGACATAATGGAAACAACGAAATCACAAAATCTTCCCGGGATATTAACATCATAAGACTTTCGGAAGGCCTTCGATTCCCTTGAATGGCCGTTCATAGCAAAAACGCTAGATTACTTTAATTTTGGAAGTGACATCAAACGCTGGGTTAGCACATTCTATACGAACATAGAGAGTACGGTAGTCAACAATGGCTGTACAACGAACTGGTTTAAACGTGTACGTCAGGGCTGCCCCCTCTCCCCTTACCTGTTCATTCTTTCGGCTGAATTGCTTTCAAATAAAATCCGCCAGGACTCCACCGTGAAAGGTATCAAGGTTTTTGGAAATGAAATCAAGCTGTCTCAGTTCGCTGATGATACGACCCTCTTTAACGCCGACTTAGCATCGTTGGAAAAGGCACTGAAAATAGTAGATGATTTTGGGAAACTAGCTGGTCTATCCTTAAATGTAAAAAAAACGAAGGCTATCTGGCTGGGACGATGGGCAAGTAATAAAAATAGGTCCCTTGGTATAAAATGGTTTCATGGCCCGGTGAAAATACTTGGGATACGCTTTTCTTACGATGACAAAGGAAATAACGAGCTTAATTTCAATCAAAAGATTCGAAAACTACAAACTAAACTGGACATGTGGAGTTCAAGAGATCTGACATTATTCGGAAGAACAATGATACTAAAAAGCTTGGGTCTATCACAATTAGTGTACTCGGCTTCAAATCTTGTAGTCCCTCCGGGAACGGTGGATTTAGTAAGGACAAAATCGTTTAGATTTATTTGGAGAAATAAAAAGGACAAAATAAAAAGATCTGGCCTTTATCAAGACCCGGATACGGGGGGAATACGCATGCCCGACATTAACATTATGTTTAAAGCCCTTAAACTTGCATGGATCCCTAGGCTTATGAACTCTGTTAACAGAAACTGGTGCACTATTCCAAACTATTTCTTTCAGAAGATGGGTGGTCTGAACTTTCTCCTAAGGTGCATCTATGATACAAAATATCTTAACGACTTACCGATCTTCTACAAGACGATTCTGGATACTTTCAACGAATTAAAATCTCTCTATGCTTACTACCAAAAACACGATTTAATATTATTCAATAACAAAGAAATACTCGTTAGCGGGAAACCGATCTTTCTAAGAGAATGGTTTAACAAGGGCATTATTTCGATTGTAGACTTACTAGGTGAAACGGGCAACCTTTTAACCTTCCAGGAGTTCTCCCGCATATACTCATGTCAAACCAACTTTCTACAATATTATCAAGTGATCAGTGCTATTCCGAAGCACCTCCTGTCCATAGCCAAAGAATCTGACACCTTTAACAAAAACTTTTTCACCAGTAATGATAACACTTTCCAATTGAATGAATCCGTACAAATTAATTTTGAAAAGGCAAGGTCAAGAGATTTCTACAAATTGTTCACCTCCAAAACTCATACTCAGGATCAAACTGGCCCCAAGCGCTGGAGTGAAAACCTATCGCTTACTAAAGATTCCTGGAGTAAAATTTTCAAGTCACTCAAAAACGTGTGTAAGGATACTAAGCTAAAGGAGTTTCAATTTAAATTTATCCATAGAGTTGTAGTAACGAAGAAAGAATTATTCAGATTTGGCATCACAACTGACGATGAATGCCTGTATTGTGGGGATAAAGACTCGATTGAACACACTTTTGTTGAATGCCCATTTACTAGAACCTTTGTCAGAAAAGTCTTACAGTGGTTTAATGAAACCAACTCTTGTCAAATTTGTCCTACCACCGAGGAATTCTTGTTCGGTATTCTAGCATTCACGAAACAGCAATAAAGAGAAAATTCAATTACACCACCTTAGCTATGCGCCATTACATATATTCAAACAAAATAAATAGCAAGGCCATCTACTTTCAGGAATTTATAAATAAGCTACTCCTTAATTATAAATTTGAAAACATCACTTAACTAATATTCTACTGAATAGTTGCCTTTGCTCCATTATTTACAATATAGCGAGATCAATAATAGTGTTAAGTATTATTAAATAGAAGTTAGGTTCGTTAAAATAGAATTGTACGCAATTACAAAGCCGAGTGTCAAATAATTGTAATATTAATGATAGTCAGTGTTAAAAGTTGTAAGTAGTGTCTTTCATTCCCTCACGAACATTATCAACTGTATAGTGTACTTTAGTTTGTTTGCTACCAGTCCCTATTTCGGTTATTTATCTTATTCCTTTGTATTTTTCTGTTGCCGTTGTAATAATATAGTTTATTAAAAAATATATATATATATCTTCAAGAAGCCGTGTAATTTTGTTTTTATTATATAGGCAAGAGTATTTTTGTACAAACAACAGTGTAAAAAGCGGAAAATGTCGTCACCGATATTCTCGGTAGTGAGGATATGGAAAATACGCCACTCGAGTCTCGGATGTAGTTTCGTATGAAATTTACGAGTGATCTAATTTCCACTAAAACACTCTTGTCTATATAAATAAAATGTATATGATAATTTGCGGATTACATTTTGCGCCAGAGGCACAACAGTTTGGAAAGAAGTCATAACGCTGTTTTCAAAGCGAGGATCGAAGCGCTTAAGGTCTAGCTAGACGAGTAGGACGGCAGGATATGCCAAAAAGTTTTATACAGACTGCTGCTTCGATGAACCACACCTCCTGAATGATCCCCTTTGCAGAGACAAATTTAAGCGTCCTGTGTTATTGTTCAAACGATTTTTCAGTGGCCAAGCAATATTTTATCACTCTTCAAAAGAGGATAAAGGATGTACTTCCGAGGATACGTGCAGCCTAGTTCGCTAAGAATTTTTTCCAAATATTACCCTGAAGGGAGGACGCTCGGCCAACCATTCCGCCTTTTCTGTAGGCTCGGAATTGGAATTTATTCATTGATAAAAAAGGACCAGAGTGTGTACTTAGTATTATCTTTGCTGGCTCAGAGAATCTTTGCTAGTGCCTATTTTTGTTTCCTTTGTATAATTTTTTAGTGTTATTTTAATTGTTTTTCCTTTATAGTTTTTTGTCATTCTTTGCATTTTAATTTATTATTTATACAAATTGCTATTAATACCACTGCACTTAAGTCTTTGAGTTAACGCCAGGTAATATTTCATTGTACTCGTTAGATACCTCTGTGGAGCTGTTTTTTCAAAACATGGAAGGTAGCCAAGAAAATGTCGAGATGGTAAAATTAACCAAAGAAGAAGATGAAAACACTGGTCCTGAGCCTGCGCAATCAAATAAAGAAGGTTGGTAGATATGGCACACTTTATTTCGCCTAGACATCCACTCATGGTACACAGAGAGACAGCGCAACAGAAATAACATATAATTAAAGCTACGATATTCAGTTTCTGCAGGAGCCCAAAACCCCCCCCTCTAGTTTTCTATACCCAAGAAGCCAAGTCAATATTGTAATAAATTAAGTGGTGACAAATCTTCACGAGTGCATCTCACATCAACTAGAAGAGAACTTTGAAATGATTAGAAATCCAGCTCACAGAATTGGGGTTTACCTCGGTGTAAGAACCTGACAAGATTTTCTTTGTTTGTTAGCTTTTGTTTTGCTGTAAGGTATTGTTTAAAATGTTTTTGTTTCCTTTGTTTTACGTCATCCGTGAGTTTCACAGGTTCTTACACCGAGGTAAAGCCCAGAATTGGTATCATAAAACTGCTACAAGGAGCTCATTCATTACGAATACGTAAAGGAAAATATAAAAATAATTTTCATTAATACCAGTTGAAGGAAGAACAAACTCAGTTTGCAAAAACATGTATGTACAGAGGACGAACGATACTTCTTGACTTATCGTCAAGTATATGGTAACCTAAGAAGCGAACGCCATTCTCTCATCTGCACATACTGATGCTTAGTCTTTGAGCTACTTTCACTGATTATAAATTTGCTAAATTTACTTGTAACCGCGTGGGGAAGTAAAAGAAAAGAAATTAAAATAATAATATAAATGCAAACAATTTTTAGTCGTTTGTTAAGCTTTTATTTATATTTATTTTTTAAATATTTAACTTTATTGGTTGTTATTCCCACTAAATGGACCTAAAAACTAAGACCTCCCTTTGGAGAGAAAGACACAATTAAGATATCTGTACTGTTACTGTTGTTACTCACCCACTGGCTCACTCACTGACTCACTGACACTGAATTACTCTCGCATCCATCTCGTCCATCCATCCATCCATCCATCCATTCATCCATCCATCCAAAAGAAGACTCGATCTATCCATCCGTCCGTCCGTCTGTCCGTCCACCCACCCATCCATCCATCAATCGATCAATCAATCAATCAATCAATCGATCGATCAATCAATCAATCAATCAATCAATCAGTTAGTCAGTCCGTGCGTTATTCCTCAAATTAGTCAAGCAAGCAAACCATACTTTCCTTGAAGACATACATACCTAAAATGTCTAGTCATGATATTGGTAGTATATCATGTTTTAGTTTCCCATGAACTTACTTGATCAATGTTTGAGGTCATGTGTTTAACGCCTATCATTTCTAGACCCACTGAGGGATGCACTAGAGGAAGGAAGCATTGATGATATTACTGATATACTTACACCCAAAGCTCTGACAAAATGCGACAGCAACGCACTCCTGATGGCAATGGAGGTAGGTTGTTTTTTACAATTCCGTTTAATAACAAGAACCTTTATTCCCATCCTGCTTTCACATTCGTGGTGAAAGTTGAGTGAGGTGGTTATACGCCCCATCCCAGATACGGCAAGACGTATGTCACACACATGCCATACGGTAGGCGCTGGATTCGGAACTCCCGTTGCTGGGAAATGATGCAACTAGGAGTCTTACTATTTCCTCCCCCGGCACCCCTTGCTCCACGCCCGGATGGGATGCTTGCCCACTGCAGTGTTCACCTTACTGTTTTTTTCTTCTTTGGTACCAGGGTCCCATGATGGGCTCCTATTGGTACTCGTGGAGTAGAAACTAAGCTAAACCCTAATCCACCGCGTGTATACAATCCTGTATGAAGGACATGTTCATGTGTTTTTCCACAATGAGTCTAACGTAAAAGCTCGCCTTGTTTGAGACTATTACTCCAATGTACACCTGAACTGAACTCGGTCTGCGCAACCCAAAGCATCCATTATTTACACCCATAATAGCATATTCATTAAAAAGAAATTATTTTTGGAATACCAACAGTCAAAGGGAAAGTTCGTCAGAGCATTCGGAGCTCATCCACGAATGTACAGCCTCGTTTTGGTTACGAGGCTGCAAGATAGCTCCATAGATCGGGAAGAGGTGGTAGGGCCAGCTGCAGCTCATGTAGTTCCATCTACTTCTACCAGCCCCATCCGGTCATGAACCGCGAACAGAGCAACCACATCCCTTCGGTCTACGGAGGGATTGTGCATCCTAGTCACCAAAACGTGGCTGTATATCAGTAATCACATCATTCACAAAGAGACTAGGGTTAGATCCGAAAGTTCTGACGAATTTCCCTTTAATTGTTGGTGTTCCAAGAATAATTGCTTCTATGATGATTTCTCAACAAAGGAACGAATCTTCACTCGGTGATATTCACATCTATCCAGGCCTGAACAGGTATCAGTTTAAATACCAATATTACTTGTTTGACATAACTTGATGTGTTTCAGACTAATTTCAAGCTTCGCCGCTTAGCAAGCAAAAAAGATCCCTGTGAGGAGGAGTTTACTAACCTGGCAAACTCTGTGGACCAGTTTACCTCCTGTTTACTTGATCCATTGAAATCCAACACAGAAGCGCGTCATGCCTTTGGGGATTCTTTAGATGACGTCATGGATAATGCCATTGACTGGGAGCAAAAAAGAGTAATTATCTTTATGACGGTTAAATTTAAAGGACGTCATTAGAGGTCACCAAATACTACAAAACTTTCTAAAATACTTATAGATATCTTCCATTAAAGTTCAAATAATCACGAACTGGGTAAAACTTTTTCTGGTGAAACACTTGTTCAACCTATCTAAACGAATGCCGCAGACAGGTTAGCTTGCCTTCTAGGCGAGCAACTCCTCGTTTGACATAAGCCGCGGCTTATATACGACCAGTCCAAAAAGCCCTAGCCTCACACAAACCGCGCCTTCATTTGTGAAATTCGCGAACAACATCATATTTTTGCTATTCATACACAGTACAGTGAGTTCCCGTATTATGTAGGCCTCTATCGGTTTGTGTTAGCTACGGCTTATTTTTCTTCTTGTATAAACGGCCCTGTACTTTTCTATCAGTTCATAACATGCAAATCGGGATAGTTTTTTGTTGCAGGCAAACTCTTGTAGCGTGCTTCTTGAAGTTCTTTATCGTTTGACGGGACGACTGTTTTACTCATTGGCTTCCGGTTAATTAACATGCCCACAGAACACAAAGGGATAAAATTCAGGGCAGACGAAATCTCCCAGCTACTTGTGAAAGGCATGTCCATGCAGTTTAAAAGCCTGAGCGAGTTGGAGATCGGCTTTTCTGTCCGATGTACGTACGATGGATCGACTTCAGTCAAAATCTTAGCCAAACTGACCTGCCTTTAATGTAAAGCGCATTTGGTCATTTTTTCATGGAAAATGCGCTATACAAATTCATAAATTATTAAATTGTTACTAGTGTAGTAGGGTATACGAAGTATTGAACCGTATGGGAGGCATTGAGAATGAGTCTTTAAGCTAACAAAACAAAATGTGATTTTGACTCCAATATGAAAGCGTTCACACGTTTTATTTATTCTCTCTTATTTCTCAGTTTTTTGCCCATCCGGTAATTTACAATTTGACGAGTAAAAAATGGTTCGGAAAATTTAGCAAGATGAAGAATTCCTCGTGGCTCACTGTTCAACGATGGTTGTGGCTTTTCCTTAACGTTTGGTGTCTGTTTGACCTGGTGATGTTTCCTTTGCTGTTCGCACTGTTTTATATGAAGCATCTGACCAACAAGAACAAACTAAAAAACAAAGGTACGGTTGAACTATGTTTCCTCAAGTAATTATTACTGTTATGGGATGGGTTGTTTTGTACCTTCTCTTATTGTTCCGTAACAAGTCTTCGGTCGAGCGCTCCAGTCCCTTTCAAAGGGAGTGACCATTCTGCACTCTTGGTGTAACTTAATGTAGAGACACAATAGGCAGATGTAGTGAAACAATAGGTAGACAGCTTATGACATGTTGTGGGGGCGCAGTGGTGTAGTGCTTAGCGCGATGGACTTCAGAACTGAAAAACAGTGGTTCGACGCCCAGTCCCTGCCATCGTGGTGTTACCTTAGACAAGATACTGGGTGGACTAGCATAGATACTGGATGGACTAGCATCCCGTCCAGGGGGAAGTAGCAATACTCTCAGTTGCTTTATGCTACGGAAATCGGGATAAGCTCCTGCCATGTGGGCCTCCTTGGTCTGAGTGCGACTTTATCCTTCTCCTTATGACATGTTATATCACGTACAAAATTTAAGCTCTCTGCTGATGTTTAGGATACGAATCCTGCCCAGAAAGCGTTGGCCTGGGTTCGACTTCTGCTTTATCATTATTATCTACCATACAAAATGCAACAAAAAGTTCATGTGTGAAATTAAAAGACAAGAAGTCTCACTACATCAACGTGCGCAGAACAATCGCTCCCACTTATCCTGGGCCTACTTGCAGAGAACTTCCACTTTCGTTAACGGTATCTTAAACAATGGGCCGGGCCAAGGACGTTTTGAAAACTTCAAACATTTACCTAAGCTGCACTTTTGTTCTAGCTATATCTGGCTTAAATTTTCCGTTCCTTTTAATCTCTCATTTCAGGAATGGACTTTGCTTTTTTGATAAATACAACTTCTAGGATTGCTGACGAAGCTTTTGACCTGATGAAGAGAACGATCGCAAAATTCGTCGAGACGCATGGAGATAAAAACGGCAACTATCAATTTATCATTCATGGTGAAGACTCTACACCTGAGTGGATTTGCGCCAATGACGTAAAAGAGCTCGAGAAAGGAACTGCAAAATTTCCCGCCCTCCATGAAGATCTCAAAAAGGCTGACGAAAGTTTCTTCAAAAACAACGCTAGATCGACTGAAAAGGCAAGAAATCTACCAGTTCTTTTCGTTTTTTTCAGATTTCCAACTGAAGGCATTAGGGGAATGAGCATCCGATAAATTGTGATGTTAAATGATTTTACGCCAATCGATCATCGTGATAATTAACAGAAGGAAAACGTATCTTTGTTATTATTTTGACATGTAACGTAGATTGGAATATCGAAAATACAGTAGACACTGTTCTCTCGAGCGTTCAACTGAAACAAAAAAATTGGTCGAGATACCTGAAGATCGAAAGAAACAGAAGATGATAATTTTTACATGTTCATCCATGGAATACGTGTTTTGAAGATTGTGGTGTTCTGCTACGTGCTACCATAACAGCCTAACTCAGAAAAGGAGGCAAGCTAGAAAAGAAACCAGGAATAAGGGCAATGGAAAGGATTAAATAAGGTTGAATAACAATAAAAATAATAACTTTTGATTAATAACTTCACTGTTATCTCACATTAAAAGTAAAATTATTTGTAATGGTAGGTGATAATATTCTTCACGGATCACAAAACAAGTTTAATACGCGATACTGACCAAGTACAACGTCAAGTAAAGAAGTTGAAAGGGATAAAGCTACTTCCAATCGGCATCGGTCCTCACATCGACATCCGGGAACTGGAGAAGATTACAAGTGATGGACTTAATGTCATCCACGTTGGAGAATCTGAGAACCCAGAGACAGTCAGGGAGAGAATTTGGCAGGGTAAATAATTCAATATTTTTTAATTAACGTTAGAAAAGGGAGCTAGAATATGTGGCTGTGTAAAAAAGTTTTAACCTCGATGTTGAAAGGTTAAGCGGTCTTGATATACCACCACCGATGGTGCACTTTCGTCTTGGAAAAACTCATTATGGCAAGTATATCACATTCAGCCAAAAACATTCGATCGAAAGACTAACCCGGACGCACAAGCAAAATCACACCCCCACCGTGGTACAAGGGGGGGGGGGTTGACGGAACCTTCCTTGGGTTTTCGTTATGTCACAATACTTCGAAAATAATTTACGTTTCGTAGGGAGAGGTGCACAGCTACTGAAAACACCACGTAGAGATAACAATTCGTCTTAGAAACCTGTAAGCCCCTGTTACTACTAAACAAGCAGGATGAGAGTAATTCACTTCTGTCAGTGGACTGACGCAACACTTTATGTCACGTTCTGTGAATTAACGCAGTGCGTTTAAACCGGCGGTGGGCATGCATGCCACTTACAGCATGAACAGTTTTAGTCCATTGTTAATCCTGATCTTGGAGAACATCCAGTTATCAATTGCTCCTGTTTGTGCGAGTGTTCCTTTCTACGTTCACGAAAGTCATTATAGTATGTTATGCTAATTTTCCTAATTTAATTTTCGCCTTATTTTGATATCTTTGTACATCTTGTGCATGTTACGTAGCATTCTTTACAAATATATGTACGTGAGAAAATTACATTTTGTTTTAGATCCATGTAGTTGTGGCAATTTGGTAATTGTTCCATTGTTTAAATTGTTTCTCTATAGAGCTGCAAGGAAAAGATATTTATGGTAAGATTAATTACCTTATTTGTAAGTCAAGCAATCCCTTGACGTCTGTGCAGAGCGGCTGCTTAGTGCTAGAAACCCGGGTTAATAATTTATTGAAGTGAACATGAGGTGACAAATTATTATAGTCATAATAACCTCTTTTCCAACAATAATTGTATTTCTTAAATTTTCCACCAAGTTTATCGTTGTTGTTACTTTTTGTTTTGTCCAAAACGTTTGCTTCCCAGCGAAAACTTTTTAACGCCGCAACGCTTGAACCGGAAACCAATGCCTTAAAAGGCGAAAGTCAGGGTTATTCGCTCTGACCTGCAGTGAACCAACGAGAAAGCTACAAATTCCCAATCCAATACTATTAAATTAATAACTTTGATTACTATTTCTTAACAACAGAGTGCTACCTGGAATATTTCACAACTCCGTACTTCATCTTTGTTCGTGACACACTGAGCTATCTGATCCTCCTTTTCCTACACTTTGCAATATGCCTCGCACCTTCGAGCATCCAGTTCAGCGGGATCGAGTGGGCCATTCTGGTTTTCTTTATGGGCCGAGTACTAATGGAAGGTAAACAGTTCGTGGTTATAAATAGGAAGCGGAGAGAAGAAAACACTAGAAGGACAATGGGTTTAAAATACAAAAGTTGTAAAGATGAGAAGGGTGACAGCGAAAACAAAAACAAAGGTGCATCAAAGTCGTCTACATATGCATCTATCTTAGCACAGAAGTGTGGAAGATACTTAAGGTAGGCAATCTGATATGTGTTATCTTTGACTGTATTGACCTGGTATTTTTTCAAGGTTGTACAGTTCCCCTATATGTTTGTTACTTCATGACAATATGTAGGTCTCGTAGAGCTGCAAATAACAGTCGTTCATTAAAGCTAATTACCCTTTCGTAAGCGGTCGACTCCATCATTGATAACCAAGCCTTTCATAATGGTCGATGCCCTATCGTCTCTAGCTTAGTCCTGAATTATTAGATCTAATTTAGATTTACACTTAGACTGGGGATAAGATCACCTATTAGAGGTGTATCACTTAAGGGCACCTCACATCAATAAATTTTTGGGAGGAGGAGCTGGTGAATAAAGAGGTGGTGTAGCGGTGAAAGAGGGTCAGCATGCAAACGGTTCGGTTTTGATTCTAGATGGTGAATTGCATTTGTTTCTGCTAGAATACAGCTTTCAATGACAGTAAAAAAATTCTTCTTCTCGCTAAAATGGCATCGAACTTTTGAAAAGGGAAACGTCAGGGTCATGAAACTCGCAGTTGCTGACCAAGTCCAAGTTGCGATCACACGTTACGTCTCGACAAAGAAATTTGTAGATGAATAAAAATTGCCTCGAGCATTATTTTTTGAACCAAATGGACCTTTACGAAGCTGTTAGTTATTTGACGTGCTAAATTTCTTTATGATCCCATCACCCTACTTAGGATTAAACGTTTCCATTTTTGCTACGAGTGTGTTTCTCAGTGACCGAATTTCAGCAGCACGTGGTTTGTTCTATTTGGTCTTGATATGTCCTCCTCTGGAACCCATTTTAAGACTGAAAAACATGCTTGAGATTTTCAATAACATAAACTTGATACTGAACTGGATTTCCTCTTTCGATGAGATGAGATCTAGTGCCTCATTCTTATAAGTGTCTCCAGGGGCCTACTCCTGACTATTTAAGTAACACAATATCAAAGGTTTGCTTTGGTAAACTGCCCATTCGTTGCCCTCATCGCAACCCTTTGTTTGACTCGAAAGATTTGGAGGAAGAAAACACATTTTTGTTAATGACAACGAAGGTATAAAGCGCTTTGCCAGTTCAAAAAACAAAGGGCAGACACATTGAACCCTTTAGAAGGGTAAACTATTTTGTCATTTGCTAGCGCTTTATATATACATCTACTTCTAAGCTAGGGTACAGTTCCTGTAATGTATTGTGTATTAATTTAGTTGCTTTCATATCAAATGTAAAGAGATTTTCGTCAGCTGGGTTTCTTGAGTCCGAACGTGAATCGTTTGTTAATGCAAAACATTAACCGAGTTTGCTAATGAGAGCTCAAGTTGTAAGCTGATGGCTAAGGGATCTTCCAACTGGTACTTTTTCTAGCAGTTGTCTCCTGCCAATCATTATCCACCCTTTAGGAGCTATTAATGTTTTTGCGAACTCTTTCTTGGTGTTTATCACGTGGCCTGAACACCAAACTATTCATCGTACTCGGTGTTGAATTACAAGTTCGCTTTCAGTATACTACTTGTAGCCCGGAATAGTATTCGTACGTACAGTGGAAACGCGATAAAAGGAAGTGCCAAGGGACTGGCAAAATATGTTCGATGTAACAGAGATTAGTTATATCGGGGTTCTTTTTCATACATCTTGCTATATATTACTGGGCTAAAGAATGTCTTTCGTTTTACCGGGTTCTTCGTCGGTTACGTAGGAGTTCGTTATATCAGGGTTCCACTGTATAACGAATCTTCTTCACAACGAACACATTTTGCCACATTAGCATGAATGTCTAATTCACTTGCTTTTGTTGAAATGTCTTTCAGTGACCGATGGAATATTCTGGATCTCATCACCTTGGTGATTTATTGCTTCACGTTTCTGCTGAGAGTGATCACGTGGGCCTTGTCTACATCGGTGACCAATAACCGAGCACTTGTCATCGCTGGTTATTTGTACGGCCTCAATACCATGTTTCTCACTCTCAGGGCCTTTGGACACGTAATGGAGACAATTAAAGGGGTCGGCGTCATTCAAATTGCTTTGTTTCACATCATTGGCGACATTGCTACAATATTTTGGCAGTTTATTGCGACCATATTGGCTTTCTCTATCGCCATAACAAAAGTGTATGTGGCGGAAAAGTCATTCCTTGTTAAGGAAAATCAAAAAGAGGACCTGTAAGTATTGGATCTGTTGACAACATATTTCTTTCATGCTGAAAGGATAGTTTTCAATTGAGTATCAAAAGTAATTTTGAGTGGTTTGCTTAATACTACGTTCTCTGGTTCATAAAACATCATCGCACCACTTTCATAACAATTACAACAGAAGCAATTCTAAAACCATTTAAGTCTTAATCGTACTTTTAATCTAACGACAGGGACAAATTTCATGTATATGTCTCGGGAAGCAGGGATATCACAGCTGTGAGAGCACTTGCCTCCCACCGATGTGGCCCGGTTCGATTCCCTGACTCAGTGTAACGTGCGGGTTAAGTTTGGTTGTTGTTGGGTCTCGTTCTTATTTATTTATTTATTTATTTATTTATTTACTCAGTGTAACGTGTGGGTTGAGTTTGGTTGTTGTTGGATCTCGTTCTTAATTATTTATTTATTTATTTACTTATTTATTTTTTTATTTATTTATTTATTTATTTATTAGAGTTGTTTACGTATGCTGTTATAAAAAGTGAAGTTGAGGTTAACCCGTCACTTAAAAGATTGAGTTTGAGGCTGTCATTAGTAGGCCTTGATCAGTGAGCATTTCAGCTAGTGGATCCATCCATCTATTAAAGAATTTGATATTTCTTGAAGATTTCCTACAGTAGGTTGTTGTTTTGTTTCTAATAAGAGGTTTCTAGGACACACGTTTGGTTAATCATTTAGCTCTTTATGTACTGACAAAGCAATTGGTAACATCGTTGCTATTCCGTGGAAACTAAGCTTTCGTTGCTGAAAAACAGATTAAAATTAAAAATTAATCCTCTAGTTTGAGAAATACTGGAAGTTAGAAACCTTCAAAGAGCAGATATTTTTCGGCAAGGAAAGGGTTATTTCGGCAAAGCACTAGCAATGGAGTTGTGATATGGTTTCTGTGGTAATGGAAATAACAATAAAGCCATGTTAAGAGGAAGAAAACATAAATACCAATTACTTGATCGAATACGTTGTTTTTGTATTTCAGTGCTTGTAAATCATCTGGAATATCCTGGTAAGTGAAACCCTCGTTAACTGGTTAGCCCTGCTCTACCTGAATAGCCTTTAACTACATAACTTTCTTCCTTTTGTCATTAACAAAGTACTTAGAATATGATGATGTTACGCTAATTTAGCTTCAACTTGATAGATACTAAACCCTATTCAGATCGGAGGGGGCGATTGTGCCCGTACCGACTTTGGGCGTTTATATCTTTTTTGATAATCAAGCTATACCCACCAAACTTGGCGAATTTCGTAAAATTGATCTGGGAACAATTTGGCAGAGCTTGTCCATCAAGTGTGACGTGACCATGGCAACCGCTTTTAGACAGGCTGTTTTTTGTAACTTTTTTGAAGTACGTTTTATATTTTTATAGCATTTTCGTGCTCTTTTTGCTCAGTTTTGGCATTTTTCAAAGGTTTTGGAGAAATCAAGAAATCCAAGATGGTGGATCCAAGATAGCTGCCGTTTGAGAATGTGACCTAATTGTTACGTCATATGACGTCACCAGCTTATGTTGCGGACCTCAAAGGAATCTTTTGTGGACATACTATTTGCCCTCCAAAATTCGTTGCCATAGCTTTGATATTCTCAGAGTTAAGAGGTGGGGGCTGAATCAGCCCACCCCCCCCCCCCGTCCCAAAAGACCAAAAAATGTCATTCTGAATAGGGTTAAAAAATAGAAGGGAAATATTTTATTTTTAAGGTTATACTAGTGTTGTGGGAAGTCTCGGCTTGTTAGCATAGTTGCAAATTAATATTGCATAGAGGTCCAAAATGTCTAGTTACATGTTACCTCTAAACTGTCATTTTTTGTTTCAGTTGGTGGGCGATGGCAAAACACCTTTGCTGGTCTTTGCTGGGTATAGCAGAGCTGGAACCCTTCGACTCAGTTGACAGCCCTTCAGTGACACTGGCTCAGTTTCTGTTTGGAGCTTTCCTCGTCATGGGAGTAATTCTGCTCATCAACATGATGATAGCCCTCCTGTCCAACACATACCAGCGAGTGCAGGTAACTGAACCAATCTGTTTCTCTGTCTTCAGCTCGGGGATTGAGATACTGTGTCAAGGCGTTAAGTTCATTTCGAGGCTCCACTCTGTCAAATTTTAAATATAAGCCCCCGTCGTTGTTCGAAGAACCGGCGTAAATCTGAAACTGAACCTTTATGTAACTAAATTTTATCGGTGACTAATAATGACAATCTAAAATCAGGTTCATCAACCACTACAGTGCATCAGTTCAATTTACTTTCAATTGCTCATTCCAACTAAAGGAAGTGGGTGTACCGTACTCTTGGGATGGTCAGAAGATAGTGATTGCATTTGGCTCGCTTTCGCCGCTTTCTCAGGTGTAGCGTTTATTTACCTACGAACGGACTTTGAGGCTTTCAGCACGTCCTTGTTTTCAAATAGCGGTTGGAAATCGAGCCTACGGTAGACTTCCTTTCTGTTGTTGACTTTTTGGTAGGGGAGTTTTGGAAGGTACCTGAACGCAAATCGTTTTAATAAGAGAACATGATTTTGTTGTAACTGTTTCTATATAAGAATTAAAAAATATAATACAATTTAATTCCACTTGCCTATAGGAAGCTTTTGTTCTTGCTTTTCTTCCTAAGGCTTTTCAACTTTTGAAGAAATCTGATCTAAAAAAAGTTGTCCAGTACGTGCTTTTGGTCACGATTTGGCAGGTAGTCTATTGTTCGGCTTCAAATTTAAGCTGAGAACTGTAAACAAGAAAAAAGAAAAGTGTTTTCAAAACTCGAAATTTAGTCTTTTTTCTATACAAGAAAAAAAGACAAGTTTCCATCATCCTCCTTTTTTCAATTAAAAACGAAGCAAAGTCTTTATAAGCATGATTCGTTCTTGCTTTTTTTTTAATCTTTCAATTGACACAATGGATTTATTGCTTTTGTGGCCCTTCTTTTGGTTCTTTTCTACGTCTTCTTCGTCCTCTTCTTCAAACAAACGTTTTATGAAACACCAGAATATTTAGAATTCAACGGGCAGGAGGTGTAACAGTTGGCTACTTAATTACCAGTGTGGCCGAGAGAATTACGTTGGGCTTACCGTTCAACTCCAGCTTCCTCTTGGAACGAAACTTGAATCCGGCACCACCAAATTACAAATTTGGTGCCCAAACCAACCTGACTAGCAGCTAACAGACTTACTACAGAATCCAAAATTATTCTTAGTGACTAAACTATTGATGATCAGTTTTATTCGTTGTTTTTCTTAGGATAACTCGTTGATGGAATGGTCCTACAAGAAAGCCATCACAATCCAGACATACAGCGCCTACCACCCAATACCAGTTCCTTTTAATCTAATCTCCTGCTTCTGGCCATTATGTCAGAGGTGCATGGCGTGCTGCAGACCACAAACCAGAGATGACGAGGATGAAGACAATGCCGAGGCCCGAGTACGTTCACCATCAGCTTTTTTTTTGTCATACCTAAAGTACTCCTTTTCCATCTACTTTCACCGAAGATATTGTGCTTTCTAAAAACGATTATTCTGACAGGAATCGAAAGATGTTATACATCGTGGTCTGAAATGAAAGCTTAGTTAATCACGTCTCACGTTTTAGTCACTGTGATGTGGATCGCTATACTGATGGTCTTCATCGGGCGGTGCTGTCGATTGGCTGTGTAACATCATAAGTAGCATCTTGGTTGTTTATGAGTGGTGCATTTCGGTCCTTATTTTCTGACAAGGCGCTGTTCTCTCAGAGGTTCGTTGGGGTACCGATCGGCTGTTGTGTTGTTTGATCGTGGGCATCCACGGTTCTGAAATTTCAATTGCGTTATCCCTGTTGATGTTCCAGTGGCGTGAAGTCTTATATGAATGGCCTCTTGAACCCTACGGGTGTATCAGTGTAGTTCGCAGTCAATAACTTAACATTGTCCTAAAGTGGATAGTGTCTGGTCTCATTAGCGTGTTCCGAGACGGCTGGGGGTAAGGCTGAGTTGGTGCAAGCTGTGTAACTCTCCTAGCGTCAGGCGTGAAAAGAGTGCGTATGTCTAGTTGTGGTAAGCAACGACAAAGAGCCTCTGATGCGTCTGTTATTTATGGCCTTTTGATATATGGCAGACCTGCGGTAGATTGTATTTCATTTTGCTTGGGTAAAGATTGTTTAAAAGCCCCTTTTCCAACTTTCTCTCTCTTTATCCGAGCTTAGCATTGACAACAAAGAGCCAAAGATTCGAAAATGATACCTCACGGATGTCCCATAACAGTTTCTTGAAAAATATGTTCATTCACCTAGAAGAAAAGTGAGAGGGAATGTCATTATGTGGAAGACATGAATGATTGGCACGTTTTGCAGTTCGAAATATTTAGATGGCCATGAGCATAAGCCTAATAACTGTCCACGTGTGATAGTTGTAATTTTGCTCTGCGATTTTATAAGAGAACGAGGATTTTATTTCACTTCTTTTCTGACAGAGAAAAACCCTGAATGCTGTTGTCAAGAATCTTCTGGTTACCTACATTGCAACATATGGAAATTCTTTCCCAGTCACCGGTAAGATTGTGTAAGGTATTAAAATGATGCAATTTTGAGAGTGCCAGTGCCTTATTTTAGGGACCGGTAGGTCAGCAAGTTGCTCTTTTTTTTTTTTTTTTTTTTTGGAATGCGTGGCGTGGCGATCGAGGAAGGTAGATCCAAAACCTTTTTTAACGAAAACTTACTACTATTCATTTATCTTCATTCAGATAACAGCAAGGTGAACCTAATACTCCAAGAAACCAAACGAAACCAGCAAATGGCAAATCAGATCGCCTACAGAACTTTCACCACGCATGCATTTGATCAGGGGACCCTACCATTGGGACAAGAGGTTAGGGAGACTTATTATCTCCAACTGATTATCTCGTTTCCTAAGACGCACAGTAAGGGCCTGTTAACATGGAAGTGGGGGACCCCAGGTAGGTGACGTACCCCGCTCAACCCAGGTCGTAATATCGTCGCCTTTACATGTAATTTGTACAACCCCAGAGTGCTGGGGGGAGGGGAGAGGTTCCGAAGTGCTATGGCGCGGCTGCTAAGTACGTAAACAGAAAAAATGGCGGGCAAAGGACGTGTTCTTGTGGTTAGTGTGATTTTTCTTTCTCTCTTTCTTTCTCTCTCTTTCTATTTTAGTGAACCAGGACGATACTTGATACGATACAAATTTGAACTTTAGTACCCCGGATGAACCTCACCCCAGGTAGCCAGGGTACCCCACCTCAAGCGTTTACAGGGAGAAAAGTCACCCCGGCTAGGGTGAGGTCCCCCACCCCGGCTGACCGGGCAACCCACCTCGGTGGGTACTTCACTTCTCACGTAAACACAGTAAAGGAAAAAAGAGAGATGGAAAGGCTCGGGACCTCACCTAGCCGTGGTACCGCACCTACCTGGGGTCCCACACTTCCATCTAAACAGGCCTTAAGATAATTAACGGCATATGTTTCCATAAGCTTCAGCTTTTTAATATCCTTGATATCCTTATTTTAGGCTTGGGACACGAAAGGAGTAGCAGTGGATGGTTGTCTTCTTACCTGTCAAGGCGAAGAGACTTGTAGGACTTGCAAGGAGCATGGTCCGGTAGCTTACCGTGGTGCTAGATACCGCGTTCCTTTTTCGCCGGATTTTCCTCATTTTAAAGTACGTTTAAAGTGCTGTCTGGATTCTGATTCTGCGACAGGATACTTTAACTGGGGACCAATTTCCTTTTAAAGATGTTAAGAGAGCTAGGCTTGGTATAGCATATCTACAAACACATTTGCCACTTAGTGTATGGTGTCCAGCTCACTTCCTGGAAGGTCTTCCAAGGTTGTGATGGCGAACGAAACTTGTTCAACATAGACCCAACTGCCTTGTAGGGGAACCGTGATACTAGACTGCACATGTCATCCGGCAAACCTTTCTATTTCAATTTACGTTTTATGGATGGCACCAAAGAGACCTCGAGTTTTGTTCACACCCTGCATATTGACGACTCGCTGTAACTTGATTAATCTTCCTGTTGCTTTTTTCCTTTTGTACATTGGAGTCGTCATTGTAATTTCGCATTTCGTTTCTCATCATCATCATCATCATCATTTCTCCTGCGAATATGGATCAGCAGTGACATTGATGTACACTTTTTATTGCTTTCAGGTGCTTATTCAAGAATCAGGGGAGAAAAGGTTCATGGGAATAGGTGTGGTTTGGCAGAACTATGGCAGTCACACCATGCCAGGGCGGGAACGTGAAACTGTTGGCTATCTTGTCGATGAAGGCAAAATATTCGGTCCATGGCAGCCTGTCAATCCTACAGTCGGCAAAGAGTACGACCGTAAGTACCTTGTTTTCTCCTATGTAATTATTTTAGCTAGTTCCTCCAATTTCCAGTAAAAATTTTTCCCGAGACTTTTTGTTATAATAATTATCGACAGCTTATCATTGATAAGCCAATTGATCAATTGATCAAGCCAATTGGCCAAGTGAAAGAAAGAAAGAAAAAAGAAATTTACCGCTATGTATTTGCCGTTTCCTTTTGTTGCTGTGGTCATGTAGAAAACGACAGAAACAACTGTACCAGTTCGTAAAGCATAAACCCGTTCGTAGCTATTGCTCACTGTTACTCGGGTTGACGACAACCTCTTTTCTTCTGAGACGTACCGCCACCTCCCATCACCATCACTGACATATGGATTTAACTGGATTTCAAGCGAATTATGTACATTGCTTGGCAACACAACAATCCTCTAGACGATAACTTAAGCCTTCCGTAAAATAATTAAGGGCTGCTTACCAGGAGGGAGGGTTACCCTAGCAAGCGGGTTACCCTAGCACTCACACATTTCTTCTTGTTTTTCTTTGTCGTGTTACAGGGCAGCTAGGGCTACCTGGGTAGGCGGGTTACCCTATCTGCGTGCTAGGGTTACCCTGGCAGGTGGGTTAACTTTTTCCCTTGTAAACACTCCAGGTAGGGTTAACCCGCCTACCGGGTTAAACTTTCTACTTGTTTCCGAACCCTTGGTAACCAAGTGCAGTTACCAAGCGCATTAAGTTGTCCCGGGTGGTAGGGTTACCCTACCTGTGCAATTTTGCTTATAAACCGGAGCTATCTTTGACCCTCCTGCTAGGGTTAACCCCCTTGCTAGGGTAACCCTCCCTTCTTGTAAACAGGTCCTAAGCTTTAAGCCTATTGACAATTTTGTTTTATCTTCTATCCCAGAAGCCATAGCTTACCGAGGCGACGTTATTGGTTGCACTGTTAAGTTTGACGACAAAACAGCTGTGGATGATAAAGTTCAAATTGTATTCACCTTAAATGGGAAACAGATCACTCAAGATGAAATTTTCATGGAGTATGACCCGTTTAAAAAATTATATCCTTATATATGCATGGGACATACAGGAATGAAAGTGTTGGCCAAGGTTAGTATATATATTTCCTTAAGAGAAGGATGGTGAATGTGAATGGGAAGCTTAAAGTTTATTTTAATTAGGAAACTTAAAACGACACTGGCGTTTTACAGCAAATCTTGCTGCCAGTTGTTAACCTATTAAACAAATCGATCTATCACCATCTACGAACCCACATGGTTAATTACCTATTCATTCTACGGTTGTTATTCTTAGTCCATGCACCATTTCCATTTACTAAAGCTATAAATATCTCTAACACTAACGGAATACTGAATACTTATTCTACTTGGGTGTTTCCATGTTTGTTGTTATTGCTGTTGTTTTGTATGTGCGTAAAAATGTACCAAGGCTTTCTGTGGTGAAAGTTGTTAGCTTTCATTCTTGTTAGCAAACAACTGTTACAATACTGTAATCAGGACACACTATTTTGAAGGTCTTCATTTTAAATCGCTGTGTCTCACATTCAAGACTGAGGTTACTGTGACTAGAAATCTTGGAAGATTCAATGGGAAATGTTTAAGTATTTTTTTCCAGACTGGTGATTGTATTGTTTTTGTTGTTGTTTTTTTATTCGCATAATTTTGGGTTTATTTGTTTAGATGTCTTCATCTAAAATGGATGAGCCTCAACTTATAACAAAGGGCATTATGTCAATCAAGGAGGCCACGAACAACGTAAAACAGACAGTCAGTTCAAATTTGGACAAAGTCCACTCAATGTTTGGTCGTTTGGAATTTGATTTGAGCAAATCACAAGAAGAAGTGGAACAACACCTGGATAATATCATATCTGAATTGGAAGTCCTTGACAACTTTATACAAGGACGATTCCAACAAGGAATGGAAGAAATGCAAAGAATGGAAGGGCTGGACGAAATGCTAGAATTACTCCCCTTAGAGGTCGCTTGTGAAAGTGCTCCAGACATGGACTTCCGTTTTGTGCATGAAGACACCATCTACAGGGAACACCAACAATATTTATGTACCCAAGATGGGGAAGGCCTACCAGACCTACAACCGACAACTGGTCTCTTGACAAATACTCACAATAACTTGGAAAACGTTGAGAACGATACAAAAGACAGATTCACGTCAGTTTTCCGGCAGTTTGAAACTCTTGAAGAGAAGGCTCGAGAAGACATTCGAAAGCAACAGAGCAAGGTGTACAGAATTCAAAGAAAGTTATGTCAACTTCAGGAACTCGCTAAATCACTTCATAAAGTCGGTTCTGGACTCTCAACGCCAGCAGATGATAAAGACGGCTGGTATTAAGGCCAAGGAGAACGTGCATAATTTTGTCCGGACTGTCAGATTCTCAAGCAGTTTAAGGCCTGGGTTCAAACTCAAGGAGGAAAAAATGGGTGGTCGACCCTATTTTTTAATTTATCGTGTAGAACAGCATGAGCCTTTCCTGAAATATAAATATGAAGGTCTACTTTTGCCATAACTTTTGATTTTGATCATGTGACAGATCATGTGAAAGTTCGAAAAATCAAGTACTGGCAGCGAATTTTAGTTGTAATGAGAAATAAAAGAGCATTTTCGATAGAAATTAACTATATCTAACCTTCTACGTTTGGAATAACTGGCCTAGATTTTTAAAAGTAGATTAGCGTTAAAAAGCTGAATTCTATGGGAAAAGTTGACTTTCGCCCTCATAACTTTAGTTCAGTAAACAGTAGACGATCATTCCAAACTTGAAAGGCTGGAAATAATTAAACCTCATCTATAAAACGTTTCTGTTCCATGTTATCTCTTAAATCATTGGCAATTCGCCTAATAACTCCTTGATCACGTGACTTGTCACGTGATCAAGGAGAACGCTTGATACCTTTAAAATGATAAAGACGATGAGATCTCTTTGAGTGCCAAATTAGTTCATTTTCGTACTCCAAGCCAAATTTATAGCGAATAAACAATTTATTCCTGGTTACTCCCTTGATCCAGGCCTTAAACATCCTCGGAGACCCAGGGGCAGCTAGTGGGGACGACGGGATTTTCGTGGGCGAAGGTTTACAACAAGAGCGGAAGAGCCCCTGGGCACTTACTCTTACCGCACGAGTTCCAGAAGTGTTTGAAATCCCGCCTTCTGATTGGCCAGAAAAATTTTTTCTGGCCAATCAGCGAAGAGGAACAGCCGGGTGACTTTCATGTCTTCTTACACGAGGTTGTTTTCCTCATCAATCGCCGTAGTAGCGTGGCCCGTTCAACAGGAACATTTTTGAGGAGAGCTTCAGAAAAAAATAGTAATAAATAAACGAAGTCGAGGAAATCGCAAACTATAACGTGGCCTCAAGAAAACAAACACTCACAGGGAATTTTTCACGGCGGACTTATCGAAGGTATCGCAAATTTTTAGAGCTAGCGACTGCCCCTTTCTCCAATATAACTAATTATTTCTCCTTCTTCGTTGATCTTCGTCTGAAACTTTCCATCTCTGATGCACGGGCCACGCAACTATGTTGATCGAGCCTGTCATGTCACGTACTAGAGAGAACTAGTTCTCTCCAGTACGTGACATGACGTCGCATCGACCGTTAAGCAGAAAATCGCCCAGATCGGCCTCCAGAAGCTCGGAAAAGCAATAAAAACACAGCAAACACACAGCAGGTAATGTTTTTCAAACTATATTTCCATTTTAATGCATTTTCAGCGGAAAACCGCCGATTATTTTCGATCGAATTTCAGCTCCATACAAACACTCATATTACGCTTTGGTTAACTGTGGCTCCCACGCTCGATCGATATAGTTGCGTGGCCCGTGCATCGGAGATTCACGTGGAAAGTTTCAGACGTAGTTCAACGAACAAGGAGTAACATCGTTTTCTCGAGTAGCTATTAGTCTCATGCAACACTTGAGAAAGGGGAAGTCGTTAGCTCTAAAAATTTACGATATCTTCGATAAGTCCTTCGTGAAAAATCCCGCTGAGTGTTTGTTTTCTTCCGGCCACGTCTTCGACTTCGTTTATTTACTTAGTATTATTTATTTATTTTTTTTCTGAAGCTCTCCTCAAAAATGTTCCCGTTGAACGGGCCACGCTACTACGGCGATTGATGAGGAAAACAACCTCGTGTAAGAAGACACGAGAGTCGCCCGGCTGTTCCTCTTCGCTGATTGGCCAGAAAAAGTTTTTTCTGGCCAATCAGAAGGCGGGATCTCAAACGCTTCTGGTACTCGTTCGGTAAGAGTAAGTGCCCAGGGGCTCTCCCGCTCTTGTTGTAAACTTTCGCCCATGAAAATCCCGTCGTCCCGACTAACTGCCCCTGGGTCTCCGAGGATGGGCCTTAAACTACTTGAGTTATGGGTTTCCAGCCCTCTACAGATGTGGAAAGAGCAGCTATCATTGTAGACTTACTTTTTAAAGGCTCCGAAGGGCGTGCGCAAGTAAGCCGGCTTGGTCCATCACGTTTTTGTATTAGGTGCAGATGTCCTAGCTCAAAGATGTTTAAAGCAATCCTCGGACTGCCGTGACAGAGAGTTACCGCGAAATCCGTTGAAGCTAAAATTAGTCATATGAACCACTCTTATCTTTTAAAGAAAGTATAATCGTTGTAAATTATTTCCGTGTTACTTCGGAACATTTTACTTACATTTTAATGAGACGAAAAGGAAAAAAAAAGAATCGACTTGGCTAAATGAACAAAACTAAACCTTTGCAGTGAATTTCAACAACATAAGTTAAATTGTTATTTTTGCATTGTTTAAGGAGAACAAGCATTTACAAGCACCCTTTAGAAAACAACCTCAATCTAAGAACAATTAGCTTTAATTCAAAGGAGTGGTACAACAAGCCATGCAACAAAATCATTGAAAAGGGTGACTAAGTGCCCAAATCTACTTGTAACAGTGGCAGACACTCTCGTTCTGGAAACGGGACATTCTACCACTGAGGGAAATTCCGTATGTGCCTCGGGTGAAATTTTGGAATTAAATATCGAGCTGATCTTTTCAATACACATCCTGTGTCACTCATATACGTAGATGTAGTGGGTTCCGTGAAATCTAGAGAATACAGATTTGCGATATTGCGTGTATTTCTTTTTCCAAATTTTTTCCGATACCCTGTCAAAGCCCGCGGGAAAAGATTGATAGCAAATGTACAACAAATTGAAAACGTGATTATTGGTTTTCTAGCTCAGCTCCAATTGTAATTTTGCCAGATTTTCTCTCAGTTTCCTACAAAAACAATGTATTTCGTTCTACAACAATGCTGGATTTTACCTCGGAAATGTTGATGAACTAATCTTCTCGCATTACAACGTGCCCCCACGAACTAGCCGTTTGTTTGTTATCCGTTAATTTTGGTTAACGAATCATTTTTTCAAGTTACGGGAAAACGCGACAATCTGTTTTTACAAATTTTACAATTATTACAGACAGGTATAACTAAATGTGACAACTATTATTGCAATTAAACACAGGTAAAACAAAATGCAATGTTATTACGACTTAAGGACAAACTAATGAAAACGTGCCATTAAAATGTCCAGCAGGCCAGTTTATTACAACGTGTCACTGATAGAACCATGCGATGTTGCAATTTACAACACGTAATTATAAAACAAAACGCGACAACTGTATTACAGTTAACGACAGGAACGCGGATAAAAAGAAAATGAATATTGTATACTACCATTTTCGTTCAACCCTGAAGCTTGACGATTTTTTCGCGTATGTTTACTTTTCAAACGTGACAGTTTCCCAGACATCAGTCTCGTCTGGCCCAATGAAAATGCGCTGTTTTGGGCGGGAAACGAACAACGTTTGTCAAACGACAGTTGCATGTTTTGTTCACGTGGCTGGCAGGTTTTCAAGTTTTCGATTGTACTTTTCCTCATATAATCTCTTGATCGGCTGGCAAGTTTTAGGTTTTCAGATTTTATCGAGAATAACACAGATGGCTCCCGTACAGATAAAAGTAGTTTATAACTATTATTCTGCTAAAAGAACCAAGCCGTTCTTCATAACAGAGGAGGAGTTGTTTTAAAAATTTGGACTTCCAAAGCTTTAAGAGTCGACTTCTGCTGGAGGTTCCGCACATAGCAAAATCAACATCAGCAAAGGCGCTTCGATTGACCATGAGCGACGAGAACCTGAAGGTTGATTACGATTTCGCTCTCCTTTTCCTTCAGCCGATCGATGTACTGCTGCTTTGAAAGGATTTCTTCCTCTGTATTACCTACATATCTCTGAAGAGGTGTTTGATGTTTATTGTGGTCTTGGGCTTTATTGGGGGGGGCGCCATTCGAACACTTCGTCTAGCCCTTCGAGAGACTGATCGAGCTCAGTTTCTTGCTTCAAATCAAGAGATCTTCGGGCTTTCGATGCATATTCTAGTGAACCTTGTTTTTGTCGCTTAGCTTCGGGTTCCTGTCCGGCCGTGTTTGTTTTCTGAGCAGTGAACTCCCTCGATGCAGAACGGGCTGTCGAGTCAACTGACACCGAGGGGCTCTCGAACGAAAATGATTGTACGGTAATGTTTTTCTGTTTAGCTATGATTTCCTTGATTTGGAAGCTGAAGTATATAGGAGAGAGATCAACCTCCAGGTTCTCGTCGCTCATGGTCAATTGAAGCGCCTTTGCTGATGTTGATTTTGCTATGTGCGGAACCCCCAGCAGAAGTCGACTCTTAAAGCTGTGGAAGTCCAAATTTAACAACTCTTCCTCTGTTATGAAGAACGGCGTGGTTCTTTTAGCAGAATAATAGCCATAAACTACTTTTATCTGTACGGGAGCCATCTGTGTTATTCTCGATAAAATCTGAAAACCTAAAACTTGCCAGCCGATCAAGAGATTATATGAGGAAAAGTACAATGGAAAACTTGAAAACCTGCCAGCCACGTGAACAAAACATGCAACTGTCGTTTGACAAACGTTGTTCGTTTCCCGCCCAAAACAGCGCATTTTCATTGGGCCAGACGAGACTGATGTCTGGGAAACTGTCACGTTTGAAAAGTAAACATACGCGAAAAAATCGTCAAGCTTCAGGGTTGAACGAAAACGGTAGTAAAAGGACCCTTCTGTCAATCGCTAGTTTTTATACAGTCAAGATGGCACCGTCATTAAAGATTATTATCATTTATTTATTAAAATGCGAAGTTGTTATAATTGAGGGCAAAGTATAGTGACAATGTGTTATAACAATTTGTGACAACTCATATCATACAGTAACAAGTGTCATTACTATAACAAAACGCGACGTTGTTGCAATCATGTCTTCGATAGCAAATATACTCCTTTTTATCTCACCAAAGACCTAGTCACGAAAATGGCAGGGATGGAAGTGAATATTGAGATGAAAGACCTAACAAAAACAGATGAATCTGATGATGGTCTTGACGCTCCGTTGTCCGATCGAAAAGGTTTGTGAGTATAATTTCTCAGTCGCTTCTTTAGTATCCTACAGTTTTTAAACCATTATTTAAAACCATTTAACTTGCCTATACCTTATTCCAACGCTAATCAAAAAGGTCAGTAGGAAATATTGCTCTAGTATCCTACAGTTATTAAACCACTGTTTAAAACCGTTTTACATGTCTATACCTTATTCTAAGCTATCAAGGAAAACTCTGGCCGCAAATTTCAATAAAACTTTCAAACGCACTTTCCATGAAGCACGAAATTTTCGAGGATTTCATCTTACAATTTTTGTCATCACAAAAAATTTTATTTCCTCCAAAAATACTCATCTCTAATATAAAACCTAAGAATTGATGATGAAAATAGTTGAGGTTTGTTTTAAGCCTCAAACAATTTTTTTAAAAACGTTCACATTTTACGAAAAACAAACGCTGCCGCGATTCATGATATTACATTACAGTTTTGTGTTTTGTTAAATCCAACACTTGGTCTTTTTTCATAAATACCACCAGAGAATTCACTCTGGCGAGTAAATGCTTAAACCTTAACAAATTTCTTCACCAGTCTCAATGAATAATTAGGAACCATCATACAATTTTATTTTTTCAACGTGAATAAGAAGCAACGTTGGGTGTTCGATTTGATCGGTCCGGCGGCATCAGATGTTTCTTCTGACAACCTCAAAATAATTTTATTGTCGTGACTCCAGAAAATCCACATTGTCATAGGAAATAACTATTTTCAGTGTTTAATTCGTCCAATAAAAATCCCATAAAAATGTTACAATCATTGTAACCGACGGAGAATTAAAATTCAAAAACCACAAAAACAAACAAACAAACAAATTGACCAAGCAACTAAACAGCCAACCAAATGAGTCAAACTTTCGATAATCATCGGCTTCTGATTGAGAAACATTACAAGTCCTTTATGGTAATTACAACTTCTAGAAAGTGCTATTGTATTTATGCAGGGTGTGCATCACTGTATCGAAGTGCTGTTTATAAGCCTTCCCGGAGTCTCCTAGCCCGATGGTTAGCGTGTCTAACAAATGCGCCGAACGTCATGGGTTCAACTTCCGTAGAAAAAGCAAATTGTTTCATTTTAGTGCAAGGCTCACGAAAAATCGAGCACAGCTTACGACCGACCGGTTTGCGACAACTCGGCCGGCTTCCTTCAAATTTCGACGTATTATTACAAAATGCGACAAGCATAATTACAATTTGGAATGACACGACGTTACTTACTTAAATGTAAAACGCACGTTTTGTAAGTATTTGAATGTCCATTGTTTTCAGACGAGCTTAGGAGGATCATAGAAGAAGGTAATATCGACGATATCACTGATGTACTGACACCCAAAGCTCTGACAAAATGCGACACCAACGCGTTGATGGCAGCAATGGAGGTAACTTGTGACATAGAAACGAAGTCGGATGTTAGCATTACTTTTGTTTCAAACTTCCATTGAACTAAACAAAAACACAGCTTTTACGCTGAAAATTCACATGTATTTCTATTCAACGAACATCTGAAAACGAGGCTGCAGTAGCCGATGTCAGCTTAATTTTGCAAATTTTTGGAACACATGCAAGTTCGATTTTTATTTACCTTTAATTTAACGTCTTGCCTAAATACTGTTCAAAAGTGATTAAAGTTAAGTGATAAAAAAAGAACATTAAAAACAGTCTTAATCGTTCGAAAAAGTAATTCCAAACTTCGGGGACGTGTGCTTTACTATTTTTTTTCCACGAATAGCAGACTTAAGTAATTGAAAGTTCTTTTAAAAATATGCTGGGATTTCGTAAATATATTTTTAAATATGCAATTTTGTTTTCAGACAAATTTCAAGCTTCGTTGTTTAGCAAAGAACAAAGATCCCAATGAAGCAGAGTTTAAAAAGCTGGCAAACTCTGTGGATCAGTTCACTTCTTGTTTTCTTGATCCACTGAAATCTAACGCGGAGGCCCGTCATTCCTTTAGAGACTCTCTAGATGACGTCATGGATGCTGGTATTGAATGGGAACAAAAGAAGGTATTAAAACGCCTCTGTAGGTCAAATAATAAGTGGATCGTTAAAAACAAATTTCCGTCGGTTTTAAATCCTACAATATCTTGTAGGTGTTGTCAAACTGGAAAACCTGTGGTTTATCAAAGGCGGGCCCTTGCAAGCTGGAGTTTATTTGTGAGCCACTAGGTTAATAGGCTACTTGAATTCTCAACATTGTTCCGTTTTCGATATAGTAAAAATAGATATAGCAAAAATTAATACCCGCAAGAACTTCAAATCAACCCGTAAGTTGTTAGGATTAAACCTCTGAATTCTCGTACAGCCTTCACAATTTCAGTATTTTACAATATTTTGTTGAAGTATAAACTTGTTTTCACCGCTAAACTTTTTATTCGAACATACAGGCCGAACATAATGACAGTCTTTTCAGAACCAAATTCATTATAAAGTGTGGAATTTACATTTTTCTCAAGCTGTAAATATGTTTCTCCAGCGTTAAAACTTTGAAATGTATGATGGACGCTTAGTCGGAAAGGTCGATTTTATAGCTTTTAAATTTTGAAGTTTTAACTCTGAAGAAACATGTTTACAGTTTGAGATGGAACTACCTAGCGGCATAACAGTTTTGGATTTACATTCGTGTTTTATCTCAAAAAGGCTTTAAAAGCCTCAGGAATTTCAAGGCCCGAAATGCATACCTCATTTTCAGTTACCGACATTTGGATAAGCCTTGTCTTTGAGAAACATAGGCACGCAATGCGCGCAGAGCCGATGACGTTTTGTCTCACAATACGTTTTACCTACCCTAAACCCTCAACCCACCATCCCCAGTATCCTCTCCCCCCCCCCCCCACCCCAAAGAATTGCGGTAATCCAACATAAAACCGGGTAACGCGTAGCGTAAATACGTGACAGTTAATTATGGCGTGGCATTAAAATTGCACGTGAGCTAGATAAAACTCTTCGTTTCCCTTTCCTTGAAAGTCAACATAAATTAAACGAGTATTACTTAAATTTGCTTTCAAAAAAATATTGCATGCATAGGCAAGAAAAATCAGAGGAAATTTAATAAGTTAACTTCAGAAAATTTAATGTAAGCCGCAGTTGTTGCAGAGATTATGGACAGTCAACTTTCGATCGGGATTTGTGACGTTCTGCATGATTTTTGTGACACCTGTCTCGCATTACTTCGGTTTAAATTTCTGGGCTTCTGCTGTTTGTCAAAACAGCAACCTTCCATCAAATGTACGTTTCCTGTATCCACAAAATTTTTATTCGAAATTGCTTAAATCTAGCTTTCATAAACACGATTGTTACTGTATTGTTTTCCGTCAGAAATGCCTTCTTGCTTTGTTTCTAAGTCTCGCTTTGTCGCTTGCCTGACAAATTCCCAATGCATTTTCCCACAGTGAAATATATAAATGGAAACAAGCTCGCGTCTCAGCTTGTGGCTGAATAAAGTCAATAAATGCGTGATGTTAAAATTTGTTTCCTTTTTGGCTTCAAACAGTACGAACATGTTTAAATTTAACTCGCTATGTCAAAACCTGCTTGCTTCCCAGTGTCAGTAAACATTTGTCTCGTATTCTAATTGACCCAGACAAGCTGACTGGAAATCAAAATATTCTACTGCAAAGACTAAGTCTGCGTTCATTGCGATCCTGGTCCGTCTTGTGTATAATTTCTGATGTGCTTGTTCGGGAAATTGTATCACGTTGCAGTACTGCAACACAGAAAAAATCCTGCCAAACCTCAAGTCACAAAACAGCGCATTCGAATCAAAATTTAAATATTTCCTAGTTGCTCGCGATCAAATGCAAACGCTTTACAGCGAGGGGGAATTTCTTCCACTTTTACGCCATAGGGGTATTTGCCGCTGTTTATGGCACAGGACAAGGATTTTTAGAGTTCCGGCAGCTTCCTCGCCCCCCTCCCCCGGGGATGCAAAGGAGCTAATCCCATCTGTAAGTTGAATGCTGCGAACTCAAGCGATAAGTGTTTCTGAGAGAGGACACTGGGAACGAGGTTGAAGACAAACAGCGTTCATTTTTTAGGCGATAGCATTAGCCTTTGACGTCACTAACGTAACGTCATCAGCTAAAGATGTTATATTCTGTCGTGGAACAAATACTTCGTTGCTTTGAGCCCTCCAATCTCCATTCCATTTAAATCGAGTCTTCTAGAGCTTTCCCATTTGTTTTCACCTATCAAATGGCGTATTCTGATACGTATAATGCCCAAAACGCTCTTGAAAATTGTTGTGTACAACAATTGGTCGGGTCGCCATTTTTCAAAGGGTCCACTAAAACCTCCAATTAAGCGTGGTGGAGGCATTGCAATAACTTGTCCTCAAGAAAACCAACATCAAAACATAAGCGCTCTACTGTCCCCATCCCCATAGGATATCATTAATCAATCAATGAATCATCGTGACATTGAACAACCTCTTATGACCAAAATCTTACAGAACTATACGACGGCACCCTTCAAGCTCGTCTTAATGACCATTAAGACTTATTTGAGTGAACTGAAAAAAGCCCATCAGAAGCCTTTTGACTACTAGCAACGACTTTCAGGCGTTTAAAGTGAAGAGGTGCCTGATGCTTAAAGATTTTCAGTATGTGGTATTTTTTGCACTTGCCGACCATTAAACACAATGAAAAAATAAATGGTATTTATTTGGAGTATCTTTAGGGTAATTTAGTACATGTATGAAAGTTTTCTCCCAAAAACAGCAACAACCAAAACCTAGATAACCAAAATATATAATGAGTCCATTCTACAATTGCTTAATCGTTCTATGTTTCTGCCTTATTTCTTAGTTTTTTGCCCATCCAATACTTTACACCTTGATGAATGAAAAATGGCTGGGACGATTTGGCAGAATAAAGATGTCATCGTGGCTTAGTGCTCAACGATGGTTGTGGCTATTTCTCAACATCTGGTGCCTATTTGATTTGTTTATGTTTCCACTACTCTTCGCATTATTCTATGGCAAGCATCTGACTAACAAGAATACGCTAAAAAGTAGAGGTAGACGCTTGTTTCCTGAAGTAATTAGTCTATGTTTCTACACCCGTGGGGAGTCGTGTTGTGTTGCATCCTGTTGTATTTGCATTCCTCAGCTCTGCTGCATGAGACCGAGATGTTTGCAAGAGAGACCAAGCTGAGAACAAGTTGTTTGCAACAGGTCCTGGTCTCCATCGTCTGGAGTCTCTTGGAACTCCGCTCGAAGGAGACTGAGCCCTCTTGCATTAAAAACGTTCGAAGACAAATACAATGGGAGAAATGTCTCCTGAAGGGAGGGAACGATTACAAAAATTTCCGTTTGTCTTCAAGTTATTACACTTTCCAATTGGGCCCTGAAGACTAATTTATGCTCCGTTTTGGGTATGATCTAGATCTAAGTGTTCTAGATCTAAGTGTTCATTGGCACAATGTGACTTGCGCGATGCTGTCGTTGTGTCAACCCACAATTGACCACCACTTACCGTTAGAGTTCTCGTAGCTCAGTGGTTAGAGTATCCGACTAGTGTACGGAAGGTCGTGGGTTCAAATCCCATCTGGAACTCATAATTTTTTTCTGAGTTTCCTCTCTCCACACATCATTTTATTTTCATCTAGGTCTCCATCGTTTCTTTTATTACAGGATTGGATATTGCTTTCGTTATAAATGCAACCTCCAAGATTGCGGACGAAGCTTTTGACGTGATGAAAAGAACCGTCGAGAAGATCATTGAGAAACACGGAGATAAACAAGACACATATCAGTTCATTATTCATGGTGATGACTCCAACCCACGAGCGGTGTGCTTTGATGATCTAAAAGAGCTCGAGAGAGGAAGTTCAAAGTCTCCAGCCCTCCATGAGGACCTGAAGAAAGTTGAAAAAATTTGCTGCAAAAGTAATACAACATCTGCAACGAAGGTTGGCATACACAGTTAATAACCTGTTACCAAAGTCTACATTTTTAAAGAAATGCACGTCGAAAAATTGTGACGTAAACCGAAAAAAATCTCTGCGAAGATGTGAGTAGTAATTTTGATTCCCACAACCCCTTTTCACAGTTAACTTTTCTCGTTTGCATTGCAATGTATTTTAATAATAATGTGGATGTGAGACAATTTCTGCCAGAAACTGCAAAATTGCCCGAAATTGCCTCACATCCACGTTCAAATACATTGTGATGTTCAACTTTGAAAAGGGCTATAGCTATACGATAAGTTAAATTTCCTGGGAGTTGAAATCTTACATGAAAATTGTTCTACCTGGAAGACAGAGAACAAGGCCGGGTCAAAGACAGAGGAAAAAAGAGAGGGAAAAGGAAATTGAGGGAGCTGCGTTGTAAATAAAAATCAGTCCGAAATAGCAAGAAGACATTCCCTGGTTAGTCACAAACGATAGCCGTACATGTCTGTGAAATGAGTTTGCGCTCTGATGTAGCAAGTACGTTTTATTACAACATGGATTTTATTTCTTTATTTATTATGATATGATAGGTGATAATATTCTTCACGGATTACAAAGCAAGTTTGAAAAGTGATAGTGACCAGGTAGAAAGTCACGTAAAGAAGTTGACAGGCGTAACGCTACTTCCAGTTGGCGTCGGTCCTCACATCGACATACGGGAATTGGAGAAAATTACCAGTAAAGGATTTAACGTCATCCACGTTGGAGAATGTGAGAACCCAGACACAGTCAGGGAGAGAATTTGGCATGGTATAGAAAATATATTTTGTTTTATAATTCGCGATGTAAACTCCCCGTGATGTGAATTCGTTTCTATTTTGCTGCTATTTTATCAGTCTACCCTCACTTTTTTTGCTAACTCTGCAGTAGAGTTGTGATGAGTACTCCTGAATACTAGTGATTCCGCTTGTTGAGCAATGTGTCATTGCAGATTATTTGCGACAGGAGCTTCTGTTTGCGACTGACTATGCTAACAACAAATTGTGACAAGTTCAGTTACAATTTGGGATAGCTCGGGTTAATACAAATTGCGGTAAGTGATATTACAATTTGCAACAGCTTGACTTCTTAGTATAGGTCTAAGTCGCGACATTTGTTACAATTACAATTTGAGACAGCTCGGTTGGCTTATTACAAATTAAAATCGGCTTGTTTCAAATTGGAACAATGTGTCATTACAGTTTGCAGCAGATAGACTTATTGGACTGTTATAGGCTGCGACATTTGTTATTACAATTTGCGACAGCTGGCTTATTACAATTAATAGTCCCAACGTGTCATTGTAATTTGCGATAGCTGCGTAATTACAAAATACGACAAGCGGTATTACAATTGACGACAGATATTGAAAATGCAACAAATGTGGCTATTGGACGTAGGAGCGGAAGGCGAGTGCGTTCAGTAGTTTTCATACACATCAAAGGCTTATTATTTTCTTACGAAACTGGAAAACCACCTTCTGTTCGATTAAGAATAAAGCATAAAATTCAACTGAGCTGCCGAACGAACAAAGGGAAAATGCTGAAGGACAGTAAACTACAAACGCGAATATAAAAGGCGAGAGCTAGCAACAAACTGCACTTTCAAATTTAATGAAAGCTTGAGTACAGCATGTGAAAAACTTTTACCTTTTGTGCGGTATTCCTGAGTTCAGGTTGTCGTCGGTGAAATGTTATCAACTTTCTTCTACTTAAGGAAAACTAATTCGACCGAGGCTTCGTTCTTTTGTAAATCTTGACTGAAGACTGATGTATTTTGTGGATGTAAGTGGAGGATGTTTTCTTACCTCGATGGCTTCGAAAGTCCAGCTTTGTTTTGCTATAAGTGACGCTAAACGCCGTCGCTATTTGTTATGAAGCCATCGGTTTGCACTGTTTAAAGCGCTTTCGTAGCCGGTTGCCAACTGCATTTTTTCCCAAACACGTCGTGATGAACCTAAGAAGTGAAACTAGACAGCTTAAAGCTTGTTTTTGACCTCACTCGGTGCCCTCAATAGTTCTGTGCGCTTGTGAATGAAAATGAACGCGATGCCAAGCAGCATCCGGGACACCAGTGCTCTATAATGCATATCCGTGAATCTACAAAAAAATACACCGTCGTATCCGACGGCGCGTATACAGCTAATATCATTAAGTGCATTGAAGTTACATTGTTTCTTCAAATGCCAATTGGAATTCTTAGAAATCAAAAACCAGTGGTTAAAGGTAGTTTTGTGTTTATTGGTTTCTTTGATGGTTGGTGCGTACCTTCTCTCCGCAGAACTCCAAGGAAAAGATGCTTATGGTAGGCTTTATTGTAACAGTATATGTTCGAAATTACATAATTTGAACCTAGCTAGGCGTCGTTTGAAATCTTTTCTCCAAAGGTCTATGATCCAGTGACAAAAGTGAATGCGAAAGTTCTAAAATGTAATCCACTTGTTAATATATTTCATTAAATTTCGTACTCATTGCATACGTGTTTTGTGGACAACGCAATATCGAAATAAACAAAATTAATTTATTTTTTATTACCCACACAATAGCCAAATGCTGCAATCAACTTTGTGCTATTATTATTATTATTATTATTATTATTATTATTATTATTATTATTATTATTGTTATTATTATTATTGTTAAACAACAGAGAGCTATCTGGAATATTTCACAACTCCATATTTCATCTTCGTTCGCGACACGCTAAGCTACATGGCCCTCGTGGTCCTACACTTTGCATTATGCCTCGCGCCTTCGAGCATTCCGTTCAGCGGGACCGAGTGGGTCATTCTGGTTTTCTTTGTCGGCCGAATACTAAAGGAAGTGGAACAGTTCCTGAATATCAAAATAAAGCAGAAAAAGGAGGGCGCCACTAAGACGAAAATGGGGTTAAAGTACAATAGATGTGATGATAATGGACACGACGGGGAAAGTGAGAGCAAACGGGTATCAATATCAGTTATGTTAGCAAAGAAGTGTGGAAAGTACTTCAGGTAGGCAATGTTCCGTTTTCAACTTCAATTCAAAACTGCATTTTTTAAAAGATGTAATTTCATGATGCAAGATGCCTATGGCAATGTGCAGATTTGACACATATTCAACTCTTACAAATCTTTTACAGTCACCGAAGAGTTACATGCACACATTTTGAGCTTAAACTATATCAGATTTATCGATTAACATGCGCACCTGTGGAAAAAAAAACAGTGCATCAGCGGCAGAATTTTTATCCTCCCACCAAGCCTGACGAAAAACGACGTCGGTCAGTCAATTTTTTGAACGGCCGTCTTTTTCTTGTTTCATATTCCAATAATTTTCATTATTCCCATTCTGTCTTCTCATTGAAAAAGAGACCAACAAGACGAGCCCTTGGGTATACTGGCAAAAACTGACATATCCCCTTGCATCTGTTGTGTCTTTAGTGACCAATGGAATATTCTGGATTTCATCACCTTGGTGATTTATTCAGCCACGTTTCTTCTAAGATTGATCACGTGGGCGTCATCCACATCGGTGAACAATAACCGAGCACTTGTCATCGCTGGTTATTTGTACGGCCTCAACACCATGTTCCTTACTCTCAGGGCCTTTGGACACGTAATGGAGACAATAAAAGGGGTCGGCGTCATTCAAATCGCTTTGTTTGACATCCTTGGTGACATTGCTACAATATTTTGGCAGTTTGTTGCGGCCATCTTGGCTTTCTCTATCGCCATAACAAAAGTGTATGTGGCGGAAAAGTCATACATCTCCAAGGAAAACCAAAATGATGATCTGTGAGTCATCTCTGGATTACTGAATTACTTTCGTGTTTAAAGTGCAGTAAACAGTACATCTTTGTACCACTTTCACGACCAGTAATATAATAGACGTAAAGCTAAAGCTAATGGAGTCCGTGTCGCACGCATTTCTCCACGACAGGGGCGAGTGTTTTCTCTGTTTTGTCTCTCGAAACTCTCGATAACACACTGGGCCCAAAAACGTCAACAGAGACCGAGTTTTCATTTACGTTGAAAGCTCAATTTTAATTTTGTTAGTCTATTGTGATTAACAAGTGAAGTTAGGGTTAAGGTTAGAAGTTAGTCGTTCCCGTACCTTGATCAGTTTGGCTTCCAGCGAGTAGATTGATCCATTTCTTACATGATTTCAACTTTGCCTGTACGTTTTCTTTAGTATGAGATAATTGTTTTGTTTCTAGTGAGACGTCCCAAGCTCTTTTTCTGTACATAGCGATCGGGAGCATTAGTGCTATTCTAGGCTAGCCTGTGTGCAGACGCCTCCTTTTATCCGAGTTTTTATAAATAAAAGGATTATATTAGCCAAGCTGCATGGGGTGGGGGAAGAGTTGTGATATAATTATCAGTTACATTAATAACAATAAAGCTGTGATAACAAGAAGAAAACGTCAAATCTAATTACTCAACCAGATACCTTGTTTTTATATTTCAGTGCTTGCAAGTCATCTGGAATATCTTGGTAAGTGAAAGTTTGATTAGCTTATGTTACTACTGCATTGTGACAATAACTTTCTAACTATCTACAATGTATGTACAAAAGGGGCTTTTAATGTTTTAGTGACTAGGAAGGTAAAATGTCACTACCATGCCAACTCTTTAAAAGCTTCAACGTCATGCTAAAGAGATAACAGTCAAGTATTTTATCTCTCAGATTGTGTTGGTGCTACAGTTGTAAGGTTATTCAGTATAAAGGTTGAAATTTCTAGAGACAGTCTAAATTATAGTGTTGCCTTGTTTTCGTTTAGTTGGTGGGCGCTGGCGAAACATCTTTGCTGGTCTCTGTTGGGTTTAGGAAAGCTGGAACGTTTAGACTCGGCTGACAGCCATTCAGTGACACTGGCTCGTTTTCTCTATGGAGCTTTCCTCGTCTTGGGAGTAACCCTGCTCATCAACATGATGATAGCCCTCCTGTCCAACACATACCAGCGAGTGCAGGTAACAATGTTTCCTTCTTACAGCTTTTGCTGTACTGAGAAGTGAAGTAGAAAAGACAGAGTACTTCGTAATTCAGCTTATTTTGTTATTGGCAGGCATGACGAATAAAAATGGATTTTTAGAACTAGTTTCTAGGATAGAAATATGTTTCTTAGGCTTTTCCTCTGTTCTATTGAAGGCATTGTAGCCGGTGTTACAAAACGTTTTTATTGAAATGCAGTGGGACGACCAATGTTTGCTGTTTTGCATATCATAGCCAAAAGTGGATAGAAACTACGAAACACTATATTCCTTTGCTGTAAGCATTTGGTTTATTTTGTAAAAATTGTAACAAAGCAGCAAAGTGTTTAATGTTGTCACACTCTAAACGGGACCTCGTCTTGTAGAGCACAACAGGTTTTCTACCAAAGATAAAATCTTTTAACACAATATTGTAACACAACAAAAACCAAAGGGGAGGGAGTGCTTCAACCACCCCTCCCCCCTATCACGGTGAGGCTACAAGTTTGCTGGTAGGTTCGAAGGTTAACGAATAATCTTATAATGTTCCGAAAGACACGAGATGAAATCAAAGTTCAATGTAAACACTAGAATTATTTGATGTGTTAAAATGCCTCGTTCAAAAATTAAATGATATTAGCTGTAACGGTAACCATCTTTGTTGCTTGTGGTTTTCCAGTTCTTTGATCTGTCTAATTTGTCGCTACATAATCACCACTTCAAAGTTTAATGAAATTTTCCATGCTTTTTGAATTTGTACGGCTATTCCAATCAAATCTCCTCTGTTTTTCTCTTAGGATAACTCGCTGATAGTATGGTCCTTCAAGAAAGCCATTATAATCAAGACATACAGTGCCTATCACCCAATACCAGTCCCTCTTAACCTAGTCTGGTGCCTTTGGCGGTTATGTCAGAGGTTTCTCGCGGTCTGCAGACGACAACTGAGAAATGACGCCGACCGGGACAATTCCGAGGCCCTAGTATGTTGTTCAGCACTTTTAAGTGCACCTCTAGAGAGTACTTTAAAACTTCTTAAAGGAGCCAAAGTAATGATTAATAGGAAATGCTGAACAGGAAATAGGAGAAAAAAGTAGCACTACATGTGCTTATTTTCATCTTTACATTGCTTATCCGGCTAAAGCTAATACTAATAGCTAATGCTAATAATAATACTAATAGTAGTACTAATACGAATGCTTATAGTACACTCAACAAAATTACTCGTTTCTGATTGGACAAGAGGAGTACAATTAATCCCAAATTGTACCCTGTTGGAGTACCTATTATGTTTCTTTCAAAATGCAGTTTTCTATTCGCTCTTTAGCGTCTTTAGTGGTCAAACCCTGTTACTTCTGAGTTAAGTAGAATATACAATTTGGAATGTAAATGGTTTTCTTTTTACCAAATAAAGAGTTGTTTACTGTGAAACATGCTCACCAGTGCATGACAAAGGCAGCAAGACTCGCGCGCGACGAGATCTTCAACTATAACGAATCCATTTCTTCAATTTTGTTGAGTGTACTATAAATAAAAAAACCGCACGACCTTTTCGTACAATTAGTGATTAATGGGTACTCGTTATGTTTTGAACGTTCTCAAATTACAAATTACATTGCTCGTACCCATTAATCACTAATTGTACTCGAGGTGGTGCGATTTCCTATACTAATACTGATACTAATACTAATACCACTACGAATACTAATACTGATACTAATACTAATACCACTACGAATACTAATACTGATACTAATACTAATACCACTACGAATACTAATACTGATACTAATACTAATACTAATACTAATACTAGTACTAATACTAATACTAATACTAATACTAATACTAATACTAATACTAATGCTAATGCTAATGCTAATACTAATACTAATACTGATACTGATACTGATACTGATACGAATATATACTAATACTGATACTAATGCTAATGCTAATGCTAATACTAATACTAATACTAATACTAATACTAATACTTATACTAATACTAATACTAATACTGATACTGATACTGATACGAATATATACTAATACTGATACTAATACTAATACCACTACGAATACTAATACTGACACTAATACTAATACCACTACGAATACTAATACTGATACTAATACTAATACTAATACTAATACTAATACTAATACTAGTACTAATACTAATACTAATACTAATACTAATACTAATACTAATGCTAATGCTAATGCTAATACTAATACTAATACTAATACTGATACTGATACTGATATGAATATATACTAATACTGATACTAATGCTAATGCTAATGCTAATACTAATACTAATACTAATACTAATACTAATACTAATACTAATACTAATACTGATACTGATACTGATACGAATATATACTAATACTGATACTAATGCTAATGCTAATGCTAATACTAATACTAATACTAATACTAGAGCAGTTTTCAATTGAGTGTCGTAAAACCAAAACCAAAGTAATTACTCTGGCCAATCACAAAGGACACAGACAATCCAGTAAACCAATCAAAACTCGAAGCAAATACATGTAGCTGGCACGAAGTGCGGGAAAACGTGCGCAAGCGAGTCACGATTGGTTTTGGTTTTAGTTCTGATTGGCCGAGAAAGTGGCGCGAGATTTTTTAACCAATCACTAAGCGTAGTGCACGCAAAACCAAAGCAAACGCAATTAACTTTCGACACTCAAGTGAAAACCGCTCTAATACTAATACTAATACTAATACTGATACTGATACTGATACGAATATATACTAAAACTGATACTAATACTCATACTGAATACTAATACTATTTCTAATGCTAATACTACTAACCAGTTACACGAACATAGCGAAGTTAATCTATACTCATGCGCCCGGCGTAGTTCTTCGCTACATTTATGATTATTCAAGAGCCAGATTGATTTTTATTTCACTCTTTACTTGATAGAGAAAAACCCTGGATGCCGTTGTCAAGAATCTTCAGGTTACATACTTTGCAACATATGGAAATTCTTTTCCCGTTACAGGTAAGATTTGGATGTTAAAGACAATGTGAGCAATTTTTTCAAAGAAAGCTTACTGCTTGTCATTTGCCTTGATACAGATGAAAGCAAGTTGAACCAGATACTCCAAGAAACCAAAGGCAACCGGCAAATGTCAAATCAGATCGCCTACAGAACATTTACAACGTTTGCATTTGATCAAGGGACTCTACCGCTTGGTCAAAAGGTGGGAAATTTAAAACACGTTACTTTTTACTTACATTTGAATGTGTCTTTATTAGAAGGAATCTCCCCCAAGATAACAAGGAAGTTTCATTGTGCTTTTTTGGCCACAAATCTCTGTTCCTTGTTTACCTTGAAGTAAAAACAATATTATGCCATATGTCTCATGACTACGACTCCCGCCGTTTCAAAAAGCTACCTGTTGAGATAAAAGAGTGCAACGACATGGCGTCTCACGTAAATGTCTCCTCCTGCAATGTCGTGCAAAGACTTGCCTTGCCTTCTCTTGGTTTGTGTTAAGAGGGCTATAAGGGGAGGTGTCGCCCAAAAGAGGTGTGTTATTTGCATCTGCAGTATGCGAAAGGTAGGGAAATTTGTTGTTTCAGTATTACAAAAGGTCGCCGAATGAATCTTAAACTGAGAGATATAGTAGCTCAGCCTGAAAACGTAAAAGCTAAAAGGTCCCAAAAATTGTCAGAAACCCCAATCCAGAAAGATATGAATCAAACACTCGAAGCCTTCGGCTGACCAAAAGCTTCGTCTGTTTTTGGTTTATTTTGGAGGTTTAAGAAAGGTGATTTTTTTCTTCTAGGTAAGGGTTTGAGGACGTTTTGAGTAGCCATTCAGATGGCAGCATTTGTGATAGAACCCTAGTAGGTTTACCCTAATAAACTTTAAGCATTTTTTCTTTATCGTTGTAGGCTTGGGACACAAAAGGAATAGCTGTAGATGGTTGTCGTCTGGCCTGTCAGGGGGAAGAGAGTTGTAGGACTTGTAAGGAATTTGGTGCTGTTGCTTACCATGGTGCAAGATACCGCGTTCCTTTTTCTCCGGAATTTCCTCATTTCAAAGTAAGTTGAAACTGAAAATGACAATATGAAAACAAATATTGTAACTAAAAGATCTTTAGATGTTGAACTCCCAGAACTTCAATATGTGACACCTTAATCGATAATAGTAACAAGGTGTCTCCCTACAACAGTTACGTTTACTTAATAGTTTCTATTATTTTCAGGTGCTTATACAAGAAGCAGGGAAGAAAAGGTTCATGGGGGTAGGTGTAGTATGGCAGAACTACGGCAGTCACACCATGCCAGGATGGAAAGACAAAACTGTTGGGTATCTTGTCGATGGAGGCAAAATATTCGGCCCACACCAGCCTGTCGATCCAAAAGTCGGTAAAGAGTACAATCGTAAGTAGTAGTAAAAGTAGAAAGAAGTAATAGAAAAGGCAATCACTCCGAAAACATGAACAAGTCAACTAGATCTCAAGAGTAAAGAGCCATGCATGGAAAAGTTAGAACTAAGTCACTGTATGCTGTTTTCAAGCCCGTTTTACCCCTATGCGAAGACGCCCTATAATCGTCAAGGAATTAGAAACGAAGGTAACCGCTGGGATCACTGTCAAAGAAGATTACGTTAAAAACGTGATACAAAAAAACGGTATTCAGTATTTCACGAGCATGATAAGTCAAGACAAGGCCGCCGGCGGAAATCTAACCTATGACCTTTCACTCAAACGTCGGATGTTCTAGCCACTAAGTTACCAAGGAGACGAGCTCAAAATCCTAGAAAGAAAACAATACATCCTCCGTGAATCGACTGCGGCCATTGGAAAATAATTCTTTTTCCTTTTAAAAAACCTCTTAAAAGTACTTCGCAAATCTGACCCTAGTATTGCTTTCTCCTCATTCATCTTTATCCTGAAGGCAACCACCTAGAGTTTATTTTTAGCTGTTGTTGCTGTTGTTCTTGTTGTTCTTGTTGTAGAAGCCATAGCTTACCGTGGCGACGTGATTGGTTGTACTGTTAAGTTTGGCGATGAAGCAGATGGGAAAGTTCCAATCTTATTCACTTTGAACGGGAAGCTGTTCACTCAAGATGAGATCGTAATGGATTACAGCCCGTCTAAGAAAATGTATCCTTATATATGCCTGGGGCATACAGGAATGACAGTGTTAGCCAAGGTTAGTATCTTCCTTGACTAGAAACACATCTTTAAAGCAATCTCGTAAATTAAAAGGAAAATCAGTCAGTCAATCAAACAATCAATCAATCAATCAATCAATCAATCATATCATCCTATCAATCAATCAATCATTTAATAACTACAACAATTTATCTTTTCACGTCGATCAACCGATCTATCAATCATTTTAAAAACGATTTCAGTCAATCGGTCATTGATTCGGTCAATTGTTCATTGCCAGTCAGCAATCTGATTCGAAGGCGGTACAAAAGAGGTCAGACCCCCACACGGCAATCATGTAAAGCAGTTGTAATTAGTTTTAGTTATTTACTTAATTAACTGATGATTTTCCGTGTTTAAATAAAGTTTTACTACTACTACTACTACTACCCCCGTTAGTACTGGAAGGGGCGTATGGTGCCCCCCATAGGTTTTTTAGCGGTTATTGTTACTCCTATTGCTATTGTTAATGTTGGTGTTGGTCTCCTCATAAAATAAGTCACGTTATAATTTTTTAAGACGGTGTGGCTTTATTTTTCAGATGTCTTCATCGATAAGCGATGAGCCTCACCTCTTAGAAAAGAGCATTACGTCGATGAAAGAGGCCACAAAAGACATTACGCTCACAGTCAATTCAATTGTTGATAGAGTCGACACAATGCTTGGTCGTTTGGAATTTGACTTGAATACGTCACGTAAAGAAGCCACCCAACTCATGGATAATATCATTGCTGATTTGGAAATCATTGATGACTTCATAGATGGACGCTTTCAACAAGGAATCAAAAGAAAGCAAAGGATGCAACAAATGCAAGAAGAGGAAGTGATACAAGAAACGCAAGAAATGCCTTTGTTTGAATATGCTCCAGACGACCGGCTCATGGGTAGGCGTGACACCATTCACAGGAAATACTTGGAATATCTATGCAACCGGGACGGGGAAGGACAAACAGACCTACAACCAACAACCAACCTCTTGAAAGAAGCCAAAGAGAACTTGTCAAGCGCTAAAGACATCGCCAACAACAGATTTAACTCAGTCTTTCATCGGCTGCAAAGTCTTGAAGAAATAGCTCGAGATGACGCTCGAAATCATCAAGGTAAGGGTGGCAGAATCCAACGAAAGTTGCGTCGACTTCAAGAATCTATTAAAGCACTCCATAAAACGCGTTCAGAGCATTCCAGGTCAGAAGATGGTAAAGATGGTATTGAATACTGATGATCCAAGGGGGTATTCAATAATTGGTTGCCGGTGGACAGTCAAGTTGGTGTTAGTTTTTAGGTTGGCATCTGCTGAGAACCTTCTTGGTGACATTCAAAAATAGTCGCGACTCTCAGTTGACACCTTAAGCTTTCACACATTTGATATTACAGCCGCCTCACCCAGAGAAACGGGTTATTTAGGCAATGTATTCTCAATTTTGAGTCTGCAGAAATCGGATGTAGCCAAAAATTATGTTAACAGTAGTCTTTAACAAGGAGGTAAAAAAAACTTTTAGATCTTATTCCCTCGGTATATGAATACATTATAACCATATATAACCAACAGGATAGCTTTTACATTTGGGGAAGTTTCCTGAAAATGATGTAGCAGCTATTTAAAAATAGATATCGCAATTGTTAAACTAATAAATTCAGTTTTGACATTAAGCGATTACTTCCGTTTTTCGCTAAAAACAGCAACCTTAAGGTACAACTAGCGATTGTTGTGTTGTAGTCGGCTACTCAAAATATGCTTTAGGTTGTAATCATTAAAAATGTGCGATAGGAGTCCCCCCTGCCTTGTTCCCATGTGTTTCGAGGTTATATTGGCAGAGATTGCAAGCTGCATTATAACCGAGATAAAACTTTTCAAGTTTTCAAACCTTTCCGAATTAGGAATCTCAATAAATAATCTTAATAAACAAAACTACTTGTAAAGAATGTTGATTTTCAAGGCAAAACAATTCCATAAATCCATAAATTAACTTCCGCTGCTTTCTTTCGTTACGGCTACCAAACGCTTGACTTTCTTCGGTTTTCCCATGGTCTCTTGCCTTCCTAAAATCCCGTGTAGAAAAAAAAGGGCCTGGGTACGAGACAGGTAAACCCATGCTTTCTAGAACCCAGCTCTCTCGAAGTCCTCACAATCTTCACCTGCAACCGGTTTCCCTTGGATTTGCTTTCAATCATATCCTGTTATCTATAACTCGTTCATTTCGAATCCCCTGCTATCTTGAACAAAATGTGACTTCCCTTGGTCCAACGTGTATAAGTAGATTTGTCAGTTGTCTAAAATAATTCTAACTGATGCTTTTCACCTAAGAGATAACCCTATGATGGCCAATAAGGTTGCTAAGTGTTCAAATAGATTGAAACACAGAAGTACGTGTCTATGTCTAAAGTTCGGGTTATCGGGTTCTACAGTTCAACAAATTCCCGTGTTTATCATTCAGCTGAAAGTCTGATTGTAACGTACACGTTTAAGATACACGCAAATATCTGAACATATTGGGGTGATTTTACTTAACCGTAAAATGAAAATGTACTAGTCATTACTGACTAGATCCAAACAGATATAAAAAGCAAGAGATTGATGAAGTATTCAGTGGGTACTCGACTCCATAATCTATTTCTTGGGTGAAGTAAAGTCAATCTATGAAATGGATTGTCGTTAACTGTTACCCCGGCATGACCGATTAAAATGTAAAATCATCGCAGGTTCGATCAGCACGTATAAATCATAAATTCTCATTTTGATGGTATTTTTATGTTCTTCGTTAGCAATGTATAGACTTTAAGAACAGCTCTAAACTCTGACAACAAAGTTAAGTGGTTGGTTTCGCATCTCTTAGTGCGGACGTATATAAATACCTGTAAACAATAAACAGTTATACAAAATGTATATCAGCAGGATTGTTGTGAAGGTTTCTTTGATTATGTCCTGTTTGTCGTGGAGCTCAACTTCTTTACGTTTAGTCCAATCCATGTCAACGGTGTTCGCTGTCCGTTTGGAGCAAGTTGACTCAGTTGCGCCAAATGTTTCGTTCGTTGCTTTCAGATCCTTAAAATTCGCGCTGCCGTAATAATACACAGTGGAAAAAAACCTACCGTCCCAAAACTAACCAAACATGGCTCGATACCTAGTTTTAGGGGCCAATTACATGGCGAATTTCAGCCTAAGCTGAAATTTTGTTGTGATTACATGGCGAATTTCAGCCGGGGGAAAATGCTTAAAATTGAACCAGTAAAGTTTACAGGAAAGCGTTTTACATTCACAACTCAAGCGGTGCGCATGCCCAAGTTCATATTTCGAAATTTGAATTACATGAGGTTTCTCAGCCCGTTTGACCGAGCTTAAATTTCCAGCCGGGTTTGTGAAACAGAGCTGGAATTTTCAGCCTGGCCTGAAACTTTCATCATGGAATCACAAACGTCTTTTTTAAGATTTCTTCAGGAAGCCAAGCTGAAATCTCGGCCCGGCTAACAGGTCGGAAATTTCAGCCCGGGCTGAAATTTGTCATGTAATCAGCCAAGGAAACACTAATTTTAATTTAGAGCAGTCCAAACGCCGTTGAATGCTTAACTAAAACCGACCTCATGTGAAAACTTTTTCTTTTAATAACAACCGAAACGAAAAAATATTCCAAAAGCTTAATTTTCATAAATTAAGCTACAAGTTTAGGTGTAGGAGGAAATAATTGCACAATCCTGGTAAAAGCGCTCAATTTGGGCTAGACCATCTTTTCTGACCAAAACCTTTCACGACTAGAGCGATTTTCAGTAGAGAATGGTAAAATCGGGGGCAAATAATATAACGAACCAATGAGAACTGGAGCAATGAGCAAAAACAAAAAGGAACTGGTGTCCAGCTCGGCAAAACATTATTAAGGATTGGTTTGGTTCTACTGCCGCGTAATCGGTTTTTGAACCAATCACAGAGCGTGGCAAAGCAAACCCAAAACTGACAAGCGCCATTAAAAACGGCTCTAATTTGATAGGTGATTATTTTGTTTGACACTGGGAGAGATCTCAATAAAATCAAACAGAGGACAAATTATTCTTCAAGGAGCCAAGACCTTTCATTTCTATATTTACTTTCAATTATCTACAAGCTTGAATGTTGGGACGCGGTATTTTCAGGCAAGGAACGGTTGTATGTTTCTAGTATCGGTAATGTTATTATTTTTTTTTAGTTGTTAAGTGGCATTCTTAGAACAACGGTTGGACGCTACTTCTTGGTTTTGAGTACTAACGACATTTTCGGTAAGGTTTCTTTTTCATGGAATGTTTGCTACAGCGTTGAAGAAAAAAATTACACTATCATTCACCCTTTGATTGTTAACTATTTCAGGCTTGAATTTTTGGGTTAAGATAAGCTAAAACATCTTTATTAAAAGATATACTCTTGCACTGATTCCAGACGATCCTGTTGTGCACAAAATAATTCGTTGAACATCGCACGATGCCTTTTAGGGAGTAGCAAATATATCATTTTTACACGAGTGCTGTACAAACAAAATGTAGCTGAAACTCCATTCGAGAAAAAAGTAAGGTGAAACCAAACCGTCGTTTATATCTTTATTTTACAATTCCCACGCAGATACAGGTCGAAAATACAAACAGATTGGAGGCTCTCAAACGACCTTTCTTACAGACTCGAAGACGACACACTGTCCACTAAAATGTTAGCTGGTCTTGTGAATTTTTGCTTGTTTGTTTGTTTGTTTTTTCGAAAGAAGTCCGAACTTTAAGTAGGGGTATGGCCCATAAACATTTCAAAGACAAAGATATTGCACTACAATCAGTTTTCCACGATTAAACTTGAACGAGGGTTTAGTTGTGGTTTGTGTAAATTATTCTATCATAAAGGAAAAGATAAATGAAGAGGATGAAGGTAGGGCTTAACTGAAGAATGAGATATGATAAGGAGAGGAGATTCATGTGCCCTGCCCTCCTTGAAATGAAACAAGCTGTTCGCAGCTGTTTAGGTGACTTTAAAATTGGAGTTTTAATTTGATATAGTCACCCAAACAGAACAAAGAAACTCGCACATTCTACTGAAAAACAAACATTTTCTTGACCTTCCACTCAAGGTGATGTGTCACACTGAATCAGCAAGGAGCACGTGTTAACAAAAAGACCAATTATTGGCCATGTACGCTGTCTATTTTGCTTTTTTTGTAAAACGTGAGTTCTAGTAAGTGCAAAAACAATCAGCAGTTACTCTCAGTCAACAAAAGCTGTTTTAGGTTTAACAGGTTTTTATGACATGTTATTAGTTTGTTCTTTTTTTATCTCATTCGGGAGCATGAGTTAAGCGTCTAATGTTGTTTTGATTTGAGTTTCAGGGTGACACTGTTAGCGAGTGATGACAAAGGGAAATGTTTGAGCGGATGCCGAAAGTTATGCGACAGCTAACGACACCACAGTCGGCTGAAAGATTTCTCACGGTTTACTAGCAGCCGTTATTGCATGGATGCCGGAGTTTCGTGATCACTCGGACAATGATAATCTCAAATCTTTCTCTGCTCGCAGTTCACATATCCAGCCATTTAGCATTTACAAATTCACTGTGTTAACATATCAAAAGCATTAAAAGAAAGGAATAATGTACTGTTTTCCATACAAACCTCACTAAGTGATCTTCTATCTCTGTAGGGAAGATAGTCATTCCCAAGTAAATTTCGTCCAACACGATGGAAATGGTTTTCGTTCTACTCCTGCTGATGTTGAATAGAAGGCATGGTGCCCTCGCTACATCAGGTGACCTTAAACCTTCTTCCGATCTTTGAGAGATAACGAATTAAAATATTTGATGAAATATTAAGATATTGCAAACTACATTATTAGAATGCTTCAACGGTAAAATTTAACTGACAATGACAAAGGTTTAAGTTACTATAGGTCTATAGTTTCATGCGTTCAATTCAAGACATCGAGAAAGTTATTAATTCAAAGCTACAATAATCACTGGCAACTAGGGTTGTCCAAACTATGCTTAACAGCCAGTGTCACCCAAAGTGCTTTGCGCACCGAGGTACATTTTTTCATACATGAAAAACCGCCATTTAACTTGATTGTTATGAAGTCTGATTTGTATCTTCTTCCATAGCTGCCGTTAGTGATCCGAAAGCACTAGTGTGGATTTTGTCTTGACATTTAAGTGTCGTCGTATCGATTTCGTTGTATATTTCCGAATTCTGAAGTGTTTTTGCCGTGGAGAAGGAGATCTTTAAACTGGATGCTTCGTAGGGTTCAGGAAAGCTAAGGCGAAGGCCGAGTCTTCCGGGCTCTGCCAAAGTTGTACGGCTGAAGGAATCTGTGTTTCAGTAGCGGAAGGAAAGAAAAACATCTACGGGTTTCAGCAATAGTATTGACACTGCGTTTGCCGAAATAAAGTGCTACATTCGTTGCCGGACGAAAACAGAAGGAATGTTAATTTACCACAAAATAACAGTAGCTACGGGCCTGCTCCAAAATAATGCTTACGGTCATGAGCTTGTGCTGTTTTGCTTAATTATTCCTCGTGTTCGCTGTCTGTTTATGTTTTATTTAAACAAAAAGTGCAAGTGGCTATTCTGGTTTTGCGTCCATCGACAACGGTGGATGCGAGCGATCGCGCGATCAATCGATCGGACTGTAATAGATCCATGTATACGCATTGAAGGCAAAGTCAGATCTTAGGTTGGTTTCCTCCAGTGACATTAGCGAAGAAGTCGTCAATATTCTTACTACTTGTTTTTGTCTTATTTTTATATCGAGTGGAAGTGCCGGGGCTGCTCTGGTTGTACGTCCATTGAGATCGATCGATCGATCAATCGGTCGGTTGTTATAACAGCTCTATACGCGTTGACTACAAAGTCAGATCTAGAGTTATTTTCCCTAGTAACATCTAGCGATGAAGATATTTCTATTTTCAGAGGCTACTACTGTACATATCAGCTCGCTGAAAGGCCAGTGCGGTACGGCATAATTTGCGAAAAGACCGGCAAACGCGCCAACCAAACTAAAAGCTGCTTCAAAACAAAAACACAAGCGCGCAAAGCACTTTGGGTGACACTGGCTCTTTAATGTTTCACAGAACTATGCTAATTCTTTATGCTCAACAAATGAAAAATAAAAATAAAATAAAATAAAAATAATGCATGAAAGACCACAGAAGACAGGTTTCTCTTTTGATTACAAGATTAAATGGAAACAGTCCGGGGAGGCAGCTGACAATGTTGTAAAACTGGAACTGCTGGAAGCCATGTTTTTGCTAATTTGTAACCAGGCCTGGTCTTAAAATGTGGTACCTGGACCGCTGTCTTGTGTGGGAATCCTATGGTTTTGGCAAAGTTTTTATAAAGCACAAAGAGTTGAAGAAACTTTGCCCTATTATTCCAGCATAATGCTCGATTCTTTTGCCTCACTATTATGCACATAATTATGCCGGCATAATGTGGACAACCCTACTGGCGACCAAAGGTAAAAAAAAGGTCGAAAAACTTTAGTCAGAATGAAACGAAATGCTCAAGTCACACCTGTAACGTTGTGCGAGAATCCACTAGTCGCATAGCCACCAAAAATAGACCAAACGATGCAATACGACCCAACGGTTAAATCGTGCACAAACCAGAAACGCTTATTATACATAACAACGTAGTCATTGCAAACAAGTAAAAGGTGAAAACTTGTGATTGCTAAACAAAGGCAAAGCTAGACACTAAAATCCTTTAGGTAGCCTGTTCTTCTGACTGCTGTGCCCTTCTAGTAGTGACGGGGCCAAGACCACTTGGGTACATGGGTAACGTACCTGATGCATCTGTCACCTTCAGTCCACAACTGTGCTGCGTTCTCAATGGGTTGCTCAGCATGTGGTGGGGTAGAAGGGGGAGGAGGAGGAAGAGGAGGAGGAGGAGTAGTAGTGGTAGTAAACGTTATTTAAGTGTCAAGGTATTTAGCTTTTAACAAACTAATTAGTAGCAGTAATAAAGTACAAGAAAATTAAACAAAAGGGAAAAATGAATATTTACATATAAAGATAGATAAAAGGTAAGATACAATAAAACGGGAAATTGAAATATAATTCTATATAAGAGAGGACTAGTGTAAGCTAGGTCCTAGCTCTTCATCGAAGTTGGGTTGAAACCTCTCAGGAACCTTGTAAAGATGAGAGCGGTTGCAACGACAAATGTACGAGCAGACAAATTGGTCTTAAGTCTGTGTAGGCCTTCCAGCTCCCTCTTTTACTGAAATTCGAAAAATTCCACACAGACAAGCACACTTACAACTTCAAACGGGAACGGATCGAAAACCACATTTGAAAGTTGGCTACCTTGGATCAATAGAAATCTAGTATTTTCGACCTGCAGAGTGGCTACAGTACATACGCAACGTATAAAAATGTGACATAATTATCGCATAATAAGCAACTCAGACTGAGCACTCACAATTTCGGCAGTTGATGTGAACAAAGAAGAGGATTGAAACCATGGTGTTGCTTGTGTAACTTGCCATACCTTAAAGAACCACTGATTATAAAATATATAATCGTGCATGGGAGCTAAAATATAGAAGGTTTTGAAATGCTTCACACAGGTAGAGATTCTTTGGCCTGTCAACCCTTCCTGTTTAATACTGCATCAGTGAAGTCTAACCCCTCCGAACCGATGCAAGTAAACAACGTGTCGTCATCTGTTATTTGCTCCGATCCAGATGAGACGCGATTCCATTAATTGAAACAGGGTGATTTTTACATCACTTTTATAAAGCTACCTTTTGCTGGCAGCGGTCTATTTACCTTGATAGTAAATGATGCAGTGGGACGTGTACGCGATGAATTCTTAGACGAAGTGTTTTTGTCGCCTGAGGCTTTCATAGTGCTGCAAAAAAGAAATAAAATGTAGGAGCCAGTTCACACGACCACGGACATTACTTAATAAAACTCACAAAGTTCACTTTCAGCGAGGCTATGAGCCCACTCTACTGCTGACGCTATGTAACGTGGCCAAACAATGTAATACGACCACAAGGGTTTCATCGCATATTACAATCTACTGTGCAAGCTCGCTCGAAGCGCCTATTACATGACACGATAGTCACACTAGCTTAAGTAAAAAGGTGTGAAAAGTTTAAATTTTTCTCGAAACTTTTACCTATTCCGGAAACAACTATTTCATACTTACAGTTGATGGTGAGAGAGTCTTTTAACTTTCTACCGCAATCCCACCAACCAGGGACCTACAAAAGAGAGCTTTTTGGATACTTTGGGTCAGGCGTTAGCCCTTTTCTAACCTCTCCTTACAATATCACAACATGGCTAGACATCTTAGTCTCGAGTATGAAAGAAATGATCATCAAGGATGATGTTTAAACAAATTTTCCCAATTTGTAGCATGGTAAACAATTAGAAGTAACAGGGGAGAATTTGCTTGGTGATACTGGGGCTTAAAAGGTTTATTATCATATGACCTGTACCGCCCCGCTAGCTTTTTCTTTGCAAAACCACTGAGAAAAGTCCCGCATGAGGGCCGTACGCGATGGCGTAAGCGGGCCGGAAAACGCCTTCCGCCGGCCCTGCGAGCATTGCCTACGGCCCTCCGATAGTTGAGCTGAAACAATTTTGTTGTAGTATAATTCCTAACTTTTCCTTCAAAATGAGCGATGTAAGTGAACATTACGACAACGAATTTTACTATCCTGATGATCTGTCCGATATGGAACTTCTTCAAAAGCCAACTTACTTCGAAAGCGAAGAAAAAAAGTCAAAACTCCTCACAGATGTAGAAGTTCACAATTTTATTAGAAGCCAACAACAAGCAAACACTGTGAAAAAAACAATGTATGACATGAATGTATTTCAGAGATTTCTTAATGAATGTTGCGAGAAACGAAAGATAAAGGAAATTCCTCCGGCCGAGCTCGACAGTCTGTTATGCAATTTCTACATTACAGCGAAAAAGAAGGACAACACAGAATACGAACCTGATACAATGTCCGCTTTCTCGCGCAGTATCCAGCGCTACTTGGATGATAACAGTGCAGAGATAAACATCCTCAAAGACAAAGAATTCAAAGTCTCAAGAGAAGTCCTTAAATCCAAGCGTCGAGAACTCAGGAAGCAGGGCAAAGAGAACAAACCAAATGCCAAGTAGCCCTGGCAAACGAAGATATTGAGCGCATCTTTGATGAGAATCAGTTCGGCATCCATGATCCTGATGTCCTTTCACGTACGATGTGGTTCTTGCTCACTCTCCACTTCGGCCACCGAGCCAGACACGAAGCAAGGCAGATGAAATTTGGCGATATCGTTTTGAGAAAAGATGAAGCGAGTGGCGAAGAGTACTTGGAATGGTCAACCGAAAGGGAGAGTAAGACCCGCCACGGAGATGAAAATGAGCATCGACGATCTTTCCGTCCTAAAGCGTACGAAACAGGCGACCGAAAGTGTCCAGTAGCTTGCCTGAAAGAGTTTGTTTACAGGAGACCAGAAGAGGCCAAATCACCGGAAAGTCCTTTTTTCCTGGCTGTTCATCACCAACGAAAACCAGAAGATAGGATTTGGTTTTCAAAAAGACCGATGGGAAAAAACAAAATCGGCCAATTCCTACTCAAGCGCCACGAAAAACCTGCCATTGTCTACGAGCGGGAAATTCACCAACCCCTCGATGAGAAAAACTTGCATCAAAACGCTTCTTGATTCCGGTGTTTCGCACAACAATGTGGCGCAACTGAGTGGCCACAAGAGCCTTAAAAGTCTCGATAGTTATGCCGTAGCATCCCATCAACAGCAGCGCCAGATGTCTAAAATACTCGGCGGGAAAGAAACTCCAGGCCCAAACCAAAGGCAGAAACAGCGGAGGAAAAACCGCAAAATCAGTCAAGTGGTACCGTTCAAGAGTCCATCCAAACAAATGGCATATTTTCAGGAGCAAGCATCGGTGTGATTAACATCCAGAATCTTGTCCTTCCTGAAGCCTATGGCTCGAAACACGCTGCACAAATTTCAGCTCCGAAGAAGCGTCGCCGTCATGTTATCGAATCTTCAGACGAAGAGGACTACTGAGTTTCTTTGTAATCGACGTTCTCGGTACATTATTACATTATTGTAAGATTTCCTTTCATATTTTGTATAAAGATTTGAATGACGTTATTACATTTAGCAAAACTTAGAGCTTTTGCTTGAAAAGTTTGTCGAAAATATTGAAATATTCCGTACTTTGCAGCTTAAACTGTTGAAATACACTTTACTGACATCCTGAATGAATGGCGTGATATCATTGGCTATTTGAAAATGCGCGAAACTAAACAAACGCTGCCCTTCCCAAGGAAAAAAAATGAAAGACAAAAGATTGAAAGAAAAAACGGGACTGCCATATGTTAAAATGCTTATTGACTGAGTTAGGTCGGGCCGGACGGGAAAATATTTGGCTCTTGGTCATGGCATACGGACCTCGCTGCGCTCGGTCCGTACTCCATGACCTCGAACCAAATATTTTCCCGTCCGGCCCTCCCACTCAGCCAATAAGTACATATTATGGCCAGATTTCCGTGGCCCTTGGTGGCCTTTAGATCGCTCTATGAGGAAGCCCGAATGTGGGATCAAAACGGCCCACTTCGTCTTTCTCGACCATTCTAGGTCATTTTATTGGAATATCTACCTGGATTTTTGAAAACGATACTCCTAGGTTGAGACATCCGAGCGAGTGCGTTGCAAGTCTAAAAATTATGGGCAATACCAGTGTTTTTTTCTCCTCCGCTATCATTCTTTCCCTCTTTTCTTTCTTTCGTGTCATGTTTCGTTTGAACGTTTTGCATAACTGAAACATCCGTAGACCCAGGACTGTGTGCCAGCTACGCCTCTAGCAATTAAACATTAAGGTAATAATGTACATCAAAGTAACGTTCAACGTATCGACAGAAGCATGAAAATAAGAGCCTAGATTTTTTTCCTGATCAGGACATAAGCTATTACTTTTGGTCAATGAAACTAAAGGAACAAAATATAGACAAATCCAGGTAAATCGCTTTTAAACAAATTTTAGCTGAAGTACAATTTTGCTCCAGTAGGGTGCGGTTCCGTGGTAAACGACACACTGAAAAGTCCCGGATATCCAAACGACTATCCAAGTTATATGGACTGCATGTATTCAGTACCCATTCCAGCAGGAATGACAATGAAGATTCACTTCGTGGACTTTGACGTGGAGTATGGTCGAAATTGCAAGTACGAATACGTTATCAAAATATAATAATGACTTAAACTGTAATCACAATTATTGGATCACAACAAACGCATTAAGGTGTTACTATCCAAGGTAATTTTTGGCAACTTGCAACGCAACACTCTTGCAAGACAAGTTGCGAACAAAATTTTCTGTGGAACAACTTCTGTTCGCTTCAACGGAAAAGTAGACTATTCTTTATTCTATTTTTTATAGTGCAACTTGTTTCGAAAATGCTCCCATCAGTGTTGCGTTTCAAGTTGCAAAAAAATTGCCTCCTCTAACAGTAACTCTACTCAGTGTGCGAATCCAAAGGGATCAAACCAGTAGAATGATAACCTTAATACAGGAGGTGTTGGATACATCTTAATTTCGCGATTTTGAAGAGGCAACATTTCCCATGAAACAGTGAATTTTCTCAAATTTGGGGATTGCATACTCAGTGGAGGACGACATTTGTTGCCTGCCAATTTTTTTCGGACTAAGTGACGCCATGTTTTTTGTTATGCATTTTTTACCATTTTTGTCCAACTAGCATATGCAAACCTAGCACTGTTTTTCCCTTGCAGCTATGACTATCTGATAGTTACCAACGAAAAAGACTTAATATTCGGTGATTACATTTACTGTGGTGGTCACACTGGTAAGACTGTTCTTATAACTGGGAAGTTTGTAGTGATCCAGTTCTACTCTGACAATGTCGTTGAAAAAAGAGGATTTCTGCTTCTATTCACTGCTACTCCACATTGTAAGTGTAGACCTCATCTTCAATGACAGAGGCAAGAAAGGCTTTATATTACAAATCTGACTCTAGCCTTACCAACAGAAGAACTCGGTGATGCATTCTAGAAAAAACAAGTTGACCAACGGACCTACTTAGGTCCTGATAAGTTGACAGCTTGACGTACGTTGGACTGGAATACAATACGTACAATGGATTTTATTAATTTTCCCAGCTGGAATTTACGGAATTAATTTACAAAATATTGGCAATATTACGTACTAAATTACTAACTAGATGCTAAATATAAATTTTGGATCACAAAATGGATGCTAAAAAAATGGAAATTTTAAATTTTAAACTAGTTTACACTGCCGTCTAGTGCCGTACTCGCCACGTCTACTCTCCAGGTACGCCCGCGTTTAATGCTCTCGTTTCTTTCCTTTGAATCATTGGTGTACTTCTAAAGAAAGAAACGAGTGAATTTTAATGGCTTTTGCGAAAAGTCTCAGCTGTATATTTATTTATTTATTTATTTATATATTTATTTTTTTTATTTTTTAGCTTCCCCAAGTACAACACCAACAAGAAAAACTAAGGCGAAACATTAGAATATCCGGTGGTCGACGCCTTTTTCCTAGGCTTTTAGTTGCCCTGGTTCATTTACTAAAGCCCCTAAGCTTTCGTGTATTTTCCTTGCCATTTCTCCATTTCTGGTGTAGCTCGACTCGCTGAACTGGTATTGATAAAGAAAACTCTAACGCTTAATTTATTCGAAAAACCTCTCACCGTGGGTATAGCCTGGTGGGTACTCAATGAAATCTTATGCGGGGGAGGCTCCGCCCGAAGGATCAAACCCTAACCCTAACCACAATGGCACCTCTTGCATATACCTCGAACAAAAATAGCACCTAGCTCTGTCCTATACTTCAGGGATAAGCAGAAACAATAGACTAGCGGATGGTCGACGCCTTGTTCTGACGCTTTTAGTTGCCCTGGTTCATTTACTAAAGGCCCTAAGCTTTCGCGTATTTCCCTTGCCATTTCTGACAAAATTTGGAACCATTGTATACACTTGACATTGACCGCTATCTTTTTCACTTTGGAGCCTAAAATAACTATTTTCCCTAGTTTTTACCACACCTCAAACTAGGGCGGAGCGTCCCCGTCTGACCCATAGATCATTTACTCAGACATCTCAAGGTCAACCCTCAGGATACACGAAAAACGTTGAGTGAGACAATGACGTCGATCATCTCATCAGTCGCAAATAAACCCAGATTATTCCTCCCCAGCTTTTCCCAAAGAGGGTACTTGTGAATAAAAGCGATTAACGTGATTGTGTAAAGAATATATATTTCCCATTTTACCCATTCAGTTTTCGATTTTCATGTCATATTATTAGCTTCCCCCAAAATAATGTTGCCGGATTCAGCTCCCATTGTCCGGGCATTACCAGGATACGAGCTGACATGGTCTGCAACAGGGAGCCCACCCATATACACAGCTCTTATCAAGAACTCTACGCTAGTGGCAAATACAACCGGAAGCATGAAAATGACCATATATGAAGAAGCGAACTACACTTGTGTGGCCACAAGCGAGTTTGGAATGGATGTGAGACAGTTCTCAGTCATCTTTTCTGGTAATATATTCAAGCCTTTTGCGTGGTTTTATTTTTTATATATATATTTTGAAGCACTTTTACATGATTTAACAGCCATCGGAAAATTTGTGATGGTGCTTCAAATTCGCCGCCGGGTCACATACTTGTACTCATGACTTGGCATCACTCGATGTTGTCGACGTTCCTAAATGAATAAATGTGTCATCTCAAAAAGCTGGTGTAGGGTTTAAACTCTCGACTGTACTTTGGAATTCGCTCTTACAGCCACAATTGTGTTTTGTTTTCATTTACAAGGCTTAAAGTAAACCAAACACGTTCCAGACAGGTGTAAATATTTTAAATTGTCCAAAATTTTGTTTTGTTACTATTTACAAAACAGAAGGTATACTTCTATGGGTGCAAAGAACGCTTCTTCCACGTATTTATGTCCACGCTAAGGGATCTTGCTTCGGTACCTGATCAGGAGATTCTTTAACGTTATTATAACTGACACTTAACATGAGCAACCCCCTAGCAAACCCCAAACCCAAACCCTCCATCTTATAATTATGTCTTTAGTACCTGTAAAACAGTAACCATGTTACATGTATACAGTACAGCTCGACTGTTTTATTCATAAATAGATTTGTTTTTGATACGTTTCCAAGTTGCGCTATAAGAGAGATTCTAACTCATATGGACAATTGCACATTTGGTTTTTGCAGATTGTGGACCTAAGTGTGAGAGGGCAGACAATAATTGGTATTCTTTTGGGAATACGTTTTCATGCGGAAACTTGATGTCAGCAGCAGACATGATTAGCTGCGCACCGACGATTCTCAATTCGATGTATGAATTTTTTGTAGGCTCTGTGTATTCTTCTAAAATGCAACGAGCAGTATCAGTAGATTGAGATCGGCTAAACCTACCTGCTGAAAATGCGAGCAACAAAAGAGCAGGCCGAGTTGGTTCTTAATTGGCAGTTTTACCGTTGATGTCTACTTCCTTGTGTGGTATAAACGATCTCATGACGTGGACGTAACATTGGTATGAATCGGTTGTGATAAGGGAAGGTGTCAAGAAATTACATATCTGCATTTACACGATTGAGTTTTGTTTTGTTAGTTTATTGAAAAAAAGCTAATTTAAGAATACTCAATCAGGAAAACGTGTCCTTACTTTGTTAAGCAAACCACTGTGTAAATAACAGGAAATATCCAGTGAAATAGGTCGTTCTCAAAATTGTGACACAGACACAGGGTCCAGAGGGGTTACATTTGTACGCAAGAATTATCCTTCGTACATCTTACCTTGTAAAATACATAACCTCGTCATTTTGATCAATACATTTGCCCAATGCAACCTTTGTGAATCCAATTCGAACGGCTTTCTTCTCGTTCCATACGCTGTATTTCTCGATCTCGATCTTTGCGTTCGCTCGCCGTATCGTCCGTCATATTGAAATATGCTATTAACCGCAGACCATTCTTCCGCGGTCGCCTAACACGTTGCCCGAAGGGCACGAAGTGCCGAGTAAAAATAAGGTCGTATTATTTAGTGTAAGTCGAACTCAGTGATCCTAAGAGCCCACAGTAATTTAACCTACGGTAAAAATATAGGTAACGCGAGTAACGTAAGTTTGCAACAAATTATGTCGGTTGTCTGCTGCAAGGAAAACTAAACGTTCTGCTCGAACTTCGCTCCTCTGGACCCTGTGCACAGATAACAACGAAGTACGTATGGTTTGGAAAGGATGGTGATAAAGGTAAATCATTAATTGTTCTTGAGTAAGAGAAATGCTTAAATCTCAGCGCTAAGTAGTTTTAAAATCATTGGATAAATAATAAGAATAATATTTCGATACTTGCAGGTACGTGAAATCAAGCAACTTTTCTCATCTTCCTATTCAGACGTTTTCTAACGTTGGAAACCTTAGATGGTTGTAAGTATTTCATTCATTAACTGTACCTTTTCTAAGCATGTGCCACCCTATCTTTCATCGCATCATTACCTGTAAAAAGATGTCTTACCAAAAAATCGTACGTGACGAACGTGGCAAATAATTAACAATTACACGTTCTGTGACATTCGCACCCGACTTCATTTAAAAATTTCAAACTAACCAAAACTGCAAACGAATTGCAGCAACTGTGGGTAATCATTTTTTTATTAATTGTTTTAGGTACCTACGATCAAATAACATTCAAAATCTAACTGTACATCATTTTACGAACCTGACATATTTAAAAATACTGTAAGTACCAATTGTCTCAGTACATAGCAAAGAATAAGGGACATGCACGCGCACTAGAAGTCAATACTTAGGGGCTGTTTACATGGAGGGAGGAAGATCCTAGCACTAGGAAGATCCTAGAAGGCGAAACAACTTTTCGTTTGGTTTACATGCAGAAATTTCGGTCGGGTTACCAAGTGGAAAAGGGTTACCAAGTGGTCGGGTTACCAAGTGGAGAAGGAGAACAAGATGAAATTGTCGGCCTTTAGCAGCTGAACGCCCGGCGGCCGGCCCGCTATGTTTGTTATTCTGTCCCTAGCACTAGGATCTTCCGAGCGAAGGTAGTTTACACGGTTCTAGGATCTTCCTAGCGCTAGGCTCTTCCTTTCTCTCAGCTAAGGAGATCCTAGCACTAGAATGATCCTAACGCTAGGGCCAAGTACAACCTTTTGCATGTAAACTGAATACAACAAACATATGGCGCTAGGATGATCCACCTTCTAGGATCTTTTTAGCTTCAGGATCTTCCTCGCTCCATGTAAACAGCCCCTTAGTAAAACACAAGGCCAGTTTGTCTTACTAGAAATTGTAAAGAGATTTGACTCAAATAGACTGATAATTCTGACTTTACTCTGCGATGCTCAAAATTTTTTTTACGTGTATGAATCGGATTCTTAGCGACCACATTTTGAGCTTTTGTTTCAGTAAAACAAGGCATTCTTCTATCGATTCTTCGCCACGGTTTTCGTGGAGAGACACAACCCTTATTTCAAAGAAGAATGAATATGGCAGATCTGCTGTAAGAAACAAATTATCACGACCAAGTTGCCTCCAGCTTTCTATGCAACAGGAAAATCCAGTCGTATCAATCGCATTCGCTTTGATAAAACAAGGATCTTCTTGGATAATTTGCTTGTATGCTTTATATTTCTGCATCCTCCACGCTTTTCCACGTAAAAAACATCCAATTTTCGAGGATCGACTCTCCACCCAAAAACAGGCGCCATTTTTTTTATTTTGATGCCTGCGTAACCTTTCCATATGCTCTTTGTAACCTTTCCTTAAAGTCATATTGAGAATAAACTAAATTAAACAGAAACAGTAAGTTTACGTGACTCTAATTTGTAACTTATTTCAGTTGAAATAGCTCTCTATTTTCCCTAAACCATGTTCTGTATTTCTTACCAGAACTGAAAGGCTTATTCAGATCTTTAAACGTAAAAAAATCCTGCAAACGACCGATTAGTACTGGCACTGTCACAGTTACCGGTGATATGTGTATGGAGTAACCTTTCAACTAAAGCAATATAAACTTGGTATACTTGAACATACCTATCTCCATGTTTCCTAGAGATTTGTCTTTAAACAAGATCACGTTCCTGCCCGAAGGAATCTTTGCTACCCTAGCACACTTGGAGGAACTGTAAGTCAAATTAGAAAACTTAGAATTTCATTTAGATCATAGTGGGACAAACACCGAGGAAAATTGTTCGACGTCACTTAAAAATTTGAGTATTTAATATGTATAAAAACTATGTTTCACTTATACATTCATACGGAGTCGTTTGTCCATTCTCTCTTTCTCTCTTTCTCTCTCTCTCTCTCTCTCTCTCTCTCTCTCTCTCTCTCTCTCTCTCTCTCTCTCTCTTCATCTTTCCTTATGTCTGTCTACCTCTCCATCTAACCCTATGTATCTAAAATTGTTAGAGTCTTTCAACAATAATTATAGTTGTACATGTACCCACACTAGTGCTCATTTGGTAGAGTGTGTGAAAGAAGATTTTGAAGCTTCAGCACTCACAACAAGAGGAATAATAATGCAGTAACAAGTGCTAGAACTTACTAGCCTTGCCAATGCTGCTTAAACTTCGATAAGTATGTGATGACCCAACTTAGTGCTGCCGTGCCAATAACACTCTTTAAACCAATCACAAGCCAGCATATGACATCAGATTACCCTGCATGATTACCCTGATTACCCTGCTATTATGTCATTTCACTCCCAATCTAGAGTCACTAGATCGAGACACAACTTAAAGCTGCTTTTATGATGTGTAACGTTCAGCTCTCAACGCCTACATAGTGGTTCATCTATATACAGCTCCAAGAGAAAATTATATTGCAGAAACAGGACTTTTCTAGAGGAAGAAATCTCTTTCCTTAAACCTCTCTTGCTTACAATAAGTATAACCTAGCAAGGGAGGTTTTATTTGATCTATTTCATGATCACTCCTTTGATGTCACCCTTTCACAGATATTTCGTATCAAACTCTATTACATCTCTAGCTGAGGGACTTTTTGCCAACCTCACAAAACTAAAAAGGCTGTAAGTCAGAATACTATAACAGAAGCCAATATGTATCTATAAAAGAGAAATAAATACAAAAGGAACACCTGTGTTAAAAAAGAAATAATTATATAAGGAAACCACAAAGAGCCATAGCAATAATCAAAAGAGGAAACAACAAAATCTAGTACTCTAATCTCGCCTGTTGAAGTACATTTGTGACACTAACTAAATTATTTATTAATTTAGTCAGTATGTTGATTAGTAAATTAGTCAGTTAGCTAGCTACCTGGTTGGTTGGTTGGTTGGTTGGTTGGTTGGTTGGTTGGTTGGTTGGTCGGTTGGTTGGTCGATGGTTTGGTTAGTTGGTTGGTTGGCATAATCCACTCAATAAACAAGACAAATCTGTGGGTTAGTTGACTTGTTAAAATGTAATTCCTCATTTTAAACATCATTATCGAATTACTAACGAGAAACTATTGAGACGATGTCCCCTTCTAGTCCATTTCATGAAAAATAAAAAACAAAGTAAAACAAATCGATACAAAACTAAAAAAAGACAAGAGGAAATGACGATGATCTGGAGAAAGAAAACCAAATCGCCAGCCCAGCTGGTAATCCTACCTATAACGGTAAAGTTTGCAGTCACCTATGATGACCAGAACTCGCTATCCAAGTTGTCATTTGCAATCTTTCTTGACACCGCTCTCTCTATGGTTTTAATTACACAAGTAATATACTTTGCTTAATGGATTTGATCATTTCATAGGTCTTTGAAGTCCAACCGGCTTAGAATCCTACCCGAAAGAATATTTTTCACACTGGAAAAGCTGTATTTGCTGTAAGCAAACAGGACTGCAAATTTAGATTACCAAGTACTTAATTTTTTGACTGAACTCAAGTGAATGAGAAAGTTCATTTTTCCTCGACCCTCACCTTGACAAAATGGGTAAAAATCCTTTGAGGAGGATAGCAACCGCCCCTTAATCACCCCTTTTTCTCACAGTTGAGGGTAAATTGAAAGTTAGCTCAGAACAAGAAGAGTTCTAAGGTAAGTGTTGATAAAATTAAAATTTTCCTGGCTTTTCTTTGCACTGTTAGGAACATTTTACACATTAACGTTCGTGTTGAAGTTTTAGGCAATTTAACGTAAACTACTTTGATTAGATTTGTTGTAATTGGCTTTGGTTTCTTAAAGGGATTTGTCTTCAAACGCCATTACATTTCTACCTGAAAAAGTATTTTCCACCTTAAAAAATCTGGGAAATCTGTGAGTAAAAACGAGTTCATCCGGCTGCTATAAAACACTGGGTTAGGCACACTGAACAACAAATTAGGTAAAATGATGTGCCATAAATTTAATTTATACAAAAAGTTGAACGTTTCGGGCTTTGTCCTTCTTCTTCTTGACATCAAGATTTTTAAAAATTTTGGTCTCTTGCATGCGCGCGCAAACACACGTGCGGGCACGAACCTGTTGTCAGGAGGCAAGTCGAAACTGATTCCGCGTGGTTGGAAGGTAATCAGTTGGAAAATGAGTGCCATATCGTTTTCTCCTTTGTTTGTTTCCACCGCATAGCTGAACACCATGAAACTGTGCATCATTCACAGGGTGGCCATTAGAGTTGAAGTGCACGACTGGAAAATCGGGTGCATTCTTGGTAAAGCTTCTGAGGTGGTCGCCAAAGCGCTCCCTCAGAATGCGCAGCGACGGCAGGAGATGCAGTGTAAAAGGAAGAAAGACACACGGGTGAAGGATTCTCTGATGGTGGTGGAGCTTTACGGCCCCTGTGGAGTAGTGGCATGCGAAATGTGTCGACACGCTCGACAAAGAGCCTGCGAACAGACAGGCATGAATCTTTCAAGGTTATCAAGCAGGATGTGATCGTTAAACTTTCTTGTTCAGTGGCAACGAGCAAAACAAATGACAGGAGAGGCGTACCGTTTTCAACTTGAGATCAGCCAACCGCACGGCCGTATGAGCCAAAACCTGAATGGGGTTGCGTGTGTCCAGCACTTTTGGTTTTCGCATACCTAAGTAGCACCAATGAAAAACCACATGTTTCCCTAGGGAGATTACTAACTCGTCAGAGACTCTTGAGACTCTCTTCTAACTGAAAAAGTGGAGTACCTAGGAAGGTTGTCCGTTTGTTCTGGGAAATTTCCAGTGGATCCGAGCGTCCCATTTGCATTTTAACTAGTTGAACCGAATTTTTTGGCGAAATGGAAAGCGCCCCAAAATTCCAGGACGCCTCGAACCTCACATAAGGTTTAGCTCCGTAGGGAGGGTGGGGTGAGGTGCATCCTAGCAAAAGGAATAACTTGTTTGTGCAATTAAAATATTTGAAGCAGTGGCCCCAATTGTAACGAGCAAACTGATCCACTGAAGGAAGGCGAATACCGAAACGTTTGGTTTTCGCATAAATTAAGACTTTATTTCACCGAATTATATTCGTCTACTGATATGAAAAAAATGGGTATAAACATTTGTTAATATTTTTTCCAAATCCAATAGGAAAGGAGAAAGTAGCAAACTAATAAAAAACAATAAACGCTCCCACATAACAAACTCACGAGAAAAGAACTATTACCTAATTTTAACATGAGTCCATATTTACAGGTAAGCTAAGTAAGCATTTTCCAAAAGCTGGTCACGTCGCCCATTCTCTCTGAAATGAACCAGCTTATTTCGTATTAAGCATTGCCCTAGTACAAAAATGAGGACCACACGATACAAAGTAACATTTCCTTGTCCTTGGTGGGTTTCGAGCCCATGCCGCCCGGATTTCAGGCAGGGGTGGGTTTTTAAGATGGTAAATCGCGCCAATAAAAATATGAAGGGTACATAAAATGATGCCTGCGCAGCACTGGCTACACAACAGTGAAAACAAAGAATTCACACAAAGGCGCAACATTTCGTATATGTAAGAATTATTAGTAAGAAATATAACAAATGATTTTAATTTAACAAACGAAACTTTTTTGTCAAAAGAAGAGGAACGTTGAATATGAGCGGATATCTCATTAAAAAGGGAACCAATCAGAAAGCCGTGCTTGTTCACATCAACGGGCAGCCTAACCACAACGGACGTTTTAAGTGCACGTTTCACCGTGTGCTGAACATAAAACTGCGTCGAATGTCTGGGTTAGTTTGGGTTGTTCATCCTGAGTTGCCGTATTGGGGGAGGGGTTAACAAAGGAAACGCTTCACACGTGGGTAAACCTTACTTTGTTAACTGTACGGTTTGTCTGGTTTAAGGGGTTGCGACCAAAAAAAAAGCCGTAATAACATAAGGTGGCGTATAAAACGGGTGCTGTGATATGGCCACGGGTAATTCAAGTCAATTTCAGTTTCATTATATTTATTCTCTTGTTTTAGTTACCTGTAAGATAGTCTTATTTTTTAACAGGAATTTGGCTTCGAACACGATTTCATCATTACCAGATGAAGTATTTGCAAACATAACAGAGCTGGGCAGCTTGTGAGTAAAAATAACCGACCTAAACGGTGCATTGAAGAGTCAATCGCTATTATATTGCGAAACTGCTAATCTTAACCGTACATTTCACAGGCAATTGTCATCAAACCCTTTAACAGCTATTCCTGAGGGAGTATTTTCTACGCTGTCAACCTTGTGGTTTTTGTAAGTATTAAATAAGTACCGGTAGTATTTGAAATGTAAAATGTCCAGGAGACTGTTAAAAAGTACTTCCTATCCGTTTTTACATATTTTTGGTGGTAATCTTCGTTCCTTTAAACTCAGATGATCTTTTCTTGCACTGATGAAAGAGTAGGAATAAAATCCGACCAGCAGACGATTCCATACTGGAGAGTTCTCTAGAATTTAGTTGTGTAATTAAAATATCGAAAAGCAACAACACAAAAGGAAAGCAGAAAGGAGTGTAGTTTGATTCTACAGGTGAGAATATAACCCTCGGACGTACAAGCAAACCAGCAAATTACCACTGATGTACAAAAAGGAAGGTTGGTTGTACCCCCCCCCCCCTCCCTCTTGGTTGTTTGCTTTGTTGCTCATGCGACGGCAATCGCTTCTCAACATACATTAGCAAACAGCTACTGAAGATGACAGGTGGTGATAGAAGAAAAGACCCTAAGGGGAGGTGGCATCCCACCCGCTCATTCTTGTACGTCCCAAGGGCTAGAGTTATTTCTTATCTTGAGAACAAACAAGAATGCAATGCATCCTTCTTTCAAAATTTTGGGATGAAGTTGCCCAGTTATTTTTACAAACCTGCAAGTTTTTTCTGTACTCTGGTTTATTTTTCACGAAACTTCACGAAATTAACTTTTAAGTGCAAATGCCGCCTACATTAATAAAGAGACAGTTCCAACTTATTCCCACTTCACGTCACAGGTATATGCATTCGAATGGAATTACTGTTCTACAGGAGGAAGTGTTTTTCAAAGTGGAATATTTGGAAACTCTGTGAGTCTTTTCCTTATTTTTTAATAATAAATAATTCAAAAATAGCCGGTATAAATTTTACTTGACAACATATGTTTTTGATTGCTTGAATGTTTGTTCGTTTGTTTGTTTGTTTGCTCGTATGTGTCCAACAACGATTAAAAGGTGAAGCTGATTCGATCTACTCAGCCATACGAAGAAAAATCATAGATTAATTTATATTTAAGACACATGTGCATAAAGGCAGCACAGGCCGGGGTTACATGTCCGTGCTATTACTGCAATACGTAAAGGTAGGCCTTACACAAGTCAAGCTGCACGTTTCAGCTTCTCGTGGATTGTGAGATTGCTACACCAATCGAGCTCACAAACTTGAACAAAAGCAAATTCTCGACACCACAGATGCGTTACTCTCGATGACACATAGTACCAACTAAAGAAACGCGTGTTGTTTTTCTTTTTTTTTTCTCTAAATAACACATTCTTCTAGCAAAAACTCCGGCATTTTGAAGGCACATTCAAAACCTAGATTCGAAGCTATTTTTGTTGGACAATCAATGTTGCGACAATCAGGTGAAATCCCGAGGGGGGGCACTCCCAATAGTGGGCCACATGGGGAGACTCCACCCAAACGTTTTTCAGCTCGCGGTATACTAAATGGTAGGGAAAATTGTCGTCTTAGTATATTAAGGGGTCACTGAAATGGGCTGTTAAGTAAAAGCTATAGTAGCTAAAGTTAACAATAAAAATAGCGGTGCAAAACTCGCGAAGGTTTAGGGCCTTTAGTAACTCACCCAGGGCGCGTCCATAGAATATTCTGCTGTTTTGGCTTATCCTTGAGGTATAAGAAAGGGGTGCAATTTTTACTCTAGGTATACGAAAGCGGTGTCATTTATGCAAAAATTAGTATATTAAAGGGTAACGGTTTGAGCCTAAAGAAGGAGCCTCCCCGTATCCTCCCCTCTCCCTACCCCACCGAGCGTGAAATGCGAGATTAATGGACAGTTGTACAATTTTGTCACCAAACCCAGAATTTGTCAAAAGTGGGAGGGAGAGGATCGAGAAATAAAAGCTGACAGGTTCTCTCTCTTTTTTCTCGCCGCCGCTCGCTTTCTTTCCAAATCCCACGCCTCTAATTTTCGCCGTCTCTGTGTGATAGCCAAGAACAGGCCAACATGTGAAACGCATTTGGTTCGAATTTTCTTTAGTTCACAAGTATAGAGAACGATGTTGAATTCGTTTGGCCACGTGGTTTAACATCGTAAACCAATGATGTTGAGTCTGTTTGACGAGGCCTTAATCTTATTCTAAGTTCACTTGTTGAATGATATCTTTTTTAAGCGATCTGCATTCAAACGCGATCACGTTTCTACCGGAAAGGGTGTTTGTCTCCTTGACGGAACTAAACTTTCTGTAAGTAAAAGGTAGCTTACAAAGCTAACTGCGAGGATCATATTGATGTAAGCACTTGATGAACGTTTTCGTCTGTAATTTCATGTGAAGAAAAACAAGAGAAATATTATGTGATATACTCCAGAGGAATGATCAAAAACACACTAGCGTTGCGTATTCCCTGACAACCGTTTCTGATAGTTCAGTGCTGAAATGTTCAGTAACACCTAGCTCTGAAATTTAGAAAACAATACTACTAACTCTGCTATAATTATTTGATGGTTCGTAAAGGTTTTTTTAATTGACGTTCCTTTCTGGGGTGTGGATCGAATGCTTATCTAAGGGCTTACAGACTAGACATTTAGTTGTCGACAACTATTTATTATCGACAATTAAAAACGTTGTGTGTGAGACAAGTTGTCCAAAATTTTAAGTTGTCGAAAACGGAAACTGCTTAGTTTTCGACAACTAATAGTTGTCAACAACTACGTTTTTGACCGTTTTTCCTGTGTGTAGGAATAATTGGTTTAGTTGTCAACAACTATCGTAACTGCGCACGCCATTTTGGAAACGTACTGCTTTCTGAGCATGCGTAGTGAGCGTTAGTTCCAAAGCTCTCGCCGGTCTAACTTAGTTATCGACAAGTAACACTCCAATGTGTGGAACGCTTGCATCGGACAAAATTAGTTGCCAGTAACATTTAGTTCTCGATAACAAATAGTTGTAGACAACTAAATGTCCAGTCTGTGTAGTCCTTAACTGATGTTATTTTTGGGGCCACTTTGGTTGTCCTCCGAATGGACCCAGCACTAATTTTTGCTGTCCCTTTTCAAATCATGTGGTATTACGTCCATGCTCTAAATGTGTTTTCAAATATCCGTTTTCAGTTTCTCTCTTGGCGACGTTAATGCAAATATGCTGCCATATTCAAGAAAGAAAGAAAAACAAGAGCTTATTAAATTTGCAATTTCACACGATCTTGCGCAACTCGTTACTGAGGCTACCCGAGTGACGGAAACCTCTCAAAATTTGCTTGACGTGATTTTAGTGAACCATGATCACCGCATCACTGACTCCGGTGTTGTTCCTGTTTCGCTGAGTGATCACTACCTCGTCTATTGTGTTTTAAAAGCAGGTGTAATTAAGGCACCACCAAAAACAATTGAATACCGCTCTTATAAGAACTTTGATGTGAACACTTTTCTAGCGGACTTGAATAGCGTTCCATGGCACGTTATTGAAAACGAGGAAGACATCGACGACGCTGTGTTTATTTGGAATCATTTGTTCTCTGAAATAGCTGACCTGCATGTGCCTGTAAAAAGGCGAAGAATACGAGGTGTTCCGTTGCCGTGGTTGAATGATAAAATCAGCGAGGCGATGAAGGATCGTGATTTTCACCATCGTAAAGCTGTGAAAACCAATTCTGTTTTTCACTGGGCTTGCTATAGGAAGCTAAGAAATAGGGTCAATCGCGAAGTCAAGGCAGCAAAATCCAGGTATTATTGCGACTTGATTCTAGAGGCAAAAGGGGATTCAGGGAAGATCTGGCAGGCGGTGAATGAGGTGTCTTCGCGTAAGACTAAATCCTCGAGCCCACAACGTATCGTAGTTGATGGTGTTGAACACACCACTCCAGCCTCTATTGCATCCGCGCTTAACTGTTATTTCGCATCCATTGGCAGAAGTCTTGCAAATAAAATATCAGCTGCTGCTATGTTCCCAGTCAGATCGGCCACGAAATTACAGTCTTTCTCGCTCTATAAAGTTGATGAGGAAACAGTACTCAAGCATCTGCTTTCTCTGAAGACAAATAAAGCTATTGGCTTGGACAACATCAGTGCGAGACTTTTAAAGTGTGGCGCGCGTGCTATTTGTCCCTCGATCACCAAGTTACTGAATCTCTCTATTCGCACTGGCAATTTTCCTGAAATATGGAAATGCTCGAAAGTGGCTGCACTTTTCAAAACTGGAGATAGGGCAAATGCGTCAAATTATCGCCCAATTTCTATTCTGCCAACAATGAGTAAAATTAAATGTAAAGAAGATCCTCGCAGTTATTAACGCAACTTATGCAGTTGCGAAAAGAAAGCCTGAAAAAAATCAGGCTTGCCGGGATTCGAACCCTGACCTCTGCGATACCGGTGCAGCGCTCTAACCAATTGAGCTAACAAGCCAACTGGGAGCTGGTCATTGAATTGGTTCGTAATATACCCGGGAAAGATGAAGATGAAATTATGAATATATGAAAATTCATATATTTGAACTGCGGAATGAAGAATTAAATGTAAAGAAGATCCTCGCAGTTATTAACGCAACTTATGCAGTTGCGAAAAGAAAGCCTGAAAAAAAAAAAATCAGGCTTGCCGGGATTCGAACCCTGACCTCTGCGATACCGGTGCAGCGCTCTAACCAATTGAGCTAACAAGCCAACTGGGAGCTGGTCATTGAATTGGTTCGTAATATACCCGGGAAAGATGAAGATGAAATTATGAATATATGAAAATTCATATATTTGAACTGCGGAATGAAGAATTAAATGTAAAGAAGATCCTCGCAGTTATTAACGCAACTTATGCAGTTGCGAAAAGAAAGCCTGAAAAAAAATCAGGCTTGCCGGGATTCGAACCCTGACCTCTGCGAGCCGGCAAGCCTGATTTTTTTCAGGCTTTCTTTTCGCAACTGCATAAGTTGCGTTAATAACTGCGAGGATCTTCTTTACATTTAATTCTTCATTCCGCAGTTCAAATATATGAATTTTCATATATTCATAATTTCATCTTCATCTTTCCCGGGTATATTACGAACCAATTCAATGACCAGCTCCCAGTTGGCTTGTTAGCTCAATTGGTTAGAGCGCTGCACCGGTATCGCAGAGGTCAGGGTTCGAATCCCGGCAAGCCTGATTTTTTTTTTTTCAGGCTTTCTTTTCGCAACTGCATAAGTTGCGTTAATAACTGCGAGGATCTTCTTTACATTTAATTCTTCATTCCGCAGTTCAAATATATGAATTTTCATATATTCATAATTTCATCTTCATCTTTCCCGGGTATATTACGAACCAATTCAATGACCAGCTCCCAGTTGGCTTGTTAGCTCAATTGGTTAGAGCGCTGCACCGGTATCGCAGAGGTCAGGGTTCGAATCCCGGCAAGCCTGATTTTTTTTTTCAGGCTTTCTTTTCGCAACTGCATAAGTTGCGTTAATAACTGCGAGGATCTTCTTTACATTTAATTCTTCATTCCGCAGTTCAAATATATGAATTTTCATATATTCATAATTTCATCTTCATCTTTCCCGGGTATATTACGAACCAATTCAATGACCAGCTCCCAGTTGGCTTGTTAGCTCAATTGGTTAGAGCGCTGCACCGGTATCGCAGAGGTCAGGGTTCGAATCCCGGCAAGCCTGATTTTTTTTTTCAGGCTTTCTTTTCGCAACTGCATAAGTTGCGTTAATAACTGCGAGGATCTTCTTTACATTTAATTCTTCATTCCGCAGTTCAAATATATGAATTTTCATATATTCATAATTTCATCTTCATCTTTCCCGGGTATATTACGAACCAATTCAATGACCAGCTCCCAGTTGGCTTGTTAGCTCAATTGGTTAGAGCGCTGCACCGGTATCGCAGAGGTCAGGGTTCGAATCCCGGCAAGCCTGATTTTTTTTTTTTCAGGCTTTCTTTTCGCAACTGCATAAGTTGCGTTAATAACTGCGAGGATCTTCTTTACATTTAATTCTTCATTCCGCAGTTCAAATATATGAATTTTCATATATTCATAATTTCATCTTCATCTTTCCCGGGTATATTACGAACCAATTCAATGACCAGCTCCCAGTTGGCTTGTTAGCTCAATTGGTTAGAGCGCTGCACCGGTATCGCAGAGGTCAGGGTTCGAATCCCGGCAAGCCTGATTTTTTTTTTTTTTTTTTCAGGCTTTCTTTTCGCAACTGCATAAGTTGCGTTAATAACTGCGAGGATCTTCTTTACATTTAATTCTTCATTCCGCAGTTCAAATATATGAATTTTCATATATTCATAATTTCAATGAGTAAAATACTGGAAAAAGTCGTCCATTCTCAATTCTATGACTTTCTGAATTCAAATAACCTCATTTCAAGCAAACAATTTGGCTTCCGTTCCAAGCTGTCTACAACTTCAGCTCTCACCAGTTTTGCAGATGAGGTCCTATTGCATATGGAGAGTGGAGAACTGTGCGGTGCAGTGTTCTTAGATTTGACCAAGGCATTCGATACCGTTGACCATAACATCTTGCTGTCTAAGTTGTCGGCTATCGGTGTCTCGCCCAGTACCCTACAGTGGTTCAAGTCTTACCTGAGTCATCGTAAACAGCGGACTGCCTGTGGTGATGCTGTGTCTGCCCCTCTCCCGATGACCTTTGGGGTGCCACAGGGGAGTATTCTGGGACCGCTTCTCTTCTTGGTTTATATTAATGATCTTCCTCTGGCTATAAAGAATTGCGAGGTGACTTTGTATGCTGATGACACGGTCCTGTACTTCTTTGCTAAGGAGCCACACCTGTTAGAAGAGGCACTGAATGATGATCTCTTGAAAGTTGCTCAGTGGCTACATGGAAATAAGCTAACTTTGAATCTTACTAAGACGAAATCCATGATTATAGGCAGTAATAGAAAACTTGTTGGTATTTCCTCTTTGTCATTATCTATTTTTGACACCGATATAAATTCTGTAACTAGTTTTAAATATTTGGGAGTTATGTTGTCCTCAACTTTTACATGGTCCGACCATGTTGAGTATATTTCATCTAAGGTTAATAAGAACCTTGGCCTTTTACGTAGGATTAAGTATTATTTACCTTATAATGCCCGGTTACTTTTTTATAACAGCTTAGTGCTACCTATTTTTGATTATGCTGATTTAGTCTGGGGTGACAAGGACAATGTTTCACTAATGAAGGAATTGCAAATTCTGCAAAACAAAGCAGCTAAATTGATATTAGATAGATCACTTCACTCCTCATCCACTGATGCATTAACAGTCTTGAGATGGCTGAATCTCGAAGAACGTAGGAAATATCATCGATGTATATATGCATACAAGTGTATTAATGGCCAACTTAATCATTCTTTGGACATTGTAAGAAAGAGTGATATGCACTCCTACAATACTCGCAATAAAGATACTATAAAGCTCCCCAAAATCAAATACAATTGGGGAAAACATCGTTCGCGGTACCACTGTTTCATAGACTTTAATGAGCTAGAGAGAACTGTAAGAAACTCAGCAAGTTTGTCAATTTTTAAGAAGCGTCTTTTTTCTGCTTTTTATAATTAAGAAATTTTTTTTTTAATCCTTGTAGTGTATATGTTGTAATTATTTATATATTTCGGTTTTAGCTCTAATTTATAGTTTTTAATTGTATCATTATATAATATATATCTAGTGTTAGGACCTCTATGTAAACCACTTTTTAGTGATGGAGCTTCCTAATAAAAGATTGTTATTATAGAAAGATAATATCGTTCATACGAGTGTTCTTGTACACTAATGCGTTTTCGTTTGTAAAGGATATCTTTTTATCTTTTCTCGCCTATTTTCAACACCAAAACAATTTTTTTTCCATTTTCACCCCTGCAGAGCTCCTTATAGTGGGCTATAAGGAGAGGTTTCGCCAGGAAGGGGTGCCTTTTTTGCGTTTGCAGTGTATAAAAGGTTACGAAAATTTGATGAGTAGTTGAAAGGATCGTCGAAATACACCTTAAAATAAAACTGATAGCAGCTAACCCTAATTATTAAAAAGGGCTGTGATATCCTTTTTTATTGTTATTTATTTTATTGGATTATTGAATTTTTATAATTTTACAACATTTCAAGGTGACACATACGTGCGGGCTGTGAAATCTAGCACAAATCACAACGCTAAAATATACGACATCTTGACGCCTTCGAGTGAATAGACTAGCGACAATCAACTGGTTTTGCTTGAAGCATAAAAAGATGCTTTTGTTTGTTTTAGGAAGGGGTACATTTTTGATAACAGAAAGTATATGAAAGGTTTGGGGTGTGAACTTTGAGGCGGAGTTTATAGTTGACCATTAACTAATGAACTGATGTTGACTTGTCCAAAGGAGTCTTTTTCTTTCGTCCATAATAAAAATGATGCGTTTTCTAAAGTCTGGAAACTGTCGTGGACACGGTTTCCGTTTTCATCCGCGCTTTTGATCGGTGTTCAAGATTTGCGAAGACGCACTATAAAACAGGCACTTTTTTAAACGAAAAAGCCTTAGCCATTTTTACGAGCGAGTGTATGTACTTCCATGATATAAAATGGCCTATGAACATACGTAGAGAATAACTCTATTTTCTGGGACTAACCCCAGATACGTAAAGCGTGAAACTTGTTTGTTTTGTTGTTGTAGATATGAATGTGGAAAAAATAGCCATCGTTTTGCTTGCTTATATCTTTTCACAGAGACTTGTCTTCAAACGCTATCACATTTCTACCCGACAGATTGTTTGCTACAAACACATATCTGATAGAATTGTGAGTGAAAATTAGCACTTTAAGAATTCTGGCATTACCTGTTCGAAATTTGAACACTATTGGATTGTATTCTATTGTTCATATGTTTTGTCGTAAATGAAAAGCAGAAAATTTTGTCTACGCGCATTGAAGAAAAAAGAAAAATGTAACGAGTGAAGGCTTAAAAAATATTAAATGCCTAGATGATTATTTTCTCAGATTGACAGAAAATATAGCTTCAATGTAGCAACAATCCATTTGACTAAATCGCGACTATACAAAACAGTCAACCAAGGTAAGTATTATTATTTTGGGTTAACGGCTTTTTCTCGCCAGGGACTTGTCTTCGAACGCTATCAAAAACTTATCTGCCGCAGTGTTTGACTCAGTGACAATACTACAACGTCTGTAAGTACATTCCAGCCGACAAGTTACTTACTTAGCTAGTTGACGGAGGAAATTACAAATTTACAATCTTGCTAATAGTAAAGTATTATAAATAAGAAAGAAGAAAAGTTGACATAGTATCTGTTAATCCGACGCCTTTCAGACGTTCTTTTGAGAATCTAGTATGCAGCTGGAAATCTACAATTTGTATTAATGCGGTCTATGGTAAAAGAACAATCAATGTGTGATCACTCTTTCCTATTTCTTACGCGTTACCTGGTGCAAAATCACGACGTGTTTCAGACATGGCAAAGCTAAGCAAAACAGACAGTTTTAATCCAATTGCACTACGGTGTTAACAGAGTCGAGTAAGTAAATAAAATTGCGTTTGTTTAGATCAGTCTCCACCTCACTTCATGCTCTATGGCTTTTTCTCTTACCCACAATGAAGCACGTTGCAAAAACACTTATCGAATAGTGTTAAAACAAATAAAGATCCTCTTGGCATGTTGAGTTTACAGTGACAATGCCCTTGGCTAAAAGATTTTCCTAAATATCTAACATTCCCCCTGGAAGCTTCGTTTCTTAGCCCACTCTTGAACTGTTTCTGCTGTTTAGCATTGGGTATTATCTCTGATATAAAACCCGCCTGAATAGGTTCCACTTACGACATAACTTTCAAAATAGCAGACCAAAGAAGGATATTGAAGAACCCTTAATGGGTAAGATGGGGCATAACATTAATCCAATTTTGCACTGGGAAACTGAATGGGAATTGAGGCACTTCGATTAGTGTTATTGGAAGAGGAGAAATTGGCAACAGTAGAGTTGTGATAGCCCTCCCCCCCAGACACACAAACACCCCCTCCCTACCCCTTCAGGATTCTCATATTGATCTCTTGATCAGAGTGTAACTGTCATGTATGTTAGAATCATACCAAATCTTAGACTGCGAGTAGTCTCTAATTTTGGCGATGGCAATTGTGAGGCGGACGAAATACACACGCGCGCGCGTCAGATTTCGAGGAGCACTTCCCTCGCGTCGCGTCTCCCCGAAATTTCGCTTGCGCGCGTGTGTATATTTTGCCCGCCCCACAGTCGCCATTGCCAACATTAGAGACTACTCACAGTCTAACCAAATTTCTGTTATTTATTTATTTATTTATTTTTGGCATTTCATTCTCTTTTAGGCACCTGAGCCTTAACAGTATTCAAGAAATAGCATTAGATGCATTCAGTTCAGCTCTTACAAGAATGGAATATCTGTACGTGCTTTTATTTCGCAAAGACAACTGAAATAGCCAATTCAAGGACGAGCGAGGGACTTGGTTGAGTTGAAAATAATCTCATTGATAACTCATGAGTAAAGATGTTGGTTTCTTTAAAAAAAATGTGGTGCTACATTGGTAGGAAAGTAAAACACAAAAATCTGGATTTATCAACTGAGTTGATAATGCAAATTGGCCACCAAGCTCACGTGTCGAGTGTTAGCCCGTCATCAGAGCGAATCTATGAACTGTGGGCTGTATTTGTCTTATATATTGAACGGTGGAGCTACAATCGATATGTTGGTAGAAAGATGGCAGCGTGAAAAACAAAATAAACCAGTTGACTGAAAAGCGTTCCTTCATTCTGTGGGAATTATGACCGTCCATTTAAAGGATGAATTTTTCCTCTAAATGTTTACGGCTTTCAGTATTACGCTGATGTCAGGAAAGGCCCCAATTTGCTCAATTATGGGAGAATGATGAGAGAGTATCATGGCATCGGGTCTATTACAATTAGCCAGTGATCATCTTATTTCATCAAGAGGCTTTCCTATAAATTAACGGTAATCAGTATTATTACCCAGGTAAGTGTACAAAAGCTTATCTGCTGGTCATTACCTGCTTCCTTGTTTCCGATTTTTCATCTAGTTTTCTGGCTTTTTAGGTACCTGGCTTCAAACAAAATTAAGAGTTTACCCGACAGGTTATTTACTCAAGAAAATCTTAAACTACTGTAAGTTTGATCCAGTTGCAATAATTAAAACTGTTTTAGTGGCGTTCGTTCAAAGCATGAAAGAGTAAATGCGTTATTCATGATCATGATCATCATCGTACATCAGGCGTCATTTAACAAGGGGAAATCCTTGGCGCGGTTTAAATGGCGGCATTAACAAACCCGCAAGGGCAATTCAAAGAAAAAAGTCAGTGTTTAGATTCCTGTCTGGTGGATGGCTCACATGTTGACTATACAGTTACAATTAATGAAATACAACTACAATTTTAACTGTAAGATTCTTTAAAAAGCCTAAAAACTGACTTTTTTTTTTTAAAAAAAGTTTCCCATTCCTTCCTTTTATGAGGGCGTTATTGAATTTTTTTTAAAAAATTGCCTCTATCCATTCCTGCAGGTTACTGAATATGAAATTAACAAACTATTGCATGTAAATTAAAAACAATTAAATTCGTTCGTTTTAGATAACATATGGCTCATTCGCTCGTTAATTCTCTCTCGTAGTATTAAAAATGAGTGAATAAAAACGTGTAATAGTCAATACATAGTTAATTGGACGTAAAATGTCATTCTTACGAAAGTACATTTAGTCATTCATTTTGTTTTCCCGATTGTCTCTTCCAGGGATCTTGGTTCCAACTATATTCAAAATCTTACCAGGGACGAATTTTCCGGTCTCAAAAAGTTAGAATACTTGTAAGTTTTTGTCTTTTCAAGTTTACACCTCGTAAACCAAAAAGTTGGATATTTTAAGATTTTTGAACCCAGGTCATATCGGTTTTTCACCAGAAGAAATAGGAACATTTAAGAAAGCAAGATAGAGGCCCACAATATTAGCCCAAACGAAATTTCTCCAGCATTGCCCTGGTTTTTACCCAGGGTAATTTCGCACTATAGGATGGGTAAGAAATAATGTTACCTAAACTTTTTTCGACTAAGGTATAAAAAACTGCACAATCCGTTTTTTGGATTCTAGCTAGAATCCGGATTTGGATTTTCTAAAAACGCAACGCACCTTGCATATACAGATTCAAAAGAAAGGAAAGGAAAAAAAAGGAAAAGAAAAAAAAGGAAAGGAAATCCTAGGTGTAGTCTACATGTTTATTCTGAAAATGCCAAGTGTAAAGATAGATTAGAAGGCAAGAGTTTATGAGGCTAACAACTAATAACTGTTACATCTTATTTCCAGGGATCTTTCTTACAACAAAATTCAAAGATTACCTAAAGACTTGTTGTTAAATGATTTGAAATCTCTGTAAGTGAATTTCATTAGCGGACTCATGATAACCAATACGTTTGCATTGGACATCGCCAGAAACGACATTACTGTTTCTAAAGGGCGTTTCTTAAAAAGTTAATCGTAACTTCCCCTGAAAAGATGATATACTTTAATTATTTACACTCGTTTAACCTCCAGCCGAAGAAGGAACTGTCTATTAACTCATTATTTGTTGCTTTGTAGACTCTTGCAGAATAACATGATCCTTTCAATATCCAACGAAACCTTTGTCAGCTCCACCAAATTTCAATATCTGTAAGTGTAAGAGCGGGCCTTAACAAATAGAGCAGGCATGTCTTTCAAGCGATCACCTTCGGTGTCAGAAGACTGACTTGCTTAAGAAAGATGGACGCTCTTTACCAGCTTTGTTATAGTGGTGCTTTCACGGCAGTCAAACGCAAAATGTTAAATCACGTACGCTTGTTCCGAGCCTCATAATTTGAATCACTTCAAACATTTACGAGCTTGAAGCACGTATGAAAACGACGCACAAAACAGGTCGGCAAACCGAACTTGGCGCCAGCAAAACTTGTGGATGGCAGTTACTTCATTTCCATCACAAACTCAAAGTAAAAAGCTTAGTCTGAAGAAGTGATATCAAGAAGTGTCAGAGATCTTTCTAAAAACAGACATTTTGGGTATTAAAAAATCGTTAAAGGCGTCAAATGGAGGCGCGTGTTCGTCTTACTAGTAGCGTGTGCATGTACAAGAAGAGAGGCTATCGAAACCTTTATCGACTTACCTATGCTCGCCACGAGTCTCCCAGTAGCTCCGTGGTTAGAGCGTCCGACCGGTGTACGGAAGGTCATGGGTTCGATTCCCGTCGGGGACTCAGGTTTTTTCTTTGTCCCACGCTCACGACATGCTGAATTTTCCATCTTTACTTATTTATTGACTTCGTTTCTAACTTCCACCCAGCATTTCTGATGATAGGATTCAAACCTCCGTCTACTACTTAAGCAATAGAGTTCTTCTGTCAAAGACACTATCGTGCCGGGTAGGTTGCCCGAGGAAATTTGAAGTTTACAAAGAATATTAGCTCGAAAACGTAGTTCGACGGCATATATGAAGTTTGAACATCAAATTTCCGAGAGAACCTATCACACATAGGGCATGAGACAGAAGGACTCTATTGTTATTATTGTACAACGCTAAATTTTGAGCGAAAATTGCCAAAAACGGGCACTATGCGCTGATAGGCACCCGCTGAGGCAAGACACTATCGCGTCACGTGATCGATTTCGACCAATGGGAGCACGCCAACATTTAGCATTGTACTGTAAAAGGACACAGTGTTCTAGAACACCAACTCAGCTATCAAGCCCGCTTAGAGCGAGCGGTTAGCGTGATTCTTTCAGGCTTCCATTCAGTATATTCATTTTTTTATTGTTTTATTCCACATTTCACATATATGATGATTTTTCATATTTTGTCTTTCATATATATTTTTACTGAGATAATGTAAGTAAGTAAGTAAGTAAAACTTTATTTATACAGGGTGGCCCATTCAGCACAATGGCTGGTCTCCATAGGGGCCCTGCTAAATACAATTTCTAAAAATGTAAAATATCTAATTATTTAAAATAGTTATAAAAATAGAGTTAAAAGCTAATGTTTAGTAATTAAAATAGTTATATTAAAAGAGTTTAAGAACTAAAACGAATTACAAGCATGAACGGTATATAGAAAAGATAAATATCGTAAATTAGGTGCTATAATTTTAGACGCTTGTGTACAGTTTTCTTGGAAACCAGTGTATTGTAACTGAAGAAATTCCTTGTTTAAATAAATGCCGTGTGTCTGTCTGTCCGTCTCCCTCCCTCCACCGGTAAACAAAACCTTAAAAATTATAAATAAAACACTTGCTTGCACGTCAGCATGAAACACATTGAAAAATCATGCGAAATCTGAATACTAATGATTGTTGTGAAATAAAGAATCGAGAAAGAAGAGAAGGCATCAGACAGAGTGGTTTTCCTATAATAGTTACCTCTAGGAAGGCAACAATAGCAGGTTCCATCTACATAGAATTGGTACAAATCTTCTGAGGACTGTTTTTTTGTGAATTTCACGCCGCGGGTGGTCACCTCTACTTATTTACAACCTTAGATTTCTCAGCGCCAACCTGTTGGAGAAAATCCCGTATCGATCCTTCTATTATCTTCAGGACCTTCAGATTATGTAAGTATTAAAAATGAAACGATCTGTACGTTTACACCTTTGAAGGCCAACAGTCACATGATACTTTCAGAATCTCCAAGGAAAATGGGAACTTTAAGAGGAAGTCGAAAACTTTTTCATTTATTGTCCGCAGAATGAGACGACCTACGAGCCACTCTCTTTAATCTATCAAAAGTAATCAAAATCAGTAAAGAAACGCTAAGATGATTAAAAAAAACGTACTAGCTACCACAAATATTTAACAGATTTCAAAACCCTGTCAAAATGTGGTTGTCGTGGAAACATCAATTTCACTAAAAAATTCAGAAGAGTTAGCCACTTTTCGCAGATACATTTTAGGAGGTCCGCCAAAGTTTAACAACTTTTGCTTGGATGTAAAAAAATTTTGAATGTTTGAAATCAGCGTGAACACATACCATTCTCCCTATCCCAAAACTAAATAGGATAAACGGTAATTTGAGTTACAGAAGTTAAATTACAGCTACATTAGTGTAAGATATCACCTTTGTAACTGACCAGCAATTCTTTTGTTGTATCGGTAAACCACAATTATAATTCTTTACCTAATAGGCACACAATACAAGATTTTACTCTACGCTTTGTTATTTTTTCACTCAAGATTGTTTCAACTAAGAAATCAAAATGAAACAATCTAGGGTGCACGGTTTACTTTATATTTTTCATTGTTATCTTTTAAGATTGCTTTCGGATAATCCCATAAGGATAATCGAAACCGAAGCGTTTAGACTTGGAAGTAACAATCTAACAATGTAAGTTATTTTCCAAATATTCATTTTTATCGAGCTATATGATATTTATATGTAAACAAAACGCTATCAAATAATTTGGTACATGAGTCAATTGATGTATTTTGAAAGACAACTTACAGCCCTGCGTAGACTCAAGTTTAAAACAAGATTTGGCGGCTACAATTCCCCCTTCTTGACTCTCCCAGAACCTTAAAGCTGCAAAGGCAATTACCGGTTATCCTTCTTTATGACTCAGCCCTGATTTAAAAATGCATATTCCCCTTACTGTTCTCTACACATTTCTTATGGAACTAGTAAGGAGAATTTGGTTAAATATCAAGGCATCTTATCCTTGGTGATCACTTCCTTTATTCTCATAACTGAATGTTTTAACAAGTACTGATAATGTAAAGAGAAGTTTCATTTTCCTCACTATTAGGGCTTAAAGGGTTAAACTCGTTTCATGTGCAAATCTCCTTTATTATTTCCTGACCGTAGGCGAATCATTACGGGCGAATCAGAGGTTATGATTCAGCAGTCATTTTGGCCCTTGATCTCAAAAGACACAAAACATCGAAAAACCCTGGTCTGCGGACAAAAGTGAATTGGCGCCTGTGAAAGTTTTGTGATGAAATAGAATATCTTTTTACAAGCCTAGCTTTCAAAGACAATCTGGTTGCAAAAAGACAATCTGGTTAACCCACAGAGTAAAGTTACCAAACTGGGGTATTTACTCATTTTGAACGCCCCTTTCGTAAGTCGAGCCACCCGATAATACACTGGAAGATATATATAAATATACAGATGCATTTATGTTTGTTTCAGTTGTCTTTTTTGTTTACTTGTTTGTTAACATTAACTAAATAGTTGTTCTTTCTCTTGACAGATATTTGCTCCGAACGGCACTTAAAATATTGAGTCTTGAGTCCTTCATCGGCTTCAGTGGTTTATCTTCAAAGCTGTGACGTATCCCATTTATATAGATTCGACACAAAACTCATGAATAAATTAGCCTTTCGCAAACACATCCCTCACGCTCTAAAACTTGTTTAAATCCCTAAATATTACTGATGCCACATCACGGCACATCACATCACACACATCATATCACATCACATCACATCACATCACATACCACGCATTACATCACATCACATCACGCACATCATATCGCATCACACCACATATATCACGTCACATCACATCACATCACATCACACATCTCTTCACATCACATCACATCGCATCGCACACATCACTTCACATTACATCACATACCTCACAACACATCACACATCACATCACACCACATCACTTCACATCACATCACATCACACACATCACATTACATCACTTCACATCACATCACATACAACACATCACATCACTTCACATCTCATTACATCACATCACATACATCATATCATATACGGCTGTGTTCACACTACACGCTTTCTGAGGGAAAACGAATTCTCTAGGACAAATTAACCCAAATTTATCATGAGTACAAAGATCGAACTGCAAATATTGGATCTGGGGTTCCCGAATTATGCTTGAGAGTCAAGAAGATCAGCGGGCAGTTTTCATTCGTATTTCGAGTTTTCTTCTTTGTGGAACCTACAGAGGGTTTCATAAAGAAGAGGCAGAAGTTACTTATTTCTGGCTTGATTATAACACCAGTCGGCTCCCGAAAACATTGGCTCTGTTGTCTGGACATTTTCCCAGACAAGGAAATTTTAGTTTTTTATTCGGCTGCACAAAAGATTGTGAGGCATGAGGCACAACCCTCAGAATCTGGAACAGCACAATTTTTAAATTTGGCTACTTACAATTCTTTCTTTACAGCTCGTTAATCCGGAATGTTTATCAGCACAATCGTCTGCGAGCAAAATCGGTCACACTTAATTTCTAATTTGAGTGACAACAAGTCAAGTTGATACTGTACTGTACTGTACTGTACTGTACTGTACTGTACTGTACTGTACTGTACTGTACTGTACTGTGCTGTACTGCACTGTATATATACATACTGAGATTTACCCACTGAAAAGGCGCAAAAAAAATTTCGTTCACAAGCTGGACTAAATAGCTGAAAGCCAATCAAATGGCGCGTATCGCTTTTTTTCACGTGTGAAGAAAACGATACTTCCAATCAGGTGCCGCGTATCATGTTTTGCCGGGACGTGTGAGCCGTAACAAGGTGATTCTCACTCAGGCTTTCGCTTTCGCTCCTTAAGTCTTTCGCAAGTATTGACGTTGACTTTCTTTTAAGCTGAAAAACATGAGTGAGAAATGACATGTTGCCCACGATACTTCGTTTGAGGTTTGAGGATGTGCAAAGTTTCGAAAACAAAAACACAAAAGAGAAGACGAAGCGAGATGTGAAATTGTTGGAAGACCTTTTGAGAAACAAAAAGAACGACGAGCGAGAAATGCACACTATAGAACCAGTAGAATTAAACAAGTATCTTGCGGAGTTTATTCTCTCTGTTAGACGTAAAGCCGGAGAGGATTATGAGTCCTTAAGCTTAACATGTTTTGTTTCAAGTATTGAGGGGCATTTGAAGAAAAACAACTTCACCGTGAGTATCATCAACGAAAAACAGTTTAAATCACCATTTTTCCTGGGGATAAACTTCACTAAAAAGGACGGCTCCAAAAAAAACTGGTTCAAGTCGGCACCAATGTATGGGTGTAACAAACTAAACACTTTGATGAAATGGCGTCTTTGAAAGCAAACATAAATAACGAGCGTCTCACCAACCATGGTGCTCTTAAACTCATTGAGAACGAAATTCCGCCAACACATATAATGCAGTTAAGCGGGCACAAAAAAGTTTAAAGCATAACAAACTAGTAGCTGAACTTAAAACGGCAAACAAAAAAAAACATATCAGGCATCTTAAGCCGAACATCATCTCAAACACAGGTCAATGCTTCAACTAGCGAAGCCTCCGCGGCAAACAAACGTAACACACCGATGAGTTTTTTCGAGGGAGCTGTACTAAGTGGGGGCCAGATTACTATTTCCATCAACACACTTACTATCTCGCCGACGATTCAAACTGGGAGCTTTATCATTGTAACCACCGAAAAAATGTGGAAGAGAATCCGAATTGAGGAGTCCTATTCAGATAAAACTTGAGAAGTCATATTTTAATATTCCTTGCTTGCTATATAATGTTGCATTCCTTACAGAAATCAAGGCCATTTATATAACATACATCTTTTATGAACTTTGGACTTGAATCTGTGTAACACAATTTGTCATTACAGTGACGGATCCAGGATTTTTAAAGGGGGTGGGCTGACCTGACAAAACGATATCGAAACAATCCGAGACAAAATCGCCTGAGTGATAGTTTTGTTGCCTTTCTTAATTTCAAGCTTAAACGACACCAAAGAGGGGGGTGGCTAGCGGCCCAATCCACCCCCTCCCTTGGATCCCCCCATGCATTAAACAAGAATTTAACTCTCAGTGGAAAGTGTATGCGTACAGTATTTACGCACTCGTTGGTTTGTATCAGAAATCTCACTCGTTCCCTGCGCTCACTCGTTCGATTTTCGATACCTGACCAACTCGTGTGTAAATACCGTATGCACACGCTTTCCATGAAGTATTCTAAATGTACTGTACTGCGCTGTACGGTACGGTTCGGTACGGTACCGTACAGGGCGGGACAGGACGGGGCGGGACGGGACGGGACGGGACGGGACTGGACTGGACTGGACTGGACTGGACTGGACTGGACTGGACTGGACTGGGCTGGACCGTACCGTACCGTACAGTACTGTTCATGGAATTGTTTGCTTGTTACTTTAATATTAAGTGGCGAAAAACTGTCAAATACAATAAAACTGGAATTTAATATATTGATCGGAACCCAGTGGATAGCAAACGCTGATAGAAATAGAGTTTAGGATCGTTAGCACGTAAACTTAGTCTTCCATAATTAAATATTTTAATAAATCAAACCACATTATCGTTAAGTGAACTTTATTCACAATGTTTTAATTTAGATACTGCTAATTTTCGTTTAATCTTCCAGGTTGATGGATAAGAGAGTGCTAAGAACACTGAAATATCTCTCTCTCAGCCAGACGTGTACAATATATTTGTTAGTATATTCAAAATACCGATTTCTCTGTAAAAGCCATGAATTACCAGTCGGTTCAAACTTATAGCTTACTTTTACTTAAACCGTTGTCACTTGAGATATCACTCGCAAACTGTAACTATTCAGACTGGCTATTTGGTCTTCTGCGACGGGAAGAAGGGTAATCAAGAGCCCATAACTAGGAGCATGCAACTCACGTGCAATGTCACGGTGTTTTTGGAAACCAGATTTAAAGCAGCAACAACAACAACAACGTAACAACAGCAAAGAGGAGAGCATGCGTGGACTCTGCGAAGCAGATACAGATTTTGAGCGGGAGACTTTTCCCTTCCCTCGAACGTATGTACACGTTGTATAAATGCCAAATCACAAGAAAAATAAGCAGGGTGATCGGGGATCTTTGGAAGAAACGCCAAAAGATGTTAAGCGTCAGAATTTAGACCCAACCGAAGAATCTCAGTCAACGCTACAACTCCAAGACGAAGACAATGTGGCGAATGAATTGAAGGAACCAAGTAAGGGACACGCTACGGGACCTACAGAAGTCAGTTGCATCAATTTTAATAATAATAAAAGAAAATAACAATCTAAAAGAGGCTACAAATTGCTTTAAACCCACTTCCTGTGTGAGACACGGCTGCGCTCTCTCTCCTTATTTATTCATTCTAACTGCGGAGCCAATGTCCACAAAAATTAGGCAAAGTAACGACGTTAAAGGCATTCAATTGTATGGAAATGAAATTGTAATATTATTATCAAGTTATGTCAATTTGCCCATGACATAAAACGGCTAAATAACTTGTAATGAAAATAGCTTTGTCCACATCACAAGGCAAAGTGACAATCCAGACGGTTTGGCTGGCAATTTGATGACAAATATTTCTAAGCTTATCGTTAACAATTGCAACCTTACCCCATTTGAGAAAACACGTTTTGTGCCGTCAGCGACAAAGGAATGTCACGTGATACTTATGACCACTTTTACAAAAACCATCTAGTCAGATAGAACTGATGATACCTCTATGGAACTTTATTCTCTGCGGGGGGTATTTCAACGCCTCCAAAAAACCATGCCTTAAATTGCCTAAGCATAAATGCATGGCAGTTGTACGCTCCGGGTTATGGGCTCCTGGCGTTTAGTATATGGTAAGTCCAAAAGTGTTCCTCTAAGGTCGACAGGAGATGATGACGTCACATGAAAGACGAATTACGTCATGATAGAGAAACTACATCATAAATTTCAAACAGTAGCCTCTTGGGTCTGCCATCTTAGATGTCCCGATTTCCCCAGAACTACAGAAAACCAAAAGGTGACCAAAAGGTAATTAAAACAAACAAACGAAAGAAGAACACTACAGCGATCTAAGAAATTATGAAAATGTTACCGCAAAATAATTACATGTTTTTATAGTTACAATAACGCCTCTTTCTAATATCTAGGAGTCCACACATGGATGAGTCAGAAGCAATCATAATCTATGCACCGTCACATATACCGCAAGCGGTAGCTTATCTTAACACTCTCCTGGCTTCCGGATTCGAAACTCATCCCGAGAATCGCACAGATTTTTACAAGTTGCTACCCTGTCCTGAAGGGACATTTTTCAATTCCTCCTCCAGAAGAGAACAAGGATGCACAAAATGCCCTGCAGGTATAGCAAATAATGCTTCATATTATTCAGTTTAGGTACGTTTGCATTGCCAACAACATCAGTCTTTGTCTGACTATAAACGCAAGACTTGAGAAAGAGACAATGATCGTAGTATGTTTATATTTCCGTAACATTGCCAATACAAAAAGGGCGATGAACGCTAGAATTACGCTTGGGATGCTCTTTCTGTCTTTAATGAAATAGAACCAAAAAATGATTCTTGTTTTTTTTTTTCTTTTCAGGAGGCTTTTATTCTGACAAAGTCGGCTACGTGGCCAAAAGCTGTATGAAATGTCCCAATGGCTCTTATGTTTCACTCGATAAAGCACCGGGCAAACGATCTGACGACTGCAAGGCGTGTCCGCTAGGTGAGCAACGAGCAATGAACACTCGTCTATCATAAGCTATTCGCAGCAGGACCAAAAGTTAAGTAGTTTGTTGTTCATCAAGTTCCAGTAACAAAATTTAGGGAGGGAACCCACTCTACCGAACTTATTTTGACTCTTGAAACCGCAGTCGTGAAAATGTCTAATTTCTCCTTACAATATCACTACTTGGTCAACATTCGCTGTCGTGAGAACAATTAAGGGAAGTGTTCACCAAAGATCCAATGTATTGATGTTTAAGCAAAATTCTCTTAACTAGAGCTGAAGAAACGTCTGGAGAAGGAGAACATGCATAGTGGGACTGAATAGGTTATATAGAGTACTCGAACAATACAAAAAATGCTTACATAGGAAGTATGCAAAAAGGACGACCTTTGATGAGAAGTTTAGGCGTAGGTATCTGTGCTCATTTGACTTTGCTGTGCTTTGATTAACACTTGAGCTATGAGGTTTAAAGGACTACTAAAGGTTCCATTTTTCAGTACCCTCAACCACCATAGTGTTAAATGTGGTTTGAACTTCTGAGTATTTGTGTTCTTAAACGCTGCAGAACAACTAATCTCTTTTATTGCTAAATTATCATCAGGAACAAACAGTGACATCTTTGCTGGCTTCCGTGCCTGTGAATGCTTGGAAGGGTTCTACCGCACCCACATGTTCGAGAAATGTCACAAATGTGAACAACACGGAGGGCTGGAGTGCAAAAATGATTATGCTATTTTGAAACCAGGGTACTGGTGGGAATGGCGGAGTGCAACGTACAGGAATCGCTACAGAAACTTTTCCACATATCTGTTTGGATCTTCACCAGCAGTAGATACTTTTTCTACTCAATACCCTTATCCCAAGCCTGTCCCTCATAAGTGCCCAAGAGAAGAGTCTTGCAAGGGTGGTTTAGATTCCCCTTGTGATGTTGGCTACGAAGGACCACTGTGTGCTGTTTGCAGTTTGGGATACTACATGCAATTTCAGACGTGCAAGCGATGTCCATCCAAGAAGTGGATCGTAGGACAACTGTCGATCATTGGAGTTGGCCTATTTATGATCGTAATAGTTTCCGTGCTGGCAGGCAAAAGGAAGGCAAAGAAGGCCAGATCTAGAGGGCATGCTATAATAGACATGATTTTATCCAAACTTAAGATCGTAATTGGCTTTTACCAAGTTACCTATGGTCTGCTGGAAGCTTTCTCCTTCATCAAATGGCCAGACTCCCTGCAAGTTATTGCCAAGTATTCAGAAATGCTCCAGCTGAATATTCTTCAGGTTGCCCCTCTTCACTGCCTGTTTCGTGGACTACACGTGGATGCGTTTGCAAGCTTGTTTGCGATAATGGCAATAAATGCTCTAATCATTGCCTCTACTGGCGTTGCTTACGGGGTGCGTAAATTGGTCATTGTCCGAAACCAAAACCTGGAAAATGAGGAGAAAGAAAGAAAAATCTCAGAGACAAAAGAGCTTGCGTATAGGAATTTATTTTTCTTCCTCTACGTGACTTACTTGAGCACATGCTTCACGACAGCGAGCGTGCTTCCGCTTGCCTGCCAGAAAATTTGCCGAGATGAAAAAGAAGTGCTGTGTTCCAATTACCTGAAAGCAGATTACAGCGTTAAATGTCACGATCCCAGGTACAACCATTTGGTTATTGTAGCATACATTTCTACTGTCTATATCGTTGCTCTCCCTGCCTCCTCTTTCCTCGCCCTTTGGAGACACCGAAAAGTCATATTAGCCACAATGGACGCCCAGACGCCGGATGCAGCTGGATCGAAGACGGAAATAACCACAGGTTTGAGTTTTCTGTTTGAAAATTACAAACCTCAATCGTGGTATTGGGAACTGGTTGAAATGTCTCGTAAAGTCATCATAACATCCGGTATGATTCTTGTGGGACAAGAGAGTAGGTCCTTCATTGGTTTGGCGTGGGTGGTTGCTGGGATGTACGGAGTGCTATTCTCCTGGACCAGTCCCATTCAGGATGTGATTGAGAACCGGCTTATGGTGACATCGCTTGCTGTTACCGCTGCCAACCTAGGTATTGGGGCTGTGAGCAGAATTCCAGCAGAGAACATTCCATCCTCGATCGACCCGTACGTGGACACCGTCATATTCAAAATATTGGTGGTTGGAGCAAACACGTCCGTGATTGGTTTACTTGTTGGTAAGATGAAACATTAATACTTATTTCTGGTTTTTAAGGAAGCTTTTATTTAATTTGTTAGTTCCTTCTACGTATACACAGAGAATCTTTCCTTTCTAAGAAATTACTTTGCTCTTTCTCCACATTGTTCCTGTCTATTTACCTTTTTTACCAATCTGCATAGACATTAATTCTCTGTTCAATTTTTTTCTTTTCGAAAGTTGAATAATACAAATTGTTCAAAATAGAATTAGGACGTGATACGTCAATTCTTACCAAGCCGTGTATGACGTCTATAAGCACTCATTTACTGACGGTGTACTTATCGTGTCTCCATGAAAAATAAGCTGATCAAGAAGATTTAGCAAGCAATCTTGTCTCATCCTGCAGTTTCGAAATGTACCGCTCTTTCTTTTTTGCTTATAGTCCAATATGCAGTACACGTGTGCCAATACCTCAAAGAATGGCTTAAAAATCCACACTGGTCCTTTTCTTGCTGTCTGGCTTTGCTTCTTCCTCTTACTGATTTTCACGGAGAAATGCACGATTTGGCTGACAAAAATGGCCTTTGCGACCAGCTACAAGTTAGGCAAATGGAACCGCAAGATGTTCTCCGTTCCGTGAAAAACAATAGAGCTGTTGACGTAACTCCCGAAGGAGGGACAAACACAGTGAAAGAGTGTGCTGAAAATTCTCAGGAAGCCGAGAACAACAACACACAATGCCACCAAGGGACGCAAACGCATCTCTTCACTTTTGCACCTGTTGACATCGTGGTCCATGAGACACTGGAGGAGAAACAATGCGAGCGTTTGTGAGTCAATGTCTACGTTTTCCACTTTAGAGCTTTTAAAGCAGGCTTCATGCGTCTTGTGGGGGCATGTTGGTGTAGTGGTTAGGATCTGAGGGTCGGTGGTTCGATGCTCAGTCCCTGCCATTGTTTTGTTTTCTTAGACAAGAAGCGTTACCCCACATTGTCTCTCTCCCCAGGTTTATAAATGGGTACCGGCGACATACTGCTGGGGTAACCCTGCGATGGACTAGCATCAGCCGTCCAGGGGGAGAGTAGCAATACTCTTAGTTGCCTCATGCTACAGAAACCCGGTTAAGCTCCGGCTCGTGTGAGCCAGCTTGGCTCGCGCGCGCGAGCGAGCCAAGCTTACCTTATCTTATCATGCGTCTTAGCGGTAACTTTAGCATATTGGAGTTATCTGTACAGTACAACAATACATCACGCCCTCTTTAATGACGATGTATGAATAATTAGTTTAACATCAACCAGTTCTTGGATTCCTCCAATGTTTACTTAACCCCTATAATAACTCAACTGCATACATTATACACCTCATACATTATACCCTCACTGCATACATTATACACCTCAGGCAAATAATACCGGTTCGAATAAATGCTTTTTCCGTTCTCGAAGCTTACGGTTTTAACTATACAGATTTAAGAAAATGTGCACAGTAATAATTATTACATTTTTAAAAATTTCTCTAATACTTTATGGATGAAGAATTAATGCCCAAACATAGAACGCGAGCCTTGATTTCTATGAATGAAAGACTAAACAACAGAAACAACGACAACAATAACAACTTACAAGATGGTGTTAAAATTCTCCGGAAAAAGTCTAAAAAAACAACAACAACAACAAAGGTTCACTTTCAGATTTGACAACCATTGCTAGAATAATTTGTGAATTTACAGTACTCTCATAACAACAACTTTTATTCCCACTTTTGACACTATTATGCCAGGTTGCTGCCCACGACATCAGATGTCATCCGTTCAAAGAAAGAATGAATCAGCAAAGAGATACAATGTCAGTGCAGCTTTTCAGCGTATCACTGGACAAGGATTTAGACAGAATTTACTTTTAACATTTACTATTGCTTCATAGTATTTGCATATAGGCACTAAGTTAGATTCACTCGATTGATGTATCAAATAATAAACCCCGTGTTTTTGTTACGTCTCCCTTGGTACAGAGCAAAGGTTTGTCCCATAGTCATATAGCGTTTTACTACTGAAGGAGAAGGAACAGTTTCCAAAAGGAATGTTCAAAATATTTATCACAACGGCTAATAAAAACGGATCCTTTAGACAGGAAAAAGCCGTAAAACAACAACGCTCGTCAGAAGTTGTTGGGAAGGTTTGACCATGAACAGAATTTTAGTAAGATTTTCATTCATCGTTTCGTGAATATGCTGTCATAAATTAGTCTCTGTCTCCATTCGCCGGTCCCAGTTTCCTCTTGACCGCACCCACATTTTTACAGATAACGTTCGTCAGACGTTGTTAGGAAGGTTTGACCATGTACAGAATTTTTTGCAAGATTTTATTCATCGTGTCTAAATATGCCGTCATAGATTAGTCTCTGTCTCTATTCGCCGGTCCCACCACCAGCCGTTTCAATGTTGAATGTTTGCCAGACAATTCTGAGAAGAAAAGTTCGTTGAACTCCAACATTGAAAAGGGGGGGAGGGGAGGGAAACAAAAGCATGGTAAAATGTGACAACCTTCCCAACAAACTTGGCTAAGGTTGTAGATGATTAGTTATAAACACTTTCCGAGTTTCAAACCTCTCTACCTGAGTAATATACTGTAGGTTTAACTACCTACTAGTGTCCTGCTTTGTAATTATAATTTAGCATAGTCTGCATGTCGGAAAAATGTATGTATATCAATTTCAGAAAATTAATTTGTTATCTTTCATGCATTCATCATTTATGCTCACAAACAAGCCAATTTCTGTACCCTAGCACCTGCTCGTAAGGTTAGTAAAATATATTATACTATTTCAAATAGACATTGTGTAAAACATTGCTAACAAAGTAAAAATGAAGTAATAAACAGCTTTAGAACAGTTAAGATTCCAAAATTTGCCTTTACAGGTAATTGAGCTTAATTTCTTTTACAATAAAGGAATTCTTTCGTTCCTTGGATATTTTAATGGCACCTTTGAGCGGCTGCTAATTAGCAAAACGTAGAGTCTACTAAACCCATGCAGTAAACGATTCCAGTCAATAACACTGAACAGGAGTAACGGAATCCGTTCAAGCTTTCAAGATATCCTTACTGTATCCTCATTTCCCGGCCTCATTTACCTCATCGCATCGAGTTATGTTATGGGAAGACCCAAGGCTGCTGAGGTAACGTGCATGCAACGAGGTCGTGGGCTGAGATTGCGAACCGCTAACGAAGAAGGTGGTTGGGTTTGCGCAAGTTGAGTGTCGGCCCAGAGTACTAGGTGGGACGGTCTGCATTTATACACAGGGAGCGCAAAGCATCGTCAACACTGCAAGCATGCGCGATCACAGAGAAAAGCTGAGACACTATTCAAATTTCTGCTATGAGCAAGCTAACTATGCAGTGAGAATGGAATACCTTAAGTCTAGATTTATTTTTCTGGCCCGTTTGATTTGCAATTTCTTGCTTGTGGCTAATGCGGTAATTTTGTTCGACTTTAAGGTGGGACTGGTTTGTTGGTCCTCATATTTCGCCATTTTATTTCATGACAAGCTTTGAGGTGCGAAAAAATGTTATGCAAATTAGCTGGCTGCACATTCAATGTGCAGCCAGCTAATTTGCATAAGTAACTCAAAGCCAAGGTTTGACACCTCTCCGTCTCTTGAGGTTTTAGCTAAACACACTAGGAAATCAGGCAAACGCCCATAAAAAAGTAATTCAAGCTCTCCTAAACTGAAATGAAAGTAACCGCAATTTCCGGATTAATGAAGATACAACACTAATATTGGTAAACTCAAGAATACAATTGTGTAACCGGTAATATTGAATTGAATAAATTCTCCGCCCCGCTACCTGTAAGACCGGGAAAAAGGTTTTCAAAAAATATGATGATTTTAGAGTCGTAATGCAACTTAACATTCAATGTACATTAATTGTAAATGAAAACCTGGCAATTGGTTAATCTTTTGTTTTGTTTTGCTTCTTTTTTATTGCACAAATAACAGAATCTTCCAGGTATATGCATGCTACCTGAGGAAGACAGAATAAGCTATAAAGCGATGTTAGACATTCCACCTCCAGGTATATGCTACCCAAGGAAGACAGAATAAGCTAAAGCGCGATGTTAGAAATTCTGCTTCCAGGTATACGCTACCCAAGGGAGACAGAATAAGCTTTAAAGCAATGTTAGACATTCCGCTTCCAGGTATATGCTACCCAAGGAAGACAGAATAAACTAAAGCGCGATGTTAGACATTCCACTTCCAGGTATACGCTGCCCAAGGAAGACAGAATAAGCTCTAAAGCAATGTTAGACATTCCGCTTCCAGGTATATGCTCCGCAAGGAAGACAGAATAAACTAAAGCGCGACGTTAGAAATTCTGCTTCCAGGTATATGCTACCCAAGGAAGACAGAATAAGCTTTAAAGCGATGTTAGACATTCCGCTTCCAGGTATATGCTACCCAAGGAAGACAGAATAAGCTAAAGAGCAATGTTAGAAATTCCGCTTCCAGGTATATGCTACCCAAGGAAGACAGAATAAGCTTTAAAGCGATGTTAGACATTCCGCTTCCAGGTATATGCTACCCAAGGAAGACAGAATAAACTAAAGCGCGATGTTAGAAATTCCGCTTCCAGGTATACGCTACCCAAGGAAGACAAAATAAGCTATAAAGCGATGTTAGACATTCCGCTTCCAGGTATATGCTACCCAAGGAAGACAGAATAAACTAAAGCGCGATGTTAAAAGTAAAACAAAGCGTATTACGATGGCGATCAAGTTTCCAGGTACAGCATATTATGTGAGAAAATCAGAATAAAGCTAGAGCGCGATGCTAATATTTCGCCTTCAGGTATGCACGTATTTAAAATTGCAATTCCTATTGCCACTTACCAAAGGTCTCACGTCTCTTTTTCTCTCGATTCCATAGCTTCGTGGAGCGGTCGTTGTTAAGACGCGCGCGATTTTCAAAACCTTACATTTCCCGCCACCATTGTGTTACACGCAAAACACAAATTCAATATAATGTTTTGAAGAAAGCCCGGTATTACCCAAGCAGTCGCTACAAGTAGGTATTTAGGTTGGAAACCTTCTATACTTGGAATAAAGTAAGTAAAATATCAAAAGGAAACGCAGTGACTCGCGGCTGGGAAAGGTTTAATACCTGATACTAGTGTAGCTCGAATAAATTATAATCGAGTCGTGAAAGTATGGCGCGTTATCAGGGTCAAAATTCAATGTACAAACTTTTCCCAGTTTGAGTTTCGAAACAAGTCTTTCTGCGTACAATTACTTTCTAATTGCAGCTCTTTTTCCAGTTTGAATTTCGAAACAAGTCTTTTCGCTTACAATTACTTTTTAATTGCAGCTCTTACTGCATGCTTAATTGTGAATGAAGTTTATCTTGGCATTACCTGCTAAAAAGTACTTCTTTTTGCGCGTTTGTTGAGGTGAATAGAGTATCACTACATTAAAAAATTACTTGTGAAATGTTTGTCTGTGTGATGTTTGCGAGCGACCCTACGATAGTCGTTCACATTCTCTTGATAAGGCAGATAAGGCTCTGTTTACAGTGCATCACCGGCGCCGTACGTCTTGCTCCGGTGCGATCGAAATAACGCTGACTTTGCCGATTTCCGGTTTATCAACATACAATTACTTTTGACAAATTTTCTGCGATAAGTCTTCCTCGACAAATTTTCTGCGAAAAATCAACCAGGCGTTCCAATGGACAGACCACGTGCTTTGAGGAAGTCACGTGATTCAGTCTCCCATGATGCGCCTCAATCCTAAATTGTCACACAATTCTGTCACACTATTTAGAGATTTCTCCGGGTCGTCAATGTATCTTTCCCACTCAAGTGGTTTAGTATTGCTTTGGCTAATTATTTCCGTCTCAACCGAAGACATAAAGATGTTTGCGAAAGCGATTGCCATCTTTGTGCGCATTGCGGTTCCGGGTATTTGGAGAGAGTTCTTATCGTTGAATTCAAATGAATTTTCTTGAAGGATAAGCCTTAGAATTTCTCCGAGGGATTGGGTGGGGATGGGGGTGTTGTCCCCGTAGAAATTCGCGTATGCTCTGCATACTGTGTTTATTCCCTCCTCCTGTGGGATATTTGTGTATAGGCTGGTAATTAACGTCTAGAGAGACTAGGAATGTGCCCTCTGGAAGGGTTGTCCTTTCTATGAAATTTACAAAGTCAGTCCTATCCTTAAGATGTGACTTTTGTGACTTAGCTATAGGCTGAAGTATGCTGTCAACAAATGTTGATAGTCGTTCGGTGGGTCCGTCATTTCCTGCCACAATAGGCCGACCAACAGGTGTTGGTTTGTGAATCTTTGTGAGAGTGTAGAAAACGGGTACTGTTGGTGGGTTGGGAGTCTGTGATAACCACTCGACAGTCATTTCGTCAATGTAATTTCCCTGATAGAGTTCTTCGGTTATTTGTTTAACTTTTTGGGAAATTGCTTCTACCATCGGTTCTTCAAGGGATAGTTGTTTCTGTCGTCTAGTAGGATCTGACCCTTCTGTGTTTATCTCGTTTGTTCATAATGACTATGGTAGTGCCTTTATCCGCTTTCTTGACGTTTATTTCAGAGTAGTTTTTAAGGGGAGTACAGACATTCACATATTATGTGATTGTTTCAATATATAGAACGGCTTTTTTCATGTGAATGTCGCAATCAGTTTGATTAAATATATTTTATATAATACAGATCGGAAATCTCGCCGTTGATCATCGGCGAAGTGCATTCACATATTATGTGATTGTTTCAATATATAGAACGGCTTTTTTCATGTGAATGTCGCAATCAGTTTGATTAAATATATTTTATATAATACAGATCGGAAATCTCGCCGTTGATCATCGGCGAAGTGAAACCGTCGGTCTAATAAAGGACTCAATATCTCGCCGTTGATCATCGGCGAAGGGAAGCCGTCTGTATAATGTAGGACTCAATATCTCGCCGTTGATCATCGGCGAAGTGAAACCGTCGGTATAATGAAGGACAAAATATCTCGCCGTTGATCATCGGCGAAGTGAAACCGTCTATATAATGAAGGACTCAATACCTCGCCGTTGATCATCGGCGAAGTGAAGCCGTCTGTATAATGTAGGACTCAATATCTCGCCGTTGATCATCGGCGAAGTGAAACCGTCTATATAATGAAGGACTCAATATCTCGCCGTTGATCATCGGCGAAGTGAAGCCGTCTGTATAATGTAGGACTCAATATCTCGCCGTTGATCATCGGCGAAGTGAAACCGTCTGTATAAAGGACCCAATATCTCGCCGTTGATCATCGGCGAAGGGAAACCGTCGGTATAAAGTAGGCATCGATATCTCGCCGTTGATCATCGACGAAGGGAAGCCGTCTGTATAATGTAGGACTCAATATCTCGCCGTTGATCATCGGCGAAGTGAAACCGTCGGTATAATGAAGGACAAAATATCTCGCCGTTGATCATCGGCGAAGTGAAGGTGTCTATATAATGAAGGACTCAATATCTCGCCGTTGATCATCGGCGAAGTGAAACCGTCTGTATAATGTAGGACTCAATATCTCGCCGTTGATCATCGGCGAAGTGAAACCGTCTATATAATGAAGGACTCAATATCTCGCCGTTGATCATCGGCGAAGTGAAGCCGTCTGTATAATGTAGGACTCAATATCTCGCCGTTGATCATCGGCGAAGTGAAACCGTCTATATAATGAAGGACTCAATATCTCGCCGTTGATCATCGGCGAAGTGAAGCCGTCTGTATAATGTAGGACTCAATATCTCGCCGTTGATCATCGGCGAAGTGAAACCGTCTGTATAAAGGACCCAATATCTCGCCGTTGATCATCGGCGAAGGGAAACCGTCGGTATAAAGTAGGCATCGATATCTCGCCGTTGATCATCGGCGAAGTGAAACCTTTTGTATAATCAAGGACTCAATATCTCGCGGTTGATTATCGGCGAAGTGAAACCTTCTGTATAATGAAGGACTCAATATTTCGCCGTTGATCATCGGCGAAGTGAAGGTGTCTGTATAATGGAGAACTCCAAAACTCGCCGATGATCAGCGGCGAAATGTGAAAGGTGTTTAAAAGGGTATTTTGTTACAGTAACACAACTTACAAGTAATCATTTTTCGCACATCGTTAATCCGCCGTATGCTTAGCGTGTGAGTTCGTTTGTTCGTTCGAGGTTTCGTTTTGTTCGTTTCGAGGCTTAGAAAGATGTGGTCCAGTTATGCTGATTGGGACAAAAACATATCCTTTTGAATAGCTCCGCACGAGCGAAATAAAGCAATTTAACAGTAAATGCGTAAAACAATAGATATTGCATTGTATATTTATTATTTCAATTAAGCTTGATTTAATTGTCCCGGTTCGGCTGACTGGGATTACTTTTTGCTCGTAAAACCAACTCCTTGTTAGACTGGAGTGAATATAGGGTTGGGCTTGTTAGTTCAAGAAAAATGAGCGATGTGGCAGGCATGTTACAAGCCTAGGTCCTTCATCACGAATATAAAACTGACTTTTGCTAATGATCAGGCTAATAAATAACTTCGAGCATTCAATTTCCGTGACCTGTTGTTTGTCTGTTTGTTTGTTACTCTGTTTGTTTTTTTTTTCAATTGTCAAAGAAATATTTCTCACTGGCCAACGGAACACTGCCCCATAGTTTAAGAAATCCGTGCTTCTGTAACTTTTGCAGCGGAAATCTATCTTTCCTTTTTTGCATCGGCCAACAGACTTATCTCCATCATGCTCCATTTTATATAATTCGCCGATGAACTACGCCGGCGGAATTTCAAGCTGCAATTTTATGCAGTCGCACTTGATAACCTCGCCGTTGTACATCGGCGAGATATCAGTCTTGCTTATATACAAACGCACCTACCTCTCCGTTGCACATCGGCGAGATATCAGTCTCTCTTATATACGGACGCATATACCTCGCCGTTGCACATCGGCGAGATACCAGTCTTGCTTATATACAGACGCACCTAGCTCGCCGTTGTACATCGGCGGGATATCAGTCTTGCTTATATACAGACGCACCTACCTCTCCGTTGCACATCGGCGAGATATCAGTCTCTTTTATATACAGACGCATATACCTCAGATACCTCGCCGTTGCACATCGGCGAGATATCAGTCTTTCTCATATACAGACGCACCTACCTTGCCGTTGTACATCGGCGAGATATCAGTCTTTCTTATATACAGACGCACCTACCTCGCGGTTGTACATCGGCGAGATATCAGTCTTGCTTATATACAGACGCACCTAGCTCGCCGTTGTACATCGGCGAGATATCAGTCTCTCTTATATACGGAGGCATATACCTCGCCGTTGCACATCGGCGAGATATCAGTCTTGCTTATATAGAGACGCACCTAGCTCGCCGTTGTACATCGGCGAGATATCAGTCTTTCTTATATTCAGACGCACCTAGCTCGCCGTTGTACATCGGCGAGATATCAGTCTTGCTTAATATATACAGACGCACCTAGCTCGCCGTTGTACATCGGCGAGATATCAGTGTTTCTTATATTCAGACGCACCTAGCTCGCCGTTGTACATCGGCGAGATATCAGTCTTTCTTATATACAGACGCACCCAGCTCGCCGTTGTACATCGGCGAGATATCAGTCTTGCTTATATACAGACGCACCCAGCTCGCCGTTGTACATCGGCGAGATATCAGTCTTGCTTATGTACAGACGCACCTAGCTCGCCGTTGTACATCGGCGAGATATCAGTCTTGCTTATATACAGACGCACCTAGCTCGCCGTTGTACATCGGCGAGATATCAGTCTTGCTTATATACAGACGCACCTACCTCGCCGTTGTACATCGGCGAGATATCAGTCTTTCTTATATACAGACGCACCTACCTCGCCGTTGTACATCGGCGAGGAGGTGGTTCTATATTAGATAACTTGTTAAATAATACATATTGCGAAGTTGGCGAATTTTGTCTCGTTCCATATATTGAAACAGTCACATAATATGTGATTGTCTGAGCTCCGGTTTTTTAGCTCTCTAATAGCTTTTCTTTCGTTAAGCGGTAAGTTGTGTTTTGGTTTGGTTATCGGTGTTTGCGCAAGTTGCATTTTAATTTCTTACAGGTACATGTAGCTCTCTAAAGCGACTGACTGTTGAACTGGCGGTTCCCAGTTAGGATTGACATAGAAGGGGTGGATGTTATTATCTTCGCCGTGATACATGTACTGGAGCCGCATTCTCCTAGCAAAATCTTTGAAGTCTGTTCACAATTGTTTTCTTAATGCGGTTTCGTTTGTTATTGGCGTGGGTACAAACTTCAACCCCCGGGAGAGGAGATTAACTTGATCAGTTGTCAATTCAAAATTTGAGAGGTTCTTTTGTTTTTCTCTTAGATTCTGTTTTTTAGCTGTTGTATCTTTATAGTTTTTTTCTTTATTTCTTGGTGTCTTTTGTTCTTAACTTTGCGCTTTCCTATTATATCCCCCCTTTGCTTGCTAGTTAACGCACTCAGAGAGCAGACAGGGATAAGCTTCAACAGTTTTATTGTTCATTTCTTCAAGTTTTCTCATCATTTCATTGACTTCTTGTAGTTGTTTCACTAGATTAGCGGCAATAGTTTGTACACTTTATGGAAAGTTGTCGTACATGTGCTAGACTGGGGGCATGCTGTTAAACTTGCCCGATTTGAGTGTTTGTCTCTTTTAGGTTTACACGATTTGGCTCTGCGCAACTTTTCCTGGTTGCGTTCGATACGGCGATGGTGTAAGAACGTCTGTTCGGCTTCTTTTCTGATCGCTTTTATGTCGGGGTAAATTTTCGCTTTTGCGTCGTAGCGTAAGTCTTTTGGGCATGTGCCCCTGTCCATGTTTTCTTTCAGTCTCAAGACTGATTGTTCCGATTTTTCTATTTTCCTTTTGAGCCGGCGAGATCTCGTCGGGGGCGATCTGTCGTGCCCTTGTGGGGAGGGACTCGATCAGCGCGTCAACAGGACGTATTAAGTTAACAATTTATTTGGCAATTCAGTTAGTGTTTCTGATAAAATCTGCCGTCTCTACCAGACGTTGAGCGCACTCGCGCAACACGTTTGGAGCCATTAGTGAAATCAAAACAACGAAGAGAAAAACAGCACAACACGGAGAAATCTCTAAATGGTGTGACAAAATGGTGTGACAAAATTGTGTGACAATTTAGGATTGAAGCGCATGGGAGACTGAATCACGTGACTTCCTCAAACCACGTGGTCTGTCCATTGGAACACCTGGTTGATTTTTCGCAGAAAATTTGTCGAGGAAGACTTATCGCAGAAAATTTGTCAAAAGTAATTGCATGTTGATAAACCGGAAATCGGCAAAGTCAGCGTGATTTCGATCGCACCGGAGCAAGACGTACGGCGCCGGTGATGCACTGCAAACAGAGCCTTACGTGAAGTGAAGTGAAGGCGACTATCGTAGGGTGGCTCGCAAATCAAACATCACACAGACAAACATTTCACAAGTAATTTTTCAATGTAGTGATACTCTATTCACCTCAACAAACGCGCAAAAAGAAGTACTTTTTAGCAGGTAATGCCAAGATAAACTTCATTCACAATTAAGCATGCAGCAAGAGCTGCAATTAAAAAGTAATTGTAAGCGAAAAGACTTGTTTCGAAGTTCAAACTGGAAAATGAGCTGCAATTAGAAAGTAATTGTACGCAAAAAGACTTGTTTCGAAATTCAAACTGGAAAAAGTTTGTACATTGAATTTTGACCCTGATAACGCGCCATATGAAAGCGCCACCACGTCCCGTGTGTCCTCTAACATACGTTTCTTCACATAAAAGTCAGTAGCCTAAAAATTTGATCGATGTCGGGTTCTTGCTCGACCTACATGCAAATCAGCAACGCAGCTGAGTAGAAACAACTATGAACTTTCAGTTTTCTAAGAAGCATCGAGGAGAATTTGCAGGCTTACGTAATGTTGAAATAAATTCCTGCCAGATAATTCTCACACAAAATTAAAATTCTCTTTTTACAGCCTGATCAGAAAAATCTACTAAAATCGCAATTGCATGCATCAGCCAGTTTTAATTGTCACAAAGGACTATAGTGGCGGTCTAGCAAAGAAAATATACCATAAAACTGAAACGACGAACACATGTCGCACCACATCATAACAAACGGAGTGACAAGTCGGAATATTTCTCTGGGCCTGTTCTAGATTTCGTTTCCTGGCGTATGGTGACAAGTCGTGCGACCTAAACCCTTTGTGTTGCTGGAATTCGACAGAGCCAAAAGGAGGTTACCCGAAAAACAGACAAACTTACCTGAAAATCCACGCACTTGCGCCGACTGCGCTCGTTCTTTCCTGTAATAATTTTTACTTCACGGCGTGATCGCCTTTCTCATAATCTTAATGTAGGCATCCTGATAAGTAACCGCAAGGACACATACCGATCGCACGTGTTGATATAATTCTCTTCATTGGTAACAGAAATGATTGGCGTAAAATAACGCTTTTAATGAATGCATGCTGCGAATTTTTTTCATGGCCAAAGTTCCTCATGTTATTTATTTATTTAACTCGAGGCTGATGCTGAAGCTTGTCGAGCACCCCACTTCCCCAATGTTCGTGCCGTTTCTACTGCAAACGCAGCAGAAGATTTAACAAAAAACGTTGCCACCCTGGAACAGAGGGCCAGAGCAGGCGATGACCAGACAATCCAATGGTGGCTATGGTTATTTAACCTTGTCACAGCATTGAAGGGCCGCACGAATCATGTGTCCAGTAGCAGTACTATGGTTGAGACCTACAGCAGCCAACGTTTCGGCTCTCCGTATATTTCCCTTCTTGGACAGCGACGTAATCATCGATGGTCTGATTGCGGAGCTGCCCAGCCATATCCCTGCAGCATCAGGACGGGGCACTTTCTATTTAACAATTAGATTATTCGCTCTCGATTTCTATCGCGTGATAGTTGATAAGGCCGAATATTCCACTAAAGGGAAAAGTTTTACATCATTGCACTGTTATTTTGAAGTATAAGACTGTGCCTGCCACTCACCTTTTCGCTACTCACTATCTATCACGGAATAGATAGCGAGTAGGGTAGCCAATCAGATTGCAGCATTTATGATAGAACGCTAGTAGATTTATACTAAAGAAGAGTAGAAAGTGAAGTGGTGACGTCAGCATGCAGAGCTCCTTCCTTGTTGGTCGTCGGCAGTCAGACAGGTCCTACTGGTGCAGCATTCCTCTGCGGCAGCCTAGCGAAAATTCTCCAGTCTATCAGCTGCATTCAACGATCAGCAAGGTAGTGCACTTGTTTACTATGTGCAAGAAAGCGTAATGTTACCATGAAATAAGCGCTGAGAGAGTTGTAACGACGAGGTGCTGATGTTGCTATTCTAGTATATGTACACACTGATTGAAAGAATGACTGAAGCAGAAGAACTGCAAAGGAGTTTGTCCGTTGTCTTGATATTTTGAGTATTACAATTTGCCATCTATACCACGTATCTATTCTTGTTGACTTTAAACAAGTTACTATAAAGTTGCGATTTTAAAAACCTTTAACTCTTTAGCCCGGAACCTTAAAAGTAGCTAATATGATTGTCGAGTAGGCCAACTGTCGTAAACCAATAAAATTTATATGAAAAAGCGATATTCGTAAGACCTGTTGAACATTGTAATTATTTACTTCTGGATTATCTTCGCTGTTTTATGTACAGAAACGTTGTCATTTTTGAGCATAATTAAGGACCTTTTGGCATAATTCGACAAAATTGGAAGCATTGCTAGCATAATATACCACTTTTAGGAGCACAGTGGGCCAAGGGCTAAAACAAGGGACCAAAGTGACCAGGGTGGTCCACGTGATCCAGCTGAACCAAGTGAACCAAGTCACCCAAGTGACCTGGGTGAGCCAAGTCATCCAAGTAACCTGGCTAAGCCAAGTGACCCAAGTGGCATGACTGAACTAAGTGACCAAAGTGACCAAGCTGACCAAATGAGTGACGTAAGTGACCCACCTTAACCAAGTGTCCCAGCTGAACCAAGTGACCCAAATAACCAAGCTGAACCAATTGATCGAAGTGACCCAGCTGAACCAATTGACGGACGTGACCCAGCTGAACCAATAGACGAAAGTGGTCCAGCTGAACCAAGTGACGCAAATGACCCGGCTGACCCCGTTGACCCACCAGGGGAGATGATTGGGTTTGCAATAGTTGAGTGTCGGCCCAGAGTACTAGGTAGGGCGACCACATTTATATACAGGGAGTGCAAAGCATCATCAACACTGCAAGCATGCGCGATCAACGGGAAAAGCTGAGACGTTACTCAAAATTATGCTATGAGCAAAGCCATTATCCAGTGAGAATACAAGTGTCCAGCTGAACCAAGTGACCCTAGTAACCCAGCTGAACCAAGTAAACCAAGTGACTCAGCTAAACCCATTGACCTAAGTGACCCGGCTGAACAAAGTGACCTTAGTGACCCAGCTGAACCCATTGATCCAATTGATCCTGCTGAACTAAGGGACCCAAATAAACCAAGTAATGAAAGTGTCCTAGCTGACCCAAGTGACCCTTAGTGACCTGGCTAAACCAGGTACTCAACTGACCCGGCTGAACCAAATGGCCAAAGTGAGCCAGCTGAACCAAGTAAACCAAGTGACCCAAATAAACCAAGTAATACAAGCGTTCCAGATGAGTCAAGTTACCCGAGTGACCCGGCTGAACCAAGTGACCCAAAGTGCTGGACCATGTGATTGAAGTGACCCAAGTGACACAAGTGACCGTATGGCTCAAGTGACCCAAGTAACGCAAGTAACCTAAGTGACTCACGGTCATTTGGTCACTTCGGTCACATGCTTATTTTAAGTAAAAGAGCGCCGAGGCCGCATGGGTTAGAGCATGGCACATCTTTGCCAGTATTGTGAAAAACCGCTCAGTCGAAGCTGCAACAGGGACCGTCACGAGAAGCGGGGTTGTCGGAAACGTTTACCGTCTCCCCAGAGGACCTGGTGTCTGAATTCGGATCAGACGAAGGAAGCATAAACGAGGATTCAGAGGATAAACAAAAAACCCATGAAAACATGGAAATCGATTTCGGGGAAGAAGACAACTGTGATTTGGAATATGACAGCGTTGATCAAGGGGAACATATCCGTGCAGAAGTTAAAGAGTCCCTTAGTTCACGCTTCGGAAAACAAGTGGAACAGTTACTGGAAAAGGGGGCATCTGAGGCGGTTGCTAAACCCAAAGCTTTCAATGCCGTATTACCAGTTTTCAGAAGAACGTTACGGAGGTTGTACCTGGTTCCGTCGTCTCGAACGTGATCCCGTACACGAAGAAGTCAAGAAGACCCTACGTCGTTTCATGGACGAAGAAGAAGGTATGGGTTATAATGAGGCAGCAGACACAGCCGTGGATAGGCGAAAATTTTTATTTCACAGAATTGTTCCAACCGCGGCAAGTCCCTAAGAACGAAGAAGAAGAGGAGGAGGGGGAAGACGATGAGGAAGACAAAGAAAGTTGACCATGAGACTGTGCTGTGAACCGAGTTGGACAGATGAAACTGTATTGTAGCGAACGTGAATAAAGTGATTGTCAACTGAACTCTCCAACGTTGCATTTGCTACAATTATTGTCTTGAGAAATGTTCATATTTGTGCTACTCGAGGCTACTCTAAGTGGTCTGTAGCTACAAAGGTTTCACATAGAGAGGTATGGGATCAACAAAGACCGGAAGTAGGGTACCTCCCTTGGTCTAGTTTCCGTCCAAATAAGGGCACCCTGGGGGGGAGGGTTGGAGGAGGTTGAGTATACTGCAAGGCATTGCAGGGTATCGCGAAAAACCGCCATAAGAAAACGCCATAACTTTGTTCTTTGCTGACTGGTCAGTAGTTTTCTTCTTCTTCTGAAGCCTCAACCCACAAAAGCCCTACTGGGCGGGGGTCTTCTCTAATTGAGCTAGCCGGCAGTACTCCCCATTGGGTCGGAGCCCACAATCCCAATTCTCCTGAGAGCCGAGCCTGTTAGTTAGCAGTCTTTTTTCTGACTGATCTTAGTCAACAATCTTATCCTAAGACCTGAGCCTGCAATCTCTATCAGTCAACATTTTTTTCTTTTAGACCGGACCCTACAACCTAAAAGGACGTCCCTTTTCCCTGAAATATGAGCCTGCAATCCCTACTGGACAGCATAGGGTCATTTCCGCCACACGGGAGCTTGTCAAAATTTAAAAAAAGTTAAATAAAATATATATATGTGACCCTACATTCTCTACAGGTCACCAGAGTCGCGTAATCTATTATTATTATTATTATTATTATTATTGTTATTACGCCTCCAGGGAAATCGTTTCCCTTTGTACTCACCCTGACAATAAAACTCCTGGGCAAAGACAAGAGAGGAGGGGGTACCCCTTCATTTATTTCCACGTGACAGACCTCGCCCACATGAAAAGCATGACGTGACAGGCATTACACGAGTCACCCCCTTCATGAACATTGGTTGCTTGACACCTGTGATCTTTACCAAGATACCTGGTTGACCTGTAATGAAGTTGGGGGTACCCCCACCCTATTTTCCCAGCACCCCTTTTAGGTGCGTATTCCAGAGAGGTACCCCCTGCTCTAACCACTCAAATATGGTCAGCACTTTCCAACGACCGTGGCAGTACTTTTCCAATACGGATTTGCCACTGTGGCTATGGTGACTGGTGTCGTAGGGTACCCCCTCCTCTAACCACCTAAATATGGTCAGCACTTTCCAACGATGTGGCTGTTCCTTTCCACTCTGGAAAATTCAATCACTTCACCAAAGATGTCAAGCTCACAACAAGCCATTGGAGAGGGAAAAAAAGAAAAAACGTATTAAAAAACAGATGAAAAGATATCTCGCGAAAAACAAAGAAAAACCAAGAGAAAAAACAGAAAGTATCAGGAAAAAACAAAGAAAAAATTAAAGTCTATCGAAGACAATACAAAAGATCAAAGCGCTGGGCAACAAACAGCCAAGAGTAGTGCTCGTAGATTATTTCAAGGGTTGTCGCCCTACATCACTCCAACGTTGTTTTCTGTGCCTCTTGTTCTTGTCTGGTGTTATAGTAGCACTGAGCGATGGCCTTCCATTGCCGGCCTGAGTGAATCTTGGGAAATTTGATGGTCAGGTGATAGTCCAGTGTCTCAAAATTTTCCATACTAATGGGCCACCGGGAACTCGTCCAAGCACTCCACTTTATTCTTGTAAATAAATGGGATGATGACCTTGGCCACGTGGTTGGGTTCAAGGAACCAATCCCCGAGATGTGACGTAAGAAGAGGAGGACTCCTGTAGTGTGAAATGTGAAGACTAGGGGTACCCCCCTCCCATCACGGTTTTCAGTTAATCTAGAAAAAGGTTAAAAAAAACGGGAAGTCTTCTCGTGTTAGCATATCGTTTCTCGGCCTTGCCTTCTTCATTTTGTATTCAAAAGTGTCAGATGGCTCTGGATTTTGGTCAAACCTCAGAGATTCCGACAAGAATACTTACAAGTTGCCCCTACGTTTAACGGTAGTGCTCACAGATTATTTGAAGTCACCCTTTCGCCACCACCCATTACCCTCTCCCGAAACGAAGAGCCTTTTAGAGTATTTTAAAACGTTTTGCACTTCGTTGAGCCTGGAAGAAACTCCGTTTGAACAGGTGATTCGAGAATTGGATGGACAGACAGGGGTGGACAGTCTCGTGGACGACGTGGGTGACTTGGAAACTCTGGATTTAAGTGACTGGGAGGAGTTTGTTCACTAAATTAAGGATAGCGAATGGGAGAACCTTCTGGATGACATGGACTGGGTAAATTCTTTTGATTTAAACCTTTTACAAAGAACCAGACACTGTTATGTTAAAATTAGGGGACCCATCTTGAGTAGTTAGCCTGCCCTGGAGCAAAACGGCTAGGTCCCACGTGCTCCAGGATTTAATTGCTCATTCGTTTTTTTCTGATCTGGATCCTGTTTTGGACTTTGGACTTTGAAGGGACGCCAGCCACACGCTTCCGCTTTGTACATAAGTTTTTTTCCGTCATTAAATGTTTTTCCCCTCACATTTTTTATCTGGTTGCTATGGTGATTTTTGATTGACAGCTGACCAATATTTGGACATGCTAATGTGACGTCACTTCCACTTTTTACTTCTGGTAGGACGTCACTCTCCCTCTTAACTAATCACAACCCTTCCCGTCATCACTTAATGACGTCACTCTCCTTCTTAACCAATCATTACCCGTGCATTAAAACGAAGCTGGGTGTGCTATGTGGGCCTAGGATACTACAATATATTTAAAATGCTATTTAGAAGGCTAAAAAGTTAGAAGAAAAAACCGAACGTTTTCGACTCTTAAGGTTATCTTCAGGGTAAAACACCGTCCACTACCTGCATATTTTTATATCTTGTTTAAATGATTAATACTTCATGTTTCTGGAATTTTCTAATTTTATTCTACAACGTAAAGTTAAAGCGGAAATAATAATTTCCTTTAGTCCTCTTGAAGTAGGAGTGCGGGGTGTAGTGCTTAGCCCGTTCTGAGTACCGGCGGCATCCTGCAGGGTAACCCTGCGATGGACTGTGATACCAACCGGGGGGGGGGAACAATACTCTAAGGGGCCTCATGCTACAGAAACTAGACTGTTTAAGGCTTTCAGGTAGTAGGGAGGGAAGAAAATTAGAAAGGGAACGCGAAAATAAGACGTGCACCTCCTTGTCTCTACCCAGCCCCCACGCGTTTTTCGCACTCGTCTTCTCAATTCGTGCTTTCCCCACTATTTTGGAGCCTGGGACAGGCTACAGAAACCGCGTCAAGCTTTGGTCGTATGGGCCTCCTGAGGTTCGTGTGCATCTTTACCTCACCTCTTAAAACTCAGTCATTTTTTTTTTTACGCAGAAGGAGGTTTTGTTTTCTCACCCTTAAATTATCCAGCTGTAGGCTGATCATGAGCTAAAGAATTAGCGCTATCCGAATGATATCCGAAAATACCCGCCTCGTTCTTCATAGATACTGCATAGTCCTCTTAAAAAAGAGTGATTTTGCAAGACATGGTAGATGCTTTAATGAGTTTTTGAATAAATTAAACAAACAAAATTATAGATTTGGGTTCTAATAGTTCATGTGAAATCACACCGGTTGTATTTGGTACGTAACTAAAATATTGAAGTTTCAAGACCTCTTTCAGGTATTTTCAACCCTTTACTACAGAATATTAACCCTTTTACTCCCGAGTGTCTAAAATGAGGATTGAAGACAATTCCCAACTAATATTTTGTAAAACACTTAAAAATAAATATGACCATGCGAAAGTACTGCTAAAGAGGTTTCATTTGAAATGTCACACCACGTGATTACATCCACAAACTCGAAAGTTAGAACCAATTTAAATGTCTCCATGACTGACTCTGGTAGTAAAAGGGTTAAGGAATAATGTAAATTGTTTGCGACTCTTGAAACTTTGTAATGGCAAGTTAAGAAATAAGTTAAGAACCTGGACACAAAGTTACATTAAAAGCCGAGGGAACATACGGGGAAAAAATTAAAATTTTCGTTCAAGTTTTCATCGCCTGCTCTTTTACCAAAACACACTTTGTAGAAACCTTATACACGTACATAAAACAAACCTGTCCTAATCTGTAAGTGTGTGTATCGTGTATGACGCGATAGAGACCGATATTCCCACTTAAAATTAAAAGTTTCGTAATGAGTATTGTTTTGCCCTTTATTCCTGTTAGATGACGTCATTGACCACTTCCACATTTCCATAGTACACCAAAAACAGGAGGGAAGTTTGCATGCGTATCCGTGCATCCCCTGGACTATAACAGTGTGATCACGGGAATCTACTTGGAGCGGGAAGTGTAAATAGCGCGAAATCGCGTCACTTCTGTTCGTCGGCTTTATGCTTGCTAAAACTATAAACATTACCATGTTTTAAAGAGAAGAGTTATGTGATTTATTTTTTATTATGCTGACGTACAAAATACGCATACCCATTTTAGGGATTTTTAAGATTTTAATCTTTATATTTATTTTGACTTTCTTCCACGCCAGAAAATTTTTAAGTCCAAGTTTTCAGTTAACGTAAATGCGTTCCTTGTTGTATAAAATGACGAGAGAGGAAAAAGTAGATAAAAATTCAGTTTCTGGTTTGCTTTGAAGTCAGATCAGGGACATAAAAAAATTGACTCACTTATGTAAACGAACCGGCCAAGCTTCTTAAGAATCTACACAGTTCCAAATTATTAACCGGGATAATGTGTTTAATGAATAGCAAACTGTATATTTATTGAAGCTGGAAAGGAATGCCAAAACAAAGGAAAACACGAATTAAAGCACCATCAAGTGTTAAAGAGCTCAGTGATCCATCTACAGAAGTCTGCCACGATGCTGCCTCAATGCAAAACAACTAACAGAGATCTTTGGAGATGTTGGAGAATTTATGAAACAAATTTCCAAGCAAATGATAATGGTGTTCAGGACATATTAGAAAAAGATACCTTTTCATTTAGTTTAGCTTTTGGAAAATTAACTTAAAAGTTTACAGACACACCCACTTTTAATCAGCAAGGCAGATGCAAGTGTTTAACTGAATTTATTGAACTCACTCTAAAAGTACACATCATACGGTACAACAACATTTGATGTTATCTTTAGGTAACACACTACCTAAAGGATTACTAAATCTTCACAGTCCCTGAGGCTTTCGACGCTGGCAGTGATCATTCAGAATGACAGGAACAGATGATCTTAATTTGTGAACACAAATTTAGCAGATATGAAACAGAAAGCCTGAAAAATTCAGGCTTGTAAGGGATTCGAACCCATGACCTCTGCGATTCCAGTGCAGTGCTCTACCAACTGGGCTATTAAGCCAACAGGGAGCTGGTGATTTTGATGATCTCAGCTTGTTTTCACCCTCTGCCAGATCAAAAAAGAAAGGTAGTTACCACACATTACACATTAACCTAACAAGTTAAAGCTTCTTTGCACAATTGACCTCATACAGGTAAACACTGCATTCAGTACATACAAAATCACAAACATAATAAAAATGGAGTTCTGGTGAATGTTGGAGAGTATGGTCATGTAAACATCTTTTTTGGGGGGGCACCAAGACTATATGTTCATTCTTTATTGGTACACATATGCTCCAGCAGTAAACACTAAGAAACACGTAAAGCAGATACACCGAGGAAACTTGTTGTCATAATGAAAGTTTGTATGAGCATTTATGATGAACATTTATGATATTATTATTATAAACAAATTACAATTTTCAGTAAACAGTAGAAAAAATAAAATACACACAGGAAAATAAAAAACGGCATTTTTTGTTCCAAAGCTATTTTCTGCTACAATTATGGATAAGTAATCTGAATGTATGTTCAATGCGTGATCATTTCATGGTATTTTCGTGCTGGGGGGGGCTGTGATAAACAGCTAAATAATGTACTTATTTGCATATTGAAATCTAAACAAATGGTGCAGCAGCACACGACCTCAAAAAATGGACTGATCGCTGTGATTTCTTTTTTATTTATGCACAAAAGGCAATCCTATCAAAACTTAAAGACAGTTTAAAGAAAATACCACTAAACACCGAAAATTCCCCTGTTAAGTTCCTATTAAAAAATTCACGAGTGAGAACGCACTATGAACATAGCTACAGATCACTGTAGCAGACCATTTTTGACAATTAAATTCGCAGCATCTTATGATGGTGGAGGTGTCCCTGACTGCAACTGACATTAGATAAAGTTGGGGAAGAAGACTGGATTTCGAGATATACGAATGGAAAAATGGGAAAATTTTATATTGTAATGTCACAAATAAATCTAAGAATTATTGGCATTGTTTAGCGACGAGAAAAATTCTCGATTGCACCATGAGGTTGTCAAACGTACTTCTCTATATCTGAGGACTTACATTATGCAGTAATTTGTCCGCTGAGTTCCTTCACATGTTTAAAACTTGGGAACGACGTTTAGGCTCGTAACAGCATCCCACCGCCATTGAGTCCTTGTTGCCTTGTTTTGCGCGGTAAAATGTTAAGTCCATGAACGTCAAATTAAGACCGAAATACACTCGTCTTCGCCACACCAATACATAGAGATTCTAAAGATCACATCCACTGGGGAAACATCAAAATGCCTTTCATTTTGAGCGAGAAATTCGCCGAGCAAATCTGGTAGGTTATGTAAACAATTCATACAAAATGGACCTCTCTGTGCTCCATCCCATAACCAGACATGCGCATGCAAATTCCCCTTTCTGTTCAGTACACTTTGTTTGCCCCCCAAATTTTGCATACACTCTTGTTTTCAATTCCTCTTGGGAACATGGACGCTCCCAAAAGAAATTAAAAGCAATAGTTTATACAACAATTATTTGTAGGGGGGGGGGGAAAGTGTATTATCGGGATGCGGAAGTGGTCAATTTCCGGATTGAGACTAATTTTTTCGCTTCCGGGGTCACACATAAAATCGCGCGCGCATCAAATTTCCACCACACCATATCGGCGAACTCGGATGGCTTTTGGTTGTTTAAGACGGTAACACGACAAGAGAGAGAAGAGATTTTTTCTGAGCGGTGTCATGCAGCCGACACAAGGTGATTTAAGTATGGTGACCTTGGTGCTGAAAGACGGCAGAGAGATCAAGGTGATAAGAGATGATCTTTCGGCGGCGAGTGATTTCTTTTCTGCGCTTCTCAACAACGACATGAGAGAGAACAGAGAAGGAATAATTCGGTTACAGCAAATCACTGAGACTGTTATGAAGGATGTCCTAAACTTCATGCGCTCGGGCCATGTTACGATAACTCAAGAGAATGCTGAAGCTCTGATCGAGGCAGCCGACTATTTACTGCTTCCAAATTTAAAAACCATCGCTGGCAGATTCTTAGGTGATCAGGAATTATCAGCCCGGGAATGTCTTTCAAGGTATTATTTCGGCCAGAAATACCAATGCGAGGATCTCGCGCTAAAGTCAAGGAAATTTATCTTTTCAAACTTCGCTGCCGTAGCTGAATCTCAAGAATTTCTTGATTTGGAAAGCCAACAAGTGCAGCAGTGGATTTGCCGTGATGAGATCGCTGTTAAAACAGAGGAAGACGTTTTCGAGACCATTCTCAACTGGATTGCACAAGACAAGAACAAGCGAAAAGTGAAGTTCGAGGAGTTATTTCGCCTCTTGCGATTGGAGTTTATGTCACGTGAATACTTGTGCAGGTATGTCGTGACTACCCATCTGGTGAAACAAAATTCAAACTGTATGAAGCTTGTGAGGGACGCTTTGAATGGGATTTATTGTACAAGCACTGACCATCCACAGTTACCTAGAAAATATCTTGGTACACACCTAGTCGTTTTCACGGGCAAGGAGACCTTGTGTTATCAACCCGAGAAAGACGAGTGGTACCGGCTGGCTGATGCACCTTTACGTAAAAACGAAGGATGTATGCTGTCGGCGTCTTTTAAGGGAAAACTGTACGTTTTCCCAAAATCACCATATCCGCACTCTAACTTTGCAGTAGGTAAAATGTATGATCCATCGTTGAATAGCTGGACTGAGATAACTTTGACGCTTCAACAAAATATTTCCCGAGAGGCGGTGGCAGTCGTCGCAGGAGAAATGTACTCTCTTGTTATCGACGGCTCAGATAATTCCCAGTGTTTCATATCAAAGTACATTCGTAGAAAAAATAGATGGGAAGCTTGCACTGTTCCAGAGGAACATCCGTTTCCTACTGGAGCTTGTGTTGTGGCCAAGAACAGCTGCTTATATGTTCTTGGAGGGTACCGTTCGGTCAGTGATCACATGTTAAAAACACCTACGCGAGAAGCTTGGAGATTTAGCATCATCAGAAAACGCTGGGAGAGTATAGCGGATATGAAAGTTAGGAGGTACAATGCTTGCGGCATCGCAGCACGTGGGAAGATTTTCGTCGCTGGTGGTATTCGTAGTACGGATGATAGAGTTGCTCAGAGTCCTTGTAGTAGCAGTTTTGATTCCTTTGAACGCATTTCTGTTATGAAGACTGACTCCTGTGAAGTGTACGACGTCGAAACAAACGAATGGCAGCTAATGGAAAGTCTGAATGCCCCTTGCTCGGGAGGCAGCATGGTGTATTTAAGGGGAACGCTGTACATGGTAGGCGGAGACAAACGGACAGTTGAAAGTTATGACTTCATCGATCAGAAATGGAAACGCAGGACAGAAGTACCGATTTTAAGTGATCTATCGAGAAGGAGCGAGGTTTGTACACTAAACGTGTCCAGTATCCCATTTATGGGCACCAGTGTCCTCCTACCCAGATCGCACTTGTGCGCACTTGTTTAGAGCGATAGTCGCTTTGCACAATCACTGGAAGTGCACTGAAGCGGTCTCTGAACTTAACGTTTGATATGGTAGCTGTAAAGCAAGAAGACCATATAATCAAGTCCACATTTTGTGCCCCAAGGGACGCCCTAAGGTTTGGACAATGTTCACCAATGTTCACCACTATCGCTGGATGAAGGACAAAAAAGGCATTTTACAGGGTTAATTTCAATTTGAAGTAAAATATTCACAAATACCAGTGAGAAGACGAACTTTTCACAACTATATCTATTGCTTTGTTTTATAATTCAGCACTTTTCCTGCTGGTATTTGTGCTTATTTTACTTCAGATTACGACCAACCCCAGTGTAAAAATGCGTCTTCAGGATTTCTCTTTAGCGGCCTTGGTTAACTCGAAATTGCACTACATCCGGTAGCGCATGTGCAATTCGTTAAGTTAATAATAATAATAATAATAATAATAATAGTAATAATAATAGTAATATTGCGCCAGCTCTATTCTCGTCCGTGGAGCTCTGGGCATGACAATTCTGACAACGACCGAGAAATTTGAATTCCTATCCATCGAGTCATGGTTAGTCGATCTAACAGATCGACTAAAAGCTGTTAGGCACCGTCTGAATCTCCTGCAATTAGCAGAGAACCTGGAGCTTTAAAAGGAACAAACTTACGAAGCTGCCTTTCGTGCCGAAGTTGTTCAGAAGAACGATTGTTCCTGCAGTTTGCCCACGGGTTTTGGATTTGTATCTTGCCTGAATAAAGTGTATTGCATTTGCTTTATACTGAATTGTATTACATTCGTCTGGTTTCTGTTGTGTGAGTATGTCAACTGTGTACTTATCGCTTCGCCACTAAATGCTACACTGTATTACATTTTACCCCATGGAAAATTTCCACAAGCATTTGGCGCCCAAGTTTTTAAACATCGACATCAAGAGGTCACTACAAAAGTTGATGAGACACTTACATTTAAGTTTATTTATGGACAAGGTGTAGTTTTGTAGAAAACGCTGTAGCGAGAAAAGAATCGCTGGCATTTAGCGACAATCTCTAACACTTTGGATTCTTACGTGCTTAACCAAACAACAAAATTTGGTCGCTTAATCTGCCCTAAGCCACATTCTTTGCGTGGAAGTTGATCAAGTCAATATATTAATTATATGTAATGCCCTGATTAATTCAACCGGAAACAAAACGTTATGCGTAGACGCCAAAAAATTTTAGCGTTATTGCGCATACAATTTGAATCGGCCAATCAAAAAAAAAAAATTTGGCTGTTACCAGAGCTACAAGATACGTAATTTAAAAAAAAAGCCGCGTAGCTCTGGGGACGAGAATGTAGGATTATAGGACATTTCTTTTCAAACATATAGGACAAATAACTTCGAGAATCGCTAAATCTGCAAGTGGCAACTTCGAGAATCGCTAAATCGCCGAAATGGCTTCAAATTGGCCTAAGAAGCTGGCAAATGACAAAGAGTATAACAAGGCAACGGGATTAGTTAAATTTATTGTCAAACAACAATAATTTCTACTATTTAAAACAAATACGTTTCTTCCCATACAAACCTTTATAATTCAAACCGTTGTAACACAACACAACCTTATACGCCGATACGCTAGAGTCACGTTCGCGGCGTTTGTCTCTCATCTTGAGCTTGGGCGGCCTGTGGTCCAGTTAATCTGTTTCACTGTTTTCCAAGACCTGATTTAACTTTCAGTATATGCAGCATGGAAAAAAGGGAACAACTGAAAACGTAACCTAAAATGAAGAGACTCAGACTTTGATGTTACAAACACGTTTACTTTGACCTTGTCTACTAATACCGTGTCTGCAATAGAACTGCATATCTGCAGTATTGATGCTATGCAGTCTGAACATGAAAAATGTAAAGGATACAGGAACGTGGATATGAACTTGATGAATTTTTTGTCTTTTGTTTCAATTTTTTGGGACTATTGAAGTAAAAAACCTTAGCTGGACATTGCCACTCGTCGCTTCTGAAAATACGTTACTCTAGCTTGTCAGTTAGTTTTTGTCATTTTTCTGCTTCCTCTTCTTCTTCTTTGGAGATCTGGAAGTGTCACTGGATTCTTGGGCAGGGAATCGTGTCTGGTTGCGTTCCTAGAGGGTCCTCTAAACTTCTGTCAAGAAGCTTACGTTTGCGAATCTCCAGATCTCTTTGCTTTTCTCGAAACTCAGCCAGCTCATTGGTGAGTTTCTCTGTCTGCATTGTGGCGGTGTCTATCATGAGTTGTGCAGCGTTAATGGTGCCTTGTCATTCTTGTTGATTGAGTCCTTCAGCGTTACATTTCCGTCTTTGAGGAGTTGCCCAACACGATAAAGTTTGTCTCTAATGCTGCTTTCTTGCTCACTTAAAGAGGTTTCTTTGCAAGAAGAGTGTTTTTTTTTTTTTTTTGCTTTCATTGCCTCCATTTCCTGCTTTCTTTCAGCAGTTTCAGCGCTCTCCGCTTCTTTTGCCTTTCTCCCGCTTTCTTCTTCTTTTTTATCCTCCTCAAGTTTTCTTTGGTAGACAGAATATGCTGATCTGGCAGCAGAAAGGATTTCACTGTTAATTGGTCTCTGGCTTTTGATGTTGATGATCTGAAAACTTTATCATGTCTTTCGTTGCTCTCAATCCATAGATTGTATCTTCACCTTTCAGCAGTCACTACTCTATTATTCACAGCTTTTGTTATGTTAATGCATTCTTTGACAACAAAAACTGGAATTCAGAGGGGATGGAAATGGATTTTGTCACTTAGCTCAATATGGCGGATGCAAACAACTCATTCCCAGGGCCCCTTGTCCAAGGAGGACAAGAGAAGACCCAGGGAACAATGACTTCCAGTTATTTCCCAGATACCAAAAGATTCATTTTCGTCAGTTTTGTAAGCTTAACCCGTTGACTCCTGCGTGTTTTTGCGTGTTCCGCATAAATTGAATTTTGTCAAGGGAAGAAAAAACAACCCAAATGTTGAGGCTATTCCTTAACAATAGATGTTTGGTCCATTCCGTTCCAGTTTTTCAAGTCTCTTGTAGTTACCTAGGCCCCAAAATGCTTTGCTAGCGTTGTTCTTTCTTCGTGTGTGTGTGTGTGTGAAGCGCTTCGAGTACCATGTGCTTGATGGCCGCTTATCCCGGTCGTCTCAATATGGTAAGCTTGCTACAAGCAGTTGCAAAATTGTTGAGACACTCCCCCGGAAAATCGGACTTTCGCGTTAAAGCAGCCTGTTGCAAAGAAATCAAAGCCTTGTTTGCTCTCCACATCCCCCCCTCCCCCTTTCAATGTTGCTCCTTGTTGCTTTGATCGACATCCCGAAATCGATACAACATTGATAAGGGGGGAGGGGGGGCCGAAAGGTGTTGTAGCTGGGAGGGTGAAATATGAGCTAAAATATATAGTGTCTCAAGCTTTTTGTGATTGCTTGTCTGACCGGTTTCTTGCTGTTATAATTAATGGTGGAGATAATTATGACTCTATGTATACTCCCAGCACTTTTATAAAATAAGAATAGATTGTTTATTGATGAGGTACAACAAGGAAGTCACAAGTGGTTTTAAATTAGAAATTAAAAGGTCCTGAAATATGCTAATTTTCAAACTTGGTTTGTGACGCAGTTCTTGTAGACCAATTTCCCAACAAATATGGTTTTCATTGGCGAAATAGATCCCCAGACGAAGGCTTTTGTGAAGTTTCTTCAAGAGAACGACCATGTCACTGTGAAAGAAATTTCAAAGAGATGAAGAATTTCGCGTGCATCGGTGTATCGATGTTTAAAGGGAGGAAAAATGACCAGCAAAAAGAAATCCCCTGGAAGGCCACGAGAAATAACTCCAAGGGAAGAGCGAATCATTCACAGAAATGTGCAACAACTACGCAACACAGAAGGCACTTTTACGGTGAATAGATTAAGAGACGAATGTGGATTTCACACCGTGCCTCTGTGTACCATTAATAGAACTTTGAAAAGAATGAACTACAAATTTTGTGAGGCAAGGAGAAAGGGAGTTTTAACGAAAAGAGACCAACTTAGGCGGGTGAAGTTTGCACTTGATGCTTTAAACAAACATTCTCCACAACTATGGACGGATGAAATTTGCTTTTACCAGGATGGAGTGAGTTTCTGGTATAAGACCAATCCTGTTGCGGAGGCTAAGACACCGCGTGGAAAAATATGGCGAAAGCGGAACGAGGGACTGAATCCTTTGTGTACTGCAAAGGGGTGTCATACCGGCTCTGGAGGGAAAGTTGCCAAGATGTTTGTAGCGATTTGTTACGGAAAAGGAGTCATCTTTTGTGAACAATATGAATAATGCGATGGGGACTATTTCGCCAATTTTATTCGTAGAAATTTTAGAAAACTGTTTAGGGCTAGTGGAAAGATGCACTCTAGACTATTTGTTCATGTCCCATACAGAATTGTGCAAAGGCCCGGCTAGCTTTAAAAGCTGTAGGGGCTAAGTTATTTGCATTTCCCCCGAGAAGCTGTGACCTTTTAGTGATTGAGAATGTGTTCAATTTAGTTAAAAGAGAGTCAAGACTTCAAGCACTACGGAGGAAATTGGTCTACGAGAGTTACAAACAGTTTTCTGAGCGTGTGAGGTCAACTCTGTACGGAATGAGCACTTCTGTTATAGACAATATCATCAAATCCTTGCACAAGCGCTTATATCTTATTATTAAGCACAAAGGCAAGCGGATAAAATATTAATATGATTTCCTGGCCGATTTTTATGCCCTGTTATCGATCAAGAAAGCGATTATCGATTAACATAACAGTAACACAATCAATAGATTGCACGTGCAGAAGTGTCCTATTATGTCACGCTCGTGTCACAGAACTGTAGAACGTGTACAATAAAATGCAGAGAAAACCGATTTTTTTTCCGTTTTCTATCACATTTATACATTTCAATGGATAAACATCATAACATCAAATCATTTCGGCTACTTAAAACAACACTGTGTATTAAAAATAAAATTTTACCGCGGTCTACAAAAATTCCATGTCCACTAATAGAATTATTAGATATCTTCTCAGTTAGCAGGCTGTTGACCGTAGACTGTCGGCTTATCACGTGAGTAGTAAATTGCATTTATTCAGTTCATTCGAAGCCAGTTTTAGCAACAGTTCTTTCAGTGTAGAATAAAGGTGATGAAGCACTTTGGACATGAAGCAATCTCCTTTTGTTTTTCCTCCGGGATTCGCACGTTTAAGTGGAATTTCTTTCTTTACGTTACAAGATACACCTGTCTCACAGCTCTCGCATTTAAATCTTTATCAGCGTTTACCGTTTCACACTCGTTCCCATCAGATGTGCTTGACCTTGACTCGCTATCACTTGCATATTCTGCCAGCAAATCCATTTCCAGGCTTTTCGATTGACAAGTTGCGAAACAAACACCACACGCGAATTTCACGCCAATTTCACACTACGTAAAGAAGAAAACTGACTACGAATTTACAGCTACCTTGCGAAAATATCAACAATTACTAACGTTGTCAAGAAGTACATACAATGTGCAGTTGAATGAAGACACTGGAAAGTTGAAGCGATGCTGTCCCTTTTAATTCTGAGCGAACAATGTAGTACGTGTTTTTGATGACGAAATACTTGTGAAGACAAACGCTTATCGCTATAATTAAGTAACCTCTAAAGCGTCAACTACAAGCATGAAGAAAGTGTAAGGATATCATTGAACAGTATCAATAAACTTGTTCTGGAAAGTACGTAAAAACAAATCCTTAGTAAGCTAAAGACATCAACTAATGTGGCGGTGCAGATCGCTCTGGGACAAACACCCATTTTCCATGAAAAAGTCACGCGAATTACTTCCGCGGAGAATACTTCAAAATGCTCTATTTCCCTCTACAATTCTTAAACGCGTAATATTCCACGAAGGAAACATATATCTCTTGAAATGTCCCGTTAAGCAGATTATCTACACAAACTTTGGTAGCTAAAATTTATCGGCCACCAACGCTATATAGAGGTAAAGCAATGAGACAAGCAGTTGCAAAATTGTTGAGACACTCCCCCGGAAAATCGGACTTTCGCGTTAAAGCAGCCTTTTGCAAAGAAATCAAAGCCTTGTTTGCTCTCCACAACCCCCCCCCCTTCCCCCTTTCAATGTTGCTCCTTGTTACTTTGATTGACATCTCGAAATCGATACAACATTGATAAGGGGGGGAGGGGGGACCGAAAGGTGTTGTAGCTGGGAGGGTGAAATATGAGCTAAAATATAGAGTGTCTCAAGCTTTTTGCGATTGCTTGTAGCTTGTTGCACTTTCAGAATTTCGTTCGGATAGTAATTGTAGTGTATTTCAATTTGTTTAGGTTATTACGGCTCGTGTGAAGGCCTGTAATCCAGATGAGACTCCGGTTTATGAAATTGTGCTGACGAGTGCAACTAAACATTAAACTCAGTTCGTTGTGTCTGGAGACTGTTCGCTGTGATTTTTCAACTATATATGTTTGACCCGGACACCAAATGTGCAGTAGATAACTAAACAATGTAGGCTCCCCAAATTACCTCCTTTTTACACTGGAATAGCTAAAGTAACATATTCTGATATTAAAAAACTGTGGTTATGTATCAAGTATTAGGCAGAAAACAACCTTGAAAACAACCTTGAAACCTTGAAAGCTGCTCGTACATCAAATTTCAACCTGCCTATGCAAAGAAGACCGTGTTTACAAAACATTGCTTCCTGAACCCAACCATCACTTAAAACAGACAGAATAATCGACAGAAAGCTTTTCCAGCCAAAACTTTTATTCATATAAACAATACATTTGCTTTTAGAAGCAAAAAACCTTCGATTTTCTAGCGTGCGTGAAAACACGCACGTAAATTTTGCAGACACTTCAGTTATGTTGATGGCAGCCAGTTTATCACAAGGACTTGAAACGTGTAACTCGCATATGTAGGTTTTGACTGATGCTTGTAATTATTCATTTTTGCAAGTACCATATTTGGAACATGAGGAGAAAGAGAACTGACCAATCAATTTCATGAACCACGTGACGTAGTTTCACACCAAGTTCGCCCGCTTGCTCAAAGAATGGCTGACAAACCGGGGAAAAGAAGCCGACAAAAATCGCCGACAAAGCTTTCAAACGTTGGAATGACAAAGCGAAAAGAAATACTGGTTTCGAAGACCGAGCAGGGACAAAATTGGCAATTGAAACAACATCGAACAAACCGCTGGGGTTAAAAGTAGATAAGACTGCGAAACCAAACCAAAGTAGTCTAGCGTTGTTTTTACGATTTCTTTCACCGTGGCACTATCAAGAAATGTTCACAAAAGGTAGGTTTTACACGGAAAACGTTTGACACCACAATATCAAGACATGATACAAAAACATTTAACACAGTAAAATTGAAGAAAACCGTTGAATAATATTTGAGTTAAGTGTCACATGTGACACCTTTTTCGGTTGTTCGCTACCAAAATCAAGCTAAATAATTAACTGAATAAGAAAGGACGACATTTTTTCGGCTTTATAAGCTTACTACACAAAATAACACTGCAGTTGATGTAGCTCTGAGTTCAAGCAGCTCCAAATGTTCAAATAAAGAGATTGCAATGCAAAATAAGTTGAATGTTTGATTCATTGTTGTTTTGACACATTCTGTCCGCGGCCTATGAACCTGTAACCACTACGTTTTGTGTTCATTTCCACTCCCCATCTTCAATGCTGAAATCATACTGTATCTTTAATCCACTTTGGACGTTGAATACAACAATCTTTCAGGAAACGTCAAACCTGTACCACATTTTAGAGCCAATATTTGGAAGACTTTTTCAAAACATTATTCTCGGATGTTCACTTCGGAGCCGTTGCATTGATCCATTCAGCTTTACAAAGAAACGCTGCAACACGGTTTTGGCGCCTTTTTCTTTCAGTCATGTGATCGATTTTTCCTTTCTCGTTTTTTTCTCGTTCTTTCTTGATTTTTATGATAACTAGTGATTGAGTTTTGAATCAACTGCCCATTTGTATCTCTTATAAGTTTAATTTTCAACGGAAGCGAAATGAACTGCAGCATCTTGCCGTAAAATTACTTTCAATAAGCTCATAATCGTTCAGTTAAGTTTCAAAACGCTGGGTTTGGGCCAAACCCAGCATTTTGAAAACTTAACTTTTGTAATTTACCGAGCACTTTTGCCAAGTATGTTGCCATCTTCAGCTCACAACTCGTGCGTAGACTGGAGCGAGGGGTTTCCAAATATGGTAGTTTGAAAAATGAATATTCACGAGCATAAAACGCGAGTTGCACGTTTCAACCCCTTATGAGTTTCTGTCACAAGTGAATAGGCTTTGCGAACAAAATTACAAAAATTATAGAAATCTGGATCAAACGATCAGTTAAACAATTTTTAAAAAGCAAATCAACATTTAAAAACAACATTTTCCGGACTGTGAGGCTTAACCCAGGTCTTGTAAACTCTATTTGAAGTCTGCGGTTCGGTTTAAATTTTTGAGCAAACTTTAAGTTGTCTTTTGCAAATCGAAAGAATCTCAACGTGAAAGAGATTTTCGTCACTTTCAAGAGCTCCATTTCCTCGTTTTCGGCGGTCGATTATTCTTCCGGGTGATTTCTTTCTATTTTGAGCTCTAAATAAAAGTATCTAAATTTTAAGAGTAGAAAACTACATCTAGAAAATCTAGGACAGATCGGCGCGCAGCGCCATTTTTCTCGTTTGTACAATCTCTTGCGGTAAGCTAAAAGGCTGCTTTCCCCTGCCCCCTAAAACTCACAAATATATGCGCAGAAGACAGTTTCGGATTGGTTTATATGTCTCCTAAACAGTCTGAGAGCTTTAGAGGACAAAAAAATTACCTAGTAGGGGAGGTAGGGGATCTTTAGCTATTTAGTGCGAATGCTCAAAATAGGGGATTTTATAGAACATTTTGCAGAATTATAGCGGAGCTCGCGGAGCACCATCGGTAAGCAAATTTGGTAATCCGTTGATCCGAAAAATTTTGGTTCTGACGTCAGCGTATACAGACTCTGGGGGAGGGTGAGGGAGAGGCGGAATGCCATCTTTTCTTGTAGCTAAAGTAAACAATATGGCGGCTGGTTCCTCGTACGCTCGATTTTCAATACGATAATTGTAATACATTCTTGGAATGAAGACTTGTAACAGTTCATCATGAAAAGGAAAAGGATTGCTTCAATCTCGATGGCGCATATAGAAGATATTGGAGAGCCTGAAGGCAAGAAATCCTTGTTCGAGGACATACTTGTTTTTTTTTTCAAAGCTAAGGAGATGGGGAAAGAACCCGGCGACTTTCGTTTAGATTTTCAAGTCCCTCTTTCAGTTCAGTGGTAAAGTAAATTACAGATTTGATTGTGGATTTACATTCACAATTGAGCGAGTTAACATGTTAAGTAAATTACGGTAATTTTCTTGAAATGTTTTAAAAACTTGTTTAAAATAGCTGTGAAATTACCTTGTAGTTCCCGTTTGCCGGCTTGCGTTATCGTAACTTCACTCGAGGGGAAAATTGAATGCAGTTCGCTTTCCTAGGCAAACAATTGCTTCGTATGTGAATGATATTTCATGTTTTTGAAGGTTTTCTTGTCCCTTTTTCTGTGTTAACTCATTAAAGGAATTTTCATTAGTGAGCAATCTGATATTTAGGCTTAATTAAGCCTTAAGCTCAATTTCCTTTTGAACTTTAGTGCGTAATTTTCAATATTTTTCTTAGAGCAATTCTAGTGTATTTTATTCGAAAAGTAGAAATCGTGACTATTCTAGACTGAGTCTACGTTGTTTTTTTTTTCAATGTAGGTTGCTTTTCTTCGGCAACGCATATTGGGTTGTTTTGACTAATTCGTAATTTAGTATTCAACGCCTGAAGAGTCGCTCTGTCGTCATTTCTAAGTTTATAGTCTTAGTGTAAAGCTCCTTATGTTTTTTGTTCAGTTGTGAAATATTTTATCTTCCTTATATTGCTATATTTTTTGGTTTCTTCATTTGAAGTGAATGCCCTTTCTGTCCCAATTTAGTAACTAAACTTAGAACATGAGCTTTCGGAAACATGGAGTTCGAATCGAAAGTTGTTTCAAGGAAACAGCGCTGAAAGATGTCGAAACTTCAATAGAATTATCACCTTACCGTTAGTTCTGTTGTCCTGTGTCTTTGATTTCTACATCATCTTCCGCAAATATCTGCTGAGTTCGATGGTAGATGCTTAACCGCCCGCCATTTTGAAATTCACTTAGTCCCAGTTCTACCCAGCTAACTGGAAATAAACCTCTCCTGTACAGTCGGGGGAACAAGTACTTCTTTTGGTCAATTTTCATATCTATGCCCGAAGAAGCCCGAAGAGGTCCGTAGATGCTTCGATTTATATTGTCCAATCAGAAAGAACTACGAACTCCCGTAGAAAAATGAAACGGAATGTTTTCAAGTTTCAAACAAGGCGTCCCTAGCACGGAGGAATCTGCAGGCCATAAGCTTACTTCCAGACATGCTTTAGCAGTATCAGCGAGAAGTTTGGCTGTTGGAAATTCTGAAATTCATGCGTTACTGTTACGGTAAAAGATGGTCTATTGAAGCTTAAGAGGCAATGTCCACTAAGACCAAGCGAAACCGAAAATATGTGGCACATGATGAAAAATCAAAATTCTCCGTTTTTCGCCCAGAGATACCTTATGGTAGCTCTAGAAACGTGGTGGCATTTTTTGTTGAGAAACTATTTTTAAACCTCCAAAAAATTTAAAAACCGTTACCGCACTACGTGTCTCTACAAACACCCCGAATAAACGCGAATCATACCTTCTCGTAAACTTCGCTCTGTTTAATTCGCGTCATGGAACAATCCTGTTTTGAGCTTAGAAATTTGCTGTTGAAGAGTTTACAAGTAATTACAACATTAACACGTCAACAATTCGCGACCAAATAACCGAAAATGTGGACATTTCTTCTATTTTGGTCGGTATTCGGTTGTAATCCACAGCAGAAAGGTAATGTCTAGCTCACCTGAATATGGTATTGTCTAAATATCAGGTTCTGTGCGTACTCTTTGATAATAACCATCTTGCCGTCCGGGGTCAACAACATCACTGAAGCATCGCGTATTGGCAATCAACACAAATGACTTATTTCCATCCCGCCTCCTTTTGTTAAAATGAAGAACCTTCAGGAATAAAATGATTTTGCCTTATTTGAACTTCAAAAGAGTTTTCTCCTATAAAGACGTCTTTTCTTGATCTGTATTCGTTGTAAAATTTCGAAACGATAATTCCTTGCCGAAAGCTTACCAGCCTGTTTAGTTTGAGTCACGCAACAAAATGTCACGTACTTGATTTTACCTGACGTCGGGTTTGACTTGGAGGGGGAAATGCACAGGAAACAAAACAAAACAAAAAAAAAAACAACAAGCAAGCAAGCAAAAAACAAACAAACAAAAACAAAGCAATGAGAACTTTGAAAACCTGTGGACCCAAGGACCGATTACGGTCAACTGCCGCTTATAAGCCCTGGGCTTATACAACTTTGTAAGGGTTGTGGGTGGGCTTATAAACGGAGGCGCTTATATCTGGGGGGGCTTCTAAGTTTCGAAATGAGCCACAGCAGTGTTGATCGAAATACGTTTTTAATTTACCAGTTTTCAATTAAACTTTGAAACGTCACAATAAATCGAATTCGTTTCAATTTTAATTTAACAACAAAACCAAAACTGTAACAACACGAACGGTAACCGGAACGCAACAAAACAGAAGCTCAGAGTTCATCTTCGCAGTGTTCTGTGAGAGTGCTTAATATTAAGGAAACAGGGAAAACTAGAGGGCGACTTATATCCGGTGGAGCTTATACCGGATGTATTTTTTTTGTTTACAGGTAGATGGGCCTATAACTGGGGGGTTGGGCTTACAAGTGGCAGTTAACGGTATTTATGTATTTATCAGTATCATTAGAGGCAGTGAAGCCTTGCCAAAACCTTGCCTGTTGCTAGGGCTTTGAAAAAGAAATTATTATTAGGTCTCTATGCATTGGTCTTCAAAAATTGTTCAAGACAGGAGTGAGAATGTAAAAATGTATGTTGAGTTTACTCAAGACCAGGGGGTGTGGCCAGGGGTGCCGGAACCGTCCTTTTCGTTCTTTATAAGCTTATGAAACCATTTTATGGCAAACCTAGCGGATTACAATTTTATACATGAAACTCAAAATTAAGTTGAGTTTGAAACTCAACTCATGTTGAAACTCATCATGACAAGGAGTCCTAATGTTTAGGGCTCTTTGTCGCTTTCCGCCTGATCTTCTGAGCAGTGCAGGTGACGAAGGTGGAGAACCATCCTTGTGACGAATGGCTAACGCTCGAAACGTCAGCTTTCAATCTCTTCACGGTGGCTCAATTTACCTTATCAACTCAGTTGATAAATACAAAGTTTTGTGTTTCGCTTCCCCACCGATGCAGCACCACAGTTTCTCTAGAAACTAACCCCCTTTTTGTTAAGAGACAGTTGGTTGTGCGATTTTTCTGCGTCTTCTCACGGGCTGTGGAGAACGAGCTCGGTTTCGCTTAGAGCACTGCTATGGACGGTAGTCTATCAGATGACAGGGCCTTAGATTTCAGGGCAGTTATTGGTCTTATAGGTCCCAAGCCATATGCTCTTCATACACGGACGGATTCTTTCTTTAGAAAACTGTATATTCACACCATCGATCTTCCAAGTGGTAACTAAACGGCTTGCAATGGACGCGCACCGGATGACACTTAAGGATGGTTCTCCACTGGGATCTTGATATCGTGTCCGGAGTTTAGGAGGACAAATGTATCCGACTTAGTCTCCACCGGCCTTGCGGTCGCAGGCTCCCTTCCTTCCATGGGGAGGGAAGGGAGCCAAGAGTTTGAACACCACGCCCAGCTCTGCTCCTAGTACTCCTGCGCAAACTATGGTGGCCCTGCAGGCCCTACAGTGGTAGCAGCCAGCGCTGTCTTGCCGGAAGCTGACTGTCTTCAGGGCTGGTATGGTAGTGTTAATCTGCTTAATGACGTCTGCCATCACAGCGAGGTATGCACGAAAGTGGGTATGAGAAAAAAGTGTACTTACCAGAGCCCACTGGAGGGAAGACACCGATGTGTTGCAAAATAGCTTTGGACTCCGACTTGCCATTTCCACGGTCTGCTTTTCTCACTTTCCCGTTCGAGGCATACTTAGACAGCCCTGGTAGAACTCAACACGACCAACGTTGATTAGTTCCCTCTGCGCTATTCCCAGACAAGAGCGATGGGCTGGGCAAATGGTCCATGTTAAGAATACTAATTAAAAATACTTTTGCGCGTGATAAAAGAAAATCAACGAAGCTCAACTTCTGAGTGGATATCGCTGATTCCAACACTGCAAGTGTGACCCGAAAAGTCTTTTTTGCAACTGGAACAGCAACTGCTTGTTCATATCGCTTGTAAGAGGCGCAAACGCCTGCAGCTAGTTTCGGAAAAGAATAAGTGACCTCTATTCGCAGCCAAGGGAGATAATGGTTTGATTGGCTATTGTACTCGGTGACAGGGATCCTGTCTACGAGAACTCCAAAGAACCTATCCTTTTACAATGGTGCGATATAGAGGAAGCGCTCTACAACTGCTGCGTGTTAAATCTGGCGTTTTCTTTTTTTTTTCTTTTTTTTTAACGAAAATTATCAGTTTCTGAACATTTACTCAAAGCCGATCCGCACTTAAGACATTTTGCCTAGTTTCCAATAATGCCGCACCTGAAATTCTCACACGCCTGATTTCCAACAAGAAAATTATTTCAGCAAATGGCAGCTTCTCGAGGCGCCTTCTTCGACGCAACACTGGTGGCTTGCAAGTAATATTGAAATCCTTCACCGTGAAATTAATTAGACTTGAAAAGTCGAACTCTTGAAATTTGCTATTTTAGACTATCGGAAGCTAATACTTTCTGCTTCCAGTGAACACGTAACAATTTTTTTTCTCACGCCAGAGCGTCACAAAATGTACATCTATGTAATCTGCAACTTCCTTTTCACAGGTCAGAATTGCGTAGTGAATAGTCCCGTCATATGTAGTATCACTCTATTTTACTAGTCGAAAGATATTTCAGGCATAACTTCGGCGGTGTAACATGACACCAAACAGGAGGACGGAATGTAAGTAAACAAACACAGTTGTAGCCAAGTGCTACGCATTGAAAACTTACGATTATAGAGAAAAGTGAACTTACAGGAAACTTGTAAAAAACAAATGGATGCCTTCTTTGTTAGCCTTCGATATGCTTTAGTTTAAATTATGGAAAAAAATTCAGCTATCTCTGCGGTTTGTTTTTACATTGAGGCAGTCCGGCATCTGGGATGAAAACGGGAAAGGATCATTCCGGTCGAGTTGCTGAAACAAACGCCATCACTATTTACATCGCCTTCTATCTTGTGTAATTTTTTTCATAGCTTAAGTTATTTCAGACGTCCTAATCTTTCGATTTTTTTTCCCATTTTTGCAATCCATCACCAAAACCTATCCTGTGACTTGACCAGAACCCGTTGCGTGACAGACAAATTTAGTTAAATCAGACCATAATAACAGTGCGGTTTCTGAGATGAATGTTGAGATCACTGCAAAGTTATTTAGTTTCTTGAGGGAATTAACACTGGGAGATTTAAAAAATTCATTTGCCATTCGTTAAGGGATGCGAATGTGTTGGCGGAGTCGTTATTCATTAGTTGAAAGTCAATCTGGAGATACCAGGAGATAACGGTCGATTCCACGCGTCAAGATGGCCCTTGGACAGTACACCTAAAACTTGACAAATCCTGGCATTTAGACAAAATCTTATTCAAAGTAAGCTAGATATGACCTTTATCCTGTACTTTTCATCCAAATACCAAAGGAAACAAGGAAAAAATTCCAAGTTTTCGGCTATTCGGTCGGAGGCACGAGCCTATATTGTTTGTACTGGTTGACAGGTTAATGTTGTGATTATCGGGATTTTGAGAGCGTTTGTACTCGGCGCTGATAAAAAGCCCGAAACTAATTTTTAAACCTGATTTTAGAATGGTATTTCGTCTTTCAAGAATTCTGAATTTCAAGTGATTTGGTGTTTTACCGGGAAGGAAAACTTTCTCTTGAAAAACTGTGTCAAATTGAGAATTCAAAGCAAGCGAATTTTAGTGATTTTCAGCGGCTCGCCATGACCTTGAAAATTAATTCACAGATCTAAAACAGGACTCAATTACTTCCTACACACTTTAAAAGCAAACTTCCACGCTTAAAATGGGGGTTTTCTGGGGTGCAAATCAAACAGAGCGAAGTTTACGAGAAGGTATGATACACGTTTATTTCGCGTGTTTACAGGACACGTGTGGCGTAAACATGTTAAAATTTTTTTTTCGGGCTTAAAAGAAAAATTTCAAGAAAAAAATTCCACCACGTTTCTTAGATTGCTATAGGGTATCCGTGGAAAATTTATGAGGGAATTTTATTTTTCATCATGTGCCGCCACTCGCTCGATGTTAGTGGACATCCCCTCTTAATTGGTTACATATTCAGATTGTTCTTCATTAATCTCGCCGGGGCGCAACACTGAATTGCAAAACCATTTTGTTTTTACGGCTTTCCAAGGCTGAAATATAGCGTTGTTCAAAGCACGTTAAAAGATCCGATAGAAAAGAAGGTTACCTGATCTTAAGTAAGGCAGTTACGCTCGGGTTAAACGCGGTTCACTCGTGATTTTGACATGATTCAAGACAGCTTTCCACGAAGGGGTGAGAAAAGAAATAAGTAAGCTTATGTTAAAAAGTGCTTCAAACTGTATTTACACCTCGCTGATAACTGTGATGAAGCGAGTATTCTTCACCAAAGAGAAGAGAGTATCCTGCACTAGTTAAATATTTCCCCCGTCCTTATTCACATTCGTGCATAACCTGAAGAAAAAGTTGACTTACGGAGTGGAAAACAGTTGTTTGCATGAAATGTCTTCTTGCACTTGCCAGCCGGAGAACAAAGCAATTCTCCATTTTTAAAGCTTTAAAAGCCTTATTAACTCTTTGTTATTCCCAATGATCAATATTCTGATCCAGGTTAATTTTGTACTAGAAAAAAAACTGCTGAAATAACACACTTTTTAGTTTGAACAAAAAACAAGAGCTAAACGTACCGTTTCCTCAGTGGTCCGCATGTTGTATTGATTCTTCTCGTCAGTAATTCCCAACTGTTTGTTAGTATTACTGACTTCGTTTATGACCCACAGAGAAACGCCTTCCAAGACAAACACATCTTTAATTCTTTATTATTCATGCTCAGAAGGAATTCACATTGAAGAACCACAAGAAACCCACAAATTCCGACCTGAAACTGAAGTATTATTATACGGTTCTAGCGCTCATAATTCTTGGTTTCAAGACAAACTACTCCTCATTTGCTGAAGCATTTTGCCATAAATACGAAAATTAAAGCAAGACCCGACAACGTTTTGACATCACTGACGTCATTATCAACACTGAAATGGTGTTAAAGTGGAAAATTGGAAAGAATAAGAATACGAATCTGAATCCATAAGCATATCAATCAGTCGGGTCCAAACAACGGATTACGCACGGACTTAGTAACAGCACGACGGCGAAATCGTTTTCGTTGATAGCAATAAATGTTTGTTGAGAGGTAGTTTTGTTTCTCCATCCATTCGATGCTCAAGATATTTCAGACACCACTCGTCCAGCCGACTAATCAACTTCATTACTGGCCCTTACCTGTGCTATACGACCCGGCAGTCACAAACAATTCTTGAAATAGATGTCACCCAAATTTAATAGCGAGCACGTAGTTTGTTCTGATAAATATTTTCAAACGGTCTGCTTTTTCTTCCAAGTTGAGAGTTTTTTTTGCTTTTCAAAGCAACAGGATAGACTGGTCCTCACGTTAAGTAGTTTTAAAAATGGAGCCCTTTTTGGTATTTCACTCGGGGTGATAGAGGCCTCTATGAAAATATTTATCAGAACAAACTGAGTAGCCCACTGGCCAAATGCCGAAAATCGTGGGCTCAGACTTTTCTCGGAGAAAAGATTTCGCCATCAAATGGCACTTGTTCCCTCGACTGTGTAAAGCTTTAGGGGTTTTTGGTAAGGTGAGTAGAACTGGGACTGAGTGAATTTCAAAATGGCGGGGGGTTAAGCATCTACCATCGAACTCACCGAAGAATCGGGAAGAAACGGGGATATTTGCAGAAGATGATGTAGAAATCAAAGACACAGGACAACAGAACCAACGGTAACGTGATAATTTTATTGAAGTGTCGACATATTTCAGCGCTGTTTCCTTGAAACAACTTTCGATTCGAACTCCATGTTTCCTATAGCTCATGGTTCGTTTTGTTTTTAACTGCTAAGCCATTTCATTGTGTCTTTAGTTACAGATTGAAATGAAATCTTTAAGTAACTATAAGCAAAGCATTTCTCGGTTTAAATCTATTTTGTCTAAAATGAGACTCTAAAAGCTTCCTAAAATTAGTTCAGGGTGTGTTCTTGAAAGCACCCGATTAATACTTCGCGGTTGAAAAACTTGTGCCATTTTCTCTTGATAAGTATACGTGTGCTTGAAAGTTTCATAGATTCCGAGGAATGTTTCATGGTTAACAGAACTAAACAGCCATAGGTATGCATTGGAATCAGTGAGAAATGTGTATTTGCATGGAAAAGTCTGTCGAGTCGCTACCGGAAGCAAGTGGGTTTTTTTTTTAGCAATTGTAGTTTTACAAGTACTCTTCTTGAGCTTAATAAGCTACAACCCCAGTCACATTGTGTTGGAACACTTCTCCCAATGTGACAATTCACCTGCCTGAATCTGCGGCTCTCCTTCCCCTCAATGTTGAGTGAACCAATTTAGGTCATGTAGCAAGTCATTGCTATCAACATTGGGGGGCGGAGAGGGAAGGTGTTCCAACAAATGTGTCCGAAGTTGTAGCTTTTGAAAGAATGCTACAAGAGGAGCTGTCGGTGAAAGTCGTGCTGAAGTCTTCTCTTTGAAGAAAAATAAGCCAACTCACAGTTTCCTCAGCGGTCCGCATGTTTTCCCTTGCTGTTTTTCACCTCTTGGGGAATAACTGCACAACTAAAATTTACTTTATTTTACGGGCCAATAAGCATGAAAGAGAGATGTGGAGCTCCGCTTTTAGGCTTGGCTAAATCTATATATCAGGATTTCATTGGACAATGCCAAAAATATAGGATTTTATAGGATTATAGGACACACTAGACACCTTGAAATTAAAGAAGCCTTCCCATCCTGTGCTGGCTGGATGAGTCGTACAGGAGCTAAGTCTGTGTGTGTCATATGAAGCTGACTCGAGAATATCTGCACATGTCATTTTGGGATTTCCCGTCATCAAGACGTCCACCACACAAAAAAACGTCACATGTCGTGTACATCTTAAAGGTAGCCTGTGAGCTCAGTGGGGCGGACTTTTCCTTTCGCCCCATTCCCCTTCCGTAGCCTGCAGAATTTCCCTTTTCGCAGGGCAGTCTTTCGCTAAAGACCGTAGCACCTGGAGCATGGCCATCCACAAGAGAGTTCCCATAAGTCCCCATGAGGAAAAAGAGGCACAGGAACCGGCGCCTGTTTGTCAAACCTGCCGAAGGTTCTTCCGGTCCCAAAACCTATTCAGATAGCAATAGCTCTTCCAGCCCGAAACGTCTTAGGGAAGATAGAGAAACAGGCCCCTGTAACGAAAGTGCCAGGCTCGTAAAAAGAGAAAACCACACCTGAACGTAACATATGGGCCAAGTGTGACTGCATCTGCATATCCGACTACGGGCTGCCCTTGCACCTTTGGCATCACTAATGTCTTTACCACTAGCGATGGACATCAGTTATCAAATAAGCCGTACCGAGGGGGATTCTCTGAACCAGTGTTCCACTGATTACTTTGTTTTATTAAAAGAGATTAAGGAACGATAAACACAGCATTTCATCTTTATTTTACTAACACTTAAATTAAAGAGATTAACATTGTGTTTTCATCGTGCACTGATCAATCCTTTAAAATGATTCACTTTACAATTAATTTTCTCTTTTATTTACAACGTCTGAGGATAGCAGGGAGATTATCCGACAGAAACATTGGATTTCTTTATACACGAGGTGTGTGTCACTCATAGGTATCCCTTCAAAGCTCTCACAGCACATCACAACGGCATATTTTCACTCTAAGTGTGCCCTGAGGAAATCGTTGTAAGAAATCTTGCCCGTCATGCTCTTATCGTAAAATGAAAACAGGTGGAAAAATTCCTCTTCGTTTAAGTCAATCTTAAATTTTCTCATCATCTGCCTGAATTCAGTAAGTGAGCAAGTTCCGGAGCCTGTTTTGTCCAAAGCCTATAAAAATAAAACACAAATATTACACAGTGAGTATCTAACGCCTACAACGAAAGTGTCTACAAATTTAAAGTTAAATTGAAATAGTAATAATCTATTTTCTCTTCCAAGGAGTCAAACATCCCTTATTGTAATAAGCGCTCCCATTTGAATCTCTGTTCGTTAATAAGCGACCCCTTTCCAATATGTGCTCCGTATCTCAGTAAGTGCTCCTTGAAGATGACAGAATAAGTTGATATAAACCAAGGTTCTTTTGTTTGGTGCAAGGTGCGATGCCTTACCCTAAACGCTCTTCTCATTTCCTTCCAGTCGCGTCGTATTGGGGCCCGGATGGTGGCCAAAAGTTCGATCAACCGCTCAGTCATCATGCCTGGACTAGTCTGAAATAGAAGCCAACTAATTAACCACTGCTAAACTGGATCATGAAAAATTCAAACAAAATTTTGCAGTGGCTACACCATTATCCTTTTTGAAAAATACCGGATAGACGAATGAGGGTAGCAGGTTTCGCAGATAAGGAACGTAACCTGAGGGCAAAGACATATTTGTATTGATGGAAACCCAAAGTAATCGTCCAGTTTTGTTCCAAACAACTGTATTAGTGCACTAAAACGGTAGCTATGTGCCTTTGGTCAGGATGGAAACGGATTACAACTTGAAAAAATTCGGGCCGCTTTTCTTTTACGTTTTAAGTCTGGCAAAAACCATTGTAAGTTGATTACATTTTGTTCTCCTTTCAAAAATTCACTTCTTGGAGTTCCAAGGCCATTTCGTCACGTTTTGATTTAACCAGAAATTCGAACCCAAGACATAAAAAAAACCAGTGACATACCGTTTCTTTCTCGATTAAACGCCGGACCCCGAATAAACGTCGGGTGCAAATAAACGCCGGGTCTACGGGGCCGAGTTTAAAATAAACGCCCCGGCGTTTATTCGGGGTCCCGGTGTTTATTTGAGTTCCCGGCTTTTATTCGAGATGGGTATATTTAATCAGGATTATGTGTCGTAACTGCATACTGGTTCTCTTTCTACTGTTTTATTTGAATTTATCGCCTTATTCTATATTGCTTGCACAATACGTTTGCTGTCGAGCAGTTGCCGTTATACTTCCTCCGTGTTTCACGAAGAAATGTGACGCTGAGAAGAGTTCAACTGTTCTTGTCAGTGATGTTTTTTGATTAAAGGAGAACTGAAGGCAAAAATTAAGCATTTTTTCCGTAAAGCTTAGGTCACGAATATTAAAGTTTACAACTTTTTTCCTGTCTGATAGCTCACTTTCAGCCTCAAAAAAATACTTTTAGCTGCAAATTCGGACCAAGAGCATTGCGGCTCAGAACAAGCGTGTCACCGGACATTTTAAGCAGTCTATGACGTCAGTGGTGGGGATGCAATATATGACTTCCTGAAGAGAACTACAGTTATGTGACTGTTGTAGACCTTGCTACAGGATATTTGCGAAAGAAAGGGCGGACAATACCATATCAGAGTCTTCTACCTTCATGGCATATCTACCGGGAACTTCCCACTCAATCGGGTTGGATCCGGATGCGATGCATATGGTCGCATTTTTTAGCCCACGATCGATGGATGGCGCGCCTGTCACAAGAAACAACTCCCGCGTAATTATCCTTCTCTGAACGTACTTTCTTTCATCCCGAAAATTAACCAAGTTTCGGGAACGTTACGTGTATCTGAAAGTTTTACGTGACTGTTGTTTTTGAAAGAAAGACGCCTAAAGCTAGAGTTCGATCGCGAGGGTAGAGGTTGAAATAAACAGATAAACCGAAGATAGCAACTTCCGTGTCTGTATAATTTTTGTTACTGTTTGAGAAATGTGGACTCCTGTGTGCTTATGAAAATTTACTTATTTTTTCCCAATAGTAAAAGTTGCCTGTAGTTTTTCAGTAACCTATACGTGCCGTATCACTGTTGGAGTACTTTCGGTTCCTCACTCGTCGGAAATCCCAAGACTCACGGTGTCGTAAATGAATTTGTTATCTGCTCTACAACACATCACGTAATTTTCTTATCTCGGAATGTCCTTTCCGTTCTTTTTGCAATGTACGTGGCAGAATTTTCCCGGGATTGCATCAGCTTTGGTGTATAAATAAAGGTACGTTTCTTGCCATAAGCTAAGTTTTCTCGTCTATGTGTTACCAAGCTGTTTATTATCGGTTTCACTGTATTATCATCATGGTGTATTGCGCCGCTTATGGATGCAAGAATGATTCCCGAAAAATTAATATCAAAGACGGTGTGAGCTACCACCGTTTTCCCAAGGACGAAAAACTCTTGAGAGAATGGCTGGCAAAAATAGCCCGTGCGGACTTCACCCCTACAAAAGAATCGAGACTGTGTTCGCAGCATTTCGAGCCTCACTGTTATGAACGTGATCTCAAAGCCGAACTGCTTGGGTCACCAGAAAAATACGACTTAAAACCGGTCGCTATCCCAACAGTTTTCGTCCACCGACCAACAAAGAGGCCTCGGCCATCATCTGAAATGCGCAACCAGAAAAAAGAGAGAAAAGAGGTAAGTCTTCTCGCCAGCTTACGTATCAACACTAGGAGATAACGAGAGTATACTATAGTCACGCGATTACCCTAGAACTACATGCACCTTCTGACCTTTTTTGACCAAGCCTCAGGCTATGCAATTTTCATGTCTTTTGATTACCCGTCTTCAACCAACAATCGTTCTCTCTCTCTCTCTCTCTCTCTCTCTATCTCTTTTTGTTTTGAGGATGTCCTACAGTTGTAGTCCCGTAGCCACAAACCCGGATTTATCACATGGGGTTCCAACTTTTATGTCTCAGCATGAAAACATTAATATTTTCAACCCTGGTTTCACATTGAGGGTTGTCTTTTCAATGGAAGGTGGTTTGTTGTTTTTGCCATTTACAGTGTTGTTTGCTTGTCAATAGTTTTATCTATTCCATTTTGATTTGGGGTGAAAGGGTTAACCAGCCTCTCGTTTGGTTTGCAGTATCTTTCTTCCGTCATTACTTCGCCTCATGTCTCACTTGTTGTTATGGGGTTGGCTGGTACATCCACTGAACCTTATTCATCACTTGGTTCCCGTGGTTGCTCGAACAACATTTTACCTGTTGCTGTAGGGGCACCTGGTACCTCCAGCGAGCCTAACTTGCCCATTGGTTCCCTTGATTGTGCTGTCACGCTCGAGGAAACTGATACTGCAGAGTTGTTATCAAATCCGGTCACCATACTAACAGAAAGCTGTGATGCAGGGTGTCAGGTAAACACACGAGGAATGCAACTAATGATGAAGTCAACGGGAACACAAACATACAAGTCATCATTTGAAGTGACCGTTTGTGACCAAACCACCCAAACTGATGTACACGTCGATGAAGAGGTTACAAATTCTGGCAATGAAATGGACCCACCCTCTGAACAGGAACACACTGAAACTCTGTCACCTCAAAAGGATCCATCTTTTGTGCCACCCGAAAGTGACGAAATTTTGTCAGATGATTCAATATCTGATACAGACAGCTCAAAAACTCCAAAACCCCAGGATGATGTTAAGTTTATTGTTTTCAAACAAAATTTGTTCCAACTTTTGAAGTGGTGCCCTGAGTGTGGTGCAGCTGTTAGGAAAAACCATGCATCCACTCAGGGTACATAGTTGTTTGTTAGACTGAAATGTATAAATGGCCATGCCTCCTTATGGCAAAGCCAGCCCATGATCAAGGGGATGGCTGCTGGAAACCTCTTATTGTCCTCTTCAATTCTTCTAAGTGGGGCCAGCTACACTAAAATAGCTTCACTAGCTGAGATCTTGAAACTAAATTTTTTGAGTGAAAAAACCTTTTACAACATTCAGGATTTATATTTATTTCCAGTAATCAACGAGGTATGGGAGGGGGAACAAAGGGCTGTTTTTTCTCACCTAAAAGATAAAGAGTTGTGGCTGTCTTGTGATGGTCGCTGTGACAGCCCAGGGCACAGTGCCAAGTATGGCACCTACACCATGTTAGACCAAAAGAGTGACAAAATTGTTGATTTCCACATTGTACATGTTAGTGAGGTAAGCAGCAGCAATGCCATGGAAAGGGAGGGGTTTAAAAGGTGCATGGAAAATATCCGGGGTAAGGGGGCTCAAGTGAAAGTTGTTGCAACAGATCGCCATGTTGGCATAAAATCAGATATGAAAAAAAACTACCATGATGTGAATCATCAATTTGATGTTTGGCATCTAGCTAAAAGTGTGACCAAAAAACTGACTGAAAAGGCAAAGAAGAAGGACTGTAGTGAACTTTCTCCTTGGATCAAGTCTGTATCTAATCATCTCTGGTGGTGTGCTGACACTTGTGAAGGGGGTAAAGAACTTCTACGCGAGAAGTGGATATCAATTGTCCACCACATTGCCAACATTCATCACTGGGACAGTGCAGATTTATATCACGAGTGTGCCCACCCACCCATCCCTAGAAATGTGGCAAGAACGAAGAGGTGGCTACGCCCTGGGTCCCCAGCGCACGAGGCACTAGAAGAGGTGGTTTTTGACAAAACACTTCTAAAGGATATCCAGCAGTTGACATGTATCTGTCACACTGGAACATTGGAGGTGTACCACAGTGTCCAAACAAAGTACCTACCAAAGGGGCAGCAATTCTCATACAAGGGCATGGTGGCACGCACACAGTTAGCAGCTCTTGACCATAATGCAAACACTGGTAGAGCACAAGCTACCTCTTCAAAGGGAGAAAGTGAGGGAGAGCTTCGCTACAAGGTGGTGTATCCAAAGAGATCCAAAGAGTGGATTGCGAAGCCAATTATGGAGAAGACAACACGGGACCATCTCTATCCAATGCTTGACGCAATCGTTGAGAGAAAAACTCAAGATGCAAATGACAGAAGCGCTACTCTCACAGCACCTCACATTCCACGTAACATTACTAACTCTCCTCGACCAGCTAAGGCAGATGTTATTGCTAGACACACATCTAGATTTCCTGATTCCTAAATAATCAACTGTATTCATTACGTGCATGGTAGACCTCGTTAACCTGCATTGCAAACATTTGATTGTGCCCTTGTAAATTTTCCCTAGGTCAATTATGAAAGCACTGGATCACACATTCAAAATTGTGATCAAATTTCCAATTGTTTTGAAGACCAGCTATACAAATATATGCCTTGTGGCACTCAGACATGTGTGACAAGCAATTAAGTTTTCAAATGTTTGGAAATAGAAGAGCACGTACATAGAGAAAAGCTAAAAAGAGATCTACCATAAATAGCTGTTGTTTCAAGCTATAGGAGAATACAGAAATATACAAGTCATGGTGGTAACCTGAATTGCTCGAATATAACTGAAATATTTTTGTGTGTACCATTTTAAAACCTTTTGAGCAGACATTTAGGACCTTTGTAATTTAGTTTAAAGTGCCTATGAACTAAAAATTTTTTTTGCACATTTTGGTAGTTCATTATGTGTTAATTCCGAAATGGCAAGAGAAATTGGATGGCAAGAAACAAAAATCCGTTTTTTAGCCGTTGAAAGTACCCAAAATGACCAAAATCGTGTCTCCGAAGACTGGGAACGAGTTGGCCGAGGAAGCGGGCCGTATGACGTCACAAATCGCGCAGAATGTTTGTCTCTTTGGTCTTTGTCAAGTGTTTGAACGATGAAACTTACATTTTCCTTGCTAATATTGATATACAATGAAAGCTACCGACGACTGAGGAAAACGCTAAAATTCAGCTCGAAGCGATTTCGAAGATGTGCAGTTTTTGGGTTTGTCGTCCATGGATAAAGCCTAAACAACGACAACAACAATCTTGCGCGAAGCAAGATGGCGAATTGAATTGTTGGGATTGACTAACTTTCAGCTCTACTGGCTTGACTGGCCTTGAAGGAGAAGCTTCTAGAATTGAATGGTCAGTACCTTTATGTGTTAATAGCGAGAGATTGACGCAGCCTTGACTTTACTTCTTTTGTTAAGAGCGTCATTGTATGTACTTCAATTATTTCACTCAAACCGATACAAGACATGCTCAAGTTTACGGTGTACTTGTTTGTAACTTAAATTGTTCATCTTTTCATAGGTTTTCGCGCCAAGAGAAAGATAGACTCAGTTGTTTGGCTCTTTCGAATGAGGACTTTTGCAGAGAGAACACTGATATAAACTTATTAGTTAGCAGGAAGTATTTTATACATTGAAGATAAGCATACCCAAAATTTGCTTGAATATAATTATTACATGCCTAATGGCTGAGACATCAATAGTAATTTCTAAAGAGCGTGTTTTATTTATTATAATCAGCAGCTGCAAATGATTTTCAAATGGAAGTGCAGTGCTTTTATTGTAAATTTCAAGCCATTTACCAGGGAGCATCTCAAAGCAAATAAATAAGAATTTTTGAGTATGGTGCTCATTTGTGGTCTTTTACTCCACCTGGAAGTGCTATGAGGATGATGACTGTGATAAATAAAGATGGACATTGTATGATACGCGTGCAAACTCAGACTAGTGTGACTTCAGCTTTGTCCTTGTAATAATCCATCGCTTCTGACTACATGAACTGGTTTAAGTAATTGCCTACACTATTAGACCAGCTGAGATTTTTGTCCTTCTGTTCAGCAATTTGCTTGAGGATTTTGGTACATACCAATTTTGTGGAAACAGGCTATGGCAGGTAAGAGCTAGTGTGCTGAATTCTTACAGGCTTTATGTGATCACTTATACTTTCATGATGCTGGTCTTGTGTAAATAAACTTAACCATACCTGTCCAGTTATACTGGCCCCAGTTGTTCAAAAGTTGGATAGCGCTATTGACCAGATGAATCTCTATCCAGTGGATAACGCAATTGGTTTCCCTAACACTTATCCACCTTTTGAACAACTGGGGCCTGGTCTAAGCTCCCTTTGTATACTGGTCTAATATGACAATAACTCCCTTGGGTCAATCTCAACACTGAGATGAATATGTAATTTGCTCCAGAAGTACATTTTGAAGTGCTATTTTCATTGAAACATACACCCATTCCAATTCCATGAAGTATGGCAGAAATCAGTGTCAAGTAGAAATTGCCCTCTTTGTGTGTAGTTTCATTTTTTTTGTTATTTTTGTTTAAGGAGGGGGGATGGGGAGAGGTTAAGGCAGTTCCCTTGGATCCATAAACCCTTTAAATTTGCAGTACCCTCCCATTACACTGTACACATTATGCGTGTATGAGCCTTTTTTGTTGTTAAGAGATATGCTCTTCAGTTACAAATGTCTAAGAGTCTGTGTTCGATCAAGCTCGCATAATCCTTTGAATTCTCCCAACACTCTCGTGTTTGCATCAGGCTTCCACTATGTAACCATGCATGCCACTATTAATGTTTGAAGGTATGTATTCTACTATCTTGGGCACTTATTTATAACAGAACACCGCTTTGTTACCAGTGTTTTTACACTGATGGGGCTATCCTGTGTATACATCATTATTATTATTAAAGCAGTACAAGATGTTTATATGTTATGTCCCTAAATAGCACGCATAGGGCGGGAACGTAGCCTATGCAGCTAATTTGTGGAAAAATTATTATTATTATTATTATTATTATTATTATTATTATTATTATTATTATTATTATTACAAATTAAAGGTGGAGAACGAGATCGAAAAGGCCCACTTTGAAACCTCAATATTGATTTTCTGTTGGCTAATTAGGTGGCTTGTGTGGTAGCTTTCTTGGGTACAGGGAATGAGTCAAGAAGAGACTGAGACAATTCAGTGTGTGAGGAATTTCCAATACAAAGCCTGCCACAAAATTAAATAATGGGAAATGAAGGTCCCATATTTTCAGTGCCCTTCAGTAATAAAAATGATTAAATAACTTACGCCATAAATTCAAATTAAACCTACATCACCAAGACTGTACTGCAGAAGGGTCAATTAGACGGTGTTAAGTGTGGTATGTGAAATTTCGTATTATATGGTCCTCTTGAGATAACAGGAGGAGGGTCAACAAGAAGAGAGGCACAAATCTGTTTGAAATGTGTGGTGTTTAAAGAGGACCACCCAAATCAAATGCAGTGGAAGCAGAGTGACTTGCAATAAAAATTATAAATGCTGAGCTGAACTGCTTCCTTTTATTGACGAAACATCAGACACGAGGGATTTATAAATATTCCTACAGCTATCTCTGATTAACTAAAACGTCTTGTCTCGTCGTTGGTCAAGACAGTTCCGTTCATTGTTATCCCTTCAAACTCTATGGTGAACATCCAGTTTGAGAAACGTATTGCTTGTGGTTTTCAAAAAAAACGGAAATGTAAACAAAACTTTGTAGCTCAGTTATGCGTTGTAGATCTTGGAGGCTTTTAGGTGTAGTGGACTATAGCAATAGTTTTGTGGCCAAATATTGAAAGCCTTCTTTATCTCGATCTTTAATCTTGAATTGCGATAATTGCTACTAGTAGAACTAATCCAACAGTGTCAGAAGTTACATATATCAACGCGACATTCAAATGCTGCGGCTTTTCCGAGAAGCAGCTCTGTAATGCGTCGGATAATGCGGGTCGAATCGAATTCTTACCGAGTCGAACACAGTTCAAATGAGTCCGCTTCTCTCCCTGATTCGTTTCCTTTTGATAAACGACACACACATGCTCTCATTGTGCGAATCCTGCCCTTGTAGCTTACAATCCTGGGCCCACGAGTCACTCCAAAGTAATTTCTCTTCTGGAAACCCTCTTGTCGGCCATAACACTCTTGTCTTCTGCGCGATTTGTGACGTCACAGCCTTGGAATGCGATCGTTTTGGCCGCGCGCAAAATGGAGACACATTTCGGGTGCCAAATTCGAACTTTGCGGCTGGAAAAATATCCCATGCAAAGGGTTCTACTTAGCAAAACTTACATATTTAGACTGAGGGAGTCATAAACTATCATATTTAGGAGAAAAATTTTTTAGTTCATAGGCACTTTAAAGAGTTTTTAGAACGCTTTTGCTTGTAAAAACATGTACACACACAAAGCCGCCAAATAGAAAGGAATAAATTCCGGTGAACTCTCACTTGTGAGTAAAAATCACCAACATAAGATTAAATGTCATGGGATGATTAGAGTACTATAGCTTATATAGATCGATGTGTTTAAACTAAAATTGTAATTCAAAGTAGCAAATGTTACCTTACAAGAATGCGAGATAACTGTTTACTGAGATTGGGAAGCAAGCAACTTTTGAAAGTGCAAGCTGAATTTGAACACTTTCGTACTGTTTGAAGGCAAAGCAAACGAAATTTATTCGGCTAAAAAGTGGAGACTAAAACAAGTTTACACGAGAGCTAAAAATAACGTGGAAAATTTAGAAATGTAAACAATTATGCAAATAAGCATGCTTTGCTTCTCGATTCGCGAAGCAAAAAGACGAAAATTATCATAGCCGACTTGACTCGCAACAAGAAAACATACCCCTTAAATCGTCGGCATGAGATAAAGCCAAGCTCCACCCTATAGGAAGATAAATACCGTAATAAAATAGAAGGAATAACTGCTTGCGCTTGCAAATGATTTTCCTGCACGTTTGGGCAGGATCTCGGTGGCACGTGCAGCTGCACACGCAATGTGTTGTCCGCGTCAGTGGGAACTAACGGCGATAATGAAGTCACGTGTTCCCCAGAAAGTCAGAAAATCTGAGATCTGAGCAGTTGTGGTGTATTGTTGTCGGCCAAGTTTCTGCTCACTTGGATACAAACGTATCTAGTTGTGCACATTTGTGCCAAGGTATAAAAAGAAACGTCACCGGTTCTGCATGTACTGCATGCCTATGTTTTTTAACGTTTTTGGATCTTAATTGAACAAACCTCTAGTACTGATGATAAAAATAAATGGTTGAAAAATGCACTTAACAAATAAACGCCGGTTTCGAATAAACACCGGGACTGCGAGGCCCAGTTTTAAATAAACGCCCGCGGCGTTTAATCGAGAAATTACGATAGCCCCTTTCAGACTTTATGCAAGGATCGCACGTTACGTCGGTTGAGATGAAAGTACCCTCTGGGAAGCGTATTTTCAGCACCAGTGACGATAAAAGATGTCGCATCTCTTACCGGCATTCTGGAGGATTGTAGTTTCGGCCTGGCGAGTGAACTGCCATCTTGGGTCTTCAAGTTTAACACAAAATGCCTCATGAATTCCTTGTACACGATTCTAAGAAAGAGAGAAACAAGACAATTACTTATCTGAGAACCTCCCAAACGTTAAGGCAAGAATTCTACAAATCCACAAGTAAGGCAATTCAAAGGAGCTGAGCTAAAGCCTCACAAAAAAGTTAATGTTCGCTCATCTACTACATGACAATAGAAATAACACTTTCTTAGAAACGGCCTCTTTCCCACGACGAAAATCAACCTTTGTCAGGTAAATTATCGCGTAGAAATTATCGCATAGGATCGAGGTGATCTGAATACAGCAAACTTACCCTCCTTTCTCTTCGTTGCTGTGTTTCTTCCACAACGACAACAGCTCGTTTGGGCTAAGTTCAATATCATACTTCCATAAAATATCTAAAGAGAAATCAAGCAACTAATCAGTAAATATAGTACGGCTAACCAGACTTAGAAATTTCCAAATTGCAAACGGTTAGTCTGTGATTGAGACAGTGAGTGCTTACCATTTGTATGGAAAACCCGGTAATTCCGGGGAGAATTCAAATGGAACGGTTCATTCTGATGGAATGTTTTCGGGAAAAAGGTAATATCTTCCGAGGTATTCCTTTTTCTCGCTTTTACCGGAATTTCCGGAAATTTCGGTACCATTTGTCCACAATTACCAGTGCCAGGCTATTTCCGAGAAGACAGCAATGCCCAAGACGGCGGATTCAAGCTGATGAATCTTTACTGTTCCACACTGTTCGTGACGTGACAGCTGTTTTATTTTCGCGGCTACTGTTAACAGACTTCTTGCAACGCAATTGTAGCACTCAAGGTGAGAAAGATTTAAGTTTTGGCCGTCGGTACTTGTGTTTTACTTTTGCTTTCATGATTCGAGCTTTTGATCTTAATGGCGCGGGAAAACACTTGCATCCGAAACTTCGAATCAAATGATACGGCTCAATCCGTTCCGTTCTCTTGGTGAGAAAAAGTGCAGTTCCATTTGTCCTAAAAAATCCACCGATAATTCCATTCAAATGGTAAGCGCTCAGAATAAAAAAATCCAAGCTCACCCTTCAGCTGCTCAAAATTAACTATTCCTTTATTTCCGCTGTCAATGTTCCTGAAGGATTTCTGGATATGCTGCCAGCGACGACAAATCTGAATAACAGAAAAAAACTCGTCAGTTGTTGTCGTAGAAAGACATGTCGTTTCACTGACTAGATTACTGGGTGATTGACAACCAAAGAGACAGAGACAAGACGCAGATCTAAGCAGTATAACGTCAATGTAAAATGTTTGTTTCGTTGTGCAGTCGCTCACTCGGATGGAAAACACGGTGGACAGCGAAAGAGAGTCTGTTTAATTCTTTAGCTATTCCGAAAGGCAACAAGGCAATGAACAGAGATTGATGCTATTGTATCATTAGCCATCATCACTAGGGCTTACCACGTCTTTTATTTTCCTCTCAACGTCACTGGCTGATGGGGGCGGAGTCAGGAACTCAGGTGACGGTACCCTGACAGGTGAGCGTACAGGTGACACCGCAGGCCCATAAGAGGCCTGAAAGAGAGAAATGCATTGCCTGTTACGAAGACCCACCAGTAGAAGAAAACCTACCTCAATGCAAAGTAATCATCTCAGTCTTCGGGGCATGACCAACGCAGAAAAACAACTCCGTGAAAAATTCCTGCACAAACTTTTTGTTACGTTATCGATGAACAGTTTGGGCTGATAATTGGAGGGAACTTCGTGGAATTACATTTGGTTTGGATCTGGAATGTGGGAAAATTTCAAATAGGAGAACAGTAAATGAACTGTGCTAGAAGAAGTCAAAGTAAAAACAAAACTACATGAAACAAAGCCAGTATCACTGACGAAAGTACTTGGAAGGTTAGTAACTTCATTCTCTCTCCTCTCCACCCACCCCACCCCTCTTTTCAAATGCGAGTTTCCAGAGGTTATACTAACACAAGATTGTTCTTTGAAGGTGGGAAGGGAGGTACTAGACCACTTACCGAAACCTAAAACTACATATGATGGAAGGCCTATTGGACTTGCGCTTTACAACTGGCAAAAAGACTTGAACGAAAATTGGAGACCCTTTTAGGGGAGAAATAGTGGTGAGAGTAATTATATCTGTCGAAAGAATGGCAACGTTTAATTATCTAGTTTCTTACCCTTCCACCCCGTGACTGAGGTGGAGTTGTGGACGCTGCTCGGGCGACGTCAGTCCGGGTGGAAAACATCTTCAGAAAATCCCTGTAATCCACATTGCCCTCAGAGTTCTTGGGAAGCATATTCCAAATATGACTGAACTGATCGCTGGTCATACGGAACGCATGTTCGTTGAGTATTTCGTGAAGAGAGTCAGCGTTGATTCTTCCAGTATGGTAAGTGTCTTTATCCGTGAATGCCTGGAACAATACAGAAAATATGAATTGCCAAATGCTAGCTTTATTTTAAATTAGCGGCTTTTTTCGTTGGAATTTTTCTGGTTGCAAAGTGAGGACAATAGTTTAGCTCGTTGTTGGGTGGTTAGGGTTTCTTTTCTGTTTGTAGACGAGCACGTTTCTATTCTATCAAAATTTAGTTACAACAAATTTTCTTTCTGTCCAAATAGAAAAGACTCTAGCTGTCGTTGCTAATCGGTAGTTCATCAAAGTGATCCAACACGCCTCCATCTTAACAAACAAACAAAGCACCTGGCCAATTCGGAATCGAAGACCTTCGTTTTAACACAGCTGAACTGGTACTGGCATTACTCGTAAGTCAGTAAAGAATGTCAGTGTCTATTGTCACACAAGACTATAAGGACAAAAGGAATACGGAATACAAATTCACCTTTGCAAGACTGTAGAATCTCGCTACTACAACTTCTCGAACTTTCTTTTCCACCTCGGCGTCAGGCATACCAAGCGATCGCTTGCTGACGTAGTTAGCGGTTCTTTGGAGCTTATCTGGTGTGGGATATAAACTCTCTAGCCATTTGCGACTAGCCTTCATGGGAAAAAAAATAAAAATACTGTAACCGCAACTTCAAGATTGTAAACTTGAGTTAAAAAACTTGTGTTTAAAATGTCGCAGAAACAGTTGGGCAAAAATGTTGGCAACACTCGGCACACTGGGTGCCAACTTCCTTTTGAGAACAGGCGATTTTAAACTTAAGATTGCCTTGTTATAGCCTCCCACGCAGTCGTTTTTAGGGGAGTCATATTACCCTCCTGCAATATTCGCCAAACTCGTCTTGTTCTAGAACAAGTTGCATAAAACACTTACAGCGTGTGATAAAGTACGTGACCGGCGAAATAGTCTCAAGACATGTTGCTGCAACAGTTGTACAGCGTCGCAGTCGCTTCAACAATGTTGTATGTAGCAACACGAACACGAGATGCAAGAATCATTAGGAGAGCAAGACGTTTGCACCAAGATTGCTCCACATACATTACGTTCGCCAAGAAACGATTCGTTAACTAAATTCAACCATACGTAAGCTGGCTGGTTTCCATTAGTTACGGTTCCTATTAGTTACGGTTTCGATTAGTTACGGTTTCCATTAGCTACGTTAACTAAATTGACTACAATTAAACCCTTTCAGGCTTCCAGAATAGACCGACGATCCCCGAGTACTACGAATCTAGAACTGCACAGCCTTGGTGAAGCAACACACTAACTGAAGCAACGTTATCAAATCACAGAGAGTTTAACAAACCCAAGCAAACAGCCTTCACAAAAAAGAGGCGAATGGCGAACGTTTGACCACGTTCTTATCTGATAATCCAGTAACACTTAAAACAATTTTAACCGTATATGTAATCAGGCTCAAATAAACCAAACAAAGTTCCGCATAGGACAAAGCAGACAAGCTTGGACACCATGAGCAGCTGAATTAAAATCGAAAATCTCCCTAAACAAAACGTCCGGTAACTTCGTTCTCTTACCTCGGCGTCTGATTTTTGAAAGCTCTTGAAAAACTCTTCATAGGAGATCAAACCTCCTTCGCTAACGTTTACTTTCTTCAGAAGTGCCTACAAAGGAAACAGCGAATTAGAAAATTCACAAGTAATTACACAGTTTGGCTCCTAAACAAATAAAAATGACAGCATGAATAGACGAGGATTAAACGTCTAAACTGAGCTGCCAAGACACTGACTTTTTAGATTTAACAAATTAAAATTTTGTCAAGTATAAAACCGTACACAGTAAAGCTTTAAACCTTTTACACTTCGGATAAAAGCTCAAAAATTTATTTTTCCTTATTGATTAACCTCAGTTGCACATCAGTATCTGGTTGAGAATTCGGCGATTTAAGAATTTTTCTATTTTCTACTTTTGTTCTTGTCTAGCAATTACTTATCAATGAATTGACACCATAGAAGAAAGGCTAAAACAAAGATGCGTCAAAGACCCGAGTGAACAATGAAAAGAGCGTGTTCGCTAACACTTAAAAATAGAAAACAACAAGATAATAAGATTTTGCTTGTTTAATTGTTCCTCGCGAAGCGAGGAGGGCCCAAGGCCCTCCGAGCGTAGCGAGGTTTATAAATTTGTCGCGTGGGGTTCGCGCGAGGATCGCTAAGGGCGGTCAAATCTCGATCGGCCCGTATATATTTCGATGGTGTCCGCACAGTTGCCTAACAACAAAACCAAATCGCGACCGCTGACAGTTGTGCACTCTCATATTTCTTCGGCGTGTTTCTTCATTTCTTGCTTGCTTCGCTGCGTTTATTTGGGTGCTGATATGTTTATTCATCGTCTGTGAACAAGCAAGCAACGCCTGATTAAACAAGTGGCTGAAAATCCATTCCCGGGGGAGATTTACAACTGAAACTCAGCGTGAACGCCGACTTGAAATTCAGCGCGAACAACGAAGGCGAAAGAGTCGACGACAAGAAAGCACGGGTACAGAACATCGTTTTCCGATTATAGCCTAGCGAAGACTAAAGCCATCAGCAGGACACAAACAGGAGACTGGAATATCACAGGCGAGAAATCTTGAAACATACATAACGTAGCTTAAATTTACCTTGATAGCACAGCGCTGCGATAAAACGAAATTCGCCAACAACGCGAGAATCGATACAAGGTCTTCGAATATTATAACTCAGTCACACCAATTGAATAATACCGGTAAGAATGAACCCAGTGGCTACAAACTCTTCGAGAAAATGTGTGCTGAAACCGATCAGGACCGGTGTCCTAGCCGATTTTGTCCCCCCTGGATTTTGTCCCCCCGGACCAAATCCGCTAGCGGATATTGTCCGGGGGACAATATCCGCTAGCCGATATTGACCCCCGGGAGACAATATTCGCTAGCGGATTTTGTCCCCCCTTCGCGAATTTTGTCCCCCCGTCAAAAGTGATCATACTTCGCTATCGTACTCCTGGAGTCGTAAACGAATAAAAGAAAAGACGATTAAATGTGAATACGAATATTTCATGAACATTGAAAAGACGAAATAGACAAGGTAAGTCTCGGTGTTTACCAAACACCGCATTGGAAAAGCTATGTTTTTCTCAACACGGCCCGAAGCAACGTTTTCCAATCGAAAATCAAGTGTCATTTTTGTTGATCCTAGGCTAAAGTGCAGAACCAAATTTACAATTGCTTTTTTTTGTTAGTTTGTTGTATACGTCTGAAATTAAATAAATCAACTTTGTTTTACGAGGGTTGCACATAACTTTCGACTAATAAACAATGTTCGGCTAACAAGTCCCAGTGTCAAGTTTGTTTATTAGAATAAATGTTCGGTTGAGTGAATTTACAAAAACCTGAAAAGATACAGGACAATAAGATTACTGGACTCTAATTAATTTTTCGCTTGCCGATAAAACAAAGAGCAGTTTTCTCGACTTTTACTCTAGACAATAGATTTCTTTTAAATAGCTTCCGACATTAAACAGTTTTTCGCTTGCCGATAAAACAAAGAGCAGTTTTCTCGACTTTTACTCTAGACAATAGATTTCTTTTAAATAGCTTCCGACATTAAACAGTTTTTCGCTTGCCGATAAAACAAAGAGCAGTTTTCTCGACTTTTGCAGCGTAAGAAGTGTTTTTTGTTGCATAAGCTTTGTTAAAAGTTGTAAACTTGAAATAAAAAGAAAAGCTATGTTTTTCTCAACACGGCCCGAAGCAACGTTTTCCAATCGAAAATCAAGTGTCATTTTTGTTGATCCTAGGCTAAAGTGCAGAACCAAATTTACAATTGCTTTTTTTTGTTAGTTTGTTGTATACGTCTGAAATTAAATAAATCAACTTTGTTTTACGAGGGTTGCACATAACTTTCGACTAATAAACAATGTTCGGCTAACAAGTCCCAGTGTCAAGTTTGTTTATTAGAATAAATGTTCGGTTGAGTGAATTTACAAAAACCTGAAAAGATACAGGACAATAAGATTACTGGACTCTAATTAATTTTTCGCTTGCCGATAAAACAAAGAGCAGTTTTCTCGACTTTTACTCTAGACAATAGATTTCTTTTAAATAGCTTCCGACATTAAACAGTTTTTCGCTTGCCGATAAAACAAAGAGCAGTTTTCTCGACTTTTACTCTAGACAATAGATTTCTTTTAAATAGCTTCCGACATTAAACAGTTTTTCGCTTGCCGATAAAACAAAGAGCAGTTTTCTCGACTTTTGCAGCGTAAGAAGTGTTTTTTGTTGCATAAGCTTTGTTAAAAGTTGTAAACTTGAAATAAAAAGATTTTCACAAAAAGCGCAAACGCGAGTTTTATCCCTTCTTTGAATTAGTTGTGAAACTAGAGTAAATACGCGTTCACGGTATGATAATTATTCTTATAACGAAAGTGTAAAAACACATTTACTGTTGTGTGTTTAATATTCTCTCGTTGTCTTTAGTTTCAAATTAAATAAAGTTGCTAACAGCGCGTTTTTTTTTTCTAGTTTACTCCACTTTGAACAAATTATCATTATGGAGTAATCAATAGTTACTGCATGGACAATTACTCGCTCAAAAAGACTAATTACATTGTCTTTTTGTTTACATTTCACAACTTTTTTTAAAAGAGATTCCGCGACTTCGTTAAAAAGTTTTTTTTGTAGCAGTTCCGATAAAGCAAGTTTGTCGGCTATTCAGTAGCTGCCTGCGCAAGCGTGTAGACAGTGGTTAGAAAAAGGGGTTCGCCTAAAGCGCAAAAATGAAGTTAACTGTTACAGTTAAAAAGCAAGTTAAACAAGTAAAAAATATGCTTACCGCGTATTTTACTGATTTGATAATTCATTTTGACTGACTTGATAATTCATTTTTATTTTGACTTCATCATTCATTTTGTAAACCATTTTTTAAAGTCCGCCTTCCGAATTTCGAACGGTTATCCTCATCAACCGAAATTCTGCAAAATTTGATAACAATAGTTTATTAAAAGTAAATGCTCTTTTTAAAAAGTTATAGCCTGCGAATAACATTTGCTTGTTTGTTAATTTTTCTGAATAACTGAGCGAGGCGTTAGTGGAACGTGTGATAGCGATTGTGTTATTGTTAATACGTCCTTCACAATGAAGTTTCAGCTCCGCCTACAACAAACAGTTTTATCTGGACTGTTTCTATTGTTTTACTTTATCTGGACTGCATCTATTGTTTGCGTTATGTATAAAAAGGGTCACTATTTCTGCTAAAATTAACATTAGTCTCGTGCTTCCTTACTGTGAGCCATGGCGGAAACGAAAGCGTACAATGAAGTATTCTACTATCTTCGCGATAACCAGTATCCCGATGATTTTACTAAAGACCAAAAACGGATTATACGTAGAAAAGCGCAAAACTTCGTCTTGGACGATGGTGCGTTGTTTTTTGTTGGTAAAAAGAACAGCCAACCAAAGAGATGGGTCCACAACACAGACGAGCAAGAGAAAATCCTGAAAGCTTGTCATTATGACAAACTTGCCGGGCACTTTGGCCGTGACAAGACACGAGAAAAGGTTTGTACAAAATTCATCCATGCAATGATGTTTGTCTAGAATTTTGATATTGTGTTGAAAATTATGTTTATTTATTTAGTTTAATTTATCTGTTAATAACTTTTATGCTCTTGTCCTTCTCTCAGGTTACATCCCGCTATTACTGGACTGGAGTAAGCGAAGACTGCGATGAAACAGTCAAGCATTGTGATGTTTGCCAGCGTACTTCGAACAAATTCAACAAGCCGTCAGCCCAGCTCCATCCCATTGCAGTACAGGACACTGTATGGCATCGAATTGGCATTGATCTTGTGGGACCCCTACCCGAGACGTCCCGTGGCAACAAGTACCTTATCACCTGTACCTGTTATTTTAGCAAGTGGCCAGAGGCAGCTCCTCTTGAAAGCAAATCGGCAGAAGGTAAGCGATTTCCGATGTTAGCTTTGTCTTTCATAGGGTGAAATATATTCATTGAAAATGATTTCAAAGTAGTTGATTTAAAAGTCACTTACGAAAAAAAAATGATGTTTATGAAAACTGTTTGCACTATCTTGAGTTCGCTCCTTTCAAGTTTACTAGAGTAATTTTGTTATTCAACGGCTCGACAAAGCCGAAATAATAAATACGAAAAAAAAAATAAAACCTGGACGTAAACTAATTGTAGCGAACTCATAATGGTGGGAAACCTCTAAAGCTACTATGGAATATATATTTTAAGTCCGCTTAAGGTTTGAGCAATAACTGCGCAAAATTTTATTATCAAAAATCTACTCATAGCACAGTAACGTTTTGTACACTGTAATTGAACCATTTAAACCATTTTTCTTGCGCGGGGTAAGCTTGAGAACTGAAATTTCGATAGGTGTGTTTCATGCTATGAGGTCTTTTTGTTAACTTAATTTGTTGCCTTTATTGCTTGAATATTCAGCGGAAACCTATGCATCGACTTATTTAGTACATGTAAAAATCAAGAAAGGTACTGATCAGTATTTGACTTAACTTAGCTATTTCAAAGAAACGTCAATTAAACGCAGTAACATTACGTATCGGAAGGAGTGTTTTACGGACACTAGTTTGCGCGTTAGATTATTTTAAAATTTTTACTGCGAAAAGCTACTGAATTACTTGTGTCAGAATTGGTCAGAAATGCCAAAAAAGTATGAGTCAACGACTTCGTTTCAGAGATAAAGCGTGAGTAGAAGTGCGTCTGTTTCGTAAATAATTCCTTGATAAATCAAACACTTAAAAAATTCTATTTTAGCGATATTCTGTGTTTAATGAGTCTTTACAGTGCGACGCGCGTTACCCTGGCCACCCAACAAACTTTTCTACAAGTGCGCACTCACAATATTATTATTTGTTTGACGAACACACCTCCTTGCAAAGTTGAATACGATCAAATAGATATAGTTACATCGATTTATCAACAACACGCAGTGAAAATGTAAAATATTACAAGATGACACTTGTGAAAAAGTTTGTTGGGTGGCCACGGTAAGGCGCGTCGCACTGGGGTTATACTAAAAAACGTTGCGTCAAATTGTAGCAAGACACTGACTACAAAAAATCCCTCATTGAAAACAAATCGGGCTCCTAGGCTAATTTTTTAAAAAATATTCATTGGCCCTGTAGGTGTGGCGGATTTTCTGTACGACCTGATAACCAGATACGGAGTAGCAGAAATAGTGATGTCTGACCAGGGTCGGGAATTCGTTAACCGGGTTAACGAGGAGCTGTTTAACTTGTGTGGCACTGACCATAGGATTAGCTCGGCCTACCACCCTCAATCAAATGGCCTTGACGAAAGAATGAACCAATGAACTCTCTGGTACCGATGAAGATGCATCCTCTGACTTTGATGAGAAAGTCCGCATTATGATGAACGTTCGCAACCAAGTTAAGGCTAAGGCGATGCAGAACATCAACAAAGCACAAGAGCGGCAAAAGAAGTCGTACGATGCAAAACACCAACCACTGAAATTCAAGGAGGGTGATGTCGTGCTGCTCCGGAACATGCGTAACGAGGCAAGAAAAGGAGGAAAACTACAGCAGCCGTGGTCAGGTCCCTACACCATCAGTAAGGTCCTCCCAAAAGGTCTATACAGGCTACGAAACCAGGACGGAACCGAACTAAAAACATCATACAACAGCTCAAGATTGAAAGTGTATTATCAGCCTGTACACTCACAGCCAAAGGAGAGTACCTCTGCAGAGAAGCCTGCCGAATCTACCGCCGAAAAAGTTGCAAAGAACACCGCACGAAAGCCAGTTACGTCTCTTAAGGCTAATCTTCCAGGAAAGGATCGTGAAACGATCATTGGCAACCATCGCCTCGACGACAACGTCATCAATCAAGCGCAGAATATTCTAATGAAACAATTCCCGAACACTGGCGGCTGGCAAGACACAGTTCTGTCACAAACGTCATTCTCCACTATTGCCGAAGAATCGATCCAAATCCACCACACGGGCAAGAATCATTGGGTCTGTTCCACATCCATCGATGGACACCTGAGAGTGTACGATAGCTCCTCCTCCAAACGGCTCACGTCATCAATGGAAGTTCAGCTAGCCGAATGCTATAAGAACTTGGCAACAGGTAGCACTCTTGCTGTGGAGCTTCCTCCTGCGCAGGTCCAACGAGGAGGGGTGGACTGTGGCCTGTTTGCTATCGCTTTCGCTTACGAGCTAGCCGCTGGAAACAACCCTTCGGACGTCTCTTTTGAACAAGGAAAAATGCGCGAGCATTTAGTGAGGTGTTTAGAAAGGGGTCACTTTGAACCTTTCCCGCGGGACAAAGCAACACCAAGATTCAGCAAAAGACAAAACTGTGACATTAGACTGTTCTGTTCATGTTTAAGACCAGAATGTTGGGACGACATGATTCAATGTGAATTGTGTGACGAATGGCTCCACCTTGCTTGCGAAGGACTCGAGACTGCCCCAGAGGGCGAGTGGCTTTGTCGCGTATGCAGACCACCAGACAATAAACGCGTTAAATTGTAAAATAGGAACAGAACGGAGATCACGATTTTCTAAGATCAAGTACCGTTAGTTTATCTATATTAAGCCGTAAAATAGGAACAGAACGGAAATCACGATTTTCTAAGATTAACTACCGTTAGTTTATTTTTATTAAGCGGTAAAATAAGAATAGAACGGAGATCACGATTTTCTAAGATTAAGTACCGTTAGTTTATCTATATTAAGCCGTAAAATAAGGATAGAACGGAGATCACTTAAGCCGTAAAATAATAATACAACGGAGTTCGCGTTTTTCTAAGAGTTTGGGTTACCGTTAGTTGCAACTGTTTTTGTTCATATTAAGGCGTAATTAAAAGTAAGAATTTAGAATTTGTTTCATGTCGACGTTGCTTAAGACTGAGAGAGTAATTTTTGAAAAAATCATTTTAGAGCGATTATTAAAGCCGCAACTCAAACAAGCTTAAGATTAACGTTTTCGATTCATTGCTAACAGGAACCGTAGTTAGACGCTGTGTTTAGTCAGGTCTTTTGTTTACGACAAGCTTTGCAATGAATTATAGTAAATTTCTGAAATAACTTAGAGACCAGCATAGAACGCAAAATTGCATCGCTATTATAAGAAGTAACTATATTTACTATAATAAATATGGCAGAATTATAACACGTTTTGTGTTGTCATTCGAGGGAACGTTGCAAAAAAGTTTGCAAATGGAAAGTTTACTGAGTAAGAGGGAAACAAAGCTTAAATAACAATTGTTGAGGGGGGGACAAATTCGGCGAAGGGGGGACAATATCGGCTAGCGGATATTGTCCGGGGGGACAATATCCGCTAGCGGATTTGGTCCGGGGGGACAAAATCGGCGGGGGGACAAAATCCGCTGTGACACCGGTGACACCGACAAGAAGTGCTTCGACAAAATGATTTTGTTATAGAAGCAACAAAAGGCGGGAAAAAACACACGATCATCAAAATACTTTTGCTAGAAATATCAGTACCTTTCCAACGGACGGTGACTGAACAGGTATCTTTACTCTTGATGTACCAGTAATTATTATTAACGTATAATTACTTTTCCAAGGATGATCAAAATTACAGATTACACAAGAGAAAAAAAAATTATTCACAAAATAGGTTTCAGTTCCCCAAACAACTAGCATATTTGTGTATGAGCAGTAAAAAGAATTTCAATCTTAAGTTTAGGACGTTCCCGAAAAAATATTTGAAAGAAATAATTCATATTGGATCAGTAGGAATTTATAAAAGTTTATGTTTTCCATTATGGATATAATTTGACCCTGTTAATAGTAAAAAATATAATATTCAGATGGATCAGAAAGGACAATTTCTGTTCACAATTTGGTTTGGAAATGCACTTACAAGTATTGCTCTGCCTGACAATTACCACTTTAAAATGTGTAGCGGGGATAGGTACGTACTACCTGCATGTATTTGATGTGAAACAAACATTACTGCTTAAAATTAATTATTGATAATAATTTCATGCTACATACAGTGACCATCATCACAGCTCTCCTCCCAGTGCACAAACAAGTACCAAATTCATGGGAATTGAGACCCTGATCACCTTCAACATGATTTGTCTATGTGAAAGTTTGTCTTACTTCTGAAGATTTCACATGCTATAATCTACATTCACCCTTTCCCTTAATTAGCTACTCTTGCTTTTCACACCAACTGACCTCCCTAAGCCCCAATGTAAACCTGCAAATTCTCCTTACTGGTCTTCATACATTTCTTGTAGTACTAGTGCAGAGAACTTCTTTCTACTGACATTAACACTATTCATGTTTGGTGATCAATTCCTTAATTCTGATGACCTAATTAAAGCATTGTTATTGTAGGGAGATGCTGATCACTGGGGCTTCAAGGGTTAATGTATTACATGTATATTATTGTGACAGTTATCTAATCCAATTTCTATAGTATGTTGGGGGAATGAATAAACATGTTACAACATCAATATGAAACTCTGTGCTTTGCTTGCCATTATTCTGTATTATTCTCATTTCAACTTTTGGGTAAAAATGGATAATTTTTTTAATGCACCACATCACTCTTCAGCAGTGAGAGACTCCTGCTACAGTATCTCAACCAGTCAAGGGAAATAATGTATTGTTTTAGCTATTGGCACTTGTCAATACCCAGTAAATAGAACAAAAACTGTACAACAGAATCCAAAGGAAATGGCCGGGTTAATGTTGGAGATAACAAGTTCCAATTGGAATTTGAACTGCATTTCTGATAACCTACTCTCACCCAACCAAAATAAACAGAAACACCACACATATTGCCTTGGACAACAGGTCCACAGCAATACTATACGTCCTCCCCAGAGAGCAATTTACCTTATTTTAGAATGAAGAGAGGTGGGGGGGGGGCTGAACGTATTTTCGTATACATGACAGAGGATTGGATGCAAGTTACATGGAAGCGAATGGGAACCAGAATGTCAATCTTAACTCCCAATTGGGGACCATTGTGGCCACCCATCCACACCTCCAGTTAAAGCAAAATTCTATCCCCTCCCCACCCCCATCGCTCAATTTCGTGGTGCACCCGTGCCTGAGCTTCGCGAGGTTCTGCGAGTCACTTATCTCTAGTTGCTAAAAATGGATAGAAAAGGCTTCGCGATGTAAAGTGCCAGAGAAACTTGAACTGTTAGTTCTTATCCTGATCAAAAGGGAATAAATGGTACGTTAATATCATCCGAAGAGTTTCTGTACCTGGAATTGTTTATCAGACATCACAAAGCAGAAAGCGTTGATTATTTGATGCAAATCGTCTTTCGAGATTAGTCCCATTCCTTCCCGGTCAAACGCGGCAAAAGCCTGGAGATCAAAGCACAACACAGCTGTTAGCGACGCCATCATAATCTGATTTCCACTTATCAGCTGCCACAGGATTCAAAGAGAAAGTTGCTAACGAGGATAAAGTGGCAATAGCGCAGTAGCTACAATAGCTACCTCCAGATCAGAATACGAGTACGAGATTAAGTACGGGTACGACTTTCGCATTTCAAAACAGCTAGGTTTTCAGAGTCCTCGCTCCTCCATGTTGTTGATCAGAAGAGAATGACGCTCCAGACCCAAGATCGGGATGATACATGATAATCTAAGCATGCCATCAGGAATTAAAAAGTCCTAGTTGCACTCAATCTCGTATTCGTAGTCCAATCTGAAGGTCGCTAATATTTCAAACCTGTCGCCTTCATGCTAGCTGGCTCTTGCACACTACACGTTTTTAAAAACCCTTTAAGCCCCGGCCATCATTATTCAAATTCTCCTTACTGGTCTCCATACATTTCATTAAGTACTAGTTGGGAGAACTTGTTAAGACATCAAGACAATTCATCTTTGATGACAGTTTCCCCAATTCTCATGACCTGTATGTGTTATAGTGCACAGATATGATAATGAGAAAATGGTCGCTGATCACTACTGGGGCTTAAGGGCTAATGGGCTGGTTTCCTTTAGAATTGGGACAAATGAAACAAGAAGCCTGGGTAAATGCAGGGTGACAGGGAAGCTGGAGTTCCTTATTGTGTCTCTATGACAGACACGGGCTAGCGGAAGTTTACCGAGAGTGCAGGCAAGTAAGTCAACTTTGAGAAGTGGAGATTGGTTTGAAGATCTCTGAACGTTGCTTGCCTCCGACAGTTACCTCGAAGGATGAACATTATTAAAATCGGATTTTGCAAAATATTGTGATTTGTCAGTTTCTAGATGATCAATCATTTGCCTCTGCCTTCCGCATCGACAAATAATTGATCTGCTCATCATTGGTAAATCACGATATTTTGTTCATCCTCGTCTAATAATCGCTTCATACTATGGCTTACCCTTTGGATAGTTTCAGGATTTTCGCTGATTTTCTTTCTCAATCTATTGACGGCTGCATCTGGGGTTAGATATTCATGCCTTTCAAATACCACATGGGTGGCAACCTTGCCTGGTGTGTCCAGAGTAACGCGACCGTAACCTGAACGTCTGTTATCCTGGAACGCGCTGAGGAATTTTTCGTAAGACAGCTTGTTTTTATGGGACAATCCACACCTGCAAAAATACAAGCGGTCAAGTTCACGCAATAGGTGGATATGCATGCGCAACCTGGCTTTTCTTTGTAGAAGTGATGACCACGACTGGAAGCAACTCGAGTTTTCGAAAACGTTTCCGCTGTTTGGTTCACTGCTAAAGCAAAGTTTTTTTGTTGTCATTCAGGATACGCGATTTCGCTATTTTGTATCAGGCAAGTTACTATTCCTTCCTAAGCCACGGATAAACGAGGCTTTCTTTGTTGGCCTAGGAGACAATTTTGCCCACGTAGCAATTGTTTCCGTAAGGTTTTACGCCAAGTTCGAAGCACTTTTTTTGGCTTTTTGGCTTTTTGGCCGTGCGAAAGTTGGCTCGAGGGAAAAAGAATAGTAGGAGGGGGAAGGGGAGGAGAGGAAGAGGAAAGCCTCCCCTCCCCTTCCTGGCACTTTTTGGCCCTCGCCCCAATTTTCGCGCGGCCGATAAGGGCAAAATGCTTCAAAAGTGAGGAGAAGCACACGGAAACGCTTGCTACGTAGGTTAGTTACAACAGCAATGTTAGTACCGACCTGTCAAGCAGAATATTGAGCTGCACGTCATCCAAGAAGTAATGGAAGTCAAACAAAACTTTCTGCAGTTCTTGTCTTGATATGTATCCATCTCTGTTGGTGTCAACTGTCTCAAATGCCTTCCTCAGACTTTCGTACCCATCACGAAAACGATCCCTGTAATCATAAGAAGAGGGTTAGAAAATAAGTAAATATGGGTTCAAAGTAAAGCCGACGAGAGCTGATAACAATTTAAACTTCTTACGCATACTTTCGTGGAGATCATCTTGTAACTGGATAATGGGATTGTCCAATCACAGTTCAACAATATCCTCAGGAGACCAACTCAATTTCATTTGATTGGACACTCGGACTCAAGAAAGTCAGCTAGTTAAAGGAACTATGTCACGGCATTTTCATTCATTTTTTTGATCTGACAAAATTATTTTCTCATTGAAGGAAAGCTCAAAATAATAGCTTCCAGGGCTCAAACTAATTTTTGGATACTGACCGGTCATGTTTGAAGCAATAGCCTATTCTGCCAAACATTTCGCCTCATAAGCTAAAACACTCGTTGTTAAAGAGTATAAACTTCTTACGCATACTTTCGTGGAGATCATCTTGTAACTGGATAATGGGATTGTCCAATCACAGTTCAACAATATCCTCAGGAGACCAACTCAATTTCATTTGATTGGACACTCGGACTCAAGAAAGTCAGCTAGTTAAAGGAACTATGTCACGGCATTTTCATTCATTTTTTTGATCTGACAAAATTATTTTCTCATTGAAGGAAAGCTCAAAATAATAGCTTCCAGGGCTCAAACTAATTTTTGGATACTGACCGGTCATGTTTGAAGCAATAGTCTATTCTGCCAAACATTTCGCCTCATAAGCTAAAACACTCGTTGTTAAAGAGTATAAGCTTAAATTTTTTGAACGCTAAAAGTGTCATTTTATTATGTTCGCTTTTTGAATTTCCATTTCTTCAGCGTTCTACTCTACATAAAACAAAATGCTCAGTAGCCGTAATGTTATGTTACTCTGCATAGTTTTACATTAGTTAACGACTTACGGGTGGAGGCGATCTTGGTTGTAAGCACTTTACTGGTCTTTACTATCAAACACTAAATAGTAATAGGACATATGCCCATGCTACAAGTGAGATAACTTTGCCTTTGCTCGGCATGTAGGAAGAAAGGAAACGCCAACGGCTTCATGTCAACTGTGTCCAGAAAAAAAGATTCACGTCCTCGACTTTTAGATATCTTTCCTGTATCATGGGATACCAATATCCCATTTCAAGCTAGGGGATTACCAAAATAACCGCCGAGAAGAGATTTCACATTTGTCCACAACGCTTAGCAACCAGGCCTTTCAGTAAGGGTGTGCCGGAAGTTTGAACTTTGAAGATTGGGTGCTTGCGCTATTTGGATTTGAGTCACTGCAAAGTTACGGACTCGTTGTTCATCGAGCTTCCTAAAAGATGCCCTCTTCTAAAAGTTCTCTGTCTTCAAGACTGCCAAGAGATTAGCGAGAAAGCCTACGTCACTTCGCAGTTCAAAAATCATGGATCTCTCCAAGTTTTCAACGTCGCCTACAACTGAGAAGCCCGTTATATGCGGTGCCTGATTGAACTGCTGAAATATACTTACGGCAAAGTACTTTTAATCATAGATATCCGCGGAAGTAGCCTTACACAAGAAGACTTCGATAGAATTGGTGAGAAACACTTGAATGCCATGGCTAGAATAAAAGATATCGAGAGTTATCGTTTCAATCTGTAGACGCTCGACGCGGAAACCATTTTTTTTTATTTTGTACAGTACGAGCAAACGTTTACCGGAACTCTCTTTGACAATTAAGTAGCACCACGTCTTAGGTGGTAAACTTGTCAGCACACATGGGGACACGTTCAGTTGCGAAACAGGCACAATTTAAAGAAACATCGCTGACTTAACATTCAAAGCGTTTAATGATTTTATTATTTTCTCATGATCTTGCTGGTGAAAAACACGCTACGAACTCGTATTTTCTAAAGGTGCATATAGTTTTTTAATTCCACTTACGAGTGCTATTTTTCTCGGCCCGCCTGACAATTGAAACTGTAATTGCGTACGCGTGTTAATAGCAGACGTTGGTTGATGCGATGTTCATTGTTGTCTGTTTAGCATATTTACAGACGTGGATGTTTCCTGGTTTATTTAGCAAACCGCTAAAACGCCCTGGCTTTCACAAATCCGCAGAGCGTGACCGCCTCATCTGTATTCTACAAATTTGTGACTGCAAGCTGCTATGATATTTTATGATTTTACAGTAAAATTTCAAGAAATAATGCGAATAAATTTTTTTTTTGTTATTTATTTGAAAGCCGTGTACGTTACCGGTCAAAATGACCGCCAAACCAAAATTTTCTCCGGACAAATCGTCATCTTGGCCGGACATTGTCCGTTGACCGGCCGTTATTTTGAGCCCTGGCTTCCTATGGGGGAAAACACCAACGAAGTGATAATAAATCAAAACTAAACAAGGATGGTTACAACTGGGGGAGATTAAGAAGGATTACGAATGACAAACTTGAAAAAACTTGCCAATTTTTCAAGATGCTTTGCCCGTGACGTAGCTCCTTTAATAAAGCGTGGTTCGTGCTAAGTCAAACTCACCTCAACTGCTGCTCAACTTCAAGTGCTGATAAAAACGAGGCAGCCTGGGCCTGGTTGAACGTAGCGGCCAAGTGCATGTCCTAACAAGGTAGGAGAAATAACATGATTACTCTTGAATACACTCAACATTCACAGAGACCTTTAGCCTCCAACGCAGATGTGCTTGTCACGCAATCCATTCCTCGAGAGTGTGACGAGACCAATGTAAGCTAACAGATCTAACCTGCACGAAGCATTACATTTTCAATGGGCAATTTTGCAAGCTCGTGAGACTGCCGAATAATACCAGTTTTAAGCTTTTTGAATCAAAAAGTGTCGTGTCGACACTACGATTGCATTGTACTTCTGGAATATTAAAGTCAATCTACATCACCATTACCAGTATTTTGAAGATCTGAAAATATATTCCATGTTCTGGTCGATCAATGCGTGAGCTCAAAACAGGCTCCAAAATAGGATCCACAAAGCTGTCTTAAGTCAAGATGAACCCTAAGTCACCGTTTCTTAACAACAGGTTTTGTTTTCCAACAATACATAGGACACATCTTATCTTGGGAGGGCTTCATGAATCCAGCCCCAGATTTCTGCCTGTTGTCATGACTCATCTATCCTCCAACACAGACATTCAAATGGGGTCGCAGAGAAGGATAGATTGTGTGGCGAGCACCAAGGACGTCTGGGTTGGAGGCTAGTCGTCATCTAACCACGTATATTTTTTTCAAATTTTTTTTTAATACATATATATTATTTGCCGGCCGGGAGGTCCGTATTGAGAAAAACTGTGCCAGAGGTCTTGAGTACGGCCTGAGGCCGCAGGCCGAGGGCCGTGCTCAAGACCGAGGGCACAGTTTTTCTCAATACGGACCGACCAAGGCCGGCAAATAATATTTTTATTTTTTTCTTGTTGTTTTTCAAAAGTTAAACGTGTCTTGTTGTTTTCGGAAAGCAACGTTTTGCAAGCGCGCGTGAAATGAACCATGAAACGAAGCCGTTTGTGACACCAGAGCAGCAAAATACGCTTTTTTACTCTGTTAAAACTCAGAAATCACAGGAAGCAATATAACTAAAAGAAACCCCTTTATTTTCCCAAATTTCGATACATGTAGCTAACTCCTGCTCGATTTACTCAAATGTTTGTCGAAAGGGAAGAGGCGATTTACATTGTACAACCTTCGGTATTTTAACAAGAAATTTTGGAAAGAAAGTTTTTAACGACAATGTACAAAACATTTCAGAATTCTAAGTTTCGGAGAACGTTTTAAAGATTTTAAAGGTTTTAAAAACCCATTACAAATTTTTTGTTATTGACGTTCCGTTGACCGCGGTCAAGATCGGAAAATTCCGCCCGCTCCCGGAACCAATCAGATTGCAGGATTTGGTTCATCTTGCCCGCTCACGCGCTGAGAAAAAAATAATTATTGTTCTGGCCTCTACGTTGTTACTGTAGTCTACGTAAGATTGGCTAAGTGTCATTAAACTAAACTTCACACCTAAAAGTACAGTTTGCGGTGCCAACAAACAATAAGAGAGACGTCAAGAATACAGACCTGTTGATTCCTGTACATGCTCTCAACAACTTGCTGACTCTGTTCTGCTATCAGTGTACTGGGTCCATGCATGTCACCAGGTACCAGTTCCCCTCCTAACCTGGCCAGAAACTCCTGGTGATCCACGTAGCCATTTCCATCAGTGTCATACCTACACAGAAGACCACGTGTTTATTAAATAGCTGTCTTAGTACAAATGCGCGCATTGCGTGCTCTAGTTTATATCTTAACACCCATTTTTCCCGTGTTCATCGGCCAGAAACTCCTGGCGATCCACGTAGGATTAATGCCCCTAGGGTTTTTCATGTTGATTCTTAATCAACTCCTCGTTAATTTAGAATTAATTCGCTATTTTCTAAATCGTTTTAGAGCGTCAGATCCGCTGTCAAATGATACTATTAAAAACAACATTAATTTATCGAGGCCGTTTGGAGGGACCCAGCAAATGCCAGCCGGTTGCATTCACAGCCTGCAGATGATGCAATGCAAATTTTGTTGGCTCATTACACCGTTGATGAGCGTTTTCTGGGTGACGTCACTCTCTCCAGGTATTAGGGGGCGCACGCTGATTGGCTCAAATCTGATTTTGACATTTTCAATTGTGTGGCTACTAATCAGATGTTTGGCTAGTTGAGAATACATTTTTCTCTCTCTTTTTAAGCGGAAAACTTAGGTTTATAGTTGAGAGCTGTCACACTTTATCGTTTCCTTTTTCCCTAAATATTAAACTTCACGACAATCACAGCACCGATCAGTCACAAGACCGGCAATGTTAACAGACTGTTAAACAGGCTAACTTTTGACTGGTTTGCAGCCGTTGTGTATCACAGTCGGAAACAACTGCAGCTATTTTTATGAATTCGCTTATAATAAGTTGGCAATGTGGAAAGTTCAAGAGATGACGGTTTTTTTTTCTTTTGCCAAGGAGTCTCGTGAATAGCATTGCTTTCTGATATGAGGGTATTCCATCTCGGATCTGAGTGGCAACCACACAATTGCCAATGTAGAAATCAAATCAAAGTTTCATGGCTTGGAATAAGTGAAAACCGAAACACGACTGTCCCAACGACCTAACGTAGACGCAATTTTTCCGACAAGGCCAGGAGAAAGGTCGCGTCTGCTGGCAGGCTACTTGAGAATCTGCGAGACCTGCAAAAGAGCTAAGACAACTTACTTGTCCCACAGCTTCTTGAATTCCTCCTTGTTGAGAGGAATCTGGTATTTATACAGGACTTTCCTGAGCTCTTTCTTGGTAACAATTCCATTTCCATCACGATCAAACGCCAGGAAAGCTTTTGCTACATCTGCGTTTTGTTCCCAAGCTTTTCTTTTGATGACGTCGTCGGCTTGTTCTGCAGTCAAGTAGTTCAAGTCCTGTGTTTCGTTGAAGCTGAAGAAAAAAAATCAGAAACCATGCTTTATTAAGAGAATGATAATCTCTTATTTTGCAATGAAGTTTCTTCATTATGTTGTCAAAGAGATAACTTTGGCAAAGAGAAGTCCTCAAAATATTAAGAGGAACAGCATAAATGACGTATACTGCATATTTTAAAACTTTGTAACTTAAATAAACAAACTACACAAAGTTCATGCCTTATATGTACAAACAGAAATCGTGAAACCAACATTCTTTGTTTTCCTTCCTCTGCAACCATAAAAGGAAAACAAGAAACCACTGCAGCTTCTATAAGCAAAACATTTTTGGGGTATGAAATTATTAAATTCTACCCTTTTGAGGGGGGGGGGTGGGGGAAGGGGGACTACTGCCACCATGTTAGAGCATTAGGACAGCAGAGGTATTTTGGCAAATTATTTTGGAACTTAAACTTGTCAGTTTACTGTCTCCTAAACCGTTCACCGTTGTGCACATACACAGTGTTATTTTCTTTTACTACTGAATTTTAGCTTCACTAGAACCTCCTTGGCACTTCTCAAACTGAGAAACCGCTTCTGCTTCCATCGTTTCGGATTGTGTCCCACGGATCGCCCCCAAGCTTCAAGAAGCTTTGAGATTCACGTATTCTAGTTGCTGCGTCCATTACCTGTGTGTAGAGTACAGCCACGGATGACCTTCCTCTACAGTCTCCACATGTTCAAACCGTTTTAAGAATTCCCTGTAATTCAGTTTAGCTCCTTTCTGTATGCCAAGGCTTGACATGAGTTTGTCGAACTCCTCATCTGACAACAAAAACATAAAGGAGTCCAGGATTCGTCTAAATTCGGGTCTTGTGACATAGCCATCGCGATTAAAGTCAATCTTTTGGAATGCTGCGCGTAAATCCTGCAAAACAATAACAACAATAAAATGAAGTGAGTAAACAGAGAAATCCACACTTGTCACATAAGAAAAGGAAACAGAGCAGTTTCATAGTATCCTGATTTCGTCAGCTGTGTGTGATTATGTTCTTATAATGTCTTACTAAGTGTATGTTTGTTTGGTTTTTCCGTTTGCGAGGCCACAGTATTATACCTACAATACAACATACAATAATACAATAATATTTATATAGCGCTTATCCGTTTAAGTGCTAAGCGCTTTACAATGCTTTAAAAAATTAAAAAAATACATTGCAGTATATTCTTGTAATGACTCCACGAGTTAGTAATGATCATGGTTCACTTCATTTCCAAGAAAAAGAAATGGAGTAATTGTTTTATTACTAATAATTTCTGAACTTCCGTTATCGTTGCTGAATCATTTCTCCATATTTCGATGAAAAGGTAAATCTTACCTGAAAGCTCTCCCTGAGTTTACTTCGAAGTCTTGCTTCCACGACACTTGCTTTCATCGTCTCCTCCTGAGGCAACGGAAGGTTGTACCTAACAAAAGAAAACAAAATAAAACGAATGTCAGTTATAAGAATGTATACACTAGTGCTGAGCGTTTTCAAGGCCGTAGGTGTTATTTTGAACATAAATCAGGCGTGTAAAGTCAATTCTCGTGAAACAGACACCTACAGACTCAAGATTCGATGTCCACAATAGCGAGACTCCGTACTAGCGGAAACTATTTTCAGTAATTCGTCTTCGCTGGGACTTTCCCTCCTACAGTCACTGATTTTTGTTAAGGGAAGTAAAAATCTGGTGTAAATAGTGCAGAGTGGGGACACTGAGGGCGATCCTCTCTCTTGATTTGCTTTTGTTGATGTTCCTGCTGCTGTTTCTTTTTTTTTTTTTTTCATTATTAGTATTAAAAAAATATTTTTTCTTCGACATGAAACTAAGCCATTTTTTTTGGGGGGGGGAGAGGGGGGGTCAATAGAGATGAGTCGGATCCCCTCACCCAATCCCCCTCCGCCCCCTATTTCTGAATGATGTCGCCATGGAGAACAGTGGCAGTTCACGAACACCTTGGATTGACCTTGTCGTCAAACTTGTCATGGCAAGAACATATTCTGAAGATTAAAAAAACACTGAAGCCTTTGAAAAAAATTGAGCCTTTATACACCACTTGTTTTTCAATAAATCTGAAGTAAAAGTGCCACTAAGATGTTTTAGGAGATAAAAAAGACTTTCGCGTATTAGAATATCAGAGCTAGATAACACGAAAACAATTTTTACCTGTGACTTGGGTATTCAGTCAGTTTCCCTCCCACATCAAATGAACGACGATCCTGGAAATTGTCCAAGAATTCCATGTACGAAAGCTTTCCTTTGTGAAACCCAAGCCTGGAAATAAACAATAAGTAAAAATTTAGAAGTTTGGTATAGAAAGTGTAAACGTGGCTGCCTAAAATAAACAAAATGTCAAATTTACTGGGTAAGATATGTCAACCAATCATTCATAGCGGAGCTCCCGAGCGGGCCTGCAGCCCACGTGAGCGGAGCACCATACTCATACTGAGCAGTATGCAGGTATTTTTTTTTTTTACCCTATGAAAGAAATGCAGCTATAGCAGGTATATTGATCAGAATTTCCATCTAAATTTGAGTCTGTGGGACGAAATAAATCATGGACAACTTACCTGGCACTCAGAATACGAAATTGATCATCAGTCATATACAAACCAAGACTGTCTAGGACCTGCGAAAGGAAAGCAACCGTTGCGTTAATAATAATGACTGAAGCAGACGAAACAAACAGACGATTCAACGTGCAACAATTTGGTGATAAAAAGATCAACTCATTTTTGAAAATTGTCTTTTAAAATTTTCACTTTTTAGCAAATTAAGTTAAGAAACCGGACAAGGACAATTTGACGGATTTTGTAAATTTCAACCAGAGAAAAGTAAAGAATGGAAAACGAAATGCTCTCTGCCCCCCTAAAAGGAAAAGAATCAATGCTCGTTTCGTATTGCTTGTATTCAAGTCGTTTTTGTAAAATATTTTTTTCACGCTTTATCCAATTTTGAGAAGACACCTGTGGTAACACTACATGCCATTGAAAATTGGGGATGGTACCGAATAAAGGAAAGAAAAGTACATCAAGTTTCTTTGTTTTGTACTCACCATTCTGAACTCTTTTCTTGATATTTTACCATCACCATCACTGTCAAATTTGACAAATGTTTTCCTAAAGTCCGGAGACCTTTGAGCAATGTACTCCTGAAAAGCAAAACAAAATTGCAGCTCATGATCGATAACCAAAACAACATAAATAAAAGAGAGGAAGCTGCAACATTACATTTCTTACGAGAGATAACTGATGCATCAAACACAAGAGTTGTATTACAATTTTCTGAATGTGCCCTTAGCTAATTTTCTTTCTAGTAAAACAAAAAAAGTAACTTCATTTTACCTTGAGGATGTCCATGCATTCATTAGCTGATTTCTGGCCTGTTAGAGAGAGCGCTCGTTCGTCTGCCAACTCCTGTCTAATAGAGGAAACAAACAGAAAAAATAAATGTAAAGAAGATCCTCGCAGTTATTAACGCAACTTATGCGGTTGCCGGGTATATTACGAACTAATTTAATGACCAGCTCCCAGTTGGCTTGCTAGCTCAATTGGTTAGAGCGCTGCACCGGCATCGCAGAGGTCAGGGTTCGAATCCCGGCAAGCCTGATTTTTTCAGGCTTCCTTTTCGCAACCGCATAAGTTGCGTTAATAACTGCGAGGATCTTCTTTACATTTATTTCTTCATTCCGCAGTTCAAATATATGAATTTCATATATTCATAATTTCAAACAGAAAAAAGTCAACGAACCTCCAACCCGAAAATAAACATACCCAAAAGTAGCTTAGCAAGTCAAGTTTTTTCCAAAATATATAACGTTTATTCCATTTTCTTCAGTAAAATTAGCTAATTATATTAAGTACTGCATGCTTCTGGCTCTGCCCTCCTTCAGTGGAGGTGTAAAAGACCAAAACGACTTTTTCGGAGACTTTCTGATTTCAATAACATCGACCAAAAAAAAAAAAACTGGGCAAAGCCCAAATGTCTTACGGGTTCTTTAGTGCTGTTTATCTTGAAAGTTGACGGAAGCTTGAGTTAATAAATATTACAATGCCATACAGTACGTAAGACGTTTGCTCTAGTTTTCCACGAATAAAACAAACTGCCTGATGCTCCCATTTGTATAACCATATCATTTAGACCAGCTTAATTAGAAACTATGGCATTCAAGAGATATAAGGTAACATGTACCTTGCAGATTGATCCTGTTTCAAAAACTGAACTTTTGCTTCATTTTCATCATGAATTCTTGTACTCAAACCATTAATATCTCCACCAATAATGTCAACACCCTAAAAAAGGAAAAATGAAAAGATATTTACTACACATCTGCATTCAGCTATAAATACAATAAATTAATGTGCCCTGAGAATCATCTTCCTGGATCTACATTATAATGAAGCATTAGAGAGCGCATGGTTAACAACCCTTTGTGCGAGAGAGGAACAGTGTATGAAGCTGTTTAGCTCAAAAGAGGAAGACAGTCAACACAAACTTTGCCACCCTTTGCCGGAACATAATACGTCCTGCTACAATTTTAGAGCATCTAGAAAATACCAGCATCCTCAATTGAAAACCAAAAAATATCTGAAATCGTTTATACCCTAATGAGCAGCACAGGCAATGTTGCAGATGCCTGCTATTTTATACTTATTTTAAGCTTTGTATTATAGTGTTATATTTCAATGGATTTTCTAAATAGGTTCTAGTACCTCATACATAGTTATGTATTATAGTGGTTTTAGAAATTGTTGTAGTAATTTTATTATTTCTTTTTTATATAATATATTCTTGTAATTTTTTTTCAATAGTAATTCAGTCTTCCGACTGCGAATATTGATGTTCAATAAACGATATACATATTTCCACGATATTAATATAAAAACAACATAGCTTAATATGCAGATTAATTTCACGTTGAATGATGACTGTAACGGCCTGTAAAAAGTGCTTACTATTTTGTTAATTATTTGTACCTACCAATTTACTTAAAAATTCCTGAAAATCAACAGTGCCATCTGCATTTACATCACAGCGACTCCACATCCTAAAAAATTATAGATCCGAATATGATGTAATGTGATTAACATGTATCTTTACTTTATTTCATTGTAAGTGTAGTCGTTATAACATATGGATGTATTGTGTAGTATTAATGTAATATGATGCTTAAGTGATTAAGATGGAAACATTAGTTCAGTGTATGTGTAGTTGTTATTGTAGCAAATGGATGTAAATAAAGGAATTTATTTTTTTCTCAGCGCGTGAGCGGGCAAGATGAACCAAATCCTGCAATCTGATTGGTTCCGGGAGCGGGCGGAATTTTCCGATCTTGACCGCGGTCAACGGAACGTCAATAACAAAAAATTTGTAATGGGTTTTTAAAACCTTTAAAATCTTTAAAACGTTCTCCGAAACTTAGAATTCTGAAATGTTTTGTACATTGTCGTTAAAAACTTTCTTTCCAAAATTTCTTGTTAAAATACCGAAGGTTGTACGATATAAATCGCCTCTTCCCTTTCGACAAACATTTGAGTAAATCGAGCAGGAGTTAGCTACATGTATCGAAATTTGGGAAAATAAAGGGGTTTCTTTTAGTTATATTGCTTCCTGTGATTTCTGAGTTTTAACAGAGTAAAAAAGCGTATTTTGCTGCTCTGGTGTCACAAACGGCTTCGTTTCATGGTTCATTTTACGCGCGCTTGCAAAACGTTGCTTTCCGAAAACAACAAGACACGTTTAACTTTTGAAAAACAACAAGAAAAAAATAAAAATATTATTTGCCGGCCTTGGTCGGTCCGTATTGAGAAAAACTGTGCCCTCGGTCTTGAGCACGGCCCTCGGCCTGCGGCCTCAGGCCATACTCAAGACCTCTGGCACAGTTTTTCTCAATACGGACCTCCCGGCCGGCAAATAATATATATGAAACAAAATTATTAATCAGAAACCAGTAAGTTGTCTTGTACAGTGTATATCATTTCAAGGCTCATCTGAGATCATTAGTATAACTTACAAATCAAAGTGATCATCAGAGACTGGGAGGCAGTATTTCTCCATGAGGTGCCTCAGCTCATCGCGTGAAATGGAACCATCTCTATCTCCATCAATACCCAGGTATGCTGATGCAATTGCCTTCCAATTATCTGTTATCTTTGACCGCAAAATATCTTCCACCTAAAAAGAAAACCATTAACTAGTTCAACGACAGTGCCTCCTTGTGTTACTGCACCTACGTTCTGCACATCTCAGGTATGGTCTGAGATATTCAGGTTTCTGAAGGGATCTGCCTACTCATACAAAGGTATTTTGTGTGGTCTATGTCTATGTGGAATAAGCAGAATTTTGCAAGGGCTATCAGAATCCAAAAAGAAACAGAGGGTAAACACGCATTTTTCAGAGACAACTGAGCTTAAATTTGGAAAGAAAATGCCATACATTCTTTGTATTTTTAAGCTCTTCTTAGAATTATGGTTGCTTAATTATCTCTGAAAAGGCCTGGCTACCCATGTTTTTCTTTTCGATTTCAATAACCCTTGCTAAGATCTGCCTTTTTCCCATAGCTACAACCTTTGTAAAAGTACCTTTGTATTTGGAGGCACCGTCCTTTATTTGTATTAATTCACAGCTGTGGACAACTGTTACATGCATATTTCAGACACAAAACTAGAGAATCAGCTGAGGGAACTTACAGTTGACCAGGCCATCACAGCAGGAGGAGAAACACTTTTTGGTGAGTGATCTGACATCAGCCATGGGTGGGCACCCTGAAAAGAAAAAACAGACAACAGGGACGTCAACACACAGAAGAGGCCAGTGTATGGATGTTGTGCTGGTACTAATAAAATAACTCAGGGCACATGTGCATGCAAATGGGTCTATTTAGATTGTAAAGTGATGTTGTATGCAACCTGCTGCTGAATAACCGTCGCTGACACTAGCCCCGTTGACTGGCCTTGCAAGTGGCAGGCAGCACTCGGGTCCTGGGCAACACCCCCAACCTTTGATATTTAGACAAATTCTCCTTACTAGTTTCATAAGAAATGTATGGTGAACAGTAAGGAGAATATGCATTTTTATATCAGGGCTTAAAGGGTTAATAAAGTTTCATACAATGTAAAACCAATCTAGCCAGCTCATGTAGTACATTACTAGGTGACAGCAAAAAAAAACAAAAAACAAAAAAAAAAAGCAACAAGATTCAAAATGACATGGTTAAAATGCTTGCAAATTCAAAGGTCCTGCAGTCATATAACTGACTTGAATTTCCTTAAGTGTTACTAATTTTAAGTGACACCAATTTTTCCTGGATATATTCACATTGAACAATGCCTAGTTAAGTTCATTTGGTATTGATAATTAATGCCATTAAACCCAGCAAACCTCTGTCTCTCTAAGTTCAAATCTGTCCAGGAAGTCCAAGTAAGACACATATCCTTTATTGTATGGATCAATCTTGGCCATCAGCTCGTGGAATTGCTGTTGACTCATTCTGAAGCAGAAGCTCTCCAGTACACGTCTGAAGTCACGTTTGGTGACACGCCCATCTTTGTTCTGCAAAGCAAAATAAAATAAAACACTTTCCATGTTGGTCCTATGTACAACACTGGTTATTCTTTGAGGACTTCAATAAAATATGAGTTGGCCAGGTGACTGACATTTGACCCATGACCTTCCATTCACAAGTGAGGGTGGTTATTTATTTGCATCTGCAATTAATAGAAAAGTCTATATCAACTAAAAATTCATCTGACTATGACATCGGCTGCAGAAGGAGCAATATACTATCATCATTTTTAAATAAATAAACTACCATTACCACTGTCATCATTATTATGAAAGTGTCACGTGTGTTAATAAAAAAAGATGGCGAAGAATGGCAGTTTGGTGGCATTAAGTAATCAAAATGAAAATATGTAACTGACATTTTTCTGACTCTCATTAACCACATAACCCTACAGATCAACTACATAAAATGCCATCACTTACATCATCAAAAACAAGAAATGCTTGCTTTACAGAAGAAAAGCTGTTCATGATCTTATCATGAAGAAGTTTCCATATATCTTCTGTTGTTGGCATTAAATTGTCTTCTGCTTCACGAACTGGATTGTACCTATTACAATTATATTATGGGACAATAATCAGCACAAAACACTCATCTGATAATAAATAAGTGTAACTTTGCATTCATAACAATATAACTTTGCAGTTAGAATTTTTACGTGAAGACAAGAAACTGAGATTCATCATTCATCAATGACAGGAACTGCCTCACCAGGAAGTATTTTTAAGCCTTGTCATGCCCAGGCCATGCCCTAGACACAGGCTTCAACCCTTTCACTCCTAGCAGTGGTCAAAGTACAAATTCAAGAAAATTTCGAATTTAATTTTTTTTTAGAATCCTGCAAAACAAATAGCACCACGCGAAAGTAATGTAAAAAAGATGTCATTTGAGTGATCACACCATCGGATTTCGTCTACAGACTCAAAAGTTAGAACTACATTACATGTCGCCATTTCTGACTCTGGGAGTGAAAAGGTAAACCAGTGTTATGTCAGGTCTTGAGGCCTTATGTGCCCAGTGGCATGAAAAGGACTGATGATGATATCAGCTCCCACCCCCTCCTCCCCCCCCAAAAAACCTTATAATTTAAGTCGCATTAATTTCAAATACCTTAATTAACACAAGTGTTAATTTCCTATAATGAGGTAATTATATAACAAGAACAACTGTTACAATAAAAGAAATAGAAATGGTATGTAAGTATACATAGCCTGAGACTGTTTCCACCATGAAAGGTAAGTTTGGGAGAATTTAAAAGTTTTGGTGAACAGAGCCACAGGTGGGGTTTCAGGGCTGGAAATAATGGCCGTTTAATGGACAATGTCCCGCCTGATTGGGGGTTTGACCAGTCAAATGTTTGCCTTACCGGTTTTGTTGACCGTTAAAATTCGATCATATTGAAATGAACTAAAGTTTCTATGCTGTATATGATGTCTGTACTTTTCTGGTTACAGGCCGCACCGTTTTCTTTTTTTTTCCTGAAAGCCAGTATTTCTGTCGAAAAATACTGCTAATTCGCGGTGTGTCTTATAGCGGAATATTTTCTGGCAACAAATTCTAAAGATCTCGATTCTTCATTAAAATTAGGCTGATAACAAAAGAGAAACATTGTTGGTTGTTGACGTTTCTGCTACATCAACATTCCGCTTAAATGTGAGAACATTTTTAAAGAAATTGATCTAATTTTCAAACAACATAACAAAGCCGTAGTTGCATATAGTGCATGCTTGAAAGCACCTGCCCAGTAACGTGATACTGACACGCACTAAACCTCGAACACATCAATTTTTTTGTTAGACAACGTTGTTGGATCATTAGTCGAGAAAGGAAACCTATCTTCTTCATCCACCCAGTGACACTTTCATGCAAGGTAGCTCCTGGATTTTCAGATGTCTAATTCTTTTGAAGGTGACATTTGGGGCGACTTTTTCACCATTTGCCTTTACTACTCAGTGCGACGGTGAAACTTATCGCCACAGCAAGTTGTTCTCGGCACTTTTCTGCTCGTATTTATTCTAGTTTTCGTGCTGTACTTGGGCAACACGAATCAAAACAGCATTAATTGAAGATGTAAGTCATTGCAGTGTGACATTTTTAGCTTTTGTTTACGAGTATGACAATTTCACTTTTGTTAATGACCGAAAACTTGTGCGCTCATGTTAGCCAATGACTTTTACGACGTTGTTTACTATCTGACACTTTCGGCTATTAAGCTTGATTGTAAGCGAATTCAGTTGTGATTGAAATAAACTTGAGATAAGTTTTTCCTCAGTTCAGGATGCGTCCTGTGATGACGTTTTTTAGTGTTATTTTTTAGTTTGAAAAAATTAGTTGTGAAGTTTGGGATGCGTATAATGGCCCAGTGCGCCTTACAAAAGAAAAAGTACGTATATATATATATTTGTCCGGTCAGTAACGAGGTATGACCGAGCTAAAATGTATTTGGCCGGTCATCTCGACCGGTGAATGCCCAAAAATTATTTCCAGCCCTGGGTTTACTTTCATTTTCTCCAAAACTTCCTCAAGTATTCTCATCAGATTACAAGAGTACAAAACAGCCAATTTCTATTATTTTAATCTTTTACAATATTTTTATGTCTACCTATCAACCTAGGAGCTAAGTCTAACAGTTGCAAACCTGTGCTGATCCAATTTAAAAATGGGTATGTAACCAATTTAATAGAACTCATTTTTTTAGTGTAAAATAGGGTACTACAGTGTATTTTAAGTGCAGGTTAAATGGCAATTAAAAGTGACATACTTATGATTTGGCTTGATTGGAATAGTCTGTCCATTTCCCTTGCTAACTGGCATTTGGAACTTATCAAGGAACTGTTGGTAGGCTATCTTGTGATTTGCACGAATCCCACATCTGAAAATATGCAATGAAAATTAAATATAGTACAACATCTGTACAGCCAAAATGTTTCATGCACTTCAATCTGATTATTATCTGTACCCAACCACCAGGTGCAAACATACGACCATTACAAAATTAATATTTTTTTCTCTCTTGTATGGTAGTTTACCAATTGCATATAAAGTAACATGTTAAGACAATAACATACCTATTATCAGATGTACATCACTAACAGAAAGCAGGAAAAAAAAGATAATCCTATCAAGAAAATGTATTTGGTAATATACAAGTGTGTAACTTTTCAATTTTATCATCTAATTTTAGAGTCAGGGTAACTTGAGAATACAGCTTGATATTTCATGTTATATTCCTTTTTGGTGAAATATAAATATTTAATTATTCTATTCTCTAAGCTTTTCAACAAAGATCAAGCTAACTCATGGATACTCTGTCAATGCTTTGTTACTACGCATGCTTTGTCTATCCATTCTTCCACCTATTCAGGCCATTTATTTGTTTATTCATTTACCTGTCCATGAGTTCAACAAACAACTTGTCTGACATGGGAAAGGCAAAGTTAAACAGCACTCGTTTCAGTTCATCCAAGGTAACAAATCCGTCACCACGCTTGTCAAATGCCACAAATGCCCGGCTAATGTTGCCATGATTTTCAAGCATCTGAAATAAAAACAGCAAGATCAATTGAACTTTATAAACCACAAATTCCAAATATCTTTCAAATTTAAAATGCTGTAAACAAAAGTAGATAAGGAGTAACTTATCCTTTAATTAATTTGCCAGATTATCTGGAAAATGGAAGAGCATCATGGCAGATGGACAAAGTACATTTATTTAATAATTTAAGGATTAAATTTCACTGACACTTGTTTCTTGTTTCATGAAGGATAGATGAAATACAAGCTGTTAAGTGATCAAGGCACAACCTTTTATTTAAGAAACTCAATACTTTATTCCCCATAAATGGTTTGAACCCGGGAGTCATATCATAAGCCGGTGAAGTATGATCGTTGACTGACATTTTACGACAAACGGTAGTTATCATCAGAGTCAAGCACTAGACTCTGATTAAGACTTCCACTCGGGTTGTCGAAACGTCAGTCAATGACATCACAAATAGTCCTTCTCAGGACTACACTCATCCAGATGATCATAATTCACCAACTTATAACAAACTATATTCTTACTAGTTTTGGCAAATACTTAATATTATTTTACAAAGTTAACAGACCTGGGGCCCGTTTCTCGAAAGTTCTGGTAACTTTTTGGGCCCGAAGTTATATTTTAAAATCAAAATCTACAGAGTGGCATAGTTTTTAGCCCGCATATCAGCCCAACTTGTTTTATTGACTTAGAATTTGATTGCTCAACTTTCAAAACCAACATAATTTGAGTCTTAACCCATTCTGCCTGGGCTTTTTTTGAGTTTCTGAGCCTGGGAGGGGGGGGGGCATAAAGTGCCCCCCTAAAGATCTCGAAAAGTATGAAAGCTCTTGCGATGAAACTTGGCACGTTTGTAGCACGTCATTAGCTGAACAGATTGGGCTTATGAAGTGTCAGTTATGACGTATGGTGACGTCACAATAACATCACATTAACCCGCCATTTTGAATTTGAGGCCGCCATCTTGAATCCCAAACCTGCAGTTATACAGCTGACAATGACATCACCACTGATTTTGTTCTATTTTATTTCAACAATATTTAGACAGAGGTGCCCAGTTCAGCGAGGCTGTTTCTAAGAAACATACTTAGTCAAAACAAGCACACAAAAGTAGAAAAAAAATCTTCTAACAAATGAAGGAGGAAAACCTGAGAAAAGACTGAAAAAAGACAGAAAATAGTCAAAATACACTTCTGAGTAGATGGTTGCTATGGAAATGTCAATCATCATAGACACGTCATTGACGTGGGAAAATTTTCTCTGATAAATTTGAGGAAAAGTCATGAGATTTGGTGATTATTCCTCTAGCCATTTAAAAGTTATAATTCGTTAAAGTCAGCGCAGGCACAATGTGACCCCCCCCCCCCCCCCCCGGCAGGCAGAATAGGGTTAAATGCAAACATCACGCACATAAAATTAGAGCTTTGCGGGCCTGAAAAGTTATCGGGACTATCGAGAAACGGGCCCCTGTATTTTGTGAGCTTTATTTTTTAGCATTACAGGGAAAATAAGAAGTTTAAGATTTTCATTATAATTTGTCAAAATGTGGCCATCATATTTATTATGACATTACTTTCGTGTTTCTTTTTAAATCTTAAAAATCACTTTTAGACCAGCCTCCCACACAGTCTTTTTTAGAGGAGTTGTATGACCCTTCTCCCCACAAATACCTCCTTGCCAAAACCTGCTGGTGTTTAGAGCATCTCTTGGAAAAGCCATAATTCAAACACAACACTGTTAGTAGCACAATATGTACCTTCTTCCTGAGTTTCTGCTCCAGTTCTGTTATTGTGAGTACTGGAGGACTCTGTTTGTTGCCTTGACTTGATCTTGGTCTGCTGTTTACTGCAGCAAGTTTTACTATCTGTTGCCCTTCACCTTGGGTTGCAGCAGAAGAAAAATTAATCAAACCAATAAAAATTGGAAATGAATTACCCGTAATTAAAATACCACGTAATAAAATTTTAACATATTGTTAGGGCTGACCTAGACAGTAAAACATTGTCGTATGCAACTGTATGCTGACAAATAGCCTTAGGATGCTAGCTGTTTTGTGTATTAAATCAAACCCTAAAAACCTGCTCTGCATGATTGTTGTGCATGACAAAAGGATTTTGAAATGTTTTGAAACTTTACAACAGTCATAGATAGAGGAGATGATAAATGACGTGAGTTAATTGATTATTATTTTTGCAATGACACAGGCAGGGCACCAGCATACAGGCGTACATGCCAGGTATACAGCAAATTATTGGTTAATGGTTACAGCTAGCTGTTTAAACTTAATCTCATTAAGTTTCTTGTTCACCCAAACTTCAATCTACTTGTGTTTCTGTACTCTATCTCTATGAAAAAACAAAGAATTGGAAATTAAATCAATTTATAAACATCAATCTGGAATTCCTGTTCTCATCACATTAAAGAAATGCTCATTATTTTAAGATTGAGTAATAAACATTGCTAATTCTACCTTGCAATAAATATTGCCAAGATTACTAGACAAAAGAATGTCACCAATACACATACATTAGCAGAATGGTTTTCTGTTATGTTTAAAACTTTCTAAAGTTTAATTAGTTAATTTCCACATTCTAAATATGGGACACAAAGTACACCAAAAAATAAGCTGAAAATATAGTCAACATTCTATTATGCTTTAAAGTAACATACTCAATGCTCTCTTGCGGTCTTTCGACAACTTCTTTGAAGTTCTCCTCTCATTTTTACCAGTAATTTTCCTTCCTTCTACTGAGTATGTAAATGGCCTTTCTCCATCAAAATGGTCTTGCAGTAAAACTTGCCTAACAGGCAAATTTTTACTGATGCTTGGAAAAGTACATGACCTTTTATGGTTCCTTGCATGTAAGCCACGTCTCACAGGCATGTAGAATGTAAAATTATTTTTCAGATTGTCTACAGCATAGCCTTGATTGGGTCTTTTAAATTGTGCCCCAAGTTTAAAAGGAGTTTCCATCGCTAAAAACATTTTGGTCACAAAAAAGAGTGGTGAAGAAGAGTTTTGAACTTCAGCAGTAATTCAGCCGCATAGTGCTGTGCGAGACTACGGTAAGTTCTGACTAACAACAGTGTTGCTAAGGAGATTTTGTTACTTTTGATTTTTGTTTCCATTTGTGACAAAACAGAAGAAGTTAATATTTAATTATCCCCTTAACTTTAATAGGCAAAGAAGTGAGTTGTTTTTAAAATAATCTTCAGGGTTTTTTACTATTCATTCCCACTCACTACTCCATGTGTGATAACTCTTAATAATTATTACTCATTTAAGTTTTGTTTCAATGGCATATGTACTTAAAGAATCCGTTTAGAATGCGAATATTGTTTTTACTGTTAGTACTAAATTAAACAAACTTCTTAAAATAAGCACTTTAAATCTGCTGTGGTTCACCAAAAAAAGTTATTAAAGCAAAACTAATAAATAATTCATAACAAACACTGCTTTTAAGCTACTGACAGAAGCTGAATCATTAAAACTAATTATTTAATAAACTGTTACGCATATATGTATATATATATATATATACTCCTTAACTTCGTGAAACTACCACTGAGGGATAAATAAAAAAATTTCACCAGAATGCCACTCTTTTAACAGTCAGAAATTCAAAAACTGAGGTAAAACATTAAATAAAAACATTCATGGAAAAGTAAAATTAAAAATACTATGACATTTCAAGCACATCATCTAGTTTTTGTGTGAACATGTATGTGCATACATTTTTCCTTGGACTTTCAAATTTTACACAAATATGCCTTACTACAAGAAAACATTTTTTTAGTGTTAATGGCTAAATATGTCCAAATATTAATGTCAAGAAGAAACTTATATTAATTATCATAACAATTAAAATTTATATATTTTTTAATTATAACCTCTCCAAGGTGCATGGACATTGAATGAAATTAAGAGAATGAGAGAGAACAGTATCAACTTCCCTCTCTCAGGCTCTTAAATTCAGGCAAGTCTTATCAAAAACAGCTGCTACAATGTACAAACATAGATAAATACATGCACACATGTCGGGTAAGAATAACATCTGCCCCTCAGAAAACTAATTATGTGGTTCCAGAAAATATCCATACCCCACCACTGAGGGAATTGGAAATTCTGGAGGGGTGGGGGGTCAAAAGCCCAGGAAAATCCAGAGGAGAGGGGGCTTGAACGGATAAATTACTTTCCAGAGGGTCAACTTCGATTCATTGTGATGTAAGCTTCAGATGTAGTTTGAAAATTGCTACTTACCAAGTTTGTAGATCTTTAGTGTGGAATTAAATTAGTTTAACTGCTAAATAAACCCTTTTGTTAAACGTAAAACAGGTATTCGTTCTCCCAAAGGTGCTTTGGAAGCGATGTTGGGGCAGAAACTAGATAAACATCATCGTTGCGTAGAAGTAGCCGGCATTACTTGTTACCAGTCTTCGAGAAGACAGCAACGCATACCAGGAGTGGTTACATTTACTTATCAAGACGACTCCGATGAGACGACGAAATGTCTGCCCTGTCTAAACAACCAAAATTTTAAGCTTACCTTCACAATTGACATTTATTAGAAGCGCTGTTTACAAACAAACAGTCCGTCCTTTTTAACTTCCCTATGTGGCAACTGGCAAACGAAGCGTGATCTCATTGACTCGTAGAAGTCATGTTTTGCTAAGCTCAGCAACGACAATATTTATTGCAAAGTGCAAGTATCGCCAAATACGTTTACAGGCTTGCTTGCTACTCTTGCACCTTCAAGTAACAGGCTCTTAACTGAGGGCTGGTATGCAGTGTAACGACTTTAGAGAACTCAATATTCGTTATTCTTTCTATTTTGATCATTTCCCCTTTAGTTAATTTTGTTTGTGCATTTTCTTTGTTCATGATCATGTTCATGTTGAAGTAATGTTTATCAGCAACACTGCGACTTTTCAAAGGAATTCTTCAATTAAAACAAACATTTTACATGCTTTTGTCAATGTTATTTTACATATACCTGGTATATCTGTTTGACATAGAGAAGTACAGTTGGTATTGGTAAGATAATAATTATGTTATGAGTAAGTTATGACTATGTATGTTATTATTTTAAATGCTAATAAACAGTATAAACACGTCCTACGATAATCGGAACGGCTTAGCTTCATTTAAATTTGGATCAGTTGCTTCATTTTTAACACTCTCCCTTCTTGAACGAAATTTTCCAGAGGGTTTGGGGGGTTGTTTGTCAAACTGTGGAAAATCCGGAGGGATAGGGGGGCGGGGTTATAGCTTACTTCAAAAAAACCGGAAAATCCTGGGAGGAGGGGGGTCCTAAGTGAAATTCCCTGCATGGTAGGGGTATGGATATTTTCTGGAACCACACATTATGAATTTAAAACAACACAGACTTGCCTGCTTTATTAACTTGGCTCTTAGTCTTTGCATTTACTCCAAGGCGTTTAAGAAAGTCCACGTACTCCAGAGTATGGCCATTACGGGTCATGTCATATTTACACCATAACCTAAAGCAGCAGATAAAAGATACTGCAGCATTAAAAAAGAACATCCTTTCCATTTCTCTATATAAAAAAGCTACAGTAAACAAATTGTCAAACAGACAGGTAATTCCTGATCCTACTCATCCCACTTAAAGGGAGCTACATGTACTAGGGGCGAGGGATATGTTGAAGCTTCTACCTCACTGGTAAATACATGAAACTCATAAAAACTGCAGTCACTGTCAGAAATGTCTTCAGTCTACTATGCCTATAGTGATAGGACAGTTCAAAGCTTCATGTACAAAGTTGTATTTTGACTTATTAGGAGAATCTAAGTCAAAAAAAAAATTTTTTGAATTATATTCTCCTAATTATAACATTAAGGAAAGTATGCAAAACAAGAACATCAACTAGGCTAGATTGTACGATAGTTTCGCTGATATCAAGTATAATAATTTTATTCTTATGTGTAGTGGTTCATTGTGAGATATTACAGACAGAAATTTGCATCTATCAACTGAGTTGATAAGGTGAATTGGTCATAATTTGTAAAGCAATTTAACAGCTGGCATTTCGAGTGTTAGTGCCTTGTCACATATTGTACAGAGATTACATTGCATTATTTTAGTGTATCTTTTCTGCTTTGATTGATTGTTAGATGGATTGCTGAATTGTTTGCATGATCAATTGATTGGCAAATGTGACAGATAGAGGAAAACTTAATAGAGAAGGGGGCTTTTAAGGTGCTTTAAAAAGTGACTTAGTGGAGAGTTAATTAGAGGGGCTTAATATAGAAAATATTGCAACAAAGAATGAGAGGATTATTATTGCCAAACACAGACATAATTGTTACAATATTCTAAGAAAACCGAATGCATACTTATTGAACTGTTCATCAGTTAGCCTGAAGCAGAAGTTTTCCATCACCCTCCGTAATTCATGCTTCTGTATTTGGCCATCCCTGTTGTAATCAAACAACCTTAATGCCTTCATCACACTTTGTAACTGGCCTCCAATCTAATTTAAAGCAAAGAAGAATACAGCATCTCAGTAACACAATTGTATGTTCCAGTAATATAAAATAAATGCAGTAACATAAAAAGTAAAAAACAGGAAAGAACCATCTTTGGAACATCTGTACTATGTCGCTTTGGTTTATACCATGCAATAACCTTAAGTTTGTAATTAGAACGTTAGTACATTCGTATACAAGTCAAGTTTGTTTATACCGTACTTGTGCAATTACCTTTACACAGAGCACTAAACAAAGCATAAAGCAACCTGCTTATTGGGGCTCTGGATGCGTGCAACAGTATGTTATATCCCTATACTAACAAAAAAAAAACATAGAAAAGGTCTCCTACACGAAGGATGAAGCAGCCCTCTTATTAGGACTCTGGATACATGCCATAGTACGTTAAGTCCCTGTTGTATTAACAAAAAAAAAAACAGAAAAGGTCTCCTTAAACGGCCAGTATATGCTTTGCTTTTGCTTCACTATGCTCTCTGAATGGCTGACAAAATGATAGTGCCATTTTCTTAATCAAAAGTACAAAAAAAAGCCAAAACTGCTTATGACTTGCTTGCATGCATTTCACGTACTCTTGGTGACAATTTCATGTGCTGTGAGTTCTGATTAATTCATTTGATTCTCATGCATGTCGTGATTAGCCTTACTTTGGTATGGTTTTACAACACTCAACTGGAAATCCGTACTATCATTTGAAGGGCCTGGTGGAAAAAGGGCGTAAGTGACGATTTGAGGTTAAAATCGAAATTGCTCCTATTTAGCTGAACATTGGCACACAGGCTGGTTTTCATGTGAGGAACGCCGTTGCGCACTTATTTCTTAACCTGAGATCTAAAATTTGAAGAATTAGCGTATTACTTTTGCGTGAAAAGTGTTGTTGAACTGAACTCGCTCAAGTGATGCGTGAAAGATTTCTTTTGTTCTCTGCCTGAACTAAAACAAGGGAATTCAACCTAGAATCCGCAGTCCTGTTGTTTTCTTTGTGTCAGTTTTAAGCAAAAGTAATACGCTAATTCTTCAAATTTTAGATCTCAGGTCAAGAAATAAGTGCGCTACGGCGTTCCTCACATGAAAACCAGCCTGTCCCTCACCAAAGAAAAAGTATGGGTTTGATATGGCAAATAATGGCCCATATCTGGCCCATACATGGAATAGATATGGGAAGGTTAGACCATTATATGGAACTGATATGGGGCCCAGTTTTGTAACATTTCAAGGTATGGGAAGAGTATGGGTTTTTTAGCCAAAGGGAAGCTTTGTATGGTTTTGCTATGGGAATGGGTTACCCATAGGAATCCCATATCACCAGGCAATCTATGTTCACTTTCCTTCAGTATGGAAGTGATATGGGATAATCATGCTGTATGGAAAAACTATGAGAATATGTTACCCATACTTATTCCATATCAGCTGTTATTGTATTCTTGTTTTTTCTCTCTATGGCAGTGATATGGGATTATCATGTTGCACAGCAAAACTATGGGCATCAAGTGCCCATACTTAATCCATATCAGCTTGTTTTTTCCTCTGTATGGCAGTGATATGGGTTCATCATGTTGCATGGGAAAACTTTGGGAATAAGGTGCCCATAGGTATTTTGTAGCAATTGCAAATACCGGTAAAGTTGATTCTATATCTGTTTGAAGTACATGGAATTTCTATGTGGGAATTTTTGAGTAATAAAAGTAAAAAAAAAAAAACAGACACTGACTACTGATAAGATATAAGACATGTGAGAAGCATTTTTAATATTTTCATTTCCTTAAATTACCTGTACAAGGACAATAACTCTCTCTAAAATAAAAATACCTTAGGGTCATAAATATTAGCAATGAACCAACCATCTACTGGTAGTCATTCAGTCCTTTTCCAAATGATTTGGAAAATGAGCTACATAATGCACCTCACTGTCTGAAAATTCCATGTAAACACAGACATCTATAATGTCTTCAAGAGGGACAACTACAAAAAAGTGCCTGTTTGGACGACGTAGCGCAATAATGTGACTAACTGGTCTCCCAAGCACTTCATGCTCTTTGCAAAGATCTTGATCAGCTATTGACAGTGGCTGAACTATAGCACCACAGGAGACTCTGGTGCCAACAGCTGCTTTAAAGAATACCTCAATTTGGCCATAACTGATAGAAGAGCTTCCATTCAAACTGTATGCCACTGTAAATGTGTTTCTTCTTGAGACCCTTTTGTACAGTTTGGAATGGAAGACGGCATTTCCCACTTGAAGTCTAGTAAAGTAATTGACAGCAGATAAAGATTCTAGGCCGAGGAACGCTTGAAGATCATCTTCAAACAGTTCAGCCATGCTGCTACCACAGTGACTCTTCAATGCTCCAATTGCGTAAAAATCATCTTTCAGGTGAGTACTGTTGGTCCTTTAAGAAAAGGAACAGATGGATATAAGAATTTGCAATACTGAACCACACAGTCAGGTTAATTGACAACAAGGTTGTGACCCTATAGTAAGTTTTCTATGATCAAAATTATGCACCTTGTAAAACAAGTCATGGCCAATGAGGCACACATGATGGTACTGTAGTTGTAAATTCAGTATAGCTTAGTCTGAGGCTTTTTGTATTTCTACCTCAAAGCAGAATTGGGTAACTATTTTTCTTTCATTTCACATTGTAAACAGTTAAACAAATAAAGTCAGCCCAAAATAAAGCAGGAATATCACATAACATGTAGCCAGTGAGACAGTGGTAATCAGTAAATAGCCAGTAATGAGATAACCAAACATAAATGCAGCTTTGCAATGAAACACAACGGAACAGATACAGCTGAATTGGCAACATTACCTTTTATGCTGTCCTTGAAGGTGAATAACAATATCCTTTGCACTTCCTGGAGGCATCTCATTGATAAGCTGTGGAAGTTGCTGTTGAGATGTGACTGCAGTCATAATCTTTCAATAAAAATCAAACAAACAATTGATTATCAAAAATGACTAGTGTGACACAAATAAGCTAAAATGGACTTAAATGGTTTTAAACTTGCTTTCCATGCAGCTTGTTTCACACTAGACACTTCAAAAATCAACTCACCTGGCTTGCAATGTTCCGAGTTCCATGGAAGTAATTGCCAATGTCTCCATTCCAGTCCTCAAAGGCAAAAAGAGAACTGCTCCAGAGAGGACCATGATCAATGACAGATTTCTTCAAGTGCAGCAACATATGCTGATTCATCAGAACATACCGCGATCCTACATGTACAAGAACAGAACGTATTTAAAGGTTAGCCTTTACGCTGGTTTTCAATCAATATCAGAGTCCACATGAGTCACTTTTTGCTGACCTTTGTTTAGGTTGGTTTACCTTTTGAAAGGGTGCAATCAATAACCCTTAATGGGTATTATATTCAGAGGGTTTAATCATCAAAGGGATTTCAACATTTCAGATTCAGTGAATTTTCAAGTTTGGTTTTGTAAAATTAACATATTTAATTTATCCTGCAAAATCGTGGAATATTGCCTGATACTTAGCCGACAAGGCCGTAAGTCGAGTTGGCTAAAATTAGACAATATTCTGCAAGATTGGGCAGGATAATTGTTTTATTATTCAACAAACTGTCAATGAAACACATATATTTTTCACAAAGAAAAACTGTAATTCTTCAGCCCTCTACAAGACTTCAGACGAATCTTGAATAACAATATGTTATATTTGTAAGTCAAGTACGAGTTCAATTATTATACCAAATTCATTTGAACATGTTTTGGTAGTGGGTTACTAACCGTAATATGCATCAAACATCTCTACAAAATGGATCAAGAGATTGCCAGCCAATTCAAGTTGTTCTGGTGATATCGTTCTTCCTGAGAGTAAGACAATCCCACCAACTAATAAAGCATAGTGTTGAAAATATTCATCTTCCAGGATACCCTTCATACAGGGTAAAGAGTAGAAAAACAGCCAATTCCGGTACTCTGTTGCTGCAAAATGACCACAAAGAGGTATTTCAATTGAAGGCTTCTAAAAAAAGAAAATACTAGCTAAAAATTAAAAAAAGGACTTGTAACAAATTAAGACTTTTCACTAACAATGTTAGTATTAGAAATACATAAAGTATTCAAATTAAAGAAACCTTGAAAAACAATTCAATTAGCTTCAATATTTGTAGCAAGAATGTCTGTACATAGACTATAGTTGACTCTCACCATATGAATGCATAAATATACAGGGTACAGCTGTAAAAACACAGAACGTTTTAAAGATGTAAGGTTCACCTTTCCAAAACTTCACATGATTTTCTATGCTCCTGGGGACTCTGGTGATAACACTGGGGGGTTTTATCTCCAAAAGGCGCTCATCCACTTTCTCTACACTATTCCCACAATACCACCTTTGCCCGCTGTGTTTTGACTGGAACCATAAACCAACAAGTTGCTTCACCACCCCAAGGAATACACAATGCATGGCATCAATACTGATTCCATTCACAACATCAAAACTTGGAAGCTGCAGTAAGGGACTGGGTGACTTGAAGCCAGAGACCTGGAAAACAAATTAAAGCCAATTATATGCAACAGCTCAGCTCACTGTATTTTATAAATAAAGAAAAAGGAACAAAGTGAGTGAACTAGCAAGGGTTTTAATATTAACAAAGAATAGTTGATCGCAATGCAAAACTAACTGCGATTTAGAGAAAAACCAGTACATGTATTAGAAAATTCATTTTGCATACAACCAGAATTCTCAAGTGCTGTGAAATTTTAAGTTCTACATAGACTAATGCCCTGACAGCAACTGTAATAATTTATGTCAACACTTAAACAATTTACCACTTTATTTCTTTCAAGGGCCTCAAATGAGTTGCATGTGACTCCTTCTGCAGTTCGTAGATTAGCATGTCCTGATGCTGTGTTTCTAAATGGAAATGTCATCACATGACCGTTGTTACCAGTCTTGACTGTTTCACCATGCTCATCACAATAACAGCAGCTATCATGACCGACATATGTGACTTGCTCCAAGACACCAGCACGGGCAGGAAGATCAAAATGACCAGAGAGAGCCATGACTTTGGATTTCACTTTTAATCCATCTGGTAGTATCACTTCAATTCCTGAAAGTTCAAATCAATAGAAACAAATTTAATGCACTTTTCAATAGCATGCAAACTCTGCTTAATCAAAATATCTTAACTTGGAGGGTAGTAAACGCTTTCATTTTTTTCATTTTTGGTGTAATTCTAGACAAGACAAAATCTTTGGTATTAGTAGGGGGTGTCAGCGGCAAGTGGTCTTGCCTCTTGCTACAGCAGTTACAGCCCTGTATAAGCAACTTAAGCTTACACATGTATCTTGCTCAGGAGGACAACTGAATGTAACATAAATATGTGGTTTGTTAATAGCAAATTAATTGAAATTATAATATTGTGACTTACCATTAATTTCTGTCTCTTGTAAAGTGTCAACAAATGGTTTAAAGAAGGTAGAGAAGAAAGGTTTATCTTCTCCAAACCACAGGCCACCAAATACTCTGAACTTGTTTTTTCTAAAAGGATGAATAAAGTACATACTCATGTGAACATCAACATTTTTTTAGCATCAACATTTCTATGGTTGGGATTCTTCAACTTTTCAAATCATGAGGAAACAATTTGCTCTCAATGAAAAGGAGTCACCTCCCTACAATAAGTACACAAATATATGTAATTGCAAGTTAATTGTATGATGTGGCATGTATGCTCATTTCACTTACCTCACGGATGGAGGGAGCTCATTGATAAGTAGAAACAGTGGCCAAACTCCAAACTGTGATGAATGAAATATTGCTACACCATCAGTATTGAGCTTTACAGAGATGTTGTATGGTTCTGACAGGAAGCCACCTGGTGTAAACTCCTTCTTATAAAGAGTGCCATCATAAACATCTTCAATATTGCGGTCAGCCCTTTTCACTCTTTGAAATCGGTGTGTTAAGCCATCTACAAATTCGGGGTCTGCAAAAAAGTGATATTTATTATCTTCATTGTATGTTGCAAGAATTTTGACTAATGTTTGCACAAAATTAAAGTAAAAAAAATTAAACAATTCAAACAAAATGGAATGCAATCAAACTATTTTCGTTCATAATGCATCTCTCAACACCTAAAAACAAGTAAATCATGGAGGATAAATCATAATCAACATTCAGTACATGGAATAAACAGAAAAACAAAAAAAAAACAAACGAACGTCAAAGTTTGGTTGTACAAATTTTGCCAGTTGACTACATTTGTTGCTTGTTTGGTAATTTACTGTCCGATTGTGATCAACGAAGGCAGGGAGAATTATATATACATCCAATGCTGAAACATCAAGGTCCTAAATCCATACCGAAGACGTTTGGGAGGGTCTATTATACTCTGGCAGTCTGGCCTATTTTGGGCGTCGGTCTGCAGGCATACTCTTTATCTGGCAGTCTACGGTCAAGAAATTTATGACAGTCTCAGTCTGAGCAGGAAAAAAAAATGGCGGTCTGCAGATTGAATGACCCCCTATAATAGACCCTCCTTTGGCATAACCTACACAAAATACAGACTGGGATTGACCAAAAATAATTCCATTGTGCATTTGATTACTGAACCCATGCAGTCCAACCGAATCGTGTTTGATTGCCAAATGTTTGATTAGATACCTTGGGAATCTGTTCTACATTGTTCTGACAACAAACATGTCATCCATTTGAGATTTGATAGGTTACACAACATGTCTTGATTAAAAAAAACCTGACTATGACATACATGAGCTTATGCACTGTAGAACAGGGATATCATTTTTAGGTTTGACTTTTTGAAGATAAGGGTAAAGTAGCCTTCAAACACACTCACCTCTAAAACATGTTTGCAGCTGCCTAACGATAGGAACTTCAATGAAGAATCCATGAGTGTTGGCAAGGTTGTTACCACAAATGTGGCAAGTTCCCTTTACTTCAGTTTGTCCATGATTATCCTGAGTACCTTTGCCAGAATACGCCTTGCAGTAAGAACAAAAGAAGTGCTTAACAATATTTCGCTTTGCTTGGCTCACAAAGTCGAAAAGTTTCTTGACTTCTTTCTTGCAGTAATTGGGTCTGGGGCAGTGAGCTTCAATTACTGCAAGCAGGTCACGTGCTGCTTCGCGTGTTAGACTATACTTCATCACAAACGACAATATCCTGCAATATCAAAACAATGCTCGAAGTGGTTGTGATAGGAGCGCCGGAATAAAGCACATCATCGTCCTCTGTTTCACATTCTTCTGGAATAGTTTCAGAGTCTGAATCGCAATTCTCGTTATCACTGAAAATGTCCGAAGAAACATCGTCATCTTTGATATAACGTGCATACATCAGCTTACTATCATGATCGGTGAAATCTGAAAGCTCGTCCTCACTCGTGTCATCGCTCTGCCTATTGGCTATCAAATCTCCACAATCTGTGTTCAAAACTTCGTCCTTGTTGTAGAAGAGTTGTTCATTGTTATCACTACAACCTTCGGGTAAACTGACTGCAGTACTCGCTGTAACAACTTGGTCATCGATCAAGACATCATCTTCGAACACAAGGTCGTGATCACGTCTCAAGTTATGCAAAGCAGTTGGCAATCCATGAAAATTACGGAGGTTTCTTTTACCTTCTTTTTGTCTTCTTGCTGCTGGAAATTTATAAGGGTTTGGATGCCGCATGTATTCTTTGTAGCGTCCTCTTATCCTACTCAACTCCGCCATTTTAGTTGTTTACTACGATCCCACGTGAGCGCGACCGTGAGCACCTGGGAGCGAGATTACTTTTAGTGCGCGCGCATCTACATTGGAACACGTGGTCACTTTTAACCAATTACAAAGTGACGGAAAAGAACGCGTCCTTTTCGAAATTCTTTGTCAATTTCTTCACATTCCATCGTGATCTTCGTTGTTTTCTCGCGTGTTTAAGTCACTTTTGAAGAAAGGTTCTACGTTTATTTCGGTTTTCAACATCAAAGTTCTTAACAGAAACAATGGCTGGACGCACTTCACGAAAGAGAAATGCCCCAGCTCGTCTAAGAGAAGGTAAGTAGTGAAATTTCTCAGGTTGATTTGTGTGCATGTCTCCTTGTCCAAAAGCTTTTTTTATCTGACTTCACCGTGATCGTAAACCACGATTTTTTAACTGACTTCACCGTGATCGTAAATTTTACAGTGTTAAGTAAATTGCTAAACCTAAGGCATACTGAAAAGTACTTTGACTGAAAAACTCGCATGTACAGTAGTTCTCATAGAAGCATGAATATCTGTTCAGATCAAAATCGATGCTGTTTGCCACTGAGCACAAGTTCTAATGAGGCTTAAATGATGCACATCACTGAGTTGATCTGAGTTAAGGACCTATTTCTAAATAGATCGACTTTCTTTGTTTAACAGAGTCTTGGTACCTTGTGAGGTACGAAGATGACTGCAACTTGAGGGTCTTGCATGAAGATGAAGTGCATCACATTTTCCCAGAGGACAATGAAGACGAATTACAAGTGGACGACATTGTAAGCGCCCTTTGGATACCAAATGGCCAGTACTATGATGCAAAGGTGGTTCAGAAAGGAGGTTAGTGAGGGTTTTACACATTTTCAGATGTCATGTGAACAGTATTTCTTTGACATGGCAAGCTTGATTTTGAAGAAGTATCATCACAAATATTCTACTGCATGACCTTACATTACCAAACAATTAAGTCAAGATTGACATTACTTTCGTTGATGGTTATATTCTTGATGATAATGCCTAGACGTGCTACTTTAGGTTTACATGTAGGCCTACAGATGTCACGTTCATAAATGTTTTGCGTGGATGGCATTAGAATGCTTTAAGCCAAAAGCTGTTGTAGTCTTGAAAAGTCAAATAAAATGAAAGTCATATCTGAGTTTACAGAAACCTCTTTTATCAAGAGACACATTGTGGTTTTGGTCAGTCGATATTAAGCTGCTGGGGGGGGGGGGGGAGAGGCGAGGCATAGGCCAGGCCTTTTAACTTAGCTGAGAATCTCTGTTAAAATGCCCAACCCCAGGGCATTTGTGGATGTTCAAAAGAGTCACTAAACTTCAATGAGATTTCCTAAGAACGTCCATTAAAATGGTCACAAGTCCCCACTACAGGCAAAACAATTGCTGTCAAATCCCCTACCTATGCCCCCAGTGGCTTAACATTGATAGGTGCATTGTTTATACAATTTCTCATAAATTACACAGAACCTGCTTAATGCACTGTATAAGACATCTCTTTCTTTAAGCTTGTTTGGTTTTCTAACCATATAAAGTACTGGTGAAACTAGGAAACATTGTTCCCAGCATGTTTCCTTTATGTATGTGTACATGTAAATAAGTGGGAAGCAAGAAAAATATTTTGTTGTCTGGGTGGCTAAACAAAGAAGCACAACGTTCTGGGGACAAAGTGTTTTAGAAGCAAATCTTGTGTCCTGGAATTACCAAAACTGTGTTAATCTTCAACATGTTTGCCATGGGGCTAAATAAATTATTGGGAAACATTTCTTTCTGCAACAGTGTTTGCTAGTTTCGCCATAATAAAATTATTTTGTGTTCTCTACTTACGGTTGCTACTAGCCAAATTTTTTAAGTCAACTTTCTGACGACTCACATTTGAACAGCCCAATCAAAGTGCAATAATTGCACTTTGATTACTCTCCCTGACTTCCTTCATATTTATTGGTCAGTTGAATTAGAAGGCACCAGAAACTCTTCTTTAAAGTGATCAGACTTGGTCAAATGGCCAAATGATACTGCATACAGCACTCCAACATCTTTCTCATCATCTTCCATTATAGCTGACAAGACCGAGCTTATGAGGGAAAGAATGCGCTTGGAGAAGGCACAGAAAAATGACAAACAGCCAGAAGCAGATGCGACAAAGAAGAGGAAGCATCCAGGTGATAACAACACAGAAGTACAGCAAAAGAGTAAAAAATCCCAGAAACAGAAGGACAATAAAGAAACTGAGCAGAAAACCAAAGAAACAGAAGCAAACAAGAAAAAAATCGATGACGAGAAAGCCAAAGAAAAGGAACTGAAAAAAAAGAAGAAGGAAGAAGAGAAACGACGACAGGAGCTATTACTCCAAACAAGAAAATCCCAGGCTGCAGTGCGATGGGCTTCTTCCACCAGTTCACTTCCCAGTAGCAGCCACCAAACAGAAGGGGAGGTGACCATTGTTGCTGAAATAAATTCCATTCCTGCTGCGCCTCCTGCTGCTAGATTTACAGCTGTGCCACTTCGCGGTAGAATTGCAACTACTTCAGCCTGTGACTGTTCTATCAGTGAACAAGAAGAGAGCCTCCATGATGTGTCTCTATCTCCCATAAGTGAAAGTGCATTGACACAGAGACCTTCAAGCTTGCTCAAAGCCAAACAAAGGAGAAGCACATCTGAGTCAAACAACAGTCCAAGATTATCTACTGCATCAACTCCACCTCCAGAGGAGACACCAAGAAGGCCATCAAAAAATGGAAAAACTGACAGTGACCCCAGGAGAGGTTTGCACTTTCAAAGCTCCCCAGTGGAAAGCAGTAGCGAAGATGAAGATGAAGAGACTTCTGATGACCATGCACAAGACAACCCTCCTGAAGTTGCCCATGCCAATTGCTGTAGAGAGAAAAGACTGGAAAACGAAGCATTGAGAAAAAGGATCACGAAACTTCACAAAAGGCTCAATATAGCACGTAAGAGTATAACTTATAATAATAAATTTTGTTTGTGTGGCAAAAATAAAAAAAATAAAATAAGTTTGTAAGATACAAACTTAAGAGATAAAATTTATGTGGAATTTACATTTAAAACATACTGTTCTTATGTTTCTTACTTACTGAAAGCGGGGGGGGGGGGGGAGAGAAAGAAGAAGAGACCCTCATTAACATGCCTATACAACCCTCCAAGTTTATTTTTTTCCTTAGTGGCCATTTGGCCACCAACTACTCAAGTTTGGTCGCCAGTGAAAATTTTACTCACCAAATTAAGCTGATGCTTTCAATCTTTCCTCTCAATTTTAGTCGCCAGGCTGGTGACCTTGGTTCAAATTTAGTCGCCAGATGGTCTTAACTTGGAGGGTTGCTATACCAATGAAAATTGGTAAATACATTTGTTCTACAATCAGACAGTTAGATAACGATATGGCAAGTGAAAGTGCAAAATTAGGAATATTGCTGCTTAGGAATTAAAACAAGTGTACTTATATAAAAGTAAAATTACGTTCTGTTTAAATTACAGTGAAAGCAAAGTCAACAGAAGAAATAATGAAAAACAGGCCTGCACCTGGAGTTCTTGATCCTTCTTTGGCTGTAGAATTCAAGGTAATGTATATATTGGGTAGTCTTTATACACTTCATAATTTACAACACTGACTGAAACATACTGCAAGGTGTTTACTATGTGCAATGCATATATAAGTACAAATATGAGTAACTAGGCAGTTTGGAAAAACTCAAAACTCTTTATTCCAGGGTTCATACACGTCTTGAAAACCCTTGAATTTCAGGCGTTCGATTTAAAGACCTTGAAAGTACTTGGAATTGGTTTTCGGTCCTTGAAAGTCTTTGATTTTTATATTTATTTTCAGTGGATTGAACATTTTGTACAGTCATGTATACAAGTGGACATTTAATGTGGTTGTTTCTTTATTGGAACTAATGGCAGCTGATGTTCTTTTTTGTTTATTTACAGATGGTAGAACTTATGGAAGGATCTGGAGTGTTTTGGTATTCACAACAGCGTGCGTACTGTTCAGCACTTAAAAACTGGTCTGGATACACCAATGCCGCTGTAGATATTTTCTTCAGTAAAGAAAAGTTGGCTTCCTCTTGTGCAATGGGGAATGAGAAGAAAAGCAAGAGTGGAGATAGCCACCAGCCACTGGACCCTCTTATTGTACCTGCCATCATTGGTAGGTGCATCACACTCTTTCTCTTTCAGTGGTAGTAATACTACCATTCACATTTAACCATGAAGCGTAACAAATAGGCGCATAGTTTTACTTTTAAAACGGTACAAATTTTATTTGGTTATGTGTTACTTAGGACAAATTAATCAAGCATTGGAAAACTTGCTCTTAAGCTTTTTCCTGGACGATAATTCTTTCCAAACTTTTCTCCTCTTCATTGCAATGGTATTTTCCAAGCAGACTTTCATCAAAGTGAGCAGGCAAATCTTGAAAATATTGATAGCTTGTGAAGAAAACATGATCATGTTAATAAGAATACTTTCCCAGTTTCCTGTGCTATCTGATGAATGGTGACAAACAAAAGTAATGCTAAGTACTTGAAAAGTTTTAACACTCAGGTATGTTATTTTGTTGAATTAACAGAATTACGCCAACAATAATATTTTTTCTTGGTTCTGCTTTCAGGAAAAGTGTGTTCAAAGTTCTCAAAAGATGGCATAAGTCCAAGCCAGGTAGTCGAAAAAATCAATATGAAGTGCGTGGAGGCGAGACGTCCACCAAGGACACGAATGCCCACAGCTACCACTACCAGGGTGGAATGAACAATAATTTTGTGTATGAAGTGTATGAAGAACAAATTGATAACAAAAACAAACACTTGTCGATTTTATAACAGTTTCAGTTAAGAGGTGCCTTGAATCAACTTTTAAATTGTTCTTTTACATTTGAACATCAAATGAATGCATTTTGACTGTAATATTGTAAAAATTTTGACTTTAATATTGTACAAAAAAGAGGATGTGGAGCTACTGTCATTTCTATTATTACATGAAAGTGTTTAAAGAAATGCTCATTGTTTGAAAACTTTTAAATTGCATGTAAAATAGGATCAAAGTTTGCACAAGTTTCAATAAAGGTATTTTAAGTTTAAATGCAAAATGGTGGTTTACTGCTACTGAAACAATAGTTTATTCCTGTAAGAAGAATGAATGGTTTTGTGTAGAGAAGCTGAGGTTTGGGTTGATTATGAATAGATGCCATGGGTTGATCAAATAATCGATTGTCTTCTTTTCCATGGCTATAATGAAAATTATTAAAGTATATAAAGGTGTATGGGATTGATATGGGCCTGTTGTCCCATACCTTTCCCATATATGGGAATAGTATAGATTTTGACGAAATACGTATCTTTCCCATAGATATGGAATTGGTATGGGACTAATTCAAGCTCCCATACAATTCCCATATCATGCAGCAATGATTAAAGCTCCCATATCATTCCCATAGCCCATATCATTCCCACATATGGGAATAGTATGGATTTTTACGAAATACGTATCTTTCCCATATCAAAGACAATAGAGAGGCAATATGTGCAAAATATGGGTTTGATATGGTTGGTAATATGCCATATCAAAACCATATCAAACCCATATATGGGCCATAGATTATCCCATATCAGACCCATACACGGTCCATATATGTCCCATATCACTCAGTTTGGTAAGGGGTGTGCCAATGTTCAGCTAAATAGGAGCAATTCCGATTTTAACCTCAAATCGTCACTTACGCCCTTTTTCCACCGGGCCCTTCAGTTGTCTGGCAAGTTTAATTTTGTTTGCGTTACAGGATCGGGTTTTTATTACCTCCGTTTTAGATGTCTGCGTTGTACTGGGACTAGTGTTTGAAAGTGAAGAGACTGGGTTCCATCGTCCTTCTTTCGAATGATTCAATACGAGTACGGACGTTCGATTGAAGCTCCTGCAAAAAGCGAAGTAGAATTGCGATGCAAGAGCCAAATTTCTAGCAGGAAAGTTTGTTTCCACGGTTTGCAAAGTGCCTGGCATGGGGCATCATGAAGCCCAGGAAGGCTCAATTGGGCGCTTTAAGTCTCAAAGAACCGAGCTTAGGGCATAACAGAAAGCCCAGCTTTGTACATCGTGAAGAGTCTCCAGCAGGGAACAAGGTACAATTCTGTGAGTTTCGGCATTAAAAGCAACGGCATACAAAGTTTTGGGCGGAGATTTTTTCCTTGCTGGAGACTTATATTTTGTATTGCTATGGCTAGGCCGTATATCTTTCCCGCTCAAAGTGGTTACAAATTTCCCAGAATGCATTGCAAGGAAAAGAAAGTTTAATCTTTGACAACCTGCGAACTGGATACGTCTCTTCACGAGAAACAAGCTATTGCAGACTGATAAAAGCGGGATAACATTGTAGAAAACAAGAATTGCAAGCTGCTCATCGAGAAAAATGAACTATTCTGATATCTGTGTTGTTTCCATAACAGTTTACACAGGGACTTTGCAGAATTGTAGCACGTACTGACATTGTCCTGTTATAAACATTGTTCTGTGAGAAATATTCTAGCGGACGGTCAGCAAATCAATTACTCGCATAAGTATCTACTACAGAGTTGGGAATGCAACTAGGAAGATGGACAAAAACTGTATTCGCCAGAATCGTGAGTAGAACCTTCACATATTTCTTTCATGCTTTGCTGTGGTTTGAGCATTTCGATTCGTTTTGTCGCGTGCGAACCAAACAAAGGCCGTACTGTACTCATCTCACTTTGCTTATGAAACATATTCGTTATTATTTTAGCTGTTTGTGTTTGAAAAGTGATCGAACAATGTTTTGTTTCATGGGGCTTCGTTATATCACAACAATTATTTGTTGATTCCTTGTCTTCTGAGATATCTCTACTCTGTTTACATTGCGACATGTCAGCGCGTTGTAGCGCGAAAGATTTTATCGTATCTTCCTTGCTTTCACACGTTTTAATTTCTGCTATACATTCCATTGTGTAAGAAATTCATGCATTAGACTTTATTTCAGCGAGCAATATTAAATGGGAATCAACTTGTTTTTAAGATCTACATTCTTTCCTATCATAGATTCCTTTTTTTTTCTTTTTTTTTTTCTGAAACACTTTTTGTTGTTAACTGTTATAACTACCAGTATTTCCTGAATGAAGCAAGCATTGTAAGGCTTTCTGCTAATATAAGCAGTCATTACCATGAAATTTCTTTATGTTTACTCCTTGTTTGTACTCTCGCTGTCACAAATTATTTATGATTATTATTTATGATTATGTGGTTGTCCAAGAAACTTTGAACCCTAAGTCATCTGTATCTTTAAGCAAACCTTAACCCTAAACAAACTTAATAACCCTAAGCACACATGAACCATAAGTAAAATTTAACCCTAAGCATACCGTAACCCTAGGAGAAATTTAACCCTAAGCGCACCGTAACGCTAGGTCAAATTTAACCCTAAGCACACCGTAACCCTAGCAAAAATTTAACCCTAAGCGCACCGTAACCCTAGGTCAAATTTAACCCTAAGCACACCATAACCCTACGAAAAATTTAACCCTAAGCAATCCGTAACCCCTAGCTCAAATTTAACCCTTAACACACCGTAACCCTAGCTCGAATTTAACCCTAATTAAGCTTGCCATTACATGTGAATGTTAACCCCAAGGTCAGTCTTAACTGTGAGTTATTTGGTGATAAAGGGAAGAAGGACGATGGAACCCAGTCTCCTCACTTTTAAACACTAGTCCCAGTACAACGCAGACATCTAAAGCGGAAGCAATCAAAACTCGATCATGTAACGCAAACAACATTAAACTTGCCAGACAACTGAAGGGCCCGGTGGAAAAAGGGCATAAGTGACGATTTGAGGTTAAAATCGAAATTGCTCCTATTTAGCTGAACATTGGCACACAGGCTGGTTTTCATGTGAGGAACGCCGTTGCGCACTTATTTCTTAACCTGAGATCTAAAATTTGAAGAATAAGCGTATTACTTTTGCGTGAAAAGTGTTGTTGAACTGAACTCGCTCAAGTGATGCGTGAAAGATTTCTTTTGTTCTCTGCCTGAACTAAAACAAAGGAATTCAACCTAGAATCCGCGGTCCTGTTGTTTTCTTTGTGTCAGTTTTAAGCAAAAGTAATACGCTAATTCTTCAAATTTTAGATCTCAGGTCAAGAAATAAGTGCGCTACGGCGTTCCTCACATGAAAACCAGCCTGTGTGCCAATGTTCAGCTAAATAGGAGCAATTCCGATTTTAACCTCAAATCGTCACTTACGCCCTTTTTCCACCGGGCCCTTCATTTAATACGTGTACAATGCAATACCTTTCTTCTTAATTGATCTTCAATCTCATCTATGGCTACATCTGTAGGAGATTTGGTCTGGTTAAATCTGAACAATAAAAAGATTAAATGAAATGTAATCTAATTTAATCGAGAATAAATCATAATTTACTGGGGTTCAATACCTATACCCTGATCATGTAATCTTGTTGTAGTGGTACAGTTTGTCAATCTAATTGAGGCTATGGACTTTTCTTTTCCATCCGCCCCCTCCCCTCCCTCACCCAGTACAGTGTGGCATGGCAGAGCCTATGAGGGACTGTGAGGCATGCATCAGCCAGTCAAGCTGTTGGCCTGCCAGGTTGGGGGTTGGTTTTAGGGCCAATCACCCCACCCTGTCAACACCCCTCCTGACTTCAGAAATCCCTAGCCTACAAAGGGCCTTGCGTGCTACATGCTACAATGAGACCTTACGTGTAAAGGAAGAGTTTAAAATCAGCCTATTTCATAAACCTACTTCTGCAAGGCACCAAGTAATCGCAGTCCGTCTGGTGTGCCCCCTCTCTGATGATACTTTTCTAAGAACTCCAGATAGGACACAGTTCCATCTCTGTTTGTTCCAACCTAGTATCACACAAAAACATTCCTTTAAGCTATGGAACCTTACAATCTATTTCCCTAAGGACAGTTCACTTGGCTCTAAACAGACCCACACCTTTATCACCTTTACCTCTACAATTAATATTGGCACCAATATACATGTATTATTGATCACTACCTAGCTCTGTTCCCTAAAGATTGGTTACAAGTCATTTATACGATTGTATACCATGTGTATAGAAAAACATAGAGCACTGTTTCATAAAATAGATAGATCACCGAATTTACTCAATTAAAGGCACGGCGTTTAGTAAATTTTTAGTGTTTCCGATGAGGCATTTATTCAAGGGTGGTGTCTATTCAAAGACAACGTTTATTTCAAAATCATATTCCGTGGCCTAACTGCACATTGCAAAAATTCTGAAGAGAGAGCTTGATGGGAGACCTGCAAAGCATGGCCACTTCAAACTTAGAAACATTGTTATACAGGAAAATAAATCTCCAAGGATGGTGTGGATTACCGAGTTGTACCGTAATTGTTATTTTTTTTCTCATAATCCTTGAATAAATGCTGCATTCTTTTGATTGGGTGCGGCGTTTGTTCGAGGGTGGTGTTTAATCGAGAAAATACAGTTTTTTCTTTTTCCATACGTTAGGGAAACAAGGTTGAATTTGACTAGCTGAGAACACATGGCAAGAAAAAATGTTGACTTACGAGTGTATCAATTAGAATATGCACTAGGCAAGCTTTTGAACTAATAACTGAATCAAAAGTTTGGTTTAGAGTCATATTTTGAGTTAAGTCTGTGTGGATGCCACCTTTAAATTATGCCCCCCAAGTCATGCTTTCTGTTTACCACATTTGTTGACGTTTGGATGCAACTGAGTGCAACTGAGTGAAATGACTAAATTTCGTGTGGATCCTTTCACCTTTCTTAGTAGTTGTTCAAACTGGTCATCCGTGAGTGGAATACAGAAGGACTCAAGAGCTCTTTTGAATTCACTTTGAGTGATGGTGTGAGTCTTTTCTGCATCAAATGTTTGGAAAGCCTGGGGAACAAAGATAACACAAAATTAAGAATTGACTGTCTAATAGCATTAATGCACATTATCAGAATAAGTGGGGCTGGTCTGTCTGCAGATGTATTTTGGTGTGTTTATTGTGTTTAACTGGTGATTGCAACTTACACCACACTTATAAAATCTTATCAAAGGAAAATCAGGAGACCAAAACTGAATTCAGTCTTTGCATTAATTATGTTTATCTTGATCTCTGGGTAGGGAGGTTCTTTCTTCAGACAACTTTAGTATTAAATGAAAATAGAATGATGTGTGGAGAGAGGAAACCCAGAAAAAAAAATTCTGAGCTCCAGATGGGATTTGAACCCACGACCTTCCGCACACTAGTTTTAGTATTTCACTAAAACTAGTTTTAGTATTTTTACTAATTTTAATATTTCATAGAAAGCATTGTTTTTTAATTAACACCCCCTTGAACGAAACACAGCAAATTCCAGCAAACAGCGTAAATAGGAACGGCTCCATGACCATTTAATATTACATTATACATGAATCATCAAGAATGATGACTTCCCCTTCCCCCACCGATTATCCCTACTTACTCTCCACCCAAGACTTTTCAAACAAGCAAAATAAATAAATGTTTACGATAAAATGAAACTTCAGTCTTCCCCAAAAATGTTACCTGGCGTAATTCTGCAGCATTGACTCGAATCTTCTCTCTCAATCGAGACTCTATTTCGATGAAGCTGAGATTTGCTTCTGGAAATTTGGGCGAACCTACAAAACACGGGACAAGGATCAGCCGGTTGTTGTCATGTAGTATTGCGAATATCGACGACAAAGAAACTGCCATGATGGGCTGACGCGAAGAGATAATACCGCTCTAATTGATCACGCGGACAAAGAGAGCAAACCAGAGAACTAACCAGCTCGCACTCCATGTTCTTTTTTCGCGCGAGCGGAGTGTACTGTGGATTGCTATTCTATAATTACGAATCGAATTCTGATCTGTTGTTCTAAACAGGTTTCTAAAAGAAAGGGAAACATTTGGAAGAACCAAAACTATAAACTCTTAATTTGCACGAGAAATTTGACACACTATAAATCCAAAAAAACAAAATTGATTCAAAGGATCAAAAGAGCAACAAAATGCAATACAATACACAAACGTCAACAAGTTACTTACCCAAACTCAAACTAGAAGCTCGCCTTCCAGGAGATAAAATCAAAATATTCGATGAAACTCTTCCCTTTCCACGCGAAGAAACAATCATATCGCCTCCTACACTATTTCGAGAAGGTGGACGATCAAGTGTTCCATAGCCAGTTGATTTTCGAGAAGCTGGTCTCGGAGTGATCGTTAGTGCACGCGAAGATGGCCGAAGGTCCGAAAAATTATGAACTGCAGGAGCTACTACAACCTTTGCCATCCTATTTCAACAGAATCTGTAAAAAAATAAATGAAAAGGAAAACCGTTTTACCGCAAAACTTGTTGGACATGCAGATTACAACCGAGCAGCCATTTTGCTGCCGTGTTGTGTTGTTGCTATGCAAACGTAATCCCTGTGGCGTGGAGCCGTTGCTAGGCAGTCAATCAGATTGTTAATTACCCGGGAAAAATGCACGATGAAAGCTCGTTTACCTGCGTTTAAAAATAAATAGGTTAGTGGTAAAAAACGAAAATTCACGTAAAAACAAAAACAAAATAAAGAAAATGAAAAATAATTGATAAGCTTAATTCAGCACGAAAATAAAAATTCACAGAATCGCCAGATTGTAAAGATCTCGCTAATAATTTCCCATTCACGACCAATACTCTCTACCATTTTCTTCTTTTCATGCCGCTGTATTATGTCGTGCCAACTTAAAAGCCTAAGTCAAGTCTTCCTTGAATTGAAAATGTCCATATTTTAAAAATAGGCCTTAGGCAAATCTCACAGGAAATTTTCTCAGGAAAAAAAACGCCTGTATAATTCGTGACATTTCTTTGGATAACGGATGAGCAAAAACCACGTTTTTTTTTAAACTCCTGCAATACTTTTCATGAAGTTATGAATATATGAAATTCATATATTTGAACTGCGGAATGAAGAATTAAATGTAAAGAAGATCCTCGCAGTTATTAACGCAACTTATGCAGTTGCGAAAAGAAAGCCTGAAAAAATCAGGCTTGCCGGGATTCGAACCCTGACCTCTGCGATACCGGTGCAGCGCTCTAGCCAACTGAGCTAACAAGCCAACTGGGAGCTGGTCATTAAATTGGTTCGTCATATACCCGGGAAAGATGAAGATGAAGTTATGAATATATGAAATTCATATATTTGAACTGCGGAATGAAGAATTAAATGTAAAGAAGATCCTCGCGGGTATATGACGAACCAATTTAATGACCAGCTCCCAGTTGGCTTGTTAGCTCAGTTGGCTAGAGCGCTGCACCGGTATCGCAGAGGTCAGGGTTCGAATCCCGGCAAGCCTGATTTTTTCAGGCTTTCTTTTCGCAACTGCATAAGTTGCGTTAATAACTGCGAGGATCTTCTTTACATTTAATTCTTCATTCCGCAGTTCAAATATATGAATTTCATATATTCATAACTTCATCTTCATCTTTCCCGGGTATATGACGAACCAATTTAATGACCAGCTCCCAGTTGGCTTGTTAGCTCAGTTGGCTAGAGCGCTGCACCGGTATCGCAGAGGTCAGGGTTCGAATCCCGGCAAGCCTGATTTTTTCAGGCTTTCTTTTCGCAACTGCATAAGTTGCGTTAATAACTGCGAGGATCTTCTTTACATTTAATACTTTTCATGTTGTAAAATTGACGACAATCAAAACTAGAGAATGCAGAAATTTGTTCTAACAAGAGCCTGGCATAGCAAAAAGGTTCGATCACAACTTCGTACGAATGTGAATATGCAGGTATCACTTGTCGAACGGAAAGTGATTTTTGTCACTTGCAGTTTTAGTTTCATGACATGAAGTCACATAACAAATTTTCTTTTAAAAATCATTAGTTTCACTTTTTCCTCTTAACAATTCCAGACCTGGAGAAAGGTGTACATGTACTTACATTCTTTTTAAAGAAGATTTGTGATCGGTCTACTTTTATTATCTGGGCGAATTTACTGAGTGTTACAATAAAAAATTCTGTGAATTCTCCGGGCACTTATATTGCAAGGTTTTTCAAATACAAGGAGTACATCAACTGCTGACGGTCAATTTTTTGTGGCTGAGTTTGTGAATAATTCGAGGATGTTGAAAAGCAAAGAAAAAAAAAGAAAGAAAGAAAGAAAGAAAGAAAACAAACAGACAGACGGATAAACAACTTCTATCACACTACTAGGATCCATGTGAAGCCACTATAAAATGCAATAAGAACAACATTAAAAAGCATACAAAAAGAAAAACAAAATGACAACAAACAAGAACAAAGAACAAACAGATAAGAAATGATGACAACCAAAATTATTCTGCCTTTTTTTATTCTTTTCTTTTAAATGGAAATATTTAAATATTTTTTTACATGTATATGATTCCTTACCTATTCACTGGCACTTATTTCACGTACCAAAGCAATATCAGCTTTTTGCTATATTTATACATTTTGAGATGAAAGCAAGTCTATATATGCCCCCTCAATAAGATCTGTTTCTTCAACACCTAGCTTTGACATCAAGTCTTTTGCAATCTCTTCTCCTTCCACTGCACTTTGGTTTTCTTTCATTACAACCTAATAAATCAATTCACGATGTTATGCCCCAGCCTGAGGGATTCACAAGTTGGTTCACATGCATGGTCTCAGCCATGTGCAGTAAATCATGGATATCCAACAGCATTGAACATTACAGTATTAATTTTGTTATACATGTACCTCTTAACCTTTTCATTAGAGTGCCTATTTTTGAACAACTATTTTAAAACATATTTTTTAAATACAAGTACGAGTAGCTTGTAAGTTGGGAATTTATTAACTTTATATCTTTTTTAATGTTAAATGTACATACGATTTTTCATTAGATTATGTGAATAGTTAGCAATTTTGTTATAAAAATTGATTATTATTATTATTATTATTATTAAAAATAAAAAAATTAAAAAAAATTATGATTATGATTATCATTATGATTATTATTGTTATTATTATTATTATTATTATTATAGAATTCATGACTGTATGCTAACAGCTAAACTAGCTACACAGGGCGCGTAGCGTAGCCTGTGAGCCTTGGAGTAAAACAATATAGATATATATATTATATAATAATAATAATGTTTATAACTATTATTATTATTATTATTATTATTGTTATTATAAGGAAGTCAGTTGGGTGGTGATTCAAGTCCTGTACAGGCTCTCTCTGTGTTTTTTTTTTTGTCTTCAGACGACTTCCGTGAAAACCACTTAATGTGACGGGAGCTTCCTCCATAAAGGTTCTCTATTATTATTTATCATAAGGTAACAATTTGTGAAGAAGAAAATCAGTAAAACAATTTACATGGCATAACCACTCAAAAACTACCTGCAAATCACCCTTTGTATATTAATTACTAACACTGAAACAAACCTCGAGCTCCATAAAATGTCCCAAGCCATCAACGTCATCACAGTGCACTCTGGTCTGACCCACAAGATGGAGAAGGCGTTTCTTCTTAACTACTCCTTGATTAAAACATTTAATAAGGATGAATTATAATAAAATACTAACTTACGATGATTACTTATTGAATGACAGTTGTAGATCTAAAGGAGAGATTCAGAGAACACCACCCAGATATGCATCAAAATTGTAAGAGGGAAGAGCAACATTAACTGCAGTATGTTTCAGTAGTCAAATCTTGACTGTTGGTGAGTTTTATTATATTAGACAAGAGTGTTTTAGTGGAAAATAGACCACTTGTAAAGTTTATACGAAACTTCATCCGGGACTCGAGTGGTGTGTTTTCCATATCCTCACTAGTGAGGAAATCGATGAAGTCATTTCCGGCTCTTACACTGTTGTTCATGCAAAAATACTCTTATCTACATAATAAAAAGAAAATTACACGGTGGCTTGAAGATATGAATTTTATTTTCTCATGGTAAAAAACAATATTTTACTCACTCGCTGTGCTCCTTTGTAAAATATTGTTTTCACCACTCAGAAATAAAATTCATATCTTCGCACCACCGTGTAATATCCTCTATATCTGTAACTCTTACTGTGTCTTATTCATTCATTGTGGGTGATTTGGAATTGTGGGTGAATTCACCGGCATAGTACTACAGGGGCCTTACAGTAGTTTTGGCTTGGGCTCCTCGAGTCTGAGCTTTGGGCTTCATGGAATAGACAACATTCTCGCTAGCTGGACCTTCCCACCAACATTTTCATTCATTTTTTAATTTTTAACTTTTATTTTTAGACGTTGTTTGTTATATCTTATACCTTTTAAGCAAGCCTGGATCCAGAAATGTACAATAATAAGGAAACAATAAAAAAAAACCAAACAGGCTGACTGAAACTTTTTTCTACCTTTTTCACCCAGGGCTCGTGAAAGAACATTTGCCAAGTCATCAGGTTTATCTGTCGTAGCAATGTGGTAGTCTGACATCTTTGGACCACTCTTGTCATCTCTCTCATAGAAAATAAGTTGAGATGGCTGGTTTTGAAGAAATCTTAGCTGCAAAAAGTAGTTTGGAGAGCATATAAGAGATTGTAAATGAAAGCCAAGTGAACTATTCAGCAAGGTAGAGAATGATTATACTGGTTTAAAATCTAGTCAACTCATACTCATAAATATAGTTATACAGGTGAATGTACTTGCTGCAAAAAACTCTTCCTTATTACACGTAGAGAGATTTCTCAGAGTTTCAACTCTAAGAAACGCTGAGATCAGAATATTTTTAGATGTTCCACTGAGAATCTACCAAATTTTTCTCAGCACTTTTTATTACCTTGAGCCTTCCTTTTGGTACTTGGAAAAATATATCCTTCTGCTCAATAACCACTCCTAAAAAGAAAAATAATAGACTGATTGGATAACAAAAAGTGTCCAAACTGAAGTGCTCACTTAAAATAGACCAGAGTTACACAAAGAAAAAGGAAAAAAGTTTCCTGTTGAAATTGATGCAAAACTTGGCCTTGGCATTGGTGGACACTTTGGCTTCTAGGTGAAAATTTCCCCTTTCCTGGAAGTTTATGTGAAATCTTTTCTAGTCTAAGAAAAGACTATCAAATGACCCAGAAAGATGACCTGGTGAAGTGTTTTTCCCATTTAAAAACTAAAGTCAAAATGTTGAATTGTGCACGTACCCAAAACCAAATTTGCAAATGGAAGAGAAGTTTAGTTTCCATACTGCAGAGGAAGTTATAGATGTTTGGACCAGGATTTGAGCAGACAGGAAACAAAATTACAGCATCATTGCTTAAAACGGTGATGGTTTTTCTGGAAAAGGTTTGGAGTTAATTTGGGTTAAGATCCTGTGCAGAATTTCTACCTGGGTCCCTGCAGTTGCACCCCAAAAAGGGTGAAGGGGATGGGGAGGGCATTCAACAAAATTTCGTGAATGTCTCCCCCTTCCCTCGATCATTCAATGCTGTTTGAGAGCAGACTGCCGCCAAACCTACAACAATCCCAATAAATTTTTTCCCCATTGCCCAACTGACCAAATTTTCTTTTTCTAAAGTAAACAGAAAGGAAAAAAAAAACAGATTGGCCTGGGGACTATATAAGCACTCATTAGGCCTTATGTAGGAATAGCGCATCCCCAAGGGGGGTACTCCAAGTTTCAAGTAATGGGAATGATCAAATGGGGGCAAAAATCAAAACCCCAAAAAATCCCTAGAGCTTCCAACAAAACCCAAAAAAATCCCTGGACCAAAAATTAAGCCCCAAAAAATCCCATGCCGAATTTCTGAGCTTTAAAAAATTCTAGAAAGGATTAAATGGTATAACACAAAAAAAAAAAACTAGAAACTGAATGTTTGCCTGTTTATATTCATCATACCAGCTGATTTTATCTTTTCCTCATCTGGTAGTCATTCTTACAACACCAGGGACACCCAAGAACATCTTCTGTTTCAACAATAACATGAATGACAACTCTAAAGAAAACCACCCAGGCAAGAACAAGGTTGGTTGAAGTTTATTTGCAGAACTACACGGCCGGGATACGCCGGCACTACCACGAATCTTCAGACTGTTTTGAATACCCCCCAAAAAATCCCCACTTAAATCAAGCCACCCAAAAAAAATTCTTGCCAAATTTTGCTACCCAAAATCAAAAATTTCAAACTCAAAAAAATCCTTCAATCATCCCCGTCACTTGACATTCGGAGTACCCCCCTGGGAGCGTTGGTTTATTGTTATTCTAATTGGATGTAATCTAAGAAATGATGATGACCCTTGCAGTTAAAGATATCAACTTAAGCAGTTGATAAGAAATACAGAGGTCATGGGTGCCGCAGAGGTCATGGGTTTGAATCCTGTTCAAGCCTGAATTTTTTCAGGTTGTTCTGTTTATATCAACTGCTTAAGCTGATATCCTTAACTGTGAGGGTCATCATCATTTGTTATTTCATCTGCAGTCCACATATCAATTATTTCATATATTCACTCTCATTTTAACGTACATGTGTAATCTGATTCCCAAATTACATTCATAGTCTGCAGTTTGTAAATATCTCAGATTGCCACAGATATTCATTTATTCCACTAGAAAGGGCGCCTTACAATTAACAAAAATCTGTTAATAACAGCTTTAAATCACGCCAGGAGGCGAAGGTATAGGGCAGTGAATTTGGATTATGTTTTCACCTAGACAAAATATGACGCTAAGTGGAGGTCTATGAAATGTACATGAAAGTCAGTGATGCCTTTGTTCGACTTTCAATACGTGTTACGATTACAAGGGCGGTACACTGTGGAATCACTGCCTACTTAACTGAAATATTAAGCTTACCTTCAGAAGCGCTAAGTTCTTTTGCCTTCCTCTTTAGCGTCTCAAAATCTTTAACTCTGGCTTTGATTTCCACATTGGATGGCATTTTTGTGCTGCAGAGAAATGCCCGAGTTTGGCGCCACATTTCATGGTACACGTCATGTAAGTAATGTCAAATATCTCGGTAAGCCTTGCCAAGTGTCACGCCGAAGGCGTGATTGTCACGCCTGCGGATCGAAAAGTGCGATCTCACGCCTACTCACGCCTGCGTTCCCATTTCTCACGCCTGGTGGAAACGTTTGAGCCATTACAGCCTTAACCGACTCATTTTGAAAAAAAATTATAAAGCATTTAAATAAACTCGAACCAATGCGAGAAAATAATGATCGTACTTTCGGGAAAATTCGGATTTTAGTAGGGAAAGTCACTGGAGACATAGACATGGTCATACTCGTCGAGCATCGATTTACTGGCCATAAATCGGAACGTCTTCGGAACGTCTTTGGAAATCTTCGGACGTCTTCGAAAATCGTCGGACATCTTCGGATATTATCAGTCCCCTACGAAAAATCTTGACACTGTCAGGATAAAAATGTCACGCCTATGAATCACAAAAAGTTGGCAGGTATACGTGAGAGATGCTTTGTTGCAGTAAACAGAAAAAGGTAAAATGAAGATAGGAAAAGCAATTAAGTGTGTAAATTAAAACGTCATCGAAAGAGAATTTGCAAATTTAAATACAATTTTACAGGTAAATTTCTCAAAAATAGAGGTGAAGGCTGACGATGACACAATGTTGCTTTTACATGACATTGTTTGCAGCCGCTGTCATTATGTACTAATGGCCCATATACTTAGTCCCAGTCTTTTCAGGGAAATCCAGCGCCGCACTACAAATCTCATAATGGCGGCGAGATGATGATGATACAGGAGCTCGTAAAGAGTCCTAAAGAAAAAGCAGCCAACGCACCACGATGAGCAGACCATCAGTAGATCACGTCCGTGCGGTAATAAACTCCCTGTACGATGATTCGAATCCGAGTGGGAAGGAAAAGGCTTCGGAATGGCTTCAAGAACTCCAACGTTCGGTGAGTACATGGACCGGCTTGTGAAGATCGCGGGATAGATTTGGCGTCTTTCCTCGCGAGTTTGCTGAATATAAGAGCTTTAGTGGGTCTTGTTTTTCTAAGTTTTTTTAAATTAAATTTCAGTTCAAATGAACAACAGCTTGAGAAGGTTCGCTCATGATCATAAAACGTTGATTTGTTCTGAAGATGTGACGTTAGGTTGATCAATGACCAAGCTTTAATTGCTCAATGTTAGAAAGTTATGCTCACTTTAATATACAAATCATAGTGATAAATGCAATGATAATCGCTGTGAATTATCAGTACCAGGTAACACTCATTAGTTAATTACATGTAGAATTATTTCTTTAATAATGAAATTGCTAGCCAATCTCCCAGCTAATTATAAATGGCACGCTGGTAAACCAACCCGACTTCTCAAGGGTTTGACTTTGATTCACCCTGACTTTAACATCTGCTTGCAACGTTGAAGGGAAGTCCCATACAGGGCTTAAACTGATCAGTGCCATCTGTTCATAATTGATTGAAATACATTGAGAGCTTGAGCAGAGTTCAAATAAAATCACCCATACTCAAAAGCAATTCACTAACTCTTGGACGTGACTTGTAAAACCAGTCTATTGGAGAGAATTACAGAAAGCCATTGATGGTACATGTATCCATTCTTTTGATAACATGCACCTGCAGGGTTCTCTTTAAGAGCCAGTGGTTGGCTGAAAATCTGGCTACTTCACTTTCTAGTACATCTACTTTTCAACAAAAATGCAGGAGCTTTTGTGGAGCATGTGTTAGCTCTGCTGGCTACGTATGAAAGTTAGCCAGCTATTCAGAAATGTGAGAAACCCATCTATTCAAACACCTCCATCTAAGATATGTGACGGCAGTATTTTTCTTCTTGCAGGTGTATGCTTGGGAAATAGCAGACCAGCTTTTGAGGTTAAATGTAAATGTTGAAACAAGTTACTTTGCTGCTCAGACCATGCGTACAAAGGTGAATACTTAGATTCCTTGTCAAAAAACTGTGACTTTAGAAGTTGCAGATGGAATCACAAAACAAGTCTATATGTGAAAACTTTCCTACATCTTCTTTTCGAGCCCTTAATTCTCAATTAAATTTAACGTTAGAATAAATCGCTAAATTATGTTGTTCTTATATAAGGATTTTGGATCATGATTATGGGTACCATTTCCATTTCCATTACCATTTCCAATTGAGTGTCATAAAAACCAGAGAGGGGGGAGTACTCCTTTGTACAAGGTATGTCACTAGGTATGTGGCTGTGTAGGTCTGAAAAATGGGTGTGGATTTTACCTATTTAGGTCTAAAAGACTGATGTGGGTATAGATTTACAGACCAGGTCTGAAAATGGGTATGGAGGTTATAATAATAATTACAATTACAATATTTATACAGGAATGCCCATTCACCTGAGGATGGTTTATGAATGGGTCCGGTATAAAAATAAAAGAAAAAATAATAATTTAATAGAATAATAAAATAAACTGTAAAAGTGAAGAGAAAGGATAAAATTGATATAAAAACAGAAGGAAAAGAACTATTATGATTTTAGATGAATGAACTAAACTATATGCAAAAATTACTATAATTGTTATTTACAGCAAGATCCTAAAAGCCTATATTTAAACATTAGTAGGGAGCTTGTTTCTAGAGCATTCCAGTCACCATTTGTTACGAAGGAAGTAGCTGTCCACGCACTGTCCCCAGTTTGATTAGCCCAAGGCCTACTATGAATGTCTTGCTTTCAGCGTGTGTTATACATAAATATAAGCATGGAATGCTCCATTACTAGTACTAACTAGATGATAATCATAATGAGTAAGATTATCCAGACACTTATACGTAAACATCGCATGGTGCTGGACACGACAGACAAACAGAGGTTTCCACTTGAGCAGCTCTAAAGCCTCAGTAGCTGAGGACAAAGGTGGTAGGTCTAAAATGATATGGGCTGTCTTACTTTGCTGGACTCGTAATGACCTCATTAGAGCACTATTGCCTCTGTCACCCCGAACAACATCACAACATCCTCTAGAGTTTAGAGGCAAGGGCTGCAAATGGGTATTGGAAAATTGCATATTTTGGTCTGAAATAGGGTGTGGGTTTGGAGAACCAGGTGGCACACCTGTACAAAAATTCCAAGGAGTTCCCCTTCCCCTTCCCCTTCCCCTTCCCCATCCCACCTTGCAAAAAAACAGTTGAAAGTAATTATTCCTCCAACCATAATGTGACAGTCACAATAACTCAATTTATGTTATTTTACCTTGTTTTTAGGTTCAATACTATTTCCATGAATTGCAACCAGCGCAGTACCAGGTAAATCGGACTGTTTCTGAGACGTAGTAATTTTAATCACATTTACACGTACAGGGCTTACCAATGACAAACTGTGGTGTAGTGTTAAGCGGGGTCAACACAGGCAGTAATTTTTTAAAACTTCATTCAGTCATGGTCTTGATAGTCCATGGCAGCTGGTTCTAAGTTCACTTAGTCCTAGGTCTTACTTCAATTAGATCAGTTAAGGACGGTGCCTCCTTTTGTTACTGCGCGTACGTTCTGCGCATCTTGGGGTATTCGGGTTTTTTAAGGAATTTGCCCACCAATACAACAATATTTTTGTGTGGTTTATGTCTATGTGAAAAAAGCAGATCTTAGCAAGGGCTATCAGAATCCAAAAAGAAAATTGGGGTTAACCACCCATTTTTCAGAGATAATTGAACTTAAACCTGGAAAGACACTGTCATGCATTCTTTGCATTTTACCGTTTTTTTAGAGTTATGGTTGATTAATTATCTCTGAAAAATGCATCGTTACGCACATTTTTCTTTTTGGATTCAATAACCCTTGCTAAGATCTCCTTTTTTTCCCATAGTCATAACCTTTGCAAAAATACATCTGTATTAGGAGGTACTGTCCTCAAATATACTGTACAACCCTCAATTTGGTTCAGTGTAGTGCAAGACTTCTGAGAGACCTTTTTAGTTTTGGAGAAAAATGTCAGGTCAATTAATTTAACTTTAGTTAATAAATCATTAACAATTATTGATTATTACTAGATTAATCATCGTTTTTATCTTGCAATGCTGGATCAGACACTGAAGGATTCTCTGCTGGATCATCTGTTCACCCTTCATGCTGCCTCTCATGCAATTGTCACACAGGTATGCAAAACTTTTTAATTTTTGATGAGATGGCGGCTAGGGATGCTATTGCAAGACATCTGTCAGAAGTACTTTAAGGATGATGCCTCCTTTTGTTACTGCACATACGTTCTGCGCATCTCGGGATATTCGGGTTTCTAAAAGAATTTACGCACTGATACAACAGTATTTTTGTGCGGTTTATGACTATGTGGAAAAGCAGATCTTAGCAAGGGCTATCAGAATCCCAAAAGAAAATTGGGGGTAACCATGCATTTTTCAGAGATAATTTAGCTTTTATTTGGAAATAATTTGCCATACATTCTTTGTATTTTAACACTTTTTTAGAATTATGGTTGATTAATCATCTCTGAAAAATGCATGGTTACCCACATCTTTTCTTTTTGGATTCCAATAACCCTTGCTAAGATCTACTTTTTCCCCATAGTCATAACCTTTGCAAAAATACATCTGTATTAGGAGGTACCGCCCTTAAAAGTCACCTTTGAAGAAGCTTTGGTAGGGGAGTGGTGGTGTAGTGTTTAGCATGTTGGACTTAAGATCTGAAGGTCGGTGGTTCGAGGCCCAGCCCTGCCATCGTGAAGAAACTTTACCCCACATTGTCTCTCTACCCCAGGTGTATGAAATGTGTACCCTGGCGACATGCTGCTGGGGGTAACCCTGTGATGGACAAGCATCCCGTCCAGGGGGGGAGTAGCAATACTCTCAGTTGCTTCATGCTACAGAAACTGGGATAAGCTCCAGCTATGTGGGCCTCCTTGGCTCGTGTGCAACTTAACCTACCTCAAAGAAGCGTTAGAACCCCTAGAATCCTTAGAGTCCTGGAGGCATTTCCTTCCACTTTTTTTAAGCATGCTGTAAGGTGACTTTTTCATGAAAAAGTGGGGGAACCTATGTGCAACACCACATCACTGTCTGGCTAAAACCTTGTTTCTTTGAAAAGCAGTAACTCCCAGAAAAATCTTCATCACATCGAGCACTCGCTATCCAAGCACTAGGCTAGACTGTTGACATTTTTTCTTTCTATTACTGTACAGGTACAGTGTATCTATGCTCTCACATCTTGAAATTGAACTTATTATGTTATTCCTGTCTTGTGATTCCTCTAATGGCAGTGGTAATTTACTAATTATGACTTTCTTTTCTTTACCAACTACTTTATAGTTGTGTTTAGCTCTCGCTGATCTTGCCGTTCAAATGCCACAATGGAAGGAAGTGGTCAATGACCTTTCTCAGAGGTACTAGTTTTGATATTATACCTTAACTCTACATGTGTATGCTGCTATTTGTAAGACGTTAATGAGCAAATCTTCACTTGCACCAACTTGCACTACCTTACTGTCTACTTGTAACTGTGTTTGGCCAGGGTATTCTATGTACTGTTGAAACCATGCTTGTAATTCTTTGGTAGAGAATTCAATACAACTTGTCTATAGCTAGCCATCTTTTCCATGATTCACAAACTCCAATTTGAAACCCTAGCATTTTGTTATTTATTGCCAAATTACATTTGCAACGACAAGCAAAAAGAAACTACAAAAAACAACATTTCAGTGTCTTATGACGCCATTGTCGAGGTAACTTACAATATGTAAATTCTACAAGTATAAGAAGCAGCATCCCCTAATTAGCATAATGGCTTCTCGTTTTAGGTTAGGTACAACAGTGGAAAGACTGCCTATTCTTCTGGAGATTCTAACAGTTCTTCCTGAGGAGGTACATATAATTATGCTACTTAGATTTGCATGTGCACTTTGTGTCTTTGGCACAGTGAGAAATTCACTTAAAGCTTTTCAAAGTGGTCCGAAGGACTCAGAGTAATGTCAGCAACCTAAAGCACTTAACAGGGACTATTATACAGTAGGCCACTACATCGTACACTGTCAACTTGTTGCAAAGTTAGTGTTAGTCACTTAAACAATGCTGAAAAAACATGAGATAGCACTGATGCTGTGGTTTTTTGACAGGTGGGGAGTCATCACCTTAGAGTGGGAGCCAACAGAAGAGAAGAGGTTGTCTGTGAACTCCGTGCATCAGCTGCCACAGTTCTCAATCTCCTTGTATGTGTTATTTAAAGCACCACACTTTTTCACTTTCCTGAGGAATTAAGGGACTATCTAACAGGGGTTTTATGTTTGGTCAAAGCAGTGCTAGTAATTACGACAAGAATGTATCTTTGCTCAGATGCAAAATGACATGAGAACACTAAGATGAACAAGTCAAGTGAAACCATAATGATTATGTTCGTTATAATTCTTGCTAGACACATGTGACAAGCTAATTTTTTTTCAAGTTGCAACTTCCGTTTCCATCCCGGCCATCAGAACTGGAAAGTCATAGAGTTTTAGAATTTCATTTTGCAGGCCTGGAAATTTATGGAAAATCACGACAAAGTCATGAAAAGTTAAGTTCACTGCACAACATTTATTCAGCAGTTGTTGTTGTTGCTGTTGTTTTTCATGAAAGAAAACAACAAAAAAGAAATTAATTGGTGAATAAATGGACCTAATTTACGGTTTTTGAAAACATAAGAAAAAAGTGAGGTCATGGAAACTTTTTAGCAGTTAAAAGAGGTCATAGAAGAGGTCCTTGAAAATCCTGGAATATAAAAACCTTAAAAGGGTTTGAACCCTGAAACATTTGTCAGTAGTTTCAGTGCACTGACAGAATTTTTTGACAGTCGTGGCTTGCTACTGCTGGGTTGCCATTGATTCAAATGTGTCTTTGTTCATTCCAAAGTCTCTTAAAAAAGTAGTAGATATAGCCCCTTCAAGCTCATACAGTGGCTAGCAATGTTTATAATTTGTTGTCAGCCTTAAGGGTTGGTAAAAATAAATGGGGAGCAGGGGGGGATAGCAGAGTTTAAACCTCCCACTTCCTGCACCCTTTAATCCCAGTTCCCGCCAAATTTTTATTGGCTCCAGCCTCCTTGTACTTTTTCAGTTGAAAAATATTTGTAAAATGTTGCCTAATTTTCCCCTATTTCTCCCACTTCCCAGCACCTCAGGAATCCTGTCTCCCACCACCTCTTTTCCTGCTGCCTCCCATGCACCTCCTTGCTGGAGGGAGATGCATGGGAGGGGGGACAGAGGGTGGGGGAGATGCATGGGAGGGGGGCAGGGGGTACCCACCTCCCTGTCCCCCCTCCCATGCACTTCCCCGCTGGAGGGAGGTGCACAGGAGGGGGGACAGGGGGTGGGGGAGATGCATAGGAGGGGGGTCAGGAGGTACCCACCTCCCTGTCCCCCTCCACAAGAAATTTTGTTTTATTAATAAAAGCTTGTTATGTTTTTGAAGTTTTAAATTCATTGTGTTTTATACAGGCTGCTTGTCTTAGCCAGTTTCCAAATGATGCAAATGTGAAGATCAGGGTAAGTGAACTCATAATTTGACTCAATGTGTAGCTGCTCTTATGGGGCCTTATGCGCCACATGGCGTAAACAGGCCTAAGTAAGTAAGTAAGTACCTGCTGTTATATCCCTTAATGCAAGATTTCCTTTTACCAAGCGGTGAATCCAAAAACTGTGAACACTTTTATTGCAATATGAACTGACTATCCATTATCCACTGGTTTGGTATATACTGATTAAAAAACAATTATTCACCTCAGTGTTGGTGAAGTGTGGCAGATAATTTACCTCCACTTCGATGAATATTTGTTAATATTATTGAAAAGCTTGGCTAAGGCTAGTCCGACTACCCTTAGCCAAGCTTGAACTCAAGATTTATGTTTGCAACGCTGTGAATGGTTTGAACCCTGGAGTCATATCATAAGTTGGAGAAGTATGATTGTCCAGGTGAGTGTAGTCCTGAGAAGTAGTTGCGGTCGTCACCTGTGGTGTGTGAGAATTAAGGACTGTTTCAGATGACACTGACGTTTCAACAACTCAAGCAGAAGTCATCATCAGAGTCAAGTGAACTGTGAATTGCTAGTAGGTATTATAAGTCTCTGGCTGTCAACCAATAAGATCGTGACTCTGTCAACTAATCAGGTGAACAACCATAGACATATAACATCTAATGATGATACACAATTCACTTGACTCTGATGATGACGTCCACTTAGGTTGTCGAAATGTCAGTCAATATCACCACAAACAGTCTTTCTCAGGACTACACTCACCTGGACAATCATACTTTACTCCGGGCTTTCAATAAAATTTGAAGTAGGTACTGTAGCTGGTTTGAGTAGAGTAACTGACTGTATCAACAATAAGGTTTGAAAGAATCTTTCTTTAATTACTTTGATTTAGGGAAAAAAGTAGCCAACTTCTCTGAGTACAGTAGCCGACCCTTTTGGTTGGCCGTCGGTGCTTATTGAAAGCACTGCTTCACTGATTTATGATATGACTCCTGGGTTCAAACCATTATTTTGCGGACTTATGCTTGTGTTTCTATGTGTAGATGTTTCGCTGTGCTGGTAGCTGGGTAACTCTTAGTTCATTCCCACCTGCTGAACTTGTACGGAGTCAACTGCTTCAAGCCACATTCAGCACCTTGGTGAGTAATATCAAACTATTTCATTTCACTGACTGGCAGGGTCTGCATAAATTTTTACAGACTGTTATACATGTATACTTGTTCAAAATTGTATTTCTTGCTCCAGTTTACATGAGAATTTCAAACATGCAATTCACCATTACACAGAAGTAGTGCTCAGTAATAAAATTAATGTTTTATAATCAAAATACTCAGCGTGTTCTGCTTATTATTTGGGAATGACTTTCATTAATTGGGAATGGATTGCGTTATTAGAATCAATTCCACTTTCAAATTTAATATTGTAATGTTACAACGGTAGCCTTGTTCCAAATAAGGAATGCTGATTGGCTTATTATTGACATGAGGCGAATGTTCGCGTGCAAGTTGCAGACTGGTGGCGGCTTGACCTATCTGACTTGATTTGTGTTCGCTCAACACAATATAATTGCAAATACTTTTAAAAGTGAAGAAGCAGTCTGTTGCTATAAAACCGTGAATAGTAATGTCTTAAAAACAAGTCTGCTGTAAATGCACAAGAAATGTTCCTGAAAATTGAGAAAAAGTCCCTGTAATGTTGAACTGATTGAAACCAACAGCCGCCAGTGGTTTCGTATTTCACGTGTGAACTTTTGGTTTACATAAGTAACAACCCAATCGTTCATTCATTTATCGTTCATTCGTTATTTCGAATGAGTCTACGGTTGGAAGATTTCAATCTTCAATTTGAAAATGGAATTTTGATTCCAATAATGCAATCTGTTCCCGAGTAATCAAAATCATTCCTAACTAATGAGCGGAACGCGCTGAGTATTTTGACTATAAGTAGCTTTTTACAGAAAACTTTGAATCACAACATATGTTTTGTGTATTTTCCAGTTAAAAAAAAGAAAAACCTTTGATATAAAAATTTGTTGAGCTGTTGAAGGAAGTTTAATCAAGTTCTTTAAATTCACTGAATCACAAAAATTTTGCGTTTTGTTCTTATTGTTGGCCAAATATTGCAAAAAAAATTGGCTCTCAAAAATTCTCTCTTCAAGGAAATTACTTATTGTTAATTGAGAATAATTTATTTCCTTTTTTAGCATGAGGCTGACTCCAGCGATATGTTGCATGAAGTAGCAGCTGACTTTGTTTGCAATGCACTGTACACATCTGAGGTGTGTATATAAGAATTATCTTTTACTTCATACCCATGCCCATACCATACCCTTTATACTTTATACTCCAGCAAAAAAGTTCTAGCCCTAGTTTTTCCAAGGGTGGACAACTTAATCTGCTGGGTAAATCGCTATCCAGTGGATGAAAATAATGTACGCCATCTAATATGACATGTGTTAATCCACTGGAGAGTGATTTATTTAGGGGGTAAAATTATTTAGCTTTTGATCAGTTGGGTGCCTGGGCCCTGTTGCATAAAGCACCTTAAGATTAAGAGTTCCCTGTGTTCCAAAGGATTTCCTTGTGCTCTCTTTGTGTTTCCTATGCTCAATAATCCATCTTCTGCCGGGTTGTCCATGATACTGTGCAAGAAAATCGTCCAGAACAAAGGGAATAGTTGCAGAAAATTTGCACTTACTCTTAATAAGTGGCTTTATGCAACTGGGCCCTGACTCTTTTCTTTTCTAGTTATTCCAAGTTTTGTTAACACAGTGTTAAACTGATCAAAATACTGTATGCTGCCGCACATGCTTGCACAGTCTACTTGCAATACCAGCAGAACCAGCAGAACTGTTTCGTACAATCAGAACTATTGGATTTAAAACTATCAGGAATTATTCCCTGGGGTGCCAGTTACTTCACATTAATTGATCTGTCGTGATGCTTACATTTAGTTTTGAGTGAAGAAAGACTGTTGCAACTTATTTCTCTATACTAAAACAGACATATTTTACTCGGTCCATGTTTTGTGAAATTTGACTGATCATGAAACACAGGTGAAAATGATACAATATTAGCTACTTCCGCTTTTACGAAGTGGTAAAACGCAGTTAATGGCACGTGATGCCCTAGGGGTGGTAGGTCAGGCAGGCTTTGCCAAAAACAAATAGCAACGAAGGCTTTATTCATAAATGAATACTCCCTATTCATGGAGCTAGAATAAAAGTCTTTCATGTCTAAAATCGTGACCAATACCTTGTTTTTCGTAGTCTAGAAATGTATCTTAGCCTTGTTCGCATTGGTTCTTATTTTGTTAGCTCTATTCATTGCTAGTAGTTCACCACGTTGTGTCTACTTTGCTTATAGTACAACTTTATCTATTGGCCGAACTCTGAGACACTGTCTTGCTACATAAGCAGCAGAACATTATCCAAGTGCATTACCTTGGCAGTCTTGCACGAAAGCAGCATTTGTAACAATTTCGTTTACCCACCCTCCCTCCCTTTGGAGAAGGGTCATTTTGTTGTTTTTTGCTCATTAAACTGGGGTCACTCCTTGTGGTTCGGTTAAGTCTGCATTGCGACTTCCCCCAAGCTTTTGACATTGCTTGTGTCTTGCCATTTTATACCTTTGCCTTAATCTTGTCCGATCCAGCCCGTGCGGTGCTGGGGAGATAAGAAAGGCTCTGCCAATACTCTTGTCCTAACCCCCACGGTGTGGGGGGATAAGTGAGGCTTTACTTGGTGCGCATAACTCGAAGTCACTAATAACCTGCCACAGGGCTGCGTCCCCCTATTACACCATACTGTTATTGTTTATTTTGCCGTGTCACGATCACGGGTTGCGTTACATCCTTGTATCATTGTTAAATTATATTATGCAGAACAGTGACCTTAAAGTTTGTTGTAGGTACCCAGTTATATTCCAGCCATATACAATTCACTTTCTTTCAAAAACAACCTTGGATTATTCAACTAAGTCTAATGCCCCCACAATTTGTTCAGTTTCGACTTATTTATGTCTCACAAATACACTGCATTCTTTTTATCTTCAATTACCTGGACCCTGGATTTTCAGAACTATTTTCAGGGGATCCTGACAAGGCCAGATAATCTAAGCACACACCCAGCTCAGTTTGCCTACTCGTTATGAATCTAGTCAAACACATTAACCTTTTGAAGTGAAATATCATATCATACATGAAAACTGGGGATGTACAGTTCAATTCATGGAATACTCACCTATTCACTCACTCAGTCTCTTCACCTATAGCACCCCCAGTGAGGCATAAGGCCACAGAGAAAGAAATCTTGATGCATAAAGAAAGCCTGAAAGAAGTGAAGGGGATTTGAACCCATGGCCTTGTGATAACTGTGCTCTACCAAATGAGCTGTCAATCCAGCTGGAAACTGACTTGTGTGGATTGGTAATATGCCAGTGGAAGATGAAAGTGAAATTATGACTGTTACAAACTCACATAATTATATAATTACCACCTCCCAGTTGGCGTGAGGACTCAGTTGGCAGTGCACTGCACCTGTAAAATGACATGGTCACGGTCTCAAATCCCATTCAAGCCTGATGTTTTTCAGGCTTTGCTTTGTAGCTTCTAAAGTTGAGTAAATAACTGTCAGTGGTGGCCTTCCACATATTTAAAAAGACATTATTTTTTGAAGATATCATCAGGGCTCTCAAAAAGTGTTTTTCCATGGTTTCCTTTGTTTTTGGTTTAGAACCTTGAAAAGCAGTATCTCCTGGCTGAGGGACTGTTCAAATATGTTATGATGCTGCCACCAGCTTATGAGAAAGCTGTGAATAGTGAAGACTTTGACAGGTAAATAATAAACAGATTATTCATATTAAAAATGTTTATATAGTGTGGTTCCAGAGAATATCCATACCCATACAATCCATGGATGGTCATTGAAAATTCTGAGGGGGTGGGGGAGGGCAGCCTCAAAAACCAAAATTTTCAAAGGGGGATCCACAGTCCTATAATTTCTTCATAATGACAAAAAGGAGAAATCCTGAACCATTTACACACCTGGGTTAAGAGAGACATTTTCTAAGGAAACAATGAAAGCAATATACTATATCCATGTTGTTCCTAATAATTTGTCTTAGTTTCATTCTTTAGCACCTAGAACTTGTAGTTGTTGGAAGTCATAAAGATAATAGGGTGTTTTTTTTTTGCGTGTTTCAGGGCCCTTAACCTGTGCAGAATTTTCACTGAAATGGGAGAATCATTTTTAAATGTCATTGTTGAGACACCTGGAAAAGTAAGTGTTCATTCAGATATATGGGAGGAGGGTGTTATTTATTCAGTTCATCCATGTATTTAGTCAGTCAGTCAGTCAGTCAGTCAGTTAGCCAGTCATGATCAGTCAGTCAGTTAGTCAGTCAGTCAGTCAGTCAGTTAGCCAGTCATGATCAGTCAGTCAGTCAGTCAGTCAGTCAATCAGTCAGTCAGTCAGTCAGTCAGTTAGTCAGTCAGTCAGTCAGTCAGTCAGTCAGTCAGTCAGTCAATCAGTCAGTCAGTCAGTCAGTCAGTTAGTCAGTCAGTCAGTTAGTCAGTCAGTCAGTCAGTCAGTCAATCAGTCAGTCAGTCAATCAGTCAGTTAGTCAGTTTCAGTTTTATTGCTTTGTAATTATGTCATATGTTTAATTTTATATTATTTCCTTTTTAATATTGCAGGGTCTTGGGGACTTACGAACACTCACCATTATCCTTACTTGTGTTAAACACCATCAGTATGATGTAAATGTAACTTATTATTTTAATAGTACCTTGCATTGTATTTGAAAACCTGCATTGTACTTTTTGTCTTGAGAATCCTTCATTTGGCGGGCTGAATGTTTTTGTTTGTTTCATTAAAAGCAGGAAACAAAAGTAACTGGTTATTTAAGCTTGCAATTGGCTTGATTTTCCTCGTTCCTGGGAAATGAAATCATTTAATTTGTCAAATTTAAGCCCTCATGTCCAGAAATCTATATCAAATTTTCACTACATTTTGACGTGATAACCAGTATACATTTCTGCCAAAAAAGAAGCTTATCTGGAGCAATCTGATTTTTTGCTAGCACTCTAGCCAAATAATCACTTGTGCCTTTTTTTTTTACCAACCATTATGTATCACATTGCCCATCACAGTATAAACAGTTCAGAGTGAAGCAGTAGTCAAATGAATGTAAACTTGTACCCAGTAAGCAGTTGTGACTGCCACATATTGGGCTTCCTTCATGTGGTCAGATGATAATTCAATATCCCATATAGCAAAGTGTAAAATCTGTTCAAAGATAAGCTTTGTGATCTTTATGTATAACTTCTTGATTTTGTAATTTCTCTAGGTGGCAGAGGTAACCTTCAACTTCTGGTATCGCTTGTCAGAAGCTCTGTACAAGACTGAAAATGAAGGCAAAACAGCCCTTTTTAGACCATATTTTGAAACTCTGATTGAAGCTCTCTGTGTCCACTGTCGGCTGGAAAGTGATGCTGTAAGTTGGTGAAACAGTTTACCAAGGGCATTTATACTGGTATTTTTTTGTTCTCTTGGCTGCCAAAGTATTTTTTTTTTCTAGAAAAAAAAATTAGTTTCCTTTTGTTGGAATCTGTCATGTGACCCTTTAAGCCCCTGAGGCAAAAACCTTCTTTTGCCAATTGATTGATTTAACATACCATTTTGAAGGTAGTAAGAGTACATTTCATATCAAATTAGCATAAATTATAATAAGTTTCGATATAACGCACGCGCTGATTGGTTGAAACAGCGTGCTTTATCAGAGTACAGATGCACGGAGTAGCCGGTGACGCCATTCTGCGCGCGCTGGTAAGCTGAAAACCTTTCTTGCACGCGCTTGTAAGCTATGAAAAAAAAACTTGATTTCTTGCAATTAAAAGCCAGTTTCTTTACAAATGTGAGCAAAGCTATATCATAAAACAAATAAAAAAGCCAAAACGGTGCTTTGTTCTGTGATAAAGCACTCAAGGAAGTGACAAGAGCACTCAAGAAGTAGGGAGAAGCACTCGCCTGCGTCTCGTGTTCACCCTACACTTCTTTCGTGCTCTCGTCACTTCCTTGCGTGCTTTATCACAGAACAAAGCACGGTTTTGGCTTTTTTATTTGTTAAATGAGGGAAGTTAAGGAATCATTGGAGCTGTACCTTAGGTGTCTTCCCATCACCCATTTCACGTACAATAATCAGTGCATTTTGTTGTTGACGATCTACAGCAGGGCATCCCAGATGATTCTGATGAGTTTGAGGAGTTTCGTCTCCGAGTAGCAGATCTCATCAAGGATTGTGTGTTTATTGTAGGCTCAACAAATTGTTTCAGCCAGGTAAGGTGACTAATTTCCACAAAAAGTTGATGTAGTTATCATAAAATGTATCCTTTAAAAAAACATTTTTTTTTTGGGGGGGGGGGGGAGATTAATTTAAAACATAAATTCCTCAGAGAGATTGGTGCCAGGACAACAGTTAATTAAAACTTGAGATTTTTAGGTTGTGAATGGTCTAGCAACACTCTCATATGCATGTAAAGGTCCATAAGGGAACTATTATTTGATTTTATTCTAATGCTAAAATTTGATATTTTTTGCTGTATCTATCCAGCAAACTTGGTGAAAAGCTCAAGCTGTCTTAAATGAAAAAAGTCTGGGCTGCTTAGCCAGCCAATCAGCATAATTGCAGATTTCAGTTTATCCAGTCAGTGTGTGGACCAACTAAATAAAATTGTGTGCATGAGATAACTAAATTAATGCAAATTACTGTGATCACTTTCCTAGCCATCTTGGGTCATTTGCAGCCATAAAAGTTTGTCTTATGACTTGCTATTTTTAGATGTACAACAACCTAGTCCAGCAGGGAAATAAGTTACCTTGGGAAGCTACAGAGGCCATCTTGTTTGTGATGTCAACAGTTGCTAGGAATGTTTCACTGTAAGTTGATCTCTTACCTTCTTTCCTCCTACCTTGCTACTTTTACAGTCAATCTATGTCACGCGTGAACATCATTTGTGAATTTGAAACAAACGTCCAAAATTCCTTTTCGTAAATTCCAAGAATTGAATGGAATCTTAAAAATTTGCATCAGAAAGTCGGGAATTAGCTGCAAAATACTATCACCATTCAGATAAAAAACCTGGTATTTCTTAAATACCTCATATTTTATAGAAAAATGGTATTTCATAACTATTTATCTTTGATTAACCAACAAAGTTCTCACAGAAATACTGAATCTGCTAACTAGTGTTCAAAATTGAAATGCAAATTTGAGAACTTGGTTCAAATTACAAAGATATGGTTCACACGTGACGTAGATTGACTGTAAAATAACAATTCACTTCCCAACAACTGACAACTCCACCTCCCTTGGTGCTTGCTTTTTCTTTTTGCTAGACAAACCTTGTCAGTTGTACACCATAAATTGGAATAACTTATTGCAAATAACTTATTTTTAGCTCACCATGATTTATTGAAATTTGATACAGCATACAGCTGACAAGGCATGCCTGGTGAAATGTATATTTTTGTATTGCCATATTTTCACAGTATATTTTTACAGCTTGTCAAAAGGGACATGCAATATCTTATTCTGTTATGTTGCTCTTGTATCAGACTTTGTTGATTGTCAGAGGTTGGTTGTGTTTATACTTGGAAACTGAATACCAGGCCACTGTCCTTTATTTCCGTAGGGATAATGAAGTGGTTGGTCATTTCGTGCCTGTGATGTTAAATTTACCCTCAAGCTGTCACATCGCTGTCAGACACAGCAGCATTAAACTTGTTGGTGAACTGGCAGAATGGATAGAGAAGCATCCCAATTACCTTGGTAAGTATAGAATGAGAAAGTGACTTATTGAAGGACGGCTTTACTGCTTTATCCTGTGAAATAGTGTCTGGGACTAAAGTAGAAAAAGATCAGTTATCAGATTGCAGGGTTTTACTCTACCTGTGTTCTAGAATAGTCTAGAATAAACCCTGGTCCCCTTGTTATTCAAAAATAATTATTACTAATGTTTTGCTTTGTAATAATAGATTAAATGAAAAATTAAATTTGCTGTTATTTTCAACTAGCGTGAAGTCACTCCCTATCCTTCCTCAGATCTATAACATCACCTCACACATGGCTATTCTAGAGAGATGGCCAGTGTGTTTAGGGAGGTTTCAGAAACAGTACTAGAGTTCAGTGCATATGACAGAAAAAAACATGGCAATTAAAAGGGGTGGCTCAGGTGGGGAGGTTTCAGTAATTACATTTGAAGAGTACTTACATGTAAAAGACTAATAGACTGGTAATGAGAACAAAACATGGCTGTCAGGGCTTTGACTAACTTTTGAAATTGCAAACCTAAAATTTCGGACACATTGTGTTCGAACATTTCTCTCAATTTCACAATTCACCTGTCTGAATTTGTCGCTCTCCCTTCCCTCAATGTTGAGTGAACCAATTTTGGCCGTGCAGCAAGTCACTGTTATCAACACTGGGGGTGGGGGGGGGGAGGGGCACACAGGAAAAGTGTTCCAACAAATGTGTAGTTGTCTAGTGATGTGGCAGATGCACAAACCAAAATAAATTTTCACTATTCATTTTGCCATAAGTAAATAATATTAAGCCAAGTCAAAGGGGATAATGGGCTACCGTTGGTCTCGACCTGTGGCTGTTACAGAGAGGTCAGAGCATTAATTTTTATTGGGTATATTCATTGTGGGATTGTTATTTTGTTCTGTCCTGTCTCGTGCTAAGCTTTCACTAACCTTCTGTTTTCAGATCCTGTCCTTCAATTTTTGTTGTCTAATATTCGAGATCCCAAACTATCTTCAGTCTCAGCTTCAGCTATTGAAAGCCTTTGTATGGCATGCTATTCACAGATGACAAATTATTTTGATGTGTTGGCACAGGTAAAGAACATCATGATGTGCATTTTTATGCCATATGGGGTGGTTTTGATTATTGTAGACTCCTTCAGGAATCTGATTCACAGTTGGTATACTCCTGAAAAAAAATATTTTGTGCAATCACTTGCTCCACTAAAGAAATGACCACTGACATCCAATGAAGAAACTTGACAACAAATAGTAAGTAATCCAGCCATCACTGTGCCTGTCTAACTACCAGTTGCCTTAAAAATTTTCCAAATATATGTCACTTGAATTACAAAGTTACAGTTTGATGCAGGTGAAAGGACAAAAAAAATAACTCATTGGGACTTTGTTGATGGTTTCCATGCTATATGTAGCTTTGAAGAAATGAGTAGAGGTCAAATTTACAGTCAGTGATTAAATTAAGGGACAAAATTTTCAGCACTTTATCAGCTGCCTGCTATTTAGAGAGTGACTGCTTTAATAAAACAGAGCTGCGTAATGTCAGGTTTGCTGTAGTAAGCAAACTACAGTATAACAGTTGTAATTTTGCACCACTGTACTACATTAATATTGTATGAACCCTGCGTCGGAAGACGACCACAACAACCAAAATCCAGCTCTCAAACGTCTTTATTGCTACACTCTACAAGTTGCCAACACAAATCCTCGAAAAATCCCCCGTCGCAACACATAAGACTCTATTATACCTAGTGTTGCATACACACGTATACTCCACTACGCTAACTGTTAGCAGTACAGCATCCTACAAAACTACATTAACTGTTTGCAATATAACTGTACAATATGGCTCGCGCACAATAGTTCTAAAATGACTGTTTCATTACAATGTTATGCCACAATTCGTATTCTTAGTACTATACCATTCTATCAATGTACCTCAGGTGGTGGTTGCTGCAGATTCTCTGTCAATATCCCATGATTCTTATATTGGACTCCTGAAAGGTTAGCTGTGTTTTGATATGCCTATAACTAAAACCATACAAGGTGTTTTATGTTTGTTTATTTTAATTTAATTTATTTATTTTGGGTGTATAGCTTTTACCTTCCAGTTTTGTCTACAATATGGACTTGATTTAGTGTAGTGATGTTTAATTTTAGTGTTTTACCGTTATATTTCTGTAAACCTGGTGGTTTACTGTGGACTGCCGTGGATACCCAATGCAGACTATGAATTTCATATTGTTCATAATTTCATTGCAGACTAAAGTGTTAACACTTGAAATTCACAAAAATGTTTGTTGCATTGGGCATGTTTATGTGAAACCATTGCTCTTACACGGGGCCAAATCTCTGAATACTTGCGTTCTGTTTTGTTGTAGGGGTGTGTAAAGTTCTAGAAGGAATTAGCTCTGACAAACTTTCCGAAGGCTTACATTCTATATGTGGGATACATGTAACGTCACTGAAACAGGTGAGTCCCGAAATAGAGGATATTAAATGGCGGCATGAAGATATGAATTTTATTTTGAGTGATAAAAACAATATTTCACGAAAGAGTGCAGCAAGTAAAATGGGTTTTTATAATGAGAAAATAAAATTCATATCTTCAAGTGGCCTCCATGTATATTATTATTATTGTTATTATTATTATTATTATTATTATTATTATTATTATTATTATTATTATTATTATTATTATTATTATTATTATTATTATTATTATTATTATAAAGACAAGAGTGTTTTTGCACAAACAACAGTGTAAAAGCAGGAAATGATGGACATCATCAATATCCTCACTAGTGAGGATGTAGAAAATGTGCCACTCGAGTCCTGGATGTAGTTTTGTATGAACTTTACGAGTGGTCTATTTTCCACTAAAATGCTATTTTCTAGATAATAAAAACTTCTACATCCTACCTGGCTAAGGCCACACATGCTCACTGTCTTCATTCTTTCTTCATATACATAGCTACAAAAAGTATCAACGGATGCCCTATCTTTTTATAGGACTGCAAGTCATTTTTCTTTCGAAAAGACTAACATGCGACTTTCTTACCAAAGATGCTGCAAGTGTGGATTTTATTCACTGACGAAATGATAGTAGTATGACTTACATGTGACTTTGATCACAGCTGGAATTTCGTGAGATGTGGGAAAATATTGTTCTTCTGTTACTTGCAGCTCTACTTTTTCCTTGCACCATAAAATGTGCGACATCAAGTGTAATTTCTTAATTGCACCTTGTATCCCCCAGTTGTTGCGGGAACAATATAAAAGTAGAATGGAGAAGATTTTAAGCTAGACACATGCTGCATTTGAAGTGTGCCATTGCAGCTGTTTTTAGAAGTGACCGTGAAAGCAACAGAGAGTAGCATCAAAGTCTTTCTGAGGAAAACAGCAGTGAAAGAATTCTGGGCCTAGTTCAAGCTGATCAACACCAACCCGGGGTTAAAAGTTGACCAAGGTTTCCGTTTCTTTAGTTTCAAAGCACTTCCACCGATAACTTTAGCTAACAATTTGATAGCAGCAAATGCCAAATATCAAAGCGAAAACAGTTTGCAAGAATCCACGTCCTTTAGCTGTAAAAATGAATTCAACATTGATGCTTATCCTGGGTTAGTTTAACCCTGTTTTGTGTAACGGGGCCCTGGTCTCCGTGCTTGGAACTGAACCTGACAGGAGCTCTGCGGAATCACTCCAATCTGCCAACATTAATCAAAGTGATTGCTGTTTTTTTTATTTCTGTGTTTGTTTTATATTTGTGTTTTTTATTCAGAACGAGCTTGTCAAGAAAAACTTGCCTTTTAGTATCACTCACGCATTTGATTTTATCACAGTGGTTACTGTTCGTTTTGTATTTATATTTTCCGCAGATTCTGTCGGCCCCAGGCGACTCCTACCCCGACCCCACTCTTTGGCTAGACAGACTGGCAGCAACATTTAGGTAAGTATAGGACATTACATTCCTTCCACATGACAAAATTGCATTTTATCTTTCTAGAAGTTCCCAACGAGAAATTTTGCAAGAAGAAACTTAAACTTGATGGAAAGGCAAAAATTCTTGGGTATTAATCAAATCATCCATGGTTATAGTTTAACTCTTTTGCAGATATATTAACCCCAAAGTAGACAATGGCAAAGTTCATCCAGCCCTTGCAGTTGTAGAGGAGGTGAGTTCATCTTCTCTTTCAAGGCCGTTCTCTGTTTCCGTACCTGGGCCCAAAGTCAACAAGACATTTATTTGTTTGCTCAATAGCTGTTTTAAATGATTAGGGCCTTACTCCAGGTGACAGTTCTATGCATAAGCGCATTTAGGCGCTTTCCTTGTATAGCATTTGAAGATGCTTGCCACGGACGTTTAGCCCCAGATATTTTCAAGTGGCGAATTTAACTATGATTGCGTTTTAGGTTTGGCCGATACTTTCCAGGATTTGTGATAAATATCGAGCTGACTTGAAGATTATTGAAAGATGTTGCAGGTAGGAAAGCACTGTCTCCTGCAAATTTGTTTGCCGTCTGGTTATGTATGTTACAGATGATCTAAATGTCACCTCACCTTATTCCCTTTCATTATACAGGTGCATTAGATTTGCTATTCGATGTCTTGGCAAATCAGCGATAAACTTGCTCTCACCATTGGTATCACAGGTATTGGAACTGGGTTTTAATATGAGTTGGTTTTGTAAGCCATTGATACTAACAACATGTAACTAGGGGGTGTTTTCTTGATACTGGTACGACTTTCAATGCGGCATGAAATGAAAACTGTATCCCGCGTTTTCATAAATCTCGTTACTGCATTTACCTGATACTTGTACGAGTTTACAAAACAGAATGAGAATTTCGATCCGCTAAAGCTACGGGATGAACTGGCACCGTTGTGAATCGTAAGAATATAAACTTTTGGACGGATAATATGTAAGTAAATGTGGAGCCACAAGAGAGAGTCAAAACTTGGCAATCTCTTTATTTATTTTATTTACTCAAAAAATAATCAAAGATCTTGCCCATGAACAGACGTACTAACTAAATGAACTCCCCTTTTATCTTCAATCCCCTGGCCCACTGGTGGCTAGCCTCCCACGCAGTCGTTTGTGGGGAGGAGGGTAATATGACTCCCCTTAAAACGACTGCGTGGGAGGCTAACTGGTGGCCCACACAAAATATTTCTTGTTAGACAGAATTTACATATTTATACGTCTCATAACCGAAATAATTTCCCGTTCAACTTTTAAGATTTCATCTCAATGTTTAGCAGTATTAGCAGCCAAGGAATAACAATATTAACACTGCTTTTATTCTCTGTATAGATGGTGAGTGTATATGGTACCAATCCCCACTCGTGCTTTCTATACCTGGGCAGTATACTTGTGGATGAATATGGTGACGAGACCGGATGTGTACCTGGACTCACCAGCATGACAATGGTTTGTTTCACCTCCTAATTTATTGTTAGTCTAAACTCGCACACATCTCAAAAATCTTGTAATTCCAAATTGGATAGCTCATAATCGGTATTACTACGACATACTCTCCAAATCGGAAAGAACAGGATCGAAAAACATTCCACCGACAGGCAAATTGGACCTGACCTATGGCCTTTTCCTATTCGGCAGCTAGTTTCTTCATAAAATATGCACTCATATCATTTACCATTTATTGGGTCGCAAATTGAGTAGTATCTTTGATGCTGAGATTTCCCCATGAGAATATTACGTCGTAACAGTAATATTTGAGCAGAATCGTTCAGGCGGAATGCGAACGGTAAAACTTCAAGAGTGAAAGAACATCTTTCAACCAGACAGTAACACGATCGGGTAAAATTTCTCTCTACTTGTTGGCTTGATGTCATATGGATAGCGTCTTTTTGCTAAACAAGATGTTTGAATGATTATAGCCTGCGTTAAGTGCGAAAACAATTAATGTTTATTTGTTTTGTTTCAGATTACTTTTTAGAGCATGTAAATCACAGCCCTTTTCTTTTATTTTGTTATTTGTTTCAGGCCTTATGTGGACCAGCTTTTCAACTTTTAAGCAAAGAAAAAGGAATGATCGAACATCCGGATACAATAGATGATATGTTTAGGCTTTGCAGCAGGTGAGAAAAGCCGTTTGAAGCACATACCACATACCGCTTGTACAGGTTAGCTGTTGTTTTGGAAGTGTGCAGAGTGAAGGGTCAGCGGTTAGATTCGTAGCCGTGTTTAAATAACGAAGGAACTAGGAGCTGCCATTTCGCTGCCATCTCTGCGACATCTTAAATACCTAGACTTTCACTTGGATGGAATGGCCACGTAGAAATCGTGGTTCCGTGGCGGTGTTTGGGCTCGTTAAAGAGCCACTGATGAATAAAGGAACGCGTCATGATCATCATCGACATTATTATTGTCATCTTCAGCTGGTAATTAATGGTATTTCTAATAATCTCTGTCCTTTTGTTTCCTTTCTGTGTAGATGTCTTCAGAAGTTTCCCGTAGCTTTTCTCAAGTGTGACGTTGCCATCCCCATGATACACTGCGCCGTGGTTGCAAGTACACTCGAACACAGAGACGCCAATTTATCTGTGATGAAGTTCCTTAAATGTCTTGTCAGTTGTGTCACGGAGAAGGTTTGAAGATAGAAATATCTTGTTTCCGTGACTTTCTACTTTTACTCTTTCATGTGTGTGCTTTGTTCTGAAAATGACCTTTTCGAAGTTTAAATCGGGGTGGTTAGTTGTATAGTTAAGACTATACTTATTAATATTATTATTTTATTGTTGTTGTTGAGTTATAATACGTACTCGTTTCAACAACCATACTAGATTTCCCACTGGTACGTCTTTTACTAGGTCACCGAATTCGTGTATACAAAGCCAGCGATTGGTAGAACCGGGAGAGGATTGTTAGTTGATAAAGTGACTATTTGCTTTCATATCTCTCGATATTCAGAACGCCGTCTTGAGCCCCGTCAAATTGGAGACGACTTTAAACGTATACGGCTCTTTCAATTAACGTTGTCGGAACGCCTACGCGATAAGAGCGCATGGCGGTGTGGGTAATTTATTAATAAACTTGCCAAACTTAGCTCTGGCTCACACCTACAGAAAATAAACCAGAAAGGCAAGTGTTTATTGTACTTCCACCCATCTTACGGCAGTGCAACCGTGAAATTACAACCCCATGACATGAGATTTACAGCTTCCCATACTAACTTTCGTTCTTCTCGCGTAAGTTCGAGGCTTGAAAACCGGCGACGTTAATTGAAATAGCTGTATGCACTGTAAACGCTGTTATTGTTCCTTTTTAGACGCAGGATGATTCTCAAGAAAAGCTTTCGTTGGTGCAGCAGATTCTTGCTGTTCATGGTCAAAACATAATCAACGGTAAAACATTATTCCATGCTACTTTGTAATTACTAGTCTACGTTATCGTGAGCCAATTTTATTGGCTCAGAACATCATTAGTTACATCAGATTATTCTGTGCCCAGGTCTAATTCAGGCATGCGCAGGAGCCTTACCATCATACATGGTGTTGGATGTAGCTGAAGTGTTGTGGGAATTCATCACATTCTGCCGAGAGGTAATTTTGAAATTATTTAATTTAACTTTGCAATTTTCGTACCTGTACTTTGTTTTTGTTGCTATTGTTGTAGTTGTTGTTTATTTTGTTTTGTATTCGCGTTTCATTGCTTTTGTTTTTTTAGTAATACTGCAATTCAATCGATTTGCAATTACTATTCGGGGAATGTTTATGTCAAAAAGCCATTTCAGAGGGTTCCGGCAATTCTAGTTTGTACTCTAATCAATAAGCTCCTTCATCAGAAAAACTAATGTATTTTCGGGAAATGGATTGCTCCTCTCATCTCCCCCGGCATCCGTGTCCACATGTCCCTTCTGCTCTCTGAAAAATTCAGTGAACTGTTGAAATTTTACAAAGATGTACTCTTACTCGTCCACATTACCTGTAAGCGGTTAGTAAACTATGCCGAGTTGGTTCTCGTTCAAAGACAACGTGCATGGTCTAATCTATTAGTGGATAACTAAGTGATTGCATTTGGTTTTCCACAAGGACATATACATTATGTCTTTACGGAAAGATCGAAAGAAATAGTTCTTTCCTAGAAAGTAGCGTTGGTGTTTTTCTATCCGCCAACACATAATATCTTACTCACTTGCGTACAATATTAGACAATGATTGTCTACTTTCTTGCCTTATGTCACCATGTAACTTGTAATATAACGCCCAGGAAACATCGAAGTGGGTAGAGGTGTCGCTGCAGTCCATTCAAACACAAATTGTACCCGGCAGTTTGATAGCAACTCCTCAACAACTTCAGGAGTTTCATGAGGCCCTAATAAGGTGAGTTGCTACTGTTTTTGGAACCTGGGTACTAATTTGGGTGAGGGCGTGCTGTTCAGACCAGGCCCCAGTTGTTCAAAGGACGGATAACTTTATCCACTGGGCCCCGATTGTTCAACACACCCTATTTCTATCTGAACAGCACACCCTACTTCGGACTTATTTCGCTGGGCCCAGTTGTTCAAAGACTTGATAGCTTTATCCGCTGAATAAATCACTATGCAGTGAATAAAATGTTTTGGTTGAAGTACAGTTCCATCCGCTGGATAGCTGCTTACCCGGCTCCGGTTGTTCAAAGAGGGGATAACTCTTATCCAGCAGATAAATCGCTAGTCACCTCCACGTCGGTGAATAATTCTTAATAGCACTCACGGTCATACTGTCACCAATTTTCAATTTTTAGATCTGCAAACCAAGACGCTGTTTGGAAAGCTTCGAAACGATTTTCCCGCCTGTTCAGATGAAGCGAATGAAGTGAGTCGAAGAAATACAACAAACCGAAGAGCGTACGAAATGCGAACAAAGTGGTTAGTGACGTCACAACTCTCCCAGCCAACCAGGCGCCTCCAACGTAAAACACCCCGCCCGGGGCCAAGGAACGCAATTTGAAAACTAGAACCGACGAGAAAAGGATTGATGAGTCGGACTGTGCGGAGAATGAGAAAGGACCTTAACCAAGAAAGGACCAAATTGAAAAGCTACTGTATATTTTAATTACTTAAAAAGACTTTGAGTACCTTGCTTCTTTGCAACAAAGAGAGTTTTTCCTAAGAAAAGTACCTTTACTTCCGTTTGAAATTTCTCGTTCTTTGTTGCTTGCCGAGAAGAAAGAAACACAACTGTAAAACTAAGGTCGGAAACGGAAGCTATTTAATCATTTTTATATGCCTGCAAGGCGTCTTTTACTTTCTGAACACAAAAATATTCGTTTCTGTTCACTTTTCGACTATGTTTTGTTATAGATACCTATCGCTTCTTACCATTAGCTATGTTTTTAGTAAACTGGCATTTAACAACTGGCAAGTCTTTTGGTTATTTAGTGTTTTTATAATCGAATTAAATACAGTCCGACCGCTGTTAAGCCACCGCTAAAAATGCTTGTATAGGAGGTTGCCTCGGAGATTTGGTCGCTTGTTAGAAGTCTAAAGTAAAATTACTTGACAGCAAAAGCAAAAAGAATTCCGTACCATAAGCAAATGGTTGCTTTACGACCGGTGTTTGCGCTGGGAGGTTCGACCGTAGCTTGAGGAAGGGGTTAACACGGGTTGAGAGGACCCTGGGTCCGGAAAGAAGGCCGAAAGAAAGCACAGCAACCAACAAATGACTGAATGAACAAACAACAAAACAAAAGACCAAACAAACCCAGAGCAGAGCAGAGTTAAAGTGCACCTAGCCTAAAATATTGTTTTCGCTTAGGTAATTCCCTGCACCTGTCTCAGATATTTTAGGCCCTTTTTTCAATATATTTCTCTGAAATTCCACTCTTAATGGGCCTATAATGTTACACAAACTGGTCGTCATTTTGATTCATGACCGAGCAAGTACGGGCATGGGTCTATTCCTGAAATGACGTCACATACTGTTTTGCATCGCGGTAGTTCTTTGAGAATAGCGATGTAAAGCCGTTTGTGACGTCATTTTAGGAATACACCCACACCTCTCACTAGCTTGGTCGTGGATCAAATATCCGAAACTTTTGGTAACATTTACAGCCCAATAAAAGTCAAATTTCCAGGAGAAAAAGGCAGTTGAGTTGTAGTTGTAGTAGTTGAGACAGGAGCAGCATTTATTTTAGCCCATTTGGAGGTTGGGTGCACTTGAATAATAAAAATAACAATAATAATAATAATTATTATTATTATTATTATTATTATTATTATTATTATTATTATCATTATCATTATCATTATCATTATCATTATAATTATCATTATTTTAAAAATGTAGCTAAAAACTTTAAAGGAAACAAAGAAACAAACATGCATTCCATCTCAGAGAATGGCTCCAGTGGAAACAAAAGAAAACAAAAACACATACAAATAACAAAAACAAAACGACAGCAAGTAACGAAACAAGCAAAACAAAGCAACAACAACAACAAAAAAACACAAAATTAGAAACAAGTAAACAAACGAAACGGGGGCAGGCGCGACCGACAGACAAATGGATGGACGCTGAAGCCCGCCAACGGACGAACGGCCGAATGAACGAACAAGGATGAAGGAACGAACGAATGACTCACAAACGATCGAACAGGCAACCGAACAAATGAAGAGACGAACATACGGAAGGCCGAAGTAAAGCGCATCGACCAACGAGGGAATGATTGAATGGACACCTTTTGGTGGGAAAGTCTTCTTACACTGTGGCCATGCTATTTTATGTATTGAAATACAGTGTTTTAAGACAGATTCCGCTCAACATTCGAGCAATAAGTGCAAAAAAATTTCACCAGAGAACTACTCATAGCGCAGTAACATTTTGAATACTATTTTAAACACCTCACTTTCATTTGCTTCTCCAAGTGATCCCGCGATTAATTTCTCAGGCATTCTCGAGAAAATTTATGTCAAATCTCGTTAAAGTATGCTAAAAACGGACGCCATTTTGTTTTGAACTGACATGAAGCGTCTTTTCAATTAAAATATGGATTACTTCAAATTCAATTTTGGGGTCAGCTTGGGAGCTTAAGTATTGATAATTTCTTCTTCTTTTTTATTCAGAATGTCACCATGTTATGAGTATTTTTTGGTAACTTTTTTTTGGGCACTTATTGCTTGAACGTTCAGCGGAAATCGTCTTAATACGACAGATAAATTGCGACTCGTAAAAATACAAGAGTAATGTGTTCGAAGCTTTGTAACAGGAAAGTTGTGAACCATAACTTGTAACGTGATCTAACAAAACAAAAATTGGAACCAATCAATGCGAAGAGCAGACAAAATCGGAACTACGTACGAAACCGAGAGTGGTTGACCAAAGAATAAAGGAATGAGCCGAGGAAAGGGGTTCCATGCTACCTGTGATTCGTATTATCACACGGAGAAGGGTACGGAAAAGACATACGGGGGAATAGCAGCAAACACGTCAAAAGTTAAGCTCCTACGCAAATGTTCTTTTGGCTCGTCAGTGCGTGACGAGCCGAAAGAATATCTGCGTAGGATGCTAGTCGAAGGTACAATAAAGCACTAACTTAAATGCTCGTCGCGACTTTTGCTACGCAGGCTAGGGCTCGTTTCTGTTGAGTACCCTAACATATTTTGTACCTTGAGGGGAGGAAGAGTAACAGCGGGATCTAATCCCCTTGGGGCTTTTCTTGTTGTTCATTGTTGTTGTTTTAGGTTACTTGGTTCAGTTTTCCGGTTTTCGCTCAGCAGCCAAACAAATACTCATCTCAACGTCCGCTAAATGTAAGCATTATCATCGGTCGTTTATAGCCTGTGAACAGGCTTCGCGGTGGGGAGAAATCGCTAAAAAATATTCGACGGGCGGAGCAAGTCGAGCGTGGACTGGGGGAGAGGACAAGACTCCTCCCCCAGTCTACGCTCGGCTAGCTCCGCTCGTCGAAATTTTTTACGCGCTTTTTCCCCACCGCGGAGCCTGTTCACAGACTAGTCGTTTAGCGTCGATTCGCCAAAATTTTGCTGGAAGTTAGTGTAGAAATCGGTATAAAAATGCCTTCGACGAGAGCAAGCACGAAGATGCCAGGGAGCTTTGAAAGTCACCGATTCGGTCTTGTTATTTTCGTGGGTTACTCGACCCAAGCCTTCGGTTCCGCTCTGCCAAACAAACAATTTTAAATGCAGTTGTTTTGGCATTTTTGCTTTGCTTCGCCAAAATCTTTAGGAAAATCTGTGTAGAATGAAGTACAATGAATTCAATGGAGTTAACTTCTCTTCGTCGAGAGCAAGGACGAAGGTGCTAGCGAGCTTTAAAAGCCAAAGACTCAAGCTGGCATGAATACGCCTTTTCATGACCTTTTCATTTTTGGTAGATACCCGTTCCTTTTTAGATTTTAGGATAATTTTATCTTTATCAATAAATCTATTTAAATTTCCGTGCCCTTGTTATTCAGAATTACGCGAAGATGCCAGTTTGTGAAAAAAAACGTGACGTTGCTAAGTCACGCTCTGGTTAAAATAGTTCGTCGCGTTCTTCTTCGTAGTGGCTAGAACAGGTGGTTGATCAAGGAATGAGGGATGGGAAAGGGGTTCTTACTATGTATCAGGGATTCATGTTATCACAGGGAGAAGAGTGAGACAAACACGTCAAAGGTACGATAGATCACCAACTTCAAAAACGTGGAGCTCTTGCAAGAGTCGCTGCAATATCAAGCAGATAATCCATCGCAGCAGCAACGGGCTTTGAGAGTTTTGAACGAAATCTTTCTCAGAATAGTAATTTTTACCATAAGGTTATATACTCGGGCCAATTTGAAAGCTAAATGGCCTCTGAAAACCAAACTGAGTCATACCAAAAACAAACTGGAACTGTCATTTCTCTAGAAACCACTACTTTTTGACGAAGGTGTTAACAGAGGTTAAGAGAACGCTGGGAACGAACGCACAGCAGATTACGTAACTTTTACGTCTTTTTCAACTTCATTTGCTTGAAGTGTCGCAATGCAAGCTTTTCAAGTGTCTTCCGTTGAAATGGTTAATGAAGAAGGATATGTTTAACTCTTGCAACGACATTTCAACTGAGTTCGGTACAAACTGAAAAAGTTGACCAACAGAACATGAAAAGTCGACCGATTAACCGAACATGATTTTCAACGGTAGGGAAAACAGATGACGTTTCACGCTCGCTTCCACGAGTGCTCCTACGAAAAGATGGCGTCTTTTCATCAGCCGAATAATCTTGTGCCTCTTTTTTAAAGAGAGGCAAGTGCATAACCTTTCATATGAAAATGAGTTTTAACTACATGTAACTGAAAACTCATTTTCAAATGAAAGGCCATTTATGAAGACCCGCTTTGAAAAAGAGGCACAAGACACCTCAGAAATGGCTTATTATGATTGTTTTTGTGTGACTCCTGTCCAACCTATCCTTAAATCGCCAGCAAACGTAATTGCATAAGATGCCTGTCGTTCGGTTGGGTCATCGTTCGCTTCATGTCGAGGGTGCGGAAAGGGAACGCCTAAGTACATAAGGCTATCTTCTGGTATCATAAAGCAAGACCTCGGGTAGCATCTTCCTAATATACCAATTTATTTCATTTAAACAAGAAAACAAACGAATAACAATTGGCTTGGCCTGAAATATCGGAAACTGATCAATGCCAGTCCAGCTTTGTAATTGTAACATGTTATGTTAAGCGTTGTAAAGTGTATAGTCAGTAAGTACATGTATTGTAAAGTAGTCTATAATGCTTGTTTAATAAAAATCGTGCAAAAAAATGTAAATATAAGTACGGTACCTATTTTACATGCAAATGCTTTGCCCTTTTTAAGTAGTTTTTTTTTTGGTCTCTTTCTCCCTCTTACAGTTTGAGATCAGTAGAGATAGAAAACAAGAGGCAGAAAATGACGTTCTAAGCCATGACTCCAAGACTACAAAAAGCTTCTAATTCTCAAAACGTTACCTAAATCCTGAGCAATCGGTAATCAGCCCTCACTAGCTTTTGCATCCCTCATACATCCGAGCCGCTTTTCCAATTCTTTTATCTTTAATCTAGTCGCTTAACCGTTACCATTTGACTGCAAACTAACATTAATGGCCACCTTATCAGTTATAGAGCAGTCAATTGGTAAAGATGTATACAGGATGAAGTCAGTAAGTAGCCGATGAAAGTATGACAGGGAGAAGACAGGCATTCGATAACCGAAGACAATTGACAAGTTACACGTTGAGGTGGCCGTTGACGTTTTTGTGCAGTCAAATGATAAGAATGAAGGATTGGAAAGCGGGTCAGATGTTGATGTTCTCACGATGAAATAGCCGATGAAAGTATCACAGGGACGCGACACGCGACGAGGCGTTCCGTCGATGACCGAAGACAATTGACAAGTTACCTCCTCGTATAACTTGTCAATTGTTTTCGGTCATCCAACGCCTATGGCGTCCCTGTGATACTATCATCGGCTACTTTCCTCATCCCCCATACATATCTCCAGCTTTCCATTCCTTCTAACTTTTAAATTTCATGAGTTGCATAACAGCAACGGCAACTCGTCGTGGGCTATTCTATCCCATCTACATCTGACCTGCTTTCGAATCCGTTTTTCTTAAATAATTCGCTATGATTCCTTTACTGGCCACTCTATCAAGCCATCGAACTCCCGTCGCGAACTCCCAGTTTTTCTTTTTTTTTTTTTCAGGAATAATATTTAATTTTACTGAACAGTAATTGAACTGAAAACATCCTAGTGCTAAGATTTTTTATGATTGTGGCAATAAGCAAAGCTTTTGCATGTAAAAGATATCAGTTTATACGTATCAGTTAATTACTTTGGCGGTCTAATTTTGAAGCTTACTCAAAGACCGCAAGGGAATATAAATATTTATGCACTAAAAACATTTTAAAAATCAGTTATGTCCAACCAGAACAGAAAAGAAAACACGGAGGTAAACGTTGCCTTAACCAGTGGTGTTTTCTTCCGTCCTGTCGCACTGACAACCAATTAACTAGATGGATTCGCGGATTCACATACTACCTTACAGTCATTTGCGTGGCAAAGTAAATTGTATGAAATAGATGCATATAAGACAACTTCTATTCCCACGTGTACTGGCGTTACGTTAGTAGAACGTTGATAAATCTTTTGCAATTGCTTTCATATTTTTCAGTTTTCCTCGCAGACCTTCACTTTCTTTGTAATTAACTTTTTCAATCCCGACGTAATTTATAACTGAACGGAAAAAAAAAAACTCAAAAAGCTACATTTTTGCAAACGAAAACATTGAACGACTACCACATGAAAAGGAAACAGCTTTCTTTGGAGTGGTCACAACAAAGAATTTCATGCACAATTTCAAAAGCTTAGGATAAATCATTCAAAGCTGTGAGAGTGAAAAAATGTGTAGACAAAATGTTACGAGATACCTATTTAGAATTAAACTTAATATAATATTAACAGTAACTATGCATTCGAAAATCCTTATCGCCTCAGCCTTTTGGTAATGCGTTCCAAAAGTCGTCTGATGCGGCCAGAACGCTTCTTAGGAGTAGAAATCTGTCAAAATAAGCGTAGTAGAGAAACCATTGGAAACAAGTAATATTCTGGTCAACAAATCATATGATTTAACAAAAAGACCTGTGGAAAAAGACCTGTGGAAAGAAGGGGGGCGGGATGGGAGGGCAAAAGATTATAGTTGAAGGCCCGTGTATGCACGCGTGCTATCAAGGGATGCTCCAGGGGAGCAGGGATGGCGCAGTGGGGAGAGCACTCGCCTTCCACCAATGTGGCCCGGGTTCGATTCCCGTTCCCGGTGTCATATGTGGGTTGAGTTTGTTGTTGGCTCTCGTCCTTGCTCCGAGTGTACATGTTTTTCTCCGGGCACTCCGGTTTTCCACCCTCCTTAAAAACCAACATTTCCAAATTCCAATTCGACCTGGACGTCAAGTGTTTACTCATGAGCCCCTGGCTCGGGTGATTAGGCGACTATTCCCTACACTATGACGTTAAATTTGATTTGGTTTGATTGATTTTGATTTGAAGGGAAATCCTCGTAGTCGACGTCCTCCATAAGAAAACCACTATAAAGTCCCAAATAAACGAATTTCACTGTTTCAAGAGGGGAGCGATTGGTAGTTCTTGGATACCTATACCTTTAATACACCTTCCATCTTTTGAAGGCTAAACATAACCACGCAGTGCATGTACAACCGGTGGCACTGGTTGATAAGAGCAACTTTGGAAAGTTCAAAATGACAGTACACCCAGTTTGGAAAACAATTCTTTTGAAATTAGGGTAGTACTACTGTCATAACGATGTGTGGCTTGGATGTAAACGGTACAAATATCCTTTCTAGATCTCTTTGATAATTCTTGCCTATGCCTGTCCACAATACTGAAACCGATTGATCCTATCAACGAAGTCATCGGTTAAAAAATTGTAACGAAACAGGGTTTCTTTTCCGGTTGTTGGCTTTAAAATACTGTTTGCATACACCTTCGGTTTACATCACTTTTCTAACCAAAAACTTGGAACGTTAAAACGTTAAGTACTAGGTTGTCCCTACAAAAGCTGGTCTTTTAATTTTCTAGTTTATCAAAAACAGGGCATGAAACAATCCGTCGTTCACAAAAGATAGTATTATTGATTTAATTTCATTATACCTACCTCTTTTTCTTGTAACTTTACTTCCATGTCCTTCAATTTTGACATAACGTTCGTCTTATCGTTTTCCATGTCTCTTAGCTTCTCCTCCAAATCAGATATTTGATTGGCTTTATTGTGTTCCATCTCTCTTAGCTTCTCTTGCAAATCAGATATTTGATTGGCCTTGTTGTGTTCCATGTCTCTTATTTGTTTGGCCTTATTTTGTTCCGTCTCTCTTAGTTGCTCCTCTAAATCAGATATTTGATTGGCCTTGTTGTGTTCCATGTCTCTTAGCTTCTCCTCCAAATCAGATATTTGATTGGCCTTGTTGTGTTCCATCTCTCGTAGCTTCTCTTGCAAATCAGATATTTGATTGGTCTTGTTGTGTTCAATGTCTCTTAGCTTCTCCTCCAAATCAGATATTTGATTGGCCTTATTGTGTTCCATCTCTCTTAGTTGGTCCTCCAAATCAGATAGCTTCTCTTGCAAATCAGATATTTGATTGGCCTTGTTGTGTTCCATCTCTCTTAGCTTCTCCTCCAAATCAGATATTTGATTGGCCTTGTTGTGTTCCATGTCTCTTAGCTTCTCCTCCAAATCAGATATTTCATTGGCCTTGTTGTGTTCCATCTCTCTTAGCGTCTCCTCCAAATCAGATATTTGGTTGGCCTTGATGTTTTCCATGCCTCTTAGCTTCTCCTGCAAATCAGATATTTGATTGGCCTTAATGTTTTCCATGTCTCTTAGCTTCTCCTCCAAATCAGATATTTGATTGGCCTTGTTGTGTTCCATGTCTCTTAGCTTCTCCTCCAAATCAGATATTTGATTGGCCTTGTTGTGTTCCATGTCTCTTAGCTTCTCCTCCAAATCAGATATTTGATTGGCCTTGTTGTGTTCCACGTCTCTTAGCTTCTCCTCCAAATCAGATATTTGATTGGCTTTATTGTGTTCCATCTCTCTTAGCTTCTCTTGCAAATCAGATATTTGATTGGCCTTGTTGTGTTCCATGTCTCTTAGCTTCTCCTCCAAATCAGATATTTGATTGGCCTTAATGTTTTCCATGTCTCTTAGCTTCTTCTCCAAATCAGATATTTGATTGGCGTTATTGTGTTCCATGTCTCTTAGTTGTTCCTCCAAATCAGATATTTGATTTGCCTTATTGTGTTCCATCCCTCTTAGCTTCTCCTCCAAATCAGATATTTGATTGGCCTTAATGTTTTCCATCCTTCTTAGCTTCTCCTCCAAGTCAGATATTTGATTGGCCTTGTTGTGTTCCACCTCTCTTAGCTTCTCCTCGAAATCAGATATTTGATTGGCCTTGTTGTGTTCCATCTCTCTTAGCTTCTCCTGCAAATCTGCTATTTGATTGGCTTCGTTGTTTTCCACCTCTCTTAGCTGACTTAGCTTCCCCTGCAAATAGACGATTGCGATTAGATGAAGAGAGTTTTAAAAAAAGACAGGTCTGCCGTTGTAATGGTCAGCTTACAAAGTTGCAACTCAAAATTTATTCTGAGTTAACCTGCGATCAGGTCGAATTTTAGCATCGCTCTCATATTCTCTTACGTGGGTCGCTCGCTAAAATAGGGCCTGATACAATCTCTCACAGGAGTTCGTGTCGGCGGCCAAATTTTGGCCGCGGGAATCTCGCAATCTGATTGGCCCTTTAACAATAGAGCTGTCAACGGAAGTAAATTGCCTACGAGACTTCCTCACTATTTTCAATCCGACCGCCATGGCCAAGGAACAAGTCTGCCGAGGTAAACGTGTCGCTCAAAGATATTCTCGTCGTTCTAGGAGAATTGTCATCATCCTTTCTCTCCTGAGAATGGCGTCCGGTTTGACGCAAGCTGTCTCTCACTCGGAGCAGAGAAGTACAGCAACAGTGAAGTAAGCTTATGTATCCCGTTTTATCGCATCGCGTCTCCAAATTTTCATTTGAAGGCTTTCAGCTAGTATTGAAAATATAACCAGAGTAGTGGTTGTATCCGCGTTTTACGAAACAAAACGAACAGCAAGTATCTTTCGCCAAGAGTGATCAACAAGTCAACCGATAATTCCGTAAACTTAACGATAAGCTGATGTTTAGTGAGAGCCGCACTCAGCGAGTTGCTGTATTTATTTTTACCCAAGTAATAAAGACTTTCAGTTTATTCATTCAGTGTTAATAATGTCGTTTCAATGATCTCTGACATTGATATCAAAGGATCTGACTAGGTTTATAATAAATGTTCTTCGTTTTAAAATTCGCTGCTGTTTAGAGATGAATTTCGCTGGTAATCTCAAATATTTTATATCACTTCTGGAACTAAATTTTTAATTACAAAACACTCGTTTGTTTATAAACGGTTTTATTGATATCTTTTTTCTAAAGAGTGAAACTGAAGGTATTTCTCTTAATTTCCCAAGGTATTTTACGCAGAAAATCGGTGACAAATGCGTAGAGAATATTTCCGGATACCACCTGAAATGAGAAAGGATTCAAACATGCAGCATATTTTGGTACATGACAACCTCGTCGTGTTCTGAATTTTCATTCAGCAGAGCAACTATGTACAATACCGGAGCGCGTACTTTCAAGTTGTAAATTTGAACGCTAGTGCCAAGATTTATGGTAGCCTGTGATTCTCTTATTTCTGCCGACATTTGAGGACTTTTGCGAATGCCATTACATACACATATGGGAAATTTACATACCGAGGAGCGTGCAGGCAAAAAAAAATTTGATTGGCCGTTTTGTTGAATGTCAATCAATCACAAAAGTGGGCGGCAGACGTTCCGTAGAAGAATTGTATCAGGCTCTATTTTTCGTTTCGCCCTTCCCGCCAGAATGTTTCACCGAGCGAAACGAAAATAGAGCCTGATCGCAGGTTAACATATGGGAAATTTGCATACCGAGGAGCGTGCAAGCAAAACAAATTTTGATTGGCCGTTTTGTTGAATGTCAATCAATCAAAAAAGTGGGCGGCAGACGTTCCGTAGAAGAATTGTATCAAGCTCTATTTTTCGTTTCGCCCTTCCCACCGGAATGTTTCACCGAGCGAAACGAAAATAGAGCCTGATCGCAGGTTAATTCTGAGTTTACAATCATTATAACAGAAAAGGTAAAGCAGAACATGTAAAAAAGATCGTAGAAAGTAGATTTTTGTAAAAGAAATTTTCTGCATGTTCACAGGTTTCCAAGTCACGAAGCCACTGAGGTAAGTTTTTAAGGAATAAAGGGCGTGGGATAGAAGTTTAACAGTGTCCTTCCTTACCTCTGCATTCGCTGGAATAATTTCCATCACTGGTAGGTCCACTTCTCCGATCGTAACCTCTACGGTCTGCTGCTGTTGCTGCAAAATCAGTTTATTCATGTGAGTTTATAACAGTCATCAGTTCATTCACGTGAGTTTGTAACAGAAAATGTAGAAAATACAAAAGCCAGTATGTTCTAAGAAACTTGTTTCTGCATGTTCACTGGTTTCTTGTCAAGAAGCCATTGAGGTAGTTTGGTTAGGAATCATTTCGTAAAAAGGACGTGGGAAAGAAGCCTGTCACTATCCCTCCCAAAACACGTACCTCTGCATTCTCTGGAGTATTTTCCATTACTGGTAGCTTCTCTATCTTCATGAACTGTTCTGTCTGTTGGAGAAAAATGCTTAATACATAAAACTAGATTTTTCCAAGCAATTTTCTCAATCAGAGGTGAAAATGTTCCTCCTAAAAAGTGACTTTTTTGGTTCAAAATCTGAACATATACAGGTCAGCTTTTGTACAAAGCTGCAACTCAAAATTTATCGTGAGTTTTAGAGTAATTTTTACCTAGTTTTTATATTATAGCGTATTTTTAACTAAATTTTGTAATTTTAGATTCTTAGATTTTTACCTTTATTTTTAGTTCTTAATTGTATTATGTATTAGAGGGCCACTGGTTTTTCAGTTTTTTACTGTTACGTGTTTACCCTCTTTAAATAAAGTTGATTATTATTATTATTATTATTATTATTATTATTATTATTATTATTATTATTATTATTATTAAAGCAGAACATTAACAAAAATCGTAGAAAGCAGATTTTTGTAAGGGATATTTTCTGCATGTTCACAGTTTTCCATGGCACAAAGCTACTGAGGTAGTTTTTAAGGAAAAAGATCGTGGGATAGATAGAAGAGTGACACTGTCCTTCCTTACCTCTGTATTATCTGGAATAGTTTCCATCACTGGTAGCTCCCGTTCCTTAACCTGTTTGGTCTGCTGCAACCCAAAATTTATTCAGTGAGTTTATAACAAAAATGGAAGGCAGAAAATGTAAAACTAAAAAGGTCACGGAAAATACGAAAGCCAGTATGTTCTAAAAAACGTTTCTGTAAGTTTAACACTGTCCTTCCTCACCTCTACATTCTCTGGAATAGTTTCTGTTACTGGTAGCTCCACTTTCTTAACCTGTTTGGTCTGGTGCTGTTGGTGCAAAATTATTCATGTGAGTTAATAACAGAAAATTTAAAGCAAAACATGTGAAATCAAAAGATCATGAAAAATAAAAAAAAAACCAGTATGTTCTAAAAAGAACTCTATGTAAGAGTTATTTTCTGCATGTTCACAGGTTTCTTGGCAAGAAGTTATCGAGGTAGTTTGGTTAGGGAAAAAAGGACGTGCGGAAGAAGCCTGCCACTATACTTCCCAAAACACGTACCTCTGCATTCTGTGGAGTAGTTTCCATTACTGGTAGCTCTCGTTCCTTAACCTGTTCGGACTGCTGCTGTTGCTGCTGCTGCTGCTGCAACTCAAAATTTATTCATGTGAGTTTATAACAGAAAATGTAAAGCAGAACATGTAAAATTAAAAAGACCATTTTCGGTACAAAAGCCAGTATGTTTTAAAAAAACGTTTTTGTAAGTTTGACAGTCTTTCCTCACCTCTGCATTCTCTGGAATAGTTTCTTTTACTAGTAGCTCCACTTCCTGAACCTGTTCGGTCTGCTGCTGTTGCTGCAAAATTTAATCACGTGAGTTTATACCAGAAAATGTAAAGCAGAACATGTAAAAATTAAAAGGACCATTTTAGGTAGAAAAGCCAGTATGTTCTAAAAAAACGTTTCTGTAGGTTTGACACTGTCCTTCCTCACCTCTGCATTCTCTGGAATAGTTTCTTTTACTGGTAGCTCCACTTCCTTAACCTGTTCGGCCTGGTGCTGTTGATGCAAAATTTATTCACGTGAGTTTCTAAACAGAAAATGTCAAACAGAAAATGTGAAATTAAAAAGATCATTTGAGTACAAAAGCCAGTATGTTCTAAGGAACGTTTTGTAAGAGTTATTTTCTGCATGTTTACTGGTTTCGTGGCAAGACGCCATTGAGGTAGTTGGTTAGAAGCCTGCCACTGTCCTCCCAAAACACGTACCTCGGCATTCTGTGAAGTAGTTTTCTGATAGCTTTACTTCCTTCATGAAATATTCGGTACACGTACAACTAGTTGTTTTCCAAGCAAATTTTCCATTAAAAGGTGAACATGTTCTTTGTAAAAAGTGATTTGGGGGGGGGGGGGGGGCGCAAAACCTGGACATATACCTCTGTTAAATGCATAAGGATTTTACTAACCTTCTCATTAGACGCTTTTGTCTTCTTTCTTTTTGTTCGTTTTCTTTTCTTTTCTCTTGCACCGCTGCAAAAGGATATTTTCTTAAGAGTTTCTGCTAAAAGAATCAAAATCTATATCCATTATGCCGTATTCACCCATCCACCCACCTATTCATCTTTGTCGATACTCGACCGAAACGCCAACCAATACGGTTCAACTTACCCCGGACACTCATACAGAGAAACGCTACATGATTTGGGTTGCCCTAGGTTAGATGAGAGGTTCGATCGACAACCTTTGCAACAAGACCACTTGAGAAAATTAGCAGAATTGCCCCCTCTCCGGCACACTATCTTACTTCAATGGTTTTAGTGAATTACCGTTTTACATTCTCTTGCCATTTTTGTATGGCACACAGAAATGGCGAAAACATGACAACAGCGAAAGTATTGATACTACAAAAAACGAATTTGTACTCAACGGTCGAGTAAACGTTCAATTGTGAAATCTATTTATATGTATAGAACACAAACTAAAGGGCTATACCTCTCAGAGCTGTTAGAATCCGCGATAATAACCTAAAAGAAAAACGTAAATATAAGGCCAATAAGAAGACAATTCCGCAAAAAACGGAAATCTAATTGTCATCGGTTCATTTAACATTGATAGGTACTAATGGCGTGCGCTCTATAGTTGGAAAAAAATTGTTTTGGATTTTTTTTCCCGAAATGCTACCTATATTTTGTTGTGTTTAGGAATCACTGTACATACCTCCAATTTTTGTCTGGCGACTTCCTCAGATTCACGTAAAAATTTGATCTGTTGCAAAAAAAAAAATGCTAATAAGGCAGGGTTAAACCATCGATTTAAGACAGCAGTTGCATCACTATCAGTAGCTGGACACAGACCCATAAAAAAAAACAGAAACACAATGTGTTCATGTGTGGGTTTACGTTCGTTGAATAGGGGACGCGGGTATAAAGTATACACGCTAAGAGACGTAAGTTTAATACTGAACAAGAAGGGAAATTGTGTTCACTTATGAAACTAAGAACTTGAATGAAGTCTTTATAGAAAGAAAAGTTGATCGATGCAGTGGGAAAGTGTATGGTTCTTTTATGAACCAGGGATTCCGTGTGTTCTGCTGTGTTTCTGCTTGCTACAAACTGCTTCAAAAATTCGATCCTGATAATTCCTTCCCGCTTTCCTCAAGATTGCTCAGTACTGTTTCTGTTCTTAATTTAATTAAGATTACAAACGGCTTCCTCTTATTTTGATGTAGTGACAAATGTATTGTAATTATTGAAGATATATATAAAAATGAACTTACGGTGTTTTCGTTGCATCTTACTTCATTCTCCAATTCTCTGATTTTTCTGTAAGAAGGAAAGAAAATTACCAAAAATTCATTATGTCATTAATATGTTGGCCTTCCTATTTGCTTCAGGTTTTCATTCACTTTCACGCTAATCGAAATCTACAATCGATGTTCTAAATCCCAATATACCTGGGGTGGCGACTAACATATGAAAAAAAGGTGAATGAATGAATGAACGAACGAACGAACGACCGAACGAACGAACGAACGAACGAACGAATGAACGAACGAGAGAGTGAGTGAGTGAGTGAGTGAGTGAGTGAGTGAGTGAGTGAGTGAGTGAGTGAGTGAGTGAGTGAGTGAGTGAGTGAGTGAGTGAGTGAGTGAGTGAGTGAGTGAGTGAATGAATGAATGAATTAGCGAAAGCCGTGAAAAGGGTGATTATTTATCATCGTGGAATGGGTACAACGAATTCTGGAAAATCACCCCATTACTTTTATATGGGAGTTTCTTCTAAGATAAAATTGGGATAAGAGGCTTACATCTGAATGAGACACTTCTCGATAGCTTCAAACTGCAATGAACAACAACAGTTGTTAGTTGTCACTGTCCTCCATATAGGCCTATATGGGGGATTAACTCTCCTACTTCTTTTTCCTCTCTTGTCACAAGAGATAAGTCAAAACTACATAAGTTATACAATTCTACGTACATTGTTGCTTATTTATCAACCTTTTGAGTGGTTTTCAAAGGAGTGCCGTAAAACCAAAACCAAAGTAACCAATCACAACGGTAATAGAACATAAAATGTACAAATCAGATATCGAAGCAAATACAAGTTATGAACGTTGAGCTCGATCTGGATCACGCGTTCGAGCAAGTCACGATTATTGGTTTTGGTTTTACGTCTGTTTTGTTGAAAAAGTGGGGCGAGGTGCTTTTGACCAATCACAGAGCGCAGTGAAGCACAACCAAGACAAACACAACATTACGTATTTTCGACGCTTTCTACAACCTGCCAAATAATTTGTACAACCGCCTCGTGGATGAAACAATCAACGTGGTTTCACAATTCGGACAATCTTTCAGCCTGTCGGGTATATTTCGATATACCAGCCGCCGGTAGGGTTTCTTTACTAAATATATCCGTTCTGACGTGATATACGACATCTGATTTCAAAAGACGAGAACAGAAAAAGGATGCAATTTTAATGTCAAATCACCGATTTAAAAACGAGTAAAATAACAAAACGTACATTTGTTTAGCTGAGATTATGCCGTGATTACTGTTTGCTCGCGCGTCCAGTTACAGAAATTAAACGGAGAGCGATAAAATACAAATTAACAGAATTGTTTTCCTGGCAAATAATTAACAAATATTTAACGAAGTGGAGGTGAATAGAACATACCATCCCGAGTTTGAGTAGCCAATCAGAGCGCTCGAAAAACACTATTCACTGACTTGATACATACTGAAAGTTAGTAGCTAAATTTGACTTACCGCTTTATGACCATCGTTGACTTCTGTAACAGTTGTCTCATTAAGCATTCTTTGGAAGAAAGAATATTTTTTAGCAAGTAGAAAGGATTATTAAGAGACGAGAATTACAAAAGAAACACAGAGCATTGTATATTCTATAGCTTGGTTTAATACGTTTAGGTCCAGTTAAACGAAGCAAAAAGGAATATATTAAATTCTGAACCTGTTATAATTTTTATTAATAAAGCTTGAAAGAAAGTATACACTGGAGCCCTCACTCTTCTTGGTTTTATGCCAGCATGAAAAACACTGGATAAAATAAAAATGGAACCTTAGCAAAGCGAGCGCGAAAAGTCTTAAAAGTGACTCCAGTGGCTAGCAATGCGTTCATCAACTTCATTCGTGATAGGCTGTGTGACACCAGACCCGTGCACGTTGCTATGAGTGACAGCTAATGTGTAAAGTATCAGCGCCCCACGTTTCCCTGAGCTACTTTGTCATACATTCGACATTATTTGCTTAAAAACAGCTATTAAATGGGTTGTGATTTCGCCTCGGTTTTTTGTCTTTTAAGAACGGAGACAGAAACATGCAAGGGTCTGCATGAATTGTCAATTAAAAAAATTGCACAACTAGTCGTGGACAAGACTTGTATTTTTGCGATGGCTCCTAAGACTCGTTCGGTTGGCGCCTTTTGAAATTGTGTCACTTAGTTTCCGTACAATGTCTTCCCCTAGAACATCCATACTGTTTATCACTGAGATGATGAATCGATGAATATGAAAGTAACTGCGAAAAATTTACAAGATATTGCAAATTTTGCCTAGTGTAATACGACGTTAATTGTTTTTAAGAAATAAACTCAGGCTTCGTACATACCTTAAGTAAATCACATTTCTGTGGTGCATATTCATTAGGTCAGCCTGCAAAAAGAGTTTGAAATGTGTTTAATAGCACATAGGGATTAGGAATCATGGAAGAAATTCAAAGTAGCTTTATAAATGTTGATTTTGGAAGTAAATCCACAGGGAGCATTTTATATCATACCTCCATTGCCCCTCGCTCTGTATTTGGAGGATCTAAAAATATCTGAGCTTCAAGTTCTCTGTAAGAACAATAGTGACAAAAATGAATATAATAAGACTTGCCACTTCATATTAAAGTGAAGTGTTGCCTTTTGCTGATAAAAAAACTAAATCCTCCCTTCACCTCGCCCGCACTAACAGGTACCAAATCTTTTATTATTTCTGTAAACAATATAAGCTTTTCCTTTGATATTTAACTTAATTTATTAACCGATTATCATTCAAACAAACTAGTGCTATCTTGGTGTGTGTTACAATGAAAGCAATGCAGTACTTACAGATCGGTTTGACTTTCTTCTACTTCTTCAAGCTGTAACTGTGCCTTTGCAGTTTTCTCTGTTAGTATCTAAATAAAATCAAAGCAGATATTCACAGTTTTAGCATTTCAAGTGTATCTATCATTTTAGCATTTCAAAGTCGTAAGTCTCTTCGAAAGTCACTTCTCTTCAGCTAATTAATCATCAGGTAGCACTGGTGCTGCATTCTCAGGAGAAAAGCAATCGTGTCTTTGGGTAGGAAGGTTTGTAGACGAAAAGTAGTTACAGATTCGTCGACTAAACGAAGCTGTTCTAATGCCCACACAGCACTGGAGAATCCTCGTATTCTTTACCTATCCATGGGATGTTTTAATATGGCTCGTCTGTCGCTAGCTGTGCGTTCTTAAAGTTTGCTTATTACAATTACCTGCAGTGTAGTTTTGTTAACCATTACAGTATTGGAATTGAACTTTTTAAAAATTGGTCACGTAGTTTCTAACAGATAGATGAAGAAAGATAAGGACCTTTATTTAAGAGACAATGTATTTAGGCTAGATAGACTAATTGGGCACAATAATACTACTAATTAAGACAACAATATTAGCCAGCCTACGATACATCAGCTCATATAAATTACAGTACCAAAAGCTGATTGATTATATTTTTGTAAATATCAATATTAATGGTGCAGGCTTATCGTCAAGAGAGGATGAAATAAGAGAGTGAATTCCCGTGCTCCATGATGATTACTTGAAATTTATTATTGGTTCGCACCCATGCTGCGAAGGTTATTACTTTAGTTCTGTATTGTAGCAAAGTTGCTAATATGCTAATAATTATAAATTTTAAATATGTAAATCGTATCCAACTTAGCGTGTGTACGTAACTTCTATACTGTCATCATGTTGTTAATATAAGTTGGAATTGCAAGCATAAAAAGGTTATTTTTATCCGTTGTTCCCATGTCAACAATCTAAAATTACATGACGTCATTCTAACTGACCAATGAGGTGTCGTCCTTAAAATAACCCCGAAATATGACACAGAACCAAAAATAGATTTCAAATAATTTTCATAGGAGGAGGCCCATGTATGAGGGATTCGCTCTCTCCTTTCATCCTCTCTTGTTATCGTCGAATCACCCTTAGTCAGGTTTGGGAATGAAAAGTAGATAGCACCCCGCAACTTACATGTGACCCCCCCCCCCCTCTCTTGGAATAGAATTTTACACTGTGCTCCCCTCCCGTTTCTCAACCCCACCCCTGATTAATTATTACACTTATATGATACGTTGTAAAATCATTGAATCTCCTTAATTTACATTTAATCGTAATGCTGAATGACTATTTACTGTGTTTATTAGACATACCGTATGCTCATTTATAGCTTTTGATACTTTACCCATCTGTCTATTGTGGGAAATACGTTTGTTCCCTAAAGAGAAAAAATTACGGTCAGCTTTGTGAAGCTTTGTCAAGCTAAATGCTTGTCAAACTTTTCCAAGATTTTATAGGGTCTCATTGTGATAGGTGAATTGTAAGAGTAAATTAGGTAAAAGGCGATATTTAGAGACAAAAAGTCGTGCTTAAAAAACCGGAACGCGGTTAACATTAATCACAAGCGGTGCCGTGCTAAATGTGCAAACAACTATCTAAAGCCCTCAACCCACGGGTAACTATCGTCATCATATAAGGCTTTTTTTCGCCTTTCTCCCAATAAGAACCACACAGAGGATTTGCGCATTCTTTGAAATAAAAATCACATTAAGAATGAAATAGCAGCAGATTTAGCAGATTAAGTAAAAATAAAACCGAAAAAAAAAGAGCTCAAACGGTAAACGAAAGTGTTAGTGACGAAGTATTATGACGCGACCATCTGGCGTTGCCAAGGTTCCGCGCTCGCTCTGCGGCATAAACAAATAAAGTCTGTTTTCTTCTCTGACTTGTTTGTAGCCAGTTTAAATCTTACTAATTCAGTCAGTCAGCCGACTTTTCATACCCTGACTCGTCTCTAGCTATGAACGTGGTGATTTGAAAGAAAACTGATGGATTTATAACATTTTTTCTCAGGATCTTTTCAGCTTCTCGAAATTTTCAACAAATGATTTACTTCACAATTTTGCGCAAATTCTTTCGTTGTTGATCAACTCGCCAAAATTAAAACGTTTTCGGATTTGCATACTTAGTTGGAAAAGTAAATACGATAACTAACCTGTCTCGGTACCTTCACTCTCCATTGTTTCCGTTTTTCCGCTATTTCTGTCGAAAAAACCTGGAACAGTTTGATTACGCTGTGAACGACTATTCTGTCAATTCTCGGCTGTTACTCTCCCTTTATGACGCAACACTAGAATCACTTGCGCGTGACGAGGTTGTTAAACTTTTCATCTTTTATGCATGTGTTTCGTTCGAATTCAATTGAACTTTTTCTTCTCGTCGTAGCACCAAAATCTAAGGGGGAAAAGGGTGTAAGAGCATAAAACCCATAAGCAACGCCGATTACGAGATTAATGCTAAGAAGCTAGCGCCATAGGACTTAATCAAATATTTGTTGTGAATATTTTTCCATTGCGGCAGAATTTTTAGAATTCATTGCAAGTTAGTATCTAAAGAAGCCTGAAGCATTGTTTAAAAGCGTTACCGCGGCTAATTTTACGTGACAATTTGAAAGTCAAATTGTTGGAATCTACGAACGTTACGGATTAAAAGGGAATTGCTTTGTAATAACCAGCCGTCTGCAAACATTGGTGTGCCTGTGAGATTCGCCCTAGGTCGCGGGAAACTGGGTTTGATCACAGTGGCGTCCATCTTGCTTCTTCATCAGTTGTGAAAAAACTGCAAGACGTGACAAAAAGTTTTCCCGAGATTTTCAGTTAGTAGCTTTGCCTCCTGGTTTTTATTCGTGTTGTTTAAATGGTAAGCTGTCGAATTTATTTTTAATGGAGAAGAAAAACACTTTGAATCGGAAAAGTCTATAAACTTCGTTCATTACTGGAATCGATCTTTTCTTTCCATAAGTTAAAGCTACTGCACTTGAATGTATACAGAAACTCATAAGGAGTTTCTGATGTATAACCGTCATAAACATGTCCACTTGCGGCCAGTCTGAGCTGGAGAAGGAGGTTGAAGACGTGAAGCTCTTACAAGAGTCGCTGCAATATCAAGAAGATGACCCATCGCAGCAGCAACAGGCTTTGAGAGCTTTGGGCGAAATTCTTGCTCAAAATAGTAAGACCTTGTCGAGTTTTCTTATCATTATGCTTAACAGCTCTATACAGTAAGATCATTTTGTAAACTAATGAGCTTTTAAGAACTAAACCGAGTAATACAGAACTTGAAAGCTGTATGTTTATGCACATTATATACGATTCGCGAAAATATGTCACCCTTAAGAAGACTGTAAGATCATTTCGTTCTTTACATACGAGAGTTCATTGAGCGCCCATTTGATAAGCCTTTCCTGATATGCCATTTGATTCTATTGATAAATAACAGAAATGAGGTTTTGTAGATCAGGAAATAACTGTAACAAAATTTTATGACCTACGTGCCACTTCCTGCAGTTACTGTTTGACTCCTACAAACTATTCTTATTAATGGTTTCTTTCAATTCTGTTCTACAAATGATGCTGACTAGACTTTAAGGCCTTGGTTTTGTTTGGAATGATGTGCAAGCCATGGAATACAACTCAGGGCAAGGTTCTATAACAAAATTCGAAATCAGGTGAAAATTCAGGCACTTTTGACCAAAAATGTGACCCAAAATAAAAGAAATCCCTACAAAAAGCGGGACTTTAGTGACACAAAAATAACTCAGATAATAAAAGTCTGTTTATTTATTTAGCTGTTTTACTCCTCTCCAGGAAGAGCACAGGACTACTTTTGTTCATCACATGGGCTGGATTATGTGCTCAATGTTTGTAAAACCACAAAACATCCTGAATTATGCCGGGCAGCTTTATATACATTAGCCATGGCTACAGACGGAAATGGTAAGTTGAAGTGATGTTGATTAAATTCGCTAATTCATTGAAAGGAGCTCTATTATATCCAGTATCCTTAACTGGAACTTTTTTTCATTTTCAACACCGGCATTAAATTATTGTAACTGGCATTTATATTTCGAAATGTAGAACAGTAGAAAGAAGTAATTTTAATAAACGCATAAAAAATGTATCTAACAAAAGAAACAAAAGCTTGTACTAAAATTTACATTATTCCAAAATGTTTTTTTGTCCAATGCCTTTTCTTTGATGGTGGGTTAGAGAACTTTAAAAAGGTGAGGGAATTTGTATAAGGTGGTGATAATGACGACATTTCAGCCACCTGATTCAGTGTTTTCTTTTGCAGATATTTCACAGAGAGCACTGACAAAAAAGAATGTGTTTCACATGCTGAGGTCTCACCTGCAAGCCAAGAACAGTTCTGCAACACCAACATCAACTTTTCTTCTTCTGACTATTTGTGCTGATAATAGTAAGAAATTTAGTCATTAATTTGTACTATGAGTATGAAATATAGTCTTCAAGTTTATTTGCACAACTGTCTACTTTAAAAAGGAGTATTATTGTTATTATCATTATTATTATTATTGTTATTATTATCATTATTATTATCATTATTATTAGAGGACATCTGATCAATTACACCCAAGATCATCAAACATGACACCACAAAATAAATGTATCATGGGGTTATAGTTTTCAAAATAGTGATTTTCTTGTAGTGATTTACTTTTGATGATAGGGTTTTCTTGTACTTTTTCAACTTATATTTCATCCTAGCATTCCCATAAGAATTAGCTAAAAAAAAATCTGTATTCTTATGTTTTATAACATTTGCTTTATCACAAAACACTTGAATAGTTGTAAACCAGAGACAATCACTGATGCATACATTTTTTCTTTTTCTTTTTTGTCACCATTAGGTGAGGGGCAGAACCTTGCAAGAGAAACAAAGTGCTTACACAGTTTGTGTGACCTGTTTAAGTAAGTAATAATTGTCATGAGGGGCAGGGCTGTCACTTTATAGCCTGGAAAATGCCAGGTACCAGTTGCAACATGCCTTGTTGACCTATCAAGTTGCTGGGCTTCGAAGTTGTAATAGAAGGGGAAAATTTCTGGTCTGGCCTTGAGGTAAACTTTTGCTTCATATTTTTGGATAGTGAAATTCAGATAGGAAATTTTGGAGTATGAACCGGGCATTTTATTTATAGCGTACAACTTTCACTAGACAAATATTATTGAGGATGGTGCATAACCAAGGGAGGCTACTTTTAACTAGCCAGGGGAGGGTCCTAAATCAGGAAATGGCTTAGCATTAACTTGGTTGTTTTTGACTTAGTTGTCCACTTGAGTAGAACACAATCAACAGATTTTAATGTACGTGAAAGTCACATATCAGTTATTCAGTTTGGTTATAATATAAGTTGGTGAATTGTGATTGTCCCGATGAGCGTAGTCTTGAGAGGGACTGTTACTGATGACATTGGCTGAGTCATGGCTCATCAGAGCTGTTGTCATCAGCACTCTGGGGCTAACGTCTGCTCAGGTTATCGAAACATAAGTCAATATCATCACAAACAATCCTCCTGAAACGTCCCCTGGGTGATCATTAACTTCACCTCCATATATCACAATGACTCCTCGCAGGGTTCAAACCATTTACAGTCCTATTACAATCAGCAGATTTACTAAGGAATGCACCTGAAATTACACTGTGTTATGTAAAGACTATAAAATGAAATAAGACAACATAAAATTCAATTAAATCATTTAATTACTAGGAGCTGTCTTCCAGTGTATAAGACATCTTCTTTTAGTAGCAAAAAAGATGAGTTGTGGTTTAATAATATGGAGGAAAATTCAATTCAGCTTTGGAATGCTGTGGTATTGACATTACAATCACTTCTTCAAAACCCACAGAATGGTGAGTGATTTACATACCTACAAATTAAACGGATAATAATTGAACATTGGAACTGACCTTAATTGAGTTTATTATTTTCATCATTTTTATTGGAAAACCTTGTTGTTCCTACCTTTTTGTCTTGTGAAGCAAGTTTTAAGAATTAATTATTCCAGTAGCTTTAGGAGTGGCAAACTAGAATAACTGAAGAACCAAATTGTACATACATGTACGAAAAAGCAAAAGGCATACTCCACCATCTTTTCTCATGATTTAAAGGAAGTCCTCCTTATATTTCTGACTCTATTTTATTGAAATAAAACTGCATATAAATCCAGTTGAGTGTTTTCCTTTATCTATACATGGGTCATAAATTTATACTCAAAATTGTATTTTTTTTTTTTGACTACTTCCCTTTGATTAGTGGTTGGTAGTTTTGAAAGTATCGAATTATCCTCTGAAATGTTTTGTTCCATCTTCATAAATCAAATTTATTTACACCAATAAGAAGTTCCACTTTTGATAAGTATAGGTATGTTTCCAACACTGCTGTATTTTCCTAGTCTCAATTACCCTATTGTAGGCACCAGTATCTACCAGGGTAATCATTTTAGACTGTAACTCTGTAAGAGGTGCCACACTAAGAGATAAAATCTCTCTGAGGTATGATGTGCATCCCTCACTTTCACATCAGTGAGAGTCCCCCACCTTTGGGGCTTTGATAAAATTCCATTTCATTAAAGCTTACATGTTGGGCAAAAGTATTCTCAATTGATGTCATTCCACTGACAGCTCAAAATCAGCGACTTTGCTGCCGGCTTCTTCCTGTGATAGTTAATATTCTGCAATTAGCAACAACACAGCGGAATATCATTCTACCTACAACCACTCTTGTGGGAGCCATTGTTTCTGGAAATGGTAAGCCGGGGTTTGAAATTTCTGTTTCACTTTCCTTTTTGTTTTGAGCTTGAAATCATGTAGCCTGAGTGCAGACGTCTCCTATTTCCTGTGCTTCCCCCGGAAAAGGAGGAGACGTCTGCATACAGGCTAGAAATCATGCATGTCTCTCTTTGTGTTAATTCAGATGAGTGCCAGTCCAAGGTGCGGCTTCTAGGAGGCCTGCGTGCATTAATAAATGTACTAAAACAGCATGCCAGCCAGGAGTCACCTACATGTACTGATCAAGACTTGTATTTTATTGAGCATGTTGTTAACACCATTGGAGCTGCAATAGCCGGTCATGGTAAGTCATTAAAAAAAAAATTTTCTGGGAGTGAGCAACAAACGATGAATTGTTTGTAACATCAAGCTTGCAAATATTTTTTTCCTTGAACAGGTCATTTGTCAGTCCAGGGGCACTGTTGACCCAAGAATAGGTCAGTCTGGTTGGACACAATTTTTACAGTTTTTTTTCTTCGCAAAGATTCCTTACAATAAAAAAGGCCAAACGAAACATTTATGGTTTTCTGTTTCAAAATACGTGTAATAAACTACCATATTCCACCTGTCAACTTGTCAGGGCAAACTGAGCTTTCACTAGTCAAAATCCCAAATTCACCAGACATTTGTCAGATGACAGGCTGTTATTTGCAGGCTTGAACCTTGTTACTCCTTAACTGAAATATAGGGAAGGCGACTCCAATATAAAAGTGGGGGGCTGTGGTGTGGCTCAAATTAATTTTTAACCTTCTCAGAGTTGCCACTTCTCAAGTAGTTCATTTCTTTTTTTATGGTCTCTTCTTGAAAGGGAACAGGATGTAAATCAAAATTTTTACAGTCATTGTAGTGAGTGCAAGATGCAAACTTGTGATACCTCTGTACTGTTGATAGGAGCCAATTCCAAAGAGTAAAACTTCCTAACTTCTATTTCCATGCTATTTCATTTCATTTTTTCAGTGTAAATTAGCAGTTAAAGGGGCTATGTCAAAAGAAATTTCACATTTTTGGGTGAAAAATGTGGTGGAATGTGATTTAAATTCCTTTCCTCGGACATGGATTGCTCCTTGAACGTAAGAGAAAAAAATCAAATGATTTTCTCAAATGGAAAACTAATAATTATCAGTTTCTGGCGATTTTCCCAAGAAATAAGGGGAAACTTGAAAATTGTAGCCTGACTTTTTCAATTTGCAATCCATTTCCGTCCTAGCCTACTGAGTTTCAGAAAACTGGTAGAGAAATTTTAAACAAAACTGAACCAGTATTTTTGGGTTTCCTTTGATTACATTATATCTTTTAGCTTTTTAATGTTATCCTAAAGATAGGTGACAGAGCTCCTTTAAGTCCTTAGTTACAAATGCACTACAATACACCATGTCATTTTGGTGAATTTACTATTGATTATTACTAGGAATGTGCCAGGAAAGTGCAGCAGACCTTGGACTGGTGTCTTTACTTATCAAGTGCCTGGACATAAGCCAGAGCCCTGGTGCGAGTGCTGCAGTAGCCAAACAGTTCAGAACTAAGTGCATCTTGACACTTTCTATCTGCATCGACCAGTGTGGTAAGAAATTCCTGTACTTGAGAATTTACGTTTGTGAGGGTTGTGGGAGCCATGCGTTTTACTTATGACCGACTTCTTTTCAAAATTTCCTAACAGTCACTTCTCAACAACGGCAAGCTAACCATCTGATGGCTGTTACTACTAATGTAGATATATTCTAGTGTCTTACCATTAAGGACATTAACAACGATGCCTCCTTTTGTTACTGCGCATATGTTCTGTACATCTCGGGTCTGGTTCGCGATATTCGGGTTTCTTAACGAATTTGCCCACTACAAAGTTATTTTTACGAGGTTTATGGACATGTGGAAAAAAGCAGATCTTAACAGGGCGCATCAGAATCCAAAAAGAAAATTGGGAGTGGCTACGCATTTTTCAGAGATAATTGAACTTAAATTTAAAGAGAAAAGTCATACATTCTTAGTATTTTAAAGCTTTTTTGAATTATGGTTGTTTAATTTTCTCTGAAAAATGCGTGGTTGCCCACATTTTTGTTTTTAGATTCCAATAGGTCTTGCTAAGATCTGCTGATCCCCAAAAGTCATAACTTTTGCAAAAATACCACTGTATTAGGACCCACCGTCCTTAATACTGTGGATTTCAGCTTACTTTGGCCGCGCCAGTTTGCAAGTCTCTTGGGAACTTGGGAACTACATTGACTACATTCCAGAGTTCGCTGTTGATTGTTATTTGAGCTAATCAAATTGCGAACTTTGAATTGACATTACGGAGTTTGATTTCAAAGTTCGATTCAAAATGGCGAGATTCGATTCGAAGTTGCGAGGTTAGTAGAATAACATCCACTGAAATGGATGATAGCGGTGAATTGCAAAGGTGGTTGCCAACATTTGAACATCAACTCGACAACGAATCATCATATGACATGCAGTTTTGAGACTTTCAAATCAAACCAATTGAGCACGGGATGCGCTATTTATTTAGATCACAAAAGCCCATCAGTTCAGACAGTTTTCTGTTTCGTAACCTGAAAATATAAATTCAGCACACTGAACCTGTTAATGTTGTTGACAATTCATAATTTGCAAGCCGGTCTTGAAAATAGCAAGACTAGTGTAGTGTTCATCAGCCAAGGAGTGTCAAATCGTTTATTTTCTACGCATTTAAGCGCGGCGATCTAGCTGGTGAAAGCATGTCTTGTCGGGAATCAAAATTATCAGTCCTGTAATGACGCACGAAAGTGACGAAAGTTTGGCTAGCAAAACTTCAGTATTTACACACTTCTCTGCCAAAATGGTGTTAACTAATTGTTGTTCTAAAATGTAGTGTATTGATATAAGAAAAGAGCCGGGCAGTTTCCTTTCTACATCAAAATCTAAAAATAGAGTACAACCTTGTTGACATTTCACCCTAATTGGGGTTTTTCTGACGACCAGTGTTAAATCGCTCTATTTTCCACATATTTTAACTGAACAAAGTCCACTGTTGGAAACGTTAATATGTTGTTAGTTGCAGTTAAAGTTCAATTTTTTGATATACTGAATTTTGCGTTGGCCAGTTGTGGCGTCATCCTGTCTAGTGAGTGGTCTCCTATCGCGCGCGAGCCTAAGAAATTAAAACTTCATGTTTATATTGTAAGGGACTGTTTCGTTAGGAAACTTTTTATACGAAGAATTACCTTATTGCAAAAAGATTTGACAGTTGAAGTCTGTATTTCATAATCTAAAATAATCAACGTAAACAATACATCGTAGCAAGTACGCGTCAAAGTTCAATTTTCTTTCAAAGTAAATAAACATTGTCGTGAAACATTTTCAATTTGTTCTATTTTGCGCAATACTTCCTTAGGTTTTCAGTAAAATGTTTCCTCTACTTGATATATTTATATATACTGCAATGATTTCTAATTCCCTTAAGTCAGAGCTCTGAAGGAAAACAAATTCCAAAAATTAAATCACGCAGTAGTGTACATAGCTATGACAAATACCACTCCATCTGCTACATGTACTACTGTTATTATTTCAACACCAGCGAAGAAATGTTACAAATCTAAGTCAGATAATGTAACCACAGTGCCTGAAGAAATTTCTAGACATGCCAGAGGAGATTCTACTTAAAACATCGTAAATCGCAACCACCGTATGATTTTTGGTAAGCTCTATGTTTTTACGAAGCCATCTCCTTTCATCGCACGGAAACAATATTCACATGTATTAAACACTGGATGAGACGGAGGCTGCACATTTCTAAGCACAGGCTCAACATGTCTTGCATGGTGGAGTTAGCGACTCTCGCGGTATAACATTTGGTCGCTTGTATGAACAATGAACGTCTTTCCGCACGGCTAGAGTTAATGAAGATTTGGCAGGACAATTTTCTCACCTATAGATGATGTTTTGAGATGTTCAATTCTCTTCTTGTTTGGTTTTGACCAGTGCCGTCTAACCATCTATCCACGATTTGTTCTCTGACATTACTGGGAATTGCCTTTCCTTGTTGAGTGAAAGGATTGTGAGCCATTGTGACCGCAGTCAGTAGAACAGAGGAACTTGGAAACTTTGAATCGAACCTCAAACTTCGAATCGAAACTCGCAACTTCAAATCGAACTTTGACAACAAACTCCGTAATTTCAATTCAAAGTCTGCAATTTGATTGGCTCAAATAACAATCAAACAGCGAACTCCGGAATGTAGTTCCCAGGTTCCCAAGAGACTTGCAAACCGGCGCGGCCAAAGTAAGCTGAAATCCACAGTAATAGTGATCGAAATTTCCAATATGATAAATGAGTCAAGTTACTTAATGTAAAAATTAATGTTATTTATTTGTGTTATTTGATTTACGCCAAACTTACAGCTTTTAATTATTGCTTTCAGAGCGGAACCAACAACAGCTAAGACAGAGGGGAGGTGTGGGGCTGTTGGTTGAACTTCTGACTCACGAACAGGTACCTACTAAATTTCAAGTTTATAGAAGTTGATATATAGGAAAGTGAAGTTACATACGGTGCACAGGGAAACCACGCGTTCAGAGCTTAAACGGTTTACATACATAAGCTTTATTTATGCATGCTATCAATTCTCAAATAAAATATGTTCTTCCATCGAGCCGTGTGTCTACAAACAACATATAAATAAGAACAGCTAAGTAATGCTAATATAATAATTATTAATTTAATACCTAAATATCAATAAAACAACACATTAAATACTAAAATATTTCAATAGTAAGAACGAAAGAGAACAAGTCTATGCTGGCAAGGAAGCTTTCAGAGAACTTAGAGACGGCTGATTTTTGTTTGAAAGGAAGAAAGGCTATTCCAGAGAGTAGAACCTTGGTAGTGAATGCTGTTTTTACCTGCTTCAAAGAGCAGTTTAGGAATGAAGAGTGTCGTCTACAAATGAAGACTGAGGTTATTGAAGCAACTAGGAATGTTACTACTCCGTGATGGATAGAATGCTTACTCCATCTCAGAGTCACCCGCAGCATTTCGATAGGTTTACTTCGCTGCTACCGGCTAGACTTGCTCCAAGTCGCTCGGTTTTTTTCTCAGCCAAGAGGATCGATAAGTCCGAATGTCTGCAAAACGAGTACAGAACCAACCGTCATTTTGATTTTCGAGCACGCAAGTGTCATCATTATTAGAAAACCGGAAGCAGACAATCGCTGCGAGGGGCTTGCAGCAAGTCTGTTGGTTTCAATTTATACACCTGGGTGGAGAAGCAATGTGAGGTTAAGTTTCTGCCTCAAGGAAAAATCATGAGTGTAGAGAGAACGAGGTTACGCTAACCACTAAACCACCGAACTTCCACAAACCGTGACGTAGTTCAAAAGAAAAAAAACACCACGCCATGCTATGCAGCAGTTGAGATATCCATAAATAATAAGTAACACAAACTGCGTATCTAACAATAAACATCAATCTGTTTGCTTCTCTCCAGTCTGAAGAGTTCAGGAGAGTCGCCATATTTGTTCTTCATTGTATCACTGGAAACTCTCAAGGTATTGTTCAATTAAAAGTTTTATTTAAAACTGAGGCATTTCCCCTTGGTTGCAAACTCCTTTGAAGCCCCACATGAGAAACGCGAAAAATAGACCGGAGATATTAGCCTTTCTGGCTACTCAAAATTCGTGTGTAAATAAAGTTCATGTAGTATGATCCCTACCAAGAACGGAGAGAAATTGGGGACTTTTTGGGCATGCAGGTTACTGGGAACGCTTTCCTAGGCCACTTTCTTGAAACGTTGTATTTGATACAAATGTAATTTTAATACCTTATTGGGTTTAACCCTCCAAAGTCGTCCTATTGCATCCAAAGTCGTCTGATTATATTACTGATCTTAGCATTCCATCAGTGGATAGAGGAAAGCTTGATGGTTCGTGTTTGATTGTCTCTATGGCAACATGTGTGAGCCTTTTAGGAACTTTTTTGTGAGAACTAGCCATGCTTTCAACACAACGAACAAGCAATCACCTGTCCAGCTGACAAAGACGAAACTGGAGTTTGGCCGCCAAAGCTTCTATTTTTTTTAGCTACCCTCCGTTTTAATTTGTTACCATTAGAAATTAGGAATCTCGACTCAAGAATTTTATTTAAGCAACAGCTGAACGAACATTTTACCTGTTGAACATTTTATCTTACTTTTATTGTAGTTTTTAGATTTTGCGTCTTTCCTTGTATTATAGATATAAATATTCTTTTACTCTCTTTTCTGAAAGTTTTTTACATTTTATGTTACAGGACGTCATTGATAGCAGTGCTCCTGCACTGGATCGTTATCCTGTTAAAATATTCGATTTATTACTTATTACATTATTAACTACAAGACTGGGGCGCGTTTTTATCAACAGGAGAAAGAAGTGCTAATCACCTCGTGGAAGAAATAGAACAGGAATATTGTTATCAGGCTGGCCGGCAAGAAGAGATTTTGAGCCAGGTAAAAATACTAAGACGTTCTCCAGGTATCCAGTGATGTCTTTAATCATAGTATATATAGGGGGCCATCAATATTCTACGATAATCGTGAGACCAACACTAAGCAGTATTGCCTGGAGTATTAATAAAGTATGGATTCTAACCAGCTTGGCATGAAACAGAGTAAGGGCGCGTTTTTTAATTCACAATTCTGGAATGAGAATGGCCAGAATGTAAAATGCGCGCGTTTTTCTATTCCGTATTCCTATTCCGGAATGGACAGAACGCCATTCCATCCATTCTGCTCCCAGGGGCAGAATGAACAGAATGTTGCGAATGAAAATCCAAGATGGCGACCGGCGAGATGAGCGCTGCGGATTCAAATACGTCTCTACCGGAGAAAAAATCAGGTTACACTTTTGGACACAATGAAACATTGCTTCTAATTTCATTGTACCAAGGAAAATTGCTGCGATAACGGCTGCAATGGCAGCCTCTTCGTCGGCCACCATATTTGTTACGCAATGTTTACTCGTGCCAGGACCGCGCATCTCGACGGGCTTTCTTTTATGCAGGCAATCCGAATTATTCCTAGCATTCCGTACCAACCATTCTTATTCCAGAATTGTGGATAAAAAAACGCGCCCTAAGTTTCGCATGTTGGTCCAAAATATAGTATAGATTTTTGCTCTTACAGCCTGAAAATGGGGAACGATTTTAGGGTTGCGTCTGAAATAGAGTAAAACATAGGCTCTGGTTCTGGAATAGGGTAAATATTTTGGTCTGAAGTGTCAATGACAATTTCGAGGAAAATTGAAAATTTCTAGGAGTTACCCTGGAACCGTATCAATTACAGAATCTAAGTAAACTGAATACAGAAAACGTGTAGGTAAAATGTAATCCCCCGAGGGTGCTGGCAAAAACGCAGTTACTTAAATTTATCTGTTTAAATACTTCTCCCTTTCTTTGCCCAATATGTATAACTAGTTGACATAATGAATATGAAAGACATATATATGAACTGTGCTATTAACATGAAATGAGTGGAATGATTTAAGCAATTGCTTTTAGCCGGGAAAAAGACTCCAATGCTACAACGGGTTCCCAACCCACGACCTCTACGATACCGGTGCGTTGCTCTACCAACTAAGCTATGAAGCCTTGAGATGCTTGGAGCAGGTCAATTTTGTCTTCTAATATCCTGCATGTGGAATGGGTGGCGCAATCTTTTTTCTGTCCGGCTAAAAAGCAGTAAATTGCTACACACTGCGAAGTTCATTCCACTCATTTCATGTTTTAGTTTTGTTGGAACGCGAAACGTAACGAAAGCTTTGGCCAGTGTAAACATAGGCACGCATAGCGTGCGTGAGCTATTTTGCAGCTGTCAAGAAGAGGTACAGAAATGGTTGTTGAATGAACGTGCGTGTACCAAGGTATACTATTGGGATGTTGTTTATTTGAGTAGCGTTGAGAATTCGAAAAGTATTGGTTTTTAGACAGAGTTTACCTTATAAGTGGAGCTGTGTCCGACATTGTGCAACCTCGTTCCCAGGGCTTTTACAGAATGAGGGTGATCAAAGATCAATGTTTGAGTTTATGTTAGTGGTTTCGAATTCGTATACGTCATTGATCAATAGATGGTACGCTAATGCGTACAAGTGTGGCTTCAACTTACGACAAAACAAGAAGAAAGTGAGATAAAATCTGTAAAATATCTGACAACAGTGTGAATATGGGACAAACAAAATAATTCAAAACAGTCCTTTCTGAAGCTCATTCTCAGATGTTTCTCGGAAGCTCAATGGATTGAAATTTAATTTTGTGGCTTTCAATTATAAAGATTATTTTACCACGGACAAATATTTTAGATCTAGTAGGAAGCGTAACTTGTCACAAAAATTAATTTAGTAATGTTTGAACCAGAAGAGAATAGCCGATCTTGAAAGTCACGTACGTCTTCTTCTTGCGTGACATCATGCTTGACGAACGTGGCAACTCCCGTATCCAGACAAATATATATATAAGCTCTGTTTTATTTTCCACATTATTTCACACGGACTTACATTTTGGAACACACGAGTAATAAGCGTGCCTTGTTAGAAAAGATCATGCCATTGTGTGACTTGTGCAACTCTTGCGTGACTAGTCACGCAGCAAACTGTCAAAAAAGCCAGAAACGTCGCACCTGCTGACATACCATGTGGCACTAATTTTTTCCGGATTCAAATTTTTGGGATTTTCGTGGTTTTTTCACGATCCGCTGCAAAAGTTCCCGCGAAAAAAATAATTCCTGCAAAAATTTACTCCACTGTCGAAATTTGTATACAAACATCGCCTTTTACATGTGATGTAATATTATGTTGGTGCCCATTTATTTAAGCCGTCTCTTTCGTTCAAAAATAAAACGAAATTAGAAGCAAAACATTCAGAAATAAAACGAGGAAATTGCAGTCGGTACATTACAAGTATTAAGCTGTTAAAAGCTTTAAAGAAAAGGATCGTCGGAAGGTACTCCATTGATTAACTGATTTAACGTGTTTTACATCTGCATGTTGTTCACCTGCATTCGATTGTTTATACTCAAAAAACGAGAATGTTATAATTTCTAATAGAAGGCGGCTTCCTAGAAAATCGCAAAAATTAATTCCAAGGAAGAATAAACAGTTTCCCCAATCGCAAAAATTAGTCCCGCAAAACACAAAAAAATCGCCATTCGCAAAATTAAACTCCCGCAAAAATATTGGTGCCACACGATAGTGGTCTCAGCTTCGCTGAAGCCACGCAAAAATCAGTGGTTGTGTTCAGCGAATAAATTTTGTTTTCATGAGCGTTTTGATGTGAAAGTAAGATGCAAAATTGGGTGAAAATAAAATTAAGGGATGTTTTTTTTATGTAGAGAGGTGGTAATCGTTGGAATTTTAAATGAGCGAATTCGAGAATAATGGAGTGGTTCGCCTGTGTGATAAACAACGTGAATTTTATCACATGGAGTACACGTGATCAAGTCAAGGCCAAATTTTGCTTTAATAGCTCCGGGGGTGGGGGTGGGGGGATTTTATCGCACGGCCGGGCAGTCATGTGATAATGTTTGGTGTGGGTCGTTTCATGTGTAAAGAACGTGTTATGTTGATTGAGCGTGAGATCAGGTTACTGTTTAGTGTAAACAAGTGGTGTTTTGTCACGTACAAAAAGGTGATGAGACAAAGTTCAATGGCGAGTCACGAGACTTTCACGAGACTGTCAAAAGTTCGTTTTCGGCGATTTTTATTGGCTTTCGTGGCAGCTAGAGTTGTGTAACAAAGGGAGAAACTTAAAAGGAAGCGGTTAATGAGTAAATTTATGCGTTTGTTTTTTAATCTGGAAAATGATAACCGATTTTTTTTGTCTGTAAAACTGTGAAACGAATCTTGCGTGGAGCTATTGCGTTTTCGTCTTCGTATTGGCGGTGATAATTGTTTTGATTTGATTTGATTGTCGTGCTGATCTTTCCGCTCAAACTTTGTACAAACCAATCCCGCTACCGCCACGCAGCCTAACCAGAAACCCATTTCTCTGGGAAGTCGCCTCTAACTTTGCGCTTAGCTAGTCGCACGTAAGAGCAACGTTTATGCCACCCATACAATCTTTTTCCTTGCCGACCTTGTGCATTTGACGGACCTAGTGATCGAGTGGCATGAGCATTAATTTTAAAACCTACCAAATGGTGCGAACAATAATTCGTTTTAGTTCGAAATTCACGATTCTGCCCTTTTTATACCTTCAAACTACTTTCCATCTATTTACCATCATTTACTATCAGACATCCCTGCACAGAAGTCACGTTATTTCTCACACTCTAAAGTTGAACCACATAACTCCAAACGTAAGTTATGCGCATGCGTACAAAGGATTTGTTCCAATTCTTATCTACCAAAACAAACGAAGCTGACAAATATTTCCTAGACCGAACATCATAAATATCAGGTAACCCACGAATTATTTACTAGAACTCGCTTCCACTTACGTTTAAACCAGGTTTGTGCTGACGATTCGTTTTCTAAGGAAGTCTACCACAAGGAAGCCAGCCATTTCTCTTTGATATATAAATATCCAACGTCAAACAAATGAAATCCGGACACTTTCGTCGTGTCGCTTTAGTAGCAGAATTTTCCGTGCGTTCTCATCTGCATTTTTGTTCCGGCCCCGACAACTAGCCTTTCGGTGAAATTCGACATTCATCGGGAATGCCGACCATGGTCCACCCAAAAACCAACCAACCAACCTTCCCACAAACTTGAGGCTGCATGCCGACTATGAGGCTATTTTGTAGACAAAATAGCTCAAAAATGACTCCCTAACAAATGGCTCTATTCTTTCGACCTTCCTGCTTTGAATACAATCATTCCATTGTCATCCCATTATTTTCCTCATCAAAGATTCCACATCACGTTTTCAAAACGTTAGGAGACGTAGTCCACTGTGTTGTAGTGTGGCTTGTGAACATTACTTGGCGGGTCGGGAGGGTGGGTTGGGGTGAGGTCACAAAGGGACTGATAGCGGTTATAATGGGAGCCTTTACATGCTAATGTCTGGCTCCACCGCGTAGCAGTTCTAAAGCACATTTGAATATGTGTCAGCACATAAGATGCGCCATATAAATCACTTTTCCGTAAACATTAGTATCAAAGCTTCACCGAAGTCTTTTCGTATTTGTATGTTAGGTTGCTTCTCCGACGCGAGAGGTTGAAACCCAAACCGACTGCAACGAAACTCAGTCAGTCTGCACAGCGCAGAGTAGAAACCACTCTCAGGTATGTGTATCACCAACTGGCGAAGCAGTACAACAAAGGTCACAAAATACCCGCAAGGCAAATCAGCGAAAGAAACGGCTTTTTCCCACTAAAGTGCTAAAACCCCTTGCCAAGTCTCGGAGCACTCAGTCGACAAATGCAGAAGGGACAGAGCTACAACCCATGCGAAAAGATGCTGCGACTTGTACCAGATCTTCGTCCTCAAGTCAGGATCAAATTGATTGTGTGGCTTGTGACTCTTTTCTTAACAGCAAGAACTTTCTTTCAACATTAAGGTGTTGCTCAAAGCTTTGTCCTTATCACCGAGAGCTGGGCGAGTTTTTGCACCAGAAAATGATTGACTTAAGAAGACGGAAACATACTTGTGCGACGATAACGAAGAACTAGCTATGTTTTGCACTGTAGAAAGCTAGTTTTTGTGTCCACTAGTTAGTTCAAGGCATAATCTCATTTATGATGGAAAAAACCCTCGTTGGGTTGTTACAAGGTGTGTTAAAAGGAAATAAGCCGACTTCCATAATTGTGAGGTAGGTTCTTGTTACAACTGGTATATCTTCAAAGAACTGAAACTGGTTTCGTGTTTCCTTTTTGTGACAGTGTCATACGTGTGTATGGATATATTTTTTGTGAAACAAAACTCGCATCAATTATCGTAATTCTTGTGTCACAGCGATACTTATAAACCACAAAAGATTGCAAGTAATCAAATTAGCCAAGATTCCAACGCGTTGTTAAAGTTGGAGTAAACGAATAAGGAAACTGATTCTTTTACTTTTCCAAATTCTGTTTATTCTTAACTGGCCTCAAAACAACTCACGATAATGAAACAATCAACTTGGTAAAACTGCTTCAGAACACTTAAAAACGAAAGACCGTTTGTCTTCTTATTGTCTGAAGCCAACCTCGTCCCCGGGGCCTTCTCCTCGTTCAAAATGGCGGTCGGAGAAGGCCCTGGGGACGAGGTTGGGCTGAAGCATCCGCATTCAAGGGAGAGATGGATTTCTTAATTTTTCTTTTAAGATCTTGCACTCTAAAGGCCAAACAGAGCTTAATTCGCTACGCTTTGGTGTCTCATCATTTCCTGAAGATCATAACATGAAAAGACATGTTTCTCCAAAGTTCAAACGCGCGTTAGTAACTTGAACTTTGTTTCGTCTCAACGGTAAACCGTAACCGTAAATGGGGGCTCGTTGGACGTTTGTCTCCGAGAGCTACTGCTTCGAGTCTCGCATCCTACTAAGAACTTTATCTCGCGCCGCAACCTCTTGTATAAAAACACATAAAGAATTGGATTGTAACACGCAGACGATTTGGCAATGTAAGCTGGGATTGATGCTGAGACATCACTAATGACGTCCGGTCCGGCGATCATGGATATTAGAGACACAACAGCGTATGGTGTCCAGGCCACAAGAAATGCCACGGTCATCACTCCAAACAGCACAACCATCTTTCGCTCCATTGCCAGTGCTTTTCTTGAAAAGGGCGATTTTTTTCCCCAAGTGTTTTTTGCTCGTCTCGTACTTTTACGTATCTCACGGCAAGACTGATAGTAAGAGACTACCATGATACATACTGGAAGTACATAACAAGCCAGTATTAAACAAATGGTGTAGGACAAATCCAGAATGTCACGTGACTTCCATCTCACTGAACAACTCGTACCAATTCCCTCCAACTCAAAACCTGACCAGCCACACAATGGCATCACACTCCAGACCAAAGCGTACAGCCACATGGCCACTGTGAAACATACTGCTTTTCTCTTTGAGAAACTTCGATTCTTTTTATAAAGGAAAGCCAGTGCAACATATCTTTCATAGGAGGCAACGGACAGATTCATCAAAGAAGTCAGACCGCTCCAGGTAGTGATAAACGCTGTTGCTTTACATCCAACGTCCCCATAAATCCATCTTCCATGGGCGTTTGTGACGACAAGGAGTGGCAAAGAGGTAACTGAGTACAGCAAGTCACTGAGAGCTACACTGGTGATGAAAACATTAGGAGCGTTTAGCAGATGTTTGTTTTTATAAAACACCATACAGATCAGGCCGTTTAACAGCATACTTGTCACACAGATCGTGGCAGCGATGACAGCGAAAACCAGGTAGATTGTGGCAACCATGCTTCCTCATTCAACCATTCAAATTTGACGGACAATTGTTCGTGCTTTGCAGATTGAAGTAACAAGGTTAAAGCGTCTTCACACGCAGAGTTCAATTGGCAAACTGTTGGCAAGAAAAGATACTTGCTGTCATGAAATTCTTATTCTCGGTTATTGGATTTCCAACTTTTCCACTGGTTCACACACAAATAGGTTATCAGCTGAGAAACCTACTTTTTGCATGGGAAATCGGATGCCATGACAGATATCAAACGGTTTCGCCGCGAAGTAAGACTTTGTCTAAAAATAGGGCGAAAAAAATTCAGCGACTGAGTGGAAAAATCCTGATTTTTCATTGATGTCTACATAATAAAAATGTGTAATACAATTATTGCACCAGCACTTGTTGGATATGAGGTGATTATAGTCAATCGAATTTCGGCGCGTTTTTTATTACCTCAAGTACAACACGCGCTCGTGGAATAACTGTTAATTGTTGCCAACTTCTCAAGAACTTTTTGTGTTGGAAAACATGTGACGTGTGTCGTTTAGAGAAGGGGATTTATTTGCAGCATACGCTGATAGCAAACAATGCGAGAACCTTTCTGTTTGCAATGCTTTAGGTTACGCGTATGTGGTAAGCGATAAATCAATGGTGCTTTCCAGCGTGCACACGCTGTCAACTCTGATTATTGTTTCCAAAGGAGGGAATTGCTTGGTCAAATACTTGCGAAAGGACTGCACTTTCCCATGCGGCTAAAATGCAAATTTATTTTCATAGAATGCGATAAATCGATACACCATTGATTAATCGCATACCTTAATTATATGCGCGCTCCAAATGCGATGTAAATAAAAAGGCTACTGAATTCTAATTTTCACCGTTTTGTGGATCGATAACCTAAATACGTTTGCTGGTACCATAGGTTAATCAGAAGTACTCTATCAGTTTAATTCCCCCCCCCCCCCCCCCCTCCGCCCTAGAAAAAAAGACAAAAGTACATCATAATGTTCACTTTTAACAGGGGCACCCAACGGTTCGTTTCGGCGGAATATCTGTTCGGCAGAGCTAAATCGCCTGAGATATTCGGATTTAATTCCAGTGAAAACTAGGGATTTCTTTTGCGAAACATCACCTCAGATTTTCGTATCAAGGGGACTGAATAATTCCTATCGTTTCGGAAGGACAAATAGGTCGTTTAGAGTGTAAAATAAGGTCAGCTAGCATTTTCCAACAGCCATTAGCAGCTCTGAAATTTGCCGGATAGGATTCCGTTGACTAAAATTTTGTGAGGCCTAACGTTTCAGCTAAAAACGCCAAACAGATCAACCTGTATTAGCTTACACACATATGCCTTTAAAAACGTCTCAAACAATCTAAGAAAGCAGAAAATGATGTTTCAAGTATTTTGCTAAAGTCTTCTCGTTGGGTGCCCTTATTTTAATCAAATATTTCATCTTCCCCTCTGCTCTCTGCTTGTTCCTGCCATATTCTAATGGATACTTCGAGCACTACTGTCCAAACCATATGAAAACAAACTACGTTCTACAGCATTTAAAGCCGAGTAAACCAGCCAAGAAATAATTAAAAACGCTTTTCTTACTCTCTGTCTTGATGATCAACAGTACTGTAATCAAACTAAAACAATAGGTATTTCGCGCGTTTGTTTTCTGGGGATTAGCGACACGTTTATTTTCAACAGGGTACGCGTGAAAAATGCGACAAGCCTACGCGTATACTGGAAATAATTGATTGTAACGCTAGGGAGAAGGTCAGGGAAAGAACACTATCCAAAGTGAGTTCAAAGGAGCTTTGTCACGAAATTAAGCCAAATTCAGCCACTAAGACCTGGCTTAAAACATTCACGAAAGGTTTAAATAACACAGCAAATACAAAAGAATGTGTGGATGGGCCAAATTAAAGATTAACACGGATTGGAATTGGGGTTTTTGAAAACTGTTAGGCTGAACAGTTTTCAAAGTTTACCTCTTTTGTCTGTAAATTTAAATATAACGCTCGGAATACGTATTCGTTTGTCCCGAATACGTATTTCTTCGTTAACGTTAAGTTCCATAGCAAGTAAGGGCGAGTAATTGGAGAAAATTAAACAAATTAGACTGGACTACCGTGACACAGCCCCTTTAAGCAACAATTTAATGGTTTAACAGTTCGTGGGTGTTTAATTTTTCGCCCAGAGGTGTTTTGTGTGAAAATGCAGTTTGCCAACTTTTGGAGTTTGAGCTTCAATTTGCCGTGCAATGAAGCTTAGTGAAAGAAAGTCTCGTCAATCCATAGCCAATTTTTTTCACCACCAAATAAAGAAAACTTTAATGTCTAAAGTACAAATTACAAAGTTATTATACATACGATTAAATATGCGGAGAGGAAGCCGAAAAAGAAAGCATGATACAGATGAGACAAGACTTCCTCGTCAGATCACGTTAAGAGAACTTATGTACTATGGCCTTTTGGCGTTAAAGGAACTAAAAACAGGATGATTTTTTTTCAAAAATCTACTAGTGCCAAATTATAATAAGAAGAAGAATAATACAATATAAAAGTCAAATAATTTTAAAATTCAAACCGGTTTAGTAATTAGCATATCATCGTTTCCACCCAGAGTAAGGGAAGTAATTACTAAAGTCAAAACAATTAACAAAAAGCATGAACGTTTAAAGGTACAGTTGTTAGAGCAACGGTAAGAGACCTCTTATGAAATCTCCTAGTATCTTGTTTTTCTGGGTCAAAACGTTCGCAAGGAAAGCAGTTTCAAAGTTGTTTACAACGGCACAGTCCGGCCTCTCTTGCGACCTGTAACCGCTGCCGACAGGATGCATTAACAATTATTCACCGAAGTGGAAGTAATATATCAAACACGAGAAAGAGTGTTTCATCAGGATATCCAAACCCCGAGAAGTGGGTTGAAAACACGAGGCGCAGCCGAGTTTTTTTGACCGACTTCGAGGTGTTTGGATACCTGATGAAACACTCTTTCGAGTTTTTGATATGGCTTCTCAAACCATTCATAATTCTTGGAGAAATTCAAAGCAAAAGTTCGCAAAACTTTATGCTAATTAAGATCCGGTATCCAAACCACCGTCACGGTAGTGATTTCCTTTGTTTTCTCTTTATGAATTATTAATGAGTTTGAGAAGTGAATAGCAGATACTATCCTGAGTTTGAGTAGCCAATCAGAGCGCACGAAAAACACTATTCACTGGTTTGGGATATACTAATTAACAATGATTCTACGAGGGCGCGCTGGATATCGAATGATAGATAACCAACTCGGCGCTACGCGCCTCGTTGGTTATAATCATTTGATATCCAGCAAGCCCGAGTAGAATAATTGTTTTATTAAAAACTTAACCACTGTTAAAAAAAAATCAAGAAAGAAAGGGAAAAATGAGAAAAGAAATTTAAGCGGAACAAGAATCGATCACATGACTGAACGAAAAAGGCGCCAAAACCTTGCGAAGTGCTGCAGCGTTTCATTGCAAAGCTTAATGAATCAATGAAAACTGCTCGAAAGTGAACAAAGTAGCAAAAGGTTTGGAAAAAATCTTATAATTATTGGCTCTGAAATATGGTACATGTTTGATTTTTCCTGAACATTGTTGTAATCATCGTTCAAAGCGAATTGAAGCTGTACAATTTCACCATATAGCTGCTGGAGTAGAACTGAACAAGTTTGTAATCTGTTCGCACAACGGAGCCATCATGTGCGTGTTTGATCCAACTGAAGACAGAACAAATTTGAACAGTTGAACTTAAAGAGGTATTTTCTATGTAGCTCAGAAGCAAGATTACTGAAGCGAGGAACATTAGAATTCACCATCATAGTTTGTTAAACGCAAAGCGCAAAATGCAGTTGTTCTCGGTTTAGAGGTTGCGGACGGAATGGTAAAAACAACATTCAAACAACTGGAAAAGCGATTCAACTCCGTTTACATGGCATCCGATTTCTATCTGAGCATTTGGACCTGTTGGAACACAGAGCTACAACAAGTGCAGGTAAACCAGTGTCAATTTTGCGTGTTAAAGCCGAAAAACAATCTCGCCCTTCCTTCCTTTTGGTAGTTTGCAGCTGCATTGTTTTTTAGTAAGCTTACTCTTTTAGACTGCTTCATGATTTTCGCACCAACTCGCCATGAATGTGTGATAGTTTTTATTAAATGCTCCTGCCCCATTTCACTGTGTTTTGTTTTATGTCTTGTCTTGATATTTTGAAGTGGAAATCCTTTCTGATAAAACCTACCGTTTGTTCAATTTCAATGATCGACGTTACGATCGATGAAAGAAATTAAATGTAATCACAACGCTTAATGCTTACATTTCTATTTCTGTACAGTTTCTTCAAACAATTATGACTTTTGTTAGACGACGCTGTTGGTGATGCTTGTTGGTGACACTGTTGGAATTTCTGCTTAATTTAAATTTGCTGGCAAGTGATTTTTCTCGTCCATTTTTCTCGCCGGGTTGCTCGCGAGGAAAAAACTTTCAGCTCACTTTGTTGTTGAGTGTTCATTGACCATATTTGGTCGCAGCAGGTATATGAGCTGATAGCCTAGCTCCGTTGAGCCAATCAAAATGCTAGAAATCCAATATACCTAGTCCAGTTTTTAATAATTAGACTTATTCCATAGCCAAGAGATTAAAAATAGTTTTTTTCTTACTTTAAGGCTAAAAGCCAAATGTCAAAGAGCCTGCAGGTGTTCTTTTATTTCAATTCCGAAAACGTTATTGCTGAGCAAAGCTTACACCTATTCCTTTATAAGCCCGTCGTGTAGCAAAGTTCTGCCTTCCAACCTAGAATACTACTTAGTTTACATTTGTATTCTTTTGGTCCGTACGGTCTTAAAAGCGATCATCTCCCTTTACCAACCATATCTTAAAGAAAGTCGTTTTGTTCAGTTCTCAGTCAAACACACTGTTTAGAACTCCAAGTTCCCTCAACTGACGATCATTTTAAAGTTCAGTCTAATTGTCTAGTCAAATATTGTAAAAGAAACTACAAAAAGTGATCACCTTCACCGACGCCGAGAGCAGTCGCCTTCTTTTAGCCAAAATTAAAAAACATTGTATTCTCTACATGAAAGATGAAAGTATATGCTTCTACAGCAAGAAGGGGAAAAATATTAATTACCTTCAATTCCGATGATTTTGTGTCCTAACTGGTTAAATGAGCGAACCGCAGAAAACTTGTGTAGGACAACTGTGTGAAAATAGAATTTCATCAAAACACGATTATATAATATATTTCTGCTTACATAAGGCAATCGATACCTCCACAGCCGATCGAATGTGACTTGACTCTCTTGACTTTTAGCTTGTAACTTGACTTGTAGTTCTCAGGTTGGAATCCATACCTCCCAACACCGAAAGCCTTGAACTGTCTGTAACAGACCACAAAAAGCCATCTGAGGAAGTCGGTTTTAATATTTTATTAGCTCGATAACGCCAACTACCATTGTCATCACCATAATTGATGGGTTAGGATGTACTGCAGACAAAGCAAATTTTTTGAAGCTTTGTTTCAAGCTTATAGATGAATCTCATTTTTAATTGATGGTATAACTTCGTGTAATTAAATATTACGTTTTGTGAGACCGAGAGGTTTAACCGATTGAAAAGCGTGTTGCGTTTGGAGTAGTCGCCAAATACGAAAAAAAAATCGTGTAATCTCCTCTACTACTTTTGGGAAATCCCGTTTGAATTTTTTTTTGTCAAACGCCTAATGTATTTCCCTCTAACTGAGGAAGGTTGTACCACCGAACTGAATAGCGTAAATGATTCTGAAAAGAATGTGGTATTTGTTACCAAGCTTTTAATATCATTTTAGCAGAGAATGGAAATCTCCTCTCTAATCCTCTCTAATCCGCTTTATGTATACAGAAAAATGAAGTGACACAATGTAGCCAGAAAAAAATGTAATTTGCATTTTTTTAAACAACGACCAGTCTTTGTTATATTTATACTCATTTGTTTTTAAAATGTTATCAATTGTTATACATTTTCCTGCAACTCAAAAGAAACACGTTAGCAATAAAGTGGGGTCTAAAAAATGAAAGTAACAGTAATAGCTCGTTTTATGTCTGAAAACGCGAGATAGTTATCAGCAAAGTTAATATACAAAAATATTTCTTTCTTTCTTTCTTTCTTTCGTTCCTTCCTTCCTTCCTTCCTTCCTTCCTTCCTCCCTTCCTTCCTTCCTTCCTTCCTTCCTTCCTTCTGTCTGTCTGTCTGTCTGTCTGTCTGTCTGTCTGTCTGTCTGTCTGTCTGTCTTCCTTCCTTCCTTCTGTCTGTCTGTCTTTCTTTCTGTATTTTTTTTTTCGCTGTCTCGTGGGTCGCCTGTGCACTGGCCGCGTGATAATTTCTCAAAAACTGGCCACCCACTACTTAGATCCTTAGCAAATTTTACACTTGCAAGCTAAGCCCCTGGAGTGTCAGAGAAAACTATACAATTGTCAGGGCATTATCGAGTTAACCTGAATACTAATAGAGTTAAACCTCCTGTTAGCGACCAGCCAAAATGTCAAGCCTAAATGGTCGCTTACAAGAAATGGTCGCTTACGAGATGTCAGAATATAAGGGTCCTTAATTAGCCTATAACAGCAGAGCTCCTTCGCGGGCTGAAGGCCTGCGATAGCGGAGCCCTACACGTAGAATGTTTATGACGACGACCAACACTAGGATTCTTGTAAAATGTTCGAAGTGCCCATGAATACTCATGCGCTTGCATACTTAAGTCTCACCTCACCTTACACATAAGGCACGTAAGGCCTCAACACTCTCCCTCCAACCAGCTCTGTCGGCTGCTGCGATGTGTAGCTCACTTCAGTTCTTCCATCCAGCTCTTTCTTTTTCTCTCTCTGCCGTCCTTCTCCATGTTGTCTTGGGTCTTCACCGCTTTCGTTGCCCTTCCGGGGACCAGGTTAATGCAGTCCTACAGTCGTTGTTTGGCTCTTTCCTCATGATGTGGCTGATAAACTTCTATCTCCTCCTTCGGACGTCCTCGCTGAGGTTTTCCGTCTCAGCCATCTGCAGGACTTCTTTGTTTGTAATTCTGTCCTGCCAGCGTATCTTAAATATCCGTCTGAGATATCTGCTTTGAAGACGTCGATTTTGTTTTCATCGCTTTTATTAATCTTCCATGTCTCGCAGCCATACATCAAGACTGGCTTTACCAGTGTCTTATATAGCCTGACTTTGGTTTGTCGACTGATGCTGTTACGCCTTCAGAACTTTTTCAATCTCAAGAATACTCTTCTCGCTTTATCTACTCCATTGTGGATGTCTTGTATGCCTCCACCTTCTTTGGAAACTGTAGCTCCCAGATACACGAATCGATCAACATCTTCTTTAGCTTGCCCATTCACTTCCACTGCGTCATGGCTTTGCGAATTTATCCGCAGCAGTTTACATTTGTCCACATTTAAGGGACACTTTACTGGTCACGTGGATTTTTAAGTTTTGGTGTAAAAATGTGCTGAATAATTTAAATCAAATGGTTTTCCCGTACACAGAATACTCCTAGAACGTCAAGAGAAGGAAATCAAATGATTTTCTCGAAGGAAGAACAAACCATAGTTACTGGCGATTTTTCTACAAAACAAAGGAAAAACTTAAAAACAAGTTGCAACCATTTCCACCCGAGCAATCCACAGCCAAACACACTTCAATAAAAGTCTCAGAGAACTGGTAGAGTAGTTTTAAACGAACCCAACCAGTATTTTTGGGTTTCCTCTGATTGGAATATGGCTTTTAGCTTTTATAGTTGTCCTAAAAATTGGTGACAGGGTCCCTTTAACTTTTAGTCCCACCTTTTCTGCTTCATGGGTAAGCTTATGGGTCTTTGTCTGAATGTGTTGCTTGGTCGATGATAGCAGGGCGATATCGTCTGCAAAGTCCTGTCGAGATGTTCGAGCTTTGTGGTGAGCATCCACCTTATTCCGGTGTTTCCCTGTTGCAATGTATGACTCATTACCCAGTCAACGACTAGTAGGAATAGTAAACCTGACATATTACAGCCCTGCTTCACTCCAGTTTTGTTCCTTTCTGAGCTTCGACTCGACTCCAATTCGTATCCTGTCAATCACAGTTTTCCCCATGACCTTACTGACGACCGGCAGCAGCGTAATTCCACGCCTGTTTTTACATTCCTTCAGATTTTCTTTTTTCGGCAGTTTTACGATACTATTAAGTATCTAAACCCCTTTTTAAGGCTTCAAGTAAAATGAATGTACTTTCCTGCATATGTTACCTCACTTTAGCGGGATAAAGAGTAATAACCCATTTACTAAATACTGACACAAAGCAAAACTCGGATGGCCTGTTATCCTGTGAGAAATGTAATCTGCCGGCTCAACAATATTGCCGCTGGCTTCTCGCCCGTTCGATTTTCAACATGTTAATTTTACATACTTGGAAAGAAAGACTTTCTTTCTAACAGCTCTACATGAAAAGACCCGAAAGACTTGAGTGGGTTCATGAGAGCAACAGTAGTTTCACGTGTGCTGTTCTTGAACTTTAGCTTTCCAAATATTGCTTCAAGAACTGTCAATAAAAGTCGTGCTAAAGTCTTCTTTTAGAATAGAAATAAGCCAACTTCACTGTCTAAAAGCGGTGCTAAGGAGGCAGCGTTCTTGTTGTTTTGCAGTTGCCTGCATCGTTTGGCGTATTGCTACACAATTGAATGATACTGTTTTTTTAGGGACCATTATCATGCAATCGAGAAGAAATTTATCTTCACAATCCACAGATGCACTCCAATTTCTTTAAATTAAATATCGTTTTACACCCTTTTCTCTCTTTTAGAATACTTTTAAAATGAAAGTCGTTTAAGCGTTTTTCGCATTTTTCAGATATGTAGAATACAAAGTTGAGGCAAATTATTTGTTTCAGACTTTGGCATCTCACCTAACTCGAAACCAACGGTTTTCATCCAGACACTCACAAGCAGTTTCAATTTTGTTTTTCCGTTCTTTTGCAGTAAAACAAAGTAATCATTCCTCTCTCTCCTCCGCAGAGGTTCGGTGAGGCGTTAGATTTATTAGAGTGAGTGCGGGCGCGTAAACCGAAAGACCCATTGGGCGGCGAACCTCGCTCCCCTCGCCGCCTACCACCTACTTTTACGCCTGCGCTCACTTTTTTTGTGGAATCTCTCCGCACGAAAAACCTTTTGAGCCTCTGCGGAGGAGAGAGATCATTCCTATTAGTTATTTCCAAGTGTGGCGTTTTCTTTTACAGGATAATGAAACGTATCTAAGGCGTAAAAAAGGTAAAGTCGCACACGAGCCAAGGAGGCCCACACGGCCGGTTTCCCGGTTTCTGTAGCATGAAGCAACTGAGAATATTGCTACTTCCCCCTGGATAAGATGCTATATGTCGCCGGCACCCATTTATACACCTTGGTGGAGAGAGACAATGTGGGGTAATTTCTTCCTAGAAAAGTTAGAAAGAGTAAACAAATTGTGAAGCAATTTTGTGGAAGAAAAACGAAAACAGCAGCAAATAGGTAAGTTTTCTTTTAAGATTTTATAGGTCATCAACCGGATCCCTCTAGGTCTGGTAAACTGCCAGCGACTGTTATGAAATGCAGCGACCGATGGAGTAAAGACCTGTTCGACCAAAGACTGAAGCAGACGAGTAGCCGATTTTGATAATTCTATTGAGAAATCTAGCCGAACGAGCAAGAACAAATCGAAAATTTAACGCGAATTTCGATTGGATCAGTTCTCTTCAGGACTACTGATTTCTGATTATACTTTAACTGGTATTTCGTGTTATTTGCTAACATCCGAACAAGCTCGAACACGATGAAAACCCAAAACGATAACCCGTTGTAATACTTCAGGGTGAGTCGTATTTAGCGGTTGTAGATAATAAGCGCCGTTTCCAGTTCATTCAAGCGAACAGCCAATAGTCCAAGGACTTAACAGTTATATGACAGGATATGGAAACACTGTAAAAACCAAGCAAGACGGCTTGTGAATAAGAAAAATATTTTACACGCACAGTTTGAAGCCCGAGAAAATAATAAAACGACTGTGTTCTAGAATGACAGGACATGGAAACATTGTGCAAACCAAGGAAGGCGGCTTGTGAAGAAGAAAAATATCTTATAAGTATACAGTTTGAAGCCCAAAAGAATAATAAAACAGCTGTGTTTTAGAATGACTTAGTTTTCAAGCCCGGATTCACATGACCAACCCGAAAAGGTGGGGGTGGGGGGACAATTCAGAACACTTTCGGCTTTTTGAGAAACACTTTTTTGGATGAAAAACACGTTGAAAAAAAAAACCGCGAAATAGTTTTGGGCCCGAAAAGTTTTCAGGACTTTTGAGAAACGAACACCAGCTTTTTTCTTGGTAGCTTCGCTTTTAAACTAGCCTATCTATGTTCTTGCGACTCCGTTTGGCCTGAGCTTTACCGCCAAAACTTTATCTTAGTCTTGTCACATTCGCATTTTTGGTTGCTTCTTCTAGTCGAGAGATTGAAACCCAAACTGGCAGCCACGAAACGCAGTCATTCTGGACAGAGAAGAGAAGGAACCACACCCAGGTATGCGTACCACCAACTAGTGAAGCAATACAACATAGGCCAAAAAATTCCCGCAAAGCAATTCCACTAAAGTTTTGAACCCCCTTGCTAAGTCTCGGAGCACTCAATCGAAAAATGGAACAGGGACGACCTACTACCCATGTAAAAAGACGCTTAGACTTGTACCAGATCTTTTACGTCTTCAAGTCAGGATCAAATTGAATGTGTGGCTTGTGACTTTTTTCTTAACAGCAAGAACGTTTTTTCAACATTAAGGTGTTGCTCAAAACTTTGCCTTATCACCGATATCTGGGCGAGTTTTGCACCAGAATATGATTGACAACACTTATGATGACAATGACTGAAAACTTGTGATGAAAATGATTGACAAACTTATGCGACGGTAACAAAGAACTAGCTATGTTTTGCATTGTCTACAGCCAGTTTTGGTGTTCGTTAGTTAATTCAAGGCATAATCGGCTCATCTGATGGAAAGAAAGCCCTCGCTGGGGTGTCATAAGGTGTGTTAAAAAGGTACTAGATGAATTCCATAATTGTGACAATTGGTATTTCTTCAAGGAACTGAAACTGTTGTCGTGTTCCCTTTGTATGACAGTTTCATACGTGTGTATGTATACAACCATAGATATACATATAATTATACATAGTATACATATAGCTAGCTAGACATCATAACTAGCTAGAGATCATAACGTTCTTGAAAATACATGTTTCTCCAAAGTTCGAACGTGTGTTAGCAACTTGAACTTTGTTTCGTCTCGATGGTAGACCGTAACCTCATTATTTCTGGATAAAACGTCAGTGGAGACTCGCTGGACTTTTGTCTCCGAGGGCTTCTGTTTCGAGTCTCGCTTCCAATTACAAACTTTATATGTCGCCTCAGTTGCTTGTATAAAAACACATAAAGAATTGGATTGTAACATGCCGACGATTTGGCAATGTAGGCTGGGATTGATGCTGTGACATCACTAATGACGTCAGGTCCAGCGATCATGTATATTAGAGAGACAACAGCGTATGGTGTCCAGGCCACAAGAAATGCCACGGTCATCACTCCAAACAACACAACCATCTTTCGCTCCACGACAAATGCTTTTCTCGAGAAGGGCGATTTTTTTCCCCAAGTGTTTTTTGCTCGCCTCGCACTTTTAATTATCTCACGGCAAGATTTGTGGTAAGAGACGATCATAATACCGACGGGCAGCACATAACAAGCCAGTATTAAACAAATGTTGTAGGACAAATCTAAAATATCCGTTGACTTCCATCTCACTGAACAACTTGTGCCGATTCCTTCCAGTTCAAAACCTGACCAGCCACACAATGGCATTACACTCCAGAACAAAGCATACAGCCACATGGCCACTGTGAAACAAACTGCTTTTTGCTTCGAGAAAGTTCGATTCTTTTTATAAAGGAAAATCAGCGCAACATATCTTTCATACGAGGCAACGGACAGATTCATCAAAGAAGTCAGACCACTCCAGGTAGCGATAAACGCTGTTGCTTTACAACCAATGTCCCCATAAATCCACCTTCCATGGGCGTTTGTGATGACAAGGAGTGGCAAACATGTAACTGAGTACAGCAAGTCGCTGATGGCTACACTGGTGATGAAAATATTGGGAGCGTTTAGCAGATTTTTATTTTTGTAAAACACCACGCAAACCAGGCCGTTTAACAGCACACTTATCGCACAGATCGTGGCAGCGATGACAGCGAAAATCAAATAAACTGTGGCCGCCATGCTTCGTCATTTCGCCATCCCAGTTGTCGGACATGGGTCGTGGTCTGCCTGTAGCAAAGGGGAACAACATTAACCCTTTGATGCCCAATATCAACATGCATATTCTCCTTACTGTTCTCCATATATTGCCTATGGAACTAGCAAGGAGAGTTTGTCTAAATCTCGAGACATCTTATCCTTGGTGATCACTTTCTTTATTCTCGTCACTTCAATGTTTGAACAAAAAGTGATAATGTAAAGAGAAATTTCATTTTCGTCACTGTTAGGGCTTAAAGGGTTAAAGGGGCGATGTCATAGAGTACTACGTCTTATTGGTTTTGGGTGAAAAATGTGCTAAATTTATCTGTAGGTGCGTGACTCATCCATGAATTGCTTTTTAATCACCAAAGGGAGGGAGGGCATCGAGTGAATTTTCATAGAACAGGAGAGAATCAGCCACCATCAGTTGTTAGCGGAGCCAGCGCGCTAGCGCGTCAGCGGAGCTCCATTGCTAAGGAAATTTGGTAATCTATCAAGCCAAAAAATTTTGGTAGTGACGTAGTAGTCACGTGACTGTCCGTCCGTACATCCGTACGTCCGTCCGTCCGCACCACAGGCCTACCAATACACTTCCTACACTGGATATAACCCTATGCTGAATCCCGTGTGTTTTCGGCGCGAAATCGCATGTTGACCCGCGTTGTAGCAAAACAAGCAAAGACAACAAAAGTCAAAAACAAATTTGTTAATGGAAAAAAAAAAGTTCAAAAGAACACTCAGTTGTCTTTTTGGTGGAAGGGGAAAAGTTCAATCTAGGCGAAAGAAATTCGGCGATAAAGCTCAGGCAAAAAGTTCAACGAATTTGCCTCGTCGGTTCTGTTCAAACTCGGTCGGTACACCGCTTGAGTTCGCAGCTTTTCGCAGCGGTTTCGACGCCAAATATAGCAGAGCTAGTGCTTTTTGGTTTTTTCTGTCCACAACCATGGTTTTTACGGCGTTTTGAACACATTTTGCCAGGAAAAACACCAGCATTTTCATGCTGATAGGCAGCTTGTCACGAAGAAAGAAATAAGTATTAAAATTAACTGAACCAACGATGTCAAACGCCCATGGCCAAGTGGACTACTTACCGGCATGTTACGCCGACGAGCCGGGTTCGATACTCAGCGGGAGCAAGAATTTTTTCCTTTTTTTTCTTTGTTTTTTTTTTTTAATAAAACGACTTGGATGAGAGTATTTTCACAAATTAATAACTGCCAGCAAAAACAAAACAAAAGCAAAAAACAGACAAAACAAAAAGGGGGGCTCCGCTTTTAGGCTTGGCTAAATCTATATATTACCGATTTTATGGCAGACACAAGGGAAGAAGTTGAAGACGTTGGTCCGACTTTTTCAAGTTGGAAATCGGGTCAGTCCTGGCCAATCAAAGCCGAAGACACTTTTTGCGTGATTTCTGTGCTCTAAAAGACCACTTTTCAACCAAAGGGGAAAATTATTTTTGGCTGTCATTGATGCAAATGTGCTTTTTGGCGTTTCAGAGTGATACTTAAAACAGATGATGGTGTTACTTCAAGGCGCCTAAAGGCACGCGAGATACTTAACATTGCAAGCTCGTGTTAGAAAAGACATTTTGCCAGTGTGAACGTTGCATCAACAGCTGGCACACATGTTGGCAAACTGTTGGCCTGAAACCGACTAATTCCTATAATCACCAACTTTTCGACACCTTTTCGTGGGGTGAAACTCACATTTGACGCTTAAACGTTTGTCAGATACGTGTGTTGTTTACCTGTAATGCGGCAGAGAGACAGTTGTTGAAAGAACTGTCACCAAAGCTACTGGGTTTTAAGCAGTAGCATTTTAGGTTTCATCGTTTCATGGATGTTTTTTCGCCTGGGGGTGTATTGTGTGAAAACACGAGTTTGCCAACTTTTGGAGTCTGCGAGCGCGATTAAGAAAACTAGAAATCTAGAATACAAATTCAAAAGTTGACACACGATTAAGTATGCGGAGAGAAAACCGAAAAGATATATATATTGATAAGATAAGGCGTCATCGTCTGATCACATTAGAAAAAAGAAAGTATGCCTTTTGGCCTCTAGCTTTAGAGGAGTGAAAAAAAATGCGTGACAAATTTTTTTCACCATTCTATAGGTTACATTTATAATAAGAATGTAGATTTTAAATAATTCAGATAATAGGACCGGTATCGTCGATTGCAACCGGGCAATATAGCTAGGGAAAGAAATCCAGGTAATCTTAAGTTAAAACGATTGTAAGAAGTGCGACCTTTTGCCAGATTATCTTGAGGATCCAGTTGCTGTAGCAACGGGAAGAGTCACTCCTCCCGGTATTTTGTTTCTGCGGTCAAAACGGCTGCAAAGGAAGCAATTTCAAAGTTCTTCACAACAGTAGAGTTCGCCTTTTCTTGCCACATCCAAACCACTGCTGACGGGACGCATCTATACTTACTCCATAGCAAAGAAATTAAAAAATAAATTGGTTTTTCATACTTAAAGGCTAAAAGCTAATGTCAAAGAGGCGGCAGGTGTTCTCTTATTTACTTCAATGCAATCCCGAAAAATGTCGTTGCTGAACAAAGCGTGCACCGATTTTTGAGCACAGGTGCCGTAATGTCTCAACGTTATGCCTTCCAACCTCAAATGCAGCTCACTATGCGTTTGCAATCTCTTTCCCGCGCAGTCTTTAAAGGGATCGTCTCTCTTTACCGACCATATGTCAATAAAGTCGTTTTGCATCATTCTCAGTCCAACACAATATTTAGAATCTCTGGCAAGCGACCAATCTCCCTTCACCGACCATCATTTTGAGGTCCCGTTTAAACCTGATTTTCAAGTCAAATACTGTCAAAGAATCTACTGAAAGCGACCACCTTTACTGACCCCGAGGGCAGTCGCATACGTGTGCTTTCAACCATAATTAGAAACATCGGATGCTATGCATGAAAGTGTATACCTCTACAGAAAGAAGGTGAAAATTTATAATTACCGTCAATTCCGATGATTTCCTCTCCTAACTCTTTTTATGAACGAACCTGAATACTTGTGGTATTTTGGAACAACGTTGTCAAAGTGTTTCATCAAAATGCAATTATTTAAACATATTTCTCCCTTTTAAAACTAACTGATACGACCACAGTCGATAGAATTTAACTTGACTCCTCCTACTGTTTGAGAATTCAAAGCGCCCAATGCAACGTTTGTTTCCTATACCAAAAGTCTTAGCAGACCACATAAAGGCTAGCTGGGAAAACCGGTTTTAATATTTTATTAACTAGAAAGCGCCAACTGCCATTATCATCACCACAAATGACGGGTTTTGATGTCCTGCAGACAAAACACTTTTTTTTCCTTCTTTCATCCAAACTTATAAATGAATCGCTCCTTTATTCATGGCCTGTCTTCGTGTACATAAAACGTTACGTTTTGTGACGCCGAGAGTGTTGATCGATTATTGAAAAGCGTGTTGCGTTTCGACCAGTCGCAAAATATGAAATAAGGTAGCGTAATCTCCTGTACTACTTTTCGGAAATCCCCTTTGAGTCGGTGTTTTCTTCAAACGCTTTATTTCATTAACTCTCTCTCACGGGACTGTTTCCCGTAAGCGACCACAGTTCCTAGCTGAGGGGTTTGTATCAACGAACTGAATGGTGAAAATGATTCTGAAAATATTGCGGCGTTTGTTGGTAAGCTTTTATCATTTTTTAAGCTGTCTTTAATCCTTTTTGTTCATGCAGAAAAAATTAAGCCAAAGTGAAATTTTAATTGAAACTCTTGTAAACAACGCCAGGTTTTGGTATGTTTATAATCATTCGTTTTGGAAATGTTATCAATTGATATGCATGTCTCCGTTACTCAAAGGAAATCTTAGTAATAATTAAAGGGGGTTTAAGAAGGTGGAAGTAACAGTAATTGGTCGTTTTATTTCTGAAAACGCTTTGTTTTCCCGAAAACAGACGTTGTTCTGAAATTGAAGAGAATCCTTCATGAAATGAATTGTCAAGCGTCTCTTGTCTCCTCAAATATTAGGAATCCCGCGGTTGAACGAGAAAATAGTTTGCTCACGCGGCGGGGAATCTTTAAAAATTAATTCACTGCATTTGCATTTTAAAAGATTTTTTCGTATGAGCTACAGATTGCCTGGAAGGAATTTCTCTGGAGGCGACATAACAAGTCCAACTATTGAGCAAATCTTTGAATGTCGCACGCCCTTTTTTCCTGCCTTTTTTTCCTGCCTTTTTTTTTTTTTGTCGCCGTCGCGAACGTCGCCTGAGCACTGAAGACCAAATAATTTCTCCAAACTCAGCCAATTTTACACATACAAGGAGACTGGGCACCTGGGTTGTCAGTGAAAAACTAAACCAATTGTCAGGGTACCAGCATCAGTGCCAGCATTTAATGCTAATAGAGTCTAACTTCTCGCAGGTGACCACCCAAAATGTCAAGCCTAAGTGGTCGCTTATGGGAGATGGTCGCTACTAAGGTGGCTCTAAGTATTTAGCCGGTAGAAGTTTCGGAATCTTAATCCATGCACTAATCCATATCCAACCCAAAATGTTGTGAGATATCTAGTATGATATCTATCTAGTAGTCACAAAAATGTTTTAAACTTTCCAACATTACACAACCTATAAGAATTCCACAATGATTGCTGAACAGAGAACAGTTTTCGTTATGATATGCCAAATATAATACAAACCTTCGGTTGTTCCGAAAACGCGGGGTGCGGACTGCGGGTGATAAAAAAAATAATAAAAATGAAAATTAAGAAAATAAATAAATAAATAAATAAATAAATAAATAAATAAATAAATAGGCAGTGTCTGGATACCCGGCAGCCGAGTACGGATCATGACTAAATACCCAGCAGTCCGACATTTTCGAAGGATTTCGACGGAAAGGCTTTTTCTAACGTTTTGAAAGTATTCCATAGTTGTTTAGAATTGCCAAGCGATTAAGAAAAGTATTTTTGGTTTCTGTGTGTTTTTGACCGGCGGACCTGGCGGATCTAGTCACAAAAAGTGTCGCGAACATAGCGATTTTATTAGTACGCACAAGCTCACAAAATCCGTCAGCTACAAAACTAAACTGGTATTTTGAATCGCTTGATAATTCTAAACAAACATTGAATGCTCCCAGGAAGTTTGAATGAGAAATTCGGTCCAAATTCTGTGCGTTCTGACTGGCAGGTGTAGCCACAAATAATTCTAAGTGTCGCAAACGTCGCATTTTGTAGTATGCGCAAGCGCGGAAAACTCGTCAACTACAAAACAAAAATACTTTTCTTAATCGCTTGGCAATTCTAAACAAATATAGAATACTTTCAAAACGTTAGAAAAAGCCTTTCCGTCGAAATACTTCAAAAATTTCGGACTGCTGGGTATTTAGACGTGATCCGTACTCGGCTGCCGGGTATCTAGACACTGCCTATTTTTTAATTTTTTTATTTTTTAATTGTAATTTTTCGGGGTTTTTTATGACCCCGCACCCCAACCCCGCGTTTTCGGAACAACCACAAACCTTTTGTTATCTTAGCTGCTGTTGTCCGATGTCTAGCCACTACTAGCGACAAAAAAAATCCTTTAGGGCATCGCATTATTTTTTTTTGCGTCCGCAGTGAGATCAAATCATCTGTCAAGTGGTCGCCTACCGGATGTCAAAAAAAAAAAAATGAAAATTTTCAAGCCATGACCCAAACACTAGTCGCGGTCGATTACGAGAGGTGGTCGTTTACAAGAGGTTTCAGCCATAGTAACCTGACTTAGAAAATTTTGGTATTTTGGAAAAGTGGTCACTTACGAGAGGTGGTTGCACATGGAGATTCTACTGTGTTTGCTGTATGAGCTTGGACGGTCTCTGGTTGGGTTTTCATAATCCTCAATTCTGAGTTAACATTACGTCACTAACTCAACCATCTCTTTTAGTTATAGCTTCCCCCCTTCCCAGGGAATACTAAGCAGGCATAGACGAATTATCACAACACGTACAAATGTTTGTGTTGATATTTACGCAAGATTTGTTCTACAAACTTGTAGCCTGCGTAGCAAGCATTTCCGTAGGGCTTTACGCAGGTCTGAAGCATTTTTGGCTTGCGCTCGCCCCAATTTTTTGCGCCATCAAAGAGCGAAAAACGCCTCGAACGGGCGGAAAACCCTACGGAAACGCTTGCTACGCAGGCTAATAAACTTGAAGAAGGTGGAACGGTTTTCACAATTCTCAGTTAGTCTGGAAGCCAATAATTGTCCAAGAGAACTAAATAGACATGGAGGAATTTCAATTGTCAGAGCAAGAATGCCAAAACTACTAATAATTATTCTTTGGAGATGGGCAGTAGGGATGGCGAGGTGGTGAGAGCACTCGCCTCCTACCAATTTGGCGCCTGGGTTCGATTCTCGGACTCCCCGTCATACGTGGGCTGAGTTTGCTGTTGGATCTTGTCTGGACACTGTGGACGATGAGGCATTTCTATGAATGTGCCACTTCTTATTCCCATTTACATTTTACATTTTTATCTCGTGGTTGCCATTTATAGCAACCAAGAGATCATGTGAACACATAGGCACATTCCTGTCGTCATTTCCGGAAGAAGTCGTGTCGATTCGGTGTTGTTCGTGTGATGCTCGGTATTCCCAAGAAAGTAACTTTGCTGCGTTTTCGGGTCTTTTCGAAGATGTTTTCGTTATTTTAGGCGCTGATGTATCAGATCACTAGGGTAATGGGGTTATCGCTAATTGCAGTAATAACTCGTGTCGTTTGTCAATGAATTCACGTTCAGTAATATATTCAATACGTTGCAGTAAATTTTAAGACAAGTAGCGATGTGTTCTTAGGAGCATATCGTGATAATACTTGTGTTGGTTGTGAAGCATACACAGGGGTCGATGACAACAGTCGATTTTCGGTTTTGAGTACATAATCAGAGATCTTGTATGGTGCAATGTTTGATTTTACTGACGTGACTGGAAATTCTGTGTTGGAACATTGAATTCACCTTTTATGGCTTCTGTCCATCGGTGATTATTATTCAAGAGACACAGAAAAAGGGTTCTTTTCACTAGAGAAAACAGGAAACACGAATGGAGTAATTTGTACTATTAAGACCGCGGAGATCAGAGAAGGCATTTAACAAACAGTATTCTGCTTTGAGAGTGGTAATCGAACACTGACCACAGAAGGAGAACGTTTGTGGAATTTGGAGTGCTAAAGATATCAAGAAGTCTTTACAGTCAAGAGAGTTATGTTAGAGTGCTCTTTACGTATCAAGTAGCTTTACTGTCTCTATTCACCCTGTTTAAAACAGTACAGTATAATTATATTTAATTTGTTATTGCATGATTTCTTATGAAAAATAATGAAAGGGTTATTAGAGCTGGGTTTAGTTGGTCTTCCATGGTCTGGGCAAACAGTGTGGTTTTTCCGAGCATTTGCGTATTCTGTGAATTTATCACTTCGTATACACGTAGAATCGAATGAAATCTATGCTCCAGTAACTCTTGCCGGTTGTTTGTAACAGGATACTACCGTTATTTACATCGGTCGTCCAGACAAAGTTCATAACTTGTATATCTCGGTCGCATGCGAGCACGCTCATTTATTGTGTTATTCGCGTGAGTATCTTTAGCGGCGGAGCCGTGATTTGCTAGCCGACTTGTTTCGCTCGCCGGCGAGAAGAATGGGGCTCGCAGGCTAATATCTCGGCTACGCCTCTTGGAAATGTAGACCAGATGATAGTTTCAACCTTAAGAGTGACTGATAAAGAAGAAGGTACTTTCAACTATCAGTCCAACCCCTGAGGGATACGAGAAGCGAAAAACGGAGATTTGTATGTAAATAATATGCAAGAAGAGAGACTGGTAAGAGAAAGAAAGTTATAGAATGAGATTAAAATTCACTTTTAAACGATTAACGGAGAGAAACACACGGGCATGTTGGTGAAATAAAATAGAAAACTTTCCTTGCAAAAAAAAAAAGAAATAATAACAATCAAATAAGCAAAAAAGCATCAACAACCACGAGATCTCTCAGTTACTGCAAAAAAATTCAAATAACACAATCGTAACTGCCGATGATTGACTGCAATGCCTTCTTTGACCAGTTAAATGCACTTAACTATAATAATTCGCAATCAAAACGCCTACACCGTGCCATCGAAAAGGTAAGCATTCGGCGGCTTTTGAGAATTTAATTCTACATGAGAAACCACTCCAGTTGACCGGGTTGGCAAGCCTCACTGGCAAGGCATTGAAGTACACCCTGAAAACCGTTTTAAATTCCTGAATATAAAATTGTAAGGTAAAATTTCTGCTTTATTGGAGGTTGTGTTCGTGTCTATTTCTAGAGGTTTGCTATTTGCGGTGTTTCGAGCAATCGATTAAATTTACATTTACGAACTGACCTTGAGTTTGGTTACACTCGTTTTGATTCCAGCCAGTGGGAGTCTGGTTGAGGGAAACGTTTCCGAAATCGAAATCAAGGCTTTGCCTTACTACTTCACCTTGTTTAAACTCGGCATTTCTATTTTTTTTTCTTTGAAGTGTAGATAGCTCAACTTTTGAAAGGACTCGGTCTAGGCGGACTTGATTTGTCTGTTATTCTTGCTTTGTACTAATAAACGTGGTTTGTAGTAAGGCTTTCACAATGAGAAACGTGACTAATTTGTTTGAATAAACAAATGAAAGCTTATTCATTTCCGAAAGCCGGTTATATAAAATCCGTCGTACTGCGCGGATATGTACACAGAGCCACCAGGAAGTGCAAGTCAAAAACTTAACATGCCACTTAGATGTCTTATTACCGTTCTTTGTTATTTTTTTCTATGTTACAGCATTTCAAATGAACAATTTCGAAAACTAAGTTTTACCAGTTTGAAATCTTAAGTTAACTTTTCAAACGGCAGATATCGGAGAGAAATGGAATCTTTCCCGCAAATTCACGACATACTTCACTTTTTTCTGTGTGCCCAAAACGACATTTTTGTGCCCCCGAAAACAAAGGTATAATTTTTTTACGTTAACTCTAGTCTTCTTTACGTAAAGATCCGCCTGATACTCTAATGCAGTATAAGTGAAAGAAGAAGCGGAGTGTACATAAATTACTATTTTCTAAAAACTTAATTAACTAAAGAACATCTTTGGTTTGAGTCATCTGATTATCCATACAAAAGAAAGACTTTTAGCAGAAGTTGAAGTCTCTTTCGTGTGTCATCTTGGTGTTGTCAGGTACAGTTGGCATAGTGTCTTAAACTTTATCTTATTTAGTGAATTGTTCTGCAAATTTTCAGAAACACCAAGCTGTCCCATTTGTAAGGTTCGTGGCGACAATTTCTGAGGCGGAAGTTGTAAAAATTAAAATAAATTAGTTTTTTTATGGTAATTGAAATTTCCTGGCGAGAAAAATTAAAGGAGTAAAGGAAAAGCGAAAATAAAATCATATTTCGGTTAAACAGTAATCAATAGGAAGAACATGACTATTCTTTGTCTGTTTAGATATCTGATTATCGAGACTGAAAGAAGTGATATTAGGTAACGAGGGATAATGCCCTTGTGTGTAAATTTATTGATATCAGATGCATTTAGCGTAGTGTCTCAAATGTGGTCTTCATCAGTAAACTGTTTGGGGAATTTGAAGCTCCGAGCTATCCGTTTTAATGTGAGCTAAATGGCGACAATTTCTGAGGAGGAAGTCGTAAATTCCGGTCGACAAACAATCAAACAAACACAAAACGACTTATTTGGGACAAGGGATAAAGTATCTTGAAAAAGATCTCAATGATCTGCTGTGTTACAGAAATTGTCTAAAATATTGTGTTTCACCCCCCTTCACTAAATGAGATTTAACAGGGAATACAAATAGTAGCCTGCTTGGCAGGCGTGGAAAGGGGAGGGAAAAGGGAGGAAATTATTCGCGAGCGCGGAGCGCAAGAGAAAGGGAGAGGGCGCGAATAATTTCTCCCTTTTTCCCTCCCCTATCCGAGCGTGCCACGCAGGCTATACCTATAGAGGTAAACTTACAACATGTGATTTGTCTGTCAGGTATGCCGTGTTTTAATACTGCAATCCCCAGTCGTAAAAGTGGTCAAAACCAAAGATAAATGTGGTCGTTCGTTGCCTTGTACTCTGATCAAGATTAATTTATCACTCGTATCTTGTCGTTTCGTTCGCCGCACAACTTTTCTTCGGAACGTAAGAATCAGAATTTGGAGTGCTAAAGATATCAAGAAGTCTTTACAGTCAAGAGAGTCATGTTAGAGTGCTCTTCACGTATAAAGTACCTTTACTGTCTCAACTCACCCTGCTAAAAACGGCACAGTATAATTATATTTAATTTTTGATCGCATGATTCCTTATGAGAAATAATGAAAGGGTTATTAGAGCTGCGTTTAGTTGGTCTTCTGTGGTCTGGGCAAACAGTGTGGTTTTTCCGAGCAGCTGTGTATTCTTAAATTTATCAATTCGTATATAGGTAGAATCGAATGAACTCTACGCTCCATTAACTCTTGCCGGTTGTTTTGTAACAAGATTCTATTGTTATATCTCGGTAGCCCTTAAGCAGGCTCTGTCACTTACTGTGTTTTTCGCGTGAGCCGCGATTTGCAAGCAGGCTCGCCTCGCTCGCCGGCGAGAAGAATGGGGCTCGCAGGCTAATATCTCGGCTATGCGTCTTGGAGATGTAGACCAGATGATAGTTTCAACCTTAAGAGTGAGTGGTAAAGAAGAAGGTACTTTCAACTTTCAGCCCAACAAGAGATACGAGTAATGAAATGAAAAACGGAGATTTTGTATGTGAATAATCCGTGAGAAGAGAGACTAACAAGAGAGAGAAAGTTATAGAATCAGTCAAGCTTCACTGTTCAACGATTAATGGAGAGAAACACACCGGCATATTGGTGAAATAAAATACAGAACCCTCCTTGTACAAATTACCAAAAAAACAAACAAACAAACAAACAAGCAAAAAAGCATCAACAACCACGAGATCTCCTAGTCCGTGGATCGGTTATTTTTTAGACATCTCGTTACTACAAAAAAAGTCATAACACAATCGTAACTGCCGATAATTGATTGCGATGCCTTCTTTGCATGACAAGTTAAATGCACTCAACTATAATAATTCGCAATCAGAACGCCTACACCGTGCCATCGAAAAGGTAAACATTCGACAACTTTTGAGAATTTAATTCTACCTGAGAAACCACCCCAGTTGACCGGGTTGTTTATCACGAATAAGCAAGCCTCACTGGCAAGGCATTGAAGTACGCCCTGAAACCCGTTTTAAATTATAAGGTAAAATTTCTGCTTAATTTGAGGTTGTGTTAGCGTATATTTCAACTGAGAGGTTTGCTATTTGCAGTGTTTCGAGCAATCGTTTATATTTACATTTGCGAACTGACCTTGGGTTTGGTTAAGTCAGCATCCACTCGTTTTGATTCCAGCCGGAGGGAGCCTGGTTGAGGGAAACGTTTCCGAAATCGAAATTGAGGCTTTGCCTTTGCCACCTTGTTTAAACTCAGCAATTCTGTTTTTTCTTTGAACTTGGTCTAGGCGCACTTGATATTTCTGTTATTCTTAGCTTGCTTTGTACTAATAGACATAGTTTGTAGTCAGGCTCTAACAATGAGAAACGTGACGAAGTTGTTTGAATAAATAAATTAAGGCTTATCCATTTCCGATAGCCGGTTATATAAAATCCGTCATACTGCGCTGATATGTACACAGGGCCACCAGGAGGTGCAAGCGAAAAACTAAACATATGTTTATTCTGCTTAGATGTCTTATTCCCGTAATTTTTTAAATTTTTTTTCTATGTTACTGCATTTCAAATGAACAATTTCGAAAACTAAGTTTTATCTTCAGTTAACTTTTCAAACGGCAGATATCGGAGAGAAATGGAATCTTTCCCGCAAATTCACGACATACCTCACTTTTTTCTGTGCGCCCAAAACGACATTTTTGTGCCCCCAAAAACAAAGGTATTAAATTTTTACGTTAACCTAGTCTCTCTAAAGATCCGCCTGATACTCTAACGCAGAATATGTGAAAGAAGAAGCGCAGTGTAAATAAATTACTATTTTCTAAAAAATAAACAAAAGAACATCTTTGGTTTGAGTCATCTGATTATCCATAGAAAAAAAGAGTGTTAGCAGAAGTTGAAGTCTCTTTCGTGTGTCATCTTGGTGTTGTCAGGTACAGTTGGCATAGTGTCTTAAACTTTATCTTCTTTAGTGAATTGTTCTGTGAATTTTAGACACCGAGGTGTCCCATTGGTAAGGTTCATGGAGACTATTTCTGAGGCAGAAGCTGTAAAAATTAAAATAAATTAGTTTTTTATGGTAATTGAAATTTTTTCCTGACGAAAACAATTAAAGGAGTAAAGGAAAAGCGAACATAAAATCATATTTCGGTTAAACAGTAATCAACAGGAAGAACATGACTATTCTTTGTCTGTTTAGATATCTGATTATCGAAACTGAAAGAAGTAATATTAGGTAACGAGGGATAATGCCCTTGTGTGTAATTTATTGATATCAGATGCAGTTAGCGTAGTGTCTTAAATGCGGTCTTAATTAATAAACTGTTTGGACAGTTGGAAGCCCCGAGCTATCCGTTTTAATGTGAGCGAAGTGGCGACAATTTCTGAGGAGGAAGTCGTAAATTCCGGTCGACAAACAATCAAACAAACACAAAACGACTTATTTGGGACAAGGGATAAAGTATCTTGAAAAAGATCTCAATGAACTGCTGTGTTACAGAAATTGTCTAAAATATTGTGTTTCACCCCACTTCACTAAATGAGATTTAACAGGGAATACAAATAGTAGCCTGCGTAACAGGCGCGGAAAGGGGAGGGAAAAGGGGAGAAATTATTCGCGAGCGCGGAGTGCGAGAGGAAGGGAGAGGGAGCGAATAGTTTCTCCTTTATTCCCTCCCCTAGCCAAGCCTGCCACGCAGGCTATACCAATAGAGGTAAACTTACAACATATGTGATTTGTCTGTCAGGTATGCCGTGATTACTGCAATCCCCAGTCGTAAAAGTGGTCAAAACCAAAGATAAATGTGGTCGTTTGTTGCCTTGTACTCTGATCAAGATGAATTTATCACTCGTATCTTGTCGTTTCGTTCGCCGCACAACTTTTCTTCGGAACTAATAATCAGTATATATTTTCACGTTAACTTTTCATAGTCCGACAGTTTTATGTAAATAGCTAGAGGGCAATTAAACCCGTCACTGTAGCAAATGTTAGCAATCCAATGGCTATTATAAAAAAAGCGGACAGCTAATTAATCAAAATGCTAGAAATCCAATATACCTAGTCCAGTTTTTAATAACAACGTTTATACTTTAAACAAAAGAATGTGGTAGGAAAAAAAGTCGCCACATTTATTTCATTACGAAATCATTTTCAAGTTCCATTTGCAGAAAAGGCATTAAAATTACATCACGCGAAGAATAGTAATAATAACAATTGCTTTATGTTAACTCAATCTAGTGTGAAATTCAATTATATGCGTTTTGTTACGTAAATAAATCTTTTAGATCATGCAGTGTCAAAGTGAATTTGTCTGTGTTTCTGTTGGAATTAATATATTGTGCAAAACATCCGCGAAATTCGGCAAACAGGAACGTTTTGTTTTGCTAGTTTTCTGTTTGTCTGTATAAGGATGAGCACAAGTTGGATAATGCGTCCAGGGCACCCTCGTCTTTAGCGCGTTTTGAACGAGCCACTACAATAGGGTTTTCCGATTTAGCGGAAAATTCACTTAAATGGAACACATTTTTCCGCCTATTCAAAATGTCATTGAAATCACTTAGTTTGTCCATTGTTGCATAACAGGGAGCCTGCACAAATTGCATAAGTTAAGTTAATCGACAGGGCTCAAAAACGGCTGATTGGTTAAAACATATTACGTAAAAAGCGTCACAGAATTGCTACTGAGCATGCGTGTTGCTTTTTCACTCTTGAAAATTTCAATATGGCGGACCTGCTGCAGTTGTTTTAGCACGGGAACCGCAATATTATTTCACTTTCAACGGACGATCGAAGTTACGTTAGATAGTTTTTTTAATTGGAAATGCTGTTTGAATCGAACATTGACTTCAGTGGCTTTCAAAAAAGCCATTTTGGCCGCCGTACACTGGAGAAACTGAATATATTTATCGGCAGTCCAGTCTTGGATCAGGCTGCATCTTCTGATGGCGTTTAGGATTGATCTCGTTGTTTGATTAAAATTTTATCTTCCGTCAATATTTTTTCGTGGACAAGGCATGCAGAAGGGGAGTGATCTCATGGTTGCAGGTCAGTAATTTATTGATGTACTATTTCATAACTGATCATCATGCACTCAGTGGTTGTTATGTAGCCCTTTGCTGGTCATGTTTTTGCACATTTAATACACAAGTTTGTTGACGTGGATTGCTACTCTTTTACAAACTGACAAGTACTTTAATAGCCGGAAGAGAGTGTTACCTGATGTTCAAATAATGCTATAACAGTCTTCAAAAGTGTCCTTTTTCGAGATCACTTAAAAGCCTGTTGTGGTTGGTATTTTTGATACTTTAAGTCCTCACTATGACTCGTATGATGCATTTTTTTTTTAAACTGACAAATGCTGCTTTATGTTGTGTGTCGAATTCTGAAGAAAGCAAATCAAATAATTATTTTTGAATTTTGTTAATTGCAATTACTCAGGTCAGCAAGGTCAGCAACACTGAACACGTTTATTTGCTTTATTCATTGGTTAACATATTTAATCAACACACTTGTTGATCAATACACGATGACAATTTCTGCTTTTCGTTAAGCTTTGCTTGTGCTCATTGAGTTGTGTATTGTTAGCTTTACCCATATACTTTGTTCCCATGAAGATCCATACCACATCTTGGTCAGCATTTTACTTGTTTTGCAATTTATTTGTATACTTGAACCAGTATGCCACACCACAATTTTTAAAGTAAAACCCTAGTATGATTGCTAATGGTGGACAAAATATGTATGGTACAAGTGGTTTTTGCATTTAGGGGGTATTCTAGTAATAGGAAACAACTGCATCAGTTAATTTTTGGGAAAAAAACCTTTCGCAAATAGCCAAAATAGAGTGTTGATTGATGTTTACGGGGAACTGACTCCACTAACACGATCACTGATCAATGGGCCATATTAAATAATTAATGAAAAAAAAATGATTGTTGCATTCAAGAAGTATTTCAGTCAGAAAAATAACTGGATCAGTTAATTTGTGGGCTAAAAGAAGTGTCATAAGATGGTCACATGTAACAATGTGGTTGGTAAGACAGGGTTTTACTTGTACATTGTACTTTTAAGACCTGCGAGACCAAACAAGGTCATGTGGGTGAAAGAGATTCAATCTATTTGCAGAATGTTTTTAAAATGTTATGTTAAATTTGTTGAGTGCCAGCATTATGATACATTTTTTGCCAATAAGTTTTTAAACAATTATATATACATGAAGTAAAATTTATGTTTTACATTTTTTTCTCCAGGTTGTCACAGCTTTTGACTGCAGTGATATGTTCTTATCCAGCGTGTTAAGATCTTGGCAGAAAGCAGAGAATGGCAGCAATAAAAGTCACTAGTGTTCAATTCAAATATTAATTATTCTAATTATTGATTTTTCAAATGTCCTTTTGCCCTACACTCTTTGGTTGTACAACATTCTTGATACTGAAACAGTCCAGTGGAGTGCACTGATGTTTTGCAGTCTGATCTCTATGAGAGGTCTGTCTTGAGGCAAACTACATGTTTATTGCTCCTGATGAAAGGTGAAGTGAAAAAGCATATATATAAAGATTTGAGAAATAAAACCCAGCATCTTTGTGCCTTTTTTCCATCTTGCAACTCATCTTACATTACTTTTGTAGCCAACCTTCTTTTTAGAAGGAAGTTAGAAGCAGTTGTGTGAGAGGGGCATCAATGATGATTATGACCCATCGTTTTAGTCTTTGCCCTATCTGCACTTTTCAGATACTACGTGTACTTGTCTGGAGCACTGAACATTGATTGATGCAGCATTTGCTCCTAATTAGTGAACTCAATTCTGGAGCGACTTCCTCAGTGTTTTGGGCTTCTATACCATTGGTTTTTTTTTAATTCAAAGTTAAATTCTGTGTGGTATCATTTAGATATTATTTTGGTAAATATACTTCTCAACAATTTTCTTTAGCAATACAGTCAAGTTCTTTCGTTAATTACTCTTGACTAAGATTAACCAAAAATTGCTGAATTTTGATTCATCTGACAACTGTCAGCCTTGTTCTGAAAAAAGCAAAGGGTATTGAACCTGTCTGCTGTTGGAATATAAATGAAGGGTTCACAAGCTAAAGAAGCTGGCTGCAGAAACAATGAGTACATTTGTATTGGCAAGGAGATGCACTTTGCTTTGCTATTATAATTTTATATTTTCCAGTGTGTTTTAAATGAATTTATGCTGCACTGACAATTTTGTTGCTAAGAGGGGTGCACCTTGTGTTTGAAAGGTACTATTTTGTCCTGTTCCAGATCTGTTAATATCATGTCATTTTCCATGATCTTTCCACCTTTTTTTTCGTTGTTGAAATACATTTAGGTGTTTTTTCGTTTGTTTTGCTCGTGTATTCAGTAGCTCAGATGGCAGAGTTTTTTTGTTCATCCTCCATCACAGTTCCCATAACTGCAAAATAGCAAAACATTTCACCATCATTTCAGTGACAAAAACAGACGTTCTTGTTTGGTTGATTTCAGATGCAGTGATTTAAGATAGGATAGTTCCAACATAGCATTCTCTGCAAAAATATTCATTAGAAAACTAATCACTTGAAAATATTCAATGGGAAACGATTTCAAGCTCTATTCACCTGAAAAGCCAATGAACTTTAATATGTGGAGGTCGTTTGTTTCCTGTGCGAGGTACTGTCCAAGGGTTTACATTAAACAGTGCACAATTTAAGTTCACTTCGCTTTTCTTCAGCCGTTTCACTCCCAGAGTTACAACCTCGAGGTAGATGTGACCATTGAAATAGAAGTTGGTTTGATCTGCTGATCCTGTAGTGCTGTTTGTTTTTCGGTACATGTATTTTGGAAAATGAATATTGGGATTCTTGTTTAAATTCTGTCATTACTGATTTTGAGCAACAATGACTAGTAAAACTTACGGTATTTGTATATGTAATCGCATGAGGCCGAGTAGAATTAAGGATAAATTTTCACGCGTATTTTCAAAGTTTTCACAAAATTGCCCGAGTCGCGTAGCGACGAGGGCAATTTGTGAAAACTTTGAAAATACAAGTGAAAATTTATCCTTAATTCTACGAGGGCTCAATGCGATTACTTGTTTATAACATAGAGGGCAAAATTTTCTGAAAACTTTTCATTGCACGTCGAAACACAATCCGCCGCCGGCACTCAGAATAAACAATTCTCCACACAAGCAGTTTATTAAACTGCTACTCAGCGTCCAAAACAAAAAAAGAAACTGTATTTTATGCATATGTTCATCTTTTGAGATAATTACAATTCTAGTTCATTGACAAACTCACACTCAAAACTCAAACTAAGTAAATTTATTTAAGCTTACCTGAGTTGCGAAGCGACCTCTCGTTCGCTGAATTAACCAAGGCTTTCGGTAGTCTTAGAAGAAATAACCATTTGCTGTTTCCCGTAAAACGTTCAGGTTCACCTTCTGGAATTTCTCTTCGAACTATCAGCCGATTACCATACCATTTTTGCCAACCAACTCGGCTAAATTTAAACTCTGAAACTATATTCTTGTGTTGAACAACTCAAATCCAATTCAAAATCTGCTTTTCGTTCAAGACGCTTACAAAATGCAAATGGCGCGCTCTCGCGCTTAGCCAATCAAATGCGAGTATTTTCGGCGCTTGCCCAATCAGGAGTCAGTAATTTTGCCCTCGTTGGAAAGAAAATTAAGAAAAAATGCCCCCTGTCTCAACCAATCAGCAATCAGTAATTTTGCCCTCTATGTTATAAGGACGTTTATTAACTTGATCTAACGCATGTTCAAATACTTTTATTTTAGAAAGCATTAAGAAACAACGAAGTAAACATTGGCAATAACTTAATCGAGTTGCTGTACACTGGCACGACTTCTCTTCCAAGATATAAACAAACAAATGTTCATCTTCAAACAGCGATTTAAAAAATCATCGACGCGAAAAAATAGTATCTTAATATTTCTTTACAAATTATCAAACTTTCCATTACGAGACACTCGTATACTATCTTAGCAAACAAGAAAATCCAAGATCCGTTGAAGTCTTGTTGTCAAGGACAGCTATCTATAAGTTAGCAGAACAATGTCCCAAAACGTTTAGGACAACATGGTCTGATTGTTACCGAAACTAACCTCCCTGATTATCAAGGAACTATTAATATCAAAGGTCCATGAGGAAGCACATCTCGAACACATGTAAGTGGCCGTAAATGCTCGTTGTTCAAAAGCGGCCATATTGAAACTTGTTTCTTTTCGAGGCACCAATACCGAAGCCATTGAAGAATATGCTGTCAAGAATACTTGACAGCAGAGCTCTGCATTATTTTTTGCAGTCTGTGTTGAATCCTTGAACGAGCACAGCGCTATGGAAGGTCGACTGTTAAAGTGAGGTCGTATGCAAAGGACAGGTTAGATCATAAAATTTTACAAGAAGGTATAAAACAAACAATAAGCAATTTATTTAACCTTTCAAGATGCACTTGTACACTGCCAATAAAAACCTTCATAGAAGTCCTAAGCATAAGATGTATCCTTTCTAAAACTATCGGCATGCGATTCACAAGCGACAATTAAAACAAGAGACGGTTGAATAGTACAAAATTAAGCTAAAAACACAACGCGAGCGGACAAGATTGTGCTCTACTTGTGAATTATTCCGCCACATTTTTCCTCTTTGGGTAGCGTTAATGAAGTCCATAAACAAGAAGCATTTAAAAATTTTCATCAGAACGAATCAAAAGTCATTTTTGATATGTTAAGTAGGAATAAACAAGCTACGGAAATTTGCGTTTCAAAACCTTAGAGAACTTGACACGACCTTAGTTTCCGCAAAAACTGTACCTTGGGGCAATTACGAAAAGCTCAAAGTATCCTTGGGGAAGAGGTCTCTTCATCGAGGGATAAAACTAAAAATACCATTTCGATTTCTTCGATCAGAGTCGCAACTTCAGCATAAGTGATTGTACAGATTACCCAGGTTGTTTTTGAGGGCTTTGAGCGTGCAAGAGGCTGCAAGGAGCCGTTACAATGACGTGTTAGATTTTGATTCGTCGTCCGCCATTTTGAAAATCGAATGGCGGGAAGAGGACCTGGGTTTTACTGCGCATGTCCAGCCATTTTTGAGCCCTGTCAAGTTAATCAGTATTATTTCTGTTCCCGGTTTCGCGGTAGAGGTATCTCAATACCTCTGAAGATACTGAAGAAGTCGTTCAGTCAGAGCTTTGCAGGGATGCAGATTTCTAGCCTATATTCGTTCGGTATTTCGAAAGTTCTTTTTAGAAATAATAATTTTAATCGGTATAAGTATGCAGTATGGGGACCAATGCCTTGTTTTCACGAGAGAGTTCTACGAAGGTTTTTTTCTAACTGTGGTCTGATAACTTGACCTCAGTTATTTGACACACTGTTTTCACGGGGCAAGATAACCAAGGAGGATGTAGAAATAAACTATATGAAGTTACAATATACTCCATCTCACCCAACAGGAGGCAACGTTCGGCCAATCGTGCATCGCGGTCATTGCGAGTACAGATAGATCATTCTATTGGATTTCGAAAAATATCTATTTCTAGTGTATTTCGACACCAGACACCATTTTTACCTTTAGTTGTGTGCACATGTGGGTTCCAACAGAGTTCTTCAAAATTGAAAAAATAGATTAAAATGTCTTGAATTAGATTATTATTGGTGCTAATTATGAAGAAAAATAAACAAAATTCATTAAAAATGCGAGGCGACCTGTTCTGATGACTTGCTAACATGGTCCACGTGCATCTCGTTGACACTGAAGGGTGGTGATATTTTAAAGAGAAATACATGCATACAAGTACAGTTTTGCAATTCGTTTGCGTAGTTTTTGAAACTAAGTAATGTTAAATAAACGAGCAGCAGTGTTTTATCGGGTCTAAAATTCCTCGGCCTTGCCTCGGAACAAACACCCACTATAAAAGTTTATAACAATGATGCTTTTGTTAAAGTTGGAAATTAGCATACGACAAAAACATATCTTTTGTCTCCCACGAAACTTACCGATAGGGCGTGTCCCCAGTGAGTTCAAACCAATGCGCTTTTGAAAAGGAAGAAATTGTTATACGACAAAAACATCTTTTGTGCTCATACGTGCTCTGGCTTCGAAGGAGTCAACATCGCTTCTTTTTGTCAAACGTTTTGAGAGCCGAAAATTCTGAAGAAGAAAAGGGGAACCCGCCAAACAGAGCTATTTTAAAGACAACTCGCTTGGTAAGTGAGTAAGTGGTGTATGATTTTTCTGTTGAGCGACAGAGAACGACGAGAAGTAAATTGCCTGTACTGAACCCACCATAGTTACTCGAGGGACTGGTTATGAAACCTTGCAAGTTTCAAAGGCCAAAACAAAGGTGCTGAAAAAAACAAACAAACAAACAAAGGTGCTGCAATTTATGTTGAAAGTTCTACGACCGTGCACAATCTTTTGTTTTACGTTCGCACCCTATGGCTGAATAACTTAACAGTGACATTTTTATTGGTTCGTTGCTCATACAAAATTCAAACCTATTGTTGTTTGTGCACGGTCAAGGCTAAAAACGGTAACAAAAACATAAAACAAAAGACTTTGCTGAGCTTCATAACCAGATTCTTTTATTAACTGTGGAACCCACGTGGTCTCAGGTGAAGGCAAAAATTCAACACTTGGATACTGAAGTTACGCTATAGTCGCTTCACTTTTGTTTACTTACGATGTTTTCAAAGAGAATAGCGAAAGCCGTTTAATGACTACTGAAAACGTAAATCCACTGTGTAATGTAATTAAATTACTTGAAAGAATCAGATGAAATGTTCAGTCACCATTTTTTGTGTCAGTTATGTTTTGATAATTAATATTCATAATTAAGTCACATGCACTGACTTTATATCTGATAAACACCGCATACTAATTAGGAGTGTTTTTAATTAGATATAAAGTCACTGCACGTGAGCTCATTTGATAGGTTCATGGGGCTTATGAATTATTAATGAGTTTTTGAATTGTTTTGAAATCGAGGCAACCTATTGTATTTGCTTTAAAAAGGCTTTATTATTGTCAAGTATCTCAATAGAAAATGGACAAGAATAACTGAAAATGCATTGTGCAAATTGAATCAACAACACATTTTCATCCTCAATTAGCCAGCAAGGCGGAAAAAGTCTTTCCGATTCCGCTAAATCGGAAAACCCTAATTGAACCCGTTTTCATACCAGACGAACCACGAAAAACTCGTAGCGTCACTCAAGTGGAAAGGTACCCAAGATATTAACAGTCTTAAGCGTATCTAAAATTAGCTACTTAATAGTTATTAACTACTTAACGAGTGGATAAACGTACCCCCAAACTTTTCATATGAACGGATCGCTTTTTTCATATTTTAGCATGGTCGTAGTGCGCGTTGTTTCCTTATATTGTGGATTTTTACTGCTGCGGTATTTTTAAGTAAGTAAGTAAGTAAAGTCTTTATTCAACGAGGGTAGCACTAAAATAGCATTAAAAATACTAACAAACCAGTGGCCCTCTAAAATTATTTACAATAAAATATAAAAATACACTAGAATACGAATATTAAAACTATGGATAAACTATGAGACAATATAACGAGTAAAAATACAAGAAACACGAGATAAAATATTAGAAAGGTAAAATGTTGTACTTAACTGACTTTGAGTGCATCAGTGAAATGAGAGACGATCGACACACATAACAGGTGGAACTCGCCAGGCGACGTAAATCAGGAACTCAAGTACGAGATCAAAACGTTTTGACCCTCGTGATTATGTACAGGCATAACAAATCGATGAAATCAGTGACATCAGTGAGTAATGAATGAGTAATCAAAGGATAATCAGTTGACTAGTCATTGATTATTGAGTCGATAATCAGTTGACCACACAATTTTTAGTCATCGATGTCATCGGTTAGTCATCGATTGCATTGATTACTCTTCGATGTGACCTAACGCTCTGATCCCTTTCTTTGGAGTTTATTGTTGAACCAAACCTTGACTGGTCTAGTGTTCTCTGTAGTTCAGTTTTGAAACTTCTTCAAGTACCTAATTTGAGGAGAAACTTTGAATGAAAATATCGGGCAATCAAGAATAAAATGTGAATTTGTAGAGAGTGCTGCATGGTACGTTTTAGCACAAGTCTGAAACCTTTTGAATTCACAGTAAACGATTTCCGTCAAATGGTTTTTCTTCTTAGACGAGTCAGACTGGCCTGCTATTACAACAGCGCCGGCTTTATTGCTTTACAATTCGACTTAATTTCATGACAAATCTTCCAGTATTCAAGTGTAGAATAAGTGTAGAACGTCATTTATAAGAAAGAAACGTTAATTCAATGAACAGAATAGCATTTCTAAAAAAAAAATATTGGCACAAGGGGGCAGGAAATTCGTAGTAGTTCTGCTGTATAGTAGAAAATGATTAACCAGTGAGTAATCAATACGTAATCAAAGAGTAATCAGTGACATCAATGGCTAATCAATTACATCGATAAGTAATCAATAGGCCACTATTGCCTTAGATTAGTCATCGATTACTCATTGATTATCGGCAATAATCAATGACTAATCAGTTGATTACTCGTTGATTACTCATTGATGTCACTGATCATCGATTAGTTATACCTGGCTATATCAGGCCTTGGTTAATCATTCAATATTATTCAAAATCCTCCAGCATCACTTAGCAGAATGTCCAAACGCGTTTAACTTCCCGAATTCATCAGTGTTGAAAGGTGTTGGTATCCGTTTGGCTAGGGCTATAAGCCACCCTTATGCTTTGTATTCTGCCTTCGTCTTTAGTGAAAACCAGACCATCTTGCCATGTCTGGAACTCAGAATGTCCCAAGCTTTCGTAAATCAAAGATTTAATTCAAAAAGAAAGCATTTTTCGTGAACTCAAGATGTCCACAAGTGAGAAAAGAAAACAGCACTAGCACAGGTACCGAGAACCTATTCCACTTCATGGTGGAGGATTCTTGCGACGCCTGCATCAACACGGACATCCCCTAAAAGCATGCGGCCCACCGAAGGGCAGCCTAAAATCTCTTGAAGATCTTAGAGCTGCGTTTAGCTGGACTTCGATGGTCTGGACTGACAATATGGTGCAGTTGCAGATTCTTCAAATTTATCAATTCGTATATACGCGGATTCGAATGAAATCTATGCTCCATTGACTCTTATAGAGCCTGTTGTCTTGTAACAAGATCCTACTATTATTTACATCTAGACAAAATTCATAACGTAATCTCGACTAGGCCTCTTGAAAATGTAGACCAGATTATAGGCTCAAATTTAAGAGTAAGTGGTAAAGAAGATGCTTTCAAGAGATACGAGTTATGAAAAAAAACAAGATTTATACGTGAAAAATTCGTGAAAAAAGAGACTGAAAAGAGAAAGAAAGTAATAGAATCAGATCAAACTTCATTGTTGACTAACGAAGAGAAACATATTGGAGAAATAAAATACAAAATTCTCCTTGCAGAAAAAAAGTTTAAACCATTTTTTTCTCTAGTCAGTAAAAAAAGAAAAACAAGTAAACAAACAAGCAAAAAAGCATCAACAACTACGAGATCTCCGATCCGTGGGACGCTTATTACATAAAAAAATAAGATATTAAAAATAAGATTCGTAAATGTGATGTAAGTTCACTGGTGAATGATGGATGCAAGAGCTGCTCCCTCTGCTCATCATATCTGTATGATTCTATCACTTTTTGCATCAACTTTTTAGTGATTACTATTCGATTATTATTCGACTATTGTTCGATTATCAGATTATCAGATTAGAATTAGCAACTACTAGTTTATTAGATTAGTATCAGTTTCTTTAATAGTTTTATTACATTTTTGTTTGTATCTTAAGTTTTGTATATCGTTATTTTGTGTCCCCTAATTAGTATGGGATTATCCCAAGCTACATGGTTTGACACGTAAATAAAGTTTCTTACTTACTTACTTACTTTTACATTTTAATAGAGAACTGTTATTTATGAAGAACTCCCATTCACAGATTTGTCCTAACTGGTATTTATGAAGCTCCTACTCAAAGACGTTTCTTAATATATTCTTCCCTTAACTTAGGGGGTCACCTGACCTCCTGCCAGAGTGATGGTGGCTATTTTGTTAAGCACTGATTATCGACGAGGGTTACGTAAATTTTTAGCGTGGTCACGAATGGCCGAACAATGTGTCGCAATCGTTCTATTCCACTTGGAATACAAAACATTTTTGAAGCGTTGTTACTTCGCCGTCAAAAACATTAATTTCTGATATTGTCAAGCAATAACTTGTTCAATTTTAGTGGGTAAACCTTCATGCCATTCACAGCAGACTGGTTTCGAAGTGCTTCAAGTTTCCATCTTCGAGCTGTTTTCGAGAGATTAAAATAACCCTTATGTATTAGTAAGCCACCACGATTAGTCTTTGCTACATAATTAGATTATTTACCATACTGTATGTAAGTAAAGTAAAAATAAACTCTCAACACTTTATGGCAAAAATCAACGGTAAAAAACGACGTTTCGAACTTGATAATGACCGAAGTGCGGTCGAAACGTCGTTTTTAGCGTTGATTTTAGCCATAAAGTGTTTTAAAAAACCCTTATTGATAAACTCTGAACAATAAGATTTTTTTTACAAAAAACTGAGCGAATTTTTGCGCGCTGATTGGCTAATTTTTATTGTCATAAGAGTACAGACGGGTGAAACACACAAAGTTGACGCAATCAGCGAAAGTTTTGTCAAACGTTTCAGCGCTGCATTCTCGGTGTGGTGAGAATTGTACCACAAGTCAAGTATTCTAGACTGGGGTGAAACTGAAGAAGCCATTGCAACCTTGGAGTCAAAAGATGATGTTTGTTGATAATTCATACCTAAAAATCAGCAATGAGCGGGAATTTGTGCTGTCGATGAGATTAAACTGAACCGTGTTTTAGCGGATTATTTTTGTGAACAGTTTTCACTGGAATAAAGGTTAGTTTAGCAATTCGAATTTTTCCTTGTATTTCTGGCCTATTCTTACTAAACTTTTAATTTACTAGCCTGTGATTCTACGAATTACAGCGATGAAAGTCAGGTTCTGCGGCGATCTCATCTTGTATTGACCTTTGCATTTCTTTGCTTCGTTTGAAAATCAGTTGTGGCTTTTTGTTATTGGCTTTTGTTAAACCACATTGTATCTTATATTGACTTTTGCATTTCTTTCCTTCGTTTGAAAATCAGTTGTGGCTTTTTGTTATTGGCTTTTGTTAAGCCACATCGCATCTTGCATTGACTTTTGTATTTCTTTCCTCCCTTTGAAAATCAGTTGTGGCTTTTTGTTATTGGCTTTTGTTAAGCCGTTGCTTATGCTTATGTCCTAGTGAAAACCATCCTTTACCGAGACCGTCCTACACAGGGCACCAATAGTCGAAATGTGGTTCGATAAGAGCTCGATATAGCAATACAGCACCTCGTAAAATATGCGCGTATATCATCTGCCAAAACACCGAATAAGGTGTATATCTTCACTCACGAATAGCCTTAGTCTTTTAAGCGCACCTATCCATACCAGAGGAAATAGTCTTGGCAATCTCACTGACATGTTTGGACCACGATACGTTTTGGTCAATGTAGATTCCTAAGGGTTTTGTGTCAGACACCCTTTTAACTTCTTGACCTTCTATCTGTGTGTTAAAAGAGTGGCTAACGGCAATAGCAAATCTTTGACGTGAGCCTGTTAACATCAGCTCGGTTTTGACAAACTTCAGGCTTAGTTTTATATATATATATATATATATATATATATATATATATATATATATATATATATATATATATATATATATATATATATTAAGACAGAGAAAGGGCCAATAAAACTTTCCTGAGGGATGCCACAAGTAACAGCAAGCGCACAAGATGGCTCACCATAGCAGATTATAATAGCATATTGCATTTGAACAGGAGAAAAAATTGCACTCCCTTCTTAACTGTACTATATCAAACAGCATTTCATTTCAGAGCTCACATGCTCTGTTCTCAGATCGTAAAACCACATTCAACTAACAACAACAAAACAATTAGTGATCAGCCCGCGTATCAAATCATGTCTTCACAAGGAATTCAAAATAACCTCTAAGATGAAAGACCATTCCCTTATCAGTTAAACTAGTACTGATGGATGCATGGTTACTTTGGCTCGCTTTTTCTGACAACGTTAAAAGTACATGTTAAAGGATAACACAGATATGGAAACTGAGGCAAGACACACTGGTTCTTTTTCTCCGTGTCTTATATTAGAGCTTTTGCTTTGGCACTTGTCAAATTATTTACGAACCAACAAACGCTATCAAACGTGAAATTTGCCATTAAACAAACATACAAACAGACATAAATTGACTAACCACTTTCCATTATTCATATTTGATACGCGATTTTCCTGCCTTAGTTATGACTGAAAATCAATAAAATTCTGTGAAATTAACAGTATTAATTTGTTTACCTCTTACTTACTTGCGATTTGGGGCAAAGGTTCGCTCTCCGATCGAGAATAAGTGTCTTTCTAATTTATCCTCCCAACGAGTATTATAATTATGAAAGGTTATACACAATCACCCGAAACAAATGATACCTCTGTTCATTAAATGAGCTATATTTAACAATTATCCTGTGAAATCGCGCGGAATATCACCTGATACTTAGCCGACGAGGCCGTAGGCCGAGTTGGCTAAATCAGGGGATATTCCGCAAGATTGAGCAGGATAATTGTTTTATTATTCAACAAATTCCCATCGACTACCATTTTCAGAACGAGAAAAACTACGGCTCTATGATAAAAACGCTAAAAGCTGGCAACACATAAGCTTAACAAAAATCAAAACAGAACTTCAAGAAATCGAAGTTTACTACCGTTCACTTAAAAAGACTTATTTACAAACTCATGTTTTAAAATGACAAGACAAAGGAAAAAAAATATTGCTACCTTACCGAGAATAAGCCCTCATTCTGTGAATTAAAATCTTTTCAACTTTAGTCTTTACAACTTTCCGTGAGCAAGTGTGCTGCTTCGTTCGCAATAGCATTTTCTTGGTTGAGTTCTCACTATGAAAATTCCAAGTCAACCTCTGGATATCTTTGTGAGCTGAAGCAAATACTTGTTGACTTTTTGAGAGCATTTAATCGTGGAAAGTTTCTTCCAGAGAGTTAAAATTTACGGAGAACACTGCTAAAACTGCCTCGCTTTTCAAAATGGCCGCCAAACAAGCAATGAAAGAAAATCTGCAGTGCACTTCCAAATATGGTCATTTACGTATATCGCAGGATATCTGTCATGTAGGATGACAGATATTGAGGGCTTCCTTACCATATATGGGCATAGTGACAATTTGTTGAATAATAAATACAAATATAGCTCATTTAATGAACAGAGTTACGCTTGATGCGGGTGAATTGTGTATACCCTTTCATAACTATAATACTCGTTGGGAGGATAAATTAGAAAGACACTTATTCTCGCTGGGAGAGTAAACCTTTGCCCCAGATAGCAAGTAAGTACTAGTAAGATGTAAACAAAGAAACACTGTTAATTTCACAGAAGTTTATCGATTTTCAGTCACAACTAAATCTTTGGCTACTTGTGGTTGAATAACATTTAAGTTGTTAAAAAGCATAAATATCAAACATATCGACTGTGGCAAAATAACTCACGCAGTTCCTTTCCGGTAAAGGCATAAAGTATAACTCAGTAACATAATAAGGAAACAAGATCTATAGTAAATTTCAATAAATATAAATAATTTATTTGAAATACTTAATATACATATGTACATTTTTTGAACAAATTTACACTGTTTTGATAATGGCTGAAAAAGTTAGCAACTGAGCTCCAGAACGCTTATGTAACAGTTACTTTAAGGTGATTCCATTCAATTGCATTGCGCATCCTTTCTGCGCATCATTTTTTGCGTGATTAGCGCGCGCACGAGCGCGCGCACGTTCGGAACTGATAGGTTTTCTATGAAAGCTGAGCTGTTCAGAGAAATAAATGGTCGTATTCTCCAAAACGAACTCGGTGACCCCCCCTTTTTTCCCATTTATTTAAGGAAAATGCGACTTTACATGATATATTCAAATTTGAAGAACTTTTCATTATTCAATTTTGAAATATTCCGGTTGATTCACTGTTACAGTCAGATTTTGGGCGTTTCACTGGAACCGTGCAGACGCTCGATTTGCCTATTATTTCCAATTAGTTTCATTGTTACGGCAATTTTAAGACGTTTTACTGTAACATTGTACTTCTATCATAAGAATAATGCTTATATTTCATTGCAAGTTATAACTTTGTTGAAGTAATGGGTGTCTCTAGTACAAGGATAGGTTTTTTTAATATTGCTGTCTGAAGGTAGCAAAGTACCTATATACTACAGCCCTGTAGCGTGAAATCAGACACGGTGACCCCCGCTTTTTATTTTATTTTTTTAATCCACTAGGTGTAATTAGTAACTGTGCAAAGTTTCAACAAATTCTCATTACAACTTCTTCTTCGATGGAATCACCTTAACAGCAGCTGTGTATTCTTCATTTTCGATTACGTATCAATACAAGGATATTGTTTGTTTACAACAAAGTGAAACACTTTTAAGTTTTCTAATAGTTTTAAAAATATTTTGAAGGGGTCTACGACATGAAAAGATGGTTATGCAACGATGTTTATACGAATTATACCACATAGTGTCATGAGAAGTATATGGAGAACAGTGAGGAGAATGTGCATGTGGAATAAAACGCGAAATTATCCAAATTAACCAATCTATATTTTTGCCCAATAACGCTTGTATCTGAGTGCCACGCGAAGTACTCCTTATAGTCCAGTGACGAGTTGACCAAGACCGCTGGATAAAAAGACAGAAGACGCATTTATACAGGGTAAGGCTGAAGTAAAATATTTACAAATACCAGCAGGAATGTTAGAATGTTCAAATAAAACAATACACAATGTTGTGAATAGTTCATCTTCTCGCTGGTATTTGTGAATATTTTACTTCAGATTGAGTCTGGAGTCTAACCCTGTAAAAATGCGTGTTTGTAACCAGCGGTCTTTCTGAACTCGAAACTGGACTATATGGGCAACAACTAGAAGAATATAAAATGAAAGGAGCGTGACAAAATGAGTAAGACTAACAGTTTGAGGCCTCTGACGCAAAAGTGTACGGTTTGAAGCTATTTTATATGTTTTTTAAAATGCTAAAGATTTGTACGAAAAAAAGTCACTGAACCACAAGGCTTTGAAACCCGCAACCCTTTTTTTCAAGAGAGATTTTCTTTCGTACTCATACAGGTACGAGCGGCAGAATAAACTACAAGTGACATACCGTTAAGACTCCGGTGCAAGGTGACAGTTTTCTATTGTATTTACACAACGAACTGATTGGAAAGCAAGAAGAGTTATATTCTTGAGGGAAATGTTAAAAACTTGGTCATGTGGAGGTATGAGGTCAACCTGTGCCAGTGTGACTCTTTTCTTCTGTTGTTGTTCCAGACTTAAGCCGGCATGACGTCATTGAATACAGTGTGAACACTCCCTTAGGTTGATCAGACCTGGTTAATGGCATGCGCTGTAGTTTCGTAATTTATTATTCTGTCCGATTTGTCTACTCCTCTGTCGGGATATTAACATCGACTCCAAATTGCCTTGACAACGGTCGCAACTGTCTCTCATACAATACATTTCTTTCCACAGTTTTCTGGTAATTGTACTTCAAATCTTCAATCTCTTCAAAGAAGGCGGGATCAAACGCCTCCAGTTCCTTTCTCAGCTGAAAAGAATGAAATCAAAACATGATTTAACTGTTCAGCTTTACACTAGTTAACACTCAAGGTTTACGCAAGCGAATAAAGGTTACTGCCCCTCCTCTTCCACGCATCTGCTAAACCTTCCACGCGCAAGTCCACTGAAGTTCAAACCAAGTGAAAAATTATCATTGGTGGGAAACGAACAGCAAGCACTGCCCAATTGGACTTGAATGGAAACATTTGTAATGATAATAATAATAATAATAATAATAATAATAATAATAATAATAATAATAGATTTTAGATTCTAGATTTTAGTATTTCTTTATTTCATAAGTACCTCTATATATATATATATATATATATATATATATATATATATATATATATATATATATTTATTAAAAACTGGACTAGGTATATTGGATTTCTAGCATTTTGATTGGCTGAACGGAGCTAGGCTATCAGCTCATATACCTGCCGCGACCAAATATGGTCAATGAACACTCAACAGACACTCAACAACAAAGTGAGCTGAAAGTTTTTTCCTCGCGAGCAACCCGGCGAGAAAAATGGACGAGAAAAATCACTTGGCAGCGAATTTAAATTAAGCAGAAATTCCAACAGCGTCACCAACAAGCATCACCAACAGCGTCGTCTAACACAAGTAAAAATTGTTTGAAGAAACTGTGCAGAAATGGAAATTTAAGCATAAAGCGTTGTGTTCACAATTAATTTCTTCCATCGATCGTCACGTCGATCATTGAAATTGAGCAAACGGTAGGTTTTATCAGGAAGGCTTTCCACCTCAAAATATCAAGACAAGACATAAAATAAAACACAATGGAATGGGGCAGGAGCATTTAAGTAAAACTATCACACATTCATGGCAAGTCGGTGCGAAAATCACGAATCAGTCCAAACAAGTACTAAACAAAATACAGCTGCAAACTACCAAGAAGGAAGGAAGGGCGAGACTTTTTTCGGCTTTACACACGCAAAATTGACACTGGTTTACCTGCACTCGTTGTAGCTCTGTGTTCCAACAGGTCCAAATGCTCAGATAGAAATCGGATGCTACGTAAACGGAGTTGAATCGCTTTTCCAGTTGTTTGAATGTTGTTTTTACCATTCCGTCCGCAACCTCTAAACCGAGAACAACTGCATTTTGCGCTTTACATTTAACAAACAATGATGGTGAATTCTAATGTTCCTCGCTACAGTAATCTTGGTTCTGAGCTGCATAGAAATTACCTCTTCAAGTTCAAATTTGTTGTCTTCAGTTCGATCAAACACGCACATGATAGCTCCGTTGTGCGAACAGATTACAAACTTGTTCAGTTTCAACTCCAGCAGTTAATGTGGTGAAATTGTACAGCTTCAATCCGCTTTGAACGAGATTACAACAATGTCTCAGGAAAAATCAAACATGTACCATATTTCAGAGCTGATAATTAGAAGATTTTTCTCCAAAACTTGTGCTACTTTGTTCACTTTCGAGCACTTTTCATTGATTCATTCAGCTTTGCAATGAAACGCTGCAACACTTCGCAAGGTTTTGGCGCCTTTTTCGTTCAGTCATGTGATCGATTCTTGTTCCGTTTAAATTTCTTTTCTCATTTTTCCCGTTCTTTCCTCATTTTTTTTTAAACAGTGGTTAAGTTTTTAATAAAACAATTATTCTACTCGGGCTTGCTGGATATCAAATGATTATAACCAACTCGGCGCTACGCGCCTCGTTGGTTATCTATCATTCGATATCCAGCGCGCCCTCGTAGAATAATTGTTAAAGATACATTTTTTTCTTTTTTTAACTCCAAGGCTTACAGGTTACGCTATGCGCCCTGTGTAGCTAGTTTAGCTTTTAGCATACAGACGTGAATTCTGCTATAATAATAATAATAATAATAACAATAATAATAATAATAATAATAATAACTGTCTCGCTAATCGCCCGCGCAAGTACAGCAAGGACGCAGCTCGACAAGGTCGGACCGAAAGCATATATATAGGCGCCGCTGGCAGTCGCTGTACGGTCCATGCATGACCTATGAGCACAGCCAACAGCCAGCTCGAATAAGCTGCGTGTCGGGTTTTGTTGAGGGAGGAAAACCGAAGTACCCGGAGAAAAACCCTCGGAGCAGGGTCGAGAACCAACTGAACACAAACTCAGCCCACATAGGACTGAGGACCTCACCCACAGAGTCAAAGAAAGAACAGCCTCAAAAGCCGTACATGAAAGTACTGCTTGCTATATTTTAGTCGAAAGCTCAAAATGTGGGATTTCACCCACAGCCTCAGATTGCATAGTGCAACACCTTGAAGTCCTACTTTTTCTCTTATACAGTTACAATTTTAGCAGTAAATAAAAACACCAAACCTTCCCCTTAAAATGGTCAGACAATGTAGGGTTTAAGAGGGGTGACTTTCACGTAGCCTGAGAAAACAGCCGACGTTTCGCGAGGTCGCCACTTGAGTCCTCGCAAAACGACGTCTGAGTAACGAGCACAGAAATTCCATACTGATGGTAGTGCTTCTGATTGGTTGGAATTTTCTTTCAACCAATCGGAAGCACTACCAAGATCTGGGTAGAGACACGTCATCAGTACGGAATTTCTGCTCTCGTTACTCAGACGTCGTTTTGCGAGGGCTCAATTGGCGACCTCGTGAAACGTCGGCTGTTTTCTCAGGCTAACTTTCACGCCATGTGTTATTTTTTTAGGAATTCCAGGAGGCTAGCGTGGTGTTTTTGGGACCTGTTGGTTCCTGTTCATTTTGCTTGTCCGTTCGTTTCTTGAAATTCCAGCTGTAATTTTGTTTGTTCATATTTTCTTTCGCATTCTGTTGTTTTCCCCTCTCGATAGGCCTTTCGCATTATCACTCTTAGCATATATAACACAATTTTTTTTTGCAACAACACTACAAGTCATCTAAAGAAAACATTCAAATTGATTTACTAAAACCACAATCTTAGGATAATACAATTATATACTTTCATCTATTAAAATGCCGTTTGTTAACATTTATTCTTAAATCACTCTCTTGCGTGTGTTGTGGGTTGATTCTGTTTGCGATCTGGTTTATTTGCTTCCTTTTTATGAATTTTGTTTCAAATTATCATAACTCACGATAATAAGTGCTAGAAAGAGGAGAAAGAATAAAACCAAAAATTTTAAACCATAAGATGAAATCAGGTATCCAGGCAACAAGAGACGGAAAAGAGGGAGTGCAACAGTGAAGTAAAAAAATAAAAAATAAAAATAACCGTCTCATTAACCGACGGTATAATTTCTCGTAGTGCAATTTGTAATAGATTGTGTAATCTTCGCAGTGTAGCTTGTAAACTTATAACACTCTGTAATTAACCATGTGTGTTTATAAATAAAGTATGTATTAAAAAATAGTAATAATAATTTTTTAAAAAACCGCGTAATTTCACGTTTGTTTGATTAAAAAAAAGCAAACTTCTAAAAAAATTGATACGCCATTCGTGAGTTTAATGTTCACGGAGTTAAGATAGCCTATTCTGTTAACAAAGCAACCGATATCTAAAGCAGCCTTCACACGTCAAACTAATGTTGGCCAACTCGTGTCGGCAAACTCAAAATTGGTGTGTGTGAACGACACAACAACATGTTGGCAAACTGTTGGCGAAAAATAGAACTTGTCTCTATTCTCGCCAACAGTTTGCCAACTTGTTGTTGTGTCGTTCACACACACCAATTTGAGTTTGCCAACACGAGTTGGCCAACATTAGTTTGACGTGTGAAGGCCACACAAGACCATTGAATATAAGTTTCCATAATGGTGTTTCGGTTCCTATTAGCTTCTCGGAAAAAATGTACAGATTTTCGCGCAAATCCTAACCATTACAGCTCACCGCTGTCTCCTCTGTTTTCAAAAAATCAATAAAATGGAAAGGTTGAAAAGTATCCTTTTGCTGGAATAATCTCATAGGCTTTCAGAACAGTGCGTTCGTATTGTGCCCTCATCGATTCAGACTGTTCAGTGCTTACACAGCAACTGTCTGACACCCTTTCAGTCGATAACAGATCATGCAATATTTCGGTCATCGAGTTGGTTCTACTTCCTCCACTTATGTTACTGGACACAACAAAGACATCACGTCCCTTGGTGGACACAGGAACGATGTCATAAGCCTTTAAGACAGCGTTCTCGTATTGTGTGCGGGAACTGTAAGAAGGTCGTTCCATCGCAGGGTGACTCTTTCGTTCCTTGCTGGTCGGGTTGTGTTCACTGCTTTCTAGGTTCCCTGTTTTCCTCTTTAACAAGACAAAAGCGGAACGGTGCTGTCTTCCATGGCTTGCCCTCTCCATGCTTAACATTTTTGGTTCACGAGATTCTTGGCAAGGTAGAACGACTAGTTTGAAAATAAAAATTTCTATTGTATCCACACGAGTAGTCGAACATTAAAATAATTGCCCATAGAGCTGAATGACGTAAGGAAGACCTTGCTGGTATTAAATTCAAACCAAGCCCTTACTCAACTGATACAACTTACGCAATCAACTCGCAGCTGTATGGCGAAGTGTTGTTTGTTTGTTTCTTAAGATAAATACGTCATCACTATCTCATCAAGTATTTTATCCAGATATAGCCCTGAAACTACGGGGGGCCTGGGTTCGAAAGTTTAAAATTGACGTAACAGAAAAATTAATCGGTCACATAAAAGATCATCTTCATTGGCAAGACTGCCAAATTTGGCCATGTAAATCCAGCAAAAAGCAGGCTTTTAAACCTCCGCAAATTAAGAGTTAAGTAGAGTGAGCAAGGGCAAACCCAATACTTTTATCAAGAGATTCGGAAACCGTACCTTTACTTGCTGTTTGTTTAATCATGCTCAAAATTGGAAATTACCAAATCATAACTGATCTCTCACCAAGTGGGCTTTACTTTGCAGTCACATTAATTTGAAACATTGGAGACCAGCCCTTCTCAGAACTACTCCCAGCCGCACGATTACACTTATCATTCGTTCGTTCGTTCGTTAATTGACTTGTTCGTTCCTTGGAATCTCAGATTTTCATTTTTTTTTAATTCCTTTCTTCTCAATCTGTTGTTTTTTACCGTATCGATTTTAATTCATTTGAATTGGCAGTGATAGTCTTGCGATTACAATCTTTGTGGATTATTTCATACAGAACCGTTGGTTTTTCCACCAGCAAATACGTATCATCGGGACGGCAGAACAGTACATACAGTTTTCTAGTGACAACAATATAGATCCCTTATAAATCAACTTTCTTACCATGTAAGTAGCATATAATATTTTTGCGTATTTATTGCGGTTTAAAATTGTTTTCGACTTGATTTATAAATTTTTCTTTGTTTTTATCTACTTTGAGGTTATCATAATTTATCACAATAAACATGCGACAGGGGAAAATAGAATTAAATCAAAAGATTGCAGTACAAAATGTAATTTACGTACATATACGAGTAAGGCAGCGAAGTAAAAACTCAAAGAAAAGTTAAGAAAAACAGGAAGGTTGACGTTTGCTCCTTGAAAACAAAATGCAGTCCTTTGAGTCTGAGATAACGTTAACATTATTCAGTAACATTCTTGACACTAACACCTACAGCAGGATATTTTGTTAACACTCAACAAACATCTTTAAATACTGTACATTTGTAAGATTAAACATTACAACAACAAATATATTATGACACAAAAAGATACGTCGGAGGTTATCCCCGTCGTGCATTCTTTTCTTTAAGTAAAGAACTTGAAGTTATGATAGTAGCGAAGGTTAAAAAACTCATCTTGAGTTTTACGACTACATTTTTTGACAACAGAATATTACTGAGCAAAAGGCCACCTATTAAATCAACGGAATTGAGAGGTACAAAAGCAGCCTTGGGCGGGAACAATTCCATAGGCTTTCAAAACAGCTTGTTCGTATTCTTTCCTTCCCCACTCAGGCTGTTCAGTGGTTGAGCGTTTAGTCGATGACAGATTATGCCATTTGTCGGCCATCGAGTTCGATTTATTTCCTACAATTTTCTTGCTGGAAAGGACAAAGTGACTACGTTCCTTTCTGGCCACAGGGACGATGCCGTAAGCTTGCAAAACATGGTTTTCAGACCAATCCTTTGCTTCCTTGTCAATCGTTTGCTTTCTCATGTCGTTTTCACTTCTTTCTGGATAACCTGTTTTTTCCCTTGACAAGACAAAGGCGTAACAACGTTGTCCGTAGTGGCTTGCATCCCCCATCTTTTCGAGCGTTCGAGCTTCAGACAAGTAGAATTGCCAGCTGGAAGATAGCAGTTTCCGGTTGTGTTGAGGCGATTTGTAACTTCTAGCCCAAACGAAATCAGTTTAATGGAATCGTCCGCATGCAGGTTACGCAAGCTTGTTCTTTATGCAACTCGAAATTATACCCGGGATTATGCCAAATTATGCCGATAATTAGCTTATGCACTAAGGAAACCCTATCTCGGTATTAATTGAATACCCATCCACATGCAGGTAAGCCAATTTGTTCTTCGCCGATAATAAACTAGGATTTGCCGATGAAAGTACAAATAACACCGATGATAATACAAATTATACCTATGATTATCCAAATTAAATGTTTTCAATGAACCGGCAAGTACCCAGGAGCTAATGCAGTAAGAACACTCTTTTGGGAATGAAAATCACATTAAGTCGGCACTACGTTCCTACACCGTCGTAATTAAATTGTAGCTGTATGGTGCGGTGTTGTTTGTTTCTTTTGCTTAAGGTCTTGTTACCTTACGACGAAGACACCGGCATGTAACAGTAAATGTCGACAGATAGAGAGGCAACCCAGTGGTTACTGTACAGTGATGTACACTAGTATAGTGTGCACAGCATAGTGTCAACGAGTTTAGTGTATCGCTGTATGTTAGTTTAGTTCTGTTCGGAAGAGTTCAGATTATATTCGTAAGCGCTCGAGGTAACTTCGGTAATCTCCGGAGGTCTTTGCAATCTTCTAAAGTGCACGGGCTAACGTCACCTGCCTTCGGGTGCTCACAGGATCAAAAGTTCTTAAAGATTATCGCTAACTTCTGGAAAATATATTTAGCCAAAACTATTAATGTACATTTCTTCACGTTTTTGGTATTCGTACCGTTCTGAGAAAAAAATAACTGTTGAAGAAAATAACTCTCACAAGATCCGCGCGTACGCAAACCCAGTGAATACCGAAAAATAAATAACACATTTATTATAACAAATAACAAATTTGAATTAGAATGAAAGTAATATTATGCCAAAAAATACGACCCCACTCTAACAAATGACAGAACCATGAGAAAGAAGCTGTCCTGAACAATAGTGTTCTTTAATTTAAAAGTTTTTGTTTACAGGAGAAGCAATCCATGACAAAGTAAACTACGATCAGGCTCTACTTTCGTTTCGCTTGGTGACCACAGGAAACGCCAAACGAAATTTTAGAGGGCGCCCCACATTAGACAATAAGAAGAGAAAGCTGGAAAATTAGGCCCGATTGCAGGTTAAATGACGAAGAATTGGTGCGCCACATGGAAGAGCGTCTAAAAATTAGCATCCTTTGGCAAGAGGGTGAGCATTTGAATAAGAAATTTTAATGCAGTGTTTGGAAATTTCTGTGAAGATAAAAGGAAAAAGTTTTGAACTGTTACAGCTGAAAGAGTATTCACTAACTTTCTCGACTCTACCGCTCAAACCAACCGATGTCTTGAAGTTTCAAATATTTTTTCTCACATTAAACATAAAATTTTACCGTGGAACTTGAAGAAAGGAACTTGAGAAGGCTAACCTAGGGACAGGAGTGAAGCCAAAAACAATCACTAAAATAGAAAAATTTTAGGTTGTTGTTAGCTTCCGTTAAAAATGCACCGATTCTTTCACCAAAATCCTCGCCTTTACCGCTTGCAGCCAGCTGTCTATTTTGCTAATACATTAACCAAACGGAAATGTTCCTAAGTATCCTTGGGCAGAACAATCCCATAGGCTTTTAAAACAGAGTATTGGTATTGTAAGCGACAACTGTCTGACGCCCCCTCGATGGACAACAGACCACGCAATATTCCGGCGATCGCGTTTGTTTTACTTTCTCCATTTTTCTTACTCGATAGGACAAAGTCACAACGTTCCATTCTGGCCACAGGGACGATACCGTAAGCTTTCAGAACAGCGTTTGCGTATTGTATGCGAGAATGGTGAAAAGGTTGTTTCACCGCGAACCCATCTTTTGCTTCCTTGTTCACCGGGTAGTTTTCGCTGCTTGGAGGCTTACCAGCATTTTTCCTTGACAAGATGCAAGCGTAACGACGTTGTCTGTTATGGCTTGTACCCTCCACCTCTTTAAGAGTTCGAAGCTTTAGAGAGATAGAAATTCTACTTTGAAAATCGCAGTTTTCGATTGTGTCGAGACTTGTAGCACGTAACCCAGACGAAATCAGTTGACCAAATTTGTCCGCTTGGGCAGGTTTGGCAGGCAAATAGAAATTATACCAAAATTATCAAAAATAATTATTCTTTTAGTAATTCGTTTGAGAATTATCAAAATTAGCCTATGACGTAAGAAAATTGTATCTGGGTATTAATTTAGACTAATCTACATGCAGGTAAGGCAAATGAATTTGTTCTTCGCCAAAAATACTGTAAGTTATATCGATGATAGTAATAATAATACAGATAATTATGTAAATTAATTGTCGACATTGTAGAGGTAATTATCCATATTAGCTAATGACGTGGAAACACCCTTTCTGGGTATTAAAATCATATCAATTCTACACCAACCGAGGAGGTGCGTTCTGGACTTACGTAATTACCTCATAGATGAATGGCACAGTGTTGTTTGTTTTTTAGCATAATGGCTGCTATTACCTTATGATGTAATAAGCAGTAAATGGCGACAAAAGAGAATATGGTAGTTACAAAGTAGTAGGGTGCAGTGTCCTACAGTACAGAAAAACTATAAACGAGTTTAGGGTGTCGCTGTGTTTAGTTTGTTAACGTTCGGGAGAGTAAGGATGAGCTTCGGAGATGCTCGAGTTACCTTCGGAAACCTCTGGACGTCTTCACACCTGCGGAAGACCTTCGGCAACTTTCGCAAATTTTCAGAAAATATATTTACATACAAATATCGCTGTATATTTGTGAGCATTTACGGGATTTGTACTGTTCTGACAAAAAGTGTTAAAAAAATAACTCGCAAAAGATCCGCGGGTATAAAAATAAATAAGAAAAATAAATAAATAGATAAATAAATATTTTAGTTATTTATTTAATAACTTTCTTTTTTATACCTCGCAAATTATGCTCAAAGTACGATACTTAGCAAAATACCATACTATATATGTATATTTAGGCGTGGGACCGTGAACAGCATTAAAATTGACTAAAACCCATTAAAAGTATGGTCTTAATAGCACATTGTTTGTAGGGATCTAAATCGTAGTGACTCATTTTAATACGAACCTTGGTGATTTCGTGTGACATTCGATCTCGCTCCAACTCCACAGTTTTTAAGCGTGTTCTACAAGGAAATGAACGAACATGAATAAGTGAATTTGACAACACAAAAAAGGCAAAAAGAGGCAAACAAAACCTGTTGTTGTCTAAAGGGTTACAAATACTATTGGCCCACCAGATAAGTAGTGGAGAGGCGGTAGTGGTTTCAGATTTTTGAGATTTTTCTTTGCTTCATCGCAGTTGTTAAAATCCTTTCGATGCTAAAAGTCACAATCCTCCGCAGGCAAGGCTGTTAGCTGTAACTCCCGGATGCACGCTCGCGTTTATATTTCAAAATCCTCAAAGGGGAATTATCTTCAAGCTTGTCTCAGATTGCCTATATGCCTAACTCACTGTTCACAAGTTAGTTTCCCTCCATAATTGGCCCGTTTACGACCGTATCTAGCCTATCATTGACTGTCGTCCCATCCATTGGGAGAAAATCAGTACTCCTAGTCACTTCATGCTATCGAAACCTTCACAGCGGTCAAACGCAAAAACCAACGTCACTTCTGGTCTTTCAGACCCTTGAAGTTTGAATCAGTTTGAAAGTTTACGAGCGCGAAGTTCGTACGAAAACGATGTATGTGTCCCGACAAAACTTGTGCATGACAGTCACTTCATTTTCAACACATACGCAACGTAAAAGCTAAAGTGAAATTTTCGACATTCCTCTGTATTTTCCTCTGTAAAATTATGACGGGAACTGCGCACGCGTCGTGCGTTTGACCGCTGTGAAGACTGGCTCACTTATGACGCTAGATTGAACCTTGTGATCCTATCTAGAGGGAGAGTAAGCTAGCTGAGCGCTGAAATGAACTGTGATAAACTTACCGAAGCTCTACGTCTTCAGCAATCATTTTGTCATAATTCCTAAACTTTTCAAGAACTTCTTCACTTTCCTGAAACAAACGAAATAAGAAACAAGGGACATATACCAGGTCGTGTATTTCTGTCAGTCTCTTCCTTATGTCATAAAAAGGCATGGAAACGTCGTGAACTAAATTCAAGTCGTGCCCTGAGTTCACAGTTATAATAATTTGCAACGAATGATAGTAAATCTAGTATCACTTACAGTATATGCGCCACAGATGTATCTAACCGACTGATGTATCTCACACGGTCCAACATTCGGTGAAAAACACATCGGTTTCCAACCAATGATAATTAAAACCAAAACCTGAACTGTTTGAGCATATTTTACTATAGATTGAGTCTAACCCTGTACAAAATGCGCCTTTTGCCTTTTTGTCCAGCGGTCTTAATGAACTCGAAACTGTAAACTATTGACTGAAACAGTGATCATCTTATGAGCTTAGAAACAAGGATTTCAAGGATAATCCGCAGAACGGCGATCTTCTTATAACCTCAGAAAACAAGGGAAATCTATGACATACCATGTCACGTGGTAAATCCCCTGCCTGACCCATTTTTCTTAGCTGTCGCACCTCATGTAGCATCTCCTCTTTCTCGGACTCAAGAGTGGCCAACCGTAACCTACATAACAAAAACACAAACGAATACACTATGGGCAAGCTGGAAAGTGTGAGACAAGGAATTCAAGCGCAAAATTCTCCTTCTTTCTTGTCTCTACGCTTGTCAAAAGGCTGGAATAGCCACTGTAATGTGGCTTGTTCTTCAACGCTTTGCTATCTCGAGTACAAGCCGGGATAAGAGGAATGGCACGAGTACAAGCCGGGATAAGAGGAATGGCATGATGATCCCATGTGCCTGAAACAACCTGAAGGGGCTCAAGGCTGTTCCCGATAACAAACGGACTCAACATTACCCAACCTGACCAATTTGGGTTATGAGGATCTTAGGGAGACAGCCACTTAAACTCGGCAATTCTATTTTTTTTTTCTTTGAAGTGTAGATAGCTCAACTTTTGAAAGGACTTGGTCTAGGCGGACTTGATTTGTCTGTTATTCTTGCTTTGTACTAATAAACGTGGTTTGTAGCAAGGCTTTCACAATGAGAAACGTGACGAAGTTGTTTGAATAAATAAGTTAAAGCTTATTCATTTCCGATAGCCGGTTATATAAAATCCGTCATACTGCGCGGATATGTACACAGAGCCACCAGGAAGTGCAAGCCAAAAACTTAACATGCCGCTTAGAGGTCTTATTACCGTTTTTTGTTATTTTTTTCTAAGTTACAGCATTTCAAATGAACAATTTCGAAAACTAAGTTTTACCAGTTTGAAATCTTAAGTTAACTTTTCAAACGGCAGATATCGGAGAGAAATGGAATCTTTCCCGCAAATTCAAGACATACTTCACTTTTTTCTGTGTGCCCGCCCGATACGACATTTTTGTGCCCCCAAAAACAAAGGTATTAATTTTTTACGTTAACTCTAGTCTTCTTTACGTAATGATCCGCCTGATACTCTAATGCAGTATAAGTGAAAGAAGAAGCGGAGTGTAAATAAATTACTTTTTCTAAAAACTTAACTAAAGAACATCTTTGGTTTGACTCATCTGATTAGCCATAGAAAAGAAAGACTTTTAGCGGAAGTTGAAGTCTCTTTCGTGTGTCATCTTGGTGTTGTCAGGTACAGTTGGCATAGTGTCTTAAACTTGATCTTCTTTAGTAAATTGTTCTGCGAATTTCCAGAGACACCGAGCTGTCCCATTTCGGTAAGGTTCGTGGCGACAATTTCTGAGGCGGAAGTTGTAAAAATTAAAATAAATTAGTTTTTTTGTGGTAATTGAAAATTTTCCTGGCGAGAAAAATTAAAGGAGTAAAGGAAAAGAGAAAATAAAATCATATTTCGGTTAAACAGTAATCAACGGGAAGAACATGACTATCCTTTGTCTGTTTAGATACCTGATTATCGAGACTGAAAGAAGTAATATTAGGTAACGGGGGATAATGCCTTGTGTGTAAATTTATTGAAATCAGATGCAATTAGCGTAGTGTCTTAAACGTGGTCTTCATTAGTAAACTGTTTGGAGAGTTGGAAGCCCCGAGCTATCCGTTTTAATGTGAGCGAAATGGCGACAATTTCTGCGGAGGAAGTGGTAAATTCCGGTCGACAAACAATCAAACAAACACAAAACGACTTATTTGGGACAAGGAACAAAGTATCTTTAAAAAGATCTCAATGAACTGCTGTGTTACAGAAATTGTCTAAAATATTGTGTTTCACCCCGCTTCACTAAACGAGATTTAAGAAGGAATACAAACAGTAGCCTGCGTAACAGGCGCGGAAAGGGGAGGGAAAAGGGAGGAAATTATTCGCGAGCGCGGAGCGCGAGAGGAAGGGAGAGGGCGCGAATAGTTTCTCTCCTTTACCCTCCCCTATCCGCGCCTGCCACGTAGGCTATACCAATAGAGATAAATTAACTTACAACATATATGATTTGTCTGTCAGGTGTGCCGCGATTACTGCAATCCCCAGTCGTAAAAGTGGTCAACAAAACCGAAGATAAATGTGATCGTTCGTTGCTTTGTATTCTGATCAAGATCAATTTATCACACGTATCTTGTCGTTTCGTTCGCCGCACAACTTTTCTTCGGAACGTAATAATCAGTATATATTTTCACGTTAACTTTTCATATTTCCCCCAGTTTTATGTAAATAGCCAGAGGGCAATTAAACTCGTCACTGTAGCAAATTTTAGCAATCCAATGGATATTATAAAAGAAATGTGGACAGCTAACAACATTACAGAATCATTTTCAAGTTCCATTTGCAGAAAAGGCATTAAAATTACATCACGCGAAGAATAATATTCTTTAACAATTGCTTTCTGTAAACTCAATCTAGTGTGAAATTCAACAATATGCGTTTTATCACGTAAATAAATCTTTAGATCATGCAGTGTCGATGTGAATGTCTGTGTTTCTGTTGGAATTAATATATTGTGCAAAACATCCGCGAAATTCGGCAGACAGGAACGTTTTGTTTTGCTAGCTTTCTGTTTGTCTGTGCAACGATGAGCACAAGTTGGATAATGCGTCCAGGGAACCTTCGTCTTCTGTGCGTTTTGAACGAGCCACTAAAATTGAACCCGTTTTTACACCAGACGAACCACGACAAACTCGACAAACTCGTAGTAATAGTCTTAAGCGTCTCTAAAATTAGCTACTTTAATTGTTAATTACTTAACGTGCGGATAAAGGGTCCGCCAAACTTTCCATATGAACGGGTCGCTGGTTGTTATTTTAGCAGGGTCTTCGTGCGCGTTGTTTCCTTGTATGGTGGATTTCTGCTGTCGTGGCATTTTATGTTCTTACGGACGTATACTTAACTGACTTTGAGTGCGTAAGTAAAATGGGAGACGATCGGTACACATAACAGGTGGAACTCACCAGGCGACGTAAATCAGGAACGCAAGTACGAGTTCAAAACATTTTGACCCCCGTACTTATGTCAGGCCTTGGTCAACCATTCAACATTATTCAAAATCCTCCAGCATCATTCAGCAGAATGTCCAAACGCGTTTAACTTCCCGAATTCAACAGTTAAGCAATAGCAGACTTTTTCCGTGTTTGTTATGCAAACCCTTATTCTTCTTACACGATGACTCGAGATGTCCACAACTGGGGGATTGTTGTGGCGCCCGCAACAACACGGGCATCCCTTAAAAGCAAGCGGTCCACCCGAGGGCAGCCTAGAATCTCTTGAAGAGCTTAGAGCTGGACTTGACTCTGGTCAGGCATCTGGACCTGACTCTGGTGTGGTAACCTGTCCTCGCCAGTCGAGAAGATATCCAGCTAAAATGCTGAATGACCTGGACTTCGCTGATGACATCGCCCTCCTAGAATCCTCAATGTCACGGGCCCAGTCCCAGCTCACCAGAACTGCTGATGCCGCTGCAGACCTTGGTTTTGTTATCAGTACACCCAAAACAGAGCTTATGACCATTAACTGTCATCCGCAGCCTCCACTGCAAGTGTATGAAAAACCCATAAAGCATGTGTCCCACTTCAAATACCTTGGTTCCATGATGGCATCCAGCGCCAGTGACCTGAAGAGACGGAAAGCTTTTGCCTGGACAGCATTTTGGAAATTAGAGCGCCTATGGAAAAGCCGCCCTCCATACCTATCTCCACAAAGGTGAAGCAGTTCAACACAACCTGTATTACAGTATTACTGTATGCCTGCGAGTCATGGGTCATCTCTAAGGACATGGAGAACAAAATCAATTCTTTTGGCACGTCCTACTATCGAATCATGTTGGATATCAGGCGAATCGACAGGGTACCAAATGCTACCATCTACAGCCTCACGGAAACAGCTCCCCTTATTGAAACAGTCAGGCTCCGGTAACTGAGGTTCCTCGGTCACGTGCTCCGCTTGCCTGAAAATGAGCCTGTCAGAGAATTTGCAATGTATGTTCCTACTCATGGGAGGAGGAAACCCAGAAGACAGCGACCCTTGTTCACCAATTATATTCACTGTCTTCTGGGGGATCCTGATAGCCTGCTAAATGATAATCAGCTGTTGGAAATGGCCCAAGACCACCATCGCTGGAGGAAACTTGTGGTCGACTGCTCTGCAGCCAAATGATGATGATGATGATGATGGTCTGGGCTGACAATGTGAACATTTTCCAGGGTTAATTTGGAACTACTTAAGTTGTTCCTTAACTACCATGAAAATCTCTTTCTTGTTTAATAATTAAAAATTGCATGAATGAACGGTTTTCGCCAGAATCGTTCATCGCGACAATGTGCATGTATCCCGATGGTACATGACTTTTGAGGAAATCTCTTCATCTGTTTTCCCTATGTCGAGTGAGGTATCGAAAACAACAAATAAATCTTATTATTCAGAGTTTATTTTTACTTTACTTGCGTACAGTATGGAAAATAAACTAATTATCAGAATACTTTAGCTAAGAAGAAAAAGAAGCGCCGTGTCAGTTATAAAGTTAAAATACCCCAATTCTATCTCTTTTGTTTTCTAAACATTCGTAGACTGAAGGGGACTGACCCATCAATTTGTAAAAGATAAATAAAACTACTCCGTAACTCTTCCCTAAAATCTGGTCTAGATTTATTCTTTCGAGTCGCCATTAGTGAAATTAATACGTTGTGGTTTTCCTAGCTGTAGTACTTACGCCCTTATCTCCTTTCCTTTGACAACACAATGGACAGACCGTTAGTTACTTATCAATACTAGCGATAGATTTGATAGTATTTATTAAACAGAGGACCACTTAACTTTTGTAACACGTTACCCTTTCGTTCACTGTGAGCGCAAAAATGGAAACAAGGCACCCCTTATGGGCGGAGCCTACCCTGTTGTTTATGTCTCCTCAAATTGCATGGTTTCATCTGAATTTTCGTTTTGTCTGCTTGTAATTCGTGGCAAAGAGATTTAAAAGTGAACTAGCTTTCTGTCAAAGAAGTCTTTTATTACTTTTTTGTACTGTTTGGGGAAGATAAGCCCGTAATATTGCGATTCGAATTTAGGTTATTTGCCAATTTCCGGTCAAAAGCTCGCAATTACTACAAACCAAAGAGAAGCCACTAAATTCTACATTTTTTGTTTCATATTAATTGTAGCCACAAAGAAGTCGCAAAGGAGATGATTTTGCACTATTATGATATAGTATTCAAATGGTGGAAATAAAGATTATTTAAGTTTAGTATAAAAGGATAGCGTTCTTCGCGTGCTCTGATTGGCTACTCAAATTCGGGATTGTATTGTATTGGATCGTATCGTATCGTATCGCATCGCATCGTGTCGTATCGTATCGTGTCGTATCGTATCGTATCGTATCGTATCGTAAGGAAGCAGCATTAGGGCGCTGGATTTCAACTCGGTCGCCCCGGGTTCAAATCCCGCTCTGGCCACCACTGGAGTTGTTTCTCGGTAGTCCGAGTTCAACTCCTCGGCTGTGTTTGTAGATAGCCAACAGGTCTGCCCCCGGCTAGTTGGGATTCTTACTTGTTATTTTCAGTTTACCATTTCTTTCATAGTAGGGCCTAGATGAAAATTACTTCTGTAATTCTAGTTACCCTGTTAAAATTAAGTGTTAAATTAAATTAAGTGTATCGTATAGTATCGTATCGTATTGTATTGTAAGATTGGCTAAGAAACAAAATATTTTCATTTGTTGGGTCAAGAGATGAAGTTAACAGTCAGGGTTGGCCATGGACATCTTATCGAAACTGTGAAAACCCCAGGACCATTAAGATCACCATAATTGACGGGTTACGAGGTACTGTAGACAAATCACTTTAATTTTTTTTTAACTTTTTAACTTTGGTCTAAGCTTGTAAGTGAATCGCTTCTTTATTTATGGTCTATCATCGTGTAAATAAAATATTACGTTTTGTGACGTCGACTGTTTTAGTCGATTAAAAAGCGTGTTAAGTTTCGACCAGTCGCGAAATATTAAAAAAAAATTGTTTAATCTCCCTAACTACTTTTGGAGAATCCTGTTTGATTCGGTTTTTTCCGTCAAACGCTTTATTTCATAACATCTCTCGTAGAGGACTGTTTCGCGTAAGCCACCACAACTCCTAACTGAGGGAGGTCGTACCTCCTAACTGAATAGTGAAAACGACTCTGAACTACTGCGTCATTTTTTTAGTAAGCTTTTAATATCAAATTTGCGCGCACGTGAACGCCAGTTTTAACCGTTTGGCCACCCAACGCAAGTCGATACAATTTGACTTCAGCATTGTTGTCCGTTTGGTACAGGCACGCGCAAGGCTGCTCTGAAACTCGGGCAAACAACCACCTAAAGTTTCTTTATTTGGAACGCAGTATGTTAAATTTACAACTTAACAAACTTTGAATACAGTAATGTGAAATTTTATCGTTTCCTTGTAAAAATAATTTAAGGGTACTGCCCGTCCAGGCATTTCTTAAAATAAGAACTTACAACGTTTTGGAGTGTCAAACTGAAACAAACTGACGAAAGTATTTCTTACAATGGTTACACTATTATTTCTAATTCTCTCGATGTTTTCAGTTTTCATTAAAATTCCTTCAATGGAAAATATGCACACAGTGTTTTACTGTATCAGTAACAAACAGGTGGCCATTGTTTGACACACCAACAGACCAAGGAGCCTTAAGCCCATTGTATTCACCCTCTATTGAGTTTACAAATTTACCATCAATGGTGAAAATTTGTAGCCTGCTGTTACCACGGTCGCACACCACCAGGTTTGCAAACATGTCAAAGCAAATACCAGCAGGAAAGCTCAGCTGCCCGTCACCAGACCCGGATGTCCCAATACCATAGAGAAACACTCCATCCTTGCTGAATATCTTCACATTATTTGTCCTGGGATAGGAAACAACAAACCTATCCTGGTGACAAACAGCGTAATATGGACAGTGACGGTCTGGATCACTGATGGTGAGTAACAACTTTGAACCGTCAGGAGTGAGAACCTTGACTGTATTGTCACCTCTGTCACACACCACCATGCGTCCATCACGTGCGATAGTCAAGCGGTATGGTTCCTTCAGGTGTTTGTTGGTGATGTTTTTGACAAATTTACCACTTTCATCAAAACGAAAAATCTTGCAAGAAGCAATGACTATTAAGTCACTAGACCTGGTAAATGCCACTGAAGTGGGTTCAATTAGTTCTTTAGCGCTTATCGTTTCGAAATATTTTCCTTCTGAACTAAATAGTTGCACCCTATTGTTATCAATATCAGCTACTGCAATGTCCCCTGTCGTGTTATCTATTGTAATGTCATAGGGCCCATTAAACTGTGACCCAAAAGCTAACAAAGGTTTGTAACGATGTGGGGACACATGAACCCGCCATGGACTACCAGTCAGCGGCTCACCGTTAACTTCAATCACCATGATATGTGTTCCAACACAATCTGGTGTGTAGCTGACCTTATATCCACCATCGATTTCGCATGTTATCTTGTGTTTCAGTTCCTCTCCAGATCGGGTCTCTACTTTCACAATAATCTGATCATCTTCATGATAACACTGCTTTCCATTGGAGTCTTTCGTTCTAATTTCAAACGTAGCTTCACTTCCGACGTCTGCTTCCCGCAAGCCTCTTCCTTTTGCCACTGACTGCAAAGGATCAGTGTTACTGATAACAACTCGACCCAGAACTGCGTGTTTCATACTCTCAACAAGTGCTTCATTTATCTCGTACCTGGCGTGCAATGCTGTATGCAGTGGTTTATGTATATTACCTTTCTCCGCAGTTAAGAGACCTCTGCACCATTCAATGAGAGTCTGATGCACTTGCAGAATTTCAACGCTTTGGTTTCTTTGCAAGATGGCCTCACAATATTCCACAGATGTTTGTAACTGGTTGATAGAAGACTGAAAGTGTTCCAGTTGTGTTGCGTGACCTCTCTTCTCTGTTTGATCAATGACATCTAAACTGGTAAGCGTGGTTGTTTCATGCTCCTTTAAAACTCGCATTAGTTCTTCTACAGATGTCATTAGTTTATTTCGAGCCATAGCAATCTTCTCTCTGCTTTTCCTAAATAACTCTTTTGACCTTTCAAGGTTCATCTGAATATCAGAAATTCCTCTCTTCATCTCTTCTGTAATCTCCTGTACATTGACTTTGTGATCTTTGGCGGCTTGGTCGATATCCACCTTGGTGTGGTGATTGTGACGTGTCTGCTCACATTTGTCACAAGTGCAGACTTTGCACTGTACACAGAAGGACTTCAGAAGGTCATTCTCGTGATGTTTCTCTTTGCACACCAAAGGGCTATCCAAGAACATCTCTAAGCTCAAACTTTTACCTTAAGAAAGGAACAAATAAAATAGGGTAATTAAAGGGTCATTTCGGTGATAGTTCTTGCTAGTTTATTCACAGGTACCAAAGGATTAAAGGGAGGGTTTCACGGTCGGGCGCATAAGCAAGATAGGGCGTAAACTAATTGAATTCTATTGTCTATGAACCAATTGGAAGCGAGTAGACAACTCGTTTGTTTTTCCAGAATAAATTCTTCGGGTCGAACAATAAAATCGATGGCAATTGCTGATTTCCGAATTTTTGGTGTAAATCGGTTGAAATCTTACGTGATATTTGGTTAACCGTCCTTCTTCTTGCACAGTTTATAGTCTTTGATTATTGAAGTACATATGATTTTTTTGACCGAAAACGTTGGTAAGAGTGAAAAAGACATTTCGATGCATGACGTCGGATCATAGAAATGGCATTCTAATAAAAAAAATCTCACCTTTACTACCACGTTTTCGCGACTGACCGTGAAAGTTTCAAAGGTAAATCTTCCGCACGAGTTCCATATTAAGCTTCCGATTGTTTCAGAAACAATGGAGATGAATGGGTTAGCGTTATAGGTTGCACATGCGCCGAACCGTGAAACTATCCCTTTAATAACTGAACTGGAAAGGCGGGGAATACAAATCTACAGTGCCGGGGACTAGAGCCCCAAGATCAACATGCAAATTCTTATCTCTGTTATCCATTTAAGTCTCACTAGTTAACAGAATTGTTTCATAGGAGGAGAATTTGAAATTCACCAAAATGCAGTCAAGATCACTAAATAATTTTCCTTATTCTCGTGAAGATACATTTTAATGAGAAACGACATGTTGATCACTAGCTTGCTTGCTGGATGCATGCTGTTATGCTGACGCAGTTGCTAATTGTTATTTAAAAAATACACACGTCAAAGTCAACGTTCTCTTTGTGTAAACTTTGTCCTTGTGTAAAGGATTTCCTCATAGAAACTGTATTTCACACAAACTCTAGCTACCTCAATAGGTAGATAAACTGTTGGAGGGATTTTCAAAGATGTGTAAGCCGGCGAATGAATTATGAATTTGACCACGTCATCAATTACACAGTGGTTTGGCAGTATATATTCTGGCTTTAAACATAAATATAACTGTTGATTGAATTTAATCTAATAATGCTGGCGAGAAGAAAGAAGCGCATTGTTACGAGTTTCGTTAAAGGAGTGGTTCGTTTGTAGACGGAACGCAGGGTTGTCGGTTACAGCAACAAGCAGATTTATTCCAAGATGAAAGTAATCTTTACAGCTTACAGCACTACTGCTATGTCACACAGACTCTTCTAACACAGCACACAGCTCGACACACAGCCACTTCACTAGGTTCAGCACACAGCTCGCACAACAACTTCTCAAAACTCTCTTTTTGTAGACTGACACGCTCTTACTTTTATACATATCACAACAAGTTCTAGAATAATAATAATAATAATAATAATAATAACTTCTAGAAACTTCTACGAAATCTATTTTTAGTAACATGACATTATTACTTACTATTTAAAGAAATCACATAATCATTTCAATGACTAAGCACTTTATAACGTCCTAGAGAGTTCTATGGAATGTTCTGAAAGGTTCTGAGTAATACTAGACAATTTTCGTAACACGCATGTACCCCCCCGGGGGGTACTCCCTTATATACGCTATATAGGTATGTGCCGCCCGATAGGGTAGGGTTTTTGAGGTGCTCAGTCCTCAAATAGGGTATCCTTTTTGGTATTTTTTGGTATTGTGATCCTTAGATGTTCCTTAGATAGGGTAACTAAATTGCAGTATCCACCTCAAAGCGCAAAACGAAAAAGATATGGTCTGTTAAAGCTGTACGACACGCCCGAATACACGTTATAAAGTTTAACAAAGCGATTTTAAAAGGACGTTTACAATTTGTGTTGCTGTACGTGGGCCTTTAAAAGGGTATCAATTCTCGATTTTCTACCCTTAAATAGGGTCAGGGTTTGAGATCCTTGGTGGCACACACCTATCCTAAATTGACGGGAGTACCCCCCCCCCCCCCCCGGGGGGCATGTACCCCGTTCTGCTGCTGTAAAAATTGCGAGAGCACTGAAACAACGAAAATTGAAAACTGAGCCCATGCACTGCCCAGAATAGCGACAAAAAAACCATGTGACTCGCACCCCTGACTCCAGTTTTCTGCACACCACTAGGTCACTGTGCTGGTAAGAACACTTTGCTTAAGGTGAGTCTTCTGCCACCTGTGTTTGTGTAACCTCAGTTTTGTCAGTAAAACAGTTTTTAATGTTTCGCAAGTCATTAAATATAATCAGCACTGGGGAAATGTGACAAAGATTGTTGGCGTCATGTTAACCTCGAATTTCAAATTGAGTACAGATCACAACTCACCCTCATCGCATGTTTCCTTCTTAGAAGTCACAGCTGATGTCACAAGATCATCAAGCTTTTTCGTAAGGTTTTTTACGTCAATGTCAATGAGGTTTTTTATTTCTTTCAACTCGTCTTTTATGTTGTCCTCATCGTTTTTCCACTGCCGAAGAAGCTCTTTGTAATGTTCCTCCACGTCAGGGTCCATGCATTCTGTCTTAAGATTGTCAATAGCTGCCCTGTAGGCAACTCCCCCCATCCGCACGAGAGCGTCCCGGATCTCACACCAATATCTGTTAAACGTTGCATCGTCAACAGAAGCTTGCTCGGCATGAGCGAAGACTGTGTTTCTAAAGTACTTGACTCTAGCGATATCTGCTTCAAGACTCACTTCTGTTGCTACAGGAAGGGCATCCCAGCCAGTTGCGGGGGCAGCTAAGCCACAAAGATTTCGCAACAAGACCATCAGCAGAGTGATGTCAAAAGATGCACTTGAAACGGAAGAGGAGATCACGGGGAAGAGCTTCCCCCACTGTGTCGGGTTGATTATCTTTCGTGCTCTCAGGGGCTGCAAAATAGCTTTATTCGTTGCCAAGACTGCTTTCAGATTAGCCGGTGAGTGGATGTTATTGAATGTGTCTCTGAGGGCCTGTGTTCCAATGTCCACCAGGAGACGACACAACCGCGCATAATTTGTCGTCTCCTTGGTGGATGAGACTGTTGGTACTGCACCAGCCATGGAGAGAAACTGCGTCTTGTTCAACCTACAAGAGTTTTCGTTCATTAAATTTGGATGGTTGCTTGGAGCGGGGATAGCAGGCTGGGAACGTGACCACTGCTTACAGGTAATAATGTCACTTTGAAACATTGTAGCTAAAGTTGCTCGTGTTAAAGACTCTCTGTCGACTGCCATGCAATGCGCGCGTTTGTTTATGTTTTGATTCCTTTGGAGAGAGAACATTGTGTTAAAATGGCTAGATTTGAGCCCTTTAGCAGCCAAGAAAGGAAATGAAGGTGTTGACTTCGTTAGGTGTACACGTTTTGTCACTAGAAAGAGCTAAATTTTATGGTTTATAAGTCTTGCAGATGACTGTAATAAAATACGATTCATCGTAGACTGTCATTACACGTCACGCAGTCAGAAATATTTTCAAATTGACATAGCGCATTTGGTTTTTAGTGTATCGGGGCATGAGTTCGCTCATTCATTTATGTTCAACAGCACTTATACCTTAATATACCCCACTTTAAAATGTCGAAAGGTGTGTAGAGTAAAAGCAATTGACATTACTTTATTTTTTATCACTAATGGTTGGAAAACTGCGATTTGTCACCCGCGGGGTGTGTTGAATACTCAGTCACGTCCGATCTACAGAAACATTTATTACTGTAGTCAGTTTGATATTCACTCACATTCAGTTCCACATAACCATAAGAATTCTGTTATTTTTCCCTATGAACTCACTGGATCGTCCATAGTCACATTATTCTGATATGAGGTATAAATAAAAAACTGCATGGTCTCGCTCGTCGGTTGAGAGCTGTGCGAAACATCGAGTGTCCGAATGTCGCTTTTGTGACCCGAAGAATAAAACATTTTTTAAATCAACACTGCTCCAATAGTTCCCTGATAAATTTCATAGCTCCGTAAGAAAATCTCTATCCATTCTACCGAAGGATGACTTGGATGAAGGCAGATTTCCACAGCCTTCAAATGCCGACACAAAACTTTGGGTTTCGTGGTCCACGAAACCTCCGTTTAGGCGCGCATTGCATTGTGGTCGACAGAGAGTCCTTAAACATTCCAACAAGTCACCCTCATTTGAAAGTCATCATCACTTTCTTTCTTTTTTTTTTAAAGTTTCAGATTTGGCGTTTTTGGTGTGTGGCTGGAATGCTGAAGGGTGGCCATACCTGGATTCAAATCAGACTAAATCATCTTACTTTAATTTGCAATATTTCTCTGACGTACTGAAATTCTGCAAATGAAGTCAACGGTCCAGATTGATCTTGCCTTCCTCTTTCTGCCTAATTGGTTCATAGTGGATTTTGATAAGTAGGAATTAACAGATAATTGCCTTACCTTTATGTTTTGTGGACATAAAATATCTCTAAACTGAGTCGTTCTCAGGCAAATGACAGCTGTAGGAAAAAAGAAAACAAGGTGAGTATGTTGTTGACGTTTTCACTGTCACAGCAATATTAAACATTTCAGTTCTAACTGCTCCATCTTCAAAAAGAGACTGAAGGAGCATTATAATACGTGCTTAATTGCACGTATGGTAAGCTATGTTACCCCAGAGACGTCAGGAAGCGAATTCTAAATGATTCTGGAATAATTTGTAGAGTATATTTCATACTTCGTCTAGTATTAAACAATATATAGTGTAACTTAGTGTCATGTTATGCGCCGGGGTGAATGGTCTTACTGTAACATTGCAGCGAGAGCCAATCAAAATCGAATGCAATTATCAACTGAATAATGATAAATCAACACAAAACATTTTCAAAGTTTCGAATTCAATATTTCGTGAAACACACTGATCGTTGATAGGCTTTAACTGGGAAATCAAATCAGCTGTCAAATCTTTAAGTTGTAGTCTGTTCTTTCGTTACAACTGTTAAATATGCAAACATGCGTCTTCTGCGTCTTTAACTACTTTAACTTCGAAGATTTCCTTCGGACAAAACCAAACGTCCAAACAAATCAAGCATCCAAACTAAAATGTCCGAACTTTTAACACAGACTTTCAGCACCTAGGAGTATGAAAACATTGAACAAAATATCAATAAAACGACTGAAATTACAAATTCATGTCTGAATCTTCCACGCCACTTATGACCATCCCATTTGTAATCTAAACTGTGAAATCTTTTTCGCTTGAATGGCTTACTGACAATGAAGTTAGTAAGTTACCTGGGTGTTTATTTAATATGTACGGTCAAACAGCTGTTAAACTGGTCAACAATAAACCCATCCCTGGCTACATCACTGAATTTTCGTGCCCGTGTGTCTGTTTGTGGACGCGGATACGACGCGACTCACGCGAACAGTTGCGTGCAATACGACTGGGTTTATATCACTAGTCGACTAGTTTCATGATCATTTCGTCAGCGACGTCTACACATCAATGTTAACTAATTGGCAGTGAAAAAAGTATGTTGTTATTATAAATAAGCGAAATGTGCGTTATGGTGTAATATAAACTACACAAACATACCGATACTCTCCAGTCTTTTCATTCAATACATAAACAGAGAGCGAGTTGCTCGTCCCACTGAAACTCTGCCTAAGCTTTGTCCACTCAAGTTAGGAATCAGTGAAAGTGATTTCCTCATCGAAGGACTAATTTGAATTTCTTATCCTTTTAAACTGAATTTTAGCCGACGGAACGAACAACGCGACGCAACATCAGCTACCAGGCCTGATCAGCTACCAAACCCAATGCAGGTAATGTGTAATCTGAGGTGAGTTTCAAGTCACGAGATTTCGTAGAAGCCCAATAACCTTGAAACTTATATGACGTATAAGTGACAAGTAACAAAACGGACAAGGGCCCCTTGATTTGCGTGAAAAACGATATTGTTTAATGACTGAAAGGAAAACACAGGGACGTGCACAAAAAGCATGAGATGTGAGAAAAAAGTAAGAAGGGATCTAACGCATTCTCAGTTGGAAGATAGGCGCAGACGAGTCATATTTGACCGTAATGCTGGCTAAATTCATCGCGCAAATCGACCTTGTTGATTCAAAAGAATGAACGTGACTGAACAAGGCGTCATGCCATCTTGTTAAGCGTTTGTCGAAATTCTATCCGCAAGACGAACGGCATACAGCAATTACAGTGGAATTCCGATTTTTCGAACCTCCAAGGGAAATGGAAATTGGTTCGAAAAATCGGAAGTTCGAAAAATCGAAGGTGGCATCGAATCACACCTGTTTTACCGTGGTATTGTTTTATAAGATCCAAGAAGGTAGACAACAACGGTATATCGCTCTTGTTAAGGTGTGAACCATCTTTATTTACCAACAAAACTTGCATTTAAAACAAAACGAAAATTTAAAATTTCGGCAGAACAACAACCAGTACTGTACTGATACATGTGTCTGTAATTTTGCACGAACTCTTGACTGCATTTCCTTCCCCTTACTGTATCAGAAAAAAAGTACCCTGTACTCCACGGTTTAAAGGAACAGCAAAATATTAATGTGCCGCGGCAAGAGCTTGAAAAATGCAACTAAACGAAGGAACTTTGATCATGTACAGTAATTCAAGACCCTCGATTGTGTAACAACGGCGTTGTAGTTTCTTATGACATCAAGGACAGATTTGTCACTTCCTTTGTGAAAAATGCCTAAAAGGGCATATCCTAATAGCAGGACTGGACCCTGGACTCTGGGCTCTGGACTCTGGACTCTGGACTCTGGACTTTTCCTCCCAAAACTTTACTCCCCCCCAAAAGTTAGAAGTGTGCTAGATTTCAAACAAACAACGTTATTCCCCCCCCACCCATCTCCCCGAAAAAACCTTTGTCTCCCCCTTAAAACTGCCCCCTGCCAAATAGTCCCCCTCCCCTCCCCCAAATAAAAAACTACAACTACATCGGATTTCTGATTGAAAGCGATTGAACAAACACTTGTCGTCTCAATGTTCTTGCCAAATCGGCATTGAAATCACGAACGGGATCGAACGACCCAACCTCAATCCTTAAAAAAATAGTATTTGGCGTGCGAACGTAATTGCATTACACAATAATAAGCAAAGATCGGATAAAATTGTCTATTCATCGATGTGACGTGTGCAAGCTCTTATCAGCTGCCAGTGACAATGTTGTTTACCTAAGGTGTTACATATACTCTTGTTTTCAGTCAAGCATAAAGTATTTGTGTCCTCGAAATAAATTGCATTTTTTTAGAACGTTACTTGTTCGATGGTCATACTAAGGCTTGTTAATTGCAGCCGCTCAGAGGCTCTTTCCGCGCGCAGATAGGTTCTGTTCACCGACACGTGCAAGGCCTTGCGTACTTTTATCAACTAATCTGATAACAAGCTTTTGACGTGCGCGCGCGATGTCGGTTTTCTTTGCCTCGTTAACAAAAGATTTTTGACATTGGTGTCTCATTTGACCAAGTTTAGGTGCTGTGAAATGTTCTGAGAGCTGAGAAATGGAAAAAGGAACCCGTAGTTAAGCCCAATTGGTTACTGGAAGTAAGTATCGTTATCGCAATACATTCTAAAGCGATGTGTGTAAGACCAGTATTGCGGTAGAGCAAGTAACCGAAGTAAAATTGCTGTTTCTTTTCTTACTGAAAGGCTCGTCTGAATCCGCCGTGAAAGAGGAAAAAAATAGGCAAGTACATGTATATTGTTACGTGCGTTACACTGTCTTAGGCACATTATATGCTGTCACTTCATAAGCAATTCTTCCTAAGCACTTCATAAGCAATTCTTGCTAAACTCCCTTCATTTTCTGCTTAGGATGACCTTTTATTGAAACGATTAGATATTTAACTCTCAAGCAGTTTAAGGTCCGGATGCAAAGTGCGCTGGGAGAAAGTGATCGGCAATATCTTTCGTTAGCGTAAAACTTTCCCAAATAAATAAATCGCCTATCGTGACATTTTTGACAGCGAGCAAATCTCGATGGAGGTACTCTCCTATAAAAATGAAAAAGAGTGCTTCTGGACAAATTTCTAAAACACCCCTAAAAGGTACCAGAATCTCGCTTCGTAGGCGTGGCTTGCATTCATTTTAACCCCTCTACAGGCAAAGTAACAAATACATCCCATCAATTTTTTTAAGATACTTCGAAAGCTTTAACGACAGTCTTTTTTATACTTGAGCACCCTAAGCGTTACCAATCCACAAATTTACCCTCTAAGAGGTACAACGCACACCGCGCGCGCACGTCAAAAGCTTGTTATCAGAGTAGTTGATAAAAGTACGCAAGGCCTTGCACGTGTCGGTGAATAGAACTTATCTGCGCGCGGAATGAGCCTCTGAGCGGTTGCAATTAACAAGCTTTAGTATGACCATACATCAGTGATGCGCTCGCCCCAATTTTTGCGCCGCCAAAAAGCGAGAAACTTCTCGAACGGACGGAAAGCCCTACGGAAACGCTTGCTACGCAGGCTAGTTCAATCGCTTTCAATCAGAAATCCGATGTAGTTGTGTTTTTTATTTGGGGGAGGGGATGGGGGACTTTTTGGGAGAGGGCAGGTTTAAGGGGGAGACATAAAGGTTTTTTTCGGGGAGGTGGGTGGGGGGAATAACGTTGTTTGTTTGAAATCTCGCACACTTCTAACTTGTTTACTAGAAAAAAAATCCGATTTAGTTGAAGTTTTTATTTGGGGGAAGGAATTTTTTTTTGGGGGGGAGGGAAGTTTTATGGCGGGAGATATAGAGGTTTTTTCGGGGGGGGGGGGTAAAGTTTTGGGAGGAAAAGTCCAGAGTCCAGAGTCCAGGGTCCAGTCCAGCTGTTAAAAATAAGTGAAAACACCTTCTCCGGAACTTGTTAATTGCATTCAGGTATGTATGTGGCTTAAACCAGTTTTTGATGGTTCCTGAGTTTTCAGAGTTCGAGAAATCGAATGTTAATGTTTGAAAGGAAGAAAGAGTTGGTGCGAAATATCGGGAGTTTCGAAAAATCGAACATTCAAAAAATCGGGGTAAAATTACAGTGTTTGACTGAAGCAAATCCAAGGGAAACGACCTTTGGTTCGAAGAATCGGGAGTTTCGAATAATTAGACTGCGAGCAGTCTCTTTCTTCTCCTAATTTTAGCGAGGTTGGCGACTTAGCGAGTGAGCCGCGAGCTCCTCCCTCTCCCCCATTCCCCTCTCGTTTTTACCCTTATTTTGCATAATTTATTCATTTCGACTCACGCGTAGGATCTGAGGAAAATAGGACGGCTGCTCGCAGTCTACGAATAATCGAGTATTGCAAGAAATCGGGATTCCACTGTACTGTGGGTGTATCACACTGGACTATTAAACAGCCGACTAACAGTGAAGAAAGAGGCAGGGAATGAATTTTCAATCCCCAATAAATCGCCACACGTCGAACAAAAAAAGCCTCCTTTGTGGCAAGCGATGTGAAAATAATACTTTCTACCAGGTCGGATTTAAAAAATTGTTAAAATCTAACCTTCGGGGTGGGGGGGGGGGGCGAATTTGTAGAGTTGAACGGTCCGGTGTCTTTCAATGTGGACCGCAACCTGTAAGGGAAAGGAAGAAGAGGTACCCTGGGAACGAGGTTGTGTGGACCGGAGGACACTGGTGACAGAAACGCTTCAGGAATTACATAATGAAGAGTTATGTACAGGATCGGAAGCGATTTTCACAGGTCAGTCCATTCTCGTTCCCAGAGCCTACGATCTGTTCGGTCAGCGGTGGGATCGTCAGGCTCTGGTATCACCCATTACCGGATGTCGTGAATTTTCACGACATCCGGTAGCGCATAGTCCTACTAAAGTCGTTGGTACAAGAACCCAACTTCCACTGAAGCTAGCGTGGCAGTCTCAAGGACAAACCCTTGATGCTGTTGAAGTGCATTCTGGGAAAAATTTGCCCCAGGTCATTTGTATGTCTTGTATGTCGCCTTATCGAGCGTTAGAAGCAAAGATCGAATGTGCGTAACAGGGTTTAATGAAAGAAATCTTCTTCCACCTCCAAAAGAGGTCTTGCAGTTTTTTGAAAATATTCATAATGTTCACCCAGACGAGGAAAGGAAGTTCTGTAGCAAGAAGGGCCGTCTCCAAATGACACCATTCAATCGGTGGACTAACCTGTACCTGTTGAATCAGATGAAGACTTTACAGAAGATGATTTTGAAGCAATTGATAAGTTTGCAAGTGCTTATTTTACAGCTGCATCTCAACCCTTGAGGACATGATATCTTGACTAGACAACAAATCGCCGAAATAGAAAGTGGCATTAAAGTAAAAGGCTATTACTGGCGACAGAGGCCTGAATTATGATGTCATACTTCTTATACGAATAAGCCACACATTCCCTATTATACAGGTTCACACAACGCTAACTGTTTCAAACAAACTCTTTTTGTTTACTAGATGAATCAAATTTTGTCACTGAATGCATGCTTGACCCCCTGGAATGCCGAGATTACACATTTCGTTTTATTTGTTGTTGTTGTTGCTTTGACTCGGTTCAATTTTACCATAAACCAAGGTGTGTTGCTTAATTCGCTATTTAAACGTAGCTCCGTTCCCGGGGACGGGGGAATCCAGTGACAGGACACTCAGTGACAGGTATATTAGCGACAGGAGGTCACTAATTTGTACGCAAAAGACCCAGTAGAGTAAAACTGCACCCCCCAAAAGTCCAAAAAGTCGCTCCTCTTTGCCGCTTTTATATGTGAGTACCGCCCCCGAAGCTTCGTTATAGGCAGATGACTTCATGGCCACTTATATTACAGAGCAAAGTTTCGAATGGTTACTTAATTCCCTCGGCGCTAAAACCTGCAATTATAATTCAAAGAATAACAGAAAGAGTGTGAAAGCACCAAAAGTTATCAAATACCTGATCAAGCTCACATCTCTGGGAAATGAAGGATATCCCGAGCAGTTTTACTTCCGTGAGAAAGAGTGAGTGTATGGATACTTTTTGCAAATGTCTCAGCTAGAACTCTGCTAGAAAGGGAGAAAATCGCCGTTGAATACTGAAACAATAGAAATTGGTCAATGCCCAAAGCTGGTCCATGTGTTTCGCCGTTGGGATGAGAGAATGAGCATCTTACTTGTGCTTATGCTGTGTATCATGGACTGAAATCTGGAATTGCTAATTCACTTTTTCCCGTTACAAGACTTATCAATTTCGAATACTTTCGTTAGAAGGAGTGTGAGTACGTGGACATTTTGGAAAGTGTCACAGCTCAAGCACTTGTAGAAACGGAAAAACACTGCCTTTGAAAATTTGAATCAATAGAAATTAGTCAGTGACTGAACTCGGCCCAGTTTTCCAAAACCCAGGAGTCCTTCTCAAGTTTATAAATAAAATTTCTGTAGGTGATAGCTGTGTTAAATAGAAGACCTCGCGGGAAATTTTCCAACCCCTAGCAATATTTTTTGTAGTGTTCTAACTAAACAGAAACCTGTGAAAAACGCAAGGTGAATGTTGAAAAAAAGAAATCAGTAAATCAGCAAAACTGAGACACTTTTGCAAAAACCGTCAAAGACCTGGTCTCGTTAATTAAACAATCTATTGTTTTGATATTCATAAGTCGCAAAAAAAACTAGAAAATACCATGACAGGGGTAAAAGGACTCACCATCAACCTAACCTTAAAGGTAGGTAAAGGTAAAGTCGCACAAGAGCCAAGGAGGCCCACACGGCCGGAGCTTATCCCGGTTTCTGTAGCATGAAGCAACTGAGAGTATTGCTACTCCACCCTGGATGGGATGCTAGTCCCTCGCAGGGTTACCCCCAGCAGTATGTCGCCGGTACCCATTTTATACACCTGGGTGGAGAGAGACAATACTCAGTCAACGTTGTGAATCGTATAATTGGATCAGAAGCCCTTGCCATACCTGTCGACTTGAGTGATTAAAGTAGACATATTCTGGAACGCAGACCAGTTTCCTATCCTAACACAGAAAGATGTCTTTTGTTCCGGTATGAAAACGATAGATTCGTGAAAATCAAATTTGGTTTATGATCGGAGAACATCACCGAGAAAGTAACACACTGGTATGGAAACTGAGGCAAGACACACCGGTTCTTTCTTCTCCGTGTCTTTAAGACCTTTTGCTTTGGCAGTTGTCAATATATTTACGAACCAACAAACCTTATCAAACGTGAAATTTGCAAAACAAACAAACAAACAAACAACGACAAAAACAAACAGACATATATTTACTTGCCACTTTCCATTATTCAGGTTTGATACGCGATTTTCCCGTGCCAAAAAACACTTAAGTTGTTAAAAAAAGAAAAATACCAAACTTATTCACTCTGGAAAAACTAGTCACTCAGTTCCTTCCCGGTACAGGCATAAAGTATAGCTCAGCAACACAATGAGGAAACAAGATCTATAATAAATTTCAATAAATATAAATAATTTATTTAAATTAGTTAATATACATATGTACATTTTTTGCACAAATTTACACTGTTCCAGAACGCTTAGATAACAGTTACTTCAACAGCAGCTGTGTATTCATTTTTGATTACGTATCAATACAAGGATATTGTTTCTTTACAGGAACGTGAAACACAAAATATTTCGAAAGGGGCTACGACATGTAAAGATATTTATGCAAATTATACCAACTTGTAACATAAGAAGTATATGGAGAACAGTGAGGAAAACGTGAATGTGGAATAAAACACCAAATTAACCAACCTTTTGTTTTACCCAATAAGGCTTGTATCAGAGTGTCAGGCGAACTACCCTCTATTACAGCTATGGGCTACAACTTGAAGAATATAAAATGAAAGCAGCGTTACAAAACGAGTAAGACTAAACGTTTGAGACCTCTGACGTTTGAGACCTCTGACGTTTTTATGCTGTTTTATATGTTTGTGAAAATGCTAAGCATTTGCATAAAAAAAAAGTCAGTGAACCACAAGGATTTGTATCCAGCAACCCTTTTGTCATATCCGACCCGAGATGACAGTTTTATACTGCATTTACACAATTCGATTGTAAGGCAAGAACAGTTCTATTCTTGAAGAAAATGTTAAAAACTAAAAAGAACGTGGATTGAAAGGCATGCTGAGTTCACATGATTTCGGAATTTTTTTTTTTTTGAGAAATAAAAATCTTGATCAATTGGAGGTAACGAGGTGAACTTTTGACAATGTTGCTAATTTTTACTTTTTTTTTTTGTTCCAGACTTAAACGTTGATTTTCAGTCGGTACTGCGCAGGCTCAACGGTTTGTTTTGGTTTTTTGTTTTGAAAAACTACTTACGTCATGTACGACGTTATGAAATGTACCAATTCGTGACGTCTTACATAAACTGAAATTACAATTTTTGTCTCCCGCCATCATGGATGTGAGCTTTCCTCTCGATGAAATTGAAGAAAGAGACATTGAGGTGGCCGCGCAGCCAGGACAAAATAATATCTCGGTGTGTACATGTACTAGGTTTTGTTTACGGGAAACAGGAAGAAATGCCTGCCCATGTCGTAGTGCCCAGCAGTTGCCAACCGCAAGCTTGTGCATCAACACGGTGTGTGTTGCAGGAAGGTTCTTCCGGAAATGACGAGGTATTTAAGTCTACCTTATTTTTCCCATGTGGAAAAATTTTCGTACAGCTCCAAACATGCACTCTATTTCATAAATTATCCAAGCTTTTTCCTTACATTCCATCATGTGAGGCTCACAAACAATTCGGGGCTGAGCCTGCGCAGTACGGACTGGAAATCAACTTTAAGCCGGCATCACGTCAATGAGTTTAGTATGAAAATCATACCAAACCGGGTAAACACTCCCTTAGGTTGATCAGACCTGGCCAATGGCATGCGCTGTAGTTTCGTAATTTATTTTTTCTGTCCGATTTGTCTACTCCTCTGTCGGGATATTAACATCGACTCCAAATTGTCTAGACAACTGTCGCAACTGTCTCTCATACAACACATTTCTTTCCACAGATTTCTGGTAATTGTACTTCAAATCTTCAATCTCTTCAAAGAAGGCGGGGTCAAAGGCCTCCAGTTCCTTTCTCAGCTGAAAAGAATAAAATTAAAACATGATTTAGCTGTACAGCTTAACAGTAATTAACACTCAAAGTTTACCCAAGCCAATAAGGGTTATTGCCCCTCCTCTTCCACACATCTGCTAAACCTTCCACGCGCAAGTCTACTGAAGTTCAAATCAAGTGGAAAATTAACGCTGGAGGAAAACGAGCAGAGAGCACTGCCCAATAGCATTTGAATGGCAACACTTGTGAGGACTCCATCCACAGACACAAAAGAAAGAGCAACCTCGAACAGCAGTACATGAAATTATTGCTTGCTGTATTTTAGTCGAAGCCTCAAAATTTAGGATTTCACCCACAGACTCAGATTGCATAGTGCAACACCTTGAAGTCCTTCTTTCTCTCTTACACAGGTACAATTTCAGCGGTAAATGAAAACACCAAACCTTCCCTTAAAATGGTCAGAAACTGTAAGGTTCAAGAGGCGGTAACTTTCACGCCAGGTGTTAATTTTTTAAAACTGCAGGAGGCTGGCGTGGTGTTTTCGGCACCTGTTGGTTCCTGTTTATTATATCTGTCCGTTCGTTCCTTGAAATTCCAGCTTTATTAAATTTTTTTTGTTCATATTTTTTTCGCATTCTGTCGTTTTACCCTCTCGATTTACATTATTTGAAACTTGCAAGGTTAACCCTTTGGTAATATCACTCTTGGTATACTTAACACATTTTTTATTTTTTTTATTTTTTTTTTAACAACACTACAAATCATATAAAGAATACACATATGTTTGATTTACTAAAACCACACTCTTAGGATAATAATACAATTATAAGTTTTTCATCTCTTAAAATGTCGTTTGTTAAGATTTATTCTTAAATCGCTCTCTTGTGTGTGTTGTGGGTTGATTCTGTTTTCGATCTGGTTTATTTGCTTTGTTTTTATGAATTTTGTTTCATATTATCATAATTCACGATAATAAGCGTAAAACCAAAAATTTTAAAAAATTTTAAACCATAAGATATAATCAGGTATCCAAGCAATAAGAGAGACCGACAAAAGGGAGTGCATGAGTGAATTAAAAAACAAAACAAAACAAAACAAAAACCGTAAGGGTTCACATTTGTTTGTTAAAAAATGCAATCTTTTAAAAGAATTTGATATGCCATTTGTGACTTCAATACTCACGGAGTCAAGATAGCCTACTCTGTTAACAAAGCAACTGACATCTCAAACCGTTGACTATAAAAAAGTTTCCATAATAGTGTTTTGGTTGTTGTTAGCTTCTTGGAAAAAATGTACAGATTTTTGCGCAAATCCTAACCATTACATCTCACCGCTGTCTCCTCCGTTAATAAATCAATAAAATGGAAAGGTTGAAAAGTATCCTTGGGCGGGAATTATCTCATAGGCTTTTAGAACAGTGCTTTCGTATTGTGCCCTCATCGATTCAGGCTGTTCAGTGCTTACACGAGAACTGTCTGACACTCTTTCAGTCGATAACAGATCATCCAACATCGAGTTGGTTTTACTTCCTCCACTTATTTTACTGGACACAACAAAGTCATCACGTCCCATGGTGGACACAGGAACGATGCCATAAGCCTTTAAAACAGCGTTTTCGTATTGTGTGCGGGAACTGTGAGAAGGTCGTTCCATCGCAGACTGACTCTTTGGTTCCTTGCTGACCGGAATGTATTTACTGCTTTCTGGGTTCCCTGTTTTCCTCTTTGACAAGACAAAGGCGTAACGGTGCTGTCTTCCATGCCTTGCCCTCTCCATCCTTAACATTTTTGGTTTGTATCCACACGAGTAGTCGAACATTAAAATAATTGTCCATAGAGCTGAATGACGTAAGGAAGACCTTGCTGGTATTAAATTCACACTAAGCCCTTACCCAACTGATACAACTTACGCAATCAACTCGCAGCTGTATGGGGAAGTGTTGTCTGTTTGTTTCTTAAGATAAATACGTCATCACTATCTCATCAAGTATTTTATCCAGATATAGCCCTGAAACTACGGGGGGCCCGGGTTCAAAAGTTTAAAATTGACGTAACAGAAAAATTAATCGGTCACACAAAAGATCATCTTCATTGGTAGGACTGCCAAATTTGGCCATGTAAATCCAGCAAAAAGCAGGCTTTTAAACCTCCGCAAATTAAGAGTTAAGTAGAGTGAGCAAGGGCAAACCCAATACTTTTATCATGAGATTCGGAAACCGTACCTTTACTTGCTGTTTGTTTAATCATGCTCAAAATTGGAAATTCTTCCAAATCATAACTGATCTTTCACGAAGTGGGCTTTACTTTGCAGTCACATTAATTTGAAACATTGGAGATCAGCCCTTCTCAGAACTACTCCCAGGCGGACGATTACACTTATCATTCGTTGATTGACTTGTTCGTCCCTTGAATCTCAGATTTTCAATTTTTTTTTTAATTCCTTTCTTCTCAATCTGTTGTTTTTTACCGTATCGATTTTAATTCATTTGAATTGGCACTGATAGTCTTGCGATTACAATCTTTGTAGATTATTACATACAGAACCGTTGGTTTTTCCACCAGCAAATACGTATCATCGGGACGACAGAACAGTACATACATTTTTCTAGTTACAATGACATAGATCCCTTATGAATCGACTTTCTTACCATGTAAGTAGTATAAAATATTTTCGCGTATTTATTGCGGTTTAAAATTGTTTTCGACTTGATTTATAATTTTCTTTGTTTTTATTTACTTTGAGGTTATCATAATTTATCACAATAAACATGCGACAAGGGAAAATAGAATGAAATCCAAAAATTGCAGTACAAAATGTAATTTACGAACATATACGAGTAAGGCAGCGAAGTAAAAAATCAAAGAAAAGTTAAGAAAAACAGGAAGGTTGACGTTTGCTCCTTGAAAACAAAATTCAGTCCTTTGAGTCTGAGATAACGTTAACATTATTCAGTAACATCCTTGACTCTAACACCTACAGCAGGATATTTTCTGAACACTCAACAAACATCTTTAAATACTGTACATTTGTAACATTACACATTACAACAACAACAAATATATTATGACACAAAAAGACACGTCGGAGGTTATCCCTGTCGTGCATTCTTTTCTCAAAGAAAAGAACTTGAAGTTATGATAGTAGCGAAGGTTAAAAAAACTCATCTTGAAAAGTTCTTGTTGGCTTGTCACTAACGACTAGATTTTTTGACAACAGAATGTTACTGAGCAAAAGGCCACCTATTAAATCAACGGAATTGAGAGGCAGAAAAGCAGCCTTGGGCGGGAACAAATCCATAGGCTTTCAAAACAGCTTGTTCGTATTCTTTCCTTCCCCATTCAGGCTGTTCAGTGGTTGAGCGTTTAGTCGATGACAGATTATGCCATTTGTCGGCCATCGAGTTCGATTTATTTCCTACAATTTTCTTGCTGGAAAGGACAAAGTGACTACGTTCCTTTCTGGCCACAGGGACGATGCCGTAAGCTTGCAAAACATGGTTTTCAGACCAATCCTTTGCTCCCTTGTCAATCGTTTGCTTTCTCATGTCGTTTTCACTGCTTTCTGGATAACCTGTCTTTTCCCTTGACAAGACAAAGGCGTAACGATGTTGTCCGTTGTGGCTTGCATCCCCCATCTTTTCAAGTGTCCGAGCTTCAGACAAGTAGAATTGCCAGCTGGAAGATAGCAGTTTTCGGTTGTGTTGAGGCGATTTGTAACTTCTAGCCCAAACGAAATCAGTTTAACGGAATCGTCCGTATGCAGGTTACGCAAGCTTGTTCTTTATGCAAATCGAAATTATACCCGCGATTACGCCAAATTATGCCGATAATTAGCTTATGCACTAAGGAAACCCTATCTCGGTATTAATTGAATACCCATCCACATGCAGGTAACCCAATTTGTTCTTCGCCGATAATAAACCAGGATTTGCTGATGAAAGTACAAATAACACCGATGATAATACAAATTATACCTATGATTATCCAAATTAAATGTTTTTAATGTTTTCAATGAACCGGCAAGTACCCAGGAGCTAATGCAGTAAGAACACTCTTTTGGGAATGAAAATCACATTAAGTCGGCACTACGTTCCTACACCGTCGTAGTTAAATTGTAGCTGTATGGTGCGGTGTTGTTTGTTTCTTTTGCTTAAGGTCTTGTTACCTCACGACGAAGACACCGGCACGTAACAGTAAATGTGGACAGATAGAGAGGCAACCCAGTGGTTACTGTACAGTGATGTGCACTAGTATAGTGTGCACGGCATATAGGTGTCAACGAGTTTAGTGTATCGCTGTATGTTAGTTTAGTTCTGTTCGGAAGAGTTCAGATTATATTCGGAAGCGCTCGAGGTAACTTCGGTAATCTCCGGTGGTCTTCGCAATCTTTTAAAGTGCACGGGCTAACGTCACTTGCCTTCGGGTGCTCACAGGATCAAAAGTTCTTAATGATTATCGCCAACTTCTGGAAAATATATTTAGCCAAAACTATTAATGTACATTTCTTCAGGTTTGTGGTATTCGTACCGTTCTGAGAAGAAAAAAAATGTTGAAGAAAATAACTCTCACAAGATCCGCGCGTACGCAAACCGAGTGAATACCGAAAAATAAATAACACAGTTATTATAATAAATAACAAATTTGCATTAGAATAAAAGTAATATCATGCCAAAAAATACGACCCCACTTTACTAAATGACAGAACCATAAAAAAGAAGCTGTCCTGAACAACAGTGTTCTTTAATCTAAAAGTTGTTGTTTACAGGAGAAGAAATCCATCACAAAGTAAACTACGATCAGGCTCTACTTTCGTTTCGCTTGGTGACCACGGGAAACACCAAACAAAATTTTAGAGGGCGCCCCACATTAGACAATAAGAAGGGAAAGCTGGAAAATTAGGCCCGATTGCAGGTTAAATGATGAAGAATTGGTACGCCACATGGAAGAGCGTCTAAAAATTAGCATCCTTTGGCAAGAGGGTGAGCATTTGGATAAAAATTGTAATGCAGTGTTTGGAATTTTCTGTGAAGATAAAAGGTAAAAGTTTTGAACTATAACAACTAAAAGAGTGTTCACTAACTTTCTCGACTCTACCGCTCACGGAAGCCTGTGTTGTTAAAAACCAACCGATGTCTTGAAGTTTTAAATATTTTTTCTCACATTAAACATAAAATTTTACCGTGGAACTTGAGGAAAGGAACTTGAGAAAGCGGCTAACCTAGGGACAGGGGTGAAGCCAAAAACAATCACTAAAATAAAAAAATGTATTTTAGGTTGTTGTTAGCTTCCCGTTAAAAATGCACCGATTCTTTCACCAAACTCCTCCCCTTTACAGCTTGCAGCTGTCTATTTTGCTAATACATTAACGAAACGGAAATGTTCCTAAGTATCCTTGGGCAGAACAATCCCATAGGCTTTCAAAACAGTGTATTGGTATTGTAAGCGACAACTGTCTGACGCCCCCTCAATGGATAACAGATCACGCAATATTCCGGTCATCGCGTTTGTTTTACTTTCTCCATTTTTCTTACTCGATAGGACAAAGTCACAACGTTCCATTCTGGCCACAGGGACGATACCGTAAGCTTTCAGAACACAGTTTGCGTATTGTGTTCGAGAATGGTGCAAAGGTTGTTTCACCGCGGACCCATCTTTTGCTTCCTTGTTCACCGGATAGTTTTCGCTGCTTTGAGGCTTGCCAGCATTTTTCCTTGACAAGACGCAAGCGTAACGACGTTCTCTGTTATGGTTTGTACCCTGCATCTCTTGAAGCGTTCGAGGCTTTAGACAGGTAGAAATTCTACTTTGAAAATCGCAGTTTTCGATTGTGTCGAGACTTGCAGCATGTAACCCAGACGAAATAAGTGGACCAAATTTGTCCGCTTGGGGAGGTTTGGCAGGCAAATCGAAATTATACCAAAATTATCAAAAATAATTATTCTTTTAGTAATTCGTTTGAGAATTATCAAATTAGCCTATGACGTAAGAAAATTGTATCTGGGTATTAATTTAGACTAATCTACATGCAGGTAAGGCAATTTCTTCTTCGCCAAAAATACTGTAAGTTATATCGATGATAGTAAAAATAATACACATAATTACGTAAATTAATTGTCGACATTGTAGAGGTAATTATCCATATTAGCTAATGACGTGGAAACACCCTTTCTGGGTATTAAAATCATATCAATTCTACCATCAACCGAGGAGGTGCGTTCTGGACTTACGTAATTACCTCATAGATGAATGGCACAGTGTTGTTTGTTGTTCTAGCATAATGGCTGTTTTTACCTTATGACGTAATTAGCAGTAAATGGCGACAAAAGAGAATATGGTAGTAAGAGTGCAGTGTCCTACAGTACAGAAAAACTATAAACGAGTTTAGGGTGTCGCTGTGTTTTAGTTTGTTAATGTTCGGGAGAGTAAGGATGAGCTTCGGATATGCTCGAGTTACCTTCGGTAACCTCTGGACGTCTTCGCACCTGCTTCGAAAATCCTACGAAGTGCTTGGGTTATCATCACCAGTCTTCGGGCGCTCAAACATCTCCGGAAGACCTTCGGCAACTTTCGCAAATTTTCGGAAAATATATTTACATACAGATATCGCTGTATATTTGTGAGCGTTTACGGGATTTGTACTGTTCTGACAAAAAGTGTTAAAGAAAATAGCTCGCAAAAGATCCGCAGGTATAGAAAGTTAGTAAATAAGAAAAATAAATAAATAGACAAATAAATATTTTTAGTTATTTATGGAATAACTTTCTTTTTTATACCTCGCAAATTATGCTAAAAGTACGACACTTAGCAAAATACGATACTATATATGTATATTTAGGTGTGAGACCGTGAATAGCATTAAAATTGACTAAAACCAAATCGTAGTGACCCATTTTAACACGAACCTTGGTGATTTCGTGTGACATTCGATCTCGCTCCAACTCCACAGTTTTTAAGCGTGTTCTACAAGGAAATGAACGAACATGAATAAGTGAATTTGACAACACAAAAAAAGGGAAAAAGAGGCAAACAAACCTGTTGTTGTTTAAAGGGTTACAAATACTATTGGTCCACCAGATAAGTAGTGGAGAGGCGGTAGCGGTTTCAGATTTTTGAGATTTTTCTTTCCTTCATCGCAGTTGTTAAAATCCTTTCGATGCTAAAAGTCACAATCCGCTGCAGGCCAGGCTGTTAGCTGTAACTCCCGGATGCACACTCCCGTTAATATTTCAAAATCTTCAAAGGGGAACTATATGTGGGCTACCATGACGTTCCCGCCGAATTATCTTTAAGTTTGTCTCAGATTGCCTATATGCCTGACTCACTGTTCACAAGTTAGTTTCCCTCGATAATTGGCCCGTTTACGACCATATCTAGCCTACGATTGACTATCGTCCTATCCATTGGGAGAAAATCAGTACTCCTAGTCACTTCATGCTATCGAAACCTTCACAGCGATCAAACGTAAAAAACCAACGTCATTTCCGGTCTTTCAGAGCCTTGAAGTTTGAATCAGTTCAAAACTTTACGAGCGCGAAGTTGGTTTGAAAACGACGTATAACATGTCCCGGCAAACCAAATTTCACGCCGGCAAAACTTATGCATGACAGTTACTTCATTTTCAACACATAACGTAAAAAGCTTAAGTTTTCAGAAACGGCGTTAAGTTCTGCGGTTAAAGTGAAATGTTCGACATTCGTCTGTATTTTCCTCTGTAAAATTATGGCAGGAACTGCCTACGCGCCGTGCGTTTGTCCGCTGTGAAGACTGGCTCACTTATGTCGCTAGATTGAACCTTGTGATCCTATCTAGAGGAAGAGTTAACTAGCTGAGCAGTGAAATGAACTGTGATAAACTTACCGAAGCTCTACGTCATCAGCAATCATTTTGTCATAATTCGTTAACTTTTCAAGAACTTCTTCATTTTCCTAAAACAAACAAAATAAGAAACAAGGAACATATACCAGGTCGTGTCATTTCTGTCAGTCTCTTCCTTATGCCATAAAAAGGCATGGAAAGGTCGTGAACTAAATTCAAGTCGTGCCCTGAGTTCACAGTTATAATAATTTGCGACGAACGATAGAAAACCTAGTATCACTTACAGTATATGCACCAGAGATGTATCTAAACTAATGACGTATCTCACACGGTCCAACATTTGGTGAAAAACACGTCGGTTTCCAACCAATGATAATTAAAACCAAAACCTCACTTTCTGGGCATATTTTACTTCAGATTGAGTCTAACCCTGTACAAAATGCGTCTTTTGTCTTTTTATCCAGCGGTCTTAATGAACTTGAAACTGTAAACTACTGACTGAAACAGTGATCATCTTATGAGCTTAGAAACAAGGATAGTGAAGGATAATCCGCAGAACGATCTTCTTATAACCTCAGAAAAAGGGAAATCTATGACATACCATGTCACGTGGTAAATCCCCTGCCTGACCCATTTTTCGTAGCTGTCGCACCTCATGAAGCATCTCCTCTTTCTCGGACTCAAGAGTGGCCAACCGTAATCTACATAACAAAAACACAAAAAGAAAACACTATGGGCAAGCTGGAAAGTGTGAGACAAGGAATTCAAACGCAAAATTCTCCTTCTTTCTTGTCTCTACGCATGTCAGAAGGCTGGAATGGCCACTGTAATGTGGCTTGTTCTTCAACGCTTGGCTATCACGAGTGCCAGCCAGGGTATGAGGAATGGCATGATGATCCCATGCGCCTGAAACAACCTGCAGGTGCTCAAGGCTGTTCCCGAGAACAAACGGACTCAACATTACCCAACATCGTTGAATACAACATGCTTTACCTTGCTTGCTGAAATTCTTTAACCAAGTCGCTGTCGGCTTTAATATTCGTTGGAAATCTTTCCAAGATTGCAACCTGTAAATAGGACAAATTTACTTCATGACTAGCCAAAAATTAGCAAAATGGGAAAGGTTTGTGTACCAAAGAGCCCACAACAATTTTACAAAATTATCCTAAAACTTCAAAAAGATCGGGACTGCATCCACCTTCTCCTAACGGACACCTCTACATGGCCACATCTTTCTTTTTTGCAGACGGTTTAGATAGCCACAGCAAACTTCCCATATATTAGCAAGAAAATCAACCTCTGAGCGGTGCTAAGACCCCCGGGGAGGTGCGAATGTAGCAATTAGTTGAAAACATCCATAGACCCAACCATCCTTGCAAAAATCTCATCCATCCCTCTTGAGAAAATCCTGATAAGTATGTTTTAAACCCCCCTTCTTTCCCCAAACAAAACAACACCAGACCCACAATAAATCTCAAGCTCCCTGTAAACCTCAGACTTCCCCCCTTCCCCTTCCCCCTTCCCCCCTCTTCCCGGTGTGATAGCGCACTATATTACATCAAGGCCGAACACCATACCTCAGAAAAATTACATTCATATAAACTCTGTATCTTTCAATACGAACAATGACCACGCGACGAAATGTAGAAGCCTGCAGTTTGTCAAATCTTATGGCGATTACCTTTTCCTCCAGCTCGTGCTGCTTCTTCATGAGTTCGGATTCTCGGTTGGCCGCAGCTTTCAGGTATGTCTTAATATCTTTTAAAAGATTCGTCTGAACGAGGTTAAAGTGAAAAATAAATAAAATATCAATAAATATATAAATCAATCAATAAATTGCACTTGTGCGTTTTTAAACCAACGCGGGACTATGCCTTGGAACAAAAGAATTAATTCTCTGTGATTTCTCAGTTGTAAGGCGCAGTGCTGCGCCGCGAATTCCCATCTAAATTAACCACGAGCTACCCTGCTTCCGTCTGGCCTCGTAGCTTAGTCGGTAGAGCATGGGTGATCAAAATCCGAGGGTCGTGGATTCGAGTCCACCGAGGTGAATGATTTTTTCTTCCCCCGGCGAGGACCCCATTTTCTTACTGGGGCAATGCTCGCTACGAAATTAAGTGGTTCTGATTTCTTGGTTAACTCCCAGCTAAAAGCCCATTTCCTTTTAGACTTCAATGAAAAATCAAAACAATAACCCTCGGTTTCATGACATGTCTGAGGGACAGTGCAATCACACAGAAAAAAGAATTAAGAATAAACAACGAAGCCTCACCTTTTTCTCCAATTCCACTTCTAGTTTTTGCATTTTTTCTTCGTATACTTTCGGTAAAACCACTGATTTCCATTCCTTGCTGTCAAGTCCGCCCATGTTTGAATCGGATAGTTTTTGATGCATCTTTAAAAAGAAGAGAAAAAAGTTCTGATCACTAGAATTCATCCCCGGCTGAAAGAGCAAACATTTCACCGAACGTGAAGGTGGGTAAACCGGTTTAAGGATTGGACATGGAAAGTGTTTGTTGAATCACTTAAGTTCCACATTTTCACTACAACCGTGTTAGTTAAGCTGTCTACCCTTGAAAACAATTAGTTTACTGAGTCTTGTTCACTATTCATTATTCTCTTAAAGAAATTCGATTTTGTCCTCGTAGCCTGGTTGCCAATCAAAGGTTTAAATACCTGTTCAAGTTCTTTCACTAGTTCCTCTTTTCTTTGTTCCAGATTAGCGTTTGCCGCTTTAAGTTTTTCCACTTCGTCCATTTCCTGCCAGAAAAAAATAAATAAAATATCTAGTGGAAAGAGAAATACGAAATGTCAAATTAAATCCGTTTGCTGGTATCCAGTCTTTTCCCTTTTTTTTCGGTAATTGTCGTAGCCTAAACTGTAATAATCATTCCCCCACCCCCCACCCCCCCCACACACACACACACACACTGCGAGGCAAGGCCTTAGGGGATCTATGAGTTTGGTTAGGCTTTCTTTCTATGCTTATTTTTTTCGGTTGCACAGGAAATGTATCTCCCTTCATTCCCTCTCTGTTTGCATTTGGAAGACCAGAGGTTATGTCGTACGGGCGTCTGGTCGTTCTTCTTGTCCAAGTAATTCCAAGAAATTTTCAAATACACCAGCTAAAATACTACGAGTTGCAGTTTCATTGCAAATTACCTCACTGACGAATCACTTGCCCTACCAATCGCCCCAGATTAAAAGCAAACTTTTCGTTCGTAAGGGAAGTGTTTGTGCAAATAACACTTGTGAATCCGGTATTTTTTAGGAATTAACGTGAACGACTTGCTGAGGACCGAAGGAGGGGGATTTAAGTCTAATCAAATTCCCTAGTGCTCTTTTAGTGCCACTGGGAATTCTTGTGCTACACCTGCCTGTTAAAGAGCACCAGTCCATACCTTTTTTAAATCTTTCCGTAGTTTCTCGTTCTCAGTCATCAGTTTGGCTGTATTCGCCTGACCGCTCACTCCGCGCGAGGACTGGGATCCAGTCTTATCACTGACCTTTGCCTTTTCTAACTCGTGCTGGTTTGACAAAAGAAAAACAACAAGTGATTTTCATTTGTAACGAAAAGCTGGTTGAATTCACTTACGATTTCTATGAAGGACTTGCAGTAAGGCCAAAATAGAAACAAACAGAAACGAAGAAAAAACAGCAAAAAACAGAGGGGAGGGGGTGACATTAAAAAAACTACTTTGGTGAGGTCAATTCTAAACGACAACATACTAAACCGCAAAAATAGAGAGCCGTGTTAGGTCTGTCAACATTTTCAACCCTACAAAGTTCAAGGATTCTTTTCCTTCTGTTTGGCTTAATCAAACCTAAATAGAAGAAGAGTTTAATTTTTTAAGCCCCGACAAATTTATTCAAATTCTCCTTACTGGTCTCCATACATATTACTGACCACTAATTTTGAGAGACCTTGTTCAAACATCAAGACAATTCATCTCTGGTGATCATCTCCTAAATTCTCATGACCTGTATGTGTTATAGTGCACAGATATGACGAGGAGAAAATTAATGCTGATCACTTTTGGCGCTTAAAAGGGTTAAAAGACAAAGCAGCTTACCTTGAGGCGTTTGTTCTCCTTGGTGACCTCGCCGTACTGCGGTCCTCCAGCTCCTACAGTTTTCTTCAACTGATCGTTTTCACCTTGAAGTCTTTCCACAACTCGCCTCATGGCTGCTATCACTCGCTCCAGGTCCTCCACGCTCTGACCTCCCATACCAGTACCCAGGCTCTTCTGATGAGAACAAAGAGAGTGACCAAAGTCAACTTGTAACAAACAATATGTGGCGAAAGAATGAGCAACAAACGGCACCGCGGGAAAGTACTGCTCAGTAGCTTTCAAATGATAGTCACACTTTGGGATTTCATCCACAGACTTAAACGTAACAACTACCTCGCAAAGAACAACAAACGCACCACAGCAGAGTACTGCTCAGTAGCTTTCAAATGATACTCACACTTTGGGATTTCATCCACAGACTTAAACGTAACAACTACCTCGCAAAGAACAACAAACGGCACCACAGCAGAGTACTGCTCAGTAGCTTTAAAATGAACGGAACATTTTGGGAGTTCAACCACATTCTCAAAAGCTGGAACCATCTTGTACCGCACAATAAACAGCACCACGGAGAAGTACTGCTCAGTAGCTTTCAAATGAATGGTAACACTTTTGGATTTCATCAAAAAACTCATACGTTACAACCTGTGAACCATCTTGCAAGCACACCAAACAGCACCAAAGGAGAGCTAGAACCATCTTGTATAGCACATTTAACAGCACAACAGAAAGTTCTGCTCAATAGCTTTCAAATGAATGGTCGCACCTTAGGATTTCATCCACAGACTCAAATGTTTGAATGTAACCTGCAGCCGAGCGAAGGAAAGAACTGCTCAAGACCACTTCTTAGAATTGTCTCACTTTCGGTTTTATTCACAGACACAAAAGATAAAACCACTTTCATTATACAGCAAACCGCCTGGGTCAACAGGGAAGTGCTGCTTAAATTTCAATCTGGAATCAGCCTGATTACTGAACTTTCGTTTACCTTGCGAGCTTTCTCTCTCTTTTTGCTGGCTTCAAGTTCCGCTTTTAGAATTTCGACATATTCTTGTAAGTCCTCAACTCGAGCCTAAAAAAGCAAACACAATGTTACTTCAGTTCAATAAAATGAACATCGCCATTGTATTGAGAACAATCGATCTTCCTTGGTTAGCCTTTTTTGCCATTCGCGTTTAATATTTAGTAGGAGATCAAAACAGCCTCACAAAAAGGAATAAATAACATGGGGAAGCATGCAATGTACTAATATCCAAAAGTGGATGTCGGACCCACCTGGCAAAAGCTGTTAAGTTCATAACGGAAAATTTTTTACTTGAGTTTTACGTGTTTTTACAAAAAAAAACTTTACCTTCAGACGAGGGTTTTCTTTCCTTGCTTGTTCGTAATCGAAACGTAGCTCCATATTTTCCTACAAGCAGGGAAAATTACACTTTAGCTTTGTTTATTTACATGGGAAAAACATGGGAAAAACAGGGTTTCAGAGACATTAATAGAAATATCATACAGCTTTGTTGAAAAGGCTAAAGGATTTGATCTTAGAGGAGACTTGGCTATTAAAATCACATTAACAGAACTAGAAGCGTACGGCTTTCTGTATTGTCTTGGGAGTCAAACATCTCGTAACGCCTGTCTAATTTTAATGTTTGAAGACGCAACGTGTAACGTTTGATTCCAAAATTCGGTTGTTTTCTTCGCCGTAAAAATCGCTAAGTGGCGGCACCTAGATGGCAATTCGTGACAACTGAATATAGTTTACTTACTATACATTACCAAGATTTATTTTTACTGTTAACACCGAAATAGCTGAAGTAAACATCAGCTGGCGTTCTTGAGCATCCCATTATTGTTTACGCAAATTATAAGCGGTGTACAAGACACGTGTCTAGCTAGGACATTGCGGCAACTGACCTCCTTGGCTTCCAAGAGCTGTTTCTGAAGAGACTGGTTTCTTTGATATAATTCACGATACATGTCTGCGTCCGCCTGATCCACGGAACGCTGAAGAAGAAAAATAAAATTCAGATCCGTTGAGAAGTTTGCAACATATTTCATAACGTATCTCTTAATAACCACTAAATATCGCCGTTCTTTGACACATGTACGATGCACCTATCAATGTTAAGCCACAGAAAGGCGTGAGAGAAGGGGATGGGCAGACAGGGGAAAATGGACTTATTTCTCAATTCCCACACAAGGGATTTTGACTGGCCGCTACTAACTCAAACGGGGTGTAGTCACCACGGAGATCTGGCCTGGCTTGACCCATGTTTTGGGTCACAGAGAGAGAGGGGAATTTAAAAGAAGAAAGAACCTGCCCAAACCTGCCCCTGCCCATCTGCCTCGCATCTGCCCTTGCTCCATCCACGCGGCTAAACACTGATACTAGTGCAAAACAAATGGTTGAGTTAAGTGGCCTCTGCCCACGTTAAGACAACAATAGTCTCGGCCAGTACCTGTTCAGCCATGCGGCCAGCAAGGTCCCTCTCCAAGCCTTCAACATACTCCACAAGCTGTCTGTCCCTTAGCTCCAGCGCCTCCATTTGTCTGTCATGACCTAGAACTTTCTGCCGTCTCAGCTCCTGGTTCTAACGCGACAAAACAGACTAATTAATTAAAATAAATGAATTAATTAATTAATTAATTAATTAATTAATTAATTAATTAACATGCCCAGTGAAAGTAACCTTCACTCTTACAAATCTCGCACTGTTCTATTGCTCAATCGCTGCGGATTTGGCCTCTTGAAACTTTCGTGGAGACGGAAAATGTTTGGGAGAAGTCCGTTGTATGTTGTGTTCCAATTAACAAATTGACGTCAGTTTTTTATGCGTCTGTCCTCTTATTGATGATAAATTTCGTCATAACATTGTCAAAGTGTTGTAGATCCACGAGTCGCAGGCGAGTGGATCTACAACAATAACAACAATAACAAAAAGCAAAAGCTGATTTTCAAACGAAGGAACTTAAATTAAAACTTTAGTAAGAATAGTCCAGAAATACCAGGAAAAATTCGAATTACTTAACTGACCTTTAATCCAGTGAAAACTGTTCACAAAATAATCCGCCAAAACACGGCTCAGCTTAATTTCATCGACAGCACAAATTCCCGCTCATGGCGGATTTTCAGGTCTGAATCCTCAACAAAGTCATCCTCATCTTTTCGCTCTAGGGTTGCAATGGTTTCTTCAGTTTTAATCCAAAAATTTTACATGATTTCCTCACTGAAGATTACTAGATTTGTGGTACAATTATCGCCTCATCAATAATGCAGCGCTGAAAAGTTTGACAAAACTTTTGCCGATTGCGTCAGCTTTCGCGTTTCATCCGTTTGTACTCTTATTGACAATAAAAATTAGCCAATCAGCGCTCGAGAATTCGCTCAGTTATTGTAAAAAAACTCTTTTTCCTTTCTTGCAACTTGTGTCACATTTAGGATGGCCGAAAAGTTGCACGCAATGCTGCTAAGAGTAAGTTGCAACAAATACAATACCTCTTCTTCTAACTTGAATATGTTTTGCTTAAGGTCCTGTACAACTTCGTTTGCGACAAGAGGCGGTCCACCGACCGCTTTGGCAGAGCTAAAATCAACAACGGAAACATATAGATAAGAAACTTAATGCTGTATAATACAATTGCTATAATAACTGCTATACAAGAAACCTTAATCTAAATATCAAAAACAACTTCAAGTGTAACAAAAGAAATAAAGACAACACACCTTTTCAACCTGTTATGAAGTCCCGCTTTGTCCTTTTCAGCCCTGCTGACTGCCTCTCTTAACATGGCGATAGTTTTCTCTGCTTTTTCTTGTTCGCGTGTTTTCTCTGCAAGTTTTCCTCTCAGTGTCTCTACTTTCTGTTGCCATTTCTTGTTTTCTTCCCATCGAGCCACACCCTCGCTAACAACAGCTGCCTGAAAAATAAACAAACGGAAATACGCGTAGTAAATGGGCTTTAAATAACTATCTAAGCTATGCTATTTTGTAAAGCAAAAATGTCACTGTAGTTGCCACAAGTGTTTTGCATGGCTTTTCGTTCTCTAAAATACCTTGTCTTACAGATATTAGAATAATCTCAGTTTGCTACAATCATTAACCGGCCGTCGCTATGGCGACCGCCGGTTTATAAAATGGGCACGGTTTTGTGGTCATGGTCAGTTGGCTTAAAATACGAACAAAGTGCTGTAAAGCTTGTGGTACGGGTACTCAAGAGCGGTACTGTCTTATATAAGACGCATGCGCATATTAGTCTGCTGAATGTTACCTTCGTGTGTTCTTGTCTTTTAATTTACAGTATTTAAGATATGAACGGCGAAGGGTTGTTAAGTTCGGGTTTTTTGTATTTGTCTTGTATAACGCATGCGCAATTGAGAAAAGCAGCTAATAAAATTGAATGTGAAATTGGCTGTGTTGTCTGATCTAGTTAGTGGTTATGGTGAAAAGTTTTTTTAGCGCAGGAGTTTTTATATTGGGACTGACATTTTGAGGGATGTAAAAATGTGGGAGTCAGAAGGATTTGTAATGTCAGGAGCATATCACGCTTCTGTGAATGTGATTTGCTTTGAAAGTTGCGTTTTGTATAGGAGCGGTGAAATATTGTGCTGCGTGAGAGGCGGTTTCCCTAGGCGTTTTATGGGGGGGGGGGGGGGGTGGTTTGCGAAGTGGATTGAAAGTTTTCTGATTGGCTAACTTGTATTTCGCAGCAGACAAAAAGGACAGTTGCGTTTTGCCGGCGTGGGCTAGGAAGAGAAGGAATTGGTACTAGTATGATGATGCAATATTAGTTCATTGCACCATCAGTACATGTTAGTTCTTGTGAACGGAGAGAGATGAGTGTTTATTTGAGACGAGAAGTTGATACGAAGGAATCGTCATTAATAAGGAGATCAATTAATAAGGCAGGTGTTACGAGTCTTTTTGCATCGAAAGAACGAAAATATCTGAATATTATCGACGGATTTGTGTGGTTTGCGTGTGGTGTTCGCTAAAGGCTACGGGCAGTCTCTCTTTCCGTTCAGAGATAGTGAAGGAAAAGAAAAACAAGCGAGTGAGCGCGAAATCGATGGCGGCTCGACAGGCGCGTTAGCTTTCAAAGACGTGGGCGACTTTCGTCCCCGCTTGCTTGTTTACTTTTGCAAGGGGATTCCCGGGTTAGCAAACCGGATTTAAACATCACATCATGAGATATGCCTTGACGTGCCCCATACTCTGACGATCTGCTCGAGCTCGTGTTTATCAAGCGTTATATTTTGATTCTACTTCTATGTTCACTGTTTGTATTTAAGGTCTAGGCGCAACAGTAAATACTTCGTCGTCCCTGTGTGAGCATTCTCAGTTGTGGACGAATTTATATCGACATTCAACGTTTGAGTGAATTTGCGTTTTTCAGCACAAATAAAAGCGATAAGCTGAGTCATCAGAGTTTAAACGTTACGTCATCCAGTACCGCTATAGTCAAAATATTGTGTCACACAATCACACTTTTCGTCACGCCGGTTCGTATAAATAGAGGATCGCGCTAACATTTGTGAACCCTAGGGGTGGGGAGGGTCAGAATGGCCGGTTAAAATGCCCAACGGGCTTTCCTGTTCAGTCTATAAAACTGACACAAACCATTATTTAAGTCCCAAAGAGTAACTTTTCAAGTGAAAGCTACTCATTGATCAGGACGTTCCCACAGTGCTGTTCACGAAGAGGTACAAAGTGGTTTTAACTTTTTAGTACATGGATGAAAATCCTAAAGTTAGACCATTTAAAGGATTTTTTTTTACTTCCCTTTGGTGTAAACTTGTAAAAGGGTGCTTTACACCGATTTTACCACTATGTGCTGACCCGGGTAGGCATTTGTACATTATGCTAGCATTTGTTCGAGCATTTTAGTGAGACAGAGGCGTTACGCATTATTCGAGCATTTTATTGATGTTTTTCCTATTTTTTGTTTTTTTTTTCAGAGAAAATAAGAATATGAATGATTTTTCGAGAGAAAATAAAAGACTTCTTGGAAACGTCTGAGCTCCTGCTGTACAACAACAACAAACTTTCTGAAGTATTCGATTGCTTAACCTATTGAAAGAATGAGCGGAGTGATACTGTTTTATTATTATTATTATTATTATTATTATTATTATTATTATTATTATTATTATTATTATTATTATTATTATTATTGTTATTGGGGAAAGAAAGCATAATGTACAAAAAAGCCTAGACCCAGGTTTTTGATTTGAAGCTTGATTCGGCCGTCTTGATTATCTCATATTCACAAAGCGATGAAGGAAAGTAGCCGATTTTCTGCTTTTTTATGAATGCTTATATGTCACGAATTAAGAACTCCTTGTGCAGACTCGATTTCAGGTGCAAATTTCCAGAATTTTGTTGTGACTATGGGCGAATCGTGGCAGGCGAATCACTCGTCAAATCATGATTCGCTCATGGTCACGAGATATTGCGCACAGCAGAGGTATACAGGGAATTACTAACCTATTGAGATATAAACAGTTATAAAGAACCGGAAGGTATGAAAATTTCGAGCGCCGTTGTGTGACTCGGGGTTAATAATGACGGACGACTCATGGCCGTTGACTCATGCTTGAAAAAATCCCGAGTGTGAACAGAGCAGTAAAATCGGTTGTAAGGAAGTAATTGAAGTCTTACCCTGTCTTCCTTGATGATTTCTTCTACAACAGGTTTCTCGATACCAGGCCCATCCTCACCGTCCTCGACACTCTTCTGTTTTTGCTGCTTTAATTTTTCTTGAAGCGTTTTTACCTTTTCTCGCAGTTTTTCCAATTCTGTGCGTTCTTGGGCGTACTAAAGACAAAAACGTGTTAGGATTAATTAAAACGCCACACTTTCTCAAATTCATTGACTTAAGACCAAGAACGATTCTTCCTACTGAGAAGTGAATCATTTCGGATGGAAATAGCACTAACGCCACGGGTCGAACACTGGAAATACGCAACGAAAAGAAAAAAAGCGACAGGTCAGTGGTAATATTCAATGGAAACAGGTTTCCGTTCAATATGGCTTCTGGATATAGGATATAGTGAAGCAACAATTAAAATCTTTTCTGAGCCCTAAGCCATCCAGAGGTTGTAGTAACTTCAGCAACCTCTGAAGTTACTACACACGAAGCTTATTCATTTCGGTATCAGCATAGAGGAACACAAGGCATGACTTGTTAAACTGTGGAGAGGTTTAACGTGCATTTATACCCAAAACTTAAGAGAACCAAACTAAAACAAAGATTAATACCGTATTTCTTTCAGCTCTTAATTCTTGCTCCTTTTTCTCCAACTCATCTTGTACGGTCTCCAAGTCCTTGAGCTCTCTGCCAAGCTTTAAAAGCGCGGACTCTTTCTTAGAGAGATCCTGCCAAAACAGTAAAAATCGGTCAAAATGGATGCAGACATTAGATGAGCGTGATTACCTGTGTGGCTTGTGTGGCTTATAAATAATGGGGTTGCTGAAAGAAAAACTATCAAAAGTTTAAAAAATCGGCTGTTTTTCGTGGTTTTCACAGTTTAGCATGAACAGTAGACTCATTTCTTGCATGACTAGTTCGTACTCCCTAAATTTTATTCATTTTTAGTATTTTGGTGACTACAAAGTTTAGATAATGTTGTAAATGTTTCTTAAAGTTGATTAATTTTGATTGTATAGTTATTAGTAACTTAGTAATTTAAGTAATTGTTCCTGAAAAGCCCCATTGGGGAGGTAACAATAAAGTATGTATGTATGTATGTATGTCAGTGCTAAAACAGAGGTGATAACAAAAGACTGAGAAGTGCTCATGAGCACGCTCGTCCCAAAAACGTAAGAATAAGTCCGGAATGAAAGCACCAGGTGACTCATCAGTGATGCAAGCTAGTCCAGCGTACAATATTTTGTTCCGTTTCTCGAATCATTCACCGGCACCCACTTCTACATCTAAGGTGCATTCTTGCATGTGCAACTCCTGGGTTCAAAACATTTACGGTGTCATCACTTCTGCGCGCATTGCGGGCCATTTTAAAATGATGACTCTAAGAGATCACTCTTCATTAGTCTGGAAACGAGCAAGACGATGTAGAACTTCGATTTGTTGCGAATGAGCCTTTGTTGTGTAGTTTCCATCAGCTTCCGCCTAATTCAGCCCTTACATCGCGCACGACGGCTCGAGAAACCAGAGTGGGCATGTAAGGTGTACCTGCTTTAACTTGGTCTTTTCTTCCAACAAAGAAGATTCCTTGTCTTTTTGTTTCTTGAGCTCTTTTTTCAGTTTCTCCATTCTCCCTTGCAGTTCCTCGATACGTCCCTAAGGATGCGCAATCAAAAGAAACTAGTCACATCATTAAGGCCAGGCAATGCAAAATTCGATGCAAACTAAGCGTAACTACTTTATTTAGCCAGGCCACAGGATGCAATGGTGAAACATCGTGATGTAGCCACCAAGTGCTGTGTTAACAACAGTCTAATTTCAGCTTGATAGTGAGGCCGAGAGAACACACTGCAGGGACTCAGTAAAATGTCCGCAAGCATTATCAGTAAAACCATCAAATAAAAGATTCACCATTCCGCTCATTGTCTCTCTGTGATTTGATCTGTTTTAAATGGCGTTTTGGTGTAATAATAAACGCGTTTATTTAATTCCCTTTGCGTATGTCCTCTAGACCTACTACATTATGACAAAATTGACGGCAGCGGATAGCCACGCAGAAACAACATTATGTCATCGTGTTTGGGTTAGAGAAGGGGAAAAAAACGAAATAGTTGTTTGCTGCCGCTGTTCGGAGGTGGTAGCAGATCAGCACTATATTTTTATTTATTATGGAAGCGGGGGGGGCAGTAGACAGTTTATCGGGCAGAAATGGATCAATTTACACTACACAAGGCAAACCTGCAATCCTGCGGTCTCTTTGTCTACAATATGCTGTATATTAGCTTCCTGTTCGGCTTTTCTAGCGTGAGCCTGAATAAAGGAGAAATCAGATGCAGCCAACGCAACCCAAGTGTTGTAGTTTTACATGATACACCTCACTTCACGTTTAACGTTAACAACATCGAAACTGGCTCCTTGGTTAAATGAGGTTTTGACGTTTTTTAGTTAGTGTACAACAAAAGAAAGTTCCTTTCATTTACAACAAATCGGAAGGGAAAACAATAGTCTAAAATACAGTGATACACTTCAGAATGGCAATTCAATTATTAAGGTCTGGTTTAATTCAGCGTTCTGCTATCATCGTGTTGCACTGACTTTGTTAAATTCGATGTCAATAAGACTGTAGCTAAACTGCAGTTTTCATTCATGCAATTCAGCCGCGCGCAAACATATTTAACACGTTTATATCTTATGGCAAGATTGGATTTCTGAAGAAAGATACAAAAGATTTAGAGGCAGACATATAAAGTGACTTGAAGACATAACAAGCGAGTTCATCTACCTGAACATTTTCTTCTGCATTTGATACCATATCAGCTCTAAGCTGAAGGAGGGCTTGACTTAGTGACTGAAAAGAAAGAAGACATACACTGACGACCTGATTTTAAATGTGCTTCAAAAATCAAATAGGTCACTAAGGAACAGCACTTAAAACAATAAAGAATAAGCAGTTAAAAGGAGAATAAAAACAGACGGACAATTATTTCAAAACGTTTTGGACCAAAGCTTTAACCCTACGCGACAAGACTGCATTGTGATACGGGATTTTAAATTAACATGTTCATCAAAATTTGCAATGGTTCATACATGCAAAATGGAAAACATGTTTTTTTTTTAATCCGTTATGTAACACTGACAACCGCGAAAACCTTGAAAGACTTACGACTAAACATATCATGTCACGTCATATCACATCGTATCGTACCGTACTGTGGATACGTATCGTATCGTATCAAATATTGTACTATCCAAACCAAAAAGAACGCATTCTACCTTCTGTTGTTTCTCCTTAAGAGCCAGTTGGTTACGAAGTCTTTCCACCAAATGTTTCATGGTTTTACTGGGAGCTCGCTGAGCTGCTTCTTTTGCTGTCTCCAGTTCATCCTTTAACACTTCAATCTAAAGTTCAAATGTAACAAGAAACAAATTCAAGCAAGTAAAAACCAGCCTACCAGTGAGCAAGTAAAAACTTCAATCTTCAGGTCAAAATGTAACAGGGAAAAAAGCAAGCTAGTAGAAATTTACTTACCTGATTGATTTAGCTTAGTAAAAACAAAGTAACAACAAAGGGCAAAACAACTACAAGTATATTGCAAAGGTAAAGGAAAGCTAAATATAAAAATCGTTCGGAATAGAGCCTGCTTACGAAAGGAACATAGCATACTGTAGCATACTGTAATGTTAAGTTTATTGTTTGAACTTGGAGTTAGTCCGCCACTTCGCGGACTAGCGGACCAAATTTGCTGCTTTTTTATTGTTATTTGGTTTCATTTAATTCGGGTCGCTAAATAAAGTTCGGCGTTGAACTCAACAGGCGAATTTAATATATTACGTCGACCTAAAGTGTAATTAGGGTCGGTTGATGTGAAGAACGATGATTGACTTAAGCCTAACCTCTTTACTCTGCTCCATTATTCTGTCGTCTCGTTCAAGCTTTTCACTCGTGAGCTTCTTCTTTTCATTTGTGTGCTCCTCTTCTTTCCTATATTGAAGGAAAACGGTTTATTAGGGAAAAGCGTAAACGTTTATAACCTTAGTTAGCCAGTTAGTCACTTAGAAACCCCTGTAATTTTGACTTTTGTCGTGTATAACTCAGTAACAAACTAGTTGTTGTGAGCCATGGACGTGAAATGGAAGATGAAAGCTCCCTTTGATGGATTTTTGCGCTCCTCACCAAAGCCTGGAAAACTTTCGTTTTGGTGTCTGCTGGTTTGTCATTATGGAAATCATCGCGTCTAACTGCGTCAAAAGGGAGAACTATCCGTCCGTGGCTGATAAACGAAATACTGAATCAAACAACTGTTTGTATCAGTAACGTTTCAGGCTTTCACGCACAACAACGTTCAAAGCAATTAAGGAAAAATTAGCCATTCTGACTGAAATGTCCCTTTTTATGACCTGGCCATTTGCTGTTTGAGACTGTTCAACTGCTCTTCATGTTCTCTCTTCATTTTACTGATTTCATCTCGTGATTTCTTGTATTTCTCTGCTGCTACAGCTAAGGCATTATCCTGCTCCGCCACCATCTCCTCCAACTCAGACAAACGCGACAACTGAAAGAAACGGTGCACAAAATATTTGAACCTAAACCCACGATTGGTACATTGACTGCTACAAAAATATATTTTCAGCAGAACGAGAAAAAGATACGAAAACTCCTCAACGTTTCTTTAGAGCAGAAGGTTTCGCTTAACCGCTAGTTTTACATCAAGAGGTATTAGTTGACTTGATTGACATTTTCTAATAGAACACTTTTCCAAGCGTTTTCCCTTGAAAAGGTCAATAGCCAAGTCTTCCTTAACACGGAAAGTTTAGCTTTACCGACAGTTTCAACAATGTTTGAACAATGTCTTCATTATTTTCAACCGAGCACGGTGGGGTTGAAAAAGTTGATTGAAGCACAAGACCTCAATAAAAATTGACAGGGCACCCTCAACTAGAGTTAGGCATCAAACCTGTCTGTGGGTAGGGACTGGAGGACCATCATCATTCACTGAATCCTGGTAAATAAAGAAAAAAAAGCACATAAAACAAGTTAACAAGTAATCGGTCTTTTGTACCAATTAGTGAAGTGATCTCCTCATCGTTAAACTGAAAGCCGAGATTGATTTGACAAAATACCACAAAAGGGGAAAAAAGTAATTTGAGAGAATTTTGTCACACTGTTTCTGTTGATTTTTCTTTTCATTCTTTCTGCTCCAAACCTAAAAACGACATTGAACATAAAAAAAGCAAGCTCGTGTTCTAAGCGTTATAGCCTACATACAGGCACGACACAAAACACATTTGGCTTGATGTATTACCCTTGTTAAATTGTGATCATAGTTCAGGGTCCGAAATTAACTTTTTTATGTGGGCGTCAAGTGGCGACTGAAATTTTTTTTTCTGTCGCCAGATGGAAAATTCTGGTCGCCAACAAGTGTGCGTAAAATTTTTGCTTTACAGCGAAACACAAAAACATGAAGTTTTTAAAGATGTTTCTTCGCTTAAAACATCTTACTCGTGAACGATCGCCAAGAGTCAGACTGTCATGTAAAAAAGGCATTACATGATCGTGTAGCTTACATTTTAGTTGAAAAGGAGTTTTTGTTAAATAGATAGCTCTCTTAGTTTGAAGACTGAACATAACACCACCTCTTCTGACTGTAAAGCGTTCTCAAAAACTTGTAGAGCGCCAGGAAACTTGACCTTTCGTTGAATATTCAATGGCGAAAGGAAAGCCCGTGATTATGCAATGCGCCTACGGTATGGCCGTCAGATGAAACCGCTGAAAACATGGCGGCCGCTAAATGTCGATTACAGTGCGTGGATTACAACTGTTGTGGAGGTCATTTAACAGGAGTCTTACCTTCGTTTTTGATCTAAATTATTTTCTATGGAGATGGTTGATTAGAGATTATTCGACAAGACAAGGGGTAAGCTTCTGCTGGAAATCAAACCGAAATGCTGGAAATCAAAAGCGAAATTAAGTAATTCCTTGAGCGGCGGTTCAAAACATTAACAAGATGCTGAAAGTTAGTCGCCTGCTGGCGACTAGCCTTGAAATTCTGGTCGCCAACACTCAATTTTCAGTCGCATTGGCGACCAGCTGGTCGCAATTTAGGACCCTGTTAAGTTGCTGTTTTTTTTGGCGTGCTAATAATTTGTCTGAGATTTTTTAAGCTTTTTTTAACTTTCACATGATCTAATGCCAGCTTGTGTGTTGTTTCACAATCACCTTGCAAAGCATGCGCTAGCCGTTTATTATGCGCACCTGCACACGCAGCTTAAGGACGGTGCCTCCTAATAAAAATGTATTTTTGCAAAGGTTATGACTATGGAGAAAAAGTAGAACTTAGCAAGGGTAATTGGAATCCAAAAAGAAAAATGTGGGTAACCATACATTTTTCAGGGATATTTAAGCAACCATAATGCTAAAAAAGGGTTAAAATACAAATAATGTATGGCAATTTCTTTCCAAATTTAAGCTCAATTATCCTTGAAAAATGCTTGGTTACCCCCAATTTTTTTTTGGATTCATTGCCAAAATCTGCTTTTTCCACATAGTCATAAGCCGCGCAAAAATATTGTTGTATTATGGGGCAAATTTCTTAAGAAACCCGAATATCCCGAGATGCGCAGAACGTATGCGCAGTAATAAAAGGAGGCACCGTCCTTAAGTAAAAAACCAGCAGCATTACGCAGCAGTACAAATCTATTCCGTTAACTAACCCTGTGGAAAGTTTTCTTCCTTCTGAACGTCTCATCAGTTTCTAAATGTAGTCTGTCCTGAAGAAGCTGAATTTCTGCTTTGTGTTGCTCGGATTGCGTCTTCGCCTCCTATTATAAAAAAAGAAGATGCTGAGCAAGAGCCCAGAAATGGGCTGCAATATGTCCGTCGTTTAGCATCAGACAGTGTGCTTCATATGAACGCGATCTTGGAACAAAAGTTGTTGCCCCCTACCTCGAAGTTCTGCTATCTACGGGCGTACTTGTTTCGTTTGTCTGAATCGTAAATTTTTAAGATGTTGTTGTTGACCTTGAGCGAATCTGAAAACGAAAGACTGGGGAAAGTCCAGACAGGCACCTAAGACTTGCACGCACGTTTTGCGCTAGGCCTAGGAAAAGGTGAGGAAAAAAAAAATAAAAGCAGCTGTTTTGCACTCTTTCCCTAGCAAGAAAACATTAGCTTGATTCCAAAAACTTTCGCAGGGCAAGGACACAAACAAAGAGAAAGCACGTGAAGACACTTCTCTCTGATTCTTTCATCGGCTGATGACGCTTATGCGTGTTACGTTTTAAGACATGAGCCATTCATTTTACCTCTCGTGCTTCTTTTAACATCTCCTGGTATTTAGCCAAGGATTCTTCTTTGCGAGCCAGCATTTGCTGAAATAACAAACGACAAATCACAAATGCCGTTGCATTAAGGTAACAAAACAAAGAAATCGAGAACTCTCGCTTGAGAGAGATCTGATTTGTTAATATGAAACAATTTCTTAAAACGTGTGCTGCCTGCACAGCATCACTTTGGAAAGAAAAACTTTAATCCCTTCTGATACTTGAGAGTTAAAGCCGGGAGAATTCTTCAGGAATAGAAGATACTTAAGAAGTACACTAAAGGCATATTTATGTTCTTAGTTTTCTTGTAACATCACCGCCGTAAGTGACGTTGTTCACAAATGCGAGACTAAACTGTTAACGGTATTAAAAACAAAGTTCCAGACTCTGATTTGCGCGCGATCAAGTGACTGCTCAATTCATCAAAACGTTTCCATAATTGGATAGCTGAAATTAGACACCTGTGGTGCCCTAGCGTCAATCAGGTGCACTAAAATGGGTACGTTTCAGTTTGCGGTTTCGCTATTTTTGAAACTGATGATAACATCCAAAATATTTTGAGTCTAAAGGGTTCATACAGTTTTTCTCGTCTCCAATACTGTTTTTACGATTAATTGGTAATTAGACTTTGCCAATGTCGTACAATTCAGGGAGTAATAGTGGTCGTAGTTCCAAATTATTCGCCCAGTTACACCCTAAATTGTACTCAACTCCCTCCAGGAGCAACAACTAATGATAAAGAAACACTGACTAGATTTATAAACAGTAAGTGTTGTACCTGGAGACTGGAGACTGTTGCCTGTGCTACTTTAAGAGCCCGTTTGGACTCATAGTCCTCCTCCATTAAACCAGCAGCCTTCTTCGCTTCTGTCGTGATTTCTCCACGCTCAGATAGAGGAAGGCGCAGGCGAAGTTCGTTGATCAGCTACAAAACAAAACCAAAAAATAACGCGAAGCCGCATGTTTGTTGTTGTTATTGTTGTTTTTATTTGGCATCAGCTAATGCGACGAAATTATAGAGTAGTTTGGCATGTACACCAGGCTTTTTCAGAACAGTTTACTGTAAGAAACAAGAAAAGTTAAAACACGGAAAGTTTTAACCTCATTCAAATTTTGAACACAGGTATGTCTTGAGATAGGTTGATAAAAACGCCCCCAATTGAAGTCTCTAGCTTCACGTTGCATGATAGAACCAATTGTATGTAAGTGACCTAGAACTCAAGAACAGTTTCGAAATGTTCAAAATGAAAAACTTGTACCAAATACAAAGCATTTATTCTGGTTTACATTGATACATGTGGTTCTTGATTGTATCAGCTAACCCTGAACTACACTGTCAATCGACTGGATAGCCGCAATTTTATCCATTTAATTCACCACAGAACAAACAAAAAACAAATATATAAATACAAAGGCACTGCCTTACCTTGTCTTTTTGAGTTAATCTTTCTTCTGACTGCTTGAAAGCTTGATCCAGTTCTCCATATTTCTATGATGTTAAAACAATAATTTTGTAGGTTAAGTCTTGAGGATATTAAAAAATTTTACCCTCTTTTGAAAACACTTCTGCATGATGAGTTTATGAACACTTAAAATGACAATCCCACACATCATTTACTCTCTTCCATTTCTCTGTACAAAGCAACATTATGTATACCTTATTAAGCTGTTTGTTTTCCTCCCTGGTGCCCACAATAATCCTAATGTGTTCCTTAATCTTTCGAATCGCCAGCTCCAACTGATTCGCCACTGGCAGATTGGGGTCTGGGATCGATCCAGTGGCCTCCTCAAACTTGGTAGCCGCGTCTGCTAGCTGTTCTTGTTGTTTTTCTAACTTGTCAATCGTGCGTTCAAGCTCCACCTCTCTTTGTTCCCATAGCAACTGTCGTTCTTCATGCTCCTTGGCCATCTGTACGTTTTCATCTTCTAAGTCAGAGATAGTTCGTTCATGAACTTTCACGATATTTTCCAAGTACTTCAGCTGAATCAAAATGAAAGGACAATCGGTTATCTCGTGGACCATTAATCGTCACATCTAGCAGTTAGCGCGTCGGCATTTCACCCTTGCCGTCGAGATGTTGCTTTAGACAGGAAACGTTTGTTCACCTTGCTTCTCTACATCCAGCGTATAAATCGTGTACAAATACCCACATCACTCGCTTACCATATAACAATTAGACGCTTTTGTATCGGGTATTTAGAAAAAGAACGTTCTCATACAGTTTTCTATGAATTTTTTTGCTATTAAACACATTCTGGGGGACACGAAAAGACGTGACCAGCATGCATTCTTATTTGACCGCATCAGCAACTCAGAAGTCGTTGTTCGCTTGATCACCGAGCAAAGAGACTGTTTCACGTGACTAACAACAGCACGTTAGCTAACATTGGAATGGAGTGCTAGAAAGTTGAAATATGTAACATTTAATAATCCCCAAATCCTGAAGACAGTCATTCCTCGAAAGAAAGGATCAAATTTGACTGACAGTAAATCCCAAGAGAAGACATCTCCCGAATGCAACAACGAACGCAACGTGACTTTTTTTCCCATCAATCGGCCAAAAAATAATGTCTGATCAAAAGGAAACACCCCCAAAACTAGTCTACTGTAGCACAAATGGTAAGGAAATACCACTTAATGAACAATCATTTTGTTTGTTACGACTGATATCTACACTTGCTTCTTCCGGAAATTTAAGTTAACTACCTCCTCCTGAAGCCTGGTGATAGCCCGGTTCAGTTTAAGATCCTGTAATCTTATCTCTCCCATCTTTGCGTGCCACTCAGTGACTTTCGCAGCTCCTTTGCCGTCTTTTAATGTAGCCATCAGCTCTTGTAATCCGTCATGCTGAAGTTTAAGCTCAGCAAGCTTGTCCTCTGCCGCCTCCCTGTCATACTTGGCTTTCTTTAATTCTTGTTCAAGCTTGCGTTTGTCCTCTTGGAGCGAGCGCATGGTGTCTGCAAACTTTTCCTGTGTGGTGACAAAACATGGTTGGGTTCAAGGAACATTACACACTTCATCCCGATAACCATCTTTTTTAGTGACTTTCACACATGACGTTCTGACATAAAAGGACATGAGATTCTAAAAAGAAAGGACCTGTTTCCCAGCAGTTTTTCGTAAAAAGAAAGAACAAGGTTAGACAACTTCATACACATGCAAGTTAGTTCAACTTCAAAGTCAAAATAATTATGCTCTTTCCCTTGCAATTTCGTTTGTCAAATATTAGTGCGCTACGTGGGCAAAGCCATATCGACAGGAGAACAAAAGTTTCCTGAATGACAAAGTAAGTTCTCAGAAGGAACTATGATTGGCCAATCTGCTGGTTCACAGCTCTCAGAAAACATTAACATGATAAGTAGACACACATAATAAGTCTCTGCTTCTCTGATAGATGCTTGGAAGATATTTATGTGCTCTCTTCTTGAAGGCTGAGCCCCGATGAAGTCAGGGAGCGCGTTCCACGTTCTTATTACAGGGGTGTAAGAAACTTCTGTTGAGGAAGTTAGTTCTAGCACCTCGAAGTGATATGGTATGGGAAGTTAGTTCTAGCACCTCGAAGTGATATGGTATAAATTATGCTGATATAATAGGACATGGCATATGTAAAATAGAATCTCGATAACTCGAACTGTCAGAAGAAACACAAAACTGTTTCAGTGAGCGAGAACTTGATTTAACGAGGAACGGAGTTCTCTGGATTACATTGTATTATCGTTCACGTATCGCAGTAGAGTAAGGTGTGGTAACATATTCAAACAGGTATGTAATTGAAATCGCAACACAAATACCTGCTTCATAAGTGGCAGAGCTCCACTGTATTGCCGCCGGAGATCCTGGATGGTTCTTTTCAAAAACTTTGCCTTGTTCCTGGCCTCCATCTTAGCATGATAAAGAGCCTGGTCCTTTTCATCGATCTTCTGCTCCAGTCGTAACACGTGCGCTTCTTGTTTGGACAGCTTCTGAGTCGCAGCCTCCAGCTTACGCACAGCTGTTCCCTCACTGACTTGCAGTGCCACGATATGATGATGTAGTTTACCTGAAAATCATTGTGACTCTAATTTAGTTCCTAGACAACGAGTTGTACAAAATATTGCGATTGGTCAATGGAAATGTAGTCCTTAGTGAAAACTCAGAATTTTTTCTCTGTAGACCCATGCTCCTGTCAAACTGAATACAGTCTAACCCTTTAAGCACAAACATCAAGACATTCTATGTTCGGTAATCATTTCCTTTATTCTCGTGACCTGTATGTTTGATCAAGTAGGGTTACTGTAAGGAGAAATTAGATGCTTGTCGCTATTGGGACTTAACGGGTTAAGCCAGCGACACGCATAAGGCGATTTTATAAGCTTGTCGCGATGAGCGGCAAACATCGTCTGGTGTACTCACCACAGTGACGGAGATTTTCACCAGCGAGTTTTATCGCCGCGACAAGCGTATGACATCGCCTAGTGTGTTCCTGGCTTTACGAAATACGTGTACACAGATGCTTGTCATGTGGAGAGTGATATAACCTTTAAAAACTACAAAAGTGACCTTTCAAATAAAAGCTATTGAGCAGCGGGTTCCCGCGTCTCTGCTTGTTACGCTGTACAAGGTGGTTCCAACCTTCCGCGTCTGTTATTGTAATATTCATGTGCAAACTGACAATGTCCAATGTTCGTCAATCCAGTGCTCCTGGAACCATGAAAGGTGAGATGTACACAAGATACTAACCTATAATAGTCTTGTCGTCACTCTCCATCTGCATGTCATACAGTTGTTTCCTGAGTGACGTCAGCTCCCTGTCCTGCGATTCCTGCTGAGCTTTGATGGCTTCTGTCTGATGTGACGCAACTTCCGCCACTTCCTTCAGCCGTGACACTTCCACCTTCAACTTAGACTCGGACTCCTCCAGTGACTGCACACGGCACGTGACAGCCGCATGAGTTTCTTGCGTGACAGAGTCTAAAGGAAACAAAAGAGTTACACTTAAATTCTTGGTTTCTTTCCTACCAACAAACCGAGTAAATAAAAAAAACACTTACTAGAGAGCTCTTCCCGTAGTTGCCTTTCTATTCGCTGTGATTCAAGATTCAGTTTGCTAATCTGCAGGATCAGAAACAAGACTGCTTCAGTAGGGAATTTTCTTTTTAAGAGCTCGACTCACTCACTCACTCACTCAGCGTCGTCGCCCCCGGCGAGGCATAAGGCCCCGCAGCTGAAAGCACAACTAAGATACAATGATCCATTTACTTTTATGGGAGACTTTGTCTCTAAGTATTCGTCAGACATTTGCGCCTTTGACAGACTCCTTGAAACAAACGAAATCTAGACCTCGGTTTACCTGCATTCTTCTCTAAGTATTATTTAGCCTTTGAGCAAATCAGATCACAACAATATAAGAACAAACCTCTGCAAATTTCTGTTCTAACTCCGCATTCCTCTCCTCAAGTTCCTTTAATAGAGACTGTAGTTGGTCATACTTTCGGCTGGCGTGTTCTGCACGCTCCCGCTCATTCAGCTCCTGGAAAATTAAACAGTTGCAATGAAAACAAATCAATACATCTTTCCTGAACACAACTGAAGTGACTATATCTTTTTCAGTGCCAGGGTTGAAATTAAAATTCTGTTTTATAACTTTCATACGTCTCTTTTCTTGACAATGTGGCGTTAAATACGAGAATACTACCACGCGGACAAGGAAAGAAAATTGTCAAGTCAATGGTTGGAGTTTCCCAATGAGAAAACGATTGAAACAATCGACAGATTAGCTACAACCCAAGGAAAGAAAATTGTTAAAACAATGCTTACATTTTCCAAATTAAAAAAAAACAGTGAAACAGGGGATAGATTTGCTGCAGTCCAAGGACAGAAAATAGTGAAACAACAGTGAGATTATCCAATTAAGAAAAAGATTAAAACAATGGATAGATTTTCTACAATCCAAAGCCAGAAAAATGTTGAAACAATAGTTAAATTTTCCAGTTGAGAAAAAGAGACTGAAACAAGGGATAGATTTGCAACAATCCAAGGACACAACATTGTTGAAAATATGGTTCGATTTTCAAATTTAAAAAGGCAAAAAATTTAAAATTTAAATGATTTACTTCATTTGTTGTTCATGTTTCTCTTCTTGGTCGATTTGTGTGAGCCATTTATCATTTTATGTTATTCCAACAATGTAGTGTTTTGCTGTTTTTCAGCAAACATCATGGTTAGCAGAAAGCACAATTTACCAGTGAAACCTGAGTTTTAATTAGTCTTGAGCTAGTTGGGTTGGCTCCAGCCTTGCAAGTGTATTGTAATTTGTTCACACTGCGTACATGATAACTTGTCATTTATTTTCCATTCACTGGCGTCACACATCAGTGTAGGTAAATTTCAAGGGAAGGACAAAAAAATTGAAAGAGAAATAACTGTTTCATTGATTGAGGGATGGATTGAACGAGCAGCCATTCAAGTCATGAATGACTGCTTTGATTTGTTCTGCACTTTGCTTGCTTCCTTGTTTCCTTGATTGAGTGATAGATTGCTAGGTTGGTAAGTTGGACAGTTGTTCGCTCGACCAGTCAGTCAGTCACTCAGTTAGTTGCTTGGTTGGTTGGTTGGACAGTTGTTCGCTCGACCAGTCAGTCAGTCACTCAGTTAGTTGCTTGGTTGGTTGGTTGGACAGTTGTTCGCTCGACCAGTCAGTCAGTCACTCAGTTAGTTGCTTGGTTGGTTGGTTGGACAGTTGTTCGCTCGACCAGTCAGTCAGTCACTCAGTTAGTTGCTTGGTTGGTTGGTTGGACAGTTGTTCGCTCGACCAGTCAGTCAGTCACTCAGTTAGTTGCTAGGTTGGTTGGTTGGACAGTTGTTCGCTCGACCAGTCAGTCAGTCACTCAGTTAGTTGCTTGGTTGGTTGGTAGATTTATTGACTGATTTGAGGATTGGACAGAAAATTTACCTTCATTTCCAGCGTAGCAAGCTTTCTTGATATCCTGTCAATCTCCTCTTGCCTTAAGCTGCTTTTATCTGCCCCACCCTCTCCACCCTCTAAAAAATAATAACAGTGCCATGTGCAATTAGCAAGAGGTAATGAAATGTCATGAAACAATAGCATTACAAATGTCAGCCGCAAAATTCCATCGGGATGACTTAATAACATCAACAAGATAAAGGTGCCAAGACGTGCTTATGACTTGGAAGAATCTGAGCTAAAAACACGAGGCCTAGGATTTACATTGCTCCAGAAACAGGCCAGAACAAACTTTACCCACAGAATCTCTTTTTTGCACTGTTATAACTTTGCAATCCATGATATATGGCTGTTGTAGTATATATATATTTTTTTGTTTTTTTGTTTTGGTTTTTCAATCACTCCAAATCATCTTTAAAGGGAACCTCCACTGTTACAACAAATTGACGTTGACTTGTTGGAAATAAGTCCAAATTGCAATTCTCTAAGTTGACAAGTGGAAATAAAGTTTTAGTGCATCAAAAAGTTAGACATGAACATCACCTATTTTCGCTTTTGAATTTCTAACGTGCAACCATTTTGAATTTTTATGACGTCATACAGTTGCCACTATTGTTAAGAAGCAACTTTCTCTCTACCAATACTCGATTTGTGCCATGCTTGCGACATGTTGATTATTCCATTTTTTTTAATCTCTTCTCCGAGCCTAAAATTCACTATCTTTCTTTATTGATCACCTATAGGGCATTTCGACATTGCTGATCCTAGCAGTATGCAGGACGTGTGTCACCAAGAACTCAGTTAATATACTCGCCACAGTCTCCCAGTAGCTCAGTGGTTACAGCGTCTGTCCAGTATATGGAAGGTCATGGGTTCGATTCTCGTTGGGGACTCCTTGTTCCACGCTCACAACATGTTGATTACTCCATCTTTTCTTACAACTTTCTTTTGTATGCAGCAATATGAGCAACTGTGTGACGACATAAAAATTGAAAATGGCAGCGCGAGAAATTCAAAAGCTAACATAGGTGGTATTCATATGCAATGTTTCGGTACACTAAAACTTTTTCTCCACTTGCCTAACTTAGAGAATTGGAATTAAGGCTTTATCTCCAGACTTTAACGTCAATTTGAGATAACAGTGGAGGTTCCCTTTAAGAAGCTTTTCTTTGTTTCACAGAAACGGCATAAACGACCTTTTACCTTCAAAAAAGTATATTCACTAGACAGCTCCTGAAGCACAGCATTTCCTGCAACAAGCAAAGTTACAAATTACAATAAGACATTACCTTTTGATAAGAGTTCATTCAACATCTGCTCTAAGCTGTGGTTTCGTTCTTTCAATGAGGTCATCTCTTTCTTGAGCTCAGCTTCAGTCTCTTCTAAGGCCTTCTTATCTGCCTGAAGGGGAAAAATAAACTAAGATGTTAACCTACAGTATCGAATGCCTACGGTGACACACTACAAACATACAACTTGCAGTACAAAGGGAACAATGGCATATTAACACGATGTTTGCCCACTTATCTTGAGAATTAGTGAAAACACAACAGTTTAAAGCGGTTTTGCAGTGATTTCCATAACCGTAATAAAAAGATAAGAGCAAGGAAAAGCAAGCATGAGCCAGAACCATTCCTCTAATCAACTGATGATATGTGTTTGCTTTAAGTATTAAACAATTGCAAAAATAGGCAAAAGAAAAACAAGGCAGACACATGAACACACTTGAGACAGCCATCAAGAAAACGGGCTGAATAAAAGGTGACCTCACCAAAAGCTTGGTTAATTACGTAAAGCATGGTTAGCTCATTTTGTCAATTACATTCTCCAGCTCAGTGCTGGAAAAGGAGCAACTAACAACTAACTTTCTGAATTACTTGACTCATACCTCTAGATTATCAACGACTGCTGACCGTGCCACCAAGGTATTCTCTCTTTGTATAATGTCACGATACTTGGATGTCAGTTCATTGTACTGTTTGTTAGCGGCTTCAAGTTCTGATGCTGGAACACTTTCATCCAGTGCCTGCTGTAAGACGCTAATCTTGTATGTTGACATTTCCTAGGAATGACAGGAGGGCAAAGCAAAATTAACTCCTCTTGAAGATAAATTGCTTTAGACAGTGATCAAAGTAAGAGCACTGTTTCATTTTTGTTTACAGCATAACAAAAGTACTCTTTGTTCCCTCGTAAACAAAAAGTAATTCTTGAAGCGCTCAAACTGAAACTGTTCACCAATCAAGAGAAATGGAAAGCATTACTCAATCAAACGCAAAACTAATCAACACTCCTCACTTTGTGCCTCTGTAAGTATCCCAATCGTTCGGTAATGGCTGTCTCCATAGCAACCACATCATTCCTGTATTTCTTGTTTTCCTTCCTGAGAGCAGCCTCTACCTCCTGCATGGCAGTGTACCTCCTGGACAGCGACTTTTCATTCACTCTCAGAACTGTTATTTTTCTTGTCATCTCAGCCAGCCTCTTCTTTTGCTTATCCTCATCTTTATCAAGGGTATCAAGTAATCTCTGCAAAGGAAAGTAACGAAAACGTTTTTTAACCCTGCACCATAAATGCATCGTCAGTTGGACCAGGTCCAGCAAGGGAATCAACATTACATTTTAGGTTAACAGAAATTTACAGTAGACAATAAGAATTAATCTTGAGCTTGAGAGATAGAGATAGAGAGAGAGAGTGTATGTGTGAGAAATCACCGTTATCTTTACAATATAACCAACCAGTCTAAATATATTAAAAAGAACAACAAATACCAACATTAATTACGAAATAGAGCAACACAGGAAAAAAGTGAAAAATGGAAGGAATATAGTACTCTCTACAGAGTATGAATGGTTTTCCAACGAATATTCGAAATCAGTTGTTGCATTTGATTTGCCTTGGTTTCCTGTTCTGCAAGCCAAACAGAAGCAAACCCAAACTTGTCAAAACTACCCACTACGTGGTTATTGGCACAGAACCGATTGCAACAAGAGACAAACAAAAGGATTGCTCTACAAGCCATTCCAGATAAGACCCCGAGCCATCAGCCAACCAACTCATACTATGGAATCCCATCACCTGCATGGAATGCTTGGCAGATGTAGACCTGATGAACGACAGGCGGTGACGGATGATCGTGGTCCATGTCAACGACTGAATGACGCCGTGTTAGTAATAGTATTGATTATTTGTTTTCCTCTGTCGTTTGTCATGTCCTTGTGTGTTTTGGTCTTTTGGGACAATAGAAATCCGATCTAGTGCACACACTAAAATGAGAATTATTTCGTATGCTACGGTATCATGTTCTACAGTCTGAAGAATGCACCTCAAACTCCAGGAGTCTGATTTTATCATGTTCCCTGGCCAACTCTGTCGACGCCTTCTCTTCTTCAATTGCTTTTTTCTCCTCTTCCCATTTCTCTTTCTCTTTTACGTAATCAGCATACAGAAGTCCCTAAAACAACAAATTCTTTTTTTTTAATCTTTCAGGTAATCAGCATATATACGTCTCTAAAAACGACAAATGTTTTACACAGTGGTGACATATCATGTACCGGGGAGATAACTGCTGTATCTAATTCTCAGGGAATTTTGCTTTTGGCCAGAAGAAGGAATGAAGCATGGTGGTCTGATAAGTATGGCTTCTATTTCTTTCCTTTTTTTTCTGTGAGAAGGTAGGTGCGCAAGACACACCTTATCTTGCGATAATGAGCAATGCGTTTCCTCACAAGGTCTTGAGAGTGAGTTCAGACAAAGTATTTTGATCTCAAAGCGAAGTTCACTACATTCTACTGGCAAACGAAATGCAATGTATTGACAGTATGGATGTGACGTCATCGTCACCGTGTTGGTGCACTGTTAACAAAACGTTTCTCATTAGCTACTTCAGTTATGATACACCAACATTGGCATTTGAATCTCTACGGATTGGTTACATACGCTCTTTAGAGTCAAACAAACCTAAGCATTCGCGTTAATTGAATAAATACATACACGACGCAAATAAACTTGGAAAGCATAACATTACCTTTTGGTGAAGAATCACGGAGAACTTCCGTTTGAACAAATCGAGATCCTTTTCCATTTTTTCCAGCAATTGCTCCTTAAGAGAGATTTCCTTAAAAAGTAAAAGAGGTAGATGAAAATATTTCACTCTCAGAATACAGTTGGCATATTACCAGTGTGTTCTTTCATCAAGGAAAGCCAGCTATCACCAATTTTGAACAGAAACCTGTCCACCTTGGACCTTACCAAACACACCAAACTTACCACGTCAGATCCTACTTTGTCAAGACAGTTTCCTTTGAGTTTTTCAGATGGGAGAGGTACACTGTATACGTGACCTTATCTACTGATACCTCAAGGGATTCTAAGCACATTTTGTACAAAGCATGCAACTCCACATGAAAGAAAGTTTCATCTCACACCATGTCAAATGAACCCTTACATAGTGTCAACACATATAGTGGAACGTTTTGCCATTCAGGGTCCATATCTGGAAAATAAGTCTCTCAAACTGGTAAAAGATTCCAAGAAGCACGTCTCATTACGACTTTGCAAAGGCAAAGCAGTGCAAAAATCACAATAATAAATATTCCTGTTACTATTCATTAATAACAAGGTAAGTATTGTCTTCTCACCTGGAGTACTTGAATAAGATACTCGTTAAGGCTGGCAATGATCTCAGTTGATGAAGGTGTCATTCCTTGCGGTAGAGGCATGGGTTGTAGCTTTACTACGCCCTCGCCTGGTAAGACAAACGCTAGGTATTAACTTAAATCAGTTCGCCTGCCACAAATACGTGACAAATACACCTAACGACAAGAATGAAGTTTCAACCTAATATGCAACGCTAAATCAACACCAAGCATCTTACCGATCTCTTTCAAGACTTTCACTTCTTTTTCGAGATCCTCGATCTAATTAAAGACAGAAAAATTGTTAAGAAACAGAAAGACAGTGAAAAGCCAAAATGCATATATTTTTCTAAACTTAGGAAGGGATTATAATACCTTCGTGTTTTTCCTCTCCACTTGCATGATAGCTCTCGCTGTCTCTTCCCTCGCATTGTGCAGTTCATGTCGCAACTCCTCATTCCGCCCACTCAACTGCTCAATCTATAAAAAAATCAGTTTGGATAACAAAGTCATTAAAGTGTCAAATCTCTATACAATGGAAAAAGTGTCATTCCTGGTTTTGCTTCCGCCTGACGTCTAAAGTAAGAGCAAAAATCAAATAATTCCCACAGCAATTGTTGTGTTCCTTCTGTTAAGATCCTGTTTTGCTTGGAATGAAGTGTCCAGGAATTTCCGCGAGGGTTTTGCTTAGTAACATGACATTTCTTAATAACGATTTTAACCAACCAACAAAAGTGTTTTCACCATCTGCTAATCATGGTGGTTTTACTGACCTAAACGTACCGTCACTGTCTCAATAGTCGTCTCAGTAATAACCAATGCAATTACTTCTTTGAAGTGATTCATTTCCAACTGCAATCCATGTTTGTTTGTAACAAGAAGAACGGAAAGTAAGGCAAATTAACCCTTCCCCTATGCCCCTCCCTTCATTACACGTTTCTAGTAGATTTAAGGAGCTACGTCACAGACAACGCATCTTCAAAAAACTGGCAAGTTTTTTCAATTTTGTTATTCGTAATCCGTCTTTATCTCCCTCAGTCGTAACCATCCTTGTTTAGTTTGGTTTATTATTACTTCTTTAGTGTTTTTCTACCTCAGGAAAAAAAAATTATTTTGAGGTTTCCTTCAATGAGAAAATAATTTTGTCAGATCAGAAAAATGAATGAAAATGCCGCGGCATAGTTCCTTTAAGTAGATTTATGTTTATGCGTACCTGAGCTTTCAACTGTAGAGTCGTATCATACTGGCCTACTGCGTTTCTGGATTCAATCATCTAGAATGAACATTTGAAAAACAGAAAAAGAAAACGAATAATTGTGAAAATAACAGAAAATACGTCGAGTGGAAAAAACTAACTTACCGCCATCAGCTTTTCTAAGGCGGGAACTTGAATAAGTTTATTTCCCTCTGAATCTAAAAAGAAACAAAGAACAAGTAAAAAGATATGAAGCAACACTGTCGGAGAACTCTAACAGAATGTTAATTAACATTTAACCAACGAGCCACGTTAGGGGGATATTTCGCTAAGATTGAGCAAGATACTTCTTTTATTGTTCAACAAATTGCCAAAAAGTACTGTTTTCAGAACTAACAAAGCATTGGTTGTATGATAAACGTGTTCCACGTTAACACAACGGTCATCACAACCAAAAAACACTGAGGTAGAATTTCAAGAATTCAAAGGTTACTATAGTAAACAAATACTACAAATAGAGGCAGTGATGTCACTACAAAGGTTTCTGTAAGAATTTGTTATCACCACATTTTTTGCAGCAATACTGGTTACCTGAGTAGCAAATACGTAGTACATTGACTGATTCTAGTTTATTTTTTGCATCATGATGCGATCACTTTGATGGGGTTTGCATAGTTCCAACACCTTTCATCGGGGTGAAGGGTCGATCCTAAGCCTGATGCAAGAATGCAGGAATTGGTCGATTTTCTGACGCCCGCTCCATTGTAACTATTCAGAGATAGAAAACATTTTCATGCACTTGTTAAAAAAACCTTGTTGTGCATGTTCCTTTAGTTGAGCTAAAATCTCTCTTAATCCTACTTCCAACTGCTTGTTCTCATCTTTAAGCTCCTACAAAAAAGTCAAATCATAATTATGTTGAAACCAAAGAGAGAACAAACACCAAGGTTAATATTAAGCCTGGTCACACGTATGTGACAAAACCACTTACATGTAACGACACAGACATAACGGGATAAAGAAAAGATCACTTTTATTCTAATGTCTATGTCCTCATGTTGCCTAGTTCACAATGGTAACATGTAACATGGACATAAAGTGTTTATTTTGTTTGTTTGTTTGTTTGTTTGTTTGTTTGTTTGCTTGTTTTACATTTGCGAGACCATGTTGCGTGTTGTTACATTGCAAGTACGAATCAGCTTTACCAAGCATGACGCTTCTACAGTCAAAGGTTGAGTCACGTAATCTGGATCTAACTTTTGACTCTGCGGCCATTCCGTTCAAATGTATCGGACAATGGCCAACTATAATTTGTCCATGCCCGACGAAATCCCAACTGCAGTTGGACATAATTTGTTGACCAGTGTTCTTTAATTCCAAAACGAAAATTATTGCAGATGGTTACAAATCTAACTGAGATTTTTGTCACACCAAAATCACGACTTTGTTTGTAGCCCAATAGTTGTTTGTACGTGTTGAATAATACGAATTGAAGAATATTTCAGTTTCTTTTTCAACTTGAACATCTTTGCGTCTAAAAAATTTAAATCACAGACATTAGGTGAAGTTAAAGTTACCTTGTTTTCTGTTTCAATTTTCTTCATGTTGGACTTGTATTTTTCAATCTGTTGCTCATTTCTTTCCACCTCTCCTTCAAGCCTCTTGTTCTAAAAAGAACACAAACAGTTAATTTCTCTTTTATCAAAGAAACAGCAACAACTAGACTATCATTGCAACGTTCTCAGCAAAAAACGAATATCTAAAGAAATGACAGTATTTGGTGGGCATCTACGGTTAGAGTAAATTCTTATACGAAAACACGCCTATACACTAAAAATAGACTCCCAGTTTCGGCAAAATGTGCTTTAACAGTTAAAAGCATTACAACAAAGTTAATTTAACACTCGTAAATATCTCACAATAATATTAAAAAAAATGAAAGGAGCAGACATCTAAGCCAATAAAAAATCGCTAGAAATGAGACTGTTAGACACGCTGGCAGAATAGTCAGCTACTTAGGGCCACAGTTAAGGGCCAACATACCCATAGATGTCAAAACTCTTAGTTCGAAGGAATTCAGAAAGGTCATAAGAACAGAAGGCTTGAGTGACAGGATAAACAACAGTTGTGATATTAATTGTGATTTATGCTCCACTGACCACATGACATCTCTTCTTAGATATTTTACACCCGCGCTTATGAGCCCATTCTCGTAAGCAACCAGCTCTAGTTGCGACCACTTTTCTGAATTGCCGAGGTGGTTGCTTACGAGAGCTTTGACTGTATTTAAAAGGCTGAAGCATGTTCAACTGTTTCCAGACTCCATCTTTAATTATGCAAGCGTGGTATTGCCGAATTCATATTATAGATGGAAAACCGTTTTGGACGGAAAACTCGTCTTCAGACCAGGGCAAGCGAAAAACACTCGTTCTGATTTTCGCGTCTAATATGAATTTAAGACAGTTTTCAGTCGAAGACGAGTTTTCCGTTCTATTTTACCGTCGGTTTAGACGGAAAAATAGACGGGATTCCGTCTGTGACGAGTTTCCGTCTTCTAGTATGAATTCGGCTATTTTCTATTTCAAAAATGCAGCACAAATACAGTAAAACATACCATAGCCTTGGTAACTTCACTGTCAGAATCAACAACAGGAAGTGGTCTCCTGAGTGAAGATACCACTTCCTGTTCTTCGGCCATAATCAGGTCTTCTGCAGTGATTCCTAGTTCAACAGCTCTGAAGAAAAAAATACAACATTACAACACATGCTCTAAGCTAATAAACAAACGCAAAAATAAACACAAGGTTAATCCTCTCACTGCGGTACAGAGGTTCGTTTCTCGAAACTCCCGATAACTTTCCGGGCCCGGTAAGTATTTTTTCAAGCTCATCATCTAATGGTAATTATTGGCGCTAACGTAGCGATATGCTTCACGAAATTTAGCTTTCAAAATCAATAAAAATTGTATAGCTATTGGAGAATATTGTGCACCTAAAATAGTTTTTGGGCCCGGAAAGTTATCGGGAGTTTCGAGAAATGGGCCCCAGGAAACTCTATTCAAGTTCCCATACAGCTGTGGTAACACCAGTAGAAGTCTCCAACAGAAGCTGTGGCACGTGATACAAGCACATGTTTTTACCGCTGTTTCAGAGTTCTTATAAACGTTCATAAAACATGCCATGGCTCGTGAAAACAGCGGGAGTGGTTTCTGTTTCTTTGTGAAACGAGCTTAACTTTCTCTGTTTCCAAATGGTTTTCAGACGATCATAGTGCTCATAGTATCGTGTCAATCTTATGATTTGCTATAACCAACGTTTTACAGGGAAAAGGACTAACAATCTACTGCTAAACTGCATGAATCAGCCAAAGAGATACGGTAGATGGGAAAGGGTTTTCAACCAGTCATTGTGTTTATCGTATCTCGTTAATTTTATTGATCGGCTAGGACTAATGGTTTACGAGGAAAAGGCCTGAACAATCCACAGCTAAATTGAGTGTTTCTGTTACCTTGCTCCCCTGTGCATCGCTTGTTTTCTGAGTTGCCTCTTGAGTTGAAGCCTTTCTTCCTCCAATCTTTCAATCTTTAAAACAAAAATGGCTACTGAACAATTCATGTCTAGAAATGTTTGACCACAGAAGTCATTCATAAAACATTGCACCTTTTTATGACTTCAAGGCCTGGCCAAACGTGAACTAGAGTCTACAGAACTCTCCACAACTCTTGAACGCTCACGAAGAGTTCAAATCTAACTGGAGTAGATGGACGTTCAAACCATCACTGTCATATGATCTCGAACAGTCATGCAATCGCATCGACTCTCTTACATTCTCAGAGATTGAGCTATCGTCAGCTCGTAAAGACTCTCCTTGGCGCGTGCTAGAAAGACTTTAAGAGGAACTATTATCCATGCGGGGAAGGGAGGATGACTTTAAAGAGATGCCTAGCTTTACCTCTTTAGTGAGCGCCCTGTTTAATGCCACAGCCTGCTCTGCTTTAACTTTCTTTTTGTGACGGACATCTTCAATGTCCAGCTTTTCTTTTGGATCCATTCCAAGTCTTTCTCGTAACTCCTCATTCTCCATTTCAGTATCATTTACTTTTATCTCCAAGTTGTTGACTTGATTAGTGAGGTCTTCGATGTTTCTGGAGTACAAATAATAAAACATAATACGATACTACATGTATTACAATCGCGACGTCAAACTCATTTTCCTCTCGCAAAAACAAAGCTTCAAATATATTAACGGTGCTCCGTTTGTAACAGTGTGGGATTTCAAAGCCTGCTGTCTGCACCACGCACACTGGAAAATTACTTATCGCGAGTTAAATTCATATATTAAAAGTTTTAATTAAGTTTCCACGTCCCCAGCTTCTACCTGCGCATGTCAGGGATCAACTCTGATGTAAGAGAATGATGGAAGGTGCACTGAGCAAGTGAAAAATGTTAGCGATCGACAAGGTTCTTTCAGATTTAGTTTTTGTTGTAAAAGTGCTATGATTTAAGAAACTTTTGCATTAGTGATTATAAGTCGACTTCAAACGTCCCTCAAATGTCCTTCTTTCAAATAAAACCAGCTCATGTACGCTTATGACTTGACCACGGTGGTGCGGGTACCCGGATGTCCACCTTTTCAGTACGGACCTTCATAAATTGATCATCAGAAGTCTCTAGAAGCATGGCATCGTCCGTTGAAGAAATATTCTTACATGGCGGACATGCTAGGACCAATCAAACAACTCGCATTGACAATGACCCATTTTATAAGCATAAACTTCCAGTGCTCTTCCAACACAAGCCCATCACTGAAAGAGCTCCGCTATTAAAACTGATTATACAAAAGGCACGTTCCTAAACTATTTGGATAGCATTTGTGCCTTTTTTAAGATGGCAACTCGGATCTTCTGATGCAAAACCATGTCTTCTTACTCTATACAACAGTAATATCTCGCAAGAGCACAACATTATCCATGGGGAGGGGGTGGTGATAGAATGCGGACTTGAAAATACGCCAAAAACACGAGTACTTAATGAAGAATTTCCGAACCCGGTAAGTTTCTCTCGCCAAAACCCACACTTTTGTCGAATCATAATTATTAAAGAAATTAGCACTATAACTACTCCTTACTTATCTCTGATACGAATCTGAGCCTTGCAGTCTTTGATCTCTTGTACTGCTTCACTCAAACCATACTCTCCCTAAAGTAACAAAGACCTATGTGAGATTCTATTTAAATTTGACAAGTTTCTTAAAAGGGCTATAAAGCCGAACGTACAAAGCTCAAGCCACATCTGGTGATCAGCGCCTCTCATCTAGTAAATTTCTTAGTTGCCAACTATTTGGGCCAGATCATACAGAAGCAAGTCATCTAAAATACACCAACTGCAGGCGATAATTTGCATAAACAAAATGGTTGATTTGTCTTCATCACTTGCTGTCCAAATTTTGTGATCACATTTTAAATTTCTTAGAGTAACAAAGTGAACGGGAGGCGATTAAAATTGAACCAATATCCTTGTCGCAATGACGTAACAACTTTGCAAGCTGTGTTCGTCCATTTAATTACATATACGCGAAACTCTAGTCATGTTGGTAATAGATGTGCTAAATAAGGTAGCGTTCTTGCTGTACTGATCAAGCACAGCTTTTCTTGAAAACGATCGTTTTAAAGCCATTTTGTCGGCTGACATCACATGACAGCCAATAAGAATAAAACTAAAGAAGCGTACTCTTTCATACTGCATCATTCGAGCTAAAAGATCATTCAACTGCTTGTCCTTCATCGCTGCAGCCGTTTCAGCCTGTTCAAAAAAAAAAAAGAGAAAAAAGCAAAAAGAGGCTAAATGAAACGAGCGTCAATCGAAGAAACCTCCCAGAAACGCCGTTTTCATTTGTATTTCGAACAAAATGTTTCCATTTAGAACAAGAATCTTCTCTAGGATATCTGTGAGGGGCTGTTTTGACCTTCCTTTCGAGAGTCAAACTGTGAGTGAGAAACGAAGTCCTTCATTTTCTTTTTTGATAAAATCCTAAAGTGTGACCATTCGTATGAAAGTTGTTGAGCACTTCTTTCCTGTAATTTTCAAGCCTGTGGGTAAAACCCTAAAAATGAAAGCATCAAACGAAAAACGCAAATTATAGTTCTTTTATGTTGTACTCGTTATTTCTCAATAAATTTCAAGTGAAAATAGGTAATAGTTTGCATTTTGGCACTTTTGTCTCCTTTAGACAGTATAGTTTTAACACTTACCATTATCATTCTGTCTTTCAACTGCATGCCCTCCAGTTGTTCTCTCTGTAATGTGCTGTTGAGCTCTTTGATTCTCTTCTGCTGGCAGGCTGATGGAACACCTAAAACCAAAGCATGTCTGACAATCAATCTCTGGTTAAAGGAAACAGCAGTACTAAGCATGAAACAAATGTTACAATTATGTTAGCAATATTTGAAACATTGCTATTTCTTTTCCTAACATACAGTGCCGGATGCTGATTCATTAAAGAGTAAGAACTTACCCCAAACAGTTTGGTTAAGTTTCCCTAACAATTTGTTGACGTTCATTTAAATTCCTGGCTGCCGAGTTTCTGACAAAACGTTTGGTCAACAGTCTACTTCGTACGTCCAACGTTTGTAGCAACAAGTTAGAAGGAGTTAGTCTACTATTACCCCTCCCCTATGCACTTTACCCTCTCTAGGACCCCTCCCACCCTACAGCTGGATGAATTGGAGAGATCTAGGGCAATAGCGGGGTAAGTGCCAGCACTGCCCTTGGTTTCCTTAAACATTTGGCAGTGCCCATTTATATGCCTGCTTGGAGAGTGGCAAGGTGAAACAAACTCTCATATCTAACTTAAGGATAAAACATCATAGGGCTGGAATCATCAATGTCAAGTCTTGCGTGCTCAAGCATTAAACCACCATTCTTTGAGGAGCTATGCAGTCACCTTTTTCTGTTTGGGCTTTGACTTCTTCCACATAGGAAGCCACTCCATGCATGTCACTGGTGGCCTAAAAAAAACCAAAGTTGAACAAAAAAAGTCAAGTAAGAGAAAAAAAGTCTCAACATCCTGGAAAAAAACTCGTGCTTAGGGTATTGGAATTGAGCCACAAGGTAAATCATTTCACAATCAAGCACACAGAATCAGTTTAGAGAGGCAGAGTCAGTCCATAAATGTGCTACAGACAAACCAAAATTAGTTTCTTCATGTAATGTGTTAATTGACCAAAAAAAAACGTTCTTATTAACTCAAAAGTCCATATAAAAACAACACCTTTTCTAGTTCCTGCTTGAGCTTTTCAATCTTTTCATCTTTCTCAACCACTGCCTGCAAAGACAAATGTTCATCGAGGAAAATAAGAATGAAAAGGGCTTCATCTGTCACCATTATAAGCAGCCTCTGAAAGACGGGAGTACACCTTATTACCTTGCGCACACTGGGAAGATGCTACATATACCACTAAGAGATACTATGGACAGTAAAAGTTAACAAGGCCTTGGCAGCTTTGTGGTAGAAAGTACACGGGAAACCTTAAGCTTGGTGAACATGATTTTGTGAGAAAGAGCTTTTCAGTCAGTCACACGTCCGCACTAAGAATATTCTCTTCCTCAGGACTCTAACACACTGTCAGGAAACTGCCCAGCATGAGAATGTACATGTAATGACATGTGTTAAAGACCATGACACTAGAATGACCACCATAAAATCTCAGTTTTAAGCCCTGAGCTTACACGCAACTTCATAAGAGTTTATTGGTGGCAACCACAAAAGCTGTGGCAATAAACTGTTGTTTTAGTGGACAAAATGTAGTTTTCTGTTGGAAAAAATACCACTTTGAGATGTGGTATGATGAATAATCTAAGGAGAGGGTATATATGCAATGACGTTGTGCTGTCAAACTGGTAGGCCTAGATAAGGGTGTGGCTTATGAGCAGATAGAGTTATAAGCAGGATTTTACAGTTTATGGAAAAACTATTTCTCCTCTTTCAAGAGTATTAAAACATACATAACACTGACTGAAAATTAAATCATCTACTGAGGAACATGAAGGCTATTGCCATTTTACCTGTTGCAGCATGGCCAGTGAAGTTTTATCAGAGTCCATTTCAAGCCCAGTGACCTGCTGTTTAAGTTCCTGCACTAATGACTTGTACTGCTCCAACTCAATCTCCTTTGCTGCAAGTACAGCCTGTAATAAAGATTAAAATACCAGTCACAAGCTGGTTTCAAACAAATGAGCAACAAGTAGTACAATGCAGAAACCATAGGTGTTATGTGCAACATCTATAACGAATCCAATAGTGCACATGGTGACAGATCAGACAAAACGAAACATGAGCTACAAATTATAATCTTCTAGAGGAGTACTGGGATAATTTCGCATTTCTGTAAGTAGGAATGAGAAATCCTTCAAAAATCCCCTGCTCCCATTCACGACATTGCTTTCTGCCTACAGTGGGTGTTTTTTTTTGTGGATCAACATTGCTTGGAGAGAGGGAGTAATTTCTGGTAAAGCTGAGTCTAGCCTGTTTTCCAGGGGCAGGATTCACAAAGCTGTCCTAAGTCAAGATGAATCGTAAGTATTTTTTCTTAATAGGCTTTTGTTTCCCAGCAATACATAGGACACATCTTATCTTAGGAGGGTTTCATAAATCCAGCCCCAGAAGTGAAATAGGGAGGAAATAAGTAACATTTAACAAGGTGTCCCAAGGACTTGTTTCAAATATTAAAAATTGAATAGAAGGAAGATGGTAGGTGATCACTTTTGCATTAGCTTGCAAGTAAGCTAATTTGCTACACGATTTACAAGCTTGTACTGTAACCACAAAAGTGGCACACAAACCTTCCACTCCTCAACTTTGGCATTGACAGCACCCATGATCTGGTCATCAGTGTCTGTCTTTGTTGCAAACTGTACTCTAAGGTCTTGAACCTAAGAAGACATGCAAAGAATCACATAACACTACCTGTTAACAGCATACCTAACCTCTGCTTCAAAATGATAAATGTTCAGACAACAGTAAACGTTATCCTTGGTGCTGACATGCTGCCTTTGTTCTTGCAGTAATTACATCTCAACACAACTCAAAAACACTAACAAACATAAGCAAATGCTACAAAGTTACATCAATCCTCCTCATGAAGAAAAGGGAACATAATGTCACTAAGAATGTAAACTAGTTTTCAGAAAGAGTGGGGACAGGGGATGATGTTCCAAGATGCTGGTTTCATTAGGCTCATTTAAAGCAATAATTGTAACAAATGGCGGGAAACACACTAACTATTAACAGCCGGCTCCAATATCTAAATGCAACTATCCAACAGCTACCGCAAGTCTCTTGGTGTACTACGGTTCAAGCTAAATGACAACAAACATTTCAACTCCATTTTGTCACCCAGAAGCTCCTGCCTGTTTCTCTGAGGGTATATTAGAAAAGGAAATTGCTCCATCTGTTCCTTCTTGGTTTGGGAAAGCTTGGAAATTGTTCAGAATACCTGTCAGGAAGGGTGTGAAATGGAGTAGAGAAAGCTTTCTTTTTAAGCTTTGCAGTCCTGCTACCATGTAAGATGTCTACTGTTATGAGGTTATGACCAGGTTTGCAAAAAATAACTTCTCAACTGATAAACCACTAAAGTTCTTGTTCAGCCGGCTTGGCACAAACATACATAGGTAACTCCCAGTGATTTTCTTACAATTTGCCAGTAGTGAGTCCCCGGGACTCACCCCATGAAAAACAATGAGTCCGAGAAATTCATAAATCTTCATAAGTGTTGCAAAGGTAGCCGGTGCATTCCATAGACCAAATGGCATCACATGGACAACAGTTTATTGGGTTGGCTGTAGAATGGCCTGTCTGCTCCTTGTATTTATCCATCATTTTTACAAACAATAACCATTAATTATGGTAAACATCTCTTAGTTTAGCTGAAGGGCAAAAACAACCCTGACAAGGCATTTACCTCTGTCCAGGATCATGGTCCTTTGTGATGAAACTTAGACAATAGCCTATTCAAAACTTTTGTCCATAGGGAGTGGTCCTGGGCTCAAGAGTGGCACAGTTGCCTCCTTATAAAATCACTTTATATATCTGATCCCTGTTTGCCTGGACTTCTTGTCGCCAGGTCCAAGCTCCAGCACTACCATTGGACCTCTTCCTGGCAGCTCTCATTTGCTTTCAATATTCTCCAAAAGTTTTCTAGCACAATCAAAGGAATCTTCCACTGCTCCAATTTGCCAAAATCATGCTGCAACAACCCTACCATTCTCAGCCCTAATGTGGGGTTGAGAAGCTTAATTGGCATAACCTCATGTTCAACATCCACTTCCAATTGTACTTTCCACCTTTTCAACTCCACCCACCTCAATTTTGCTATTCAACTAAAAAATCAAACTGCAAACCTTCTAGAGTTTTCTCCACATAAATGCCACATTTGCCTTGTTGGTTTTTAAGGTTTCAACGTAATTTTGAAATGCTCCACTAGGTTATTTAACACATTGAACCTTTATCCAACTTTTATCCCAGTACATAAATTGCTGAAAAGCAAATAGTTTTCATTTGCTTCTTACCTGCGCTCTTAGAGCATCCCTTTCTTTTCTCATGTCATCAATAATCATGTCTGACTGCTGTAGTATGGTCTGTACAGAAGATATGAATTCAGTTAATTATACATATGGGCATGCATATACTTAGTTAAAATGTTGTACAGGTGTACCAGCAACCCTCTAGGAAAACATAACAAACTGCTGGGGTGAACTTGTGATTGCTTATGTTTCAACAAGAGGATTTATAAGATATTCCCCTTCCCCCTGATATTGGCCCCTTTTCTACATGTATAGTGGCTATGCTTTGTCATCTAACACACTAATTCATGTCCTCCCAGGTAATATCCACAGTCAATTCCTGCCCAGGTTAGGTATTGATAAAGGTTGGTATTCACTAGCAACGGAGTCGGAGTCAGAGTCGGAGTCGGAGTCGTAAGGGAAATTGCAAGAGCGCTTATGACCTAGTGAAAATCAAAAATCAGAGTAGTAAGCGGAGTCATAAGCTCGATGGAATCAGAGTCGGAAGAATCAGAACATTTCCATTTTCTTCCGACTCCGCTTAAGATTCCATCGCTTACGATCTAGTGAAAACCAGATTGTCGGAGTCAGAAGCAGAAGCGGAAGGATGAACCAATCACAGTGCTCGTTCCCACGCTTTGTGATTGGTTCAGTTCTTCCACTTCTGCTTACAACTCCGACAATCTGGTTTTCGATAGATTGTAAGCAACTGAAGCGTAAGCGCAATAGGAAACTCTGCTTACGACTTCGTTGTTTGATTTTCACTAGAACGTAACGCTCCACGCTTCTGACTACGACTCTGACTCCGACTCCGTCGGTAGTGAAAACCAGCCTTAAGAATGAAGAGAGAACTCAGCCATACTTCATGCTCCCTATGGTTACAAAAGCAGGGGATAAAGAACACAGGGTCCGTACCCTTTCTCAGAAACAATTTTCCAGTCTGACCATTCCAGGACTTTTCAAGGGTCATCCAGATTTTCCAGGGATAGATTTAGCCCAAACTAATGTACAGTTTCTACGGAAAAACTCCAACAGTCTCACAAGAGAAGAACTGTTTGCATGATTTTGGTCACTTGTATCCATGTATTTCACACATTTCCAAGACTTTCCAGAACCTGAAACAAAATCACTACATCTATACACTACACTTTCCAGTGCTGGAAAATGTCACAGCAAAAGTCTAAGACTTTCCAGGACTGCCAGGAGAAGTACAAAACCTTAGAAAATTCTGTAAAGTCATTTTATGCCCAAAGACAAATTTAACTGCTACATTGTACTTCTGGCTAGTATAATACACAGTGCAATACGTACCTTAAGTTTGGTGTACTCATCTGTCATCTTATTCATCTCTGCAGTTGATTCTTCAAGTCCTTTCTGAACGCTCTTGATGCGATCTTCTAATTCATCATTGGCTTCTTGAAGGACCTACATATAGCAAGATGTCTTCATTTTAAAATCACAAGATTGTTGTTGTTCATAGTACTTTTTGTGTTGTTTCTTGCACTGAATTAAAAAACGGCCTTTTGTAACATGTGTGTGGTCTACACAGATTTTAGCCCACATTTGAATATGTTCCCACATTATGGTCTGCATCTTTACTACAGCTGTGAACTGGTTCACTATTAAGGCTGTCCAGAAAAGGTTCTGAAAAGCCACATGCACTCATAAATGTTGCCACAATAACACAAGCATTTGAAATCATTTTGTTTACCCTAATTTCATCCAGATATTCGGACAGCTCCCTGTTTTTCTTTGAGATCTTGTCTTTAAACTCGTTATCTCCTCGGCGCATTACCATACTTTCTCTCTGACCATAGCAGACAAAAACAGACAATTACACATAATAAAAAGTTTTCTTCACTGCCTATTATATTTAAGTGTTTTCAACTGACAAGTGTCGTTACTTCGATGAAATATGACGTGGCATAGCCCCATTAATTTTTACTGCAGTTGCTTGAATTAAATTGTAAGAGACTTGGATACTAGGTCTCAGTTAGCACAGATTTATAGCAATTTTTTCATTACTGGCTTGTTTGGCAAGATATAAATGTAGGGCTTATGTCAAACACACTCAAAAGGTATTTCAAGTGATAAAGCAAACAAAAAAGGAAGTTTTATCAGATTTCCATCGTCAAGAAGAGAGTCCAAAAAACAAAGCAAAGCAGATTTGTTTTGGAGGATATTTGTGGTGATGATTATTCTTGGCTGATGAAACACACTCTCTCTTGTCTTACAGACAACATATCATCTCAAACCAATCACTTAATAACAGGAAAGGAAACAAATAACACTGTACCTTATGCCAATTAGGATCAGGTTTACAAAAAACTCTGTCAGGATAATGACTTTCTTTGTTTACAGTTGATGAATTGTGAACACTTTTGGAATTGAATTGACTATCCAACACTCTGAATCTTGTCCAAAAAAATCTGCTTTGCACTATTTTTTCACCTGTCACCCTGGTATTGTATGTACTAGTGAAAGACACCCTCTTGATGGTTTTCACTACTTCTATTATAAATGTATTAATACCTTGATGGCTATCCACACTAACCTGTTGTTCAATTTGTCGCTGTAAATCTCTCATGTCCATCTTGCTCCTTTCCAACTAAAAACCCAAACGAGTAAAGTTAAAGCCACTACTAATTACATTACCTAATAATAATTATACTAATCAAGGTTTGAGATGAACAAATTAATGTGTTAAAACAACGTTGCTCACATCTCTTCTCAGCGTCTTGTTTTCTCTTTCAGCTTCATCTAGTTTGGCCATCAACTAATAAGAGAACATAAACTAATTATTATTAACTGTAGCAAAAATAATGAATGTTCAGGTAATCAGTCATACCTGTACATATGAAACTATATGCACTGCAGCAAAAGAATAAAGTTCAAAACTAGAGTGCTTCAATTGCAATTGCTCTTATCAATTAAAAACTTCAAAATTAAAGTACGTAATGAACATTTGACTCGAACGTAAGGCTCATTCAATCCACCAGCAAAAAAGCTTAGTAAAGGGTCAACCAGTGCACATTTTAACATGCAGCATGTTCTGAACTTAGCCTCACAGCCAGGTTGTTATTTGACAGTCCTATTGGAATGTCTTATAGCAGCAGGCAGCTAGGGCTGGGTTCCAGTTGCCTTCTTAAGGAGTCTAGTATTGGCAATTAATCAACTGTCATAATAAAATAGTTTAATGAAGAACACTGGCACATTTCAAGAAAGCTGATTTGTAATGAAGATAATAAAGGTCAAGCAATACATGACTGTTGTACAGCATTTGAGGACTTAATTTAGTTGTGGTTTAAATTAAGCATAATTACACCCTTTTTTTCTGTAGGCCAGTTCTGGTCTATGTCAGGTTAAGCCCAAGCAAAGTGGAGTTGTATGTCATTGCAAGTAAGGAAAAGCTTAGTTGCATACACAGATGACAATAGGTTGCCAAATGGGCAGGCAAGTAGACACAAGCTAGGCGCAATTTGCAGAAACAGTTGCTTGTGTATTCAGTAAATTCGTTAGGATACATGTAAGATCTTATCAGTATCCTAACTTAGGGCCCTATAAGATCCTACCAGGATCCTGTGTACGTGTACAATTTGCGATGGGAAAGATTTAATTATGATTTCCTCTTCCTGGCCTGTACATACATGTACCTGTACAGTAATGTTTTCAGAGAGTTTAAAGACTCTACACATTTTTATGCCAAATAGCTTGCAATGCAGTGACTGTGCGTACAAGTAATTAACAAATAGATTCCGTGTTGCCGTGCATCTGTTCAGTCATAGATCACAGATGACCTCAAAATGTGGTAAGAACAAAAAAGTGGCACACAAGCCATTAGGCGAGTGTGTCACTGACCACATTTTGACGTCTTCTGTGATATATTACTGAACAGCTGCATGGCAACATGGAATCTATTTGTTTCACATAATAAAGAGACAAAAGTTACCAATGATGACATCACCTATGCGTCTGTCCTCTAATAGATCGTAGTGACGAACCAATAAAAATGCCCGTAAAATTTGAAGCATATTATTTAAATAATACATACATGTACACACAGTCCCAGTCACATAGCATAGTCATGTATATTCTGTAGACATTCACAGTACACAAAAACAAGAATATTTCAAAGGCAAGCTGACATGCAATGATCATCTCAGAGTATTCAAAGAGTTTAACTTACTTGATCATTTTTATTCTTTTCCTTGAAAAATTCTTCTTCCTTTTCATTGAGTTCTCTCTCCAAAGCCTGTCCACATAAAGAATACAATACTCTTATTACCAGTGCTGTCATCAAGGGCCATAACTTGTTATGACTGAGTATGCTTATTGGGACCTTGAGCTACAGGTGATCTTTACTGGTGTACACAACCCATGTAGAATAATTTCGCTCACAAATTGTTATGGGTGTGTAGATAATAATTCTGTGCTACATGAGGCTCAAAACTCAAAACAGGACTGTAAACAGCAACAGAAAACATGCTACGCTTGCATGTAGATAAAAGAGTTTTTAAAGGAAGTAAAGCAAATACAACTACATGTATGTACAACATACACCGCTCTTTTTCTTCTGAACATTTTAACCTCCACTTTCAAAAAGTAAGAAGAAAAATGAACATGAACTATAAGACAAGTATGCATTTTTTCACTTGTATGTGCAAAAAATCATTTGGACATTGCTCACATTTCTTCTGCTTTCAATCTGCCGAATCTCTCGCATAAAGTCTTCCCCACCAGCACCATCATATTTCTAATATAGAGAGATAATAGGACATCAGAAAATTGATATCAGTAACAATACTATTGAAGGCCTAACAAGTCAATGAAAATGATGACCAATGGGAATCTTTCTGATTACACAGAGACACTTACCGTATAAATGATCTACTAAATGTCCAGGAAGTTTATTAGATACGGGGCGTTAAATAGAGGGGCATTTATTATGTTTTCCCAAACAAGTATTAAAACAAAGGTTCAAGTTTTCAGTAAGTTCAAAGGATGTCATACAATAAAAGTGAAAAAACTCGTTCAACGTAGTTCTTGATATCCATGGCATCAAGTTATCGTTTATTACGATTAATTTCACTGTTTTCGTCAATATCAAAATAAATGTTGGGATGATTTCATTTTGCTCTTTGCAGAATCAAAGGCGTTTACTAGACAGGGGCATTTATTAGATTAAGAGGCATTTATTAGAGAGGGGCGTTCACCTCAAAATGCCTATTTCAGAGGGGTGTTTATTGGATACGAGGCGGTTATTAGAGAGTGGGCATCTGAGAGATCATTTACGGTATAGCTTAGCTGTGCAATAGTACGTCACACAGAGCACTCTCCTTGCACAAATGTGGCCGACGATTGCTGAGTTTGTTGTCAGTTCTCATCTTTTTTCTGATGGTTTTTCTTTGGGTTTTCCAGTTTCCCATTCTCCCCCAAATAATGACAGCTCTAAATTCAGAGTGCAAGGGCCACAGATTTGGCAGTCTTTGGCAGATCTGGTCACAGATTTTGTTTATTTTATTCATCTGGTGTACTTCGGAAGTGAATACTGTAAAGAGAAAAAAGGTCTAACCTTGTATTGTTGAAGATCTCTTTCCAAATGTGCAATTTCTTCCATTAATTCTTGCTCTGTTAACCAAACAACATGTTTATTAAGTACATGTATTGCAACAATAATTGGAAAATTGACCCCCTGTTTTTTCTCATAAGCTGACTCAAACTCAAGTATCATATCCCCTTCAGAGCCAATCACTAGAAATGCACCAATCAAATGCACTCATTTGCTACAGTGCCTGTTGGGAGTTGTGATTGAAAGGCTGGCCAGCTCAGTTTCACTAAATATATTATCACTTTGTTTTCAAAAAGGTACTCACAAATGAATTCAGCACACTTTTGACATTTATGCTCTATTTGTAGTAATTGTCTCTTTAATTAGTGTATGGTGGCAAAAACATTTTAGAATTGAGGGTGTATATGTGACTCTCCACGGGAAAACAGGTAAAAAGGTGATGGCACGGACACGCATGCGATGACACGGCACGCAAACCGTGACATATGACACGGCTATGACATGAATATGTGCATATTTTATAGGCAAAATAATGGGTGTCACGGTAGCTTTTGTTTGACACGACTTAGCACGCTAAAACTTTTGTTCAAGTACCGTGTTCAATGTCATGGTAATCGTGCGATTTTACACGCTAAAGCTTTTGTTCAAGTAGCACGTAAAATGTCACGCTAAGCGTGCGATATAACTCAGTAAAATCGTACGATTTGACACGGCGCAGAAAAACAGTAAGACAATCGAAAGTTCGAACAGAGTCGCTATCCGAGCAGATAAGTTTAATGCTATCGAAAATAAACGTACTTACAATAAACCAATAAACAGTTTATAAAGCTTTTAAACAAAGAGATAGAAGCAGCAGCTTATGTTTTTTAACATTCAAACAACCAACTTACAAGTGCAAACTTAAGAAGCTTTATAATTTCCAGGACCGTTCTCTTACTGTACTCGATCTTTTATTCAATTCGAGCCAGACTGATAAAAACTTTTTTCCCAAAGATTCAATATTCACAGAAAAGGACTTCAAGAAATAAAAACCATTCAACAACAATTAAAAAATACACGCAATACACCTAGCTCTGTTTGAACGTCTTTACTGTGTTCGTTCTTCGAATTAATTATGGGCTATCCTTTGAATCACATAGTTGCTATGGTAACAAATAACAAGACTGGTCTTTCACAATTCATTTTAAATGGTCTACCAAAACTATCACGGAAACAATCATGAAATGCGACACAGATGAATCACACTTTTTGAATTTAGAGTCGGAAGATCTAGATCGTTTGGAAAGCTTAGCTGATTCATACTTCAGTACACGAGAAAATGAAGAGGAAACTTCTGACTCCGACTCCGACAGCAGTTCAGATGACGAAGATGACGAGGATAACTTCAACTTCAGAGAAGACGAAGATGTGGAACTTATGGAAGTTCATATGACTGAGCAAGCGAAAGTGGAGAAGTTTTATGAAGAAACCTGTCACTGTAAATTAGGCGAGGACGAGAAGGCCTGCAGTCTTTCACTATCGATCAACGACTTCATCGAGTCACGAAACAACTGTAAGGAACTTTCATCCACCGAACTTGACCTAGTCATCCTGGGAACTATACAAAGCTCATTAAGCTGCAACGAAACTAGCGTCTCTGGGAGAGTGGAAAAAGCCCGGCAGCATGCAAGAATGGCATACTTGAAGAGAAATCCACAGAAGATTCTAACCAGTGCTAATGAGTAAATCATTCAACATGTGACATGACTGCAGGATTAGTTTACGAATTCGAACGGCAGCAGCAATGAACGCAACTGTTGGCAAGACGAGACATTGGAACAACTTGTTAATCAAGTATGTATAGTACTCAGCGTGTCACTTTACTCGGTAAGCGTGTCATTGTGCGTGTCAATGTATCGTGTCGTTTTGCTCGCTTTTAGTGTGTCATTTCGCTCGCTGGTTTTGTTTTCTAATCCTGACACGCTCCTTTGTTAGAATGAACACGCTCCTTTGTCTTTACCGTGTGATTTATATCAATAGAAAATTTAAATGAACCGTGCATTATGACTCGCTGCTACCGTGTCAAAGAAATTTTCTTTTGTTTAGCGTGTCAAAGTAGCGTGTCCGTGTCATCACCATTTTCCCTGTTTTCCCGTGGAGGGTCACATATAGTGGTGGAAGCACAACAGTTTTTTTTTTATTTTTTGTACACTAAGTCTTAATCATGATTTAAACTTTTGAATTTATCTAATTCACTGATGATGTACCTCTTTCTCCTCCTCCACCCTTAGTCATTTCTTCTGCTACCAGCTCAGCCTGAAGAGATTTTACCTGTTGATCATTCCATGCAACAAATAGGTATTTTAATTTTCAAAAACACGACACCATTTAAATTAAATTTAGAACACATTTTCAAGAGTCTCCCATCATCATCAGTGCAGTTAAAATAATCGTTTAAAGTGGCTAGAAAGGGTTCTCTAATTAATAATCCTTTTGAAACGAGGAAAGTTTACAAAGAAATATTTCTGACCATGTGGGTAAACTCTGAATATCTTGACAACTCTTTTGTCAGGCAATACTTTAAGGCTGATTGTGATGTCATAGCCATTACCATGGCAACAGTAAATGTCCACAAAAGGAACCAACAAATTTCAGTTTTTGCCAATTATCTGGAAAACTAAGGCAGTGACCTACCCTTTTTATTGCATTTTCAGAAAGCTTCCTAAGTTCTGATGGTATGGCAAAAAGTTATTCAGTAGAACTTAAGTTACATCAAAAAAGTCATTTTTTTAATTATGAAAAAGTCCACTGAATAACTTTCCTCCAAACTCTTCTATTTGAATTGGCACACTTAATGTTACATGCATGCAAAAAATCAGGATGGGTCATCTAGTAAAATTTTGAGATAAAGACAAATGTTTTGTGCATGTTTTATTTCCGGTTTGCGATATTTTACGTGGCATTTTAACTTCCAGTATTTTGCCCACACAACTCATAATAGAAATTTGGATTCACTGAACTGGCGCGTGCATTCTGGCTATGTAGTGTGTAGGCTACACATGCGCATGGCTAAAAAACCCTTTCGAGCTTCCTTAACTTGGTTAATACTAACCAATACATTGTTTCGGTTTGTTTATTTCATCAGACATCTGACTAAATGCAATAAATTAGGCATTGCATTAACCACAAGATAAAGTTGTTGGTCAATGGTTGCAGCTTGTTTGGCCATGCCACAGGTGGGTGGCCATAACAAGCTTTAATTTGAGGGTTTTATACAGGAGCCTAGAAAGAACATGACGAAACGCGTGTCATGATAACTAGATTATAATTATATGTTCACATTAACATGGTGCTGGTAAGGAGGCGTTTTCCTGTACATGCGTATGTGTTATTATGTACATGTAACTTCTGCCAGCCGTTTGTGGATAAAGAATAGTTTGTGATCTTTATGCATCTTTGGTCTAATTAAATAAGGTTTCTCCACTAAGATGCTGAATAGTTACGTGTTACAGACAAAAAACTCTAAAATCATGTACATTGTACTCCCTGTGATCCTGATCTTATTAAATACCCCTTTTTTAATGAACCATATTCTTGGTTGTTAATGCGTTTCGTGGCTTTTTTTTTTTTTTTTGCTTAGCCAACTCCTAATAACCCTTAAACGGCCTTGAGCTTCACATTCAACCATCATCCAGAATATGCAAAGACAAACTACTCAAACAAAATCAACACCAATTAAGTCCAGTTCAGTAACCCTTTCTGACACAGATAACTATGTCTATCTTACATTGTATTTGCACTCCCATGTAACAAAACATGCAATAGAACATGGATATTGTATGATATTGCCTTACGTCTAAATTCTACTGTAGAGTAATGGAAATTTGAATGGTTATCTATGAAAAGGGATATGGAAACTCAAACACAGACATAGTAATAATTGGGTTCCACAGGTTTTAGAAATAATATTAAACACAACATATCTAATGTTCATGTAGAATCACCAAAAATGTCAACAACTCGTTTACGTTTGATTGCACGCATAGTGATTGCCAAAAAATATTTATCATCCAATGTTTAATTGCGCCGAGCTCAAATAGACATGGCATAGAAATTAGCTCTGTCAGTACAAATTATAGACTTGCAAATCTACAAATTAATGTACACATTCAAATGTATCAATATGATTACTTGGATTTCGGGGCTGCATTTTACATCCATGAAATGAAACAGTTAAAAATGCATACTAAATACTTTGATCCATTAAATACCCGTTTTAAAGTCACCCTAAGTTGCAGAATTCATCTTTGAAATGTTGTATACCTGTGTATACGTACGTACACGTACACACGTACCATAAATTTTTAAAGCTCAAATCAATGACGAAAAAAGGTTATGTTTCCTCTGAAACTTACGACGTCCTGATCAGTAAAATGAGACAGAATAATTTACAACAGATTACAAAGAAACTTCACCTTCATAACGGCCTTAGTAACTTCAAACAGTCTTATCATCTTGTTGGCATCGACAGCTTCCTCCGAGTCCGGGCTGACCGATCCCTATAGGAGTAATAAAATAATCAACCATATGACTTCTGAATTTGAGAACCAAAAACCAGTAGCAAGGAAAGCAACGCAACAACACATCGTAGGTTTGTAATTTACCATCTCCAAGACGCCATACATATCGTCCGCTGCATCAAGGTCTTCTTGAAGTGCGTCTATGTCTGCACCCATAATTCTTCCCCAGTCTAATGGTGGCATTTTGAAACGAGATAAAATACCTCTCCGGAAATTTTAACGGGTATCTTCGTAAAGCGTGTAGCAAAATTGCAGAGAAATGAAATTGATCACGAAAATATCTGACAATAATGTCTTCCCGCGGCCGCCATTTTTGAAATCCACTAAACATTCTTGGTTTCTCAGATATTACAAAGGCTGCCATTGGTCAATGGTACAGTAATTAGCCAATCACAGCAAGTTTTAGCTCGGCACAGTTATACGAGCCGTGTTGGTTCACGGAAGGTTCACGGGTAACTGTTTTGAAGGAAAACTCAAGTTATCAAACATGAAGTATTATTTCGGAAGCTGTTTGGATTTTCGGTGTCCATGGAAATGAGGCCATCATGGATCATTGTTTCTCACAAATTTTAGCGGGTACTTGATTTCGCGAAATTCGACTTCTCAACTGGGTGTAAATTTACGAGCTGAAAGTAAACGCTAATTTCTAACTGAGCGTTGTGGTCTACACGAGGTGAAGATAATTATTCCTTTTCGGCAGAAGTGATATGCTCCTGTTTCGGTGGGATTCGAGGCCCACTATCCCCGGGTTTTAATCATCAATACTCTACCGACCAAGCTACGAGAGGAGCAGGTCGTGGCTAATGTAAATGGTAACATAAATACGCGACAAATGAAAGTGTGAAGGGTACAAGAAATGTTGTAAGTTGCAAGACTAATAAATCAGAAATCGAGGCGAGGAAAAATAAGGGTTCGGAGGCTTTAAAATTTTACAAAAATATGGCTTTCGTATTCACGTTTCTTTCTACACTGCGAAAATAAGACAAAATGAGGTAGAGTCGAACCTCCGCAAACGGACACCTCCTGTAAGCGACACTTCTTTAAACAGACACCAACCTGTGTTCCTGACGACTTCTCCACTAAAACTCCATATTTATAACCTCCTGGAAGTGGACACCTCTCGTAAGAGGAAGAGAACACTTAGCCCCTGGAGCTAAAATAACCTCCCTTAGGAGGACAGACCTCCTAAGACTCAAGCTCAAACCCGGGGCTAAAACTACAGATTTCCACTCCATTTAACTCTGTCTATTTGCTTGTTTGTAATCCCCGACCACATTACAAAAACTAGTCTAGAATCCAATATGGCTGGCAGCGGAAAAGGCTATCCAAGATTTGATGAAGTTTTAGGCATAAAATGTTAGTAGTGTACGCGACTCCACAAAACAACTCTTTGTTTTGTGTAAACACTGCTGTGCGTATAACTGAAAAAAAAAAAAAAGAAATCGAGGCAACACATTCTTGGTGTACGAGTATGCCATTTAAAAAACGCTACACAATAAATCCTTTTTTAATTTCTCAGCCAGTCACCAAAAAGTGAGTTTCTTGAAAAAATAGCTCTGGAGGTAGCTCCACACTGTATCCGGCACCTCAGGTGGCCCGTTTTTCGTTTTTGAATACTTTTCCTGTGTCGAGTTTGTTGGCTGCCTTAGAGACTTCGACAGTCACGTCACTCCGAGCTTTCAATTCAAATGTGTCCACGTTATTCAGAGGCAGGAGTGACACACCCTTCCCCCTATGATGCTTTTTAAAGTCTTTCAGCCTCCTGTAAGGGGACACCTATGCTCGGCCCTGAGGGTGTCCGTTTACGAGAGGTTCGACTGTATTCGGATCACCTGGGTAAGAAAAAACGCACGAAAAACTGTTTCTTTTAATAGAAAAGTTTCTTTTGATAAGTTTAAAACATTTTCCTTCAGCCATGTAGGGCAAAACGAGACAGCGCTGCTGCCTGCGCTTTCTAAAGACTGGACCCGAGAGGACGGTGGAAATAGAGCCTGGTCGGTTGAATATGCGAAAAAAAAACACAGGGGGCCCAGACAATCTGTTCGAAATTTGAAGGATTTGCATGGGAATATTAGGAGGCTCGTATTTAAAGCAAAATATCGGGAATAATGTTGATATTGTTTTTCAAAATAAGCGTAAACTTAACCGCAATTGTTGTATTTTGTCGTCCTTGCAGCTGGAAACGGCGAACATTAGCGATTTTGAAGGTTTTGCTTTCGGCGTCTTTCTCTCATTACTCTCAGGTAAACGCCGAACGCAAAACCTTCAAAATCGCCAATATTCGATTGTCTGGGCCCGGCTGTGGATAAAAATACATCTACAGTCGAACCTCTCGGTACGGATACCTCTCTAATACGGACACCCGACCTCTCTCTTGCGGACAGTTTCCAATGTTCCGACAAATTCTCATATATTTTCTTTAAAAAACCTCTATAATACGGACTCTCTGTGAATTAATAAATTTAAATGCAGTTTAAAGACGAGTGTGTGCCTGATTTTAGGTACTGAACACTTAAAACTGTAAGTGGAGTCATAAAAGTGACGTCATCGTGGTGACTTCTTTTATACGGACACCTCTCTAATATGGACACTTCGCTCCGTCCCTTCGGTATCCGTATTAGAGAGGTTTGACTGTACCTTTATTACACTCGATGTCGTCAAACATTAACTAATAGTCAATAAATAAACTCATGGACTCGATTTCGGGATACAATCGTTAAATTCAACTTTGGCATTAGACCATCAAAGATTCGCAGAAACCTGAGAAAATTCAGGTATGTGAATTTATATACATTAGGTGACTTCACAAATGAGGCAGAAAAATACATGCAGGGAAGGTATCGTAAGTGACTTCACAAATAAGCCAGAAAAATTAACTTTTTTGGCCAAAGCATACCAAATATAAAGAACTAAGGGCATGTCTATACGAACCCTGTTGGAGCCAAGCTGCTATTCGTAATTTAATTGCAATTATAAAATTTTGTCACTGCATGCGACTAGAATTACCATCTTGAATGCAAATTTTCTCTTAGAAACAATTCGGTTTCTATGCGAAATAAAGAATGTTGTTTGGTCTATTAATTGAAATATTAATTTCTCGACAAACTGTCTATGCCTCCCAGCTGAAACAAACGACTAAAATATCTACAGTGGTACACATCTAAGAACGAAAACCGGTAAGCAAATATATCAATTGTTCATTTCCTAAGTGGTTGATCATAAGGGCGGATTGCGAGCGGGCTTTCTTTGGAAAGATAAGTTTTGGACATAGTAAGGAGCAATTTTGGGAGCCCCAGACAATTCCAGTTGCAGTTGCATTGTCTTGAAAAGGTGATTCTCGGGCTAATCGGCGGGGCACCCAACGGTTCGTTTTGGTGAATATCTGTTCGGAAAGCCTAAAATCGTGTGAGATTTTCGGATTAATTGCAGGGAAAGCTAGAGATTTCTTCCGCAAAACATCACGTCGGACTTTCGTAACAAGAGGACTTATTAGTTCCTATTGATTTTGGAGGGAAAAATATGTCGTTTAGAGGGCAAAATAAGGTCAGCTAGCATTTTTGGAGAGCCATCAGCAGCTCGGAAATTCGGCTGATTAGATTATGTTTCCTAAAATTTTCTGCGGCATAAATTTTGAGCTAAGAAATCCGAACAGATCAATCTGTATCAGCTTACACAAACCTGCCTTTAAAAAGCTCTGAAACAATCTAACAAGGCAGAAAATAATATTTCAAGTGTTTTGCAAAAATTTTCTCCTTGGGTGCCCCCTGACTAATGAAATTTTATGGTCAGTGCAATACCATCATGCGGTTATATGGAAGGAGAGGTTTCGATTTACTGATGAGTCATTTTGCTTTAAGACCAAAATTATTTTAAACCCGAGACCCGAGAAAGTACTGGCGATTACGTAACTCTCAGCCCGGTTAGCTGGCATCTCTTTTGCTGATGCTACTGGTCATGGCTAACCAGGCTAATATTTTTTCCCATATTATTAGTGTATTATTGCGAGGTTGAGTTTTGGTACAATGACGTACCGAGGTCTCGGCAAACAGAGCTAACCTCGATAAACGGGCCAGCCCGACAGTAGTAAAAATCGGCCCAAAATGTCTTTATGAAAAAGAATTCCAGTCGCGTGGATCGTTTTCTACACTCATTACCCTTTGTCTTAAAAGTAATGGAGATACCAGAAACACTAAGCTCCGTTAAACGTTTTAGTTACGTATACGGCTTTGCTCGAAAATTTGCTCATTTTCTATCATGTTCCAAGGTGGATTACCAAGGCTGCAATGACCTCATCTGAACAAAGCTATTCAATGTTGTTTACATCGTTCGTTTGGATCATAAAGGTCCATAAAACGTTCTCTGAGGATATGTTTTCATCTCGATCAGGCTAAAATATTAAACGCATTCATGCCTAGAAAATTGAAATAAAAAATTCTTTTCAGCCCTTGTTTCCAATGAGTTACACAGAAATACGAATATAATTTTGGGATGTCGAGAAACAATGTAAAATTACTAATTTTGCATTGAACATGAAAATACAACCTTCAGACAACGATTCAACTCGGCAACTCGGCAACTCGGCAACTCGGCTTAGGAAAGTGAGATAAATACATGAGATAATTACAAACCGAACTTACTATCTCAGATGCATTTGTTGGAACACTTTTCCCGTTCCCCTCCCCGATGATGATAGCGATATCTTGCATTAAATGCAATTCTGAATTTGTTATTCCAAACTTTAAAAGGGTGGTAATGGAAAATCTCACTCTTTTGGAAAAATTCAAATTGTAAAAACTTTTGCTCTACCTAAATTTATGTTCGGAGCTTCTGTCATTTGCCTAACTAAAGATATTATGAATTATATAAATTCCATGATCTACACCTTTATCTAGAAAGGTAAGGATAAAATTAAACGCCTTGCTCTCGTAAGTTACCACAAAAATGGATGGTTGAGATTGCCTCACATTCAAGCATTTATAGAACTGCAAGAATCAGATATCCTTCAGCGTGGATTTGAGAAGATTTTTCCACGAGGAAGAAATATAATTAAATAGACCAAGCAATTAGAAATAATCATTAGCATTAAGCACAACATTTTTGAAAAAGAGCCAAGTTTTTAGGTACGCTTCATTTGGTAAGGTATCAGCAAGGGATGTCATACCCTTAGAATAAAGGTTTCTGTTGAAAGGAGGTTTCCCACCAGTACGAACGAATTGGTCGTTCATAATACTTATACCTAATCGTACCTTTTTGGTACGCTTCGGCGGCATATCAGGCGAGTTTGGTCGAGCCATGGTTCGTATTTTGGCGAGACGTAGTCGAGCCAAAATACCCATGGTGAGACTAAACGAGCCTGATATGCTGCCCAAGCGTACCAAGAAGGTGCGATTAGGTATTTACCGTACCCAAATTCGTCCTAAAACCCGGCGTTATTTTTTCAGTTACCGTGATCAGTTAGGAGTTTTAGTCATATAGCGCGTGAACTGTGAGAAGAACAATGCGTTAATACTCTTCTCTAACTCCTCATCTGTCATTTTTATAATTCTTTTGTTTGGAGTTTCATTTTCGGAATCTTGGAGGTCCTAATTTAGAGAGAAATTTGGAAAATGCGGCTCCAATTAAAAAAAAAAGTTTCTGCGCTGTCCGTAAACGTACACGCGAGCGCCCGCCAGTGTGGCCTCGTCCAATTTTGGCGCGAAATTGTATTTTTTTTTCCTCTGTTAGCGTTCAACAAATTACTTTCTCGTTTAACAGATGTAATAGTTTTACGTTTCGTTGGTATCTGTTGTAATTTTCATCTCTAAAGTCTGCAAAAAAGTCCGAGTTTTAGAAACTGTCCATGATATCGTAGGATATCAAGTCAGTGACTTGATATCGTGGATTACCGTACCCAAATTGTGAATTAGCCAATCAGAAGCCTTGTTTACTGTCATGATTTTCTACGATATCAAGTCACTGACCTGATATCCTACGAGATCATGGACAGTTTGTGAAACTCGCATTTTTTTTGCAGACTTTAGAGGCAAAAATTACAACAGAAATACAACGAAACGTAAAACTATTACATTTGTTAAACGAGAAAGTAATTTTTTTTAAAGGTAAGAGAGGGGAAAAAATACAATTTCGCGCCAAAATTGGAAGCGGCTACACTGGCGGGTGCTCGCGTGAACCTTACGGACAGCGCTGAAACTTTTTTGGTTTCAAAATGGAGCCGGATTTTCCAAAATTCTTTCTTAACTTGGACTTCCAAGATTCAAGAAATAAAACTGCAAACAAAAGAATTAAATAAAATGGCAGATGAGGAGTTAGAGAAGAGTATTGACGACCAGAAAAGTGTAAATACGTGTCGCTTTGATCTACAACGCCTGACTGATCACGGTAACTGAAAAAAAAAAAACGCCGGGTTTTAGGACGAATTTGGGTACGGTAAATACCTAATCGCACCTTTTTTGATACGCTTCGGCAGCATATCAAGCTCGTTTGGTCCCACCATGGGTATTTTGGCTCGACTGCGTCTCGCCAAAATACGAACCATGGCTCGACCAAACTCGCCTGATATGCCGCCGAAGCGTACCAAAAGGTACGATTAAGTATAAAAATCATGACAGTAAAGAAGGCTTCTGATTGGCTAATTCACAATTTGGGTACGGTAATTCACGTAAGACGTCCTCGCGGACCAAAATAAGCTTAGCGGATCATGAACCAAAATGTTAAACATTCGAAATAAAAATTGGGAAGAGTTTTCGGCAAATCAGCAGCACTGAAGTTGTGCTCTTAACACTGATCCTAGAAATAAGACAAGTAATTACACCCTGCACTCAAAAAAAAGTGACTCTAGATCTCATATTCTCGATTCACTTAAATCTTCGAAATTGTATTGAAAAGTAATTGAGCTTATACAAATACAACACGCTGTTTTGTAATTCTAACCTTAACTGGGAAAAAATTTTACTCAATCCCTCACCTTGTTACGCTCCATACAAAGACAAGAATTCTTCAGTCTAAGCTCCTTAATCAAATACTCTACACCAACAATCCCTAATTACAACCTTGAATGCAATTTTTTTCCTAGAAAAAATTCGGTTGCCATGCGAAACGTTATGCGAAATAAAGAATGTTCGGTTCGGTCTATTTATTGGAATATTAATTCTGGAAAAACTGTCAATGCGTCACACCTGGCCGACAATAAAAATATCTACAGCGGTACACAGTGAACGAAGTCTAAGAGTCTCTGGTAAGCAAATATATCCAATGTTCATTTCCTAAGTGGTTGATCACAAGCGCGGATCGCGAGCTGGCTTTGTTTTGGCCATAGAGATGAGCAATTCAGGGAGCCCCAGCTCAATTTGGCAGTTGCATTGTCTTGAAAGGGATTCACGTTAACAATATTTTTTGAATGCATTTTCGCTGATTTTTCGGGTTCATGAAGCTTTATGGTCTGCTATACCATCATGTGGTTATATGGAAAGAGAGGTTTCGATTTACTGATGTTAAGGCCAAAATTATTTTAAACCTGAAACCTGAAAAAGTACTAGCGATTACACAACTCTACGCTCTAAGCGATACTAAGGTCTCAACTAAACAGGCTAATATTTTTTTCCCATGTTATTGCGTGTTATTCCGATCGTTTTTTCTACTCCCATTACCCTTAGTCTTCGAGAAACCAGAAGCACTTAGCTCCGTTAAACGTTTCAGCTATGTATACAGCTAGCAGCTCAGTTTAGACGACAGCGTTTATCGGATCAAATTAAAACACACCGCACGAAAATTTGCTCCTTTTATATCATGTTCCAAGGTGGATTTCCATTAGGCTACGATGACCTCATCTTAACAAAGCTATTCAATTTTGTTTACATCGTTCATTCGGATCATAAAGGTCCATAAAACGTTCTCTGAGGATATGTTCCTATCGCGATCAGGCTAAAATAACGCATTCATGCGCGGATTATTGAATTAAAAAATTCCCTTTCATTAACAAATAGGAAACCTTCAGCCCTTGTTTTTGTAGAGTTACACAGAAAAACGAGAATGATTTTGGGATTACTAATTTTACATTGAACACGAAAATGCTACCTCCAGACAACGATTCAACCCCGGGGGGGGGACTCCCATATGAAAGTGACGGGGATGCTCGTCGGAAACTTAGAATTGAACCCCTAAAGGAGACCAATCTGGGCGTGGTTCAGGCGTTATTTGACCCCTAAACGATACCATGCTAAAACAGACAACCAAATAAGAGCTTCAGTGATTTTGATTGCGCTAAAGATTGACGCTAAAGATTGACGTTGTTTGGTTTTTTCATATAGATATCTCTTTACGCACACCCTAAGCGACACCTGAATGGGCAAAAATATTGGCTTTCCGTCCTAAAAACCCTAGGCGAGACCAAATTCTGCAATTTACAACCCTAAGCGAGACGACGAGCATCCCCGTCACTTTCATATGGGAGTCCCCCCCCCGGGGATTCAACTCGGCAACTCAGTTCAGGAAAGTGACATAATTGCATGCTGATGCAGTCAATTTGTGACAACAGACACAACATGTGTCTTGCCCTTTTTCAACCCCCAGTTTCTGTTGACAGTTTGGCATACATGCCTTTATTCAAGGTTGTCCTTATGTTTTGTTTCAAAGCAGATAAGGAAATGTATATTCAGATGAGTATGGGTTTTTGAAACTGAAGTACTTAAAACAACGACTGTCAGCTTACCTGCCCTTAGAAACAAGCTTGCTTGAAAAAGTTAGGTAAGTGGGGTATAAATGACAAAAGATTTTTTTATCTGACAAAGGGTTTCAAACCCTTTACAAACCAAACTTACAATCTCAGATGCATTTGTTGGAACACTTTTCCCGTTCCCCTCTACAATGATGATAGCAATATCTTGCATTAAATGCAAATCTGAATTTATTATGCCAAACTTAAAAATGATGGTTATGTTCCGAGCTTCTGTCATTTGCCTGACTAAAGATGTTATCAAACAAATAAAATTCCTTGATCCATAACTTTATCTGAAAAGGTAAGGATAAAATTAAACGCCTTGCTCTCGTTAGTGACTACAAACTGGTTGAGATTTCCTCATATTCAAGAAGTAATAGAAACGCAAAAATCAGATATCCCTCGGCGCTGGATTTGAAAAGTTTTTTCCACGAGGAAGAAATATAATTAACTAGAGCGAGCAATTAGAAATAATTATTAGCATTAAGAACAACATTTTTGTAAAAGAACCAAGGTTTTAGGTGTCCTTTATTTGGTAAGATGTCAGCAAGGGATATTGTACCCTTAGAAAAATAAAAATGGTCAATAAGTCGTTTATTCAAACTACATCTTGCAGTCGTGCGACTGAATTACATGGGCTTTAAAACATATAAATATAGAATATATGATATAAAATTTAAGATACAATAAATATTAGGAATACCAATCGAAAAACGCAATAATAATTATTGATTCAATAATTATTGTTTCAATAATAATTATTGATTCCTTTATCAGAGCATGATAAAGGATTTAGAATAAAGCTTTCTGTTGAAAGAGGTTCCCACCAGTACGAAGGAATTTGTCGTTCCATAATACCTCACTTAAGACGTCCTCGGGGGCCAAAATAAGCTTAGCGGATCGTGAACCAAAGTGTGAAACATTCTAAATAAAAATTGGGAAGAGTTTTCAACAAAACAAGAGTACTAAACTTGCGCTTTTCCCACTGATCTTAGCAATAGGACAATTAATTATACCCTGCATTTAAAAAACAAAACAAGAGCCTAGCGAAAGTCATCATGAAGCCCCTGACACTGGCTGTGAACCTGAAGCTTCGAGAGAAACAGGTAGGTTTCAGGAGAGGAAGAGGCTGTAACGATCGCATTTTTACGCTAAGAAACATCATTGAACAACGTACCGAGTGGCAGCGATCTCTGTATGTGAACTTTGTAGCTTTCGTCAAGGCCTTCGACAGCGTTCATTGGGACAGCCTTTGGAGGGTGCTACGAGCACATGGAATCCCCTCCCACCTCATCGAGATCATCAGAGTTTCTACCACAACTTTACCTTTTCTGTTGGTGACGGTGACATCTTGTTCAAAGTCAAGACTGGTGTCAGGCAGGGGTGTGTTATGTCCACAGTGCTTTTCAACCTTCTTGTCGTTTGAATCAGGCGGCACACCACAGAGGATCAGAACCGGGGCATTAGATGAACTCCTTTCTCTTACTTGGACGACCTAGATTATGCTGACGATTTAGCGCTATTTTCACACACCCATTCTCACATCCAAGAGAAGACCCGACGACTTAACATCTTTGCAAAGCAAGCCGGTCTCAACATCAGCAGCAAGAAGACTGAAGTTAAGGCACTGAACACCACCAAAAGAAACCCAGTCCAGGTTGAGAATGGAGGTCTCCCGTATACGGACAGGTTCACCTATCTTGGCAGCATCATCAGCAGTGAAGGCAGAGCAGACCTAGACATCCAGAGCCTTCTCAACAAGGCCAGAAACTCTCTTAACATGACGAGTAAGGAATGGCGCTCTTCCACCAACAGCACTCACACCAAGCTGATACTCTATTACCAAAGCTGTGTCCTCTCGGAATGCTGGCGATTGATTGAGAAGGATTTAGCTAAGCTATCCACATTTCACATCAAGAGCCTCTGACGAATTCTGTACATCTTTTGGCCCAAAACCATTTCAAACAAAGACCTGCTCAAAAGGTGTGGAACCGAATCCATCGCTACCATCCTAATGAGAAGGCGCTGGAGGTAGATTTGCCATGTCACCCGCCATGAAGCCTCCATCGTCAAGACTGCCTTACACTGGACACCAGAGGGAAAGCGAAGGAGGAGTCGTCTGAAGATCACATGGCGGTGGACGGTGGAGAAAGAAATGCAACAACAAATGTGGGTGGGTGGGTGGGTGGGTGAGTGAGTGAGTGAGTGAGTGAGTGAGTGAGTGAGTGAGTGAGTGAGTGAGTGAGTGAGTGAGTGAGTGAGTGAGTGAGTGAGTGAGTGAGTGAGTGAGTGAGTGAGTGAGTGAGTGAGTGAGTGAGTGAGTGAGTGAGTGAGTGAGTGAGTGAGTGAGTGAGTGAGTGAGTGAGTGAGTGAGAGCACTTTAAAAAGGCGACTCTAGATCTCATACTCTCGATTCACTTAAATCTTCGAAATTGTATTGGAAATTAATTGAGCTTTTCCAGGTGTATCATTCTGCACGATACAAATACAACACGCTGTTTTGTTATTCTAACCTTGACTAGGAAAAATTTTACTTTTAAGAGCGCTTGTCTGTAAAAATCAAACATAACGCGGCAAGGGTGGAAAATTCGATTTCTTTCATATTTTAATGTTAGATAGGTTACGGTATAACTAAAATCACTGGATACTTTTTTTGGCAAAATATCCTTTTATTTCAAAGAAAAATGCAAATAACGAACTTCCGTTAAAATCGCCATTTGAAGCAGTAAATTATGGCATCAATTTGAGGCGTTCGCGTGCAAAAACAAATGCCTCTGTCGTCTTTTAAACACTCAATTTTACTTTTGCAATCTCTCAAGAGCTTCAAAACTGATTTTGGTAGAAACTGCGTTGTTCTTTATGTTTGAAATAATTTAATTTTGAAAGTATACATTTCTCATCAGGAAAAGTACTTCGTGAATTAAATTATTTTTCACCATGTGCTAAACCTTCAAATCGATTCAGCTTCTGGCTGTTGAATTAAGAAAAGATGTTCTCAGGATTGCTTCAAAAATTTCTTTGGGCAAATGATTGAGAGCGACGCGAGAGCTTTTCAAAGTTCGTTAAAATGCAGGTTGTTTGACCCTTCTTGGCAACATTCCATTCGCGAGTCACGCACATATTTTAATGTGTTTCGACCCATATGAGATCGAAAACGTCAAACAGAAAAACAGTTCGAAATGCTCTTACCTCATTTGCTGTAGAGGACAGGTCCAGAGGCCATTTCCGAGTGATTCGCTTGCCGTTCGACGTATTTTGGTCCTGTTGATGCCATCCAATGAACACCGCCAACTGGGTCAGTGTATTGTAAACGGTCGAACAGCTCAACAACAACCTTTCTTCCAAAACGTTCGACATCTTTCTACACTGTGACATCTTACTCAGCGGTTCAGTTGCTGGTCAGTGTTGCTTAGTTGGCAATACACAAAAAGGTTTTTATCACCACATGTCGCCGCTAACGTGGCCAGAGTTCTATCTAGAGCCGCGTCACGCAATGCAAATCATCGGAATGGACATTTTACTAGAGGGTAGGGGAAGGGCAAAATCTGCTCTGATTCTTTTTAAACGGCTCAGGGTTCGAGAAATGGGAGGAACTAGTAATGGACCAAAAATACGAAACAAAATTAGTGCTACATTTAGGTACCTCAGCCTCCCGTGCCAGAATGCAGAAAAAGCAGTCACCCCTTGGCGTGAGTTGTAGGCATGCAAATAACAATGTTCGAACCCGAAAATTCGCCAAAAAGGGCACGTGTACTGGCTTAAGTTAAAAACCTCTTCAAAACGTCGAGTCCAGAACATTAAAATCGTTTTTATCAGGGAAATTGCGATGTGACTAACTAGTTTGTGCTTATTGTTTTGGCTTAGAGGGGGGACCGCGGGCTTTTTTTTTCACAAATCATACATATTTACATACATGAATTGCTTCGTTACACAGAAGACGGTTGTTGTTGGTTCCATTTTCTTGTTGTCGGAGTTTGTGGTTACAACACCAGACGAATCAAAAGCTTGAAAACAATTGTTCCCTTACTTTCATGCACCAAGAATACCCAGGCCCGTAGAAGGGGGAGGGGGGGGGGGGGGGGGCTCGAGTCCCCAGAAGTTTTGGAAGTTGAAAAAACATTACAATAAATGAGCCAAAAAATATATAATTAAAACGAATTAACGTGCAACCAATAGTCTTAAATGCTGATGCTAAAAGTTCCTTTTATTATTTTACAACCTTTAACAGGGTTTGACATCTGTTGAGTCACTAGCCACCGGGCAAGTGGGCTTCAAAAATCTACTAGCCCACCGCACATTTCAGTCGCCCAGGTTCCTTACCAATGTCTTTCTTCACCCATATCACCTTGACCCTGGCAGTATAGCTTTACTGTGAAGGACCTTAATGCCTTTCAGTAATAGCTAAGCGACTGCTGTGTATTTGCTGCAAGCTTTAAGCTCATCATGTTGTTTTAAAACAAGTCTAAGGAACAAAACTATTTTTATCTCACCAATCGAGTGATAAAAGTTACGTAAAAGTTTACGAGAGTTAGGTAAAACAGGTCCGAGATTCGTAGCTTGGCTGCCGAAATGTTTCAATTTTGACAAAGCTTGTAACTTTAAGGGTACTTTTTTAAAACTGATGTTATAAATCTGGGGGATGTTGCCAACAACTTTGTCGGCGAAAAAGCAAACAGGAAGCAGCTTTTTGGCAAATTGTCAACGAAGGATGTCCCCAAAAAGGTGTCGTGTTTGACGAAATCGACACAAGCTGTGGCATTGTGAACAGAGTTAGTATCTATGTGCATGAGTGCGTATTTTGTAGGGGTGGGGGGAAGGCTTTGACTAGGCAAATTTGCTCGCAGCATTTATTTCAGCCTTGGTGCGGGCGTGATACCACAAGTTACAAGTCAGTTTTTACAACGAACGCTTGAATACAATGACGATATGTCCCAGCCATCGTGCAAAACTTGGAATAGTGTCTAGCAGAAGCTGCAGCACAAGGGGCTGGGTCACGGTAAGGAAAAGGCGAGTGGCCAAAAAGTGAAAGAGGACTGGGGAAAAAGGGATCTGAAATTATCTTACGCGGGACTGGTTCGCTTGTAAAAGTTGGATCAGGTGAGTTATATATTCGCTTGCAGTCTATCCGAATATTAGCCAGGTTATCGATGGAAGCCTCACTCTTCTCTTCGTCCTCATTAAGGTGTATGTAGAACGTGAAAGAGGTAACAGACGTTTAAGGGCAAGATGCTTGACGTATTTCTGTTATGATATCCTCATATCCATTATGATAAGTATGCTGGCTGCTCTGAGAGATCTCGCTCACTGGGAACCTGTCTCAGTAAGATTCGTAAACAGAAATTCAGGAACAGAACCTCATTTTTTGTTACCATGGTTACGTGCCATATTTCACAGTCTTCAAACAGCACTGGCGTGCTGTAAGAGGCCCCACTCATTAGTCAGGACACACTAATGTAGACTACGTCAAACAGCTGACAAGAGAGCACAGTTAAAAACTTCGATTGCACCCATTTGTTATGAAGAGAGAACCCTTCTTGTCCAAAACTCCATCCAACCCTTTAACAGCGAGCTGACTTTCACTCCTGATATAACTGTGCCTTGTACAGGTCCTGTGCCAGCTGAGAACCAGCAGACTGACACCAATGATCATAGGTAGAATACCCGCTCGTCAATTAACAAAAGGGAGCCCCTTGTAGTTATAGGTTTCCCCGTATTAAAGTTGGGTCTAGTTAATAATAGCGCCACTTCTGTTGCACCACTCACCTGTAACCATGTCTGTAAGCTTGTACAACGGTTGGAATTGCGTTTCAGACTACTAGGCTAGGGTAGCAAATACAATTTTTAATGGTTGTAACAACACTGGTAATAAGTAAGAAAGACACACAACGCCATTAAAACCACGAATAATCCCTGCAATTAACACTGTATGTTATTTTACTTCACCTCAAAGGTTTTGCCCTTCCAATACCCCCTAAAATGCCTTTGATACGCATTGCGTGACAAACCAATTACGCACGCGGCGCCATCCACGTTTGGTCCCAATTTAGCAGTCAAATCTGATAATGCTTTTGTGCACTGAAAACTGAGCAACACTCGTATTAAATCAACTGAACCGTTGAGTAAGATGTCACAGTGTAGAAAGATGTCGAACGTTTTGGAAGAAAGGTTGTTGTTGAGCTGTTCGACCGTTTACAATACACTGACCCAGTTGGCGGTGTTCATTGGATGGCATCAACAGGACCAAAATGCGTCGAACGGCAAGCGAATCACTCGGAAATGGCCTCTGGACCTGTCCTCTACAGCAAATGAGGTAAGAGCATTTCGAACTGTTTTTCTGTTTGACGTTTTCGATCTCATATGGGTCGAAACACATTAAAATATGTGCGTGACTCGCGAATGGAATGTTGCCAAGAAGGGTCAAACAACCTGCATTTTAACGAACTTTGAAAAGCTCTCGCGTCGCTCTCAATCATTTGCCCAAAGAAAATTTTTGAAGCAATCCTGAGAACATCTTTTCTTAATTCAACAGCCAGAAGCTGAATCGATTTGAAGGTTTAGCACATGGTGAAAAATAATTTAATTCACGAAGTACTTTTCCTGATGAGAAATGTATACTTTCAAAATTAAATTATTTCAAACACAAAGAACAACGCAGTTTCTACCAAAATCAGTTTTGAAGCTCTTGAGAGATTGCAAAAGTAAAATTGAGTGTTTAAAAGACGACAGAGGCATTTGTTTTCGCAAGCGAACGCCTCAAATTGATGCCATAATTTACTGCTTCAAATGGCGATTTTAACGGAAGTTCGTTATTTGCATTTTTCTTTGAAATAAAAGGATATTTTGCCAAAAAAAGTATCCAGTGATTTTAGTTATACCGTAACCTATCTAACATTAAAATATGAAAGAAATCGAATTTTCCACCCTTGCCGCGGAATTTTGATTTTGTCTGATTTTTACAGACAGGCGCTCTTAAGTAAATTTAAGAAAAAATGAAAATGAATCCCTCACCTTGTTACGCTCGATACGAAAACAAGAATTTTTCAGTCTAAGCTCCTAAATCGAATAATCTACACCAACAAGCCCTTATACAAAATAAGCCGATTCGCCGCTATCACATTTTAAAAAGATTCTGAGGAATCGTTTAAAAAGATCAAAGACAAACTTCGGTTCGTAACTTGAACTTTTCGCTTTCCACTTTTATAGTATAGAAATTAGCTATTTCTTCTTAAGTTCAAAACTGTCCGAATAATTGTATTGCTTAATGTCATAAAATTGTTTTTGACTTTCGTTGTATTTGTTAAGACGCGGGTCACCATGCGATTATATTTCGCGCCAAAAACGCGGGATACAGCACAGGGTTATCTCAAGTGTGTGCCACCTCACATTGGTTACCCTGTGGTGCGGAAAGACGGACGTGCGGGCAGACGGTCACGTGACTATGACGTCACTACCAAAATTTCTTGGCTTGATAGATAATTATTTTTCCTACCCATGGTGCTCCGCGGGCGCAGCTTCGCAGCGCGGACGCTCCGCTAGTATTAGCCTCAATGGGACAAAATCGCCTGAAAAGAGGCACTTGTAACAACAAATAACTACCATTTAAGAAGCAGTTACTGCATAACTTCAATACCAAAGAATAGAAACGAGAGGACATCATGTTGTCGTCAATCAGTGTTCATCCATATCAGTGATAACAAACCATGTGTTTTGTTTGCACAAAAATCTGATAGTTGCTTACTCCAACTCTTTTTTTTTCCGCCAGTCCACCCTTTTTCACCCAGGGTCACCTCAATGCAATTTTAATTGTTCTAACATCAACTTTGACTCTATCACTTATAGTGCAAGTCTGCAAAGAAAGATGCAATACAATACAACAAAATACGGTACAGTATACAATGCAACAATATAAAATACAATCCAGTAGAATACAATACAATACAGAACAAACAATACAAAAACTGCGGTCATGTAAAGAGATAAATGATAAGGCATTTACTGCATACCTTGAATACTAAAGAACTACTGGACGATATCAACTTGTCGTCAATCGATTTTTATCTTATCAGTGATCAAAAAACCACGAGCCTACTGTGTTTACAACAAGAAGTACAATACAAAAACTTTCTTTGAACACCGTAAGGAGTGAAGGGATATCGCTTGTTGGTTCTTGTGAAAATAGATGATCAATAAATTGTAAAAATGATTTATTATTTTCTTTGTTCCACTCTGTACAGCTTAACATATATTTAAATAGAAGCGTAGGAAATACCGTCATTTACAGGAAGATAGAGAGCATGACGAGAACTTGGCATTGTTCAACAGCTTTCATTTGAATGGTCACTCTAAGATATCATTCACTGACTCGGACGTTAGGTTCACCTTGTGAAGTATAATAAACAGCCCCGCAGGAAAGTATTGCTCAACCCTGATCACTTGAGGTTATCGCCAGAATCCGCGGATCGGGATAAGGGCCATCGGCGGCGAGAGACATCTACAATTCTTTCAGCGGTTCGTTTATGGAGTACTTATTGTTAACCGACTGCTGTGTGCTTTTCAAGGAATGTTGTGTGTATAGGGACATGGCTTGTTTTCACCTCTCCTTAGACATACTTTTTTTTATGAAATAACATCGAAGTGAAGGCACGCTTGTTACTCATTTTTTGCTGGTTAGTAAATAAGGGCCCGTATGGTGCCAACAAAGAACTGTAAAGGGACATTGCTTGTTTTCATCTCCCCTTAGACATACATTTTTTATCAAATAACATTGAAGTGAAAGCACGCTTGTTACTTACTCTTTGCTGGCTAGTAGATAAGGGTCCGTATGACGCCAACAGAGAACTGGATATCATCAGAACCAAAGATAACGAATCAGGCAAGTTTTAGATCCTTCACTTTTTAAGAAAACAAGCACGGTGACTGTTTTAAAGATGTTTGAGCATGCGATTTGAATCTACATCATTTCCGCGATTCTCAATAACTAGGAAGTACTTCTACCTTGCCGAAAGGTAAGTACCTAAGTAATCTTAACGAGTTAGAGAGTGACATGGCCATATTGGTGTAAATTTAGGGTGTATATGTTCTTGAGATCCAGAAGTACCGCTATCAAAATATCACCACTCTAAGACTGAAGACGTAACATCGATCGTAACAAGGCAGCTCCGAGTTCGACAAATTGCCCACAGACGCCTCTCTGTTAAATGGGAACCTTTAAAAAAACCTCTTTTTAGATCTCAGCACAGTCACTTCTTGTTACAACGGACATCTTTGGGACGTAGTTTTGTTGTCAGACTGCCATTAACAGAGTCCGTAATCGCTGGTGCTGTTTTCTGAAATTGCCATGGCGCCTGTATTCTACCTTCGCCGGGACCATCCGTAACAAAAGGACGTATATAATAGCCTCAGGTGTCAGCAGTACGGGAGCTAACCGTGCTTTGTTGCTCTCCGGCAATCAGATCTGAGAAAGTGGAAAGTGTTGGCGAATATCGTAAGGTTAATCACACCCCGACAAAACAGAAAAACACTTAACGGGAAGTAATCTAAACTAAAGTCTGAATCCTTTCCAAGTGAGTCATGGCTCCTCCTAGATAGGAGTGATCAGTGCTAGTCCATCGTACGGTGCGGGTTGGTCTGATATTATAAACAACTAGAAATATTCTTAAACTCTTTCAATTTGAGCCTTAGAATTACACAGTTTGGGTAAAGCTTTTCAAGGGGCGTCTTGATAACAGGAGGATTAATAGCGATCGGAGATATAGCTAGACAACTGAGAGGTTTAAAACAAGGGACAACAACAACAGCAACAACAATTCTCAATATTTCAATTGAATCATGTATCATTATCATTCTGCATAGCGTTTCTTTTTGGTTTCCGTAATATGTATGTGTTGTGGGGACTAGTGTATTTGTGTTCCCACGGATAGAAAGTATGCTAGTCCATCGTAGCGCTGGCTTTTCTCATGTTATGAACAATAAAAAGCTGGAAAACACTTTAAAAGCCCTCTAATCAAGTTCGAGAATACGCAATTTCGTCAGGGGGAGTCGAGGGTGCCTCTTGATTTATAAAAGGATTTTATCGGAGACAGTCAGAAGTTTTAAAAAAATCAGAACATCGACAAATTCGCAGCTCCAGCAAAACACTCAATAAGTTGTGATTTGTCTTTCATTTATGCAAAGAATTTACTTGCTTCCTAAACGCACATCCACTGGACCAGTCGTATGAAGCCGTAACACATTGTTTGGTTCACGCTAATCTGTATAAATAGTCGAGGTTGAGCAGGGGGAAGGGAAAGCTCATCACTGGTACATTTCTCTTCTGTTGTTATAACCGAAGGATAGTACTAATTAGGAAGAAGGTTTATATCTGAGATTTGACGCCACTGGTCTCACTCGGTAATTAGAGGAGCGATGCGTAGAAAATCAGCATAAGGATCAATGTAGATTACGCTACTAATAGTGAAGCTTGACAGCGAGAAGCATTCGATTTTTTAAGATTGATATAATGAACTGAACGAAAGTGAGACTGGCTTGGAAAGTCTGTGGTCTGGTGTTGCAATCCTCAGACAAGACGATAGTTTCACTGTTCAGCACAACACCACTGTCATATTGCAATGGAATAGCATGAATTCCATTTAGGGGAGAGTAGCAATACTTTTAATCGCCTTAAGGGTAAAAAAGCCGGAAATAAGCACTCAGAGATTGAGTAATTTGACTCGAAAAAAGACCAAACCCCCTCTGTTTTAGAAGAATGGTACTTGATAGCAAGTTGATCAAAGCCTAACCTAAGCAAAATGCACGTTTTTGTTTCCTGTCATCTTTCCTTCCAAAAAATCCCTGTTGATTTCTGTTGGCAAGACACGAATTAAAACAACATATCAAGTCGAATATCTGTAGAAACTACCCGTAAGCAACAGGTCATCAAAAGTTATCATAAACTTCCGGCCAAATATGTCCTAACAGTGTTGTATAACAAAGTCGAACGTGCGCCTAAACGTCAGTTAACATCATACCAACATTGTTAAAAAACGTTAGTCAAACAAAAATATTGAAAACATTTATCCCCCAAAAATGTTGGTTAAACATCATCTAGCGTGGAGGACTAAACGTTCTAGCATCGGTGTGAATATAAGAAATAAATGATTAATCCCGGTTTAAAGCCCCATCCCGGTTACAATCCCCTCGGTAATAGGCCCAGCTTCCTGTTAACAAAAAATTATATATCGATTATAACCCCCCGGATATAAGCCCTCCTCCATTTATGTTAAACTAAATTCCCGATTTATTGTGACGCTTCAAAGGCTAAAGACGTGAGTAAATGCAAAACTTATTTGGATCGCGCTATATGTTAGTCTAAATTTATTTCTAATTTGCTTCTTCTGAAACAATTTTTTATACCGCTTATAAACCCTCCCCCGCCCACCCTCGTTTATTAGCCCACCCAAAACCCCTTACGATCTTGTGTAAGCCCACGGCTTTAATAAGCGGGATTTTACGGGATGTGAACTGCTGATGAAGTATGACATGGTGAGAACCATCGCTCTGAAGTTATCAACTTAGGCATTTGAAAAGAAAAACTTAAAATTAATTTAGGGTTGAACAGGATTTGAACCCAGTGACACTGCGAAACCGATGCGGTACTCTTACCAACTAAGCTATCAAGCCAACTGGGAGCTGGCCATTGTGTGGGTTCGTAGTATGAATAATGAAATGAATGCGATCATCTTCATCAACCTGTCATGCTTCATTCCATGCTTCATTCCCAGTTCTCTTATACGATTTTTTATTTCATATAGTTACATCATTTAGTTACAATCTACGGGTATAATACGAACCCACGCAATGTCCAGTGCCCAGTTCGCTTCATCGCTTAGCTGATAAGAACGAGAAGAGGGAGCTGAAGAACAAACCGTTTCCTAAGCGGCCAACTGTAACGGAAAATCAGGGTAATGTCCGACGACTGAAAGACGAAGGAACGAAGTAGGCGGCAAGATAGAGGTGTTTGGGTATTGACATGGGATGTCTCGTGTCTACTGAGCGGGAAATATTTGTCATTCTACGTCGGTCAGTCTTCCTGTTCACTGCCTTTCCCACTTTTGAGCTAGTTTTTTTTAAGCTATTTTTATTGGAGCGAATGGTCCGGGTATTAGATAAGAAATACGTTTCCACATCTGAAGAGTGCTTTTCAGAGGCTTGTCGTATCTGGCGTGGTACAACACTGTAGATTTTCATGCTTATTTTGTGTTCACACCCCTGTACAATTATCACTCTAGTTTAGTTTATCAGGACTCATTGCTTTCTGGTGACTGACTGGCTAGTCCCAAATAAACTATTTCACATTGAATGTCTCGTGGAAGTAGAGTCAGAATGTTGAACGTTTCCTTTTGAGACATTTTGAGTCCTTTGTCAGCTGGTCGCTTCCACAAAGGCAATCCACCGGGCACCAGGAAGCAATAGTTTTACTTTTACCTCTTGGCGAAAAGCAAAAACTATAGCTAACAAAGGGAACATAAAACTAATTATAGATGGTTGACGTCCGTGTCACACGGACGTCTTTGCTTAAGTTTCTTTCTGTGTTCTTTTAACCTTCTACAGGAGATGAGCGTGGACCACAAATTTCTTTGTTCTTAGAGCATCACAACGAAGCATGGTTGCCACAGTCTATTTGGTTTTCTCTGTCATCGCTGCCATCTTCTGTGTAACAAGTGTGCTGTTAAACGGTCTTGTCTGCCTGGTGTTTTACAAAAATAAACGTCTGCTAGACGCTCCGAATATTTTCATCTCCAGTGTAGCACTAAGCGATTTGTTGTACTCAGTAACATATTTGCCACTCTTGGTGGTTACAAACGCCCATGGAAGATGGATTTATGGGGACGCAGGTTGTAAAGCAACAGCGTTTATCGTTACCTGGAGCGGTCTGACTTCTTTGATGAGTCTGTCTGTTGCCTCGTATGAAAGATATACTGCGTTGGTTTTCCTTTATAAAAAGAAGAGAACTTTCTCAAAGAGAAAAGCAGTTTGTTTCACAGTGGCCATGTGGCTGTACGCTTTGTTCTGGAGTTTGATGCCATTATGTGGCTGGTCAGGTTTTGAGTTGGAGGGAATTGGTACGAGTTGCTCGGTGAGATGGAAATCACGTGCCAAGCTGGATTTGTCGTATAATATCTGTTTAATGCTGGCTTGTTTTGTGTTGCCCGTCTGCATTATCACAGTCTCTTTCTACAGGTCGTGCCAGGAAATAAACAAATGTACAAGGCGCGCAAATAAGACTTGGGGGAAGACATCACCTTTTACGAGAAAAGCATTTGAAGTGGAGCGAAAGATGGTCATTCTGTTTGGACTAATGACCGTGGCATTTCTTGTGGCCTGGACACCATACGCTCTCGTGTCACTAATATCCATGATCGTCGGACCTGACATCATCAGTGACGTCATAGCAGAAATCCCAGCCTATTTTGCAAAATCATCAGCATGTTACAATCCTATTATCTATGTTTTTCTTTACAAAAGATTACGGAAACAGATACGGTTTACTTTACACATACAAAGGAAACCCTCCAAATCGGGAAGCAGTAGCACTCCCAGGAAGTCATCTAACGAACTGAACATTCCAAGTTGTCAGACAAAAATCCAAAGAAGTACATCGAGCAAAGCGGTGTTATACCGGTGGGGAATCCGCTCAACATACTTTGAACCTACTTCGGGCCGAAAAACAAGCTCTTGATTTTGTCAACATTCGGATGTGTTGAAAACCACTGAAGTAAAAATACCCCGTGGCAGTACTAGGCAAGGGGCTCGAAAGACTCCTCCCCACTTTGTTTCTCTAAAGAAAATAAGGACTGGGGGGTGGGAGGGTCGGTGCAGAGGGGCGAAATCTCTCTTCACTTTAAAAAATTTATCCCCGTGGTCCTCTTATTTCTAGGCAAGTGTGGATGCGCTACTGATACCGATCTTCTCGATTAGGCGCTCTCCGTCCGTTATCCCCGCTAATTTTCCTTGTCAGTTATTAAATCTCTCTTAGTATCATTAAACCTAAAGGCAAGAAAACAGCAGCCTCTACTGCCCTCACACACACCCCAGCCCCATCCCCACAAAAAAACAGCCAGAAAGAATACGGGAAATAAAAAATAGTAGAATGTGTATATCCCAGAATTATTTTTTCCCAAGCATAATTCGTTTAAGAAGAAAAACTGTTTTCAATATGTTACGCGCATGGAACAAGGGAAAATCGGAGTCCCCGACTTGGGAGTAGAATCCGTGACGTTTGGCACAGTTGTTGTATGGTCTAGTCACTGAGCTTAGCTCTGGAAGACTAGACCAAGCCCCACATTCACCATCTTCTCTTATGGCCAAGTTGTAAGTCATCAGGCATGTCGCTAAAACTCGCAGAGCGCTCTTCGCTCGAATATTAAAACACACTCACCCTGACAAAAAGAGGGCTGAGTTTAGAAACATTTAGGCGATCATGAACGCCTCTTTTATATTCAAAACCTGTGCAGTTTATCACTGAACGTCTTGTTCACACTTCACGTGTCCGATCAAAGAAATTCAAATACAAGCTCTGATTGAGTTCGTCTCAGAAAAGCGACTGTCAGATTTAAAAAGGTTGTTGTGCACAAGTAAGTTTTCCTTTGGAATTTTCTTGACAAGTTTTACTAGCTAGTGTGCATATGGAAAACAAGACTTCCTTGACAGGTTATCCGTGTCAAGTTACATTTGCTCGTGTATGCAATTGACGAGCTCCCTTGACAAGTTTTCCTTTGCGACCACACTTTTGCACACAAGCAAGTTTTCCTTCAAAAGTATCCTTGGCAAGTCTCCATTTTTGGTACACGAGAAAATGACTCTTGTTATGGAAAAGTGCTCGTATGCAGCCAGTCTGTGTTCCGAACTGAAATTTTAAAAATCCATCAGACAATAATCCGGTTTCAAGTTCACCGAGGTCGCTGGATAAAAAACACAAAAGACGCATTTATCCTGGGTTGGTCTCAATCTGAAGTAAAATATTCACAAATACCAGCTGGAGAGCGCCGAATATTCAAAATATATCAATACACAGAGTTGTGAATAGTTCATCTTCTCGCGGATATTTGCGAATATTTTTCTTCAGATTGAGACTAACCCTGTGTAAATGAAGTCTTCTGTCTTTTTGTTCGGCGGTCTTGGAAAACTCGAAAGTGGACTATTACCTGATTACTAGAGAGTTTTAATCCTTTCACCCCTAAAAATTGTCCAAGTTCAAAACATGAGAAATATCCAGAGTTTCAGATTTATTTTATTGAAACCAACAGCAAAAAAAGAAGAAAACCAAAATAAAACTGGAGGATTTCCCCAAATACAAAATATAACCGTTCAATTTCAACTGAACTCAACAATTCTGATATTCAAGTGGTCTTGAAGTCTGCTTGTACCCAGAGTCGACTAACGGTGACTCATTGCTACGAGTAATAATTTTTGATGTCAAAAATTCGCAAAAACCACAACGTTTCAAAAACACCTCGCAAGGTAAGCCGGTCAAGTGAGAATAGAACGACAGTTTTACCTACAAGTAGACTTGAGACCACATGGCTTCGATGTATTTCCGTTCTTTCGTACGTACACCGCCCCAACCCCCTCCCCTCTCCGTCGTCTTTGCTTGCGTGGAATCATTGAACGTCGTTAAGGATTAATACGTTCAATTACCACTCGAAAGGTTACATACGTCAGTTTGCTTGACTTACTCGTGTATATATTATCAGCAAAGGACTGAGTTGCAAGGGTTCGTTTCCCTTTGTCCTGTTTTCAACTTTTGCTTCTCAAAATCCTCGGGTAGTCCAGCTTCGAGGTAGGCGGATGTCTTTGTGTAGTTTCTAAATAAAACTAGCCTGATTTCTAAACAAGGCTGGAGCAAATAGCATCAAATGAAAGAACTATTCAGTAGCTTTCAGGTGAGTGGCCGCTCTTTGGTTGGTTTCATCCACCGTTTCAATAGTGGAGTCCAGCTTGCAAAGCATAATATATAGGCAGGGCCATAGGAAGGTACTCCTCAATAGCTTTCATTTGAATGCTCGTAGTTATGGATCTTCATCCGTGGATGCGAACGTGGTTAGAGACATGCGACAGGTTACGGTAAATTGACAAACAAGGGTTCGGTCAAAAGCAAGGACAAGAGTTTTTCGGGAGTAAGTTAGATTAATTGACAAACAAGGCCTTGTCACAAACAAGAAAAGGTTAATTGACACGATCGAAGGAACAGACCGGTGACCAATACTATCGTCGAATAGTTCTTTCCTTACGTAACAAACTAAAACGCAAAGCCACGTAAACAGGCTGGGCCTCATGTCAGGAATTAGCAGGTAACTTGTTCTTTTCGTCATGTATATATATGTATATACCTATGTGCGTTTCTCTTTGAATGTTATTGCGGACAATAAAGAGCACCTTTTATATTCTTTATTTATGATGACAATACATTTGAAGCTTTATTTTTGATACCGTATCGAGGTCACGAAGGTTAAATGTTTTGACGGCTACAAACTGTAATTCTCAAATCTATCCGGAGAAAAGGTACATGCCCCGGGGGGAGAGGGTACATGTTGAAAACTTGAGCAGGGAGGTCTGGCAATCCGTGGTCAACCCTGAGACAAATCTTTGATTTTTCTACTTTGTTAATCAGGCTGTCTCATTTTGTGACCCTGCTTAAGACAGTTACAAGTTAGCAATGCAGATGCAGTTTATTCCCTTGGCAAAGTAAATAGAATTCTTTCTGTTTCTGCCAAACCAATTCCAAAAAGGCTCATGGCCCCCCGGCTTAAGAGATAAGAAAGTGAAATTAAATATCCTGTTAAGACAAAAGAATCCAATATCCCCAAACCCTGCAGAACATAACAGCATTTCCTAATGCCCAGGCATCCCTCCTCCCGATGAAAAGATATCGCAACAATTGAAGTGGAAATAAAATATTTCATCTTCTTGTTGCTTGACCGTGAAAATCTAATAATCATTAGCTCATAATTTGAGTGTTTCAAATGTTTGTGGCTTCTCTCTCGTGTATATCATTTCCACATTGTATTTGATTTTTGTGCAAAAATTAATCATAACTTAAAGCTCTCGCTATTGTTTCGGTGTTTTCAAAATGTTTTATGGATCAAACGTTGCCTTTTTGACGTCTCCTTTTGTGTAGCGTATCAATTTGCATGTTGCGGCTTAGAGTCGTCCCTAAAATAGCTTTCACAAATGACCCCTCTTTAATTTCTGATGGCCGTGATCTACAATGTGACTCATTAACTTGGATTGTCCGTCAAAAATAAGAGCAGTGTAAATAATTCCACATAACTATCCTTTAACCTTCCCTCTGGGTCTAATAATTGGGGGCATTCATCTCAAGAATCACTCTACTGACTACGTAAAACAAGATCACGTCAACAGCAACAGCGTTCTGAGAACCTTCCTCTACATTCAAAGTTACCACTTTCTGTAAGCTAAAGACATTTTTCAGATGTGGAAAATTGCGTTAACCTGACTCTCTTCTCATCTGTAATTCTTGCAGCTCTTTGGCGACTGACGTTTAAGGACGAGTGCATCGAAAGTAAAGCAGTTAACTGAAAAAAGTGGATTTACCTGTTACAAGGTAGGAAAGATTGATGAATTCAGCCTTGAAGTGAAAATGGCTCACTGAAACAAAGATATATGATTAAGCTTGCCAAGAAACAAGTCGCACCTTATCAAACTATTGCAATTTCAAGCTGTCATCGCAAGAAATAGTAGGAAGAAATCGGGAGTTTTTCCGCTAGCGTGGCCGTGAGTAACATTTTCAAAACCACTTCTACAGGCATGTATTTATATTAACGAGAAACATGACCATACGAGCTCAGTTTTTCTTTAGTTACGTAAGTCACTGGTTCCATTTAGCTTTTCCTTTTCAACCACTCAGCAAATATTTACATGTCTTTTTCTACATTTCTGTATTTTTATTAGCTGTCACAAAGTATATTGGTATGATAGGTCTCTTCGTTTACATTTTTTACCCTCTCTTGTTTGTTTTTCTCAAACTAATGAAGCAAAACTGTGTAAAGCATGCTTAGAAAATTAAAAACTTATAGGTAAATAATTTCTCGTGATTAATTTAATTTTGAACTTCTGCTGACGAACAGCGAGGGGCCAATCAATCATATGACCTAACCTCCTATATAAGTAGACACCTGTCCTAAGCGGACAGTCATTTATTTTATGGATCCAGCCACACACACACACTTAAGTCAACCTGCTGCAAAAGGGGACACCATTATTACGCGAACATTTTTAAAACGTGTGGTTCTAAGTTTTTCTACTAATGTAGGTTCAACAGTATCGTTGTTTAATTTGCAGTCGCGAAGAAATGGAAAATAGCACCACTCCTCCCCCGACAGGACAAGCAGATGTCGAAGGCTCGCACGTCGGCCTTCAGATAGCCTTCAGCTTGATCGCAAGCGCATCATTTTCATTTAATCTGCTTTTCTGTGTGATGCTCTTGAAAAACCCATCTATGTTGAAGAGACCGCACAACGTTCTACTGTTTAGTTTGGCTGTGGTTGATATGTTGACAGGTATTTATAGTATCACGTATATAAGCCTTGTTCTCCAATTTTAACCATAACCTAACAAATAAGACAATTTTTACCTTAAACGTCAATGAAATGTAATTGGTGAATTTTTAAAGAAAAATTGTCTGGTAATTTATACCATCAACAATAAGCGTTCAGTCTGAATGGGTTAACCGAGTAGAATTCACATGTTGGAACATTCGCTGTCACCTTAAGCTTGAATTTGAAGTTTGTCGTTTGTTTGTTTGTTTTTTGATGCACAGTCAACCGTCAAAGCCCCATTAAACCCTCAGTGGAGTAGAAAAAATATCATGATGATGTTGTTGTTTTTTTTTCAAGAAAATCGAGGAGCGCTTGAAAGAAGGTTTAACACTTCATCTACTTTCATTTTTTGCAGCCTTTCAAAACGTCCAGTCCGTTTCCTGTCCCGTTACAAATGCAATGCCGCCTATGCACAAACATTTTACCAATCATGAGCCTTAGCACAAAACGTGTGTTTTGTTTCTTATTTAGGTGTTTTCATTGTTGCCACCCCTGGTTACATCATCCTGAAGTCTTCGTACCCAGTTCCCCATGGAGTAGGAGGTGAAATATTCTGCCGTCTCCTTGGCAACAGATATCTGCTGTTCCTGATGGGAAAGGTCTCCATACTCTTGATAGCGTGCCTTGCTGTTGAGCGATGGGTATGCGTCTTTAAACCAATGAAGTACGAGAAGCACTTCAGCAAGAAACGAGTGATCATCTATGTGGTGGCGATGTTCATTATAACATGCATTCTTTCCATGAATAAGTTTTTCGAGAACAGCCTTTCTGGGGAAAAATGCGTAACCAAGAAAGCTCCGTACGGTAAAGAGGGGACGCAAGCTTTCGTTATCACATATAGCCTCGTCGCTTTTTATATTCCGTGTTTCTTGACGTGGCTCATATTTGCTGACATAGCAATTAATCTCCCGTCATCCACCAAGGAAAGCGCTACGGAAACCGAACGCAAAGCACAGAAATCTCTACTACGCATGTGCGCCATAGCCGCAGTCGCCTTAACAGTTTGCGGTTTTCCCGCGCAAACCATTTACCTTCTCAGTCCATTTGGCATCACAAAGATTGGCAGTTCGTTGCATAAAGGGTTCAATGTTCTTGTGCTTTTTAATTCCTGCATGAATCCCTTCGTATATTATTTCTCAAACAAGGAATACAGGAAGGCTTTCAAGGACCTTCTTGGGTGCAACAAAACGGGTGGTGGTGATCTGGAAATGAATACTCAGGTAACTGTTGAGGATAACTAAACTGGAACAGGACAGGTACTAAATATAAAAACTTTCGCCCTGGGGAGGTGGGGGAAGTGGTCTCTAAACGCTACTAGCATTTCACTGAGAGCCTTTCACTAAGTACAATAGCTATCTCTCATTTCAAGACATTCTGTGATGGGTCCATATCCATACATGACGCCACTGATTTGGCATCATGCATAAAATAAGGGTGAGTCACTATGGTGATATTCCAGAATGGCACAGACGTACTGGACACGAAAACTATAGTCGACAAACGATAGTCGAGATAATTTTCGTATTTGCCAGTGTTTGCAGTGCTTTATTTCGGATTGAATGTAATAATAATAATGATAATAATAATAAACTTTATTAACGTGTCTTAAAATATCTAGCTTACACTAATGTATCTAATGTGATTCTTCTGAGTATACGAATTCCGGAGTAAAGCCAGTAGAACGCACCCATAACTGCTCTGGAATGAGCAAAGATACTGCGGAAAAGAATCATATCCTTTCTCAGTTTTGAAAAGAAGTGGAAAAGAAGTAGAAAAACAGTACATCAACGCGTAATTTCACAATTTCCACTAGCAATGGAGAGGATGGCGTCAAACAACTATTACTGCAATATGTTTCTAAAAGCACTGAAATATTTCTACGCCTTTATACTCTCAAAAGTGCTGCAATAGTCACACGTTTTTCTTAAGTATTTTCATGGTCATTTATATATCTTTGGCTTTTTGATTTTAATTTTGGTATTTTTTAATACTGTTAGTATTACTGTTATACCACGAACGGCCACAAAAATTAGTAGTATTAAGACGTTAACGGGACAAACGTTATTTTTTGGTAACTATAACTACGTGAGATTTTTTCGGGCCAAATGACTACTCGTAATAACGGGTAGTCAATTAAGAGGTGTACATAAAAGGTAGCTACTTCAGGACATTAGACGTTAGTCTGGCTGGAATTCGAATCCCCAACCTTCCACTCAGCTTTCTGGTTCCTGCCAACTCACTGCTGAACGAGGCCAGTTAGCGCATTCCGCGCGTCATTGACATTCAGGAAAACTAACTGAAGTAGCCGGGATGGCAGGCGTCAAAAGGGGTTGGAAAGAGAGGATTGGCGAAGGCGAAGTGCGAGGACAAGGAGGGGGCCACTTTTTTCCTTACCTAACGCTCTGCGTTTACAAATCCCCTTTCCTCGCCATATTCGACTCCTGCCTTCCGAGCTAGCACCAAAGCACTTTTACTAAAAAGTTTTCTTTCGTGATAATACTTTTTTTATTAAGTGATATCACAGAGCAACAAATTCTTCCTAAGTTAAAGCAAAGAGAACGTTTACAACTGGGACATCACGGACCCGGCGCAACCAAAATTCCAGTGTTTCGCTTTGAGGCACGCTTCTCCGTAACACTGCAAATAGGGAACTTATTTTTGTAATTTTTGAGGTGTGGCGCACTGAAATCAGTACACGAAAAAAGCTAAAAATGTCTTCCGGCTCCCATTCACGACGTCCAGAATGTGGACGTTCTTCCTTGCCTAACCCTTTAAGCTCCAGTAGGATCAAAATTCTCCTCATCAAATCAGTACAGTAGGACATGAAATGTCTTGGAGTGTTTAATTGAATTCTCCTAACAAGTACTCAACAAAATACATGTAAACCGGTAAGGAGAATTTGCATAATGGTGCTGGGGTTTTTAAAGGGTTGAGGTCCCTAATAATTTTCAGTAAATACAATTAGCGACTATTTTAAGTGGAGGACGTAAACAAGAGTGTCTAGAGTCGAGAACACTGGCAAGATAAATTTATATCCGTTTGTTGTTTATTTGTTTAGTGCCTCATATACTACAAGAATCGTACGCACGAGAAAGGAAAGATATGTAAGGTAGCATTTACAACCTATATATTTAATTACTTATAAAGAGCGTTTATTTTTTGAGATGAGAAAGCTTCATGAACCCATTAAGCCTTAGTAGATGCTTCCTAATATTCTTATATAGTAACATTCATCTCATAAAAAAATGCATGCTCCAATAGTTTTGATCACTACCGCACACTACGACTTTGCAGCGTGTTAAGTTGTACCTTGTATCTGCTCTAACTAAGAATGTAGCTAGTGTCAATTCAAATTGTAGTCACATTTATATTTCCAAATAATGGCATAATCTTCAACTTATTAATGTATATACTCGAGTCTACATTTAGTTGACAGTTGTCAAAGTATCGGTGAAATATTCTTACAGTGAATCTATGTCACGCGTGAACAGCATTGGCGAGTTTGAAACGAACATCCAAAATTCCCCTTTGTAAATTCCAAGAATTGAACGGAATGTTGAAAATTTTGCACCAGAAAGTCGCGAATTAACTGCAAAATACTATCACCACTCAGATAAAAAAAACCCTGGTATTTCTTAAATACCTCATCACATTTTATAGAAAAATGATATTTCCTACGATTTATCTTTGAAAAACCAACAAGTTTCACGGGAATTCTAAATCTCCTAACTAGTGTTCAAAATTGCAATGCGAATTTAACAACTTGGTTCGAATTACAAAGATATGGTTGACGTAGATTGACTGTAACTCCATTACGCTCAGTGGTCTGCCAAAACAGCCGCCTTTCTTCGCTCCCGGCCGCTGAGAGCAGATACGCAAACGTTCTGATTGACCGGAAGCACAGACAGGCGGCTGCTGATGTTTGCAAGTTTCATTACGCTGTAATACACTATATACACCGTATACATATACTGATAGATCCTTCATAAATTTGGTATTGAAATAAACAACAGCAGTTTTTGTATTGCTTCTCCTACCTTTTCGGTTCTTATGAACTGAGGATTGTTTCTTTAAATGATATGCGCGCTTCTTTTGATCTTTTTAAAAGACCTTTTCACCGCGGTAAAAGACTCGGTGTAACTGCTTGTGTTTTTTTTTTGTTTTTTTATTATTATTATAATTAAACATGCTGAAGTACTTGTAAAAGAACCAAAATAAGGTTCGTTCGCTAACTGTCCAGGGACAATTTCAACAACAATTGAGCACTGACAACAATTGAGCATCGAATTACAACCAGAAACTCAGAGCTGAGACGGTCGATCTCACAAAAAAAAATGCGCCCACACTTACATTGTTACTTCTATAGCTTAGTAGGACAACATATACTTTTTTACTGTCGTGCTTTGAAGCCTTTTGTTCTTATAAACACCAAGCAGACAAGACTATTTAGAGACATGCTGAAAAGAAAAAGTAAGAGCGACCACCTTCAACTGACTAGCGCGAGTAGTCAGTCGCGCCTTATCAACTGATACCTCTTGACTAACTCAACGTACACTCCAGAGAATATAAGGCCTTTTAAAGGGCCTGATATTCTCTGGTATGCATTTAATTAAGCGAACAGAGTCTCAAGAAGGAAGGACACAAGTTATACAATTGCTTTCTTTAGCAGAAAATTAGAAACTGAAGGTTCAAAAAGTGTTTTTAGGTTTACAAATTTTTAGCGTAAATGCAATTTTAACAATATACTTGAGGATAAGATTTAACGCCAAAAAAGGTCGACGATCTCACCTTACAGCAAGTAGAATGAATGCTGTTGTTTCCTCTGATTACCTGTTTAACTAGACAAACCGAGCAAATAACGTTCGGTTTTTGTTTTCAAGTTACCGACTTTCACAAACAAAAAAACCAAAGCGTTTGAAAGAAAGCATTTTAGGCGCTTTTTTTTTTTTTGGTTCAATTAATATTATTTCCATAAAGAATAAATCCGGATGAAGATAAATGGCATGAATTTGGGATAAAACTCTAAGGAAAATAAAGAAATTTCAACCAAGGAAAGGATTTCAAAAAAATGGTTTGTGGTCAAATGGTCAAACATTTTGTTACAAAAACTGCCTTAATTAGAAAACTGCACAGACAAACTCGTCGCCGGTTGTTCAAGTCAACAACACAGCAGTGCGAGGTTTTTGTTTGTCTATCTTTTATAGGAAACAGATTTAACATATCATTCGAAAGAACCTTTGAAATGGGATGAGATCAGCATACAACACTCCGAGAGAAATAAAGAAGTTTCCGCAACCGATTTAAGAAAAACTCAACTGGCTCGAAAAACAGCAAACCAGCAAAGTATTGTTGACAAATTGACCTGAACACTTGCCTTTTTGAAGAACAGCCAGGCCTTTTTACTCCATTGCTGAATTTTTTCCGTTTGACTTCAAAAAGGATCCTTGATGAGCGACAAGATCCATCTTAAGAAAAAAATGTTAAGAAAAAAATTCAACTTTTGCCTAAACTGTTCAACATAATTAATGTCACACGCAAGACTCTACAGACAGTTTCAAAACCACTCAATCAAGTTTCGTTCCAAACCCTTTACCCTGTCTCTGCCGGTGGGGCATTGTCAGCAGTCCAAGCAGTGCGAGGAAATGTTTCCAATCCGCTGGGATCGTGTGATGGGTACACCTTTCTCGTGTCACGCCTGTTGATATTTTGCAAAATGCGATGGAGCAGCTTTCTAATATTGATTCGAAAGCTGTGGAACTTGTAACAGTAGATGAAGGGATTGATGCAGGAGTTGGCGCACGCAGCTGTAAAACACCACAACATTGCTTTAGAGATGGTCCCATCAGCTTCCTGGCCTGCAGTAAATGCTGGAAACAAAATCACTGGCAACCAGCAAAGAAGAGTTGTTACCAACACCACTCCAACCCCCGTGGTAGCTTTGTATATTAAGCGAGGGTGTCCTCGCGGCAAAGCACGCGTTCCGGCTGTGGATCGTTCATTTAAGCGTCGAGCTTGCTTTCTGGCCTCGTTAAAAATAATACAATACAGAATGGGAACTGCTACGATAATTACAGTGGTATACACATGGGCGATGATCCTTGCACCAGTAGAGCTAGTGGTGGTAAATGTTCCAGTAACAAGTGATACGACCCATGAAAGTTTGATAAGCAGTGCAGTATTTCTTTCAGTGATCCAAACCACGTACTTATACGGAAAATATATGGCTACAAACCGATCGAACGTTACAGTTAATAAGCCGTTCAATGAGGCCGTAAATAAGCAGTAATCGAGAAACGACTGGGTTAATACATAGAACTTGTTTTGGTCCGGGTGATTGAAGCAATAAACCAACAAAGGTTGATATACTGTACAAACCAGGAAATCAGCCACAGATAAACTGATCAAGAACAGGCTTGTCCCTTCTCTGATGGAGCTGAAGACTATGAACGAAATAATGACCAGAAGGTTAGCAAAACTACCAAATACTATTGAGAAGTTATTGAAGATGGTAAAAAGAACCGTTTCCCAGACGGTCATGGCGATGAGTGATCAGTTTTATCAAAGAAAACATTTAAAACTTATTGTAGAAAATGGATTTATCCTGCGTTTGACGTAATGATTTACATAATAATTTTAATTTTTGTTTCTTAGCGCTACGTTATTCATTATTTTACGATAAAAATAGGTACGTCCTTCATTTACTTAATTGTCCGCCTTCGTCAATTAAAACATGTTGGAATATCTTAGCGCCTTCCCCCTTTTTTAGAACTAAAGTGTGTGGTTGAGTATACTCATATACTCATGCGTCTTCAAAATTGGGGTTCATTTTTTTATCATAATATCAGCTTGTTCAATTTGATCAATTTGTTATTTCATCCTTTTTATGTATTTTGTGGCTTTTTCCGACTCATTGCTCTTCACTGTTGAACGGATACGGATTCAGTATACTCAAGGTGTACACAAGACAGGTGCTACGATTCTCCATACAACGGAAGCGGCAGCTTTGCAAAATCAACTGCTTTATCACAACGTTTTCACCCTTATTCAAAATGATAATAGCACTAGAAAAAGTTTTACATTTATGCTCATTATCAGTCAACAATTGCCGCTTATGCGATACAAGAGAGCAATCACAGATGGAAAACTAAGATGAAAAGAACAAACGACGGGTGTGTACCGACTCACTAGCATACATGGATTAAATTGTAAATGAACAAGACGCGGCGACAAGAGCGGAAGACGATTAGTAAGTATAAGTGGTGGTTTTCCTTCTTTCTTTTCTTTCGAGTGTTTTGTGCTCATCTGCTTAAGAGACGTGTTGCATCTTACGTCATGAGGGGAGCCTTTCAAGATAAGTTTGATTTAATAATTATTCACTAAATTGGAGGTGAATGGTGGTGGATTTTTTGGATATTTTCGTAGATATAACGACAACGCAATTGTTTAGAAACAGAAAACGCGTTCTGTGTCCATTAAGTTACGAAAAGTGTAGTTCAGCAAACCAGATCGTGTTTCGTGTCATGTAGTGTCTTGTTAAGCGAAACACTCCTCTATGGAGAAAAGTTCTTGCGAATTATTTCCTATGCGGTTTCAGGAGAATTCATGTTCCCCTAAACTCCGAACCCATAATCAAATTCACTTTTTGAGGTTTTAGTGATCTCTGAGGTTTAATATAAGGACATGACCAAAGTGCCTTTACGGAAATTCGTTTTGCCAATTAGTGTCAAGATGTTTACCTACATGTTGACTCTATTTCCCAACATACTGACGCTGTTTGCCGTCTGGTGCCCAGACTTTTTCTTTGTGTCACGTTTGCGACATGTTGACACTGTTTGGCAACTGAGTTGACATGGTAAATTTCATCGTAATGGAATAGCCTTTATGCATGTTTACGTCAGATTAGCTAGTAACCCCACCACGTGTCGCTTTAGAAGTGAGTGAACCTGCGAAGTTTGTAGTTAATGAACTCCTAAAGCAGCAAAGTTGAAAGGAATGCCCAGATAAAAACAGTTCCGAGTTGCCACATGCTTGCAAAGAATTTCGTACAAACGAAGTTAGGTGGTAAATTTTTGAACTGGTGACGTAACACGCAGAATGCCCATTAAAAGGCGTCCTTTCGAGCGGTAGCGCTACTTCGTAAAAGTGAAACAAGGAATTCTGGGTTTTATGTAGTTTACATAGCAAACGCGGTGAGGCTAAGCTATTGGTGGAAATATGGCGACGAAAAGACGCAAGAATAAATTGGTTGAACGAAACGCTTTAGTTAAGTCCGTGGAGATTTAGAGTGCCGAGTTTCAAAGATGTATTTTGATCCTTTAATTTTTGTAATTAGAGTAAAGAATACCCGCAAAAGGAAACACCGGCTTGAAATTGACAAAACTCGTAAGAGGGAAGGACACAAGTCGTTCACTTGCATTTATAAAATAGAAAATGTATTTTCAATTTACAAGTGTTGCTTGCAATGCTACTTTGACAATATACTTAGGCGTAACACTCAACTGCAACTGAAGACACATTCATCGACCCAACCTTCCAATCAGGACTGGAAAGCTGCTGTCGCTCTGATTGAATGGAAAGCATACTTTATCAGCGTATAAAGCATACTTTTAGCTTTGTCTTTTGCAAGGCAAAACTAAAACGTTAGAAAAACGTGATTTTTAACGGTTTTCTTTTTATAATTTCGGTTGACGTCTACGAAAAGTAGAAAGAAAGCATTGAGTGAAGAATTAGCGAGCTTTGTGGATTCGTTTATTTCAGTTTTTTTAATTAAAACATGTAATGAAAGTAGCAAACAATTAAGAGGAAGGAAATTTCAAGCAAGAAAAGGAATTAAAAAAGACTAGTTTGTGTCTGTCCTCGGTCAAGATTCTTGTAGAGTGATGCTCTTACAAAGCTATACAGAAAAAAGTCGTTACTAGTTTTAGTCAAAAACACAACATTGCGAGATATTTCGTTTGACTTTGAATGAATAATTTCATTAGCAAAGAAACAGAGAGGAAAATGGAGGAGTTTCAACCGTGAAAAGCCAGAGTTAAAAAGACTGATTTGCGGTTAAGCTTTAGAGCCGCATTGAATAGCTTTTAGCTAACACACTTAAAGAAAAACTACAATTCGAAAAGCAGCAATCGTTATTTTAAATCACCCAATACTTGCTTTTTGAAGTATAACCAAGTCTTTCATTCCTGCTCAGACTCTTTCATTCGCTTTAAGGAAGTGTGTATGAGAGATACAGTCCATGAGCCAAGACGCCTAGTTAACCGGCCGTCGCCATGATGGCGACCGCCGGTTTATAAAATGGACACGGTTTTTGGTGAAAGCAAGTTGGCTTAACATACGAAGAAAGTGCCGTAAAGCTTGTGGTACGGGTACTCAAGAGCGGTACTGTCTTATATAAGACGCATGCGCATGTTAGTCTTCTGAATGTTACCTTCCTATGTTTTTGTCTTTTAATTTACAGTATTTAAGATATGAACGGCGAAGGGTTGTTTAAGTTTGGGGTTTTTTGTACAGTACAGCCCAAAAATAATGCACGCGCAAGAACTTCTTTTTGCGTCCGCAAGCCGAGAACTTCTTGCGGCTACTTGCAGGATGCCTGCACTTGAATACTGCAAGCCGCAAGAACGTCTTTGCGTTTAGAAGTTAAAACCGCAAGAACTTCTTTGTGGTAAGATATCTGGACCGCAAGTAAGCGCAAGAACGTCCTTGCCCTAACATCTTAAAAACCCGGAACCCGGAGAAGGTAAAAAAGAGACCACTTTATAGCGCAAGGCACGTTCGAAATTGGCTGCCTTTGTAACTTGCAATCAGTTGTTTATTTGGTCCCTTGTAAGTTTTTTTCTTCGGTTTTGAATTTTTTATCCGATAAAGAGTTCACTAGGTTCTGAATTTGACACTGGTCGCCTTCTATGTTATTTTTTAACGGCTAGGGAGAAACGAGACTCAAACGAAGCACGCGTATGTTATTGTTTATGTGTCCCGGAGTCCCAGACATGCGGTACGCTTAGCGGCGCGAAAGATTTCGCTCGATTTATTTCACTTAAATGAGGAACAATGGCAAAGCACAGTCCATCAGTCACATTATTAAAGAACCGACATTCACCTGTTCAGTGTTGCTGTACTTCCACCAACATATTAAACTCGGACAAATACTTTTAATTAGTTGCGCTCACACGTGTGAGAAATGAACATGGTCGGTCACTCAGATGAGAAGAAATAATACCCGAAGTCTTAATTGGAAAAACACATTATGTTTGTAAAAATAGTTCCACTCATTACGCTGAAGTCGATATCACATTTTAAATCTTCGAAGTAAACCAAAAAAGTCTGAAGGAAACTAAAACTCCGCGATCTGAAAGAAATTCGGCACGTCAATTCTAACCCCCAGTGAGTAAACACAAATCTGCCGTATGCAAATTTGGTATGATTTGCTTGAATGACATTTTGTAACGCAATGCATGAGCAGTTCTCTAAGTCGTCAAGACAGCAAGCCCCGGGCAGCAAGCTGTGTCGAAAGGCGAATGTGTAGTTGAAATCATATGTCTATGCTATTTCTTCGAGTATCCCTTTTTTGCTGGGAAATTAAACTGGTAAAGATGCAGGGATTCTTGATGACTTCACCCACGCGATGGCATGACCTGCTGCATGTGTAAGTCTTGTCTTGTCTTGCCTGTCAAAGAAGAGTTCGCGCAGTTTGTCGCAATTATAGCTTTTGGACCTTTTTGTTTCTATTTCTTGGATGGAATAAAAAACTGAATTGAGTCAGTTCTGAGTTGAACCCGTATCACTGTATCTGAGACACGCTTAAAAAAATTGTTCATGTTTTGTCATGTGCCGGAGATCATGTTTACCGGGTGTTTATCTTGCAGTCGGAAAGCTGGCGGATATTCCATTTCGTGATGTGAATTTTCTTCGATACTTCGGTTGTTCGAACATTTGCTTCCTTGATTTTTTGATTAGCCTTGTGAACTTTCGCTTGACTTGGCGAATTGTCGCGCCAACACGCCAACACGACGAAAAATCGCTCAAAAGCTCGGTGATATTTCAAAGAGAATAGAGCGCGAGATTCGCTCTCATTACTTTTGCAATACCTCACACTAACACGAGCACTACAAGTTTCTTCGGCTGGACCCTCAGTACTTCTTGCGCCTTCTTGCGGCTTGCGGTAACATTAGTAACTTCTTGCGGCTAGATTTTCAACTTCTTGCGTTTCGAATGTTCTTGCGGGTAAACTGCAAAAACCTACCTAAAGTAGCACTTTCACTTCTTGCGCGGGCTTGCGTGTTCTTGCGGCGCAAGAACTTCTTGCGCCACTTCTTGCGCGTGCATTATTTTTGATAGGATTGAATGCGAAAATAGGATTGAATGCGAAATTGACTGTGTTGTCTGATCTAGTTAGTGGCTATGGTGAAAATTTTTTTAGCGCAGGAGTTTTTTTTATTGGGATTGACATTTTGAGGGGTGTAAAAATGTGGGAGTCAGAAGGATTTGTGAATGTCAGGAGCATATCACGCTTCTGTGAATGTGATTTGCTTTGAAAGTTGCGTTTTGCGTGAGAGGCAGTGTCCCTTGGCGTTTTATGGGGGGGGGTGGTTTGCGAAGTGGATTGTAAGGTTTCTGATTGGCTAACTTGTATTTCGCAGCGGACAAAAAGGACAGTTGCGTTTTGCCGGCGTGGGCTAGGAAGAGAAGGAATTGGTACTAGTATGATGATGCAATATTAGTTGATTGCACATCAGTACATGATAGTTCTCGTGAACGGAGAGAAATGAGTATTTATTTGAGGCGAGAAGTTGATACGAAGGAATCGTCATTAATAAGGAGTTTTTTTTATTAATAAGGCAGGTGTTACGAGTCTTTTTGCATTGAAAGAACGAAAATATCTGAATATTATCGACGGATTTGTGTGGTTTGCGTGTGGTGTTCGCTAAAGGCTACGAGCAGTCTCACTTTCCGTTCAGAGATAGATAGTGAAGGAAAAGAAAAACAGGCGAGTGAGCGCGAAATCGATTGCGGCTCGACAGGCGCGTTAGCTTTCAAAGACGTGGGCGACTTTCGTCCCCGCTCGCTTGTTTACCTGGTTAGCGGGTTAGCAAACTGGATTTAAACATCACGTCATGAGATATCTTGACGTGCCCCATACTCTGACGATCTGCTCGAGCTCGTGTTTTTTTTATTCTACTGCTATGTTCACTGTTTGTATTTAAGGTCTAGGCACAACAGTAAATACTTCGTCGTCCCTGTGTGAGCATTCTCAGTTGTGGACGAATTCATATCGACATTCAACGTTTGAGTGATTTTGCGTTTTTCAGCACAAACAAAGCGATAAGAAAGATAAGCTGAGTCATCAGAGTTAAAACATTACGTCATCCAGTACCGCTATAGTCAAAATATTGTGTCACACAATCACACTTTTCGTCACGCCGGTTCGTAAAAAAGAGGATCGCGCTAACATTTGTGAAACCTAGGGGTGGGGAGGGTCAGAATGGCCGGTTAAAATGCCCAATGGGCTTTCTTGTTCCATTTAAAGAGAAAAAACGCAAGAAAAAAGGTCAACTTTTTCTAAAAGTATTTACAACAAATCTCTCACGTGCAGGACTTTGTAGACAGCTTCAGAGCTATTTTCAAAGTTCTGTTTCGGTATTGCACAGCTAAAGAAACCCTTTACACTGTCGCTGCTGTTGGCACATCAATAACAGTCCAAGCAGTGCGAGGAAATGTTTCCAATCGGTTGGGATCGTGTGATGGGTACACCTTTCTCGTGTCATGCCTGTTGATATTGGGCGAAATCCGATGGAATAACTTCTTGATATTGCGCCGAAAGCTGTGGAACTTGTAGAAGTAGATGAAGGGATTGATGCAGGAGTTAGCACACCCAGCAGTGAAGCACCACATCATTGCGTTAGAGATAGTCCCATCAGCTTCCTGGCTGCCAGCAAATGTTGGAAACAAAATGACTGGTAACCAGCAAATAAGAGTTGTTACCAACACCACTCCAAGCCCCGTGGTAGCTTTGTATATTAAACGATGGTGGCCTCTTGGCAACACGCTCGTTCCTGCTGTGGATCGTTCAGTTAAGCGTCGAGCCTGCTTTCTAGCCTCGTTGTAAATAACACCATAAAGAATAGGAACCACGACGATGATTGCAGTGGTATAAACTTGGGCGACAATCTTTACGCCAGTATAACTAGTTGCGTTTAATATTCCCATAACAATTGATACGACCCATGAAAGTTTAATAAGCAGCGCAGTATTACTCTCAGTGATCCAAACCATGTACCTATATGGAAAATATATGGTCACAAACCGATCGAATGTTACAGTTAGTAAGCCGTTTAATGAGGCCGTAAACAAGCAGTAACCGAGAAACGATTGGGTTAATACATAGAACTTGCTTTGGTCCGGGTGATTGAAGCGATAAACCAACAAAGGTTGGTATACTATACAAACCAGGAAATCAGCCACAGATAAACTGATCAAGAACAGGCTTGTCCCTTCTCTGACGGAGCTGAAGAGTATGAACGAAATAATGACCAGAAGGTTAGCAAAACTGCCAAGCACAAGTGAAAAGCAGTTGAAGATTTTGAGGAGAACCGTTTCCCAGGCGGCCATGGCGAAGATGGGTCAGCTTCATCAAAGAAAACGTTGTTCAACTTATATTAAAATGCATTTATCAGGCGACTGACGCAATTTGTACTTAATAAAATTTTTTAATTTTTTGTTATGGTAAACTGCTTTGTCCATTATTTTGCGACGAAGTGGGTTAGTTCTTTGTTTATGCGATTGTCCGCTATGGTTAGTTAAAACATGTCAGAATATTTTGGCGCCATTCCATTTTTTTACTACTTAAGTCTGTATTTTTAATAATGTATTTTCAATACACTGTCAAAAAGCATTATAGTTTGAGAAAAACATGCACTATTTACAATATTCATTAGGGCGAAAGACATAAAAGACAAATTACTCGTAACTCCATAAGCAAATGTATGTGAGACACTAATTAAAAGCATTAAGAAAATAAACTTATGTTTTTGTCATTTGAAAGAAAAAGAACGATTTAATTTTACATTCTAATAGTTACGTTTAGGGGCCTTTTCTAACATCTCACAGGAATATTTAATACTTTTGCGTTTACAGAATTAGGATCCGAAACTTCCGCCCGAGGATTCGAACTCTGTTTTCGGGGGGGGGGGGGTTGCCCCCAAATAGCAGTTTTAGATTCGATGGCACGAAATTTGCTCTTTGCTTTCGTTGGACCACGTTAAGGCTTCTTGAAAAAAAGTTAATGGTAACAGGAAACTCCAAAAACGCACGTGTTTATGAATAAGGAGATTTACCAAAAAAGCACCCTTTGTTTTCTGTTATTTTGAAAAATTTTCGCTCTTTCTTGGTGGTACGATGTAAAGGCGTAAAGCAAAATTGTCTTATTTGTTGAACAGTTCTTTCCATTTTACACTAAGCTTTTAAGGCCGTTGGCATAACTTTTTTTGTTTTTTTAGTTGGTTAACTTTTTTTCGTTGGAGAAGGAGTCAGTAATCCTTACACTACATTTTCGCGTTAGGTTAATTTGGTAGTAGAGAGGTCTAATGTATCGTAATCATCGAGGATCAAACCTAGAGCTCTAGGCGTAGAGGCCCTTTTAGCTCTGTGTTTTGCTAATAAAATTGTAGTCTGTGTAGTTCCTGTAGTTGAATATACTCAGGTCAGGTGAAGAATTGTTGTTTTTTAAAAAGAGGAGGATCATATTGTTCAATTTTGATCAATTTCTTCTTTCTTTCTTTTTATTATTTTTTTTTATTTTTTGGCGTTTTCCTACTCATTAATCCTCCCTTGTCATTAAATAAATGTTCAGAATATTGAGAAGATGCGGATTCAGTACATTCTCGGTCAACACAAAACAGGTGCTATGTTTGTCCGCATAACGGAGGCGGGCGGCTTTAGAAAATCAACTCATTTATCACAAGGTATATACCCTCATTTATAAGTATAATAGCACTAAAATACCCTTTCAAGTGCTGACAAGTGCGGCTTATGCAAAACAAGAGAGCGATGGAATGGAAAACTACGACGAAGAAAACGAACGGCGGGTGTGTGTTGATCCACTTTCATAAAAACATTTACCTGTTTTTGAACAATTCGTGGCAACAACAGAACAGACTGATTGTTGAGTATAAGACTAATAAACGTAAGAGGTGGTTGCCTTTCTTTTCCTTTTTCCAGTGTTTTGTGCTCAGCTTCTCAGGACACATGCTACATGTTACCTCCTCAGTGGAGCCCTTTGAGATGTTTGTTTATGGAAACTACCCATTTTAATACAATTTGCGTGATCTCAACTTTTTTTCACACTTTTGACGTTTGGTATACTGTATCTCTGTTTTCAGGACCCTAAGACTCACTAACGTTAAGCTAAGGACTGATGACATTAGTCACATCATAATAGAACCGTTCCTTGATATTATTATTATTATTATTATTATTATTATTATTATTATTTATCCGCAATAACGTAGCAACCAACAGAACACACATAATACCAGACACTTTGGCAGAAAGATCAAGACCGGCCATGGTCTAAATTTCTACCTTCGTTCTCGATGATGACATACTGTGAGTGAGAAATGGTGATCTTTTTTCCAGCATCAAGGGTAGATAGTGAAGAACGAGTATGAACAAAATAATGATTAGAAACTTCAAGTAAGATCAAAACTGGCCATTTGCCTAAATTTCTACTTTCGTTCTCAGTGATGATCGAGTGATGACATACTTTGACTGAGAAATGGTGATCTTCTTTTCATCATCACGGGTAGATGGTCGAGAGGAGAGATCTCCTCTCAAAATTCTGTCAGAAGTGGAGGTCTCAACTATGTTCAAAACTTTTTGCAGGTAGAACGACATTTCAAACATTTACAAACAGAAAAACGCGTTCTGCACTCGCTTGAACTTATGGTAAATGGATTTTAGCAAATCAGATCGTGTTCCTTGTCATGTAGGGTCTGGTTTATTTCATCAATGAATAATTCTTTTATTGTCATTGAAAAGAATGAATGAATTACTGTTTAAAGTGAAAAAAAACGCTGTCCTACAGAAGAAGTTTTTAACAAATTATTTTGAATGTACTAGAAAAATTCATTTCTGTTCTCGGTCATAACGATGCTTTGACAAAGCTACACAGCAGAAAGTCGTCATTGGTTTAAGTCAACAACACAGCATTGATAGGCTTTTGTCTGATTTCGAATGAAGAATTTGATTAGTAACGAAACTGAGGGGGAAATGGGGGAGTTTCAACCGAGAAACGCCGGTGTTAAAAAGACTGATATATTTTATGGCTGGCAGCTAAAACACTTCAAGAATAACAACAATTCGAAAAAGCAGCAATCCAGCGAAGGTTTGTCAACAAATCACGCAATACTTGCTTTTTTAAATATGTGAAGCCTTTTATTCCACTGTTGACTTTTTCTCTCGCCTTAAAAAGGTGTATGTGAGCGATCTTTTACCCAAAGTGTTTACAATAAATCTATCACATGCAAGACGCTATAGACAGTTTAGAAAACACTTTCTGAGTTTCGTTTCGCATTGCAACGTAAAAGACCCCTTTACTCTGCTGGTGGGACATCGTTAACAGTCCAAGCAGGGCGAGGAAATGTTTCCAGTCGGCTGGAATGATGTGTTGGGTAGACCTTTCTCGTGTCTCGCCTGGTGATATTACGCGAAATCCGACGGAATAACTTCCTGATATTGCGTCGAAAGTTGTGGAATTTGTAGTAGTAGATGAAGGGATTGATGCAGGAGTTGGCGCACGCAGCGGTGAGGCACCACATCATTGCTTTGGAGATGCGCCCATCAGCTTCCTGGCTTGCAGTAAATGCTGGAAGCAAAATCACTGGCAACCAGCAAAGAAGAGTTGTTACCAAAACCACTCCAACTCCGGTGGTAGCTTTGTATATTAAACGATTGTTTCCTCTTGGCAACACACGCGATCCTGCTGTGGATCGTTCAGTTAAGCGTCGAGCCTGCTTTCTAGCCTCGTTATAAATAACACGGTACAGAATAGGAACTGCGACGATGATTGCAGTGGTATACACATGGGCGACGATCCTTGCACCAGTAGAGTTAATGGCGTTTAATATTCCAATAACAAGCGATACGACCCATGAAAGTTTGATAAGCAATAAAGTATTTCTCTCAGTGATCCAAATCACGTACTTATATGGAAAGTATATGGTCACAAACCGATCAAACGTTACATTTAACAAGCCGTTTAATGAGGCCGTAAATAAGCCGTAACCAAGGAAGGATTGGACTAAAACATAGAATTTGTTTTGGTCCGGGTGATTAAAGCGATAAACCAGCAAAGGTTGGTACACTGTACAAACCAGGAAATCAGCCACAGATAAACTGATCAAGAACAGGCTTGTCCCTTCTCTGATGGAGCTGAAGAGTATGAACGAAATAATTACCAGAAAGTTAGCGCAACTACCAAGCAATATTGAAAAGCAGTTAAAGATGGTGAAAAGAATCGATTCCCAGGCGGTCATGGCGAAGATGGAGCAGCTTTAACTTAATTTAAAATGCATTCATCCTATGGTTGACGTAGAATTTAATTAAACATAACAATATCTTTTACATTAGGCAATTTTCTCATCAAAAAAACACGAAATTCGCTTTGTTTTGAAAGGCTCTTGTCGGCGTGAGCTTCACTGAAATGCTTTCCAACTGCCGAATTTTCGCGTATGAAATACTTCTTATCAAAGAACTTAAGGCCAATTTAAATATCTTTTATCTCCTTGATTGGTGATAATATATTATTCCTTATTTTGCGACAAAAATAAGTAAGTTCTTCATTCAAACGATTTTCTTGCTGCGTTAGAACATGCAAAATTATTTTAGTTTCTTTTGGAAAAAAACTTTTGAGATTTTTTTTAGTACTAAAGCATGCAGTTAAATATATTACAATAGTATTTGTAAAAGGTTGAGCGAAGAATTGCTTGAAGATATGGAGTTTCCTCAAAGTAGAAAAAGTCTAGTTGTGATTATTAAAACGATTTGTTGTTATTTCCTTTCTTTCAATGCCTTTTCTGGCTTTTCCCGACTCGTACTTCTTCCTTGTCATTGAACAAATGCATAAATTATTGGGGGAAGTTGGTCTTAACGTTCATGGCCTACATAAAATAGGTACTTATTCTAAGTTTGTTCCTATAACGGAGGCGGGCGGCTTAAGAAAATCAACTTCTTTTTCGCATGGCTTACGTCCTTTATTCATGAGAATAATAAAAACCATTACATTAAGCTTCATGTTTGTGTTCCTTATCAGTCGCCAGTTGGCACTAATGCAAGACAAGAGACGAAACGGAACAAACTGATCGAACAAATAAGAGACGAAAGAACAAACTGATGTAATTAAGAGCGGAGACTGATTGACATGTAAGAGAAGTAAGTTTCCTCCTTTTTTCTTGTAAAGTGTTTTCTGATCATCATTTCATTACGTGCACCTGGCGACGTGTTGTACCTTACGCGGTGAACCTTTTAAAGTTGTATTTATGCATACCCTTAACTTCAAAAAAATTCATGGTCTTATTTTCTATCACACTTTTGACATGAAATGCCGCATCTCTGCTTTGCAGAACCCTTGGACCTAAGTAAGTTTAGCTGAGGCCTTGTAAGCATATCAAAGAAGAACTGTTCCTTCAGAAATTGTTATTTGTTTGTTTTTTATCTTGTCGACAACAAGATGAATTCATGCTGTGACTAGGGAATGGTGATCTTGTTTTCAACATTACGGACAGATGGCAAATCGGAAAGTTCTCCACTCAATGTCATGTACGGGGATTTCTGTAGATAGAAATGTCTCATTAAGCTATTGAAAAGTTGTTATACATTCGGATAGCATTTCGTGTCGTGTGGTACCTTGATTATTTCATAAATGACTTGAATAGTTATCGCCATTTAAGTGAAAGAATAAATGCATTATTCTTTTAGTGAAGGAAACTACTTTTCTATACAAAAAATTCTTGCGAATTATTATTTCCTTACTGGTACAATTAATACTCTCCCAAACTCCGGGCCTACAATAAGATGTACTTTTTTAAGATGAAAGAATAAATGCATTATCTTTTTAGTGAAAGAAATAACTTTTCGTTAGAAAAAAGTTCTTGAGAATTATTATTTCTTTACTGGCACAATTAGTACTCTCCCAAACTCCGGGCCTACAATAAGATGTACTTTTTTCTGGTAAATCCCTGAGGCAAAATAAAGCTGAAACTTCAAATGTGTGCGCGCCTCCACTCGAAAAGTTTGCAAATTCGTTTTCAATTGGTAAATGCATGTGTGAACGTCATAGAAACAGTTTGTTAACATGTGAACACTAATTGTCAGAGGTTGACGTGTTGACAGTGTTCGATTACATGTTTACATTGTTTGTCAACATGTTGACACTGTTCGTCAACATGTTGAATCTGCCAAGGTGTTGACACTGTTTACCAACCTGTTGACACTGTTTGCCAACACGGTGACATTGTTTGCCAGCATGTTGTCATGTTTGCCAACTTGTTGACACTTTTCGTTATCATGATGTCTCTATTTGCCAACATGCTGACAATTGTCCACAACATATGTGGACACTGCTAACATATTGATATGTTTGTCAACACGTTGCCTCTGTTTGCCAGCATGTTGGCCCTACCAAAAAGTTGACGCTGTTTGCCAACATCTTAACACTGTCGCTGGCATGTTGGCAATTTGCCTTTTTTACAACGTTAATACACGCCAGCTCGTATTTGTGAACACGATTTTGAAAACTTCTGTTAATCGAGTGTAGGTAGGTGCGTTAATAATGTAGGCGGGAACTCTAAACCGCAGGGACCAAGCCAAATTGCTTTTCGTGTGCACCGCATAAGAAAACCAACCCGGTATAGGTGTTTGATTGTTGCTACTCCGTGTTATATCATGCTGAAGTATTGGTACCAGTTCCCCATGAGGAAATGAAAAATTCTGCAGCCACCTTGGCAACAGACTTGGGAAACTGATGGGAAAGGTCCCCATACTGTTGGTAGCCTGTCTTGCCACTGAGCGATGGTTACGCTTCCTTTTGTTATGAAATACTAAAAGCACTTTACCAAGAAACGAGGAATCATCTGCGTCGCGGTCATGCTAATTGTAACATGCATTCTTTCCATGAATAAGTGTTTCGAGAATAGCCTTTCCGGGGTGAAATGCTCAACTAACTGCACCAGGTGGTAAAGAAGTTGTCATGTTTGCTGAAAATGTATGCAGCAGCCGCCGTCGCCTTAACAAGTTTCGGTTTTCCCGTGGAAACCAGTCCTTTTGTTATCACAAACATTGACAATTCGTTGCATAAATTTTTCAATATTGTTGTACTTGTTATTCCGCGATGACTCCCTTCAGATATTATTTCTCAAACGAAGTATATAGAAAGGGTTTTGAAAGGTCTTCTTGAGTGCAATAAAACGAGCCGTAGTGGTCGTCAGAATAGGGGATTTCACTGCAGACGTTCTTGAGCTACGGAAGTCAGCCGGAAGTTGAATGTTCTCTTTGTTGGCTTGTCTTTGCTCTTCACCAAAGACTGGAAAACTCTTGTTTTGGTATCTGGTGGCTTGCCGTTATGGACGAGTTGGCAACAGAATAGTTTAAAAGGAAAACGTTAAGCTTCCGGTCGCCGTCCGTGGCTCAAGAACGTCTGTGCTTAAGTTTCCTAGTAGTCACTTCATGAATAGCGTTTAGTATCCAAACATACAACATCAACATTGTTTGTATTGCTTCTTCGGTTGTTATGAACCGATTGGTTCTTATAACTTGAAAATTAAATGCCGGCCCTACGTGCATTTTTAAAATACCGTAAACTGCCGCTTATAAGCCCTGGGCTTATACAACTTCGTAAGTGGTTTTGGGTGGGCTTATAAACGGAGGGGCTTATATCCGGGGGGGGCTTATAAGCGGAATGAAAAAAACGTTTTGAAATGAGCCACAGCAGTGTTGATCGAAATACGTTTTTAATTTACTAGTTTGTAATTAAACTTTCAAACATCATAATAAATCGAATTCATTTCAATTTTAACAACAAAATCAAAACTGTAACAACACGAACGTAACCGGAACGTAACAAAACAGAAGCACAGAGTTCATCTTCGCAGTTTTCTGTGAGAGTGCTTTAATATTAAGGAAACAAAGAAAACTAGAGGGGGGCTTATATCCGGGAGGGCTTATAACCGGATGTATGTTTTTGTTTACAGGTAAAGGGGCCTATAACAGGGGGCTTATAAGTGGGGGGGGGGGGGTTATAAGCGGCAGTTTACGGTATCTCGAGAAATCTACCCAATGCTATTGTTAATGATAAGCAGGTAGTTACATTCATCGCAGTAAGACCCCGAGGGGAAGTACCCAAGTATACTAGTGTTCAGAAAGTGCAAAGGCCTTTTTGTGTTTGAAGTTAGTGATTTGGGTAATTTTTTAGGTTGAAAGTTCTCTGGTGGTTTTTCTGGTAGAAAGAGATTGGCAGGGACTTTCTTATAGGGTTGATAAAAAGAGTACTTTAGTGTTCTCGCTTTTACGTCAAAAACTTTTCAATCAAAGGTGAGGAGGAAGAGGTTACGTTCTTGGTCGTTGGAGGCTTTTCCTCTGGTTAAAGTCTAATGGGACTTTAAGGGAGGTCTAATTAATTGGCGTAAATTGCACCTCCCGACACCAATTTACGTTGAACAAGAAAAATGTCTCCGCGCTATGTTCTTCCTTACGCCTTGCTTAATTCCGCAGAATCGCGGAATCGCGTTGTAGCTCTTGGTGGCGACCAGAACTAAAAACAAGATGTCTTAGTTTCTTGTTAAGTGGGGGGAATGCGTACAGATTCAACGCTGTCTATGTAAAATAGTATTTGTTAGCTTCATGAAAAACTTCCCCCGTGAGCGTTGGCTTTTTCTCCTCTACTTTGAGTTCGAAATTGCCAAAGACTCCAGGAACTTAGTTTTTTTCCCGACAAGGGCCGATGAATATCGATAAAACTTTATTCATTCACCTGCATCGTCGTTTCGTATTCATCACCGACGTTGCCCGACATGTTTTTCTCTTCTTCAGTGAATAGGCAACGTACGGGGTAAAATTATCCGCGTAGGAACGGCTACCTTCTGAAAATAACTTGAGACGGGTTACCTATGAACTAGGACATGTATGGTGTATGGGAGATGAAGTCTCTCTTCCTCCAGTTATTTCCTCTTGCCCTGGTAACATACTTGGAGCAACCCTCCACCCCCCCCCCCCCCCCCCCCCGCTGGCTTCCGCAGTAGCTCTTTGTAGGTAAGCTCTTTGTAGTGTTTTGTATACCAAGAGTTCCAGCAGTTCGTTCAAATAATTGGTGAACTTAGAAACAAATCAATCGTCGGCCCACTTACTGGGTATTTTACTTTGGAAGGCCAACTGAAGACGGCGAGAGAAATACCTCCGTAACTGCCATGCACATTTTTTATTCTTTTTGAAAAGCCCCCTTACCATGCTAAAGGGCTCGATGTAAACGCAATTATCATGTTCTCATATCAAACAAAGTGGGACAATTTGGGATTCAACTCTTTATCGGTTTCCTTTAAAGTCTGAGGGTGAACGGAAGATGTTCGGTACTGTTTTGAGGAAATGTTTCTTATGAATTATCCTACGTCGTGGGGGTTTGAATTAGAAATGATTCCAGTTTTTTCCTCTACCCCTTTCTTCCCCACTTCGCAATTTCACACCCAAACATGGCGTTATCTAATACTATTCTAAGTAATTGTGCATTCAAACTGATAGCCATTTAGCAGTACCTGTGACTCTATTTTTCATCTGTTCAGCTGTACAAGGTGGTTCAAATCCTAACGGGAGACTACTCCTACAAAACTTATGGACCAGTACATTTCTGTTTCCTGTTTGATTCTTAACATTTCATAAAATTACGAGATAGCAATTATTTGACTTATTTTAAAAGCTGGCCACATCCTAAGAAGAAAACCGGTTAAGGGGAAGACCCTTAGCTATAGATTTGGCGTTGTTGCTAGGGGTCTTTTGTCGACGGTATTTCGCTAACAAGGACTAGTCTCGGCTCGTCCCGGACTTACTGGTACCTTGATAGGTTTATTATCCTCCCCGGACCGATGATCTTGTCTTTTACAAGAACTCCGGCTTGACATCCGCCTGCCGTTTGACAGCCTGTTAGTGCTTTTTGATTTCCTTCGCACTATGCAATAAATCTCCCGCCGAAATTTCTTGTACAGAAAAACATAGATAATAGGGTTGTAACAAGCTGATGATTTGGCAAGGTATGCTGGGATTGATGCTGTGACGTCACTGATGATGTCAGGTCCGGCGATCATGGATATAAGTGACACAACTGCATATGGGGTCCAGGCTCCAAGATATGCCACGGTCATTACTCCAAACAACAGCAAAATTCTACGCTCTGTTTCAAATGCTTTTCTCGTAAAGCTGGATGACTTTCCCCAAATGTCCCTCGCATTTTTCGCTCCACTCATAATTTCCTTACAACATTTGAAATAAGAAAAAGACATAACACTAACTGGAAATACAAAACAAGCTAGGATCAAACAAACGTTGTAAGACAAATCCAGCTTGTCATGTGACTTCCATCTCACTGAACAACTTGCGCCGACTCCTTCCAATTCAAAACCTGACCAGCCACACAATGGCATCACACTCCAAAACAAAGCGTACAGCCACATGACTGATGAAATGCGACTTGCGTGTCGAACTGTGAACGTTTTGCGTCTCGTGAGAGGATATACCAGAGCAACGTATCTTTCGTAAGACGCCGCTGCAAGTTGCATTAAAGAGGTCAAACCCGACAGACAAGCAATGAATGCAGTCGTTTTACAGCCAATGTCTCCGTAAACCCATCTCCCGTAGACATTCGCAAAAAAATATAGTGGTAGAGTGGTCACGGAGCAAAGCAAATCGCTGGCGGCAACACTAATAACGAAAATATTTCGAGGATTACGGAACTGTTTGTTCTTATAAAACACCAAGCAGACAAGGCTATTCAAAGAGACACTTGCTGAAAAGATTAACGCTGATACGACTGCAAATGCGATATAAGTAGCGGCGACCATCTTCAAGTGGCTGGCATTTGAGATCTGAGTCGTGCCCATATCTGAACGTGCATCTAGATTAATTGAGCATAAATCCTTGAGAATATCCGGCTTTAATCTTTAATTTCTGCAATTAAAGTAAAGAAATAACCGCTAAAGGGAACACCTGCGTTAAATTGATCAAAGTCTTAAGAAGGAAGTTCAAAAGTTTTACAAATGCATTTAGAAACAGAAAAAATGAAAAATGAATGTTCAAAAATCGCTTTTTGATCAACAATTATTCCTTGTAAATGCCAGTTCAACAACATAGTGCCACGTAGGACTTAATGCAAAAATACGACCTCACTTTAGAAAATAGTCCGGAAGCTGCGGTAAAAATCATACTTTATCTGAGTACAAAGAATATAAAAGCTTGTTTTATTGTTTTCAAGTTGCCTTTCACCAAACAAAACTAGAACGTTAATTGAAAAAAAGTGTTTTTGCCTTTTTTCCAGTAATTTTCGGTATAATTTCTATAAAGGTAGAAAAGTAGAGCCAAGGAATACGGCTTTGAGAACTCGTTTTATTTCAGTTTTTGACAGATGTCGAAATGAAGAATCGGAGGCGAGTGCTTTCCACATTTGACCAGTATCTCAAATGCCCGTCGTGAATATTAACAATACAATAAATAATTTTGTCTTCTTTATTTGCTGAATAAAACTTGAAAGGCGAGGATAATTTGGTTAGAACCATTTTCATTCATCTACAGTATAGTAGCAAAATTTTTACAAGTAGAAAGACAGATTTGGAACTAGAAAATTTAATAAATAGGATTTTAATTAAACAAAAATAGCCAGAAAAGATAACACCTGCATTGAATCAAGTAAAAGAAGAACGCGGCTAAAGGTTGACAAATAAAATTTGTAAACAGCCAAATAGGAAAGCGCTTTTTAAGATAGTAGTTTCCGTTTATAAGCCTCTCAAGTATTCGAAGTAAAATCCAGTCAGTAACGGTATACATAATAGATTCAACTATACCTCATCAAATTTCAAAATGATAAGGTTTATTTTGTTTCATGGAAAAGCCACAGGCGCCCTTGGCAATGTACTTTCGATGACAATCATCTTATATTTTCAATAATGGGAGATACTGAAATCTTTAATGAAGGTTTTATTAACAATTACTACACGCTACAGAAAAGCGAATTGAAAGTGGGGTGAAAAAAGCGCCTTTAAAGGTCATTTTGGAAAGTAATATTTTTCTTAAAGAACGTAAAGAACGTTAGGCGCCAAAAACATCATAGGGCGCGGGGGAGAATTATACAAAATCGAAACAAATAAAAACGAAAATGTCCTTGGCGATTGAAAAATTGGCAAATGGGTAATGAATAGCCCAGCACAGAAGTCCATCTTTGTTCCTAGTTCCCGCAGTGTTATAGCTTATCGATCATCCGTTAGACTTTCGTCTAGTGCTTGAGAACACAAAACAAGCCGCTTGGTCTTGCCCGCACTGAAACTTTCCAGATAACATAGCTCACAGAGGTTTAAACTAATAAAGGACTGGGTCAACTTTGTAGTTCAAAATTTGACCTCTTGTTGAGAATTTCACTAAAATATTTCCCTGTCCTCACCTCTTTTGCTGTCGCAAATCAACAACTGTAAATGTCGCTCAATTAAGGCAAAACGATAAACAAGAATCAATTACACCCTTTAAAACATCTAAATTGCATACTACAATTTGCCTGTAAAACAGACGGTTTTTGCGGTACTATTAGAACCCTCAATCAGTGGCAATTTAGAGGCCACAATTCCCTTTTAATGCATAGAAATGATTTAATGACTTAAATGAAATCCAAAGAATATTCCTTACTACAGGATACTTTGATCGTTGGTCGGCTAAAAGAGACACAGCACCTCCGGGTTTCGTTTTTATTATCATTGTGTTTAGGTGGTGTGACTGTTACCTCAGCCACTATTACAATTGATTTGACACATTGATAAAGAGAAAATACTAGAACAATTAATCCATTTGAAATGGGTAGACTCTCATCTCTGTGAACCAGTTAATTTTCACCGCACTGGACGAGACTAGCTTTTTTGGCACTTGTTTTTCTTTTCCAATATATTTTGAAACGGTTAGATGGTCGTTGCTTTCGTGTCCGTAAAACTATTTTTTGCGGGTAATTTACCGGCTGTGGCATTCAGTTCGAGGCTCCTTCCATTGCTACGCCTCGAGCAACTTTCGAAGTTATTCCACCCACTTTAGCTTCAAACACACCGAGCTTGTAAACAAAATTCTTCAGACAAAACACAAGTTCGAAGTGATTTTATCGGTCGCCTTTATAACAAGAAAGAAGGGAACTTATTAAGGCCCATCAGACACTGCCAACGGCACTAAATTGAAACCGAAACAAAAAATGCGCCAAAATCAAAAACCGAAGCCAATGTCATTCCAAATGCTTAAAAAAGAGAAAATAGCAAAACTGTGGAAAGCACGAAAACCCGATGTAAAGGTGGGAAAGAAAAACCGCAAAACCGAGCATCCCCCTCAAAGAATAAAGCAGATGTATTACATCCTTAAGGACGGTGCCTCCTTTTGTTACTGCGTATAGGTTCTGCGCATCTCAGGATATTCGGCTTTCTTGAGGAATTTGCCCCCTCATACAACAATATTTTTGCGCGGTTTAAGACTATGTGGAAAAACAGGTCGTACTAAGGGCTATCAGAATCCGAAAAGAAAATTGGGGGCAACCACACATTTTCAGAGATAATTGAGCTTAAATTTGGAAAGAAATTGCCATAATGTCTTTGTATTTTGACGCTTTTTCAGAATAATGGTTGCTCAATTACTCTGAAAAATGCATGGTTACCCACATTTTTCTTTTGGATTCCAATAACCCTTGCTAAGATCTACTTTTTCCCCATAGTCATAACCTTTGCAAAAATACATCTGTATTAGGAGGCACCGTCCTTAGAGAACGTTAGTAGATAAATATGTGCATAACCACAACGAGAAAATATATGCTTGTTTCGTAGATTTCAAAAAAGCTTTCGACTCAATTTGGCATGTTGGTCTCTTATATAAGTTGTTACAAATAAATGTCGGAGGGTGCTTTTACAATTTGATTAAGAGTTTGTACTCAAACTCTACATGCTCTATAAAGCTTGGGCGAAATCAAACACGACCCTTTCAATATGCCAGAGGTGTACGACAAGGTTGCATTTTAAGTCCGTTACTGTTTAACCTTTTTATTAATAATATACCTTTCTCTTTCGAAGAAACTTTATCTGACCCCTTTGTCTCACCAAACGGCGCGAAATTAAATTCTCTTTTATATGCGGACGATCTAGTAATATTATCAAGATCCAAAATAGGATTGCAAAATTGCTTAAATATGTTATCTTCCTATTGCAATTCATGGATGTTAAGTATCGATCCTAAAAAGGCTAAAGTTATGATCTTCCAAAAACGCGCAAAAAGATGTACTGAGTATAGTTTTCATATTGACAATGAAAACATTGAAGTTGTTCAGAATTACACCTATTTAGGAACATTAATCTCTTCAACAGGAAACTTTTCATTGGCGCTTGACAAATTGAAAGAGAAGGCTCTCCACGCTCTTTTCAGCCTCAGAAAACACACACATATCAGCAATCTGTCCCCATTCCTTGCAAATAAACTTTTTGACGCTATGATCTCTCCAATTTTAACTTGCAACAGTGAAATCTGGGGAGTATATACCAAACCTGATTTCAAGTCTTGGGACAGTTCACAGATCGAAAAAGCTCATCTCCAGTACGGTAAACGTTACTTAGAAGTAAGCAGTAAGGCATCGAATGTAGCTTGTAGAGCTGAGCTTGGAAAGTTTCCTCTTATAATAGCTATTAATCAAAAAATAATTAATTACACCTTATATCTCCACAATAAGGAAAATGACTCTATTGTTAAACAAATCTTTTTAATGTCATCTGATCTTCATAACACCAGCAAAAATAGTTTTTACTCTAATGTTATGAGGATGTCTGAATATTATAATTTGCCTGATTTTGACCCTACTTTCTTAACTGATGCTAAGATTAAACACCATGTAAGTCTAATGCAACAAAAAGTATATTTCACACTGGCAACATACTATTCGAAACTCTAAGAAAATAAGAATTCTATAACACTTTTAAGGACGAATATACACCTTCCTGCTATTTAGACCTTACAAGTAAACTAAATAACAGGAAAGAATTAGTGAAACTTAGAATAGGTAATCATAAATTATTGATCGAAACTGGCAGATATGATCAAATCCCAAGGGATAATAGACTCTGCCCTACGTGTAATTCAAACCAAATTGAAGATGAAATTCATTTACTTTTCCATTGTACTAAATACTGTAGTTTTAAAGATGAATTTTACAAAAAAAAAATAGAGAACCAAATACCAAACATAACACAATTACCTCCTATGCAAGCCACCAAAAAATTAATGAATTCCGATAATTATTATTTAAATACTCAACTGATGAAGTTCATTTTGAGATGCTTATCTTTACGAAATAATCTTCTATCGAATGAAAGTAATGTAACGCATACATGATTGCCTTTTTTTTCCTATTACATCATTATCATTGTTATAAGTTTCGCTTTAGTTAAGTTTTACGGTTTTGCAATACTGTATGTACTTATAGTCATGCAAAGCTTGTTGTTGTTGTTAGAGGCACGTTCTTTTTTTCTTTTGGAGTGTTTTCTCAAAATCAGATCCCCAAAGTACCATAAGACCAAATAAATAAATTCTGTCGTTGCAGTTAACCAGCGGATCGCTTTTACTTTCGGACCCACAAACCGACCCTAGGTCTAAAAAGGATTACAGACCCCTCGCGACTTCTTGCTATTGGGAATGGAATATATATGCTATCTGCTGCGTAGCGAAGCTGAAGTCAGTTTTTAAGGTTACTCCGGACCTTCGCGGGTGTCCTCGGGGAAAAAATTCGTATGCGCGCCATTTTAAAGGAAAACACGGCAAATTATATATCGTTGGAAAGCTTAATAAATGTAGATTTCGGAAAAAAAATATAAATTGCTGGTTTCTTCAATTCCGCAAAAGAAAATCGCAATCAACCGCAAAAATGACCATGTGTCATTCAATTGAATTAATAGGGTATCAAATCCAAGCGCATTGGCAAAATAACTGCACAGTGTTAATCCCAAAGGATCAATCATCAAAAATGTGTCAGCATTTTTCCATATTCTGACTGGTTATTTTTTAATTAATCTGTCAAGTTCGAGAAGCAAAGAATGCACGATGAGCATTGCATTGAAGATCACCACGGGTGAAATATTATAAATTTCAAAAATCCCCGACACACTTTTGTTTTACAACATCTTAGGAACGTTTAGGCTCAATTTCACAGAAATCTGCCGAATTTTGGTACCCTATTAATTCATTTGTTTACTGGAATGACGCATGGTCATTTTCGCGGTCATTTTTGCAAATTTCTTTTGTGGAATTAAAAAAACTGGCAATTCATATTTTTTCCTGAAATCTACATTTATTAAGCTTTCCAACGATATATAGTTTGCCGTGCTTTCCTTTAAAATGGCGCGCATAAGAATTTTTTCCCGGAGGAGACGGGAGGACACCCGCGAAGGTCCGGAGTAACCTTAAATTCGGTTTTAGCACTAGCGGAAATTAAGGAAATTTTAGAGCGTAAATTATGTTTTATGACCAATTGGGGAACTTTCACCTGCTTTCATTTCCGAAACATTCAAGAAATGAAGGACGTTAACAGCGAAACATTGGGGGCGCGATCCATTCGACCAAAATCTCGGGAAATTCTGGTACAGAATCAAATGAAACGGAAATTCTCTACAAGTTTGTTTCGAAAATTTTGGTCTACCTCTGGAGATTGTCATTTTCCCGGAAATTTGGAAATTCCGGGAATTTCTGTTCCACTGGGCAATCCATTTCGAATTTCGGCCTGACACTCGATCCTAGTCCCCACCGTGACTGTCGAGTGAAGATGAAGATGGCGGAGTCAAGTCTATGTTTATCAGTGAAGCGTCTGTTTTTTTCTTCAGATGATTTGCCGTTCTTTTTACGGCATTTGTACGAGGATGACAACGGGATGTTGCACCGCCCAATGCTCCCTCGGTAAGTCGAAAATAATAAGGAACGACTTGAACAATTAGCTTAAATGCACACACCTCTTTCAATCATTGCAAATGACCGTAAAACCTGTAGGTTGAACCTCGTTGTCACCAATTCGGCTACCTCGAAAACCTCGTTGCCTCAAACTGACCCCATTTCCCTGGATCCTGTTTTTCAGTCATTTACAGTAGGTGCGATCCATTCTACCAAAATTTCCGGAGTCTACATTCTCTTAGCCTTCAAATAGCGTGTCTTAAACGAAGGAATCGGTTGAGAATAGAAAAATATACATATTTACATGAGAGGTTTATATATAGCGCTGTGTAATTATAGAGACATCGTTTGGATCGCGTTTTCAATCAACACTTCAACTCCAAATCATTGCGTACAGTGAAATCTACATTTTCTTAGCTTTTAAATGGCACATTAAACTTAGGAATCGGTTGAGACTAGAAGCAGGAAAATGTTATTTACGTGAGAGGTTTATAACACGATGTAAGTACCGCAAAGGCATTGTTTGGATTGCGTTAAAAACCGACACTAACTGAGTCAAACACGCAGCAAAATTTGGATTATTTAACATCTCTTCAACTCCAAATCATTGCCTACGGTGGAATCTACATTTCCTTAGCTCTCAAATGGCATATTAAACGCTGTTGACAAACAAACAAGGACATTAAGTCAAAATAAAATCAGCTATTAAATTCTACTTCGTCTGTCAGTGGGGTACGTGGATTTCCTCGTGGACAGCATCTTGACAATGCTTGAAGACCTGACTCACAACATCTGGAACAAAGAAGCAGAAGGTCACAAATCAATCATACAACTTGCAAACATGACCTCAGTTAATCAGCCCAGAGTTCGGCGATGTGGCGAATACAGTATCGTAAGAGCCTTATTACAGATAAAACGTGCCAAGAAAGCGAACAGCTGCCAATAGCTGCTGTAACACTGCGATGACCAGTAATTAAAGGCATCTCGCTGCTGTGACACTGGTTGAGGAAAATCACGTTTGGCGCCAGTTTTGGAGTAATTCTAATTCGGCGCTTGCTCATTGAAAACGTGAGGACATTAGAGTAAATTGCGATTGTTGCCATTCTTTATTAACCTTTAAAGCAGAGGTTGAACTCTTCAAAAGGCCAATGTATCCATTGAATTACAAAAGAAATGGAATTTTACTGCCTTTCTCGAAGGACAATACGTAAATAATGGCGTCTTCACGGCAAATGGCTCCCAAAGGAAGGCTTGGAAAAGAGCACAGACCACGAATTTATTTTAAAACTCTATCTCTATGGGAACTCTAAATGACCAAAAACAAATGCAAAACAAAACATTTGCCAATATCGACCTTGAAGAATGTGAAAAATCCAAGCGAAATCCTACTACGCGCCAGAAAAACGGTCTCGCAAAGTGTCGAGAACGAACCGATTGAGGAAGCGATAATATGGCGAATTTCGGCCCGGGGTGAAACTTCGGACCCCTCGCCGGGCTGAATTTTGTTGCGATTACACGGCGAATTTCAGCGCGGGCGCAATGTTCAAAATTGGGCGAGAACATTTGCAGGAAAGTGTTTTACATACCTTTTTTGTGCACAACTAAAGAGGTGCGTATGTCCAAGTTCATATTTCATCCCGGGCTGAAATTTGAATGCAATTACATGAGGTTTTTCAGCCCGTTTGACCGGGCTGAAATTTCCAGGAAGCCGAGCTGCAATTTCAGCCCGGGCTGAAATTTGCCATGTAATCGGCCCCTGAATGTCATGCAAAGCGTCATGGATGAACCTTTCTTTCCTCCTTTGGGTGGATTTATTTGCAGCATACGCGTATACTTGTCGCATTTTTAACGCGTACCCTGATGCAAATAAACGTGTCGAAACTCCGCAGAAAAACACCCGTGCGAAACGTTCAATGTTCAACATCAAGGCAGAGAATAAGAAAAGAGTCAGAAGTTATTTTTAGGGTGGTATGCTTGGCTTTAAATGCTGTGGAACGTGATATCCTACTATAAACAAGACAGTAGTGGTGGAAGTAGCTATTAAAATATGGCAGTAACAAGAAGAAGAGAAGACGAAATAATGTTAAAAAGAAAAGATACTTAAGTACTTTTTTCTGTTTTTCTACGAGGAGATAATTCAACTGATAGAGTACTTCTGTTTAAGCTATGGTACCAGCAAACGTATAAAAACCGTGATAATTAAAACACAGTAGGGTGGGAAATTCGACATGCTGTTTATTTGCATCGCTTTCGGGGTACTCGTAAAGGGTATGCGATTAATCAATAGAGCATCGATTTTTCGCATTCAATGAAGATAAATTTACATTTTAGCACCACGGGAAAATGCAATCCCTTCGCAAGTAACTGAGCAGGCAATTCCCTCCTTTGGGAATCGTAATCTGAATTGACAGCCAATAAAGTACGTGTGCACGCTAGAAATCGACATTCATCGCGCAGAATGCCTATTGTTCTCGGGACATTTACTTCCAGTTTAAGAAAGTTTGTAGATCTGTCATATCGCGCGTTATTATTCATACACGCTTAGAAAGAGCTTAATTCATTGGTTGCCATGAACGCACGGCGATGCTCATTATCATGATGTAAGCGGCAAACTAAACAATGAACGGAGCGCGCTATTGTTTCGTCTTTTGTTTTGTAAAATCGAACATGTGCGCATATTTCGCGTAGAACATTTCATGAAACAGTTTTCCATTTTGATCCGGTATTGCATGGCATTATAGAGTGGTTTCGTCTGGGCAAAAGAAAGAAATCGAGTCATCACTGCGCCAGCGAGATGATTGTGTCGTAAATAAATTCAACATTTCGCTTGTTTGTGGTTTGCGTGCACAACCGGCCGACACTGTAATGTTTTGCTTCTGTTCAGCTGTGTCTTTGGGAGCTTTTTAACTTTTATGTGAAACAAAGCAGCGGGTAAGTGAGTTTGTATTCCCTAACAGAGCCAAAAAACTAAAGCCCAATCGTGGTCAGTGATCGCAGCGACCATAAGGATATGCGACACACAAGCGATTCCGTGATTGCATCTATAACAAACATTTGTTAGACTGACTGGTATCGATCACTTATCGATCACTACGATCATGCAGCGCGCCTTTTTTTTATTAGCAATCGCATGCAGTGTCCGATCAGAAACCATTTCTTGTGGCTTTGAATTCCCTTGTGATCTCTCTTTGCTAAAAGAAAACCTTTTGTCTAATAAGCGATATCCATTGCGTCTTCGAGATTTCTTTCGGATAAAGCGATAGTCCTATCCACGTCTCCGCTTTCTTGCGCGATCTCCGTTTGCCATTTCTTTCTGCTTTCATTTGCTTTAGGAAATTTGTGGTTCGTGTACACAGTTAAATAGCGACACGATCGAAGGCAGATTCTTCCAGTCTGTAACCAATGGCCCCTAAGTTCGCTTGAAGGACTGCAAACAGCTTCTTCAAGTTTCCTTCTAACGTCCGCCATTCCCACAAGAGATTCCCGTTGATTGCAGGGCAAAATTAGGATCGTTTCCTTCAACAAATGGTGCAACCAAGTGAATGAGCAAAGGTTGGACCAGGGGTTCTGTGAGCTCTGAAAAGAGCTCCTGGTCCAAATCATTCATACTCTTGTCGGCCATTTTCGGACTTTGTTCGTTTTGCTACTTCGTGCTCAAAATACGAGTGCTAAGTGCTTGTGTTTGAGTTTCGCGCGCGGCCGATTATCTAACTGCATATACAAGATAATTGGTTGTAATTTACAGCTGACTGCATTTCATGAAGACAGTTTTGCGAACTATTGTTTATTCATGGAACCATTGTTATACTGGAGAACAAAGACTTGACTCCAGAACGCGCGAGTATTGAACCTTAGGATTTCCAATCGCGAAAGTCTACAACTTCTTTTGCTCTGATGACGCTTAAAAAACGTCCACGTGCAGGGAAGACATGTATCTTCAATAATCCGCTGAATAACCTTAAGATTGGTGCCCATTTTCGAAGAAAATGAACCCTGAATCTTAATTAGGCTCGTTTCCCATACTGCAAAACGCGAAAATTGCCCATTCTTTGAAGGTAAAAGTCTACAACTTGTTATGGATCAATTTCCTCAATTTTTGAATAGAATTGTAGCTTAAGCTTTGCACTTAAAGAATCCGCTGTATAACATTAGAAATGTTTCCTCTAAGTACTGAAAAATGACCATTATAGTCGGTCAACTTCACCCGATTCGACCATTTTCTTTATAATTACGGCGCTTTTATTGAACGCTCATGCTTGAATGACCCACCATAAGATCTTATTAATATGCGTAAATGTCCAGCCATTCTGCCCGATGTGGTTTATCGCTTACCCCTTACGCGTAACCTAAGTGCGATGCAAACAAACAGGTTCTCGCATTTTTCAGCTATACGCGTCAGCTGCAAATAACTCCACCTTTGAAATCCGTTGTCTTGTAGCAAGGACCCAAAGATAACGAAAAGTTTAGCGAAGTTGATAGTGCTGCTACTATACTTCATCTCTTGATAAGAAGACTCTCGGATCGTTGATGAAACTATTTCTAGTGAGAATAACTTCTCTAAGGTCAGCAGATACACGAGGACTAGTCCCTGTGACTAGTACAAGTCTTTTCTTATGAACTACGCCATTTCGTCCAAAAATCTTGTCCACCCGGCCGTGTGTGGGACGCCTTGCAGGAAAAGTCCCTGAGATAAGTCTCCTTCTGTCTGCTGAAGTCAACAGGGTTCTCAGAAGAGTTTTTCTCAGACGCCACAAACGTCACAATAGGCGGTTAAGGGCAAGGCCCACAGGGCAGAGCTTCAAGGGGGGTCAGGGAGCATGCATCCCCTTAAAATTTTGAAATTGAGGGTCCGCAGAGATGCAATTTCCTGAGTTCTGGGAGCAAATTGCTTCTATAAACAATCAAGTCTGTTAAAAAAAATGACTCACGAGGCGCCTTAGATGTAGTTCATTAAGTTAACTTGCATAGCAAATATGTGTAACCTTCATATGCCATCAGAGTCATATTTATTCAATAAAATCACAGCAGCTTGGTCACTTGTAATTTTGGAAAACAAGTATTATAATCCCTTCCGTACTGACTCTAGCCTATATATAAAATTAAACAGAGAAATTATTCTACATTTATCCAAAACAATTTTTTTAAAAACTCCATTCAAATTTTAAAAAAAATGTTAGTATTAACCACAAACTACGTTTAATTTTTATTGCCTCTTGAACAATCACTTTTACAATAATGGAATTATATTTGGTTGTTGCCCTCGCATTAACTGCAAGTACAGCATATTATCAGAGGCAATATTTGTGATAGTAATAAATTTGTTGACGTTTTGGTTCAGAAATACATGATGTCCTCCCCTCCCACTGACCTCAGAGTCAGAATATATTCCTTCATCAATGAAACTGTTGGAGTCTGTGGCAAGATTTAGTAGAGTCGTGGCCACTTCAACTTCGTCTGCAACTGTGCTTGCCACATTGGAGAAGTTTACTGATCCTAGCTGAGGCTGCTCAGTCTGTACAGCTGCATCAGTAGCAATACTGATACTTACTGCAGGAACAGGGCGGTGTTGTCTCATTGCTTGTAGCTGGAAGGTGTGAAGCCCTGTCTCTTGGAAGCTTTCTTCTTTTCCTCTGACACTCCCAAAGCTCTATAGCAGCAGTCATCAGAGAGTAACACTCTGGAGTGCCAACCTTTGGGCCATTTATGGTGATTAACAGGAGTGTTTGAAGCATCTCTTCTCGTAACCTGCTTCTCAGTCTTGTCTTCACACGTTTCGAGGCACTGTATCCACGCTCTGGCCAAGCATTCGATACTGGCATTGAAAGGCACACTTCAGCAATGTAAACAAGAGCTGGAAATATCAATTTCATGAGACGTGTGAGACACCATTCTGCAGACGTCGTCTCGTGGTTCTTCCTCACCTCATCTGGAATGGCAAGTTTCCAACTTGCTAGGTAATACTTGAACTTCTCCCACTCCGCAAAAAGCTGATACTCTTTAGTGTCACCTGAATAGAAGTGCCTAGCCATGATCTTCACTTCCTTGGCACCATACTCTTTAAAGCTATGTGATCCAGGATTTGGAACAGCCAAAGGATCAAAGATGGAGAAAGCACTCACTACCGGCAAGGCATCATCAGTGACCTCACATATTTGTCAATTACGTTCCAGAGCTGTTTCTCCATGGCAGGGGTGAGGCTAACTTCGGAGAGGTTCAAGCGTCCCTCAGGGAGATGGTCACTCGTCAAATCAAGGATGGGCGAGTTGGTGTGCACTACCTCACTCAGCTTAGGAAGAGTGTAGTCGATGGAGGGTTTGATGTGGGAGAAATTAATTGTCCCTTTCTTAAAGGTCCTGATGAGGGAAGAGAGGATAGCCAGGACAGCTATCAAGATATAGATGGCTCCAATGAGTTTTACTATCTCGACTTTGCTGAGTCCACGTGCTACCGTATCTTCATCCTTAAGTTTTCTCAGCGTCTGCAGAACTACCAGGTAGTCATTGAAAATTGCAGCGGAAGCAGCGTGAAGTGAAAGCCATCTCGTTTGACATGCTTTTTTAAGCTTTTTGCCTACAATTTTCTTGCTCTTCTCAGACAGTTGAACTGACGTGATCTCGAGTTGGACTTTCATATACAGGGCCATCCGCTTTAGTGAATTTTCCAATATCCTCCATAATTTTCTCAACCACAGCTCAATGTTTTTTATGTACTTAATGTCGCTGGTGGTGTGAGTGCAAGCGAGGCCTGGCTTATGGCACAAGCAGTGAAATGTAATGACTTTACTGTTGACCTGGTTGAGGGGGAAGACTCTAAACTACCATATTGTTGCTATAGGAAGTTCCTAATCATCATATCTTGGAAACCCTAACTTGCACAGATAAGCTGCTTCGCCGCGTTTGTCCCATGGGAGCGGTGTCCAATTTTCGATTTTGTTGTGATTTTCGAGTCACAACCATATTTCAAGTTTTTCGAGATTTTCGAGAGATTCGAGATTTTCGAGTCACAACCATATTTGGCAGGTTACGTGACCTGCACAGAAAAAAGCCTAAAACTAAAACGGTACATAGTTTTGTTATTGAAAACAGTGTCAGCAGTTAACGATCATCAAGATGCAAACCTTGACGAGTCGATTTGTTGAAATTCACATTATTAGAGAACCTATGACGTCATACGCACATGAATTTAAACATTTTAAATTGTAGATTTTCTTTTCTTTGTAATAACAGTATTTGCTTACGTTAGGGTTGAATTATGTCCGATTTGCCAAAAAACCGAACTCTACCTCCCTTCCTCTGATTTTTAGGGATTTTTCTTTTTAACGGGTGGTTGGGGACTGGCACTAGCTACGCACGCGCAAAGTCGATTTTTAAAATTCAGATGTTTATCCTCATACATTTCACCAATCTAGCGGCACAAAACGCTGCAAAACAACGTACGACAAAATACCATCTACAAAAATCCCTTAGCAGCAACGCCAGATCTGTAGTTAACAGTCTCCTCCCTTAAGACTGGCATCTACACCTGAACCTTCACCTGCCGAGACAGCAGCTCCATCGCAAGCCACTGAACGCAACTTTTGCAGCTGGAGACCATACTTGTCTAGCTTTTTAGTTAAAATGTTGAAGATGGTTTCAGCATTGGCAGAGGTGGAATCTTTCAAGATGTCTTCAACAAACAAGAAGTGTGTTTCCACTTTTTCTGCCTTGGCATTAAAAAAACGGGACGAAGATTATCAGGATTTCCATTACCGAGATATCTGTGACTTCGTCGGTCAGTAAATCATAACAACGCCCGTCTTAACACCCTTTAAAAGCCTTTTCTTTAGAGCTGTCCCAATTACAAGAAAAATGGATCCAACTGTCTCCTCCCCTAAATAGCTAAAGAATTTCATTTTTTCTGGGCTTACGACTTCTAAAAGGCCAATCAAAGAAGAAAATTTGTGATTAGCAACTTCCTCCTTAGCAAGCAAATATTATAAATATATTAATCGAGTGACAACTGTTTCTTCCCATTACTAAAAGGGCCTCTGAAGGACTTAGCCATGAACACCAGCTGTGCAACCTCCTGCATGAATTTCAGGGCAACTTCTCAAAGGGAGCCCTTGATCCGGAGCTCCCTTGATTGCTTGTTGAAAGGATCTCGTTGTTCCAGCCCAAGGACAGGGCTAGCACAACATTAGATCAACACAGGTTACGCTGTCCCCATTAGCACAGCCTGTGGAAGTCTTCAAAGCCCTTTAGGGGATGCATTAACAAGGAGGGATTGAAGTTTGACCTCATGGGCTTCAAGGTCAAAAAGACAGACGACATAGCACCACAACAGTTCAAATGTCGCGACCCGCTCTCCCTCCCTCGTGGTCTGTGTTCGATGCAGCAGCCCACAGGCGAAGCGGGAGATTCTCCCTTCGAACGTGTTTTCATTCGTTACAGTTTTTTGCATCCTCATACACTGTTGCACAGACGCTTTCTCCAAGACGCCCGAAGCGAAAATCCCTCACTCCACCATACAGCGACTGGGTCATTTCTGACAACGCCAGAGAGTTGCTTCCCATCTCTTAACCCAAAAACAATGACAGTAGAGAGAATATAGTAGTGTTTCTTCCCACAACTAACTAGGTCACCCAAAAAGACCTCTGAATGATTAAGCGATGTACATCAGCTATATATGCTCCTGCATGAATTTTAAGACAGCTCAAACTGGGGCTCCCTTGGTTAGTCTTTGCAAAGATCTCGTTCTAAACGTGAAAAAGACAGGCGACTGAAATAGATTTTCTGTGGACTAGCAACAACTGGATACCCTTACAGAAAAGGACTCCTATACTCTGCATAGGATACACAGCACCCTGCATGAACTCCCTTTTGTTTATCTTGGTTTTCAACTCTAGAATTAAAAAAGGTTTTGACAAGTAGCACGAAGGGAGAATAGGCTCCGCCAGTACAACGTAACAGACTTCCGTCTCTACAATGTGCCGGCCACATTGGAGAGCCTATTGGATAGCGAAATTAAGGATGTGAGGTGCTAAATCTACCTTGAGGACAAAATGACGGGCATGTTTATGCCACGACCGCTAATCAAGAGGTGAAATGTTTGGGGCTTTTGATAATCCGTCAAAGGGCAGTGAACCTGAAACTGAGTGCTGTGAGATGTGAGCTCTTTCCACAGAACGTTGCAGCTTATTTCACTGCTGTATGCAAACCCAGATTTTTGAAACCTAATTCGGCGGCTGTGATTCGCCCATTTTCACTGAACAGTAAAGGAAATTTGTAGATCTTCTAATTCTGTATGGTTTTTTTATGTCACGAAGTTAGAATCTCCTCCTTACACTTGTTTGATTCTCAAACTTCTATTATTATTTTGTCACAGTGGGCGAGTCATGACAAGCAAATCATAAGTCGCCGACTATCATTTGCCTGCCATGATTTGCTTATAGTAAAAAGCGATCAAAAATTCCGGATCAAATACGTTTACAGAGGAAATACTAATCATAAAAAAAGCAGATCTTTATTTAATTTACCACTTTCTGATTATGGGTGATTCCTGACAAACGAACCATAACCGGTAAATCGTGTTTAAAAACCCGCAGTGCAATCGGCTTCAACTTTCTAGGGCACGTGGCCTTTGAGGAGGGGTTTACCACAGACACTGAAAACGTCAAGCAGTTCAAAACCGGCGTTTGCCAGGAAGGTTAGGAGATATGTGGGTTTACTTATCGGCGATTTGTGTTCGTTGTTGAATGTTACTACACCCTTGTATAACCTGACGGAGAAAGGCAACCATTTCAGTAATGAATGAATGAGACGATTCAGTTTAACAAGTCAAGGCCGCTCTTTTGTCCACCCCCGTACTAGCATACCCTCGCTTAAGCAACCTTTTTTCTGGACACGGCTGCCAGCAATAATGGCATGGAACAGTTCTCTCTCAAGTTACAGACAATCAAAAGGACCCCAAAGGCACAAACAGGAATCGACGAAGAGCCCTTGTAGGTAGATGTGGAGACGTTGTTAATAATAATGTTTTCTAGGAAGACAATAAAAACAGTTTTAAATGTTTTCTTTTAAGAACATTGAACTTCTTGGCCGTTGTTATAACTATTATTTGCAGAAATATTCGTCTTTAGGAGGTGCAGTGTTAAAGGGGCACAATCACGCTATTCCAGTCAACTTCAAAAATCAAAAATATGTCCTCACATCAATGAACACCCACAAATAATGGTCTAGTTTTGTTACCAAAGACTATATCACTTCAATAAAACTATTTTCTGTCGTTTGTTGCTACGGATGGCTCGGATGGAAATGGATTGCAATTTGAAAAAATTAGGCTAAACTTTTCAAATTCTTTCAGCGTGTTGACATTAAATCGATATTAAATGGTCATGGTTTGTTTTCTCTTATTGAAATTACGTTAATATATTCCTTTAAATGTTCAAACACAATGTTGCGCATGGATAAAGTTAGCTACCGATAATTTTAGCACAGTTTTGACCAGAAATCGGCGAAATCCTCGTGACTATGCCCCTTTAAGGTTTATTGCGTAATGTTCAAATATGTTTCTTCCATGTGTGGGCAAATCATGTGGAAAAATAGACGTCTTAAACGTACGGCTGTTCTCATGGCGACAAGAGTAGTAAGGGGTATAATTTCTACATTTCACACCGACTCTGAAGTTTCCTCTTTCATCAACTCTCATCCTTCTTCCGTTTCATTTAATCTTGTTCTCAGTCCTTCTTAACCGCTTGTTTTCCTTTTTCAGCAAGTCTAGTTTCTGTTACCTCGCAAAAAAGAGTTCCCTAGGAAGGCGCCGCCTATGTGTTGACTAACCTCATCTTCGCTGCCTCGGCTTCTTTCCTCTCTTTTTACGTTCGAACAGAAACCGAGTGAAAATCTTCAGCCGTGTCAACCGCCGAACAACGCTACACTGGATAACTAATTCACCCCTTTCACTCAATTCGATTCTCAAATTTTTACGCCCATATTTTTCGGTGTCACAGCACTTTTCTTTCCACAAAATGCTCATATAAAAAAAGTTTACTCAAACACTATATACATAACTTTAATCCAAAAAATGACGGATTCTTTATATAACAGAATTCATTTCTTTCTTACTCAATTCTACGCCATTGACAAAAAGTTTTTTTTACACAATTGTGGATATCACAATATATTATTTCATTTAAAAATGATGTCTTCATATAAAAAGAGAACGTAATTTAGAAGTGGTTTCATTTACATCTAACATTAACACAACAAACATGGGTCAATTATCTACCCCTCGCGGCCGCCAAAAGATATTTTTTTACCCCAGTCGTTCTCCCACCAACTTAACAAAAACGGGCATTGTTGTCCACTAATCGCTGGACATCTAAAACTCGCTTTTAACTAATAACTGAGTTCGTTTACGCATTTAAGGTATCAGCCACCCAAAGAAGTTTCATTTTTTCATAATTGAGATTTTTACATCCCCAGATAAATCTCTTCGAGGGCTTTCTTTCAAACAAAAATTTAGAAGAAAATACTGGCTCAGTGGAAAGTCATTAACTATGGTGACTGATTGTTGACAAGTTCTGTCACACCTGATTAGCTTGGTCATGTGAAATCTAAAGCGCACACTGGTTGCACTCTTCCGAAGTGGTTATTAGTTCTCTCTTTTACGAAGTAATGAAAGTTTTCTTTCACCTAAATACATCCTAAAAAGAAACGGTTGTATGCTTTCGTCTTCTAAACCAAGACTGAAGAAAAGGAAAGCCCTAGACAAAGAATGGACAGTGAATTGGCAGAGAGCGACCAGGGCTTCTTTTACCGACAGGAGAGTTCGTTGCGTCGATGATTTCCCTAGATTTTGTTGGGATTTTCCGCATCTTTATCGACCTGGTGAGCATTGCAGGAAGTTTTAGTTGTTACATAAAATACGGATTGGAATAAGGAAAATATTTCGTAAATAAAACGAAAATGACGAATTTCTTCTCACGTCCAATTATTTTCTGCCGCTCGCCGCGTAAAATTGCTCCTGTTAGATGTTACCTGTCAAACTTCTATTGTTTGAGAAAGCTGATCCCTCCCTGGTATTCATCAAAATAGAACTCACTAAACATTTAGGTGTCATAATCTCATTACTGGCAAGACACCGCAGAAAATACATTTTCCTTTTCTTTTCGAATGTAAAATTTTGGCGAGTTGTACGTACATTTTTCACTCCAAATCGAAAGCCATTCGACCAATTTGGTTGACATTTGGCCAGATTGTTGCCAGATACTTTTTCTACAAAAAAGTATCTGCGAAATTTTATCCCTCTTTTCGTGTTAAAGCCAGCCTTTTTCCACTCGAAGTGCTAATTTTATTGACTTCTTTAACTTTATCTGCTAATAAAAGAGGAACAAACGCACTTGCCAAAAATCTGAGACACGGCTTTTTAGCCAGAGGTGTCAAGAAGGGAATGCGGTGTTAATCGTTTTGTTTTCTTTGTTTTTGGAGGGGGTGGATCCTTATCTATGAAGACATGTACGTGTGAAGAAACCTTCCCATTTTCCAAACATGTTAAACTTTTGCCTCTTTTTCAATAAGAAGTCATTTTCTGGAATTATTAAGCCGCCAAAAAATGTATAGTTTAAAGGGTTTTTCATTAAAACAACAAAAACTTGAGCGATCCGCGCGCAAGCGGTCCTGAAGGGTGGCTGATACCTTAACGTCTGTGTCCAGTCCCCAGAGCAAGACAACTCCGATAAAAGTATGGGCTTTATAAGTTTGTAGGTGAAATCCTAAAGCCAGTGACCACTCCAATTAAAGATGTTGAGCTATACAAGCTGCTTCTAAATTCCTAATCGCAGCAACTGAAACAAAACTCTTGAAGACAACTTTTTAACGGTTCTGCCCACTTTTATAGGATTATCTTGAGGACGGTCTGACCTTTTAATCAAGGCCACTGAAATAAAACTGTTGAGCAATTCTCTTGAAAGCTGCTGTCTCTGTTTTCTTCACCTTTTAAGCTGGACGTTCTTTAACGTGGACGTATTAGTAATCTACCACTGACGGCTGTCATTTCCAATTCTTCCTTCCTCTGAAACTTTCACTTAGCTTTTTCTTATCGATCCTAGGCCGAGTATGTCTAATTCCTCCCCTTCTTTGACCTCTTTCACCCGTAGCCCTCTCTCGTAGGGAGGTAACGTCCCCACTAGTGACATGAGCTGTTCGTTCCCGAGAACCTCCATGGGGTCTTCTCCACCCATGGACAAGATCACCAGTTGTTTCGATCTCTATTGGACCTCTCGGATGCTGTTGCCGATTCCTCACATTATTGGCTGCCTGTTGGGCACCTGGTTCTAGTTCGCCATTGATAGTGCTACTCCTGCCATGATTGTCTACCAAAGGCGGACGTTGATTACTGGATATTGCTGCACTAGAAGAAGGCGAGGGCCTAAATGAACTGAATTGATTTGATAACCTTGAAAAACTAGCTGAAGTTCCAGGGTCTTCATGTGATGGTGAGACTCGGAGCTTAAGATGTGAAGTGGAAGGCCAAGAGGACGCCAATGGGTGTTTAGAGGTGGAATGTGATGTAACGGTAGAGTTCCCATGGCATAGGTCGCTGATTACAGCAGTCTCAGCAGGTGACCTCGATGAACCAGTGGAGGCATTGGTTACAACAGCATTAGTGGGTGAGTTTGGTGAACTAGATGGGGAGATGTTTGCAAAGATTTCCGAAGGTGACCTTCCAGTAGCGTTCTTTTCTTGGTTCTTTTCTTGCTCCTGAAGCTGTCTAAGATATGAGGACATGGACGGGTTTCTTTCGATTGCAGAGGCTACTAAATAGTCCCGCGTGTCGAACGCTATGTTATCCTTAACCATCTCGTCTTCATTAGAGACTGGATTGCCGTACAAGGTGCTGGTGGTTGTAGACGACTGATTACTTTGGACAGGAGTTACCTTATCCCCCCTATTATATGCAGTGCTCGCTGGAATGTCACTACTGCATAAGGAGGTGGCGGTTGACGAGTGGGATGCAACTCTGCTATCATGAAGCTTAGGTCTTTTACTTTGCCCAGGCTCATCTGATCTTCCCATACACCTGTAGTCTTGGCCACGATCGTGCTTTCTTTCGTGTTCCCTGTTCGATGAGTGGTGTCTGTGGCGCTCCGTTATATCATCTTTCCCACGATCACGCCTATTTAACGAGGATGCACAATGAGGTCTCTTTGAACTGTGCGCTTCTCCACGGTGACGATCGTCATGACTGCGCCCACTTCTACTAAGACGCATTTCCGGGTTGTTTTCATCATGGTGACTACGATGTGACGAAGGTTCTCTCCCACGATGATGGTGCTGGTGATGATAATGATGCTGTGTATGGCGTGTATCTTCTTTCCGATGCTTCGTACGGTTATCATTTCTTGTACTACCTACAGCAGGCGGATCTACATGGCCATCATCACTTGACGGTTCCTGCACTTCTTTGACAGTCGAGTGTCTTCTTTTCTCTGCTCTTTCCGGGTTGGACTGTTCAACAGTCTTCTGTACAGAGCTATTTCCTTCAGTGGTAACAGACTGCAGTCTTTGGTTCCTGGGTCCAGACACCTCCTTACTTGCTATAGCAGAAGTAACTTCTGTCGAAGTGTTCCCAGAGAGAGGCATGTTAACTGACGGCTTCACTTGATGCAAAGGACGGTCCCTGCTTACAGCACCAGTGTCACCACCTCCTCTTGCAGTCGCAACTCTGTTGTTTAATCGAGGGTCTTTAGCAGGTGACCGGTCATCATATCTTGAAGTGATGGGAAGATTCGACTGCAAATCCTCTGTTGTCCCAACGCGAAATAAACAGCACCTGTTCTGTGCGTCCTCAATCAACGCTCTCCAATCCCTTGACCCTGCCTGTTAACACAAGGAAGTAAGCAAAGAGTATGTACGTTCGCACCTAGCATTTACATAACTTTAATGCTACTGCAATTACAATGGCGCATGTAGCGTTCAATACAGATCGTCATTGAAGTAATGGATATGAATATTATGACCCACGTAAGACACACTAAATTTTTTCATTACTTTCACCGCCTCGTTTTTCCACTTACATCCAGGACGCATTGAAAGAATTTCGAAAAAATAACTCTAACATTAACATTTGTATTTAATTTTTGCATCAACCCAGTAATAATACAAGTTGATTGATATTTTTCCTTTTCAAGGCTCCTTGCCATTCTCCTCTGTCGTAAAGTTACGCAAAAATGGATGCTAGGGTTTTACAAAGTACGCTAAGAGGGAACCATAGCATAATCTGACAGGAACAAAAAGAAAACAAAAACAACGCCACTACCTTCAAAGTTTCCATGTGACCGAAAACGTACAAGGCATGCCGAGCTCTTGTAAGGGCAACATTCATTCGTTGTTTGTCGCCCACAAACCTAAGATTGCAAGGAAAACAAAACAGAAAGGTGTCAGCGAATCTGAGGTTGTTTACGCAACAAACACAGAGCCTCTTCGAAAACTTGTATTTTAATTTCAAGCCAAAGTAGGTCAGTCAGAACAATAACCACTATCCACTTGTTAAATAACCACGTGCATATACTGCAGTACGAGGATCTTCCCATTTATGCTGTTCCTCATTTTACGCCTCTTTCGCCGATGACATGAGGACAAAAACGCGGACGAAGAAACAAGGCGTTTAGAGCACCCAAGTAATCTGGGTAGATGGTAATGAGAGCACACCTTTATCTATTCAAGCCAAAGCATTTGTTCTATTGCTTTATTCACGCAGGTTTCCACAAAACAATTTTCCTGTGCTTGTATTCATTTAATAAGACAAAGTGCCTTTTACCGCAAGATCATGATCTCCAGAAAGTTGTCGGTTGGAGTAGTAACAAAGGGCGATTCGTGAGTTAAGGCCGTAATGAATAAAAATCTCTTACCCAATAGAGCCACGAAAATTCTTTGCACGAACACAGCTTAGAATAATAACATCCTTCTCTCTGCCCTGGAAAATACAATTAAGTCCATAAAACGCTCGTTTCAAGTTCAACACAACACACTAAACGGACTTACAACAGTTTAGTGAAAACGTACCTGGAAACCATCAACTGTGTTGACTTCAATAGCAGGTAAACCTCTGGAAAGAAGATACATTACACAGATTTGAAAAGGAAGCTTATCCGGGCAGCTTGGGGCACTACACAGTCACATCAACAAATAAGTGATGGAGGATATGAATGGCAAAGTGAAAATATGTTAACTGCTTTGTTACTCATTTCAAGTGACTTTTCGAGAAACAATTGCCCTCAAAACCCATGAGCAGTGAAATGAAAGAGTGGAAAAGCCACCAAAGATGCGTGGGAAGCGGCACAGGGTTTTATCGAACAGATTTTTTAACAAGATCTAGCAGTATGGATGTGTCACGTGGTCTGCGGGAAGTCGTTGGTTTAGCTCCGACTACGAACTTGAAAGTTTCTTGAGTTGCTCATTTTTTGACAACTATACCGAGCTACAACTTATGTCTGTTAAATTCACTTTTTTGGATCCGACACAATGTAACAGAAGTGTGAAGACATTGCCAACTGTTGACCCGCACATGATTACGTTCGTTATTAACACTTATTCACCTGACGTTTCTCTTAGTGGTTAATAGAATTAAGATTTTGCCCAAAGCAGTGTGAATCTTCGTGACTGCTTAAAAGGGAAGAAATATCAACCTGTCTTGCAGTCTTCTCGTGATCTCCCCTTTCTGTTTTCGGTAAGGAGTGATGATGCCGACACTTTCTGAGCGCAGTGACTTTGAAAGATCACTGCACCAGTTTGCAATCAGACCTGCCTCCACATGATTCCACAATGCCCTTAAAAATCAAAATCTCCAATTAATCTCATTTATTTTAATCTCATTCATTCATAACCACAGACTTGGGCTCCAATGGAACCTACTTGCAAAATTTCCATCTTCCCAAAGCAAGTAACAAAGATGTTTGAAATGTACGGCAAATTGAAATTGTCGTCCTTTTAGGCTTACATTGTTCAAAATTACAAACGTTTATTGCAGCAGAAATCCCAGTCTGCTTCAGGTTGCATACAAACACAGCTGGATGAAGGACACAACAGGAAAACTTACAAACTTTAATCGTGTTCATACACAGTCCAGTTTTTTCTCGTAAGGTAAGCTTTTAAAATGGAATGAATGTGATGTTTCCCAACTTGAGCGTATCATAGATCTGTCTATGGTACACTTTTACTAAGGTTTCTTCCATTCTTCCATAAAGTCAGTTTTTCGAGCAAGTTTACAAGGCGTTTTGAATCGTGATCATATTAAAAGAAAAGCTGAATTACTTTATGCAAACTCTCTCTGTTAACTACTTTACGTTGTTCGCAACACAACTCAAAACCTGTTCTAGTTTACATACGGTGAAACCCAAAAACGCTAACGGACGCATGGCAGAAACGTGTCAGCTTAAATATAGTAAATGAATCATAAACCAAGAAGAAACATCCACTAAACGTGTGAAAGACTTTGTTGTTTTCGTTCTAGTAAACTGTCAAACGGTAGAGAAATCAAATTTTCTCGCTTTTTTGCTTATAGTAGGCGGTTTTATTTAGGTGATGGCTTAATTTTGAGCCAAAAGTGATCACCGAAGGTGCAATTTAGGTTAACAGTGTCATGTAACGCATTTTGAACAACGGCACGCAAAAGAAAATACCCGACAAATGTTTCTTCAAAACATTCTTATTCAAAAATACACCATTACATTTATATCATGGCGAATATGCCACCTATCGACATTTCAGTCCTAGCAGTATGCAGGACGTTTGTCACATGAACCTAGTGTAATGGCCTTAGCTCCCACGAGTCTCCTGTAGCTCAGTGGTAAAGCATCTGGACTAGTAACCAGAAGGTCATAGGTTCGACTCCTGTTGGGAGAACTCGGATTTTTTTAGAGTTGCCTGTGTCACTGGCTGAATAAACATCTTTCTCAACATTCTTTTTATTGTCATTCAAAGTTTGAACCTCGCGTATATGGCAGATCATCCATTTAAGGGATGGTTTCAGGGTGCAGCGCATGTGCAAGCTCCGGCGCAGGCCAAATCAATTCAATTGTTTTTAAACAATTTGGAAGGAAGTAAACAACTCGTGCATTTGTCCAAGAATACATCCTTTGAGTCGAAGAATAAATTCCATGGTAAATGCTAATTTCCAAATTTTCGTTGTAGATCGGTTGCAATCCTACGCGATAACCGAGGTGCATGAGGGGGGGTCTTTTTAATCGAAAATCTGACAAATTAGCGAGAAAAGCATTTTAATGCATCGAGTCGGAACATACTTACGGAATTCTAAAAAAAAAAACGTACCTCCACTACCACTTTTTCGCGACTGACAATGAATTTTCAATGGTAAATTACCCGCAGAGTTATCTATCCGCTTCTGGTTGTTTCATAAACAGTAGAATTGAATGGGCTAACGTTAAAGCCTGCACACGCACCAAACCACGAAACCATCCCTTTAACGCCTGGCAAAATAGCGTGACCTGGATCCAGTAGACGACTGAATGTGAAGAATTTCCATACCCTCTCTCCTGACATATTTCCTGTCCACCGTAAACATCAAAGAGTGCATAGTGCTTCGCCAAGGGGAATGGCCTTGTTTCCAGAGAACTGCAACATTTGGGTAACAGATTAGGGCAAATACCAGTTTTGCAGTACATATAACCAAAGACTTGTGTTTGGGTGTAAGTTGCGGCACGGCACAGCATGATCAATGCTCCAGAGGCCACTCTAACAAAACCCTGTTTTCTTGAAAAAAATCCATCATACACACGGATTTCACATCGTTGAGTTAACTTAAATGTACTTTTTTCGAATGCGATTGCAAAAAGTTCTTTAAACGTAACCTCACCTGTCGCTCTTTAGCCGTCCACTATAGACATGCTGGGAGGGAAAACAAGCAATTTCGGGATGCATACGGTACTGCTGTTCTAGCATCAACACTGGTTTCCCCATTTCTAAAAAAATAAGAAATTTACTACTTTAAGTAGTGCAAAAAAGTAACTCAAAGCACAGAAGAAATAACCAAAGACAAGAAATGCTGCTTTTATACAACAGTCCGTTTGCAGTTGTGCGCCTGGTGATCTAGCTGGAAGTGAGAGTAGAGGCGACTTTGTTTTGATGTGAACCTTTCGCTTTCACGTTGTTCTCATGCTAACAGCATGCTTATCATTTAACTATGAAAAGGGGACAGTTTGTAACAGACCAAGGACAGCTCTAGGCTCCCTTGCATCCAAAGGCGATATATATATGTCAAATCTTTTTGTCTTTAACATTCCTATGCCATTTATTTTCAGGACGTGACACCTTTGCTTCCCCAATGCGGAAGAAAATAGATACATATTGTGAGCGTTGCAAAAAATACGTTGCTGTAAAATATGCATGAATGAATAATTAGCTAATGTAGATGTGCAATAGTCTTACAAGGAAGAAAGGAACAGTTGAATCAGCATTGCCAATCAGTTGAATCAGCGTTGTCAATGGGCCTTATGCAGGACTACGTCACTTGCCCAAAATTCACCACCAGGCCTCGTTTGCACTAAATTATTATAATCCTCTGGCACGTTGCACATGGATATACGTTTCACTTTTGCTGCTTCGGGATTTTGGTTGTGGTAAAATACACAAGGTTCTACTCTGAAAGCGGACTTGGTGGTGAAATTATCTGGTCTGACATAAACACGCATAAGGGCTATTGTTTTTAAAGTTTTTGTCAGAATCTAAGTCCAAGCTGAACATAGACGGATGATAGAAGATTGAACGGAGAAAGAAATTGCATTATATACTCTAACTAAATAAGCAATAGTCCCCCGAAAAGAAAACAGAAAACGTGTTTCTAAGTTATCAGTGGTTTCTAAGTTCTCAATGGTTTCCGTGCATGTTGTACACGTTTGTTTGGTACCGCTTCTGAAGAAATTGTTGAATATTATAAGCATAAGTAGTGCCACCAAGGGCTTTGCTGTGACATACCTAATAGATCAGTTATTTAGTTAGTGCAAATATGCAACAGCCCAGAAGGAGGAAAACAAAAAAATTCTTTCGGTTATCTTGTCTGGGTCTCACTTTCTAAGGAACGTAGATACAGCTTGCGTTGCTGTGAAATATTCCATGAAAGAATGATGTAGTTTGTGTAAAGATGCAAAAGTCCCCAGAAGAGGAGAAAAGTTGAATTGCAGTTGTAGTCTTCAGAGGGTTTAGTACGTTTGCTTCCTTTCCTTTCAAATTTCCGGAGAAAATAGATCAATGCTACAAGTGTAGGCACTGCGACAACTTGCGTTGCTGTGAAACAATAGAAGCATGAATGAACAATGTAACTTAAGTAGATGCAATAATCTTGTTAAAAGACACGATTAGCAATTGTTCCGGTCTTCAAAGGGTTTTGTGATGTTTGTCTGGTCCCGATTACCAATCAAACTAGATGAGTGCCACAACTTAAGCAGTACAACTTGCGTTGCCGTGAAATATTGCACGAAAGAACAATAGAAAGACAAGAAAAGCTTGGCTAGTCAAAATTTCCACAAAGAAAGACGGATGCTATTAGCGTCAGCTGTGCAGCGTTTCCATGAAATGAATAGAAGTTTATGTGTATAATCAAGTCTTAAAAAAGAAGTTGAATTAGTGATTTAAATTTCCAAGTGTTATTGATCATTGCTGGTAATTACAAAGAAAGAGGAAAGGCAAGCTTGCCTAAGAAACTTTCTTTGGAGCATAAAGCTTAGGCGTTAGGTGCCCAAGCCAAATGGAAGGCACCAATATCGGTTTCTGGAGTCCCCTGCAATACTAATCACCACTCAAGAAAAAGCATTGAGGCAAAGTTAAGGTAGTTACTAAAAATGCCAGCAATTTCCTTGCATTGGCCAGCGCATAAACCTTGCCGTCTGTGTTACTATACACAGTGGATGACTTTGTCAGACATCACAACAAGAGAAGTGTGTGGTAAGGCTATGGGCTTCCAAGTAATGTTTGTTTTAAGATTACCCAAATTAATTGTGACCAAAGAAGAAAGTCATGCAATTCACAGCAGGAGTTGCCTTTGCATTAAGGGTAACTAATGACATCATTTTTCCACTCTGGAATTAGTACTTGGACGCCTCTCAAAACAAAGGTAAATCATCGACAGAAATGGCCAGGTTGGAATACTAAATGCCTTAGCAGCTCCCCCAGTCGCTTGCTTTTGTGTCTGGATAAATGTCCTTCATGTGGTGCTGATCAGGTTTAAGGTTTTAGGAAACTAAAAATTTAAGACGTTTCCAGGTCAATAATGCACGGTTTTTAGTGATTCCCTGTGGTGACAGAGTAAATTGCCCAGACAACAAGGATAAAAAAAGAGCTTCAAAAAAGATGGCATAAGGTACAGATATGATTTATCTCAAATGGATCTGTTTTTAAGAAAGCAGTACAGTCATTCATATTTTGGAATATTAATAAGTACCGTGGTACTCACTACCTTGGAATAAAGCGTTATTCTACCGGGGAATAAAGTTTGCATTGACAACAAACACAGCAGATAAAAAAGAAAGTTAATACCAGAAAGGGCAAAAATAATAAACCGCTAAAATATTAGAGATGCAACAAGAGCAAAGAGGGGATTTTAATAAAACAGGTTTAAAAGTCATGGAAGGATCTCCCGTGGTAAAAGAAAAGTGAACGAGAATCCATGGAAATGTTCTGAGTAAAGAAGGAAATGGCTGTTTTTTAAGAACGTGCTTCTTGAATGGGAATTGATTTAGTGGCAGTCATAGGTTGGGTAGCCAATATAATCATACTGTTTAGTAGATCGTTTTGGAAGAGCAGGTACGTGAGGTATTAGCAAGAAGATGAAATTCAAGACTGACTGTATCTCGATAAGCGAGCACTTCTATTTATGAATGGGCATTAAGTAGCAGTAACCTTCAGGAGAGCTAAAATTGGATGGAACAAACGACGATATATAGAAGGGAAGGTGATCAAGGTAAACAAGCCATTTTACAAAGTGCAGACGTTTTGGAATAAACGTGTTCCTCAGAATGTCAATGCTTTGATTGCATCTTTGTACTTACAGTTGAGTGTTGAGGCAAGTGTATGAAGTAAACCAAAGGGGACAGGAGACAGGCCATTTTAGACAAGCGCACAGAATACAAGAGGAAAAAAATAACGAGGTGTAGAACGCAAGCTGTCAAGACCAGCATGGAAAAAAAGAAAGAAATCAAGAGAGCATTCGTGCGGCTCAGTGTTCACGTTTTGATAGTAGCTTATTTGACCCACTCCACAGCTCCAAATAAGGCCATCTTAATGGTAGTACTATTATCATTGTTAAAATAAACTGCCACCTTTATTCCCTAACAGGTGGCACATCAACCCTCACTAAAAGCATAATGAACTAGCGGTTTACAATACTTTGTATCACTACAAAGACTTAAAAATAAAACAATCAACAGTTTTCAGACCAATGCATAATATCTAAATAGCTAGGCAAGCCTAACAGCGGAGCGGAGGTGTTGGGATGATTATTAGGAATATCAGAAGTCTTTGGGTTGCTTACTATATTTCTAAAAAGAGAGAGGGTGTAGGGAGAGGTCTTTGGCATAATACAAGTCCTTGTCTCAACATCAAGTCTCAACCTGGGCCTTAAAAGAGGTGGGTACTCATGAGCTCATATTCCAAGATGTGTGAGGGTAAGGAGGCGTATATTTGAATAACACTGAAGGAGACACTTTTTGACCCTTACATGCAGGCACGACCTGTACCTTGAGAGCAGTTGCTAACCGCTGATCAACTTTCACATGCTTGTGGGCTAACATCGTGGGGAGGCATTTATTAGAATATCACTTGTGGGCACGCTTACATGGAGTCAACCTTTGGGCCTTGGTTGGGGTGGGTGACCACTGAGCAAATGAAGGTACATGTTCATGGACCGACATCATGGTGATGCGTCTATTGAAATATGACTGAAGAGAACATTTTGTGACGATGCAAGAGGTCATGACTTGGTCATTGGGAAAATAAATTCAAGGCCTTGGATCCAGTGTTCGTGGTCACATGTTCGTGGGCTCACAATATGGCAAGGCATCTATTGGAATGTGACTTATGAGAACAATTCGTGACCATTATGTAAGGCCAGGGGTAAGCCTTGTGATGGGAGGGTATCCAAAGAGAAAAGAAGTTTCAGACTTATGCACTAACATCACCTACGTCACCGTGTGACGCTTACATAAAGTCAAGAGCAGGATCTTGGGTGGGATGGTAACCAATGACCAAAAAAAGTCACATGCTCGTGGGCCAATGGATAAGACACTTCATGACGCTTATGTGAAGTCTCGGCCTGGTCTGAGGGAAGGAAGTGACCACTGACCAGATGATGTCACATAGTGGGCTAATATCCCGAGATGTGGGTGGTTGGGAACACTTAGCGACGCTTACATGATGTTTCAGACTATTTTTTGGGAAGGTATGTAACTGCTGTAACTGATTATATCACATGTCCATGGGCTGACATTTCAAGATGTGAGGGGTGGGGTAGGAATTTACTGGGTACACTTCGTGATGATTTAACATGAAGCGTGGTTTGATGATTGTCGCTGCATGGTTTACAGCACCAAACTTGACTTGCATGGATATACACATTCTATAAGTATGGGCCTCCGCTCTGGCTCGGCTATCATTACGTTATTTAGAAACTGAAAATCACAGCAAAAACGTAACTAAGACTAAGGCTTACGGACGAATAATGGTGCCCTGGGAGAAAAATTCACTTGGAATTTGTCAAAGCCCCTATTGCAATGGTAGTATCGAACCGTTCATGCTGGCTTGTTTCGACCATCACAAACACTCGCCCCCCTCCTCCCACCAATAATCCCATGGTCATTAAAATACAACTTCAGGTAGAACCTCAGTTACCATCGTGCGTTGAGCACCATCATCAATTTCCCCCACGAATTTATCCCTCGTCATTAACTTCACTTCTATAACAAATACGTAGAACTACTTGTTTCACACCACTATTAAATCTATCTTCCTCTCATGGACCACTTCCCAAACTACACTGCTACATCTTAAAAACCACTTCATATCATTATCCCCCCCAACCCGTATATAAGCGTGACGAACATCCAACAACAATTTCTCCATTCTTGGAACCATTTACACCCACAACAAAAACCCAGCTGTAGTAAAATGCATCACATCAGCAGCTCTCTCAGCCTTGCATCTGAACTGTATTTGTTTTCTTCAGCTTGTCCTCCACTTATGCTGTACTTAATCTGTGGTGACGATTGTTTTCTGTAGCACCTATTGTCACATTTGGAAATCTTCCCCACGTATAGTTTTATTGGATACTTCCTCTGGGTTTAAGAACTTTGCCTCCTTGTTATCAAGGTTACAAAGGAGGCATTGATTTCAACTTCACCAGTCTGTTTACAAGTCTGATCCTGATGCACAGAAGCTGTTTCCTGATAACCAAGGACATTGTTGTTTCCACATAGAGACGTTTGATGTTGATGCCATTATCATCTCCCTGGATGCCTTTTGGAGTCAACTTAGTTACCAAAAATTGTCATCAATTACCAAAAATATACAAGGTGTATGAACTCCATTTTGCATCCAAACGTCTCCACTACATTGCATTTAGACAACTTGTTGATTACTGTTTACTGCCATCAGTCCTTGCTGTGCGAACTTCCAAATGGTTATAGGCATTCAGTGAAACCAAACGTCATGCAAACCTTCTTGGGAATATCCTTGTCCTTTACAGCCACAATGATGTAAGCACGACAGTAAAAATCACCGTTGCAAATGGGATATACTAAAATATTGGTGAAAATTTTCTTCGCATATCCGTGTGTATCACGTATTCCCTACTGTGCTCCATGATTCATCTTGAAAAGGTGCCTTTGCAATGAGCCAACATATTTTTGAATCATCCAAAAATCCTTTCTTTTTTCCTTCTTTCTCTTTGTACATCCTTTCTCACTAAGCTTTAGACAAGTAGCTGTTCACAGCTACTACAGTACACAACCAACCAATTGCCTTCGACTAAGAATTTACCAAACGTTTTACTACTTCCTTTTCGGCAAATAGTAGCCCTTTAAGTGGTGCATATTCCTCAACATTCAGTAACGACGAATGCACCTTGACTTTGACGATAGGTTGTACTTCCAGTACTTCGTCAGTCACCGTATCATACTCCTCGGCAAAAAGAGCCATATGAGAGAAGACTGTATTTCCACGAAACAGGATGCGCTGATGATGGGAATGCATTGCTTTGACAAGTAACATCGAATCCATTCGTGGCCATTAAAATCAATAACACCTCCAGGTGTAAGGAGGCTTGTGGTTGCCTACTTCAAAAAGGCATCTCCAAGAATCATGCTCCAGGAAGATGTTGCTCTGTTAGTAATAAATTCAAAACAACAAGACCAAACACAAAACATACCACAAAACAATAGCACCACAAATTATTTTGTACCAAAACAATGAACTTACCGTGGTGTCTGAAGAATCTGTACAGTCTTTCAAACATAGAACGTCCAAATAAGTTCTCCTTTGCTTTCTAAAAGAAATCATAAATATGACTAGAACTACGAAGACCTCTCACGACTCTAAGTAAGTAAACAGAACTGCACAAAGCGTTCAAAACGAAGATTAATAGAACCTGGAGGTAAGGTGGATCAAAATGTTTGGGTGATTAAAAAAGATAGCAGAAAAGCAGATAGTTGACGCCAGTTTCGTCGTTTGTATAAAGGCAAAAAAACAGACTGGTAAATAAAATATGTTTTGACGTACCTCTGACAACACAGTGGGTGGAAGCTGTTCAGGATCACCAACAAGCACAAGCTTGGAGGCTTTATATTCGAGAGGTATGAGCAAATCCAGTTCAGTGGACTGACAGGCCTGCAAAACAGATGTGATAAAATAGAAAACGTTCTTGAATCCACCATTTCATTACCACTATCACATTGCTTTTCCTTTTTTATGAAAATTCTGGAATCCCCTGGAGGGTTAAAGAACAATAACCTAACTGTGGATCAAAAACCAACTGGCAGTTGCACTCTAGTGATGCACCGTGAAAATGACCTCAGATGCAAAACCCCATTGTGTCTCTGTTGTATGTATTTTCCTGTGCTTTGCGTCAGCTCTGATTGGTTTATCAGGTTGTTTAAGGCGGTTGCCATTGGCTGGAATGCTTAATTCGGTTTTGCTTGAACAACATTCAACTGGATACCCCTGTATTACCCTTCACACAGAAAAATAAAGTGGTTTGTAATATTTATTTGCAAACTTTCACTGCTCTTACCTCATCAACAATGACACAAGTAAACGGGCAGATACGCCTAAAAACAGTACACAATTAATATCAGTATAAAACACAAGTGTAAAGAAAAGGGCAATGGATCAATACAATTCTAACCGTCCAGCCAACTGCAAGTCATGTTTTAAGCTTGTGCTCCCAGCTCCATTGAGGGTGGTACAGACGATGTCTGCAGAATCCAGTATTTCCCTTTTGATCCTCGCCTCCTGCCGAAGACTGTTGGCTTGCTTCTTCTTCTCCTCATAGTACTTGGTCTGTAGCGTACGCTTGAAAATGCTAAGCTTATCTTTGGCCTCTTTACATTCTTTAAGCTGCCAACCAAAAAAGGTAATTTCACTTACACATTTATGTACGCGTAAACCCTCTCCAGTCATGGTAAGCGCACTCACATCGGATTTTAACATCTTTAACCGTACATAAAAATTATCTGGGAAATTGTGGTATTAAAGAATTGTTTACAGCTCCTAAATGTTTTCCGTATCCCTGTGCTGTTTTGGATGCTGGAAATACTCTATAACCCGGCAACAGGGTCGTAGAGTTTAAACGTTTTACATTTTACACTTACATACTCTTCGAATGCCCCTAGCTTCAAAAAGAAAGAACTCTCACTAAGAAATGCGCCAATTCTCTCCACAAAAGAATATAAGATTACACAAAAGAATACTGCACTATTTTTCCTTGATATTACCTGGAAAGTAGGTGATTTTATCACTAATTAGCTATTTACGTTAGATAAGACGTTCATTCCAGGCCAGCAAATTCTCAGGAAGATGCCAATGACCACTTATCTTAAAAGTGTCGGTCTCTTAAATAAGAACACGAAAGGAACAAAACAAGACAGCTGCTCATCTCTTGGAAGTGTAGGCATTATACAGGAAGTCCATTTCTTGAAGGTGTATGTATCAAACAGGAACAGTTTGTATGAACATTACTGCCAACAGGACCGAGTAAATTGCACGTCGTAAAAAGGTGTCTACAAGGAGAGGATGAACTATCTCCTGTACATTAGTAGTGGCATGAACGTCAACTATTTTCTCCAAATGTTTAATTTTTAATCTCGGTTATGTTATTGAATTTCTACTTGTCTCATTAATTCACCACACACAGGTTATTACCTTATACTAACTGCGTTAGTTGCCGCGGCAACGTTTTAACATAAAGCAAGCGTTTTGGCCAAGAATATGGCAAGAAAAGTCAGCAACAAAAAAATTCTCAACTTTGTATGTCGGTTTACCATCCACCTGAGCTCCAACAATACAACTGTCCGTACCCACATTTGATTAGATATCAGCAATGTGACCAGTACAATTTTCATAATAATGAAAATTTAAAACAAAGATACCTTGTCCTGATTACCAGGGTGAGGAGAATTTTCCAAGTGCCAAATCTGACGGTCCACTTCACTTTCCTCTGTATCACAGTTTTTGAGCCGGTCTTTGATGGAGATGAGATTTTCTCCTATCGCAGAAGAAGATGCTTTGTCTAGCAGCTCCTTTGCCATAACGTCTAAGGAATATTTTGCCACTGCTGGGTGGATGTGGGACTTTCGTCCCACACGGACTAGACACAAAGCGCCACAGTTCTTTGACAGTGCTTCAAAAGAGATACACACTTTATGATTATTAATGCCGTGTTATTGCCAAAATATCCCAAGGTACTACTTGATGACCAACCTGCCTTGCAAGGAGCGCTACGGAAAACGTTGTGCCTATATGAAGGTTTTTGTTATTCTACAGTTTATGCGATCAACAAAATCAACGTTCTGGTATTTTATGAAGATCTCACTGGCATTTGACTCCTGGAAATGAGGCATACACATAGGTAGTATAGTTGGTTAATTTTGCTCCTTGTTTTGAATTTCCCCTTGAATTCCCTTCATTTCCGCAACCAAGGCTGACGTCGTAATTGAACTTCCTCCATATGAAATGAGAGCAGGGCTGACGTTATAACTTGAATTGCCTTGTTACGTATTCCCCTTGCAACTTCCCCTGCATTCCCTTTGCATTCCCCCCAATCCTTAGTGAGCCATTGGCCAGCGTCTTTGACGGACTCATCGATGAACAATATCAGCGCAAGACCTGGTAAGTGTTAGTCAAAACGTTTAATACGTTCTCTCTTCAATCACACAACTTTGATCTTTTAACACAGCCATCATCAAACAACGAGGTGCCGGCTGCAAGTGACAGCATGAAAGCTGATTTGGCGGTGGAATTAAGTGATTCAGTAACATTTTGTAATGTGTTAAACACATTTTGTAGTATAAAACCTTACCGTTGCAGTTTTATGCACCGCTACACTAGTAATTATGCAAATGTACTTGAAATGAATTTGCATGAAAGATTAGCACGTCTTTCTTCGTTGAGTTAACAAATAATTAAACTTCGCAAGCGTGGTTATGTCTATTGAGACTATCTAAGCTGGATCTCTTACCTCGAATTAAGATGTAGAAACTACAAGGCTTTTTAACTTAAATTGTTTAAACCCACTGAAGCAAATTGTTCACAGCCGTAAACTAAATCAAAAGCATTTATTGCGTCTTATACAAACAAAAGAGCGCTTATTGCACTGAGCCGATTACTTAAGTGTTTTCATCGACTCGTGTGTGGACCATTTAAAATAATTAGACATCAGACACATTTTCCCCAACCAATAAATTGGAACAGACACACATTTCCCATCTCCTTAATTTTGAGGTGGTATTTCACTCAACGGCATCCTAGTTTTCCCATCACGGCCTCCATTTTCTCTTGCAAAATTTCCTCCTCCTCCTCCAGGGTTCGTACTCTTTTTCAGAAACAATTTTCCAGGACTTTTCCAGGACAATAATTGAAGCAATAGACCTTTACAAAACAGAAATCCCAAAATAATACTGTGGAAAACTGTTTTTAAAGAAAACGTTATCACAACAGTTTATAGATTTCCAAGACATTCCAGGACCTGCATTAATTTTGCAGGACTGGAATGCCAGAATAAAATTTCAGGATTTCCACGACCCATACGAACCCTGCAATCCTCCTCCTCCTCCAAAATTTCTTTTTCACTCCTCCTCCTCCACTATTTCATTTCCCCAGTTCCTCCTCCAACACCACCACTTCCACCACAATTCTATTGTTTTCACCTCCACCATCACCACCACAGTTATATTATTTCCACCACCACCATGGTAGAATGTTTTTGTGGTGGGGGTGGGGGTGGTGAAAACAATAGAATTGTGGTGGTGGTGGTGGTGAAAACAATAGAATTGTGGCGGGGGTGGTTGTGGAGGAGAAGGAGGGAAAATTGTTTTGTTTGTGTAAGAACAATAAACCCTTTTGATTTCGTTTACGGTCGTGAACAATTTGCTTCAGTGGGTTTAAACAATGTAAGTTAAAAAGCCTTTGGAATTAAAACTTAGTTTCTACAGCTTTATTCTTTGTACAGAGATCCAGCTTCAATAGTTTCAATAGGTATAACCACGCTTTAATTGTGCCTTAACTCACTGAACATAGACGTGCTCAGTTTCATACAAATTCAGTTCAAGTACATTCGCATAATCACTGGCATAGCAGTGCATGAAACTGCAACGGTAAGGTTTAATACTACAAAATGTTTTTGACACGGTAAACAATCTCTCTGAATCACACAATTTTGCTACCAAATCGGCTTTCACGCTGTCAGTTGCAGCCGGAGCCTTGTTATTTGATGATGGCTGTGTTAAAAGATTAAAGTGGTGCGATTGAAGGGAGAACTTATTGAAAATTTCGGTTTATGTTCGAGTGTAAGGAGTGAAACGTTTGAACAACACCAGTTTTTTTGCGCTGATATTATTCGTCCTTGAGTTCGTCAAACGCTCTGACCAATGGCTTACTAAGGGAGTGTAGGAGAGTACAAAGGGAGTGCAGGGGAAATTGCAAGGGAAATACAGTAACAAGGCAATTCAAATTGTAACGTCAGCCCTGCTCGCTCATTTCATATGGAGGAAATTCAATTGTAACACCAGCTTTGGTGGCGGAAATAAAGGAAACGCAAGGGGAAATTCAAAACAAGGTGCAAAATTAACAAACTATACTACTCGCATATTTGTATTAAGTAGCAAAACGTTTGCTTTCTTTGGGTTCAGATGCATAGCTTAATAAAATCCCTTATGCACCTAACTAGGGTTTTATCACATAGCCCGTAGGGAATTTGTCTTGTCCGCTTCTTATCATTATTTGTTCTATCTTATCTTATCTTATCTTTTATCGTAGTTTCTATAACTTTATCGTAGTTTCTTATCTCTATTGTATGTATCTTACTGTAATTTTCTATAATTGTAATCGCATTGTCACTGAAAAGCCCCTTTGGGGAGTGCCAATACAGTCTGTATTGTAACTAGAAGCCAAAACGTGATAATTAATTATACACTTTTTTACAAAGCATAGCGGACAAAGCATCGCGGGAAGGGAGGTATTTATTTTACATAAATCATTTTCCAACCTTTCTTAACTAAGCTTTGCCGGTTTGGTCTCCTGTTTTCCTTGTTGTCCTGGCGCTTATCAAGGCACATCCTTGCCTTGGCTATTTGACCAATTAACTCATCTATTGCAGCATTTGAAGGGGCGCATAACAAAATGCGGCATTTGTTTGCAAGATGTGCTGAACCTGTTGCTGTCTGTGTAGGAAGTTCTTGAGGTCGCTGTAAAGTACACAAAGAAACCAGAACACAAGAATATTGTAAGCATATTTCTTTCAAAACTACCACAACACGCAAATCAGTAATCCCTACAGTGAGTACGTCACAATGCAGTGATGATTGACAAGACCCATAACTATCATAAGAGACTTTTCTTAGAAGTGGCACTCCAAGAGGGATCCACATGCCGGTAATGAACACAAAGGTATTCCAGGTATTTTACGTCACTCTGTTGACACACTCCCATTGGTTGCGATCATTATTAACACAATTTCATCCACCATTTACTGTTTCTAAGCCGTTGCTTTTTGTTATTATCTAAAACCAACAAAAGCCTACACTTTTTGGTTGAAACGCCTTCTATGACGCTCCAAACCACAAGCAAATTTTCCACGACAATGTTCTCTGACAAATGACTTGATCGAGTAAATGAGAACACTCCCTAAGTAAACGACTCGTTTTACAAATAAAGACAGATGTAATTATATCTCGTTGTTCGGCAGCAGCACTTTGATTGTGACATGCAGCTCGAGAGGAGGGGCAGAATCAGCGAAACAAAAAAAAAGCTAATCGTATTCAACAGCATTTTCATGCAAGGGACTCACAAACTAAAAGAAGCACAGAATAAATCTTCAAACAACCACCTCAGCCGTTGACTGGGATAGGGTTGGAAAAACTTTGGAATTATGTAGGTGCAGTTCTGAATCCAAATGGCACGAGGAACCAAAATTCACTTTAAGGAAAACAGTGTTTTTTTTTAATGTAACCGTCACTACCTGGATTGTCACTACTGTGACTTGAATATAAGAATTTAGCATACGAACTTTCACTGAATGACAACATATAACTTACTTTTGGAAACCTTAAGAGACCAGTTGTTCTAACTTACATTCAAGATTTCCTTGATGAGGCCAACAATGGTGTAAGATTTGCCCGTTCCTGGTGGACCTTGCACTAGGCAAATACGCGGAATTGGGAAGGGCATATGCACAGCATTTGCTGCAGTCGAGATCACCTTTTCCTGAGATTCGTTGTATTCCTGCAAATTCATTTTTTAGTAACATTTATTGTTTTAGTTTATTAGGTTATTCTAATGGTTCCTCTTTTTGAAGTAACTTTCAAAACTGATGTCTACAAGTCAAAACAAGCTCAAAATTTTGCAGCAAATATGTTCATATCTTGATGGTGGAACTATCTTTCTTAAAAACGGCTTTGTGTTATGTTCCCACAAACATGCTTTAATACATGAAGGGCTAGGTTCCTCATAAAGTTTATCAAGCAAGTTTCCAAAGGAACTGACGCACACGACCGGGACACAATTTTAACACCCCACGGTGTAAACTACCCAGTGCACAACGTTTTTTGGAAGTCAAGGAAGTACCTTCGAGACATGCGATGAGTGCTGATAATTGTTTGAGCAAAAATAATCTGCTTTGCGAGGTCTCAGAATATCACAGGCCAAGAGGCTCTTGCTGAAATGCATCATGCCAACCCACTGCCGCAAGGCTGTTAACAGTGACGTGACAAAGTCCACTTGGAGGCAACTCTTTCGTACTGGTCGGAACTTTGAAGTAGTTTTGATGTTTAACGTAAGCTTGAATTGGGAAATGTCAGCTACATAACAAATGAGAGAAACCAAACATGCAGTAAGAAACATCATTTGGCATTTGATATTTTACAAAATAAGTTAACGCACAAAAATGAGAACAGTGGTAATTATCTACTAGGAAACACCTTTAAGATTTATATTCCCACGAAGAAAAGTCAAAAAACCTCTCTTGGATATTCCCGAGTCACGTTTTAAGCAGCCATAATATCAAGTAGCATGTTTTTGCTCCAGGTGCCTGTGATGGTTTTCTCTTAAAGAGAAAAAGGTTTCCACGAACGTTTTCTTGCAACTTTATTTTAGAGAGCTGCCCAAGTTTTAACCAAGTATTATTTAATAATCTCAAGCGTTTATCCTTTAACACCTTTAAAAGCCGTCTGTTCCAGGCCATGAAACTGGCCACTTTTCTATTCCAAAACCAAATATGATAAGCTGCCATTTTGAAGTCTGCAAGAAAAACAGCTTTTCAAAGGCTGGTTGTAGGTCTAATACTGGAAAGCCAAGGCCTTTCCCGACTCAATATGGCACATTTAACAATTAAGAATGCATAACAACGTGAAAGTTCTACTAATCTGTAACTTATTTCATGCAGCGGATTTTCTGCACTTAGCAAAGATTTGATTTCAAAAGGTTTTCTACGAGATCAGACATTTAATAAATGTTGTAACATGGAGGAACAGAACAATCAATCAATTAAAGACCAAGCCGATTTGCTTAACCTCTATGCATAATGTAAACGGTTTGCAAAACAAATGGTGAGAGGAATAATCAGTCTTCTGCATACCATCTTCCAAACTGCTGTCTAAACTGCCTCTTCGTGGCGACCGAACAGCTTCAGCTTTCTCCACAACGCCAAAGACTGCTGGACCATACTGTAAACCGGAATGCATGTGACCTCCGTCTGGAGTTAAAATAACAAGATGATCAAGACAAAATTTGATTCCCACTGGCAGGATAAACAATGGTAATCAAACTCAAAGATGTTATGTTGTTTGTCCGACTGGGAATACCTAGAGACATCATCGTAAAGTGGCTAATAATCGACATACTGTATTTACTCGAAAGAGCGCCGCAAAGCTCATTAAATTTTTTACTTCTTGGTGTGGCGCTTATTTGAGGGCAGCGCTTATTCAGGGGCGGCGCTTATTAAAACTTGGCTACTTGCGAATAACACAGTCAGATGTAGTCACTCTGAATGTTATTTTTTGTTCATAACAATAGCATAGGAAGGACACAATAAAAAGCTAATTTTAGAGGTCTGTGGCCATTTCCATATCCAAATAAACAACAATAACAGGAATCAAAAATATTGTTTTCCTGCTCTGGGAACATGATTTAAAAAAAAATAATAAAATATTTTACTGACTCAGAGCGCAAAAAAAAAAGTTTTAAGACGATTTCCGCTCAACGTTCGAGCAGTAAGTGCAAAAATTAAGTTACCAAAAAAATATTTGCAGCACTGTCACATTTTGAGAACAGATAAGAAGAACTTATCGTTACTTTTGCTCCCAAGCTGACCCCGCGAGAGAAAATTGGATTTGAAGTTATCAATATTTCAATTAAAAAGACGCTTCATGTCAGTTCAAAACAAAATGGCGTCCGTTTTTAGCATACTTTTACGAGATTTGAAATTAATTTTCTTGAGAATGCTTGAGAATTTCATCGCGGGGTCAATTGGGCAAGTGAACTAGAGTGAGATGTTTCAAATAGCACTTAAAATGTTACCGTGCTATGAGTAGTTTTTTGGTAAATATTTTTTGCACTTATTGCTCGAATGTTGAGCGGAATCCGTCTTAAACTGTTAAAATGGAATATTTCGTTCCAACCAACCGAACGTCATCAGCCACGATAGAAATGTGAATATTAAGAAGGGTTATATCACTTCATAAGGGTCTCAAGGAGCCTAAAATAGATGTTATAGATGTTGGCTAATTCGAAGCCATTGTCTCTATTCACAGAGGACTTTCGTAACCGGATCTCAATTGCTTCCCTTGTGCAGCGTTTGAACGTGTTGCTTTCCGTGGCAAGAACTTTTGTTTTGCTGGAATCCACCGAATGTCCCGTGAGCTGGCAACGTTCGTGAGCGGCTGATGAATCCCTTGAAAGATGGTCCTTAATTCCAGTTTTAAGCACGCGAGAAGTTTCACCAAAGCATTGTTTGTTGCATTGATCACAATGAATTTGATACACTGTACCACACTTCTTTGGGTTTTCCGTTTTGTCTTTAACATGTACCAATTGCGATCTGAGAGAATTGACAGGCTTGTGGACGATTGTGACCTCGTGTGATTTAAATGCTCTTTGTAGGTGTTCCAAAATGCCTTTGATGTATGGTATTGCGGCGTATACTCTCTTCTCCTTAAGGGATTCTTCGGACTCTCTTGTGCCGGATTCAGTGTTCGGTATTGTTAGCATCCAATCTGGATAGTTGTTAGCTTTCAAAGCTTGCTTAACATGCTGAATTTCCTGCACTCTGTCATCTTCTTCAGAAACCAAGGTCTTAGCTCGAAGTAGCAGATTGTTAACCACAGCTCTTTTATATTGTAGGTGGTGGTTAGAATGGAAATTCAGGTACTGATACGTATGGGTCGGTTTCCGGTACACTGTGACTTTTGTTGAGCCATCTTGGTTCACATGTAAGCAGGTGTCAAGGAATGGGATTATGCCATTCTTTTCTTCCTCTGAAGTGAACTGGCTGTGTTGATCAATGGAACTGAGGTGCTCAGAAAAAGAGCGCACTGGGTATTCATGAACGTATTCATGAGTCATCGTGTCATCAACATATCGATACCACATAGCTGGAGGGCTGGGGGCGGTGTCTAATGCTCTGCTCTCATTCGGTGGATTCCAGCAAAACAAAAGTTCTTGCCACGGAAAGCAACACGTTCAAACGCCGCATAAAGGAAGCAATTGAGATCCGGTTACAAAAGCCCCCTTTGAATAGAGGCAATGGCTTCGAATTAGCCAACATCTATAACACTATTTTAGGCTCCTTGAGACCCTTATGAAGTGGTATGACCCTTCTTATTCACATTTCTATCGTGGCTGATGAAGTTCGGTTGGTCCGAAAGAAATATTCCATTTTAACAGTTTAAAACTTTTTTACTGCGCTCTGAGTCAGGAAAATATTTTATTATCATTATTTTTTAATACAATAACAGAAATAACAGTATCAGCCATATTAGCATTTCAGCATTAGCCATGACAAAAATCAATAAGCACTGCATTGTTGCTGGAAGGATGCGGCGCTTATCAATATTTTTTTGCTCGCAAAAGCTGCGCTTATTCGGGGTGGTGCTTATTTGAGGGCGGCACTCTTTCGAGTAAATACGGTAACCATAAACTCATGAAACTAATTGATGTTCTTTTTTTTAGATTATGTCTGATTATGATTATATCGCCCCTGTTCCTACTAGGAGTGTGTCAAGTAAATACCTTACTAACTCAATCATGACAACGCAAATGAAACATTGAGCTCTGGCTGGTGAAAAACCAGTTTCAGTATATATACAGTCCAGTTTGAATCATTTAAAGACGTCATCCTTAGAGGATTCACAGAACACCAAACGATCGGCTCATGACACGTGGAATTACAGGGACATTCCCACAGCTGCCATTCTCAACTTTCACCTAGCATGCTCGTACTTTGAAGAACCAAGTATGGGCAAGGTATGCAAGGAGGCCAGCAAAAAATTGGTGGCATCCCTGCTGGGGGAGAAGTAATGTCCCGTACGCAAAGCAACTACTTGTGGATTTCTATGTCATCTCATATCTTTCATACTAAACAATGGACTTTTGGCGTCATTGTGATTACAACGTATCACAGAAACAAAATAGTCGATCAATTTCCGCTCACAATACAAAATAAACAATACTAGATTATACCGTATGAAATATTCACCTCCAATACCACCGACAATTAGTCTCACGACGACCAAGTCACTTTCTAGAGGGAAAGATGTCTTGTTTTTCTGCTGTTCGGATATGACCCCACAGCACGGAATAATGGAGAGGTTATTGGACGCACTTCCATCAGAAACTTCCATCACTACGCGCTTCCGATCCACATCTTTGTCCTGCCAGCTTCTAATAGCCTAAAGAGACGATTTTTTTTTAATTTAAAAAGTGTAAGCACACTACTACTATAGCTATAAAAGGCGTCCAAGTATAGAGGGCCCCTCCAGTTAAACTGTTTTCAAGAGAAAAAAAAACAATGATCCAAAGCAGGGACTTTTCCACTGCAGACGATTTGACTTCCAAAAGCACCACCCACAGGAAGAGTAAAATTGGTTACTTTAAAGTCTCTGTTTTTACTGGGAATTGAATTTCTAAGACATGTCTTGTTCGACACAAATCCTGCTGCTTGATTACTTGAATGATGAGATAAACAAAGCAGTAGAAGTAAGCGGTAAAATTTGCGCGCATTTTTCAAAGGAAAATGAGTTCAGTAGTACGTTTCAAGGTGACGAAACTTGCGATTGAAGTAAACTCTTATATTTCTACACCAAAAGTCTCATTGATATATCTCAGTTTACAAATAACTCAGACAAGTGAAATATTATGTCAAGTGTGGGATTGTACATGAAGCATCTAAATGAACCCGGGTTTATCTGTAAGAAATGGTGTTGCACTAGACATGCATCGTTATTAACACGGAGAGCACAAAAAATTGTACCAATTATTATATAACACATAGTAAATTGTATCGTATCAAAGATGAACTGCTGCGACCTGAGTCTGTGCAATGGCGTTTTTTATTTTACTGTGCAATTCCATCCGTCAGAATTGTACTGTTCTTCCGTCATAATTGGAGAACACCAACAGCACATAAGCCGATTAGCAACAATGTACAATCGCAACTCAAAATCAAACAAAACTCGCCATTCAAACCGCCATACCTGCTCCCAGGTTTCCATGAACAATAAAGGCTTGAATGTGTCATAATACTGGTCCATGGAATCAAAACCAGTTTTCTCAGGTACAGGAACTGCAGCAAATTTCCGAGGAAGACTAGCTGCTTTCTCATTTCTTTCTGGGTTGCCGAGGTTTATAACATTCCAGTGCAGAATCTCATGGAAAAACTCGTCCTCAGTGAGGGCTTTCTTAGGTGTCGTGATGACTGGCTTGGGTGCTGGGGAAACAAATGGTCTACCAGAACTAACTGCTGCATCAGCTGCACTTGTATCACCACGGAATGTTACACGTTTGACAGCAGTTACAGGTAAGGTCTCGCCGTCTTCGCCCGGGAGAGCTAAATTATTGCCATCGTTACAACAGACAAACTCGTCATCAACGCTACCTTTATCTTCTCTGTTTGACACAGTTGAGTTTTCCTCTTCCACGCTATCTGTCTGCGCGCTACATAAATCTTCTAGGTCATCCTCTATGCTGGCAATAGCATTATTCTGAGAATTGAATATTAGCTCACTGTAACCACAATAATCATCCCAAAAGTTCATAATACCATTGTCAACAAAGGCATCGTTTTCAAGTTGTTTGCTGATAGAAGAAAGTGTTTTACCATCATCTCTCTGAAGGGCTTCAGAAACTCTTTGTTCATTCTGCTGAATGCTGTTACTATCGTTCCAGTTACCAGAAATCGCAATACTGTCAACCTCCACTTTAGCTTCGTCATTTAAAAGTTCCGGATACAAAACGGTGTCCAGATGAGTCTCAAATGTTTCAGTCTTCATCTCAGGAACAAAACTGCTGTGCGATGAGGCCTCTACAGACGACGAGTTAACTGTTCTGACACAAAATGAAGCAGCATTCGATTCTGCAGCAGACTTTCCTGTCTTCACCCTAGGGGCAAAACTTTCATGTGTTGAAGTCTTTGCAGACAATGTGTTCACTGGACTTTCCTTTAATGAAGCAGTATTCGATTCATCAACAATTTTTTCCACCTTCACCTTACAGGCAAAACTGTTCTGCAGTGATGCCTTTGTAGATGACGAGTTCACTGTTCTTTCGTTAAATGAAGCAGTATTCTTTTCATCTACCTTCTTTTCCGTCTTCACCTTAGGGACAAAACCGTCCTGCATTGATGCCTTTGCAGACGAGGTGGTTGCTGTTTTTTCGTCAAATAAAGCAGCATTCGATTCATTTTCAAACTTTTCCGTCTTTACCTTTGAGGAAAAAGTTTCCCGTGTTGATGTCTTTGCAGAGGATAAGTTTACCGTTTTTTCGTTTCCTTCATTTGCAGACTTCTCTCTTTTCACCTTTGGGACAACCGCGTCAAAGACAGGGACCAAGAGCTCCTCGTCTGAACTGTCAATGTTATTTGAGAGATCTGTTTGCATTGAGGAGTTACTAAGAGTTGATTTCTGAAGCTCAGAGTGTGTGGAGCGATTTAATTGTGTGGATGAGTCATACGTATCCATTATTGCAACTAGAGCATCATCACTTTCATTGTTATTGGCAGAAAAATAACTATCTGCAATTCCAGTACCTATGTCTTCTTTAGACAATGGCTCTTTCTGCTCCAATGTTTCCACGGAGCTCTCCTCGTCATCAGACAAAACTATTGGATTTTCAGATGTGGCACCTAATGAAAAAACACAAAAGGTTCAATAGTTCTGGAGAATTAACTGTAAACATTCTTCTTTTTCTCCTTATTAAGACAGGCCTGTATGGCACCGTCTTATAGTTTTACGAAAGTTTCGTCGTAGTAGGTTGTTCAAGGTCACGATAATTGATTGGTTGCTTAGTTATGTCCTATAGGGGTGGGGATTGAAGAGGGCATATGTCTTGACCGTGGCTTTCTTCGGGTCAGGGCTAGATTATTGCAATGCCTCCACCACGCTTATTTGGAGGTTTTGGAAGACCCTTCTGAAAAATGGTTGCCCCACCGATTGTTGTACTCAACAATTTTCAAGAGGGTTTGACCATTATTTCGATCAAAGGGGAAAACTCAATTCATATGGACTGGAAAATTGAGTTGTGAAAGCAAGGAATTAATTGTTCCAGAACAGTATATAGCATTTCCTCAAAGAGAAGGCTCATCCGAATGCCGGCAACTGAAAAATGCGGCATCCATTCCGGGCCTTGGACTTCCTGAGGCTTTTTAACGCCTTTTCTGGATAAAATTGCAGGAGTAAATTATGTGTATGATAATGAATTTATTTGATTATGAAGAGTCTGTCATAAAGTCCGGCCTTTTGATTCAATTTATGCATTTGAAATTTAGCTCATATAAAGAGAGAACAAAAACCCCAGAATCTACAGTGGGTTAATTTTGTCAAAACAAAACATTTACCGGTGAGAATAAGCTTAGACTTCAACAAAATGTTACAAGAAAAATTCATTCAAGAGAAACCTATAACCCCGGGAGTTTAGTTGGGGATCACCTTTCAACAAGTAGAAACACTAATATACAGGTAACGCAATTTTATAAAACGCATGGCATTTCTTACTGTATTGTAAGATACTGAAAATACGAGAGCTGTAGGAGAATTCAGAGGTTTAATCCTAGCCCACGGGTTGGTTTGAAGTTCTTGCGGGTTTTCGTTTTTGCTATATGTATTTTTTGATATTTCGAAAACAGAAAAATGTTAAGAATTCAGTAGTTCTTGAACCTAATTGTTCACAAATTAACTCCAGCTTGTAAGGACACGTCTTTTATAAATCATAGGTTTTCTTGTTTGCAAATCGAATACAGCTGTACCAGCTAAAAACATAATCTTCAAGGATGAAAGTATGACAGCTATGTGACCAGTGATTGAATATCAACACAGATTTCCAAACCAACAATGACAAAATAACAAAATGGACTGTAATAGATTATTTTGGCTAAATCTTACATTCTGTTAAGGCTCCAGATGTAAATTCTACTTTAAAAGTAGAATGATATAATACAACTTATGCTTTGAAACAACTGCTCTCGTTTTTGAAAAGACAATAAAAGCTTTTTTCTCTTCATAAGAATTCGGTCCAAACGCGTGATAAAAGTGGTATGGATTAAACACTTTTGGCCATTTACACAAGCAATATTTCGCCGATTTGGAACATGCTGTTTACACAATATTGTACCACATACGAACTAGCCTTATGTGACCTTACATGCATTTGTTTCACACAAAATATTGGGTACAGACGAAACAAGCGTTTACACAATGCGCTTACACCACAAAGGCCTACAAATGCGGGTTCAGACTTATGAAATAAAAACAGGGTAGGCATCAGATACGAGGACGAAAGCATGAGGTCAACACTAGTTTTTCTCGACAGGACCGGACCCAATTTTCCTGTGGCATAAATGCACCTTTAGTAAATATCCTCGATTTCCTTTTACAGCACAACAGGCAATTGTGACCACTTCTAATTAGTTTGCACAGGTAATGGGTGGCTATATCCAATATCCAATCAGAGTGAGCTCGAGGATAGCTGTTAAAAAACCAATCCAAAGCCACAAAGCACAGAGTAAAGCCAAAGGTGGCTGACATAGGTGATATTTGCACCAATTCAGTGGATACCTGGGATCAACATTAACACCAATCTTTGAAAGCATATGGCTTGTGCATTAAGCTAGTGGCTTGGGAAGGGGGATAATGTATGCAGGGAGAGAGTGTAATCCATAAAGGATACTACTCAATTGCATTCTGAGATGACAGCACTGGCAAGCTTGTTGACGCATTGTTTATTGACAGTCGAGATGTTTTCTTCCCAGAGAGTTTTCAGTGTATAGCTTAGGCATGCTGCGTTTACTATAACATGCAATCCATCTAAGAACACGAGTTAGTTTCCCTTCTCACTAGACAGCCATTGGGTTGTACCATTCCTGGTTTGTATTTTAGAATTGCCAACATTTCAACAATTACAAGTACATGTGAAACACAGTTTTCATGTAGACCAAGAAGAAGAAACCCTCATTACATATGAGAACGCAATTATTTTAAGAAAACGTGAAGTAAGCATGCAAAAAACACCCTAGCCTTCAATGGGATTTAAAACTATGACCTCCACATTACCAGCAAAATACTCTACAACATCAAGACGAGTACAAGTTAAAAAGCTCACAATTTATCTACCTTCAAAACCGTTGTTGTTGAAACCTTATCGGGCTAACTCATAACATCATTGCATAAATTTTTCTTTTTCGTTGAAGCAACGTACCACATTTCTGCTTCCTGGGGACCGGTTTCTTTAACATACTGTTAGCCGACTTCCTGGCTGTAAACCTCTTTTTACGTTTAGCTTCATTTTTCACAGCTGTGTTGAGTACTTTCACTTTACTGGTATCTCTTGCAACACCACTGGCTGATGTCATGGGTAAGTCTTTCTTCTGCAACAATGACAACTTTTTGCCCTTTTTCCTTTGTCGTCTATAGTCAACTAACTGGACGTGTGCTTGTATAGGTATTCCCTTCAGTTGCAAGGAACGTTTAGATCTAGAAAAAAGAATTAATATACGTTGCAAAAGATAAAATCTCTATTAAAACCTCCTACAGTCGCATACTTATTTTGTCAAGCCAAGTTCCTCCCTCAAAGAAGATGGTCACTCACTCAAGAAACGAAACCTGGGGGAATTCGCCATGACCACTACTGAATTTTACCTGGCTTCTAGCCGTAAATAGGAAATTTGGTCACAAGGAACAAAGACGGTCTTTGTCCCTGGAGGCATTTGAACCCCAACTTCCGGATGTCACTGCCCTGTTTAGTGAAGATGGACACAGTGGTTTGGATGAAAAATACGCCATCACCTTGTTCGAGCATTTGAACAGCACAAGCCTACAGGAGGCAGTTGTTTGTTTTGTTCAGACCACAATGGGTCAGAATTTTGACCTATTAATCCGCCGTAGTTTTAGACAAATCCATATCCATCCCAAAGTGTAATGTGATATCATGGTAGTCATATTATGTGTTGTAAAGTTTCCATCATTACACAGCCAAAACCCTTCATAATGGTAGTCACATTACAAGGCAGAAAAACTGTTGGCTTTATGATGTACCTAATAAAATACAAATCTTAGGTTACCTAAGCTGCTTCTGTAGCCACCTGCAGTGGCAAATAACTGTGCAAGGCAGTGCATTATCCAATTTGCCTCCATTTGCCTCCTGAGTTACAAAATGCAGGCCAAGTTGTTATTCATGGCACAATTTTCAACGTAACTGGGAATTTGGGATCCAGGGTATCTTTGCTTCCGGTCATTTTTGCTAAACAGCGTGATTGTCAATAGCTTTTCCACAAGCTCACATGGGCGCTTCACAGAGCTATGTTCTTCAATCATGACTTAAAAACACAATATAATTTTGATAATCATTCTTACATTTTTACATCCCCAAAAGGACGTTTTTGCTTCTTTGGTCGTTTCACATTAACCCAGTACTCCTCCTCATCCTCAGAACTTGACACACGACTGCTGGGGCCAGCCTTCCCCCAGTATCGCACAGTTGGATCAATCTTTCGTTTCCTCTGCCCAGTGTCCAGGGAACTCATCATAGCAGTGGTTGCAGAATTTGTTTTGTCTGCTAAAAGTTGGTTAATGCCTGTTGATGAAGTAAGTTTGTTTTCTTCTTCCTTATTTATTTTTTTTCGTTTTTTTTCTTCTTCTTCCATGGTAGATTTCGCTGCACCTGTGCTCCAGTTGTTCAGTGTTGTTCTTTGGTTAGCAGAGCTACTTGATCTCGGTTTACTTTCTTCATAAAGTTGCATGTCCTTCAGAGGTAACATACCATGGGTCTTGACGTTTTCCTGGTACATCTGCTTGACGTCTGCTTTGTTGGTACACTCCATCGCCTTTTGAAGGTTATTGGAGAATCTTGATGGACCCTGGAAAGGTTGAAGGAGGCCCTGCAATCGCTCACTCTATAGGAGATCAAAACACACACTATCACATCAGGCCCTCTGTTAGAAAGGTTTACTGAGTGCAGCAGGGCCTTCATCAAAACATTTATTCAATCAGTACGCTCCAAATCATTTATATTTTTCTCATTAATCTGAGGGGGGAATACGTTAATGTGCATGACATCATAGGCTTGTCGGTATCTCATGGAAAAATGGGGTGGAATCTCATGAGCGGGAACCCAGGGAAGGAGTACATTATCTTTGATGACGTCATAGCTGACACTGACGTTACTAGACAAGCTTCCATTTCTTGCTGCAACCAATGATTATCCACTACAGTCAAACATTCTTCTTTAACAATAGAAAAGCTTTTTCTTGTTTATTGATCATAGCAGCTCAGTTGTGCATGTCAATTCCTCCTCCTCCACAATTTTATTTTCTCGTCTCCAATACAGCCTATTTGGGGCATATTAGAAGTTCGAAAAAACTGAGTGAATAGGAACAGAAAATTTTCCAGGACTAATATCAGTTCATATTCTAGCTGTGGGATAGTAAGACTTTCAAAAAAACTATGAATGAGGGGAGGTATATGGAAAGATTTTCCGCCAGCATGTCTGAGTTTCTTCTTTGGGAATTCTCGGTTTTCACTGTCGCCATAAAAATCAAAACCAGTTAACGAAAGAAGCCAAGAATTTGTAATGTTATAAAAGGTAAGCAAATGAACAACCTCGCCTAGTCTCAGATCTGTAGGGTATTCCATAGTTACCTGCCGAAACATTTGACTGTAATTTACAGAGCTCAGTATGGAAACGCCATGTTGGTGTCACTCAGAGGCGCACCAACATGGCGGCTGGAAATCAATGAAAATATCTGGAATTCACTCTGCTCTTCAAGTGATTTTTCTTTTCTCGTGAACTATTCTACATTCACGTTAATTTCCCTCCTAATACTTATACTGTCCAAACTGCTCAAAATCACAAGGGGAGTCATTTCTTAAATGCGAGAAAGCTTTGTCACAGACGCCATGTTGGTGTCACGAAGGGTGAAAAGCCAGACATTTAAGATGTTGTATTTTCACCCGGCTGGGAATTTGTGAAAAGATATAGTTTTAAGTCATCTTCAACCTGGTCGGGATATAAAATCAGAACACCTCGCAATTGACGATTTTAGAATTTGATGACATCGTGTGAAAACCAGCTATTAAAGAAATACAGGCACAGTTTGCACGTGTCTCATCTCACTACCCTTCTGGTGGGGACTGGGACAACTTGGAATTATTTTGTGTCTGATGAAGCTGTCTTTCTCACTTTATTTTCTTGTCTTCTTTGAAAGTACGCGTAATATCAAAGGATAAAGTGAGTGAATTAGCATGTAAATATCTCTACGGTGATTGAGTCAATACAAAAGAGCATTACCTCCAAACATTGAATCACAAGTGAAATAATTTCTTGCTGGTCATCAATAGTCACTTTTGGCAGAGGCTGTCTTCTACAAAGATCCCAGTATTTTAGCGCATTCCTCAGCCCAAGGCGGTGACAAGCCTTTAGAAGAATTTGAAGCAGCTGAAGCATCCTCTGTGGCGGTTCCATAAGCTGTAAGGTTCAAAGAGTCCAAATTGCTGTTCGTCATTTCCATCATTTGTATTTCACGAGAGACTACCAACATTTTGCACAATAATCTTTCGCGCTGACGAATAATTCTGGATTTTACACGTAAAGGCAAGTACATTCTCATATTCAGTACCACTCAAATGTAAGTTGGCAATCTCTTTCGGGTCTCGATCCTCGACTCGATTCTTGAAACTCGATTCTTGCAAGTATCAATCGAGAATCGAGAATCCAGTGTGGAGAATCGATAAAACAATGAGCACGTTGCTTGAATGATTCCTCGATAGTACTTTTAAATCTTGACTTGAGAATGGATGGGTATGAAAATGTTATACATATATTACATTTTAAAACGAGTTTGTAACTTAACTTGACTATACAATGTAGATATAAGTAACTACCTCCAGAATATCGCACTCTTTGTACAACTTTTAGAGCAATATCTTAATACAGTTTCATTTTTTAGTTTTAGTAGTTATTCAGTTTTTTAATAGATTATGCCCAATAGAGTTTAATTGTATTCCTTCATTCAATTGTTGTAATGCACGTTTGAAAACTTCACGTTGATATTTGCGCAACATAACTTAATACATTATAATAAATGTAGATACCATGTAGCGTCTAATCTAAATTTGTGGTCATTCAACTAAAGTTGAAAATTTGCTTTTAATGTTGACTCTAGAACACAAGGGTTGGTGTCAAGATGACTCACGTACTAATGATTTAATGAATTAACCAAAAGTTAATTTTGTGGTCTGTAAAAGGATGGTTGTGTTACCTTGTTGTCCATTGTTGCCAAAAATGCCCCATCTACCAAATTTCTCGCCCAAAGATGAACCGTTGGTACCAGAATTAACATCCGTTTTTTCATCAAGTCATGAATAATTCTTATCAATGAAGACAAAATCTCCTGTCTAAATGAGGTTTCAAGGGAACACCCATCTGCAATGACATAAAGAAACATTTGAAATCCTTGAATTGATTTTAGCAAATACCTGTACCTTGTTTATACTCACTGTCTATCAACTGGCACATAATGGTCGCCACATAGATAAGTTTTTGAAATAACCTGACTTCTCTCTGACAAAGTAAAGCCTGGTTCTCATATGCCGCCAAACTACCTGCAAAGTTGACTTGAGTTCAACTTCGCTGGCACGTCGATGGTAAAGGCCTGCAATGGTTGTTGTTGCCGGCGGCGTATGTTCTCATATGTCGGAACAGTATACCAGGCAGTACCGGTGGCTATGACGCAGGTAGTTCGGCGGCATATGAGAACCAGGCTTAAATCTCCTGACCAACTAAATACAAGTCAGAGATACTGTCATAGCAGCCTCCAACCCCCCCTGACTATGACAACTCACGTTCAACAAGAAAATAGGGCCCCAAATGCATCCATGCCAGTACAGGATATGAACAAGCCGGATTTGCAAAGACTTGACGCTCAATTGCATGTAACCCCCCCCCCCCCCCCCCCCACAAAAAAGACAGAAATTAAAAAGAATTTACACCACAATTACACAAATGCTTGTCTTCACTTGACCCAAAATAACATTTTAAGTGAAGTTCCAAGTTACATTGTATTGTAAAGCTGATGCATGCACATGTGCAGTTTTGACAACTGCGTGAAAATAGCAGGATTCAAAACAGACATCAACCAATCTGACTGGTGAATACAACACAATTTATAGTCAAAGCCGGTCAGGCGTTCTCGTCGTAAACAGACTAATGAATTCGTTAATGGAATATTGATTCCATTCGTTGATTGAATAATCCATTCGTGAAATGAATAATCCAATATTCAAATTGAGCCTCAATTCAATAATCGAATGTTGATTGGATTACTGAACAAAAGCTATACCATATTTGGAAGGGAGTGCGGCCGGCAAATATGGCGGATTTGAATAAAGAGCAGGTAAGTTATTTTAGTATTCTAATTTTTCCATAAACACGCCATTAGAGAATGTTGTTTCTTTTTCTACCGGCTTTGGCACATGCGATTAATTCTTCCTTTAGATATTTGCCGTTTCGGTTAAAGAATACTTGTGAATATTTGCAAAAGCATACCAGTTTGATCGATCGATTTATCTTTGTTGTCTGCTGTGACACGCAACCTTTGCGTTACTTTACAATCCCATCTTGCACTTTGTACTAAAAATAAACTTGAAATTTGGCATTTCAGGAGAAATATATGACAGGCATTTGTTCATTAATCAAATCAACATTCGATTATTGAATCGAGGCGCAATTTGAATATTGGATTATTCATTTCACGAAAGGATTATTCACTCAACGAACGGAATCAATTTTCCAATAATGAATTCATTAGTCCGTTAACGACAGGAAGGCCTGACCTGCTTTGACTATAACAGCTGCTTCATCTCAAGGGTAGGAGTATCTGGGCACGAGAAAGGGATTCACGTGATGTTGGATTTACCAGGGATCGATTCTACTGCAATAGAGCGAAACAGTGGAATCTGTTTTTGGTTGAAGTAAGTGAGACGTTTGAGTTATCCGGGGTGGAATTACTGTGAAAGAGTAAAGCAAGGCAAACTGGTTTTGGTTCAAGATATCGAGCAGCTTAAGTTATCAGGATAAAATTTCTATCATACAGGACAGTAGGGTACACTGCTTTTGATCTGTGGTAGCGTGAACTGGGCGTTCTCAAGAGTACAATTACAGTTATCATGGAGGGAGGTGTAAATAGGGCTTACCTGCCACATTGTGAAGATGTGTGATCACCTTAGACACACACTCTCCACCCGAATCAAAGTCAAGAAATGATTGTACAAAGGGGTGAAACCAGGATACCGCTGACTTGTAAAATCGGCCTGAAGAAAATGATGGACTCCTGGTTCTTTGAGAATCAGTTACAACGTCTTGGCTGAAAGAGGCTTCTCCTTCATTCTGCCACTGTTGTACAGATCTACTGTAGATACAATTTGAGGTTATGATGTTGAACACATCACCAGGCTTGTAATTAAACAGTGGCAATTGCCAGATTCTGTCCCCAAGCCTCTCTAGAAAAACCAGAAAGCACTGTAACATTGGCCAGAAAGGACCCTCCTCTGTGGATTAAGAGAACTTACAATTAGTAATCATTAGATCCAAAAGTCACATTTACATTAATGAAAACCTGAAAATATCCAGTTTTGTTCAATGACACTGTACTTAAGTAATAAGTGCAGCGAAGCTGCTAATTAGTGTCTGTGGCCACGGATAGCCAGGATAGAAATGGATTACAACTACATGTACAAATGGCTGGTCCTATGTTTTCAATTTCTGTGGCTGTGTCTTGCAAAAACTGTTAAGTACGGTGCCTCCTAACACAGAGGTATTTTTGCAAAGGTTATGACTATAGGGGGGGGGGGGGGGAAGCAGATCTTAGCAAGGGTTATTGCAATCTACATGTAAAAAGAAAAATGTGGGCAACCACGCATTTTTGCAGAGATAATTAAGCAACCAAAATTCCAGAATGTATGGCAATTTCTATCCAATAATGATAGTATTGATGCGATTTAATGCCCCCTTCCAGTAAGTGCCCCCTTACTAATAAGCGCCCCCCTTTGAATGTGTTTTTGTTAATACGCACCCCTATTCTGTTTCAATTCCAATAGAGTACATTGAGTTCAACCGGTGGTTCATTTGCCCTTAATTACTCACATAATACCTCATTACAAACACAGGGGTCTTTGTCTAAGGTTCGCAACTATTATGTCCAAGTGAGTGCACAATTCCTTCAATCGCTTAGAAGCACACAATGTTTGTTACTTACTGTTACAGTTTCTGTTATTGTTCCTTTCTTAATGAATATTTAAGTTCAATTTTGCATATTCCATTATTTGTCAAAAAAGAAATAAGTGCCCTGTCCTGAATAAGAACCCTCCCTAAGGGTACTGTACCAAACGTAGATGAGGTCCCCGGGCTCTAAATCGAATCATTAAGGTATGACTCGTCTTTTACAATACATGTAACAAAACAAAACAAAAAAAAAACAGATGTACCACCAGTAAAGAGTAACTTTGGCTGTTGGGCTAGTAAGTTACACATTAACTTACAGTGTACTGTTAAACCCTTTTAATCATACTGACAAGGGGCGTCCAAAAATCCATTAATTAATGTACTGAGTAAAACAGAATTGCTCAACCAGTCAGTCAGTCAGTCAGACACCTACAGTACCTCTCATTGGACTTTCCATATGTGAAACAATTGTTTTTAGAAAATCTGCGTGCGCAGTGGAGGTCATAAAGCATGTCTGAACTGTTGAGACATCCATATGCAGTACCAGCCGTACCAAGCCATACCAGTATTCTGTTAAGGTCAGCGGCATGAACAGATGGGGTGGAAGATACTCAAAAGGCAAAGTATCTTCATTTTCTGGTGCCATGACATCAGAGTGTTCAAATAAATTGAATTCTACAACCACAATCATCCACCTGATCACCTCCATCAAACTGTCATAATCATCTGGATTTATTAAACCCAAGCGTCTCACAGTCCTATCTGCCCAACCACGTACCTGAAGAACAATTACACACCCAGAATCGGTGACGATATTGCACAGTAAGTAAATAAAATGTCCAATCACAAAGCATGTAAGAATCTAGCCAACGATGAACTTAGACAGATACCCTGCAAACCTGTGGGATATCACAACAAGCTGTTGGGAGCCGTTACACACACGGACTATACCTGAGCCAATCTTTGCTTCCCTTTTCAGGCCCCCGAGCCAGGTTGGCAAATTTTGGAAAACAGCTATTCGATTGTACACTGGATGCTCTAATTTTGTAGGGGAAATCACTGTCTCAACTCGGTTTTGATTTAGTGTACATAACAATCCTAAGCATCTTGGGGAAGCCTAGCTGATGACTAAATGCCAACCTCCAATAGCACAATCAAGTACATAAGATTCACTATAGTTATCCAGATACAAGTCTTCTGAAACTCCCTTTTAAACTTCTGTTTACAACACAACAGTTCACAATACAGTTCCTACATAGCACTCTCACAGTATTATAGTACCTTGGTATTAGGATGGACTAACAGTAGGTACATGCCAGGCAGTTTCTCTTCCAGCTTCAATGGACATTCACACTGGTTAAGAGCAATCATTCCTTTTACAAACAAGGAAGCAAGTTGCTCTCGATGGAGGAAATAAGGATATCTTAAGATCTCCATGAGAGGAACTTGCAGTCTTGAGACAACATCCTAAAAAAAAAAAGAAAAAAACTGTTTGGCTAACCCAAATGTTGATGTCACAGTAATTGTTCTTTGAAAAAGAAATCTAGTACATTTGTATTATTATGCGATCAAAAATGACTGAGCAGGTACATGCATGTATCTCAAAATAATGTTAACAGAAACCAAATAATCAATTTTATAATCTGACGATCACAGAATGTGCCTCTGTTTCGTGACAGCATAGTGAGGGTCAGGTTTTGAAAACAGTGTCCAAGTTGAGGAATCCATTTGAATTTATGGTGCTGCACAAATTGAAGAGTCCCCTATACAATGTGACTGGCTTTACTCCTCTGCATTTTTTGTCCTGGTCCTGGTCCTTTTTGGCTTTGGCAAAGCCCCTAATTAATTCCAAGTGAAGAATACTACAGATTTCATTGAGGCTGTTTGTCTGTACATGGTGTATAAGTATGTTCTTTCATGTTTTTGTAAATCAAGCCAACAAGTGAAAATTATTTCTCGCATGCAGCAAAGAAGTAAGGAAAATCTTTACTGTTATTGTAGTGATTTTGTTCGGTGTCCCCAACGGACAAATGTTGCTGTTGAAATCATTAAATTTCAGTGTATATGGATCATACTGATTTCATTTATGAGTAAACGTGAGTAAATGCCACCTCTTTCCACAAGAGACTGGGGCATGTATGGGTATCATACCCTCCAAAACAGTTCCAGTTGCACAGTTTAAGTTGAGTTAACCTCAGTTTCAACTTTGTTTAGTTCAGCACATGTGAAGTGTAATCTTCTCAACATTATGCATTATTACCCTGCCATCAGGATGGGGTCTGGTAATACCCATTTTCTTACCCCGCTTTCAGGGCAGGGTCTTCTAACACCTTTTTTTTCATGCTTTTTTTGGGGGTCACTTGCCCCAGACCTCTGGCTTTCGCTCGGCCAAACAAATACTAGTCGTCTCTTTCGCTACACAGGCTAGAGCTTGTATCTTGAGTGACCATGATATATTTTACACCCTGAGAGGAGGGAGAACAACAGCGGGTTTAAATGCCCCTGGGGCTTTCCTCATTTCTTTCGTGTTCTTCATTTTTTTTCGTCACGTGCCCCAGACCTCTGATTTTCGCTTGGCCAAACAAACACGTACTGCAAACTTTCAGTCAAGATAAGCATTATCTTCAGTTGGTTAGCGTCGATCCGCCAAAATCTTCATGAAAGACGGTGTAGAGAATTATTAGAGATGCAATGGACAAAGATGCTAGCAAGCTTTGAAAGGCACCGATTCAATTGGGTTACTCAGACCAGCGATAAACAAACAAGGTTAAATATTCAACAGTTAAATGAAAGCAAAAAATGCTTAGGGAAATTTGTGTACAAAAGTACAAGAAATTTAAGTTCCTTGCTTTCGCCAAATCAATTGTGAATCTTGCCTAAAAATAGACTTTTACATTTCTTTTTTCGGTAGATAACCATTTCCTTTAGATTTTAGGATAATTTTTTCTTTATAAATAAATCTATTTGGATTTCCGTGCCCTTTAGAATTATGCTGAGATGTCAGTTCGTTTTTAAAAAAAACATGACGTAACTGAGTCACCCTGTGGTCTTCCTGAGTGCTACAACAAGTGGATGTCCAAGGAATAAGGGATGGGAAAGGTTTTCATACTTTTACGGATTCATGTTATCTCAAGGAGAATGGTGCAGAGAAGGCGTAGGGGGGAATGGCAGCAAACACATCAAAGGCATGATAAATCGCCAATTCTTCAAAAATCTACACCACTTGGGCTTGCATCTTGAGTGACCGTAATGTATTTTACACCCTGAGGGGAGGGGGAAAAACAGCGGAGTCTAGTGCCCCTTAGCCTGCGTAGCAAGCGTTTCCGTAGGGTTTTCCGCCCGTTCGAGGCGTTTTTCGCATTTTGCCGGCGCAAAAGTTGGGGTGAACGCAACACTGATGGAAGCAGCGGAAGTGCCCCTGGGACTTTTCTTGTTAATTTGAGGTACACTATAAAGCTGGTATCAATATTAGCAGATGTCAGGTCATCTGCAACAACCCAGAAGTCCTTCAAAAGAGTATCATAACTCAAAAATTCATCCAGCAGACGAGTAAGTTCTGAGGAGCATTTTGTCATTTTCATACGTCAATGTCCATCAACCATTTGCTGACGCGTACTTTTGTCCAGAGGGCAGGGTTTTTCTAACATTTTAAATACCGGATTCATAGGTGAAACAAGTGGATGTGAACGCCGTCGCCATGAACATGATTGTCTAAGGCAAGAACGTCTAGAGGAGGCCTGGGAACATACCTCCTGAGAAATATTATCGTCAAAACTGGATTCTCTGAAACGCCATTTCCTGTGTTCCCTGGACCGGAAGTGGTTGATGGGAAGGTTAACCACTTAATCATAACTATAAAAAAATTCTTGAATCTGACTGGCCATCACCAGCCATGATTTGAGCATTAACAGGACAGTGTAATTGGACAATGTAGGCATCCTGCATAAGTAATTGAACAGTACGCGTCAGAGAGTGCGCTCTAAAGGATCAGTTACCCTTGGAATAAGTTTTTTTATGTATCTCGCAAATAAAACTGCTGTCTATTCCTTCTCCAGCACATTTTCTCCTTTTTCTTTCTCGAATTTTGTTATAGATATGATTAATTGGTAACAGGACTTTGTGTCCTCCAATTCGGTCTGTAATCACACTCGTGATTAAACAAATTGGACTCCCGCTACGCAGTCGTCTGATTTTGTTAATCACTCATATGATTACAGACCGAATTGGACTCCACTCAGTCCTATTATTATTAATCAAAATCATCCGATTCATTTACACTTGAGAAAATAGTACTGGAGCTTACATTTTAAGTGACTGGACATTAAGTTCGGCATCTGGCCTCAAACAAAATCCCTCAAACAGAGGATTAATGTATTTGTAATCTTTGTTCATTGTGTGATATCTTAATTTGTGGTGAGTATCTCCCATTAATAAATTACTTGTACACTTAAGATTAATAATGTTCTTTACTGTTGATTAACTGCAGCAACATGTAAATGCACTCTCTTTTCCATACATGAGTTCTGCAGATCTCTGAGGGTGAAGTCCTTGCCCTGGCTAAAGGGTAAACAAACCTGCAAGGATGGATCAAACACCTCTCTCTCAACTGAGCTTTTCAAGGCATTTGTAATGGTCTGGGTCAGCCGGTCAATATCAAGAGCCTGAAATTTCTGCAAAGTAAAATTCATTCATTCATTCAATGTCACTGACATTAATTCTCCTCACTATTTACCACATACAGTATTCTTTGGCAAATTCTAGAGGTACATGACACATTCTAGAGGTACATGTAGCACATAATTATATCATTCAAGTCAGTGAAATACATGTAACATTTGAGTATGGGTACCAGGCTCAGGTCTTGGGTAAGCATGCTTAGATGCAAGCAGGCAAGCATGCTTACACAAGAAAGCAAGCTTATGCAGCCAAGCATGCTTATGCAAGCAGGCAAACCATTTTGTTCAAACTTGGCAGATGAAAGGTAACTGGCATTTGTCTCATTTTGCAATGAAAATATAAGAGACATTAATTTTTCAAGTGCTTTCTAGCAGAAGGAGGCAAAGATACAGCCTGTTTCTAACAAAGGCAGCAACGCTCACATGTACATTATAATTTAAATTGGTTAGTTTCTTTTTTTTCCTTATTTTACACTAATTTGAAAAGGCCTCAAAAAAGGAATATTAAATGACATAATTTTCTTGGGAACATTTGTTTTGTTGCTTCCATGTCCACAATGTTGTCTCAGGGCCAAGCACATAATGTTTCTAGCAGGGCTGCATGGCATTTTTCAGCCACAGTTAGCACAAATAAATATGGCCCTCATTTAGGGATTTTCTAAATAGCTTGGCATTAACCCACTGACGCCCAATGCGCCCCTATGTGCCCTAGAATGAGCGGGCGTCTTGTTCCACTTGTGATGTCATCAGTTTAAGGGACGCTAAAAACCTCTGATAGTCAGTCGATGCAACGCAAAAAGATCTTGTAAATGATGCCTGAACGACAATGATCGGATCAAGTAAACCTGAATAACAGCCAGAAAACCACGGAACTTTTACCTCAAAAACACAAGAAAATCATGGCCTTCCCACCGACTGCTACTTTTGGCCAACTCTTTCCTTTTCAAATGAGCTTTGAGGCCAAACTTTTCTCATCGCCGAAAACCGTGGTCGTTTGGCTAACTCGACAGCAAAAAGCGAAAACCGAAATGAGAATGAAAGCAGCGGGCTTGTGCGCTAAATCTCGAAGAGCCGTAGACGGTGGAGTTTTTTGCATAAAAAAACTATCTCAAAATTTTGAATTGTGCGCATGCCTGAACTCAAAATGCTAGAAAACGTCCTCAAACCGAAAGAAACGGCAACTGTCCATACTAGAAAGCACTTTTCATGAGGATTGGGACAAAATTGGATCAAACAGGGCCAAAAAAGGCCATTTGCTGCTTAAAAGTACCATTTTTTCGAAGCTTGCCGGGTGTCAATGGGTTAAAGCATGTATGGGGGCATATAGTCCATGTGATTCTATCATTAATCACATCAAGATCACACATAGTTTTTACCTTTTTGTAGCTTGGCTGGGTTTCTATCAACTCCTCGGCAAGTCTGTGATATTCTTGAACACAGTCATAGCAGTAGCACAGATCCAGCAAGAGCTCTTTCCACTCATCTAATGGCTTATCCACATAGCGGGGAAGCTCGGATCTCATATAATCTGGTGAACTGCACCACTCACAGGCTCTGTCAATCTCCAGGTCAAGCAGGCTGGAGACCTTCTCCTGAAATTGAGACAGTAAGAAGCTATAAATTTTGAAGCATAGAGTGGCAGTCATATCATTATTATCGTCAGTGATGTTTTCAAATACTTTATTTCAGAAAATTAGTACTTAGCCAGGGGCACAATTTTGTGCACCCCATTTGAGATGCCAACGGGAATTTTATGCGGCATTTGTTTTTTGAATTGCGGAAATCCTGCAAAGCCGCACTCCAGAATAAACCCTGCACCTCCTCTCTAACAACATCCCTGCCTACTAGAGGCCTGACAAAATCATCTTGGAACTGGTATCACTGTTCTTATATCATCAAAGACAGTGAATTAAACATCAAAAACGATGATCTGGTGCCTTTGAATTTCTGAAAAAGTTGAACCTGTGTTTTTTTAATACTTATTTGGGAAACAAAAATGAAATAATAAATGTCTCTCTCTATTTAATGCCCCATACATGTATCTAATTAAAAAAACCCAGAAATCACAAAAATTTAACAAATGATCTGGCTATTTATCAGATCATTTACGGTATTTCAGTAACTGTAGTCTACAAGGAAGAAACACGCTTCTCCCATGTAACAGATTAACTTGTCTGAATCAAATTTCTTCTTGCCCTGGATAATCAGACATAGGTTTTGGTGCACCCTGTTTAATTCATAAGTTTAACATAAACCCAACTGTTTATTCAAAGAGGGTTTTATCAATACCAGAAAGACAAAACTATGTTTTGAGGTCTACATGTATTTTGGTAACCAGTCCCTATTATATTATTTTGCCTTCTGCTTCACACAGTTTTTCTGTATGTATTAAGATTTGCTCCCCTCTCGCTATTTTCCATTTCATATTGGACTGGATCCTTGTTGATATCACCACCTTGGAAAAAGGCAACCAAACTTCCAGAAAATAGCCATACCCCCACCACAGAGGGTCATTGGAAATTCTGAGAGGGAGGGGGGTCTTAAAGGCCAAAATTTTTAAGGGAATGTATGAGCCTAAACTGGAATTTCTGGATGGGTGGGGGATTCAAACCAAAAACCCTCCATGGGAGGAGTGTGGATATTTTCTAGAACAACACATTGCCGGTTGGTGGTGGTATAAATGGGGTCCATTAAAAGGTACCTTTGGAGTTTGTATCTAAACCCCATATATAAACAGAAAAAATTGGCTAGGCAAGAATGAATATGGGCAAGGGTAACTTAACTTTTTGGAGAGGTAAAGATAGTTTACAGACATAGCTTTTCGTGCTTACTGGTTTAGTACCAGGCAAGGATGTTTTGTTCCAGACAAGGATGGAAATAATGAAAGTGAGCATGTGCAATTATTAAACACAACATGGTGTCCACAGTGTCACCAGTTCTGTTGCCTCTTTTTTAACCATTTTGGCAAAAAGTAACACCATCACAGTTTTTAAAACAAGCATGACTCTTCTTGTTTTAACTTGCCAGTGTTTAGGCTTACCAAGAAATCCACCCAAAATAAATATTCCCACACAAGTACTGCTAGAAATAAAATTAATTTAGAACCAAAAGCTCCATGGATAAAAACAATGCCACAAATGAAGTTTTTGAATTAAGTCTTATCTAATTCAGCTCTAGAGCTATAATTTTAAAGCTTCAATAAACTATCTATTATTATCTATTATTCAAAATGTATCACAAAAGAGTGCTTCAAATGAAACACATTGTGCGGGTGAGCTCTTTGTTTATGTGTCTAGTGTAGTTCACAATCAAACAGACTGTTGCTCCGAAGACGAGTACAAACTAAAGAAAGTAATTAACTCTAACTTTGCGCATAAAAACGATAGCAGAAAGGATCAAATAAAATTGACTGATTTTTGGTGCGATAACGAAAAAATATTCACAGCCTTTCACAGTTTCAGTCACAGAATAATGTCACATTATATAGGACTCCTCGCTGTGTCGATCACGCAAGGCAAACCCAAAAAATGTTCGAGAAAACGGGCCTTCGAGATAATCAGCTACGCAGTAACAACCAAGGGAAACGAGATCAGTGCGAGACAGAGGAGAATTCCAGACAACACGTACTACACTGTAGGTCCATACAGCAAACAATTATAAAGGATAACAAAGGCTATTTGTTACATCTGCTGCTGAGAATCGTAAATGAAATAATGATCAACTAAGGATTGAACACACGAAAAGCAATGTTTAAACTTTCATCAAAGTGAATGTGAACGACAGGGCAAGTTCTTGCTTACTAATCTGACAAGTGAATGCAGCGATTCAATTTTCATTCGCGCCGTTCACTTGCCTTAACCGTTTACTTTAATTTCGCTCCTGTAGTATTATGCTCAGCCGGTAAAACATACCTGTTTGACCACTACATCCATTGTAGAAAGATGTTAAGCCCTGTATAAAGTTCTGTTAGAGATATCGGTGCTCATTTGTTGTGCTTCTCAGGCGTGAATCAATGCACAGAAACCACGCTTCCGATTTTTGACGGGGCCTTCATGTTCAAGTTGGTGAATTTGCCGCTTTCTCGACCGTCGGAGATCTGGGAACGACTAAGGAAAAAGCACGTGACAGTTTTCTCGGGGTGAATTATTCCCGGATCAAATTCCCGGGCGGAGGTCATAGTAAATAAAAGTAAATAAAAGATATTGCATAGACCTTTTTATTGTATATTACAGAGCCAAAATTTGATTTCCCTTTATAGCTACTTTCTGCATTAGCTTGACAGCGCTCAGCCTCAATCCCCTGACGAAGACGTGCGACATGTACAGAGTCGAGTCAGGGAAGACTAGCCGAACTAGTTTTAACACTGAATTGCTTTTCATTTGCCGATAACCACTACAAACAGGTCAACGGCGTCACTATGGACACCAAGATGGGACTTAGCTACGCCAACCTTTTCGTAGGTTACATCGAAAATCAATTTTTCAACCAATTTAATGGCACCAAACCTGAACTTTGCGGTCGCTACATCAACCACTGTATTGGCGCTACTTCATCTAGCAGAGAAGAACTTGATCATTTTATAACTTCTGTCAACTCCTTTCACCCTGCACTGAAATATACCTGGGAAATTTCCGAAATTTCAATCGCTTTTCTGGACATCAAAGTTTCAATCAATGGCAACGGCCTATCAACCAGTGTGCACTACAAACCTACAGATTCCCACAGTTATTTGTTGCATTCATCCTCTCATCCTTCCCATGTCAAAAACTCTATCCCGTTCTCTCAATTTCTTAGACTTCAGCGTTTATGCAGTGATGACTCCGATTTTTCCAACAAATCAGAAGAAATGTGTCATTTCTTCAAGAATCGTGGCTATCCTGATTCTGTTGACACAGCTCAACACCGTGCTCAACAGACTGATCGACAGTCAGCACTGCAAACGTCACAGAAGGAAAAGAATGAGAGAATTCCATTTACACTCACTTATCATCCACATAACGCCGCAGCCAAAAACATCATTTTAAAGAACTTTAAGTTACTCCAAAATGACAACGAAACAGGAAAAATCTTTTCACAACCCCCATTGGTTTCATTCAAACGCGGCAAAAACATAGGGAACTTTCTAGTTAGAAGTGTACGTAAATCTGATAATCAACAAGGTACTTTTAAATGCGCGCGCAAACGCGATGCAAGACTTGTCCTTTCATTCACAATGCGGACAAAATAGCAGGACCCAAGCAATCGATTAAAATACGGGGAGTGCCAACTCTAAGAATATGTGTTTCGGGAGGACCGCAAAATTTATTTGGGAATCTGAAGATATTGCCGGGAATCGAGAAATTATTCGCGAAACTGCAAATAATATTGGAATATTACATAATATATTTGGGGCTTGCATCTAACTTTGTTTTAATTTCAGGAGACGTCTCCTTTTGTCTGAGCATGGTTAATTGTAAATTGTAAAACTAATTTAACCCTCTAGCTAAAAATATCCGCTGTATTATCTTGGAAAAATCGCTTCTAAGTAATGAGAAATCAATGACGCGAGGTTTTAATCAGTCAAACATGTAAACTTGGGTTAAACTGTGCACATCAACAGTGCACAACAAGATGTCCAAGTACTCTACTCGGCTCTGTCGCTCATGAATTAATCTGACGATATAGGAATCTTAACCTTTATGGGCCAGTTATTTAAACAAGGTCTAACTGAAACAGCGGCTTAAGACAATGACTGTACCTCCCAAAAATGTTCATAGGCGGGTCATTTTAAGGACATAAAAGTTATCATTCTCTGTGCTATATGCCTTCTTTACCCTGTTTACTGTAAGCAACGTTGAAATATCAAGGCTGGCCACTCTGAAATTGGTTTAGATCGGGGCCGGCTATTTTTAAAGTTAAAGTAATGAAAAATATTAAACAATAGTTTCAATTTACCCTTGAGGGATAATTTAAATGCTGTCGCCTAGCTGTGTGCCAAAGACAATACAGAGATACCTCCTAGAACTCGGCTTTTCTTTGTGAACACTTTTCTTATTAGGTAATCACTGAGGCACTAACAATCTGAAATAGCCAGAATTATTTTCGCCCCTTTTAAAGTAAAATCCGGGAAAAATACTACTGGAGCCATAACTTTGCCCACAAAACGAGAGGCTGCCCCCTCTTAAGGATACCTTGTAAAATTTTCTTTCCTTTTTTAATAGAGGAGCCTCCCCCAGGCATACACGTTGTATCCGAAAAATACTTTAATTAGGCAACCCACTGAATCGAAGCACTAAACTTTGAATGTTATTTATCACCAGCGTCAAAATGACAATAGATCGATTGCTATTTTAGTCTCGACAAGGCCAACTGAAAAATACGATTTCATTCCAGTTCCAAAATTATGAAATATGCCAACCTTTTGTCTAAAAGAAGCAGCGCGTGCAAAAAATGGACCCGTTTATTTGCTTCAGCTTGTCTTGACGAAAATATATGCATAGAAATGTCGAAAGTAAGTCTACTCTTGCTTTAAGTTTTCACGACTTACAGGTGTTTACACCTGACCCCGATCAAAGAAAAGAACCATCCTGAAGAATTTTATTCTGTCTTCGGCCTTGGTCTCTCAAAAGACGTGCACAAAACACACGCCGGACCTTGAGTCATGCAGGGGCATCCAACCAGTTATTTCTCTAGAATACCAGTTCGGAAAATAATAACAGCCTCTCAAATTCGGGTTCAATCGTGCGGGGAAAATGTTTGTATGCATGTCATCTCAAACCCTAACCATTGTAACATAGGAAAATTTAAAATTCCTTTTGTTTTTGCAGGGGCAAATATTAAAGTATGTCGTATATAATACGAAATTAAGTCAGGTAGCATTTTTGAAGAGCAAACAGCAGCTCGGTTAAATACGGCCGATAAGATTTTGTTTCCTATAACGCTCTGTGACTTAAAAAAAGTTTTAGCTACAGAATCCGAACAGATCAACCTGTGTTATCGTATTTGAATTAATATCCATTTTGAAGGCCCTGAAACAATCGGAGAAAACAGAAAATGGCATTTCATGTATTTTGCTTACATTTTCCTTCTCTGGTGCCCATGTTGAGCGTGCTACAGATTTACAATAACTGACAAAGCTTAAAAGTGTTTGAATTTCCTTACAGTGGTCAATTTACCGGCTTATTTTAACTGAAGCTGTTATCAATTTGAAAAGATACCTTCCCGCACCCACCGAACCAGCACCACAGCATCTATAGACACTAATTCCTGACATTTTAGTTTTCAATGCGGCTATCTGATTAACCATATTTTCTGAAAGCCTTTACTTTGCAACAGCATCGTTTAGAACTGCTGGCCGTTGCTAATACAGTCAGTAAACACAATGCAATTGGCTCTCCTCTTTAAGAGCCATTTTCTGAGAATATCGAGAATCGAAAGACACTCACAAAAAATCGAATTTCTTTTTATTTTGCCAAAACATCCCTTTGGGTAAGCTAATTCAAGAAAAAATAATCCAAAGTTCCAACGAGTTATTTAACGGACGAAAATTTAAAAAGTTCGAAAAATGCATAAAATGGCGGTTTTAGGGTCTCTAAACGGCTCAAATTCTCACTCAACTTTCGGAAGCCGGTGAGAGCCTAAAAAAGATTCTTATAAAACGAAACACACCACGAACATTATTTAACCTTTCTACTTTAAAACTGTGTAATAAATTTGCCAATGTTTGGTTTCGAACATTTTCAAGCGGCGTTTTTATCGTGCCGCTCTTATAAACCTTGTTTATCACAAGGTAAAATGAAGGCCAACTTCGGCCGCTTAAAAAGGCATCTGGTATGTATCGTTCAATGATTAAGACTACACAGAAAGAAAGCTCTGTCATTGTACTTTTCACCAGGAAAGTTACAGCTTTGGGAATCAAATACTTCCCCGTCAGTAAATTTTTACTGTTTAGTGATCTGAGCGGGTAGAATTATATGCAAATTACAGATTTAATTCCTGGAATACTGCTAAGTTAAACAATTACAAAGGTCGTTTAAGATAGGCTCACCATTAGTTACACATGCACGCCCAATGTTTTTCCTGATCTTTGAAAGAAAGTTCTGCTTTCTTGAGTCTTGCTGAGTCTTATTATGTTAAAACAAAGCAGGTTTTTAACGGCATTTCAACAAGACAGGAATCCACTCATTCAACTTAACCAAGATAAAATCGAAAACACAGAGAAACGGCGTACTATGCCGCCTACCTTGCCAACCGAAAACGCAACAATACAACGGAGAAACATTCCAAACTGTAAACAAACGAATTTTCAGTTTCCTGATTGAGCGAAGAGAGGAATGCGCGGAAAGACAGGTGACCTCTGCACTGACCCCCACGTGTCACACCACACTAACAGAGAGAGTCACGTATTCGAGTTTTGTTATGTGATTTGAGATAAAAACTTGGTGGAAGTTAAAAAGAAAACAAAACTTGCAACAGATAGCTAGTACTTTGTTGGATTACATGTTAGCACAAGCTCCACAAAGGAGTTTTTACGGTCACGACTCTCTCTATTTAAAGCGCGGTAATTTCGCAATGTACTTGCTGTTGTAATTTTACTACTAATTTAATTACAGCTCATGAAATAAAATAAATATTGCAGTAAGTTACATTCACTGTGTGTAAGTACTGATATATGGCGTCGTGTAGTTTTCCACTCTTCTGGAGAGGGTTACTGTCTGTGGATTAAGCAGTTGTTACCCAGGCCACGTTGAAGTTGTTTCCCTAAAAGAACGCACAAGACACATCTGGCGGCATCTTCAATTGCACGGACTAAGTGCAGATAAAGCGGTTGACAGTGAATTCAAGTTGTTGTTAGCCCAAGCAGGTAATGTTATTGTATACCTGCCAAGTGTCACGCCTAAGGCGTGATTGTCACGCCTGCGGATCGAAAACTGCGATCTCACGCCTACTCACGCCTGCGTTCCCATTTCTCACGCCTAGTGGAAAAGTTTGAGCCATTACAGCCTTAAAGGGAACCGGTGATGTTATAACATATTTACCTCAAACTGTTCTAAATCTCCCCCAGAATCCAGTGAAATATGTAAAATCTTGTAGATCGCAATCATTTTCCAGAAAATACACTTCAAATTTCGCGCTTTTACCCCTGCGGGTTCGCCTGTGGCCGCCATCTTGGAACATGCAATGACCTATGGGATTGATGACGTTTAACGGCTCCCAGTTGGCGCGAGCTTTAAATTTTCGCAACAATTTGTTGTTTTGTTTTGGGCGTAAACACGCCGAAGTGTAGCGCATTTGGCTGTAATTACACTACAAAAAGTAAGGGAAGTAAGAAAAACCCAAATATTAGTCTTCATAATTTTCCTAAAGATGAAAAACTGAGGAAACGGTGGATCAAGGCCGCGCGGTGTATCAGATTATCAAAAGACCCAAGATTGTGTTCGCAACATTTTCTGCCAGATGACTTTGAAATTAGTGTCCTTCTGCAAAAGAAACTGCTTGGACATAGCAGTTGGAAAAGAAAACTGAAAGACAGTGCTGTGCCAACCATATTTGCTTTCACGCCAGTAAAGAAACCGAGATTGCAGAGCGAGCAACGTGCCGAGCGACGGCAACGTCAACAGGTAAATATTCTAAGTTTTTAAAATCACTGTACTTCGATCACACTCTTTTTTATAAGAACGCGTACAATTTTCCTGAGCCTGAGGATGTTCTTATTTTAGCCCATACATTTTCTTAAATTTGGGGGCAAATCTCGGCCTGACTGTACGTTGTTTTATTGTCCGACTGTCGTTAAATTAAGCCGCTTACCTTTCAGACCATCGAAGAACTTCTTGCTTCTCACCAAGAAGTGAAAAGTAAAGAAGAGCAGGAGGAGGTCATTGATATTACGGAAACTCGGCGTGAAGTGAGTACGCAAACAGAGCCCTTACCTGAACTAATATCATGTGGAGTGCAAGTTGAACAGTTACCGGTACCTGCAATAACTAGAGATTTCGCGAATCAGTTTCCACAAGATGCTTCAGTCGAGGTAAGAAACGACCACTCTTATGCTAGAGGTGAAGAGCCGCAGTGTCAGTTACTTGTACGGCAGGAAAGGGAGGACCAAAGCGAAACTGAGGAAACTGTGATCGAGGATTCCTCGCGGTGCGTTGACTCTACTGAACAAGTGGAGGAATTGTGCAGCTCACAGTATAGCGAAACAACAAATCCAGTCGCAAACCAATCCGAATATTACCCTAGCGATTCTGAAGACGAGTGTTTTAAGAGTCAACAATCAACACAGAACGAGTCAGAGGAAAATTCAGTTAATTTCGAAGGCAGGCTATTTCTTGTATACGAGGAGCAACTTAAAGAACTGTATCGTTTTTGGCAAAATGCGGTTCCTTTACAGTTGACGCGCATGAGATTCAAAATGAGGGTTCGCAGCTTTCCATACACTTGACTTGCCAAAATGGCTGTAGTTACAAGTGGCAGTCTCAACCCCCATTGTCTACCACTAAAGGCGGAGGAAATTTAGCCCTCACTGCAGCGATCTTTTTCAGCGGGATCCACTTTGCAAAATTTGAACGATTTGCTCATTGTTTGAAACTTAAAACAATATCAGAATCTTCGTATTATGTACTTCGTAAAAGATTCGTTTTCCCTGTCGTAGAGAGAGCTTGGCAAACAGAGCAGGCATCCGTTTCTAATGAACTGGTCTCCAGACCAAGCAATGTTTTAGTGGGAGATGGTAGCTGCGATTCCCCTGGACATTGCGCCAAGTATTGTACTTATACACTCATGGATATTGACACATGCAAAGTCGTTGATTTCAAGGTAGTAAGTGTTTCGCAAGTAGCAAATTCCAATGTCATGGAAATAAAGGGATTCAAAGAAGTTCTGAATTCAGTAGAGAACCAAGGTATCAGGGTTTCCGTCATTTCAACCAATCGTCACCCGCAGATTAGAAAAGAAATGCGCACTAATCATCCAGACAAGGAACACCAGTTTGATCCATGGCACTTGGCTAAGTCCATCTCAAAGAAACTAGCTTCAGCTTCAAACAAAACTGGATGTCGAGACCTAAAGCCGTGGATCCCATCTGTCATTAACCATCTTTGGTGGAGTGCCACCACCTGTGTAGGAAATGCACAGTTGCTTAAAGAGAAATGGGTTTCACTGTGTCATCATGTTACAAACAGACACGAGTGGCCTGGGAACCAATTTTACCACAAGTGTGCTCATCAGCCCTATCTGCCAGAAGCTGCTCGCAGGAAGAAGTGGTTAAAACCCGGATCACCTGCTCACCAGGCCCTAGTCAGCGTAGTTAAAGATAAAGGCCTGCTTAAGGATATGGAGCACCTTACCAAGTGTGTACACACCACAATCCTCGAGGTTTATCACTCAATGTACCTAAAATATCTACCAAAGCAGATGCACTACACTCACGAAGTCATGGAAAAGGGAACAATGCTGGCTGCATTGGACCACAACAAAAATGTTAAGAGACCACAGGTCAGTCAACCTGATATTGACAGACTAAGGGCCCTTTAGCAATGCTTTAAAAGCTCTATTAATTTCCTGTAGGGAGTTGTCTGAGATAAAAAATCTGAATTTCAAGCAGGAGGCTTAACAGAACTTTTACGGCAGTACAAAATGTAGTTAACACTGAACACAATACTTATCATTTACCAGTTACACAATTAAATGTGCTGTTTTAATCGTCAGGCAGTCAAATTTTAAATAAAATGGAATATTCTGGAATAAAAAGTAGCAAAAAATCTTATCAACAAAACTACCTGAGAAGGTGAGGTGTGAGTACATATTATACTCTAGAAAGGTTTTGTAAGCCAGAAACACTCATCACTACCATCTGAACATGTTAGCTGCTAACATGCCATAAATATAACTTGTTGGTACTGGTATTTAATTAATATCATTTTCAATTTCCAAATAGGCAACTATTCAGGATGGTGAAGCAAAGGGGGAACCACGCTTTAAAATCTCATGGGACAAGGTTTCCAAGCGGTTCGGTGCAGATCCTGTTCCTGAGAAAAAGACATATGATTATTTAACTGACATGTTAGAAGAAAGTGTAACCCTAGCAAATTCCACTGGCCAAGGGAATCTTCAGAGAGAAGACAAAGTAGACAGAATTCATGTTCTTGCTCCAGAAGAACGACCTGCTAGACAAGAAATCATCAAAAAGCGCCTTGAAATGTCACGTTTCTGAGGCATCTGGTCAAGTTGTTTTTCATATCTGATCACGTTATAAATTAGGGTGGGCTGACATCAATACCATTGATAGAGGAAAATGCATGTGATGTATTGAAACTTGCAGTGACAACATTTATGTTTATCAGTTTAATACTGCACAATTTAACCATTTGGTAGGATATCAAACAGAATGAATATTCCATGCAGTTTTAGGAAAATTCTTAGTATCTATAAAATATAATCCTTTATTGCCAAGTTTGATACCAAGATCATGTGAAAAATCAATTATTACTTTGGACTGTTATGAATGTTGTTAACCATTTCATTTAATCAAGGACTCTGTATAATTTCTGTGACGACACAGTCTTGAAAGATGTTAGATACATGTAGAACATCTTTTTCCTATTTGCATCCTACTAATTATAAAAAAATAAAAAAAAATAAAAAACTGGTGTCAACCTACCCAAAGGTTATCACAGCAGTTACCCACAATAAGTGACCCACTGCCTTCAAAACAGACAGATAAAGTTGAGTTTTGATGGATGTCAATCAGAGAAAAGTTTCTGTTTTAATTACTATGAATTCTGACCGGGTATCAAGGCAGCAGCGCCAAACAATAATATTTTTGACAATTTCGCATGCTGAGAGGTTTAATTTTATCAAAATTGATTCCCAAGCCAGTGTAAGCTAAAAGAAAACATGTCTTTTACATTTCACTACATGTCACTTGCATGCATCACTGAGTTTGAAATTATCTTGTACAGTGCAAGTGAAATTCAAACATAATCCCCAGAGTCATTAAACAAATTCTCCTGTATGGTGTCCATATATTTTGTTGAGTACTTAATTCTCATGACCTGAACCTGTTGTAAATGCACTGATATGACGAGGAGAAATTTGATGCAGATCACTGTTGAGGCCTTAAGGATTAAAAATGTGACATTCTGTACAAGATAGGTTTTCTTTTAGTTTGAACTGGCTTGGAAATGATTATTCTGATATTGTTCTACCTTAATTTTGTGAGTTAAATTCTCAATTTTTGGTTCCATTTCAACGAAATTGTGTCAAAATTCAGGATAATTTCAATGGCTTTACTCAACTTTACTATCCTCTGCTGAAGGCAGTGGGGCATATGTTGTTGATAACTGCTACAATAAAATGGAGAAGAAATTTCAGTCTACAAATGGAGAAAATCTCTCCACGCTTGTTCTAGTTCACTAAGCTCCTCCTCCTCCTCAACATTCCCTGCTTTGAATCCAACATACATGCCATCAGGCTCTGGGAAGGCAGCACGAATTCTTTTTATGGCACATGCGGGGATAACACCTCGCACTTCCTTCCCAAGCCAACCATGAACCCACCAAGTGAATTGGCGGTATGCAGCATACCGATAAGACCTGAACAAAGGGGAAAGCTTTTCCTTATCTCCACTCTGTGACAATGAAATTTTGACTTGAACATCCAAGCAGAAAAGGAAAAACATTGTTTATTAAATAGTAATTTATTTGTAAATTCAAAAGCAACTTCTCAAAAAGAAATACAAATTTTAAACCTGTTTGTGACGCTGTTGCGTTTAGGTAATTCAGCACTTTCGCGGTCATGAAGGCTCACCAATGCCGTCCAAATGACCCCTTTGTTCAGACAAACTGAACTAAAACTGGTGTGATTAGTAACACAATCATGACCTAAAAGAAAAAGTTCAGAAAGTGTGTCAAGCAAAAACGGAGAAAAATGGGTCACACAAAAATGCAGGAGGCAAAACAATTTTGTTTTGTCACAACCTTCTAAAAAGATAAATTTACCTCAGTAGGAACAAGTGCATAATACAGGGCAACGACTGAAACATTAAGCTTAGCTGATCTTAGGGACATTGTTAGCGATCTGTCGATAAGTTATAAGTCAAAATTAAGCTTACGTATTGAGAGTATTAAGTTAACTGGGTAGTTTTGTTCATTATTTATGTCGATTTGTTTGACCAATATATTCTGTCATGTAGTGATAACTTCTTTCTTACCCTGCGACGAGAATAACAAATGAGAACAGTAAAAAACTAAAGAATATGAGCCTGCTGTGAAGTTCACTATTCATTGAGTCAAAACATGACAATATAATTGTTCCAAACAAAAACCCCTGACAGCTGGGCTTAAAGAATATCACAGATATCTCCAACAAATATCCCCTCAGTCGTGTAAAACTTACCTTCGATCATCTTTTCAATATTTTTCATTTCCCGGCAGCAAACACATTCCATTTCAGTCGGCATTTCGCTACATTCCCCACACTTGCACCACGAAGAATTACGCAAGCGACCGGCATTAACATTCACCGGCAAGTCTAACTCATCTACTTCATCCTCGAGAAGCTCTTCCTCGGAAGAATACTCTGGCTGAATTTGTGCCATAATTTATCACAACAACAACAACAACAACATCGAACAAGCTGAGGGAGCCGTGAAACGTCATCAATCCCATAGGTCATTGCGTGTTCCAAGATGGCGGCCACAGGCGAACCCGCAGGGGTAAAAGCGCGAAATTTGAAGTGTATCTTCTGGAAAATGTTTGCGATCTACAAGATTTTACATATTTCACTGGATTCTGGGGGAGATTTAGAGCAGTTTGAGGTAAATATGTTATAACATCACTGGTTCCCTTTAAGGTGATTCCATTCAATTGCATTGCGCATCCTTTCTGCGCATCATTTTTTGCGTGATTAGCGCGCACACGAGCGCGCGCGCGTTCGGAACTTGATAGGTTTCCTATGGAAGCTGAGCGGCTCAGAGAAATAAATGGTCGTTTTCTCCCAAACGAACTCGGTGACCCCACTTTTTTATTCCATTTATTTAAGGAAAATACGACTTTACATGATATATTCAAATTTGAAGAATTTTTCATTATTCAATTTTGAAATATTCTGGTTGATTCACTGTTACAGTCAGATTTTAGGCGTTTCACTGCAACCGCGCAGACGTTCGATTTGCCTATTATTTCAAAGTAGTTTAGTTGTTACGGCAATTTTCAGACGTTTTACTGTAACGTCGTTCTTCTATCATAAGAATAATGCTTATATTTCATTGCTAGTAATAACTTTGTTGAAGTAATGGGTGTCTCTAGTACAAGGATAGGTTTTTTTAATATTGCTGTCTAAAGATAGCTAAGTACCTATATACTACAGCCCCGTAGCGTGAAATCAGACACGGTGACCCCCGCTTTTTATTTTATTTTTTTAATCTACTAGGTGTAATTAGTAACTGTGCAAAGTTTCAGCAAATTCTCATTACAACTTCTTTTTCGATGGAATCACCTTAACCGACTCATTTTGAAAAAATTTACAGTATTTAAATAAACTCGAACCAATGCGAGAAAATGATGATCGTACTTTCGCGAAATCTCCGATTTTAGACGAGGTTGTGTTTAGGAGCTTGGGAACGGGAAAGTCTACTTCCGAAATCTTCGGAAATCTTCTTGGAAGTCTTCGGACGCCTTCGGAAATCTTCGGACATCTTCGGATATTATCGGCTCCCTGCGAAAAATCCTGACACTCAGGATAAAAATGTCACGCCTATGAATCACAAAAAGTTGGCAGATATATTATTGCATTTTGTTCTGGAATTACTGTGTTCCATAATTTTGTCGCACCACTCCCGTGCCCACGGGAGTGGCGCGACTGTGGTTTGATTGTTTGACTGTAATTATGCACCCTAGAGAGAGTCATGACCGTAAAAACTCCTTTGTGGAGCTTGTGCTAACATGTAATCCAACAAAGTACTAGCTACCTGTTGCGAATTTTTTTTTCTTTTTAATTTTCCACCAAGTTTTTATCTCAAATCACATAAAAATCGAATACGTCACTCCCTCTGTTCGTGTGGTGTGACACGTGGGGTTCCACGTATTCCTCTGGGCGATGAGTTCAAAATATCTTCGCTCAATCAGGAAACTGAAAATTCGTTTGTTTACAGTTTGGAATGTTTTTCTGTTGTATTGTTGCGTTTTCGGTTGGCAAGGTAGGCGGCATAGTACGTCGTTTCTCTGTATTTTCGATGTTATCTTGGTTAAGTTGAGTGAGTGGATTCCTGTCTTGTTGAAATGCCGTTAAAAACCTGCTTTGTTTTAGCATAATAAGACTCAGCAAGACTCAAGAAAGCAGAACTTTCTTTCAAAGATCAGGAAAAACATTGGGCGTGCATGTGTAACTAATGGTGAGCCTATCTTAAACGACCTTTGTAATTGTTAGCAGTATTCCAGGAATTAAATCTGTAATTTGCAAATAATTCTACCCGCTCAGATCACTAAACAGTAAAAATTTACTGACGGGGAAGTATTTGATTCCCAAAGCTGTAACTTTCCTGGTGAAAAGTACAATGACAGAGCTTTCTTTCTGTGTAGTCTTAATTATTGAACGATACATACCAGATGCCTTTTTAAGCGGCCGAAGTTGGCCTTCATTTTACCTTGTGATAAACAAGGTTAAGAGCGGCTCGATAAAAACGCCGCTTGAAAATGTTCGAAACCAAACATTGGCAAATTTATTACACAGTTTTAAAGTAGAAAGGTTAAATAATGTTCGTGGTTTGTTTCGTTTTAAAAGAATCTTTTTTAGGCTCTCACCGGCTTCCTAAAGTTGAGTGAGAATTCGAGCAGTTTAGAGACCCTAAAACCGCCATTTTATGCATTTTTCGAACTTTTAAAATTTTCGTCCGTTAAATAACTCGTTGGAACTTTGGATTATTTTTTCTTGAATTAGCTTACCCAAAGGGATGTTTTGGCAAAATAAAAAAAAATTCGATTTTTTTATCGATTCTCGATATTCTCAGAAAATGGCTCTTAAGCTTCCCACAGTCTATTCTAGTAGGAACGTTGCCTAAATTTCAGCCGTCACCGAGCTCGAGCGCGACAAAAATTGCACTGAAATGTGCGACAAAAATTGCACAAAAAATCCTATGTTTAAACGGGCCCTAAGATCGGCGAAATGTGGAAGCGGGCGAAAAAATAAAGCGGATTGATATTGAGGAGAGACAGAGTTCCCTTTTGTCTCCTTCTCCGTCTCTTTTTCCAACTATAATTTTTGATATCGTTTGTTATTTTTGTGGGATCTTCATAACAAAATCGGGAGGTTGTTCCAGATTTTCGGGACGACCCTCATTACTGTGTAGTGCTGTTCAAACAGCAAGTGTTAGGGTTGACACCCCTGGTATTAAAATCACTGATCATTTTACATGCACCTCTGCGAATGTTATCTATTCCACAACATGCACTTTATGCAAAAAGATACATATTGGTGAAACAGGGAGGAGATTAGGGGACTGTTTCCACGAACACCTACGAGACGTTGAAAGAAATGACAAGGACGCATCTAAACCAGTCGCCCGACATTTCAATCTCCCGAATCATTCTAGTCAACAAATGACGATCTGCGGCCTTTCCCTACACCAGGGTGACACGGAAAGCCGTAAAAATCAAGAACAAAAATTCATCTTTCAAATCGGCACACTTAATCCCCACGGTATCAACGGATGCTTTTCATTTAATTAATTTCAGTTATTCTTGTTTTCCACATTGCCATGTTCCCACCAATAGCGTAGCTCCATCACTCCCTGTATAAACCAAGTGCAACCCACAATTCCTTGAATTGCTCCGACGAAGGGCTAACGCTCGAAACGTCAGCTTTCAATCTCTTTACGGTGGCCAATTTACCTTATCAACTGAGTTGATAAGGCCAAAATTTTGTGTTTCACGTCCACACCGACGCAGCACCACAGTTTCTTTAGAAACTAACCCCCTTGCTTGTATGTAGACGTCTCCTATTTCCTTTGCTTCACGTGGAGCAAAGGAAATAGTGCTCTGCTAGCAGAGGTTTTTTACCTTGCCGCTTCTTTTTCGTAGTCTTCTTACGGTTGTCTTCACCGTTGTTGTTTTCTTCCACTCGCGTTGGAGGAAAACAACAACGGTAAAGACAGCCGTAAAAAGACTACGAAAAAGAAGCAGCAAGATAAAAAAAACCTCTGCTAGCAGGGTAAGGAAATAGGAGACGTCTGTGCGTAGGCAAGGGAAGACAGGAGTGTAGAAATTCCTGTTTAAATCGTAGCGCGCCCAGGAATCCAGACTTCAGCAATACGGCCAGTGGAGGGAACATTTAAGAGTCCACTTTTCATTACTTACTTACACTGTTGAACTTGCATGATAAACGATAAACAACTCCCGCTATTGAGAACTGAAAAGTACCCAACAGTTTGATAATTTATGCGAGAACAAAATTGCTGTAATGACCTTATTTAACACTTAACGAAACTTTGGTTGTTTACCATTTACAGGGGGAAACCAGTTGGTCTACGGTTTGTGCAAATGGTAAGCAAAACCTCCCAAATAGGAAATTCCGTTCGAGATGAGCATGTACCATTTGTGGAATTCACTCTAATTTTCAGAGAGTCTGGACCCATTTTGGTATTGGCACAGGACCTGGAACAAACTGTTAGAAAAAGGTAAATGGAACACAAATTTCCGTTTTGTTAGCGTTAACGTGTCACCTTTTCCCATTATTTTCACTTTCTTTTCAGTCCCCCGTGATGCCTTATAGATCTTCCAACTTCGTACTGAAGCAGCGTCCACCTAATACCAGTTATCTCCTGCTCTGTGCCATTCTTGATAATCCAATCAATAATCAGTAGGAATAGAGAGGAGGACATAACACAACACTGGCGAACACCCGAGTTGACAGCAAAGCTTGAGCTGGAATTTTGCACAGAACAGGTAAAATTGTTGTAAAAAAGGGTGATAATGTTGACGATCTTCTGAGGTATTCCCTACTGCCGAAGTATTTTCCACAAGCTGGTTCTGTGGACACTGTCAAAGGCCTTCTCAAAGTCCAAAAGGTTGCAGATATTCCTCTGCCACTCATTGCACTGCTCCAAAATATTCCGAAACGTAAATATGTGCTCAGTGGCTGCTTTCCCTGGTCTAAACCCTGCTTGTTCCTTTCGGAGTATCTCATCCACTGCTTCCGTTATGCGCATCATGACCACCTTGCAGAACACCTTGCTAGGTATCGAGAGTAATGTAACCCCCCTCCAGACGTTGCACTCTGTCAGATTCCCTTTTTTTGGTATCTGGACAGTGTTCTCCTGTGTCCATTCCCGTGGAAGTTCCTCCTTTTCCCATATGTCAAAGAACAAAGGTTGGAGAACGTCACTGGCAAGCTCGGGGTTAGCTTTAAGAAGCTCTGCCGGAATCCCATCCTGGCCCGGCGCCTTGTTGTTCTTCAGAGCCTTAATGGCATTAAGAATTTCCTGTGGAGTTGGTGGGTCTACCCTCGCGTCCAGATCTTCCTGGGCTGGTGGAATGTCAGAAGGGAGCTCTGGTTCAGGTCGATTCAATCCACCTTACATCTCGATCCCGCTCAGATGTCAAAAGACTCCCTTGCTAATCCTTAATAGGAAAGTTTCTACGGAGTTTTTCTCTACATAATTTTCGGGTAATCTTATTTTCAACCTTGCCGTTTAGCGACACCCATGCAAGCTTGTGAATAGTCTTGTGAGGAAATAAGGTTCCTACTATGATTAGTCGATTTTAAAGCAGAGCCGCTCCCCATTGTCATTTAAGGTGTCGCAACACGCGTGGTCACATGACTAGTTCTCGATTGCTGTTGTTATTCCCCACCTTGGAGTTCATGTTCCCCATAACACACAAGACATCATGGGCTGGTACCTTATCCACCTCGTCTTGTAACCTTCTATAGAAAGCATCCTTGTTTTCGTCATCTGCATCATTTGTGGGTGCATAGCATTGTATAATTGATAGCTTTGCATGCTTGCCGCTGAATCTTGCCCAAATCAATCTTTCATTTACTGGCTGCCACTCTATCAGTGCTTTCTCCACACCTGGTTTTCAGGATAAGCGCAACTCCAGCCATATGCTGGCCATCATCTCTCACTGCATACAGTATGGTTTCTCCTGTGCCTATCGCTAACTGCCCGAAACCTGTCCACCTGCATTCACTAGCCCCGAGGATATGGGGCTTGTAACCCTGCATTTCTCTGATGACCTGAGTTGTTCTTGAGGTATGAAACATCGTTCGCACATTCCAGGTGCCAATCCCAAGATGTGTTTTGGCGTCCAAGAGACTCTCTTTTCTAGCATGGGTTCCCAGCTGGTTTTCAAACGGGCCATTCATACTAGCACTGCAGTGCCCCAAGCCCCCAGGAAGACAATGGCTTGTTTTTCCTAGTGAGGCTTCAGTAACATGCTGTTTTTTTTACAAGGCATGGTTGTTGGCCCTGCGCTTAACCCCCCAACCTGGAGGGCCACGGCGCTGTTTAGTATGGCCCCTTTCCCGTAGACCAATTCAGCATGGTTGAACCTACCAGGAGCATGAGCTCCAGCTGACATAGCTCTAGGGGTCGTAAGGGCACGCAAACCTCCCCGCCACAACAAGGCAGAGCACCAGGGGAGGCTGCCCGATGGAACAGTGCAATTTTTCCACGAAGTCGAACGGGAGGAGCGCTTTCCATTTGTAGGGAAAACCAGTTGAGAATTTTCCGCCAAACGGAACAGGACATTTTTTCACAGACAAACCGCGTATTTCATCAAGGAGCATGACACCAGTGTGAAGACGCAAATGGTACGGCGATATTTCCGGTAAAACCGAGAAAAGAGGAATACGTTTTTTCCGAAAAATTTGCAGTGAAAAGGACCGTTCCATTTGATTTCCCACCGGAACAACTGGTTTTTCCACACAAAAGGAAAGCGCTGTTTGCCATAGGCCCGGGCAGCTAAACGGATTCATCATTTGCATACAACACTGTTCAGCGTTAATTGTTGCATTAATATTCTCCAAAAAAACACGTTTGGGTATCCTCAAATGATGTCTGAAGGATGACGAGTGACGTTGACTTGTTGACCAACGTTTGATTGCCATCAAAGTTGTATTCACTGCGCGCTTGGGCCCTCTGCCGAAACATGCGTGATTCTGAAGAACGTTCAAGATGGTGACTGGTGTAGAACAAAAATTGATTTCAACAGTGCTGGATGATGTTAATTTCCCTTAAAAATTTCCACTCAAAATTGTTGAATTTAACCTTGTTTGGCTACTACCTGAACGATGTCGATTCAATTTCTGAGTTTTCTCGTTCAAAATCGTAAAGTAACGTTATATTCAACATTGTGATGTTGGTAAAGTACAGCCGTTGGCCCTGTCTCGTGCAGTTTCTCAAACTTAGTTGGTAAGGGGAAATTGACGAACTAAAGAAAGAGAAATATGAAGAGGAGGAATGTGTAACGAGTAAAGCAAAACAAGAGGCGAGTAATTAGCAAGTGTAACGAGGTGTGTAAGGAAGTATGAACGAAAGAAACACACTGACAAATGCGATTAACTCAGTTTCATTACAGAAATATTTTTCACACAATTCAAGACCAAAAATTCACATCAACATTACCTATGGAAGTATGCGCCAAATAAATGAATATAATAGCAGGCGTTCTTTTTGGCAATTCAAAAGTTATGGACCGGATGGTTTAAAAATCACCTGCGACATTCACCCGCTTGGTACATTCTACAAAGTTATTAACCCAATTCTTGATAAATAGCGAAAGATATAGAAATGCCCTTTGGGAATCGAAAAATATCTTCTATTAAATTGTTGCGAAAGAATTATTGTCTTTCACTCCATCTTGTCACCAACAAAACAATTTCATTTCTCATTACACTGACGTTAAGATATTATATGCTTAAAATTCAAACGTCACTGCACTAAATTAACATGCAATAAATCCAGCTTTTAAGCTTGGAAATAGATTAAGCTGAAAAGGATTTTGAATACACGAAAATACACGAAACAATGTTAATAACGTTAAGTAAATAATCTAACGCACAAAAATACTAAAATTCTAATTCTTCACTCCTAAAGCAGCTTTGAATGAAGACAAATTGCTTTTTGTCTGCTTTATTAAAAATACGCCACATTTAATTTATTTACGCTACATTATATCCGCTACCAAGCCCTCTCCTCCATGTCCACCCTCAGATTTAGTCTCAGAAAGTGCTTTGTGAAAAGGGAAAAAGACGCCGGGTGATGAAAATTTCTATCGTCTAACAGCCTGAAGAAAAGGTCTACCAGAGATTGACACGCTAGGCGACAGGTCGGAAGGACATGAAGCGAGCGCAGGTCACAGCGACAATCCCTGTCGTGTGACATGCCTGTTTTGATAAAAAAAATCCTTGTCCCTGCGACAGAGGTTTGTCTTCGTGACAGGCCATACAAATTTCAACTGGTCTGAATTTGTGCGTCAGGTCGCTGCAACAAAATGACACAAATTGGCAATGTCGCCGCATGTGCACTGCCCATCCGACCTGTCCATGCGACAACGTAAAAATCAACCAGTAGGAAAGCGTTATTTACTATCGCTAGTTACCAAGATTCCCTGCTTAAAATCCCTCCTTGTGCACTAACCAAGCGTCTTGTCTCAGCGACTGGCCTCCTACGCAGTGCACACGAGGCGTCTTATCGCAAAGACCTAACCCTGCGACTTGTCGCCTAAAGTATCCTGACCTTTTGTGCGTCATGGCCTCATGAAAAGTCCTTCAGAACTAATTTGGTCGTCACTGAAAATGGGAACGGTTGATAGTGGGCGTGTCAGAGCAGAGCGTTTAACCCTTTTACTCACAAGTGTGCCTACAATCAAAATTCAAGTCAAATCCCAATTTGATTTTGTAAAATACTTGTCAGGTGAAAGTACTGCTGAAGAGGTGTCATTTGAATGGTCACACCAAAGGATTTCACCCACAGACTCAAAAGATACCAGCACTTTAAATGTTTCCGTAACTGACTCTGGGAGTGAAAGGTTTAAACACAGCCTTTGATCGCGCCAGCAAGCAGATTCCCTCTGCTCGCCGCTTCATTTACGATTCATTCACGTCTTTGCCCACAACCGAACGTGGCTGGGATGGAAGAGGTCAGTCTTTTCCACAACCGTTCGGTAGCCAGTCACGCAACGCTTGTATTACGTCATGGTTTCGAGGCACATTGATATACAAGGGCTAAATAGAGGATCTAAGAAATACTTTAGCACGTACAGTGTAAGTGTTTAAATTGTTCAATTCTGTGAAGGAAATTTGCTTGAGTGGTAGCTTAGTCGTCGAACAAGGCCTTCATTTCTGCTAAGCTTTCCTTGACGGTCGCGGAAAAGCGCTTACAGTCCTAAAAACAAATAAGAAAGAATAATATAAGCATACAATGTACTGCACAACCGTTGTGATTTGTTCATCTTAAATGAGATGGTTTCCACGATGAGGCCAGCGAGAACTAAGGCACAAAACAAAACTGCAAAACAACGCGATCCGTAAGCAGAAACAGGTTTGTGGACTGAACTGTCTACAGCGGAAACCAACTTATTGTAGTCAGGTCTAAGCTAAACTCGTATTCTTACGAGTCAGGCAGACAAGCCTAGCTTGAGCGTTCTCAACACAGTGAAACGTTGTGTTGAAACGAAACTACTAAAACAAGAAACAAAGGACTACAGTGATCAGTACTTGGTGAGAGAAAACCAAGCGCCATAATCTCAGCAGCCTGCGAGCTGCGGGCAGGCTGTTATTTCTGTAGACTGCTGTAAAAGTTTCCTTATCACACCAATTTGCACACTGCAGTAATATGTTGGATAGAGGATTGTACGATTTCACGACAGACACAGAGCAGGGTAACTACTCTCTGCTGGTTTGCTCTGACAAAGGGCTAAACTTCCAAGTGCTAAGACATCCAGAGACTCTTTCTAATTGCCGTTAAGAAGTCGACGTTTACTGTAGATGAAGCAAGTGCCACCACTTACAGTGAATTTTGATGAAACTTTGCAGGTGATGTGGAAATAAATGATGTCTTCACCAGAAATTATGTATGATACTCCATAACCATCATCTGCAACCTGAAATGGAACAAGAGAGATGTTATCTAACGCAAGGAAAAAACAAGACTCTGCTGCCTTGTACCCCACAGTACAATATCACATAGGTTTCTCTACTACTTTGGCTTGTTTTTACATCACCAAGTCGTTTAAAGCGCGTGGATCACATACATCACAGGAATCTTCACTCTTACGAGAATGCAAGCGAACGTCGGCTTGTGAAAGGCGGTTCAGGCAGACGCTATTCGTTTCCAAGGTTTCTCTTTTTCCCGCGCCATATGACGTTGTCGCTAACAGTACACGGTTGGTCGAAACTCGTCAACCCAACCCAAGAAAGAATGAATGACTCTTTGTGGTCACGACCAGGGTTCCCCATTTTTCACTTTTGTGTGATTATCCGGACAACGTCAACTACGTTTATGACTTCAGTAAGTTCAAGGGAAAATGCAAAGTACGAACAGTGGATCCCCGCTTTACGAGTTCATACGGACACCGGTTAATACGGACATTAGACACCAGGGCGGGACACTTTTCCCTCACACAAGTGACAGGCTCCTATACAAAGTTAACCCCTTTACGGACTCTGGGTATCTGTACACTATACATTCTCATTTGTCACCTACCAAAAACTGAATATCTAAGCAAAATTCCTACAGAGTATTCAAATAGATCACGTTGCACAATGCACGTTTAAGAAACGAAAGCATCAATTTTAGTTCGAGACATTTGACCATTTGACTGTCCTCGAAGCTTCTTCAGTTTGACCTAAAATTATACGTTGCAACTGTAATCTCTCAACGAGAACACGTCGCATTTACTTCGAGAACCTGGATGAAAAGGAAACTTTTGCCTGTCACGTTGGTGTCCGTACTAACAGGGTTCCACCGTAAATCAAGGATACATCTGAATGACTAAGGTGGTCATATCATACTACGAACAGTCGTACAAGCGTTTCCGAGTAGCGGAAAGCGCATCTCGCTTGAAAAGTGGGACTGCTAGTAGGCTGTCTTTACACTTTCATTAACAAACAACGGAAATAATGGCATGCAAATATCTTACTGGTCCAAATCCTCCTCCAGCTGTCTTCAGTCCCGGGTTCTTATTGTAGTCCACCTTTTTGGTTTGCTGAATAGCAGTCTGAAAAGACAATAGTGCAGTTGGTTAAATTACCTTTAAAAAACACCTATACGCATTAATAACAGGGTCTTGTAATAAATGTTTCAATACTATAACCAATCACAACCAACGAACATCACGCGGCCAACTAGTCACGTTTCCAGGAAGAAACATGTTAACGGTGCCAAACGCGAAAAAACCGGCACATGGTGCCAAGAGCGGGAAAAATACAAATACCCGTTCCACAGACCTGGAGATCTCGTGGCTGTTGTTGTTTGTTAGTTAGTTTTTCTTTCTGCAAGGAGATTTTTTTAATTTTTTTTACCAATATGGTGCTCTCAGTTATTCGTTAATCAACAATGAAGTATCATCTGATTCCATAACTTTCTTTCTCTTGTCAGTCTTTCTTCTCGTGAATTTTTCAAATAGAAGTCTCGGTATCTCTTGCTGGGATGATAACTGAAAGCACCTTCTTCTTTACCACTCACTCTTATCTGGTCTACGTTTTCAAGAGGCATAGCCGAGATAAGTTATGAATTTTGCCTGGATGACCGATGTGTAAATAACAGTAGAATCTTGTTACGAAACAACAGGAAGAGTCAATCGAGCGTAGATTTCATTCGATTCTACGTATATACAAATTGATAAATTTAACGAATCTGCAAGTGCTGGGAAAAACCACATTGTTAGCCCAAACCATCATAGACCAGCTAAACCCAGCTCTAATAACCCACTCATTATTTGTCAAAAGAAATCATGGAATCAAAAATTAAATATAATTACATTGTTGGGTGAGTAAAGCTACTTACGTCGAGCACTCTAAGGTGACTCTGTTGATTTTTTGATATTACAGACAACTTTTAGTTGACTCCAAATTCCATAAACGTTATTCTTGTCGGTGGATAATCTCCGTTATTATTCAACAACTTGTCACTTGTCAGGAAGCCCTCAATATCTGTCATCCGTACATGACAGATATCCAGCGATATACGTAACTGACCATATTTGGAAGTGCACTGCACATCTTCTTTCACAGTTTGTTCAGGCGGCTATTTTGAAAAGCGAGGCTATTTTAGCAGTCTTCTCCGGAAATTTTAACTTCCTGGGGAAACTTTCCACGATTAAATGCTCTCAAAAAGTCAACAAGCATTTGCTTCAGCTAACAGAGATATCCAGAGGTTGATTTGGAATTTCCCTACTGAGAAATCAACCGAGAAAATGCTATGAACGAAGCAGCTCACTTGCTCACGGAAAGTTGTAAAGTTGAAAAGATCTTAATTCACAGGAAGAGGACTTATTCTCGGTGAGGTAGCAACATTTTTTTTACTTGCATGTCTTGTCATTTCCAAACATGAGTTTGTAAATAAGTTTTTTTAAGTGAACGGTAGTAAACTTCGATTTCTTGAAGTTTTGTTTGGTGTTTATTATGTGCTGCTAGCTTTTAGCGTTTTCAACATAGAAACCATAGTTTTTCTCGTTCTGAAAATGGTAGCCGCTGAGAATTTGTTGAATAATAAAACAATTATCCTGCTCAATTTCGCAGGATAATTGTGAAATAGCCACTCTCAAAAATAGCTTCTTCGTACTACATCAAAGTAGAAATGCCGGGCTTAATTGTACAGATTATTTCATTTGTTTCCTGATTTCTCTTGTTAAAACAATCCATTTTTATGTATCTCTGGAATAACAATCGCCAATGGACAGAAGCCGCAAAAGATGAATTGAATTTTCCAATACAGATTTCAGTCCAGTCACATCATCAAAATCAAACATTGCACCATTACATAGCAGATAGACTGCGAGTAGTCTCTAATTTTGGCGATGGCGATTGTGGGGCGGGCGAAATACACACGCGCGCGCGAAATTTCGAGGCGACGCAATTTTCGGCGCTCCCTTCGCGTCGCGTCGCCTCGAAATTTCGCGCGCGCACGCGTGTGTGTATTTCGCCCGCCCCACAATCACCATCGCCAAAATTAGAGATTACTCGCAGTCTACATAGCAGATTTCTGATTATGTAATCCAAACCGGAAGTCGACTGTTCTTATCAACTGGGTATGCTTCGCAATCCAACACTTGTAAGTATAATCACGATATGCCCTTCTCAAATATATTCTAAGAAGATATCGCCGTTCGCTGTGATGTAACGTTATTTCTCTTAAATCTTACTGCAACATATTGAAAACTACTGAGCGTGAAATCATTGACAAACGACACGAGTTATCACTCTAATCCGCGGGAACTCGATTACCCTAGTTATATGATACAGCACCTCCGCCCACAAGGGCAGAAAACACAACGAAGTTACTCTCTTGGGAATACCGAAAATCACACAAACAACCTGAATACACCCAACTCAGCCACGGAAATAACGACAGGAATGTGCTTTAATATGTTTTCCCATCATCTCGCGGGTTGCTATCACAACCAGGAGATAAAAATGAAACCGATGCCAGAGCAAGGGAAAACGTGCAACCAGTGCCAGGGGTGAGAGAACATTTAACTGGTGCCAGGCACAGGAAGGACATGCAACTAGTGCACGTTTTCATTGTTTTCTCACCATTTATTCGATGCCAAATCTTACTAACATTTATTTACGTTAAAAAATTACGTAAGAGTCAAACACGCAAACAAAACAATTCAAAACATACTTGGCTGGTTGATAGTTTCCATGGTTCTTTGAGAGCCTGTAAAACAGAAGAAGAAAAAGACTGTAGCGATCATTCCAAGTGTGAAAGTTTTCTTCTTCAAATGAAATACAAACCTCCACCAGAAACGGCGAATCTTCCTCTAGGTACTTGGACACCACGTACAAACCGAACAAATGACGATCGACACCTACAAGAAATCATAAACAGAATAAAACAAATGAACAACTAAGCAAATGAACGAACCAACGAATGAATGCATGCATGGATAGGGAGGGAGGGAGGAAGGAAGGAAGTGAGGAAGGAAGGGAGGGCGGGAGGGCGGGAGGGAGGGAGGGAGGAAGGAAGGAAGGAAGGAAGGAAGGGAGGAAGGGAGGGAGGGCGGGAGGGAGGGAGGAAGGAAGGAAGGAAGGAAGGAAGGGAGGAAGGGAGGAAGGGAGGGAGAGAGGGAGGGAGGGAGGTAGGGAGGGAGGGAGTGAGGGAGGAAGGAAGTGAGGAAGGAAGGGAGGGCGGGAGGGAGGGAGGAAGGAAGGAAGGAAAGAAGGAAGGAAGGGAGGAAGGGAGGAAGGGAGGAAGGAAGGAAGGAAGGAAGGAAGGAAGGAAGGAAGGAAGGAAGGAAGGAAGGGAGGAAGGGAGGAAGGGAGGGAGGGAGGGAGGAAGGAAGGGAGGGCGGGAGGGAGGAAGGAAGGAAGGCAGGAAGGGAGGAAGGGAGGGAGGGCGGGAGGGAGGGAGGGAGGGAGGGAGGGAGGAAGGAAGGAAGAAAGGAAGGAAGGAAGGAAGGAAGGAAGGAAAGAAGGAAGGGAGGAAGGGAGGGAGGGGGGAAGGAAGGAAGGAAGGGAGGAAGGGAGGGAGGGAGGGAGGGAGGGAGGAAGTGAGGAAGGAAGGGAGGGCGGGAGGGAGGGAGGAAGGAAGGAAGGAAAGAAGGAAGGAAGGGAGGAAGGGAGGAAGGGAGGAAGGGAGGGAGGGAGGGAGGAAGGAAGGAAGGAAGGAAGGAAGGAAGGAAGGAAGGGAGGAAGGGAGGGAGGGAGGGAGGAAGGGAGGGAGGGCGGGAGGGAGGGAGGGAGGGAGGGAGGGAGGAAGGAAGAAAGGAAGGAAGGAAGGAAGGAAGGAAAGAAGGAAGGGAGGAAGGGAGGGAGGGAGGAAGGAAGGAAGAAATGCATGCACTAAGAGACTTGAAGAAAGTCACGTCAATCGCATGTGGTTTTCAAGCAGGTTTTCTTTTTACGATTCGAATTACAATTTGAAAATGCTGTTTATTGGTCAGGAAGGGTAAGCAAACAACGTGGAGAATGAACGATTTATCTATCAAACTCAAATGAATAAAGGAGTTTGTTTCTTTAGTGGTGCTGAGTCGGTGTGGAAGTGAAACCTAAAATTTGGATTTGTCATCTGAGTTGACAAGTTAAATTGGCCACGGTAACGACATTCAAGTTACTGAATTTATTTACGGCGGCCAATTTACCTAATCAACTCAGTTGATAAATCCAAATATTTGTTGGCATCAAACGCAAACAGCTCATGATGTGATTGGAATTCGAATATAAGACGCATTGGTGAGATGATACCGCACTGCGCCAATCCATCCTTGGACAGAAATTAACGATTTTAACGTCATTCTTGAGTGATTCTGTTCTGCCAACCACAAGGATTGCGGTGAGGTGAGGTGTCTGTATTTGTTTAAGGTACTTTTTCTTGAGCGTTACTTAATACAGGAACGGAATCTACCACAAATGAACCGGAATGACATAGAATGTACCAAATTGACAGCGGAACGAAACTCAGGGGAACGGAATGGTTCGTTCCTGTTTCATTATATTCCGGTTTATTCAGTCCGGTACGATTCTGCCTCATTCCAGCACATTTCGGCATCACTCCAGTTCACTGACGTTTTCAGTAACGCTTCTTCTTCTGGTTGGACAGTTTTTTTTGACTGCAGAAAAAGGAGATCTTAGCAAGGAAAATTGGAATCCAAAAAGAAAATTGTGGGTAACCACGTATTTTTCAGAGATAAGGCAACCTTTTTCTAAAAAGCTTTAAAATACATATCAATGCATGGCATTTTCTTTCCCAGTTCAAGCTCAGTCAACTCTCAAAAATGCGTAGTCACCCCCAATTTTATTTTTGTATTCCAACAGCCCTTGCTAAGATCTACTTTTCCTGCACATTCATAAACCTCCCCAAAATACCTGTATTGATAGGTACCGTTCTTAAGAAACCCGTGTTTCTCGGACCATCTCAAGACGCCCAGGAACATAAAGGAGGCACCGTCCTTAACTCAGAAAAGAAAATTCTAAATTAATTTACCTTCTCCTGACATCGCTTTTTTAAAGCCATTGACATGCGCTTCAGCTGCTTTGCGAAGCAACTCCTTCTTCTCGGATTTCTGTTGGAAAAGCGTAGGAAAAGAGTCATCCGTTTGAAGCTTACTTGAAATATAAAAGAAACGAGCGACGTAAAACAAACGATAAGGATAAGCACGCACACAGATTAAAAGAAATTTTCAAGAAATGAACACTGCAAATAACGTTATCCTTGCCACACCCAAATGCCGCTTTTAAAATATAATAAAAGAAAGCTTTTGAGTAGTATTCTCCTGTAGTACTGTTTATTACGCAGTACGAGGAGGTGCTAACTTTTGAGTCTGTGGATGAAATCCTAAAGTGTCACCATTCAAATGAAAGCTACTGAGCAGTACTTTCCTGTGGTACTGTTTATTATGCAGTAAGAGGTGGTGCTAACGTTTGAGTCTGTGGATGAAATCCTAAAGTGTAACCATGCAAATGTACTGTTTATTATGCAGTATGAGGTGGTGCAAACGTTTGAGTCTGTGAATGAAATCCTAAAGTGTGACCATTCAAATGTATTGTTTATTATGCAGTTCGAGGTGGTGCTAACGTTTGAGACTGTGGATGAAATCCTAAAGTGTCACCATTCAAATGTACTGTTTATTATGCAGTTCGAGGTGGTGCTAACGTTTTGAGTCTGTGGATAAAATCCTGAAGTGTCACCATTCAAATGTACTGTTTATTATACAGTACAAGGTTGTGTCTGTCTGTGCAAACTTCAGGAAATATGAGAAATTATTAAGTCATGGTTAATCAAATGTGTAGCCATACATGTAGTTATAAGCACAAGAAAGAGAAAGCGACATACTGTTGCCGAAGGGTTCAACATCGCTCTGACGAAATCACAGGAATCCACTGTACAAGGCCTCACAGTCTCTGTACGTCCCTCCCTGAAATAAACCAAGAAATCTGATAAGAAACTCACATGCTGCATACACGCAAGTAATTTTTTTTAACAGAATGCTATTTTTAAACACAAATGAGTAAGATTCGTTACAAAGTGTTAATATTGCCTTAATTCAGACCATCTGCTGCATTGATTGTCGCGACGGTTGTAAGAAACATATTAACTGATAACTTATCACATGGACCTACTAAATACCACCTACAGCTGGCTCGTCACGACTTTATGGGTACCTGTAGCTCTGTAGTTAGAGTATCTGGTTAGTGTGTGGAAAGTCATAGATTTGACTTTCATTGGTAGAGTATGGGCCGATTTACACGGTACGAATTTTGTTACGACTGTCGTATGCGACTTTTGTAGCGCGCGCTGCTCGCATCAAGCAGAGATCGCATACATCTCGTTATTCTAACATTTTGATTGTGGCAACGACTGTCATAGGGTTTTAAAACATGTTTCAAAATCCTACGACATTTTTCCTGTTGTGTGCAACTGTCGTGAAGATGTCGTACGTCTTATTTAGACGACACGATTCCTGTTGTAGACGTGACGTGAGCAAGTCGCATATTACAGTCGTAAGGAAAAATCATACCGTTTAAATCGGCCCTATGAGCTGTCCCACCTTCTAAGTAGGGATAGTCAGGCGTGACAAATGTGCAAACGCGCGCGAAAGTAGGTTGCCGTGTGGAAACTGCGTGGAAACTTCACCCGCGCGTGGAGGGCTAGAACAGGCGACCTTCGCACAGGTTCCTCTCACCCATCTATCCCTGAGCTGAGCCACTGCTCGTAGTTTATCCATCGGGAAATCAGAATTTTTTTGCCCAGACAAAGTAAACATAGCTTACTTACTTCATTCACTGGTTTAATTAAGATTTGTCATCTTTCTCTTTGGCACTACTATAGCTTACTACTATGTGCTTTTGCCTACTGTTTAGTATTTACACAAAACAAAACATCTGGAAAAATAGCACAGAACGCACTACGTTTAAAAATAGAGTTACAAGAAACATAGAATGGTGCCTATCAATTTTTGTTTTGTTGGCATTACAAACTGTGAGTCAAACATGTAAGGACTCTAAGTGAATGTTGGAGTGGATAGTACCATTCAACACCCTAAAAGGGACTAAGCAGCAGAATAGTTACCTGAAAAGCCGTGTCATGGAAGATTCGTAAGTCAAAGTAAAGTGCTCTTGGTCCTACAAACAACATTAAAAATGTTAACTATGAAAGCTACTCAAATGCTGTATGCAGTTACCTAACGGCAGTAATGAAAACACGATCCACAATAACCGGGATCCATACTAATGTTTTTAACACAAAAGTCGAGATCTTATATTTTAAGGAGAAAAATAAAGCAAAAAAGTAGGTATTAGAAACTACTGTCTTATTTCAAAAGAGCGAGCAAACGATTTCAAGATATCTAAACAACAGGAGTTTACTTTTTTCTTCATGTAGACTAAGAGGTATCATGACATTAATAAGGCTCAGGGAGGTCTCTCATTTGGGAAGCAAGCCAAAAACAACGTATGCAAAAGAAAAAATCTATACTGGAATACAAAAAAAATTTTTTTTTATCATTCAAACCTTAAAGTAGGCCAGTTGAAGGCTCATCTGAACAAATGCATCTGGGCTGTAGAGAGACATACATGCGTGCTTTTATTAACCCTTTAACCCTGATATGAAAATGCATATTCTCCTTACTGTTCTCCATACATTTCTTATGGAACTAGTAAGGAGAGTTTGTCTAAATATCAAGACATCTTATTCTTGGTGATCACTTTCTTTATTCTCTTCACTTGAATGTTTGAACAAGTATTGATAATGTAAAGAGAAATTTCATTTTCGTCACTGTTACGGCTTTAAGGGTAACTACAATTTTTACAGCGCTACACGTTACCGGTACCACTTGCCCAAAGGTTTTGATTAGTTTTTTAGGCATCTGTCAAACAACTTTTTGATGGCTTCTGTTTCAAGTGACCAACTGAATCCAAGAGCAACAAGGGGAAAGGTCGAAGTCTGTGTGATGCAACTCAGGGAGGGAATAAGGCGGTTTTGAAGATCATTGATACAAAACAGTCGTTCTATTACCAGACGCATCACGACAGCCAAAGGGTTCAGGATATACTTAATTCCACTCTTTTGCAGTGGAGGCTTATTTGTAATTACAGATCTTTGATCAGCTGTGTTACTCGGAAACATAGCCAACACAAAATAACACTATCCATTGTTCTGTTACCTCAGTTTCATCTTCTTGATGGCACCCTTTCCTGAAACAAAAACAAAAAAAAATATGTAGGTGATCTTAAAGCAATATTATTACAAACAGAAATATTCATGCAATTCAAAATGTTCTTACCAAATGTGGTGTTCACCAAAATGTGTAGGTCAAGATCATTGATGAGTAGCTCTGCCTTCTTCTGGCAAGACTCAATTATGGACACACACTAAGAAGAAGAAGAGATAAACAAAATAGTAAAACAAATTACATTTTAAACCTTACAGCTTGTGCAAGATCTGAAGTAATGAATGAAGGTGTGGTTAGTTAACAGACAAATCAAAGGATACTTATGGGAGCTTACAAAACATGAAGTGTTACTGTATGGAGAAAGACGCTTTTTGAGGAACATGCAAACTCCAACGTTGACTATTATTTTTATAGTGCTTTATAAAACTGTGACAAAATTTGATTTTTGAGGGTGTTTGAGGGTGTTCTGAAGATCACAGGATACAAATGATATGCTAATTATTAAATCGTGGTTTTAATTTTACAAAATAAGAGGGGTCTGATTATAAACAAACAAACTTTATTGGCTTTATCCTCAACATGACGATTTCAGTACTTATACAACAAACAAGATTTGGGAAGATGTTTACAGTGTATGAAGAATTAAGTCCATGTCCCTCAGTTTACCAAAACTCAAAACAAAACAAAAAAAAAACACATGTAAAACAATTTAATTTATGAAAGTAAAGTTTTTAGTTAGACCCACATTCATTTTGTATCAGGGTTCACGATAACAACAACCTACCTTTTCAGGAATATCCCACTGAAGTCGTGCAGGTGGCGGCAGGACAAACTCTGGCTCACCCTTGCAATGGCCATCTTCTTTGTACCTGGGGATGAATAATTATTAGTATTATCAGTATTGATGTTTCCCTTTTTGTATTATATTATAGGTTATATTTTACCTTTTTTTATAGTAGTTATCATATAGTCATATATATTTTTAATATTTACACTGTAAAGTAGGTCACATTTCAGCTGGCCCGGGGACTGCAATGATTTTACTTCTTAATAAAGCTATCTATCTATCTATCTTTCTACCTATAAGGCCTGTTCCAGATGCCACTACACTCATGCGCCTAACCTAATGCATTTAAATTTGACTCTGGAGTGATTTGGGGGTGATAGCTGATTCACATGGCATACTTGAGTTAAACCTAATCAACTGAAGAATGTAAACAGCAGTAAACAATTCTCTCTGTGTAGCTAATTCAAGCGTTGTATACAAATATGTGGCTGATCCAACATTCACCTTTACAAGCACTACCAAATTAAAAATGCCACAACAAGGTCTTCGCCCAGACCTATCTAAGAACCCATGAACTATCTTGCAGTTAAGAGTAAGAAAAATTTCCAGGTATCTTTTCCAGATACTATCATTTCTAAAATAAATTCATTTAAGGATGGTGCTTCTTTTTGTTACTGCGGATACGTTCTGTGCATCTCAGGATATTTGAGTTTCTTAAGGAATTTGCCCCCTAATACAACAATATTTTTGCGTGAATTATGACTATGTGGAAAAAGCAGATCTTAGCAAGGCTTATCAGAATCCAAAAAGAAAATTGGACATAACTACACATTTTTCAAAGATAATTAAGCTTAAATTTGGAAAGAAATTGCCATACATTCTTTGTATTTTAACGCTTTTTTAGAATTAGGGTTGCTTAATTATCTCTAAAAAATGCATGGTTACCCACATTTTTCTTTTTGGATTCCAATAACCCTTGCTACATGTAAGAGCTACGTTTTCCCCATAGTTATAACCTTTGCAAAAAAACATCTGTATTAGGAGGCACCGTGCTTAATAACTTACCCCAAAAGGTTGATGTCATCCCCCAGAACAAACTCTCCAAGATGAGAGACAATTGGGGCATCAGCCCTGAAAATAGTAAAGAAAATAATGATGCACTACCACAGTTAACACATTGATTAGAGCACTTGAGTCACACATATAAGATTCCCAGAATTGATTCGCAGAGTCAAATAAAAGCATCATACAAGGGTTGCATTTGGCATTAGTTCTCTTGAGAACTTTTCATGGGGCTTCCCAAGTTTCATCCTTCAACTTTAAAAATCCAGACATTTATCAAAGTACAAAGTGACTTTGATAGACAATGTACACATGCAGTGTCCCCAGTAAGCATTCCTTTTTTAATACACTGAACAACACATAGTTCACTGGATGATGCCAATGACAAATAGTGGGCCTAAACAGTGGTTTTAAAAGCTGGGAATTTGAGATGAATTTGAGATGTTGATAGAAAGGTATTACAAGCCCTACTTAAGACAATGGTTTTAACAAGCACAGTTTCAACACTGGCAGAAAATGATTTTACAATAGTTCTTGGGTATTTTAGAGAGCTCTCAGAGAGTACTGTTATCTCTATGCATAGTTCAAAATCTGAATGATGCATTTGTTAATTTTACTAATACTATGATACCAGACTATCCAAAATCCCTTTAATGTGGACATGTTCTATAGCAAACATCAGTTCATATTATAAACATAATTATTTTCAACAATATTGTGTTCATACCATGAGTGTTCAGCAGTTACGCCAAACTGTTAAAGAGAAAAGAAATGAATAAATTGTAGAATCACCAGATAAACAAGAAAGTACATAAATACAACACAATACAGGGACTAGTGTACCTGTACAGGTCTGGGCCTCAATCTACTCTGAACCAAGCTGGTGCATATAAGGCCTCAGGGACTAGTGTAATAATTACACTGTGCAACAATTATTATTGTTATCAAATAAGTACCATAAAGGACTCAATTATTTGGAATACCCTAACTATGCCATATTGTTGAATATTATATACGATAAAACCAAAACACACAGCTGCACAAGAGCTTATTGTGCAGGAAAGGAGAAAAAACAACTTTAAAGATTTTGGAAAAAGTAATAACAAAGTTACAAAGTTCTGTCTCAAGTTCTACTTAAATGTACCTACCCTGCCATTCTTGAAAATATAAGCAGAAACAGATTTATCGAACCAGCAACTGTGACCATTGCCATGTAGCAAATATCGGCTCAGAGCATCCAGATCTTGAGATTCCTCCTGTAATTTTCAGTACATGTATATGTAAGTTACAAAAAAGATGCAATAAGCCAAGGAGTTTATAATCTGCCAGTAATCATCACTAGGTACAGTTATTACCTCATCATAGTCCATCTCCAAGTCCTCCAAGGTCAAGAAAAATGCAGCCTAGAAGTGGACAAAATCACTCAACTATCTTTAAAGATTGAAAAAATTATTGGAAATTGATATGGTTACCTGTAATGATGACCAAGAAGACAACTATTATACAATTTAAATATGCCTGAGTTGGTGGGGCCTTAGTGGTCAAGTGGTTAACATGCTTACAGTGTCAGACTTTTAAGAGTGACTTTCAGTAAAAATCAAACAAAATTTCAATTTAGTGGCAGTAGTTGAAAAATCGATTTCTTTCGTATTGTGCATATAATTAGGTATTTGTAAAGCTAGAAACCTGATGCGGTTCTTAATTTTTCGCCAGAAGCGCTTTGTTTTCGAAAAAAACGAGGAGATCGATTCTCGGGTTTCGTAGGTCAAAATCACAGAAAATTAATCTTGAAAATCAGTACTATAAACTTGCATCGCGCTGCTAAACTAAAGCGCAGAGAAAAAGATAGGGACTTTCTATCGACAGAACAAGTCTTTTTCATTAACCAGACACATGTGAAACGGCAGTAGCGAAATCTGCTGAACACAAACAATTCCAACTAAAAGGCAGGTTTTGATGATCACGTAGAAACTGATTTGGAACCTAACTTCTGTGAAGTAATTTAACATGTGCCATAATTCTAAATGGTCTCAATCCTCATTCAATAGACAGCACAAACATTGGAATAAACCATACCTTGAAACTGGCTTGGGTTATCCATGCTACTTTGTTTGGGACCAGTTTGAACTGGGGCCTGGTGAAGTTGAATTCTGCCGTCCACAAAAACTCAAGAAATTTTGCTTCTTAAACCAAATGGGCTCGATCTACTTCATTCTTGTTAATTTCCAGCGTTAACATTCTTTTGCGTTCCAAAAAGAGGAAGAAAAAGCCCGAAATGGGCGATTTTGACACTTCCAAACTTCTGTTCCTTCGTGTGCAAATATTCTCTGTACATTTGTTTGCATTGCATTACCAAATACCGTGACTAAATTGTTTACTGCATATGTCATGTTTTGTCATGGTTTGCACAGAGAGCTCACAACAATATCACCAGTATCATTCAATTTTTTCTTTTGCCTCTACCTTTTTGAGATCAACCGAACATTTTAGTTTGAAGCCATCATCAAGCACCAAGCAACGACGAAGAAAAGAGAGATTGTGTAGCTTAACACTAAAATTTTGGTGTACTTCAGCATGCGGCAAAGTTGAACTTCATTAAGCCCCATTTGTTAAATTTGCTGCCTTCCAAGTTTTCCCAATGACAGCAGCATGGATAACCCAAGCCAGTTTCAGGGTATAGTTTAGTTCAATGTTTCTACTGTCTATTGAACGAGGATTGAGACCATGTGGGGTTATGGCGCATGTTAAATTATTTCACAGAAGTTAGGTTCCAAATCAGTTTCTACGTAAAAATCAGAACCTGCCTTTTAGTTTGGAATTGCTTGAGCTCATTAAATTTCGCTACTGCTGTTTTGTAACTGTCTAGTTAATGAAAAAGACTTGTTCTGTTGATAAGAAGTGTCTATCTCTTTTTCCGCGCTTTAGTTTACCAGCGCGGTGCAAGTTTATAGTACTGATTTTCAAGATTAATTTCCTGTGATTTTGATCTCTCAAACCCGAGAATCGATTTCCTCGTTTTTCTTTAAATAAAGTCCTTCTGGGGAAAACGAACCACATCAGGTTTCTAGTTTTACCAATACCCATTTATGTGCAAAATATGAAAGAAATCGATTTTTCAACTTCTGCCGCCGAATGCTCAATGTTTACTGAAAGTCGCTCTTAAGGTTTAAGTCCTTTAAGGTTTAAGTCTTTTCCTTTGTCCCAAGTCAGAAAGACTTCCCCTCCAAAAATTTGAATTTTCTACTGAGTCACAAACATTCTCCCCTCCAAACAGTTTTTTTAAAACTAGTGCAGAGAGACTCCTCCCTCTTAAAGTTTGATTTTTTTACCTTAAGGCAGAAAGACCTCACACCCAAACGTTTGTTTCCTGGTCTAAGTCAGAAAGACTCCTCACCCATAAAAGTTTGCATAATTTTTTATTGAAAAGACTCCTGACCCCAAAGTATATTTTTGCCTAAAGTCAGGAAACCTCCTCCTTCCACAAAGTTTGTCTTCCTTATCAACTAGCATCATTCTAATCTTAAAAAAGTATTTTACGAGGCAGGCAAGCTTTCTTTTTCTCCACCCTTTTATCAGCAAGGTAAATTCACCTGTTCAATACTATCCAACGACTGCTTGTTCACACCTCTGCTAAAGTATGTACTTCTTGTTTCTGCCCAAAGGTTCCTGGAATAATTACATTTAACAGGGTTCAGTGTCATGTTTCTCTTGAACAATTGCTCTCATGTCGAAAGCGGTATTCTCAGCCCATAGATGACAAGAATTGGTCCCATAGGAAATCATTCATTTAGCAAAGGGAGAATGCAACCTGAATAATCAAGGCAAAGATGTCAAAACACAGCCAGTAGGGCTCCAGCTTGAAACAAAAACATAGTTTTAAGCCACATAATGTTCATTGTTGTGTTGTTTCGGACAAGGACCTTTACTACACATTGTTTCTCTCTACTCTGGTAGTGGCTAATTTAAAGGTAATTACAGCAAGGTAATTAATAGGTACTAGATAAAAATGCTTGGGATAACCCTGAAATGGACTACTGTAGCATCCCAGTATGCGCAGTAATACATAGTAAGCTCCAGCTGTATGAGCTACCTTTTGCCCAAAGTGCTACTTTCCCTGATAAGACTGGCTCACTGGTTGCCCACTCTACAAGAAAGTACATTTTTACCTGAGTGTTAACACTGGTTTGAGACTAACCTCTCGGCACTTGTCATGGCTGGTAAAAGCTCCTCCCCTTGAACTGGTTTGGATTCATCCTTAAGAATTCTCACAATTTGTCTGTTGAACATTTAAAAGGATCGCATGTTCAGACAATTCAAGGGAGAACAACAACTATTAAAAGCATTCTACTATCTAAGAGAAAAAGAAAAACAGTTTGTCTGAATTATATCTTAAAAAATTCTCATCTTTTTAAACATCGGTTGACATTTAGGATATAGTTTAAAGGTGATTCAAAATCAAAGACTTGAATTGATACAAGAAGCTAATTAAGCAAATGTAGTATTAAACTTACAGAATCATCTCCTTCATGATTCACCAGACTGATAAAAAGTCACTGAGAATTACTGTTTTAACTGCAAATGGCCTTTAAACTTACAAAATTAATGTCTACTATACACAAGGAAACTCTTTGTCATGCAAAACTATTTGCATTTTTGCAATTTGAATCCTTTTTCATATTAAATGGTAATTTGAAAAAAAAAGTCAATGAGACTGGGGATTGCAAGTTATGAAATTTGCTTCAAGTGTTCATTGCAATGCATCTATCTTGTGAGAGACTTCTCCGCAGAAGATCCAAAGATATTTCAATTACCAGTGGCAATTTTTGTAAATTAAACAAAGCTTATACAAAGTAAAACATACTTTTCTAAATCAGCAGGCTTCAACAAAACACCACGGTGGAACACTTGGAGTTTGAAAAATCTCCCACGGTGGTAGATTATGATATGGTTTGTTGCACCATGATGGTGAAGATGATCTAAAGTAGCAATAATGCAAAGACAATTACAAAGTAGAAATAACCTGACTTACTTCATACTAATGAAACCATAGAAGGCATTGGCCATGTGGGCCATTGTGGGGGTGCAGTGGTGTAGTGGTTAGTGCATTGCACTTCAGATCTGAAGGTCGGTGGTTCAACGCTTTGCCATTGTGTTGTTTCCTTAGACAAGATACTTTGCCCCACATTGTCTCTCTCCAACCAGGTGTATAAACGGGTACTGGCGACATGCTGCTGGGGGGTAACCCTGCGATGGAATAGCATCCCATCCAGGGGGGAGTAGCAATACTCTTAGTTGCTTCATGCTATGGAAACCAGGATGAGCTCTGGCCGTGTGGGCCTCCTTGGCCCGAGTGTGACTTTATGTGGGCCAGTGCTTTGGACTAAGTGGGATCCCTTATGAAAAGAATCTAATTGCAGCCTTGTTGCAGCAATCACACTGCCACCAGGATGTAGTTGCTGCAACCAGTTGCCAAGTGATCATGCAATCTTGCAGTGATCTTTTTTCAATCACAGTGTTGTCATGACTCTGCTGCAACCTTGCAACAAATACTTTAATGGCAACAATTAAGTTGCAGCAAAGAAGCTGCAAATTATAAGCATCAATATGAAAATTGAAGAATCTTAATGGAAACCATTTAATTAATTGCAGGAAAGTGTTCACAATTTGCTCATAGTGGCAACTTGTAAGTGGTAGTGGAAACTTTGCTGCTAGCACTTTGCAGCAACCTTTGTGACACCCTAATGCTTTGGGTTCCAAAAACGAATTTGCCCCAGCATGGTTGCACCAACTATGCAACTAGTAATCACCACAAGCTTGCAGTAAGGTCACTAAAATTGACTGCTGCAATTATATCTTTTCATAAGGGATATAACCTTACCTTTTGAACTCAAATGATGATATTCAAAGCTACTTAAATGATGAAATTATTCATACATGTTTATCACCAGAAGGGTGTGTACAGTGTGTTCTATACATTTGACACTTTATCTAACAATGTTAGGAGCTAAAGCTGCTCATCACAATAAGTGAAGACACAGTTACTATATGAACAACAATCAGAAATGACAACAACAACATTACTATCACCTTGTTCTTTCAGTGGGAGCCTCGTTGTGCCAAATGTTTTCCTGAACTGTTCTGAACAAAGTGGGATAATACCCATGGCAAATTGCTACAAAAGAAGAATCCAAATTTAAGACTGCGAGGTACAGCCTTTAATACAATTAAATCTAATGACTTAAATAGTCAGGGGAAAGGGGTATTTGCTACTCCAAACAAAATAGGCACACTGGGGACCAGTTCTGGCTGTCGCCCATAGAGGAAAATACATGTAGAATTGTTCAAGTAGTTAAGTGCCATTTCTGACACTGTCTGTCTTAAAAGGAGAGGAAATGAGCCATTTAGTTCGGGAAATGTCTCTCTCTAACCTCTTACAATACCTTTGTAAGAGGTTTGACAATACATGTCTGCCTAAGAGAGGTGGCCAACTTTTTTAAAGGAGTCAGGACAACTGGCAGTGTCCATTAAGGACAACTGGCTCTGACACTGCATGTCCACCTCAAAGAGGTCCCAGCTGTTATGAGAGGGAGATTGCTGTTCTTACTACAAAATGCTGCTATGTATTTCAGTCCTCAGCACAGAAGTTGCAGGTAAAGTACTGAAAATACCTACTGGCTCCAGCTTTTCCTTGAAGATCTGTTTCCTGTACAGGAACATAGCATGGATTATGTTTGCTGCCCTAGCACTTTGAATTCGTGAGGGGACATGTAAAGAATCCTGAAGAAACAAAATTGAAAAACTCTTAGGCTAGCTGTGATGGTAAGTAAAGAGTATCAAATCCAATTTAAACAAACACTGGCCTCTCTCGTTTACAGTTCTTAACACAAAATGACTTGGAGTTTTACCATTTGACTACTAACCCCTGACTGAGTTGTGTTGACCACTATAGGTAGATTGATTGAGCATCTATACAGTGTAGTAATAACTAACCTTGGGAATGTACTAGCCCTTGTTAGGCCTAATAATTAGGCCAAATACATGAGTAATCTGACTATAATTAGGTTTAATCTACCTTCCCAGTTAAAGTACTGTGCACCACCAGTGAAAACAAGTAGAGGAGCCACACCTGTCTAGTGTATAAAGGGGGGGGGGGGAGGGGTACTCCCTTATATAAGCTAGATAGGTATGTGTGGCCCCAAAAGGAATGGTTTTAGAGCCCCGGGGGGGACGGGGGCACTCCCTCATAATACTCATATGGGTATTGCCGCCTAATGCGGTCGTGATTTTGGGACTCCTGGGGTGAGTTGCATAAAACTCAATGTCCGGTGTAACTGCTAACATCAGACATTAAAGTATTGACTTTGACTGGAGTAAACGTCTGGCGTTAGAAGTTATGCCGGACGTTAAGTGTTATGCAACTCGCCCGTGATCAAAAATGGGGTATCCATATTCGAGACATTTTCTAAAACAGGGTGTAATATTGCAAACACACGAAAGCTTCAAGATATCAGCTGCGACTTTAAATTATTTATATAAAGGAAATAAATAAATGGCTAACATGGTCTGTGTAGAAACAGTTGCATTTCGGAGGTATAAGTCGAACAAACAAAGAAATAACTTTCTAAAACAGGGTTTTGAAATTTAGTAAACACCTAAAACAGTGTATTAAGAAATTGCCTATTTCTAGAAGGGGGTATCACACCCTTCTAAAATAGGGACTAATTTTGGAGGCCTGGGTGGCACACACCTACCCAAAACCTACTTGAGTACCCCCACCCCGGGTTTTAGAGTCATCTTAGTCTGAAATTGGGTATAGATTTTAACCATTTTGGTCTGAAGTAGGGAAGGGGTCTCAAGGAGCGTGCCACATACCCCCTCCCAAATTTTTGGGAAGTATCCCCTCCCTGTGAGGTGTATACATGGTATCCTCCTCCCTCCATCTTTTTGCATCAAACATTGTGTCTGAAATCCAACAGTGTTGGATACTCACTAATCCATAGTAGTTACTGTTGATCATAAGAGGCTCTCTGGATCGAAGGTACACAAACTGCTGCCACCAGTCACTGATCTGTTGGAAACAGACCATAAGAGACAATTAATCGTTAGATTGCTCATCAATTAAAGAACAGTGGTAGAAAACTCAACAATTTTTTTTCATCAGTTGCTGTCATTTAAGACACCTCCTTGGGCCAATTTACATTTCTTAATTAGCTGTGAAATGTTCTACCAAGTAAAACTAAAAAGGAGTCTGATTGCAGTTTACTTTATAATAAGCCAAACTGTAAAGAAGTCATATATTGTTAGTTTTACTTTTCTTCTCGTTCCTTCCTTGTTTCTTGTTTTTATTTTTGCTTATGCTTTACTGATCTATACATACGTAGTTAGTAGACCACCATGACTTCCAAATCAAGTAACGCTGAAGTTTCTTTCCAAGGCCATTCTGAAAGAAATGATTCGAAAAAATAGTTATGTAAATAACCAAAGCAAATGGGTAAAAAGTTGCTAAGTCAAATTCATAACTGGTATGAAAAAATAACTTTACAATATGTCTCAAACCTTAAAGTCTTCAGCCAGCTTCTCCATTTTCTTGAATCGCTCTTCACTAAGAACTGGCCTCACAGACTGCAAGTACTGAAGCCAAAAAATAGTAATTATTGAAATTACCCAGTAAAATGTTAAATTGAACACCAGAAATAAATTCAATGTACATAACATTAGGCCTGAAATAATGTATTACCCTCCTTGTTGTGGCATCAAGATCTGGAACAGGAAGGTACGGCAAAGACTTCTCATAGCTGTACAGGGTTGGGTTTTTACCACCTAGAATTTTCACTAAGCCCTATAAACAAAACATCAATCGGACAAACATTTCAGAATATTTAATGTACATATAGACCACCACCTGTAACATCAAACAAGGACTAGCGTAAAGGCCTGAAAATGGTTCCTGGATAAAGCAGCACTATGCCTAGAAATACAGCCAATCAGAAGGCTGGGATTAGACTACTTATTTGACAGTGTCCTGCAGGTTCAAATTGGAGCAGTTTCCCAGCACGCTAGGAGGTATTGTTTTTGGAAATAAACAAAAATCTGAGAATAAACTAAATCTGAAATCTGGAGATATAGACTTAAGTCCTTCTGAGATATGAATTTGGTGTACAGTAAAGCAACTTCAGAGCTTACTTGGCAATCTTTGAATGACTTTCAGGAAAGCAAAAATTGGATGATCATAAGGTTTGAATGAACAGTGGATTTTCTTGGAAACATTTTTTAAAAAATCTTGGAGAAATACACAGAAAATAACATCTTTTGACAAATGAACTTGGGACAAGCTTGGGTATGAAACAAAGATATATAATAATTCGGTAAATTGTGATCGTCCGGGTGAGTGTAGTCCTGAGAAGGACTGTTTGAGGTGACATTGACTGACGTTTCGACAACCTGAGCGGAAGTCATCATCAGAGTCAAGTGAACTGTGAATCGTCAGTCTCTGGTCATTGTCCTGATTGGTCGACGATCTCGTGATGTTATTGGTCGTCTGTCAGTTAAGCCGTGATGTTATTGGCTGTGAAGACTGTAAAACGTGATTGGTGCGTTTCGATCCGTCCTTTGTTAGTCAAATGTCCGTTGGTCTATTGTTAGTCAAATAAGTCGGTTTGTCTATTGTTTGTCTGTCTTGTTATTGTCAGCAATCAGTCGTTTGTAAGGTGCAGGTAGCTGTTGGCAACGGTTCAGTGGTGTTTGTTCTAAGTTAGTAAACCAGCTTTCCAGACTGATTCGTTGATAGTAGTCCGTACTGTAGGTAACGCATTCAGCAGAGTTCCAGTCGATTCTGTGGTTTGTTTTTAAATGGTGTTCAGCAATGTGATTGTTGATATCACCATTTCTAGTCGCTCGTTTGTGTTCAGTCAGTCGGACGTTCAGATTTCTGCCGGTCTCACCAATATAAGTGGCCTGGCAGTCGCAGCATTTGATTTTATAAACTGCTCCCCATCTGTCGCTCGGTTCGTCTTTGTCTTTAACGTTCGTCAGTAGCTGTCGTAAAGTAGTGATAGGTTTGTGAGCAACGCGGATGTTGTAGGGTTGTAGGATTCGTGCGATAGTTTCAGAAGTCCCTTTGATGTAAGGTATGGTTGCAGTAGTGACAGGTGTCGTGTTAGTGTTTGTAGCGTTTGGTTCGGAGTTTCTGTAAGTGTTGTGTCTAATAAAGTCCCGGTTGTAATTGTTCTTTTTGAAAACGTTGTCTAAGTACTTGATTTCGTCCGTTAAGCTGTCAGGTGAGTCACAAACTAGTTGTGCGCGTCTTGTCAGGGTCCGTATAGTCGCAGCTTTGTGAGAAGTTGGGTTGTAAGATGATTGGTCGAGTAGTCTGTCGGTATGTGTCGGTTTTCTGTAAATTGTCGTCCGTAGTTCGTTTTTGTCGCGGGTAACTAAGCAGTCTAGAAAAGGTATTTTACCATTTTCCTCGATCTCCTTAGTAAACTGTATGTCGGCGTTTTGTCCGTTGAGGTGTTCGTGAAAATCGTCGATTTCGTCTTTTTGTACGGCTGTAAAGGTATCGTCAACGTAACGTAGCCAGAGTGGTAGTGTTCGTTTGTAAGTTGCGAGGGCTCGTTCCTCGATGTTTTGCATAACGATTTCTGCAACAACAACGGAAACTGGTGAGCCCATAGCTGTTCCGTGCAACTGTTTGTAGTGTGTGCCGTTGTACTGAAAATACGTAGAAGTAAGACAAAAGGTTCAGTAAGTCCATTAAGTCGTCTGTAGGTAGTGGTAGTTCAATAGTAGAGTTATTGATGGCGGTCTCAGTGCAGTCTAGAGCCAGTTGAAGTGGAATACTGGTGAACAGTGATTTCACATCAAAAGACACTAGTTTGTAGTCGTCAGGTACTTGTACTGTCTTGATTGCGTCGATAAAGTTCTCAGTCGACTGTAGTTTGTGTCGTGATTCGTCGGTCAAAGGTTTCAGTACGGTAGTCAAGTATTTGGACAGTTGGTAAGTCGGGGACCCACAGAACGAGACTATGGGTCGCATGGGTATGTTAGGTTTGTGCAGTTTCGGTAGTCCGTAAAGTTTCAGTGGTTGTGGTACACGGCACCTCAGTCTGTTGTAGCGTTGAATGTCAATAGCGTCAGTTTTCTTGAGGTCAAGTAGTTTGCTGTTAAGTTTGCGTTGAAGTGCTGGCGTCGGGTCTCGTTTAAGTATTTGGTAGGTCTGTTTGTCGTTAACAAGTGCGTCCATTTTGTCGTAATAGTCTGTCTTGTCCATAACAACAGTCACTCGTCCTTTGTCAGCGGGGAGTATGACAATGTTTTCGTCGGTTTTCAGTCGTTTTAGCGCTTGTCGTTCGTCTTTAGTCAAGTTACTGTCAGGTAGAGAGGCTGATTGTATAGTGGAAGCTATTCTACTTCTGATCTTATCCTTGGCTGATTCTGAAAGCTCCCTCTGACGGGACAGAACCGCCTCAACACTGGATACAATGGCCTCGGTTGGTATACGTTTAGGCGTCACTGAGTGTTTGAGTCCGTAAGAGAGTACCTGTGTTTCAGTCTTGTCTAAGGGACGTAAAAATGTAAAAATAGAACGTACCAGCCAGCATTTGGTTTTCAATGACAGCTTTCTAAAACAAATGGAGAAAGCAAATGTCTTTATCAGTCATGGATTGCCCTACATTGTATTTAGTTGGCATGAATCATGAAGTATTACATGAAACTTATTGTAAATAAATTGCCCGTGTATGTTGCATGTGTTGGCTACCTGAAAGTAGGGACCATCTGTAATTAATGATCCCCTAAGAGTAACTAATGATAAAAAAGTCACAATCAAGAGACATTCTTACCCTCTTGGTTCATACAAAAATGCTTTATACTGCAGCAACTGTCGCAGAATGAACTGCTGGATATGACCAATTAACATCCACAGTATTGTTGCACACACCAACACTGCAACTGCAATCACTGTTTTTGGGTCTAAATTGTGGCTCCTGAGGGGATAAAACACAAAGTTGTACAGTATGGCTTAATTACAAGGTTAATACACTTTAGGCCAAAAATTCAATGAAATTCCAGGACCATAGTTTGAAAATCCAAGGGCGATTAAATGAGAGAATGTATTAAACCAAAAAAACGTGTTGACAATACTTTATCTTTTTTGTCACAAAACCTATGCTTTGAAATTGTATGATGTGCAAACCTCAGTAAAAATCATAGCTTTATCAACACAAGAGAGGATCAAACTTCCTGAAGTACTTGAGTATAAAGTTATTTTATAATAGAAAAGCTCTGATATTTTTAACTATTAATTCAGTGGAAAATCAAGCACTTTCAAGCTTGAAAATTTTAGGCAAACTCTAAGGCCTTAAATCAGAACAGATTCAAGGGTTTTCAGAAGTTTTCAAGTCCCTCACAAACCCTGTTTAAACAGCATAACACAAATTAAATTAACAAGGTCATCTTTGCTTTTAAATGTTATGCTAACTTCCAATGTTGTTTCTCACTTAACTCCTCTGCTCTTTTAGGAAGCTATAATTATTTATTTCACTCTACCCCTTTAATAAGACCACACATTAGACCATTTTCCCTAACAAGTACTATAACTTGTTTATCTAGTAGACTAAAGGTTGTGATTAATTTTGTCAATTGAATAAAGTAAATGCTGTGAAAAATTACTACCCTCAGTATATTTCGAAAAACTTCTTAGAACTTCCCCTACCTTTTAACTGTTACAGTGTTTAAACTTAGAATACATTTCAAACTGATTTTCATTTGCCTCAATATAATCCAAACAAAATTCTCAGCCAAAAGTGAAACAGCTTTAATTAACAATTATCTGTATGTGTGGACATGCACATGTGGATGTTTCAGGAAAATTAAACAAAAAAATTATTAATTATCTATTTATGACTTAGAATCGTTTTCCCATCATGGACTATAACTGTTATCTAATTTGTCACTTAAAAGATAGATAAAAAAATACCATGAAAATTTAACACCAATTTACAAGTGGAACAAAAATTTCAAACTTATGATACTGATAGATAGATAGATAAATAGTTAGTTAGTTAGTTAGTCAGTTTAGATAGTTTATTAAATAAATACCTATGCAGCCCAAGGGCTGAATTACGTATACTGTTTACTAACTGTTACAGTATGTTTATAGTACCATGAATTCATTAAGCTTCTGATTTTAACATCCTTACCATACAAAATTCTCAGCCAAAAACTGAACACTTAATAAAAAATTTACTCAGCTGGGATCTTACGACTAACGTCTTTGTTTTGGAGGGTCTTAGTTTTCATTAGACCAGTTTTCATCACACCCAGTTCAAAGATTTTACAGCTTGTGAGGTACATGTTGTCCGCAAGCATTGGTGTGGTTTAAGTAGCATAAAGCATCCATATATGCTTAATAAATAATATCTAGTCACAATGGAATGAACAGGTTTCTCAACTGTTTTGACATTTTTTCCCCTAACAATTTGCTAGTATCTATTATTCATCTGCTGGGTGTGGCTATTGAGTACTCTCTGTGACAGTAACACAGTTACACAGACTTGTTAATAAATATTACAGTTGTGGTAAGGAATACATGGTCATTTTACTGTGTTTAAAAAATAACAATTGCCTAGAATGAAAGAATTACTGTCATAAAACAAAGACCTGCAGAAGTGCCAATCACTAAAGATGTGAAATCTGGAGACTTTTTCCTTTGTGACAACGTCCCCTTGTGGACCGACACCCCAACCCCCTCACCCTCTCCTTAAGAAAACCACTTGCAACTATACAAATTGGTAAATTGATGGGGAATGAAAAAACTGGATTCCTTTAGTCCAGGTAGAAAATCAATGATGACTCTTGTTCCTGGTTATGAGAAAGACACGGGGAAAGACAATAAACAGAAAACTTAATTAAGGAAAATGGAAAATCATGGGTAAAATTTTAGCTCAATGTAGCAAATGACCAAATGACAGTCACTTTTATCTTGGGGGGGAGGGGGTTATGGTCTGCATCCAAGACATCAAGGAGCTCCTGGAAATCCAAGAGAGTTGGTAGGTATGGACCTGTGATGTCTGAATTGCTGGGGTTGCCATTTACTTGTAGAATCAATTAAAACTGTTAAACAATGAATTATATACTGTAAAATTTGTAGAGGTTTAGGCTAAGCAATTACAGGACTGGTCCCAAATGGTTCTGGTCTGGTCCAGTTCTGGCTGACACAAGGCCATTCTGGAGCTGTTCCCAAATTGACAGCTGGGTGATTTTTGGACCAGAACCAGACCAGAATCGTTTGAAACCAGGCCCGTTAAAGGCAAACCCTCACACGCTGGAGTGCACCAGGGAGAAAATTTTTTGTGGGGTAGGAATTATTTTGTTGTCCACCTTATTAACTTATGACTAAGCATAGACTTAAACTTGAACAGTTGAATTAAAATGAGGTTTACAAAAATAAGATGGCTTTGAACCTCTTTTGCTATGATCAAAGAGAAGACAGTGTAATACAGTGTTTTGGCTAAAAGGCCAAAATAAACTAAAACGACGATAAGCTTAAAACGTTTGGCGACTGAACTAATTCTCTCCTCTCCAAATGGCAGCAAATACGGCTTACGTACTTCCAAAAATTTTGGAAGCACCTATCTGACAATACACATTGTTATTGCTAAGCACAAAGAAGCCATAAAAATCGTACGTCATAACTCTCACGTAAGCTTTAGCTTAATTTTCATCACGCGAAAAAAAGAAAGATTATCAGCCAAAAGAACAGCGAAGACCAAAACATCAGATAAATTTAAGAGATATTGAAATTAACTACATTATTGTACTGGTAACTATATTGTTGTCTTTTAGTGGTCTTGGTTCATTTACGAAATAACGTTAAGGTTCTTGTGAACTACACTGAAGTGGGGCAAAGTCCACTTGCATTGTAAGGTACTCACCAAGGAAGTCCACGTTCGACTTTTCCCAAAACACCGAGCGTAGTTTCGTGTTCGGAGTATCTAGCAGCGCTGAGGGCAGCCACGAGAAGAATCCAAGTCGCTGGAGTTGCAGGAAAGGATCGCTTCAAAATCGCCTTTTTCGCGCCTTTTACTCGGCGCTTGGCAGACTTCATCACGGCTCGACCGACAAACTTGAGTGCATTTCTGTTGAAGTTGACAATTATACCTTCTTCTGTCACTTGGAACTGAAACGCTACGCCAAGTCTCGCTTCAGCCATATTTGCCGATCCGAAGACAGGTTTATTTGCGTTATTTGCTCAACCGAAAGTAAATGTTGGAAAAACAACTCCAGCCTTCGTGTCTTCCCCACGGCCCACCGACACGCACACCTCCAAACAAACTCGTAAAATTCCACAGAATGTAAATACAAAATGGTTCAAAGTCCACTGGGCCTCGTTTCCATGGGACTCTAAAAATGCGTTTTGCGGAGGTACAAATGGAAGGAAAATGCAATTCTAAACTTCATGGACAACATTGATCGACTTGGGAATACAAAGAAATAAGACTTTTCTATACACAGTAAAATCAGGTGAAATGGTACAGCAATTTCGGGACCATTCTGTTATTTCTTCTCGTTGCTCAGCAGCTTAAGTGGCACATGAGGTCTCGTATGATTGATAGGGTCAACGAGGTGTGGCCAGCAGACTAGTTTCTTAAGAAACTGTAGAGCTGCGTCGGTGGGGAAGTGAAACGCAAAACGCTGAATTTATCAAATGAATCGAGAAGGTAAATTGGCCACCGCTAAAGAGAATGAAAGCTGACGTTTCGATTTGCTCTGACAAAGGGTTCACGCCCGAAACGTCAGCTTTCAATCTGTTTACGGTGGGCAACTTACCGATTAACGGTTCGGCTTCCCCTCGTAAAAAGGAGGGTAGACGAAACATTTTAAAATCATGCTGCTTAAGTTTTACTAACAAGTGTAGGTTTCCAAATCAGTTCTCTTAATTTGTTAACGTACGAAGGAAGTACTAGAAATACAACAGAATCAATGTTAGACTATAAGAAAAGGAGAGTTCATGGCTCTCGGACTAAATTGCTTGTTTTCCATTGCGTGACAACATTGACCGTACTGAAAATATCTCTCTTCAGCAAGTTCAGCTGGCACGAAAGCATTCGCGTGGCATTCTTTGTTTGCGTGAGGTAGTTCAGTGTGATAAGGGGGTTCACAACAAAAGGTACGTCTGTGTAGCCGGCCGGTCAAAATATTCTAACAACTTGGACGTGCAGCATACTTAAACTGCAATGGCCACATCCAGTGTACTAATCGTGCTGACCCTGGCCTTGTTAAACCCTGCCTAAACTTCGTTTAAGCAATTCACCCCCCAAGATCCTTACTACAACGTGCAGAAGCGTATTACGATATGCTCCTATCATGTGATCAGACCCACCTGTTTTGAAATATTTATTTTTGGTTATTGGACTTGTCTAGACCTAAAGAAACTCGACAAACAAACTTATAATGCCTAATCCTAGAACAGAGTACCTAAAGCACAGCTTCTCTTATATAGTGGTGCCGCTTTATGGAATTCTCTGCCACAGGATCTTAGAGAATGTAAATCTCTGGGGGTTTTCAAAACTACTTTACTTCAGGCTTCCACACGGCAATCATGTAAATCAGTTGATTTTTGTAGCGTATAATGTTATTTAGTATATTGTTATAATCGTTTTTTGTAGCATATTTGTACTGATAGGAGCTGCTGGTACTGATGATTTCCCGTGTATAAATAAAATAAGTAAAACCCGCTACAAGAAACACAATATAATCAGGAGCAGGCTCCTGACATAATATAACAAAAGCTAAGACTTTCGTCTTTCTGCAGGAGGAAGATTGGGGCCTACCAAAATCTGTGATCCTTTGTTGGTCAGCGGGATAGTCCGTCACACGCATGTACGAACTTGGAACACAACTTTTGAACACGAAAGCTACTGAGTCGTAGCCAAAATTTGCCTTAAAAAATCAGTCTGGAGTTCATTTTGTCAGTTTAAGTTGAAGCAGGTACGTCTATACAGACATCTTAACCCGTGAAATCAATTATACTAGTAAACTAAGAAGCCAATTGTGTTCAGGAAAGGCTTACATTCTGGTATCATCTCGCCTTGTTTGGCATGATATCGAACAAATAAGATTTGGTTCTTCGCTCAAAATACGACGCGAAGGTGTGTTCATATATATTTTGAACGCTTAAATGTAGGAGCATGAAATGGGATTGTTACGTGTTTGCAGACATAGAGAAAAATGTCACTTGAATTTAGACATGTAAGCTTGCATGTAAATAGATGTTTCTCTTTAATAATGGAAAAGGAAGTATTTTTGCCACCCCCACTTCCATGATCATAACAAAGTACTCCATCGTATTGAAAACTACTTCTTTTTGGAGGGTTGCTTTCATCTTGGTTGTCACAATTTTGATCAACAATTAGTCCTGCCATATAAAAAAAACAAGGGATGTCAATGTAATGTTTAGAATTCTACATAATATGCAAGAAACATGAATTTTTCTTTCTGCGTGTGCATATTTGTAGACTGCAATAGGGCTATCTTCACAGACATTATCTGTTTACTTCTTTCATGTTAGAAATTCACTTGCATACACATACCATTGACATATCTCTGTCTTGACAAAAAACAGGCAGACATTGCATTGGACGTTGTGTCTTGTCCGACTAAGTATTACAATTTACTCAGTCAACTTGTCTGTGAAATGGTTTAAATTTGCTTTTTGTTTTGAATTTTACAAACCATTTTTGGCTTTTCTTTTCCTTTGTTCATACTACAGTGGAATCCCGATTTTTCCAACCTTCTAGGGAAACGGAAATTGGTTCGAAAAATTGGGAGTTAGAAAAATCGAAGGTGGCACGAAATTACACTTGATTTACGAGGTATCGTTTTATAACAACCGGGGAAACAAACAGAAATGCCATGGCATTCTTGTACAGTTTTTAGTTTTCATTTGAATGGTCAGGATTCTACTCAAGACTCAAAAGTTAGAACCACCATATACACATTATAAACAGCACCCACAGGAAAGCCAGGCCTAACGAGTGGCCATTCAAATGAAAGGTACTGAGCAGTACTTTCCTTGGTACTGTTCACTGTGTAATAGACGGTGGTTGTACCTTTTGAGTCTGAGACGTGTGACCATTCAAATGAAAGCTACTGAGTAGTAACTTAAGAATTTTGTGTAGGTTCGGGAAATCGAAGGTAAATTTCTTATAAATTTCTTCCAAGGGAGGCAAGAATTGGTTCGAAAAATCGGGAGTTTCGAAAAATCGAGGATTCGAAAAATCGGGGGCAAAATTACAGTGTTTCACTGAAGCAAATCCAAGGGAAATGTGCCATGGTTCGAAAAATCGGAAGGTTCGAAAAATCGAGGATTCGAAAAATCGGGATTTAACTGTCTGTTAATCAATCTGGGACAAAGGAAAAGAAAAATTACACTGGTTTTACAATTTTTAAACCAAAACCAATTTCAACCACAGGGTCTGTGCACAGACAACACTAGCAGCACCCCTCTTCCCAACCCACTCCCACACATTATCCCTTAATGCATTGCAAAAAAATCTGTATAGTGGTATTGTGTATTCCTATGAATTGTTGTCTCCTTGGTAAACATCCAAAATGGTGGAAGTCTGGTAAACATTAACCTGGAAAAGAATCTATTTCCAATCCAGTAACTATTATAAAGTGTAACAAAATGAAAAACTAATGCAAGCATCTGTATTAATTTCTTTTGATGGTCAGCCAAAAACTGTGTTTGTAATGGTGATGATGATGATGATGATGATGATGATGATGGTGGTGGTGGTGGTGGTGGTGGTGATGGTGGTAACCATGGTCTAAATTGTGAGTGCTCAAAAAAATATTGGTTGAATGTGAACATATGAAATGGTTTTCCATCTCACCAACACAACCTATCAAGGGTGGATAAGAATGAATAAAGCTGGTTGTCCAGATGACTTATACCAAGGCTGTCATTAGTAATTTTCACAATTTTCAGTGAGAAGGATTGGCTCGTTCACATCCCCTGAAACTGTAACAAATGATGTTGTACACAGTCAATTCTAATGCTGGTGTTTTCTTCTCTAGGTGCCAGTGGATACTATAGTTTGTTGTTCTGTGTCAATGGCGCACCATCGCCCTTTGGGTGATCCTCTTTCAGGAATAAACCAGTAAATACGATCAGCTCATTTTGTTGTCATTTTGACCTTGTAGTGCTTTAAATCCGAGTGGTGTACATGGAGTAATTATCCTTGAATATTGTAGGATTTTTGTTGTAATATGTTTTTCATATTTCTTTCAGGTACTCATTTCCTCCAAGAAAAGGTCAACAAGAACTTTCTCCAGGTTAACAGTCTTAGATGACATATTTCTTGGTTTTAGGGCATACACTCTATATGTAGGGTTAAGGGTTTATGAAAATCATGCAAAATGTGGCTAGTGAAATTATTGAGATATTTGATGGGATTGAACTGTCTCCTGAATATTACCATTTTGGTCCCAACTACTTTGATAGACCAAGAGCACATTGGTACAAAGCAAATGTTTCAGTTTCTGTGGCTACTTCAAAAATTAGTGACAGCCCTGACTGAATCATGTAAAATTGGATTAAGTAGCGAAGCCTTTAGACTAATATTAATACATGTGGAACATTAATATATGAAATTCATATATTTGAACTGCGGATAAAGATAGAATTATGTGAAGATCATCGCAGTGAAGGTGTTTCAACCTAAGCATTGAAAAGAAAATTCAGGCTTGAACGGGAATCGAACCCATGACCTCTGCGATACCGGTGCACCGGTAATTTTTTCAGGTTTCTTCTTTTGAGCTGCTTAGGTTGAAACACCTTCACTGCGATGATCTTCACATAATTCTGTTAATACATGCATAAGGAAAAGTGGGTAATTACATTTACCTACACAATCATTTTTTGTGAAATAATATTTACTGGTTTAATTTTTAGGAGCCTAAAGTGATAACATGAATTAAACCTAGTTAAAATAATGAAGTTTCTCGCTATTTTACATTTTAGGTGGAAGAAAAAACATGGCAGCTATTGGCTCCATGAGAAAAAAGATTAGCAGCTTTAATGACGAGGGTGATGATGATTATGGTTCAGCTGGAATGTACTTTACTGGTAATCCTTCAATGTTTCCTCCACACCGACCTGAGAAGGAGGTAGATATTGAAATTGCTGCAATAACCTTTTTTATAGTGAAATTTTAAACTTGAAGGGCTTAGAACATAACCTTCTTATGTCGAATTTCTAGCCCTTTTTTGCCCCAAACTACCTGGATGTTTGCATGGGACCTTCATTTGAAGCAGGGATGGCACAGTGGTGAAAGCATTCCAGTTTCCCTCCCTCCACAAAAACCAACATTTCCAAATTCTATCTGGAATCAGTGGACAAAAAGCCACTGCAAAATTCCAATTTATTTTTTTATTATTATTTTATTTAATATTTTATTTTATTCAAAGAGCACTGCCCAAGTTTTAATCTCTGATTTGTCCTAAGAAGAGTGAGCGGGGAGGGAGCAACATGCAGCTTCTCAACCAACATGCATTGCGATAGCGCTGCACGTGAACGAAGTGGAAATCAGAAAAAAAATGGGCAACCTTCTTTGAATGAACTGAAAGTCTCATGTAAACATTCAGGGAGTTTGGAGCCAAAAAATAAAACAGCCTAACATTTGACTTAAGACTGTTTTGTTCCCAGCCCATCAATTAGTAGTGAAGCTAATAAATTAGTGAATGGTGAAATTAACTTTTGAAATTTCAGTCATATAATTTCCATAATGTCTTGCAAAGTGCTCCCAAATATACAACTAAACTGGATAAAATAAAGATTCTACAGAGCAATTTGTTTGGTGATAGAAATCAGGATCACAAGGATAAAAGTGGATTATGGTTCATCTAATTTCATTTTGTGACAGGTGGCTCAGAAATCCAAATTGCCACTTGGGTGGAACTTAAGATGTTTTTTGTCCCTCTAGGTTGTATATTTCTTTACTTTCTGCCCTTTTTCATTTCTTTGCTTTCATCCTATTTCAAGATCTAATAACAAAGTTTTGAGCAAGCACCTGGCCATACTTTAGAGAATATAATATCTACCTGGTACTTCCATGGACACTAACCCTTTTATTGCTATCTTGAGTTTTAAGGAGGTTAGCATGATCTTGCTTAGGGATGCAAAATAATACACTTCAATTGACATGTTAAATTTATTTCTTACAGCCTCATCTTGGAAGTCTTTATGGTACACCATCAGGCATGCAATCACCGGGACCTCATCAGTCCAATTTTTATGGTTCAGGGCTCCCTGGTTCAGGTAAAAATCAACACAATATCTGGTACTTTTCATTAACCTTGCAAAGTTCAAATTTACTGGTTGATGGTCAGTGGACTGTCAATAAACTGATGCCAACAGACGACCAATAGTCAGCCACCAAACAGTAACAGTCAGCTCTCAAGTGGCTGTCAGTCAGATGGCAGACATTTGCTGTTTTAACAAATCTTATGAGAAAGGTTTGGCTGACGTTTGGCCGTCAGTCAATAAATTGGACCTTTAATCTCTAATAGCCCTTTTCACAGTTACCTTTTCTCATTTGCATTACAATGTTTTTGAACGTGGATGTGAGGCAATTTCGGGCAGAAACTACAAAATTGCCCGAAATTGCCTCACATCCACGTTCAAAAACATTGTAATGCAAATGAGAAAAGGTAACTGTGAAAAGGGCTATTCTGAGACACAACATGTATTGGATACTGACTAACATGCCCACCCACCCCCCCCCCCCCTCCAGTGGGTTCTATCTCCTTCGAACTGAGACCTGTTTCACTTACACATATTTATTTGTTTTATTTATTATTTAGTATTATTATTTTCAGGTCTTCCTCCAAATGTCAACTCCATGCAAGTTCCACCAAATCCCCCCAGAGGAATGTCATCGGCTCAGGTACATAACAAACTTGCATCAGTGTTTGTAAAGCACTGATGACTCACTCACCAAACCTTGTTGTATCATGTGTGACATATAGCTTCGCTGTCACACAGCATGGTAACATACTGATAATTTTTAAATGCATCAGTGGTAAGAAAACACAGTATTTTTCTTGAATTCAACATGTCCGGTCACCTTTTGATAAATGCAACTTTTAATTTGGTACTCACAAAGTTTGGTAGAAGCTTGTCACATCCGGGCCCCACCCACTCCACGACTTCACTGTCTGGCAGCGTAACTACACCAGGTGTACCCAGTATACCTTCAAGTCTTCATAACATGGTGGGATCTCAAGGAGGAAACTTGACTTCACAATCAGCGAGGTGAGAATCAGTAGCCTTCAGTTAACAATTGTCAACTGAAATAGAATTTTTTTAAATTTCTTTGTAATCGATATGCTACTTACAAAATTACGTACAATTCTACATACATATAGCACTTACACCACACTACTTACACTACACTATTCACATATGTTACGGCAATTAATACTAACATGTACTAACGGGGATTGGGGTAAGCTTCAAGTCAGATGGCAATTTTCCACTTTTGATTGGATCTGAAGTTTGGTTTGGAATTCCTATATATATATCAAGCTTTTTGGTGATTGTCTTGCTCATATACATGTAGTACTTTGAAAATAACAAGAAGAGGTCCAGTCCGGGTTTTTGAATGGAGGTCAGCTCAGTTATCTTATTGGTCAAGTTAACTGAAATCTTTTCCCCAGAAAGATTCACCTTTAGACAACACCTTGAAGAATGGTAATACATTCATACCCTTGAAAAAGGTTTTAGCAATGTTAATGGCTGTATATCCAGGATAGTACATTCAAGATTGATTGTTTTCATTCTTTGTGGGAAAGTATAATTATAATAGTTGGAAAAGAAATGTGCCAGTAGCCCTATTTAACATACCTTGATGTTGCATGTCAGAGTTTAAGGATGAGTGTCGCTTGGACTTTTGTCCACATAATTGCAGTATTTATAACCTCTCTATATATGCCTTTACAGTCGAGGTATTTTATCTATGGGTCCACGTGGAGTTATGGGACAAATACCACCTGGTCCTGGTCATCTCGGCAATCAAAGTGGGCTTAATAATCTACCTAAGACCAGCAGGGCGATATCCATGCCATCATCTTTATCAAGGTAATTTTGAGATTTCACTAAGCTGATCACATGTTAAGTATTGATAGCAACATAAGTTTTAAGTGGTAAGGAGATCCCTGAACTGTAAGGGGTCATTAAATGGCCCCTCGCAGTCCAGGGGACTTCTTGTGTTGTCCAAGGGACCCTAAAAGTTTGGTCATTAACTGGTGGTGGGAATAACTGGGTACTTTGAAGAACAGGGTTTTCATGCACTCAAGCATCTGTCCTTGTTTAACACAATGCCTACATTGAGTATTAATAATAGCTAGACCCTTTAAGCCCCAATAGTGACAAGCATCTATTATCTCCTTACAACATCACTACTTGATCAAACATCCTGGTCATGAGAATGAAGCAAGTCATCACCAAAGATGAAATGTCTTGATGTTTCAGCAAATTCTCCCAACTAGTACCATATGAAATGTGTAGGGAATGGGGAGGAGAATATGCATGCTGATATTGGGGTTTAAAGGGTTAAATGAGGTGTTCATGAGATAGGGCTCATTTCCAATGAAAACTATTGCAAATAAGACAGTGTTTGGTTATATGAAGCTGTTAACCATGTATGACTGATGTGCTGTGTGTTCAAATATCAGCAAAACCTCATGGAAATGTTTGGATCCTTGAGAATTCCAAGCGTATGAGGTTTATATGTGTTCATCTTGTGCCCTTGTTTATATCCCCCGTGACATTTAGCAGTTCATCAAGAAGTTCACCGGGTCTACCAATTGGAATGACACCACCACAGCCATCACCCCAGCAGCAACAAACGCATCAACCAAGAGGCTTTAACCTTGGAGGGTATGTCGTGATCAGAGTGCATTCAATGGTTGATGCTTTATTTCTGAAAAGAAAAAACAAAGCAGTTTAATTTTATTTTTCTGTTTATTTTTCTTTGTCTGAGATGTTTTTTTACTATAATCTGGAACTAAGGGAAATAAAAAGTCAAACTGGTTTAAAAATTTCATACCAAAACTAATGTTTACCCATAACATATACTTGTAATCTGACATAAACTAAATTGTAATCTGTTACTGTTATCTTTGTGATCCAAAATATGTTACCTGGACAGGGAAAATTTATGATCAGCCATTTTGTTCTTAAATGCGACTTTACTGAGTAAAAATGATTACCCTACCATTACATATTTTATTCCCTCATCAAACTCCCTTGTTTTTGAATGACCACCTAAGTGTATCTTCACGACCTCTCATTGGATAAATCTTTCCTAAAAAGCCTCATCAAAAACAACCATCTTTCCTGATTGTGAGACTGGTTGCTTAGAAAATATTGAACTGTCTGTGCTCTTTGTTTTTGTTTTTGTTTTAGCTTGTTTTGAAGATTAGATCGTAGTACACGTTATGACTAAAGGGGCTTCAATTTCGTGTGATTTTAAGAGAATAAGTTTGTCATAGATTAGACAGCTAGTAATAGTTATTGTTGTTTGTTCATTGAAGTAGTTCAAGCAGCAGTTCTGTGCCTGGTTCCATGTCAAGTTTTGGTCTTACGAGAAGTCAATCCACCAGTGGGGTATCACAGGTACTAGCAAGTTGTTCATTAGTGTGTAAATGCTGTGGGTACTTGATAAGTTCAGTGAAATGTTAACCAAATGCTGATGAATTTTAATACCATTTATTGTTTGATCCTTTCTTTATTTTCTATCACTTCAGCTACTGTCTTAACTCCTGCCCTGTGACAGCACTACCAAACATGATTATTCCTCATGCAGTTGTCTAATTACTCAGAACTGCAGACTTCTCCAACCCCCAACACTGATAAGGGTCTTAATCATTTCATGCGGCTTTTGCTCCAAGTGTCACAAACTGTTGTAGTCTCTTCAATGTGTGTGACTAAAGGGTAACCATGAACCCATGAGCTAAGGGAGAGGGGGGCAGGGTGGTCAATATTCCAAGTGTCACAGTACTACATAATCAAATCTACCTGTACTCTGTGTGCCAGCAGGGTACACCATTAGGCCTGTTAGTACATTATGCTGGTTTCTGTCTTGACGTCTTAGACTCCATTTACCCCATTTACCTGGGCATTCTATCATGACATTATGGCACGACAACCTAAACATCTGTGATATGATTCTCTCCTTTTAGGGTGTGGGTGGTTCTGGACTTCCTCTTTTTTCTGGAGCATTTGCACCACCAGGTAGGATTAATGTTTGGGAAATACAAGGCTGTTCAAGTTTTCCCCACAAAGTTTGCTCATTTTTCATGTAATCTGTGAAGAAAGGCAAAATCAGTACAGGGTGACATACAAACTTGTGCATCACATTGAATTTTTTATTAAGTGACTAGATCAGTGGCTTGTTTGTAGAATTGTTGCGTCCTCATACATACACTTAATCATTTCGTTTCCTTAATCATTTCGTTTCCTATGCAGGTGCCCCAGATTCACCAAAATCTCTTCGGCATATCTTCTCTGGAGCAGGGCAAGGTATCTACTGTGATGGTACTCTTACGATCAAATAGAGTGACTTTCAGAAACTAGGCAGTAAAGTCTGAATCCCTCATAAATAGATTAGACAATAGACATTAGCAAGGTCAAAAGAAGGTTTTTTCCAGTCATGAGTGCTCTATTTAACTTGAAGGAAACCAAGAAAATTTATTTGACATATTTTGAAAGGGCAAAATGGGCAGTTTTAGAGTTTGAATTTCAGTACCAATTGCTAGTAACCAAGAGGGCCCAGAAAAATGACTTATGTGTGCACTTCTTTTTTGTTATGTCAGTAAATTAAAGTGTTATTCATTGACCAGTACTAAATGCAATTTAGAGGTTGTAGTGAATATAAGTTTTATTAGGAAGTAATGACATACATCCATTCACGTAATAACCCGACCAGAATTTGGAACATGTAATGTTCTAAGTGGTTTTCATAAGGTTTTCTGAGTGTAAAATTAATTTCTAAGTTGTAATTTGCATCACCTGCAGGCCTTTCCGATATAACACCAGGGGGTTCCAGTGGCTTGGACCTTTCAGAGTTCCCTGCTTTAGCAAACAGAAGCCGCCTAGAGAGCTTGAATCGTGTTGAAGGTGTAGCACGTCTGGACAGTATAGGGGGTGTAAGTGCACCCCCCAGCAGCATGGTGAGTAGACCGAGCTATGGCGTGGTGTCTAAACCTGCAGAGCCTCCACCGGACTTCTCAATTCATAATGAAGATTTCCCTGCTCTTCCTGGTTCAAATACTTTCAAGTCAGGTACGTTGCCTGTCTTTTTTGGTGTAAGCTATGTTTTACTTGATGTTGTTAATCTTTTCAAAACCAACAGCTAAGTTCATTTTATAACATACTGTACATTTCGACTTATTTCCACATTCAAAAGGGTGCACATTTAAGTATCAGGCTTAAGAAATATTCTACAGAGTTTTTTTTTAAAGACTATTTTCCATAAATTATGATTGCTATGATCACTGCAATCACTGGAAAAAACGTTCAGCAGTCGTTGTGATCATGTGGAAACCACTGTCACTTCAGGGATTGTAGCGATCACACGATCAACAGCGATCGCTGAAGAGTGGTTTCCCAATGATTGCAATGATTGCTGAAAGTTTTTTTTTCCAGCGATTGCAGTGATTTTAGCGATTGTAGGGATCATATGGAAACCAATTAATCTCTTAGTTGTATAATGAGTGCTATGCAGCACAACATGTCATGTACAGCTGTACTCCTTATAAAAGGTAAGGCCTATACGAGAAAGTTATTGAAATCATTATTGCATGAGTGAAACCATCACCATGCTGTCACAAATAATTGATTGGAGGTTGTGCAACACATTTGCTGTAATATGGCCTCTAATTATATATTTCTTTTTTTTTTTCATTTACAGAAAGCCAAACAGAAAGTTCTTCATCTCAGGATCCTTCCAAACAACAAGTATGTGTGCATATCTCGCAATTTTTCACACCTGTAGTGAAACGTGTTGTATCCTTGAGTAGTAAATTATTAATCCTATAAGTGAATACTGGCATTTTTCTTTCCCAGAACCTGAACACAAGCTCAAGTGTCTTTCCGGGAACAGGTAAAGTTTTGCCTTTTGTTTCAACAGATGTTTGTTTTGTTTGTTTAAATTCACAATTTGAAATAACCATCTCCTCCTTCTAATGAGCCGTCCCTTCTTGCAGCTTGGAATTAAGCAATGCCCCACCCCACCCCCAAGGACTTATTAGAGCTTTGACAGTTACTGATTGCCAAGTATTGATCTTCCTTGATTAACCAGGCTTAGTTTGGTTCTCTAGAGCACATTGGATTTATTTTTTTAAAGAACTTTTTGGACCTGTTTTGTTCATTCATTTCTTATTGGTTTCTGTTTGTAATTTTCAGATCTAAGAGGAGGTTCATCGTATGAACAAGCACTGAAAGATGTTGCAAAAGATGCAAGGTATGGTGTTAGACAATCTGGATCTCAGTACGGTTAAAATAAATGTAGTTGAGGAGATGGGATGGTGCAGTGGTGAGACTACTCACCTCCGACCATTGCGTACAAACTCTGCAAAGAATTCCCATGACCTCACTTACCACTCCTACATTCCCTTGGGCGTTCTGGCCAATGAGTGTTTTTTTTATCAGTTCCTTGTTGAATTTTGATCAGTCTCCTGATGAAGGCTTACAGAATGAAGCTGAAAATTTGAGAAATTTATTCTATACTTGTAATATTTTGGAAGTATTATAACTCGAAGGAATTTTTGGATCAGTTTTAAACATTTCTGCTTCTTAACTCTGGACTTGTTGTCATTTTTGTTGTTGTTTCTTTGTTGCGTTTCTCTGGGTTTTCCGTTTTTTCTCCCTCCATAAAAACTGAAGTTTCCAAATTCAAATTTGGTCTGGATATACAAGAGCTACATGGAAAACACCTGTAGGCTGGCTTTCCACTCCCAAATCAGGAATTTAGGTTCTTAGTTTTCTAAAGGGGTTACATCTTGCAGATACGTAAGTTTTGGGGTTGAAAACTGTGCTTAAATTTGTTGTACACAAAATGCTCCTGGATCACCAAAAGGAAGACATCAAGTGATTTTTCTAACAAACTATAATCATAAAAGGTGTATTCTTGGGTCTTGCGCATACCTCTGTTCTTTCTCATGGCTTCCAGATCCTATTTTAAGCCATCGAAAATCCCTCTTAAATACGAAACTCGCCTTTCCTGGTATGCGTTTTCATTTGAAGTGCACACATGAATCATTGCGAGCCGTGATTCGACGACAAAATTGTCCTCAGCCGGGGAGAAGCTGAGTGAGATTGTCGACAAACAAACACGACACTGCGGAGCCCAGAGATGTCGGTTTGACGGAAATAGAGAAATATTAGAACGGCCGTGAAATTCACTCGCCTCACTTGACTTGACATAATTTTGTTTTAGGGACGAACGAAGAACTATCTTTTGCTGCACTCTAATCAATCCATTCGATGATTTTATGCCTAGTATTTGGCGCAAGTGATCCTGCTCACTGCCCGCAAATCAACCTCATTATTTAATTCCGATGTATAGGGTTGTCTTGCCCTAAAAAAAATATTGCTGTGAACGTGGAAAATACCCACCACAATTTCCATTCCTTTGAAAACCTGTGCAATTTTTTTCTAAGTGGAAACTGCTCCTCGTCTCTGCTTCTAAATTTCGACAATATTTTTTTTGCGGTAAACAGGTAAATGTGACAGAACAAATCACTATGCTTATATATTGTCGCAAAAAGACATTAAAGCGTGCTCGTGGCGTCAAGTGAGGCGACTAAATTTCACGGGCGTGCTGATAGTTTTCTATTTCCGTCAAACCGACCTCTTTGGACTCCGCAGTGTCGCCTTCTGCTTGTGGACAATCTCACTCAGCCTCTCCCCAGCCGAGGGACATTTTGTCGTCGAAACGCGGCTCGCAATGATTCATGTGTGCACTTCAAATGAAAACGCATACCAGGAAAGGCAACTTTCGTATTTAGGAGGGGTTTTCGATGGCTTAAAATAGGATCTGGAACCCACGAGAAAGAACAGAGGTATGCGCAAGACCCAAGAATACACCTTTGAAGTTTTAGGACGATTCGTTTATTGTGATGGAATTTATCGAACCTCAAGTGAGGTGCAGTGTGAAACTGTTTCCTGCCTTTAATTAATTATAAACGTTCAGTAAACATGAAAAATATAAACCTCAATTTCTTACCTAAAAAGCTTCAAACCAGCCCAGGAAGCCCTCAAATAATGACCAATACAACAATGAAATAAGGCAAATCATTTTTGTTCCGACTTCTTTCTGATTTGTGGCAATTTGAGACGTTTTGTATCATTTCCATACAAACTCTTAAATGTTGCCGATGTCATTATTATGCATACCGTGGAAAAAGCAGTCTAATTTATGCGCAACTCTCAACCTTTCCTTGGGCTGCCTGTGGTTCTTAGTGTACCTTCTATCTTTGCTTTCCGACTCTACATCACTTGACATCTTTCACAAGTGCACCAAAATGTACCTTCTAACCGTTCCTTCATTTAATCATCTCCACTTTCATCGTCCTCGGAATTACCGGTACGTTCTGGTTCGAAACAATGCGGTTTGAGCGCAGCCATCGTATCGGAATACAAAGAAACATCTTGGAGCTGACAAAATGGGGAGAATGACAGATTGAACGAGTTGAAACTATCGCGAACAAGTTTGAAATATTTGGAAGTCATTTTTAAAGTGACGTTTTCCTTGGCGTTGCCGTCGTGGTTGCTTAAGCTCCCTTTTCAGTTCACAACGGCACCGCGAAAAAGAAATGAGAGCAGCCGAAAAGCTATGCACTTGAAATTGGCCAGCTGCGTTTGAGCTTCGCGCCAATTTCAATTGGGACAAATTGACGTCACGAATACGCGGCCAGGCTCCTAAGCGCTATCCAAAATGGCGGCGCCCGATGACGAATTTTTTGCTTCTTTGGAGAGGAATTTCATTGGGATCGGATGCAGTATGGAAGCTCAAACAACTGTCAGTAACTCAACCCCGAGTGGTCTTTTTACTGATGAGTACAAAAAATATACGGTTTCTGGAGTGAACTTCTCCTTTAAAGTCCCTATTTCCTTTTCATTCCGGCGGTTTTGGAGGCTCATCGGTTCGACCTTCAGAGGGAGCAGATTTTTTTCCCTTTTTTTTTCTTTTTCTTTTTTTTTTCTTTGGTAATTACTTAAAAAAATGAATAACTTCTAGCAATTAAAAAAAGAGTGGGGCTCCGCTTTTAGGCTTGGCTAGATCTATATATTAGGTGGTTATCGATTTTTCAAGATACTGTCGAATAACATGAAAAAAGAAATGGCGGAATAATCAACATGTCGCAATCGTGGAACAAAGAAAAAGTCTGAGTCCCCAACAGGAATCGAACCCATGACCTTCCGTACACCAGTTTGACGCTCTAACCACTGAGGTACTGAACTATAAATTGGCCCAAGTTACAATCTGTTTCCATCCTTACCATCCACGTCCATAACCAAACTCATTTATAGTTTAAGAAAACTAGTAAAACATTTTCAAACAGACCTAACCTATTAATTTTGGGTTTCCTTTGATTTCACTAAGTATTTTAGCTTTTTAACCCTTTAATCCCCAACATTGATCGTCATCAAATTTCTCCTCATCATATCGGTGCATTATAACACATAAAGGTCATGAGAGTTTAGCAATGGTCATAAAAGATGAATTGTAAACAAATTCTTCCAATTAGTACTCAATGAAATGCCTGGAGACCAGTAAGGAGAATTTGTACAATGATGCTAGAGCTTAGAGGGTTAAATTGATACTAAGAATAGGTGACAGAAATGACTTCCTAACTTGTTAAGCCCCGAAATCTTGAAAACGGGGAAAGATTCAAACATCTGGCAATATCTCTTGAAAAGTCGTTAGGATTAAGCTCGAGATGGTGTTTAAAAAGGGAAGCTTGGTTTTATTGAAAGGCGTTGTAGCTGTTTTGAACCATTGTGTATTTTGCGTTATTCAGATTCGCGGCAGCAGACTCGAAGTCAAACTCATCAAATCAGAAACAACCACCAAGAGGAATCCAGACATCACCCTCAGGTAACAAAATCACCTTTTCTCTTTTGAAAATTCCTCCGGTTTTGACCCAGTTGACAGGGACAATTGCCTCAGGGTGCGTTTTGTTAGGCTCCATTCTGGAGTGAGAATACTTGGCGCGTTTTTTTCCTTTTTATCACCTATTCTCATTCCGGAATCGTTAGAATGGTAGTTTATACCATTCCATGTATTCTGCTGTTTGGGGCAGAATGAGCATAATGAAAAAGTTGTCAATCAGTTTGGCAATAACAAAATGGCTGACCAAAACAACAACGCTTTCGCGACAAATTTAAGTTCTCCTACCGGGCCTGAGGAAAAAACCCGCAGTCGGCTTTCACTCCATTGTTTAGCTGCGAGCAGGCTCTCGTTTGGGTTTATGCGCGAGATGCGACACGCGAGTGGCGAAGCCGCGAGACGAGCGCCCTCGCGCCCACGCCCTCGCGCCCACGCCCTCGCGGCTTCGCCACTCACGGGTCGCATCTCGCGCATATAACCCAAATGAGAGACTGTTCGCAGGCTATCCATTGTTGGAACCATCGCTTTTCCTTTGTTTCATATTCCAGTAATTCTGATCATTCCCATTCGGTCTATTCTCATTCCAGAAGAGACCAAGAAAACACGTCTCCAGTTTCCGTTTGCTGAGATGGGTCATTCTATTACGGTACATGATTTAGCAACCCACAAAGTAGTGAGTCTCTAAGTTTCTGGAGAAGCGTTGCACCAGGACTGAAATGTAGACTCTGAACAAACTCATTCCTTTTTATGCTTGTATTTTCAAATCAGCCCAAAAATTACACCCCTGATTACCCCTTCAATATTATTGAACTCCACTCACTGCAATTGCCACGAACAATTTTATGAAATTTTTAACAGCCTTGCCTCGTTCTTCATTTTACGTGATTTTAAAACATTTCAGGTATGATCTCGAACATTCCAAAAGGCATGGTAACGGATCAGTTCGGAATGATAGGACTGTTAACGTTCATCAGGGCGGCAGAAACTGAACCTAATCTTGTCACTCTAGCGCTTGGAAGGTCAGTCAAGTCTAGTTATGGGCTTGTGGGATCACTTTACATAATTATCTTAGTTTAAATTTGGTCCCTAATCCAGGCGGTTAGCACTTTTGTCAAAACATCCTTGTCCGTAACAGATCAATCCCCACGCGGGTCACTCCCCACCCCCATCTTCTCCCACTGCATGTATCCTTGATTTACAACGTAAGAGTGAGGGTACTCCACTGCATGTTTATTGTTTTTGTACTATCCTCATTCACGGCCTTTGTGAAAACCACCGCTTTTAATGGTGACGACGACGACGACGACGACGACGACGACGACGGCGACGGCGGCGACGGCGACGGCGACGGCGACGGCGACGGCGACGGCGACGGCGACGGCGACGGCGACGGCGACGGCGACGGCGACGGCGACGGTGGTGGTGGTGGTGGTGGTGGTGGTGGTGATGATGATGTTGTTGTTGTGTGGCAGTGGAAGGCCCCCAATAGTACACATAACCCTGACCATACTCGTACACTTTTTCAGACCTGGTCTCTTCCTTTGCTTTGTATCCATAGACAAGAACCTTTCATCTACATTGTTTACTTGCATAATCCTTAAGAGGACAGTCTGGAAGTCACAGTTTGCATTCCATAACAAAAATTAATACTTGTTTATGTGCAGTGTTACCAAAAATAAGAAATAAAATCTTTGGTCTGCGGAATAACCTCTTCTGAAAAAGCATCCCATCAAGGACGAGTTGCGTTGTCCCGAGTCGCTTACCTCGAAAGAAGCCAGAACCGTCAGAAAGCTTGGCTTGTTCAAGTCTTCGTCGCGACACAGGAATTACTTACGTAGAAAAGGAAGACTCACAGATCTTTATTTGATGTAGTCAGTGACCACTAAAGAGTGATGTCTTTTTTTTTTTTGTTTTTTAATTCCACAGCGATCTTACGACGTTAGGACTTAACCTAAATTCCCCAGAGTAAGTAGAAATCTTTTGTCCTAACCGAGTCTTTTCCCGAAACAATAAAGCAAACAATGGAAATTGAACATAACAATGTTAGGAGCTGCCTGGAGTTAAACCAGTTGGCTGTTAACAAGCAAAACCAAGAATTGGACGCGGTTCTATCGAGAAACGACTTCAGGTAGTCGTGGTGAGAGCGGGACTTGAAACCGGGATCTCCGGATTCGAAGTCCCGCGCCCTAACCGCTCGGCTACGCTGCCTCCTTTCGATACTTACGATGTTCAAATTTTCTCCTCATAATCTAATTTACCAAGTTTAAAATTCCATGTTTTGAAATAGCCCGAGACTGTGCATTTAAGTTTCAGCATTTGAAAACAATATCTCTGCTTATGTTATAAATGATGTCTGTCGGTGTGAAGTTCATTAACATGGTTGTTGTTATATTTTAGGAGCCTCTATCATACGTTTGGTTCACCGTTTGCGGACAGTCCGTGCAGACCTCACGAAATAGGTAAGGGCCTTCACGGGCACTCGCACACACACTGAAAGAAATCGCCAGTTTTGCAAACTCTCTCTGTGAGACGTGCCTGAGTTTGCAGGCGGAAAAAAGAAGCGAACAGCAAACTGATCCTTGTGACAGAAACAGATGGAATAATAAAAAACAAGCCGTTTCCGTCTTGTTCTAGCCTGAGAAAACAGCCGACGTTTTGCGAGGTCGCCTCTTGAGCACTCGCAAAACGACTTCTGAGTAACGAGCGCAGAGATTCCATACTGATGACGCGTCACTATCCTGATCTAGGTAGTGTTTCTGATTGGTTGAAACGAAATTCCCTCGCGTTTCAACCAATCAGAAGCACTTCCTAGATCTGGGTAGTGACCCGTCATCAGTGTGGAATTTCTGCGCTCGTTACTCAGACGTCGTTTCGCGAGGGCTTAAGTGACGACCTCGCGAGACGTCGGGTGTTTCCTCAGGCTATTCTTGTTTGAAAACCCATTGAAATAAGCACTGACTCTGTTTTACTCTTTTTCTCATAAATATATAAATATATCATTTACACTTTCTTCCGCAGATTACCATGTACCGTCAGAATACCGGATAAACTCATTTATTAGGGACAAGGTAAAAGTTTCCATTCGTGATTCTTATGCTTTATTATCTGTTCATGAACCTAACAGCGGCACTGTTGTATTTGCAGCTTGCTCCTATAAAACTAAGTCGGTATGGCGAGGATTTGTTGTTCTATCTTTACTACACGAATGGAGGAGATATTCTTCAGCTGGCTGCTGCTGCTGAATTGTAAGTACATCTCTGTAAAATGGTTCATTTGAAGAGGCGCTTTTCTAATAAATAACTCTCTTCAAGGCCTTGTCCTAACAAGTACGAGACTCGCCGACAATTCGATTTTTCGTTCTCATGCGCTCTCGGCGACTCTAACACGCTCTCAGCGACTCTCGTACGCCCTCGGCGACTCTCACACGCTCTCAGCGACTTCCATACGCCCTCGACGACTCTCTTACGTTCTCGACGTCTGTCGTGTGCTTTCGGTGAACCTCGTGCGCACAGGAAGAATTAAATCTTCCCAAATTTCCTTACTGATTAAAACTCTCTTGCACTCTCAAGTAGTTGAAAGTTTGGCCTGGACCTCTCGAAGAGTTTACATCTGCCGCAATTTTTATTCGAGTTGATGAGAATTTGGAAATTGTTTGAACTCTCGCTTCTGTTTGGCTAGAATTTCTCATGTACTGTCGGCGATTCTCGTGCGCTCTCGAAGAGTGTAATCTGCCCCAGTTTTCATTAGGGTTGCAGAGAGTTATTTCCCCTGCTCTTCTTTAGCCTCAATATCTCATCTACTCTATATTCTCAGTCGCTTTCAAAGAGGATGAACTCCCTTCAGGTCTCTCCCTGCCTGACAGAAGCTGAATGACAACTGCGCATGTCAAAAGCGCGTGCCAAGGAAAACTTGGGAAGGCAACACAAAACCATAGCAACAATTTACGTAAGATGGCGGACTTTTTAAGAATTTTGACTCCGGGAAGATTTTCACCTTCAATAGGAGTTTTGTTGCAAACTTAAGTTTCAGACTTCTGCAAAGCCTTCCTCTGTTGTCGAGACAAATTATATCTTTTGTGCACCATCTTAAGACTTTTTTTTTACTGATGAATTTTTGCTGTATATAAATAAAGTTATCATTATCATTATCATTATCGTCATCATTATCATTGTTGCTATGTTGTTGCCATGGTCTGTCTTGTCGTCCCCAGTTTTCCTTAGCGCGCGCTTTTAACATGCGCAGTTGTTAGTCAGCTCTGTCGCCCTTTCTTGATTGACCTGGGCTTTAAACCAGAGCCAAAGAGGTCATATCTGACCAATCACAACAAACAGAAAATGAGCCAACCAGAACTTAGAACAGGAACATGCAACCGGTGCGAAGCGCGGGAAAACAAGCAGTATCCAAGTGTTGACTTGTCGGTGGTTTTCCGCGTTACTGGGTAACAGTAGAAACCTCTTTGCACAGAACAGTTTCGCTACTCAAACGGTGATTTGCGTAACAGCATAAAAGAAATTCGAAAAACAAGCCTTGGTATTTTCAGAAATTTGGGGTATGCTGCCTAGCTATGGTCAAAATCAGAGCTTTACTTCCAACACAAACTAAAAGCCGTTGTCATCGTTGTGTCTGTTTTAAAATGCGTGACGTGTCACGCGAGTTGACTTAATTGACATGTACGTTACTCATTCTCTCAAACCTGATTGGTCTTTTAAGGTACGCACGTGACTGGCGGTACCACAAAGACGAAAGAGTGTGGCTAACACGTGCCCCGGGCGTGGATCCTCAGCTGAAAACGAGTTCGTACGAACGTGGAACATATTACTTCTTCGACTGCAGCACGTGGAGGAAGGTTGCTAAGGAATTCCACTTGGAGTATGACAAGCTTGAAGACAAACCCACGCTGCAATCTGTGTCTGCGCAATAGTTGATTTTTCTTGTATTATAGACCAGCTCGCGGTTTTTTCCGCCAGTTTGAAAAGGTTCACAGATACGGTGCAAAATACAGTGTGTGTATGAGAAACCTACGTCGAATAACTGGCATGAGATTTGACTTTTGAAATATTCACAGTTTTTGACCCCTTAGTTCGGGTGTGCTTTAAAAAACACATTAAGTTTCTAGAACAAGTTGAAAAATAAATTGCCCCAAACGAAAGTACCGTATTACTCGAAAACTACCATTAAATTACACACATTCGGATTTCAACCACAAATTCGGAAGTTAAAATCACCTTATACAGCACAATAAACAGTACCATAGTAACGTACTGCACAGTGTCTTCCACTTGAATGGCCACATTATATGAGTTCATCCACAGGCTTAAAGTAGAACACCTTTACAGCATAATAAACGGCACCACAAGTAAGTACTGCTCAACAGCTTTCATGTGAGTGGTCACGCGTTAGGATTTCATCCATAGTCTCAAAAGGTAGAAAAATGACTCTTGATTTGAGTCTATAGGAGGGGAGTGATAAGCTTATGATACTGACAAAACTATTGTATTGCTCAATTTTGAAAGATTTACCTGTGCCGGATGACGGAAAGCTTCCAGAGAGTTGTGTTTTCATTTTTGCTTGATTATTTTTTTTTAAGTCCCGGCAACAGTCTAACAGCCATACACACATTGAATTTTTCCTTTCTCTTTTTTCTTGGCGGAAAAAACCGTGAACTGTCCAGTTGTTGTATACTTGGGTTTAAGAAGATCCTGCTGTACAGAAAACGGTGGTTGCTCTTCGGGGTTTTTCTTTGGTTTCTCGTTCTTTTTATAATATTCTGACTTTTACTTCTGTCTGTAATAATGTCTCGGTCGTCTTAACCACACGAAATATATGTAAAAAGCCATTCGAGATGTGATATACCGAATATCATTAAAGAGAGACTTTTAGCAATATTTGAGTGTGTCGTGGTTAATGTTAATCCTGTTTTCAGAAGGAAAAGGAGTTGAACAAGCCTTCCCGTCTCTTTGTAACTCCTGTTATGAGATACTGAATCGTGGTTACAGTGACATGTAATGTATTGAACGCTCCTTATGAAACATTTAGGGATTTTTTCTATTTTGGGATTTTTTTTTAAACTTTCTTTTCTTTTTAATTTTATTTATTTATTTACATTAAAAGTTATCAATGAGTATCCTTTTCAGGTTGTGCGGCTTTGGAGTCTAGAAAATAACGCCACAAAATTGTTATGGTTTGTTCCTGTCTTGGAAAATTCACTTTATATCTTCCGCTCTCTGGTATAACAGAGCAACACTCCCTGGTGTGGAAAACACTCTGGATATCGTTTCCCAAAATGAACAAAGGCATCGAGTGGCTGCTGATTTGCGAGTTTCGTAACGTTAAGAAACTAACCAAGTTCTGAGGTTTTGAACATCACTAACATTCAGGGTTCGTACTGAGTCTTGAATTCTTGAAAAAGTCTTGAAATTTGCAAACCAGTTTTCCAGACCTGGCAAAAGTCTGGAATATAGAGATAAAGTCTGGAAAAAATGGTAAAAGGTCTGGAATTTTTTTGTTTTTGTTTTGAAAACTGCAACAAGTGCTAATTGCGAAGTGAAATTTTTTTCAGGCAGTCAAATCTTATTTAATTTCGTCTTTGGCGAAAGCATTCAACCGCAGACTGAGAAGTCTCAGAACTCTCTTACGCCGGTATTGCATCATGGTTACTGTACCTTCACAGTGCATCATGGGACAAACTTGGTTCCCGCGTTTGTGGAGGTTGATATCGATCAAGTGTTTGCTTTTTATTGTGAAAATGTGGAAGTGTGTTTTCCCTGACAAGTGGAAAGCTAATGAAAGATCTAAGGCCTGGGTTGCAGCAAACCCTAAATCAAGATCAAAAGTGAAGTGTACTGTCTGTGACAAGACAATCGATATTTCAAGCATAGGCGAAGCTGCGTTGGTCAGCCACATGGTTGGCAACTGAATCTTATGCAAATCAAACGGTTGTCGTCTTCTGCCTTGTAGTCTAAACAAGCGTGGCTTCTGCAGGGCATTTGGGATAAATACTGCTAGTTATATTTCAAAATTCCCAAATGTCACTCGCCGCTTCGCCGCGCGTGATTTCTGAACTATAACTCGTGGGTTTTTATCTCAAATATCCCTTAAAACCATGCTATTACCTATACTAACCTTGAGTCTGGAAAAAGAGATTATTGTTTTGGAAAAAGTCTGGAAAAAAGTCACTTTATTTAGGTGTCGATGTACTTTAGTACGAAAGCGCTAATTGTAACATTATAACTGAACACAAACGTTTTTTGAAAACCCCAACTGGTGGGACGCTGACCAGTTAGCTATTTACATAGCGTGGCCTAGGATTTGAACACGGGACTACCGTGAAACAAATCCAAGTGGTCAGAGAGAGGACTTGAACTTGGGACCTCCGGGTAACAAGTCCGGCACCCTAACCACTAAGCCATGCCGCCTAACAATTAATATTAACGTTATCAACGGCTATAACAATTACACACACACTTTTTGGTACCATTAAAAAGATAAGTGAAAAAGTTGGAGAATTGGAGTTGGAAAAATCAAATTTTCATATGGACCAAACAGGAACGGAATACTCTAAGCTCCAAGTGTTCTAATCGCCTTGCCCTCATTTGGCTTGATTCGTTGAAAGTCATGTGTGCTCTAGGAGACTCTCGAAGGGTTTGAACCTGCCCAGACTTTAAGTCACTTGAATCAAGGGAGGCTAAAAATGTTGCTCTCGTTTAGCCTCTAACTCTGTGTGAACTGTCATTGGCTCTTTTCTGCTTTTGAAGAGTTTGAACTTTTGCTCACTCTCGTGCTTGTCTGACCCGGGAATAACGGACATTACGGTAGCCTCAATGTGTTTTGATGGGTCCCCAGCGAGTACTGTACTTTTGACCACATCCATTACTTCTTCAAGCCTCTCTATACTTGTAAACTTTGCGTCTGGGATAGCTGCCCAAAGATCTCTTCCCCTCAGCTCTAACGATGACAAATAAGGCGCTCAGCAGTCCCGACAGACTGACTTTGGTGAAATTTATATTTCATGATAACAAACTCAGTTTTCTCAGTTGGTCTTATTCTATAATGATAAAATATTGTACAGATTTGCCTGTACAAGATGTGAGTGGAGATCAAAGAAGATGTCAAGGGACATTATTTTGGGACTGACAACTTTTAACACACTTGGCCACTCTGGGTGTATTGTCAGAGAAAGTTTCCGCGTGAGGCTGCCCCCACCTCCCTTTACACTTGAGCGATCGAGTTAGCCCCCCCCCCCTTCCCCCACTTTAAAATAGGCCGCGCGGTCCCTGTATTTCCCACGAATTTAAATTCCAGTCCACATGTGTCCGCATCCCTCCAAAAATGGGGGCCTTTCGGTCGTTCTTTCTCCTTCTGAAATGCCCGATTCGTATTGCAAGGCATAACGTAAGGCTGATGAATAATTTTCAAAGCTGTGATTGGCTAGCAAGGCTCTTTTGGGAGTCTGAATTCGCGGGAAGTTCAATCTAAAAACAAATTGGTCTGTAGTGACACGAGTATATGACAGCTGCGCGCTCCGGGTTATCGACTGTTTCGTCATCGTTCTTCATGTTGCGTTACATATATGACGTTGGCATGGCACAGGAGGAAATCGTCACATTACCGTTATCTTCTGCACACATTCGGCTTCATGAATGAGAAAATATGCGCCTTCTCCGGTTACGCCGGAAGCTTTTCACTCTCGCTGGGAAGATTGTTATTTCCTCCAGTTTGTCGGGCAATGTGTTGGTATGGAAAATCAAGCTGCTAGTGATAATGTGTGATTTTTTCTTTTCTTTTCCTTTTTTTTTTATTTTAACGATGTCATTTCGTTGAAAACAGTTACCAGATAAACGAAGCAAAACCAGAGCTTTCAGGCCCCAGATTAGATGGTTTTGTCTTTCATCACAATTAGGTTAGATCGGAAGATAGGTTGTTTCGTTGAATTTAGTTTATTTATTACAGGGTTTTGTCTATCAATTTATTACTAGTTTTCTTACATTGCACGGCCTAATTGAAAACCATGCGGCATTTGTTTCTAATTTTATACTGATCATAATTAACGTGGATAGCTTTTTCCCGTTGGCAGGAAAACGAAGGAAGCATTGCTTCGATCGTACGCAGAAATTGGAAGTAGCAAATAATCCACGCGTTGTATAGTTTCTCGAAACCTTTTTCCGATCAAATTTCTAAGTAGGGGGTTTAGTAAACGGATTTGTTGTGCTCGACTGTTCAAATACGCTTCTCTTCCGCTTCCTGTTTTGGCATAAGCGTACAAATTTCGGGCTCTCTGACCAGTTAGCCGCTAGGGAAAAAAGTGGCTTATCTTCTGTTATGAAATTTTCCAGTATTTCTGATATCACCTCAATCTTTCACTTGAAAAATTGTCGTCACAAAAAAGGAATTTCGCGAACGCCGTGAGAAAGGGACTGGTAGCAAGCGACTGTCCAGACTGGGTCCCAGGACTCGACGGGCGTCGTACTTCATTTCTGTGGTTTGCTGTCAAAGTTACTCAGAAGTTTACAGGCTTCCTTATGAATTTAGATCCGCTTTCAGCAACTATTTTATGGAGAAAAGCATAAGAGAAGTAGAAGCAATGAAAAATACAGCTGTTCCCTTCTTCTTAAGGACGGAATTTCGTAAAGGTAGGTAAGATTTTGCCGGCGAATGTGCGATAGTTTGCAGACGAAGGAGCCGGCGACGACAGTATCGTTTACTTTGATGCAAGCAGACAGTTTCTTGTTCTTCTTTTCCTGAGAATTTTAACATTTATAACAAGGCCTCCAGTGAGTTAAGTCGAGCGCCAGTTTTGCTTAATTGGAAAACAGAGGAAAGTCATTATTTTCTGCACATTCTTCTGTTGACTCTTCGGGCTTTTCGTCCCGGCGCGGCCATAATTTAGCTTTCTCAATCAAACACTTTAAAACTGGCTTCTGGACATAACCTTGCACGGGCCAGTGTGTATTTAATTAAGGTCACATTTTTGAGGTTTTGCTAACTCCTTAGGTATCCTTTGCATTAAAAGTTTAAGGGCTAAATTTTGTTTTGTGAGCTCTGTGACTTGTGAAGAACAGCCGGAGGGCTATCGGTCACCCGTTGAGTGGGTAAATTGGTGTGGCGAAGCAAACCGGGCAACTTTCAAAACTTTGCAAAACGATGCTTCTTGTGACCTCTTGTGTACTGCGCGTGATTGCGGTTGAAATAATTGTTTTGCGAGGATAACTTTTGCACCCTTGGGCAATCCTTTTCTTTTTAACCTTCCCATCTTGAGAGATTTTAAATTGCCTGGGTCTTGCATGATATTGAATAGAAAATTCACAGCTTGAAAATCCCTGCACATCAACATTGATCATCGGAGTCAATTATGCATTTACAATAAACCACGGCGTGTGTAGTATACTTGGAACTTTAATCAGCTTTTATTACAACTTGATTTCATTTTCATATCGACCTCTAGGTAAAACAACCTCGCATCATGGAAAAATAAAGCTGGAATCGTTTTGAGAAGGCGAGAATAATGTCCCAGTACCCTCGCAAAGACGGTTCGGCCACTGCAAGGACTATTCCACATACACGAATCGAGGAGGAGAGACAGATAGAAGATATCTATGATTTCGGAGAAGTGCTTGGTAAAGGGAGCTTTGGCGTCGTTAAGGAAGCTACTCACAAAGCAACGGGCCGTAGATGGGCCATCAAGGCGGTTAATAAGGAAAAAGTAAGAAAATTGAAACCACTTTTAATTATTTCAGGTGCAAATGAAATGTATGTAATTTCGCTTGAAATAGTCCGCTATGTGCATGCTCTAGGCCATAAATAATCCTGTGAGCTAACCATAAGTTGATAAGTTTATATTTTAACAAACAAATCTTAAATTTCTTTTTCCATCTGGCTCTCTGTGGAACGTCTATTTGTATGTGTCAATATACACGATTCTGGATTCTGGCGCCATCAAGGGTATTGTTTATGACACCCTTAAAGGAAAGTTGTTGATTGCCTCTTCAGACTTCCGCTTTTTGTTAAATGAGGCTGCTATTCCTTTCTTCTTTCAGTGAAGAACGTGAGGATTGTGCTGGTTTATGATTGAGTATTGTTTACAAACTGATTATTGGAACACCAACCTCCCTTTTTCAGAAGTTGACTTTTGGGAAGCACCTTAAGTTTCAAAATAGCATTATTTTATTTTACTCCAGGCTATGGGCTATTTTATTCTTTCATTTTATCCCAAACGTAACTGCTATTTTAAGAAATTGTACATGTGGGATATTGAAAGACCTTGTAAGTTATTTTGACTAAGTCATGTAATCACTGACCCTGAAAAAGAACTGCATTGTTAGCAATACTTTCTAGAATTAACTTTTTTGCCGGCAGTTATAGTTCCTACTGAGGTTGTGTTCTTCACCTTGGCATGTTACTGTGAAAATTGTTTCGGAAAAGTCCAGAAAATTCATCTCCTACACTTAATCAAATCCTTTATTTAGCGGCATTGGTTTAGTAAAAATATTAGACCTGTACTTGACAACAAGCCTTGGGACTACATTTATGCTCCCTGTCCCCCTCCATTGACGTGGTTTAAAATGTTTTATTAAATTATTAGATTCTTTGTCATGTGCTTTCTGAAAATCTTGATTTAATGCTATAAAGATTAAATCCAGAATCAAATGGAATATTTTTGTAGATTGTATTATGGACTTCATGAAACAAAGAACTTAATCGGTTCTTTTGTTTTCCGTTTTAAACAAAAGACAACAGAAGACGCCGAACATGATTTTTGGCCCGTGTTTTCTCGAAAACTAAAGCACAAAACAGCAAAAAAAATACGGGGCAATGTTAACTACACAAAACTAAGCCTGTATGCGAGAAATCAGCAATTTTTGAGCAAAATAAAAAAAACACTCAAAAAGTCACTTAGCATAGTGTTATCCCAAGCCCTTCAATTATTATGTTAAATTATCCTTGATATTATAACCATGAAAGGACCATTGCAACTTCCTTATTTAAAGTTTGAAAAACAGGCCAGCAGGACATCTAAATTTACTTCATTGGTACTGCATCACAATATGAGAATTATTGCTTTAGTTACTCTCTATTGCTCTGGGCCCGGTTGTTCGAAAGCCAGTTTATGCTAACGCTAACCTGGGATAAACAATTTGACCAATGTTCCCGTTTCTCTTATTCAAAAGAGTTTTCACAGCAAATTCCAAGTGGTTGTTTGAAAGCGACCAAAGGCAAAATGTAGGGCAAAAATAATTTACAGGAGTCTGTATTGTTTGGCTGTAGAATTGATTTCAAAATTGACGCTAATGCTGGGTTGGCTTAATCCTGCTTTTAACAACCAGGCCCTGGAATGTAACCGTAAATGTCCTTGTATTATAACTGTGGTTAAATGTTCCTGTATTATCATGGCTTGAAACTGGCCTTCCCATAATTCTTTATGGCTGTTTTGTTTGTATAATATCAGCTTTTAAATGTCTCACATGGCACAAACAAAAGTTCTCCAATCTGTTCCACTCTTGGCTAAATTTGCCACCTCATGCCATTTCTTCCTACCAAATTCATTTCTCTCCTTCTCTAAAATTCTCTGCCACTTTTCCTACAGTTACAGTAACATTCTGAAATTTATTGCACAAATAAAGTACAGCCAACTCCTGTTGTCAGACACTTTTAAGTGTCCATGACAGAGAAAATCCATAACAGCAAGAATTATTTTTAGTAAATTCTTCTTCACTGGGACTTAAATCCTGCCCATAATAACAGGGTGCCAGTAACAATGACTTGTCTGCAAGGTGAGTTGGCTGGACTTAAACTTAAAGTAATAATAGTAATAATTTACATTGAAGTGTCACCAAGATTTTCTGCAATCAATTATGGGACATCACTTTAAAAAAATGTAAGCAGACTCCATTATCATCCCTCAAATTACAGGCTAAAGATTTTACAGTAAATGACACTTAGTTATCAACATCCTATATCTGATTTCCGTCTGTTTACAGGCTGGTACATCTGCAGTTAAACTTTTAGAGAGAGAAGTTCTTATTATGAAAAAGATTGACCATGAGCACTTAATTCATCTAGAGGAAATCTATGAAACATCAAAGGTAAGCCATTTGTAGCAGATCGACATGTAACTGCAATAGCCATGGAGTGATAACGTACTCTGGAGAAATAGAGGAGGCAATGATAAAAAAAACAATTTCGGTCGACTTTATAAATTTTTGATGCTACACCGTACGTTTTGAAAGTAAAGTTCTAAGCTTTCAACTATGCTAGAGTCTTGTTCACAGTAACTTGGTCAGGTCATGTGACGTGTGACCTGACCGGCCTCGTCCAGATTGCTGGAAGGTTGTATCTCCCCCTGAGGATGGTCAGGTCACACCTCACGTGACCTGACCAAGTTACTGTGAACAAGACTCTAGCAGAGTCGAAAGCTTAGAATTTAACTTTCAATATGGTGTAGCATCAAAGATTAACCCATTACCGGCCGCGTGTTTTTTGATCGCTTAGCTGAATTAGCAGTTGGTAATAAACAACCCCATGTGCAGTACGAAACGACAATTTATAGGCTCGAAAAAACAACACTCCCTTGATCTAGAATAGTTAAAATTTCTAACTTTCGAATAAAATACACCAGTTGTCAATTAAGAATTAGCCAAAAATACAATCTAAAGTCAAAAGTTTGAAAATTTACGCAAGAGATCTCACATGTTGTCTCGCGCGTGAAATCAAACCACAACAGAGGATTTGTGTCTGTTTAGGTCAAATTACTATTTTTCGAAATTTCATGAACGAAGATTCACAGGAGAGGAGACAGTAAGCTTTTCTAAATAATACATTTATTAATACACGCCTTTATTTGTTTCTGAAAACCAAACGCGTTCAATTCTTTCTTCGAGGGAAGCTACGCGCAAGCGATTTTGCTCGATGTGCAAGTTATTTTGAAGAGCATTTACTGATGCGAACTGTGCACGTTTTTCAAAACTTTTACAAAAACTTTAAGAAATACAAAGAATCCTTCAATTAAGAAGTTATTTCAGTAAAAATTTACAATCAAATGTGTAATTTTCTCTACCGTAGACTCGTAGAAGTGCTTGAGCATTTCCCAGAAAGTCCACATTCGAAAAATCTCTTGCGATAGAAGATTGTCCTTCGCTTTGACAAAATGGCTGTTCGTCCTCGAAAGATGTTTTCTTCGCTCTAAAAGCTCTAAATTCCATTGCTTAACTTGTCGAGTGTTCCTTAGAGCTTCTTCTTTCGATTTTGAAGTTTCAAAAGGTAATCCTTCCGAGAGTGAGATATTGCCATCTTGAAAATTCACGCGTGAAGAGCACGGCAGCCATTTTGAGTGAAATGTGATCTTCTTGGAGAGTGACAAGAAGTCTTCCCTTCTAGGACCCCCTCAAGCCTTCAAATATATGCGCAGTAGGTGGATTCTGATTGGTTGAACATTCCCACAGACAACTAGGACAAAAGGGGACCAAAAAAGCCTTTCTAGGGGAGGCTGGGGCCAAAAGCGAACACGCGCAAAATCAAGGCCGGCTCAGGCCGGCACGGACGTTAATGGGTTAAAAAAAAATTATAATTGTACATCCCTACACAATTAACTACTCCGCTATTTGATAAGAAAAACAACATTTGCATGATTGCAAGATGAAATCTTGTGCAAAGGAGAAAGTAACAAGAGGTGCCAAGAAAGATGGGGTCGGAAGTAAAACCATTTTCAGACCTACCTGTAGCCTCTTAAATCTGTACCCATTTTCAGAATTGTGCTTAATTACATCAAGGGATAGTTTTGGTTACTTCTCTTAATCTCTTCTTTCTTCATCTGAAGTCAAAAAGAGGTAAATATATTTATCCACTTATGTGGTTCCCTTGAAAACCTTGTCCAATTTGAGACCAGAAAGTGAAACCAGACCCTCTTCAGGCCATAGTGACTAAATTTGTGACCCATTTTCAGATGAAACACCTCAAAACTGTACCTATAGGCCAGATGTATCTAAATAGCTTATATGGGGGATTAGCCCTTTTTACACCTCAGGGAAGGTCTGATCTCCCCCACTCCAATTCCCTGCCCCCACTCCACTACAGTATCAGTCCAGAATACTGTGTAATGTATATCAAGTGGCTTCAATTTTCAAATGTTTTCTTGCACTATAAATTGAATAAAATTATTTTACTGAACTTATAACAACTGTTACCTTTCACCTGGGCTTTTTATTTTATTGGCCCACTTTGAATTGTCGTATTTATGCCTTAACAACATTCCATTGGTTAATTTATATACTTCCATTGTCATTTGCAGCGCATGTATTTAGTTATGGAACTGTGTGATGCAGGTGGTGTAGAAAAACTTTTGGAACAAAAGAAAAGGTTTTCAGAAAAGGTGCGTGTTCTAACAGTAACAGTTAAGTAATTAACTTATTCAATTCTGTTTTCCTAGTGACCCAGTGATAGAGTAGTGCATAGTGTACAATGTAGTTGGCTGGTATAGCTTTTTTCTTTGAATTTGCATTTACTGAGCTTTATATTTAGTGAATGAAGAGAGGTGGTGGTTTGGTGGTGTACTGTACCTAGTTGCAGCAGTTGTGTTTTCTCCTTGTGTCCATCCTCTTTGTGTTCCCTGTAATGTAGGTAGGTAAAGTCCCACATGAGCCACAGAGGCCCACAGAGCCGGAGCTTATCCCAGTTTCTGTAGCATGAAGCAACTGAGAGTATTGCTACTCCCCCCCTGGATGGAATGCTAGTCCATCTCAGGGTTACCCCCAGCAGTATGTCTTAGCTACACTACATACTAGGAAGTCAGAAAAACCTCTACAAGGAACCATTCTATTTCCTTTTTCTACATGCACAAAGCTACATTTTTTTCCTTGTTTAATAAATGTTCATGATACTTGCCATTGTGGTCCTAGTAGTGTCATAATAATTGTCATACATGAAGTTGTGTAATCATAGCTTGTAATGGCATTGGTATGGTTCAATTCAATTTAAATTTGTTGCTTTCAAACTTTAAAAATTTTATGCCACCAGGAAACTTGGACAGTAATAAACCAGCTGGCTCATGCTGTTGCATACCTCCATGATTCTGGTGAGTACAGTGAGTACCGGTAACTTACTGCATGCAAAACTTAGCGCATCAAACTGTCTATCTACTATGGTTATTTCATCCTGTATCCCACATAGTTGAAACATTTGGAATTTTCATATGAAAGGCTGTGCACCAGGCAGTGATCACCTTGAAAAAGAGGTTCAAGATAACCTGAGAGTAGCCAATTGCAATGACTGCTCAAGGTACAGTAATGAATTGAGTGGTTTGGGAACAACGGGAATAGGATTTGATAGCCATTCATGTAATTAAGAAAAGGCATAAAACAGTAAGTTGTGAAATAAAATTAATACAAAAGCTTCATTAGTTTTAAAAACTTTGCTATAAAAAAACTACAGAAAACAAAGGGATGGCAGGATAGTAGCAGGGGGAAACTTAATTCCCATTCAAAGGCTACTCTTCTTATTTATATTAAAATATAAAACAGGTAAAGAAAAATGGTAATGGTAGTAACTAGAAACACAGATAATTTAAAAGAGACACTTTGAAAGAATAAATTCTCATTGACAACATAACAGAAGGTGAGAGAGAGTTCCAATCGTTAATATATCGATTAAAAAAACAAGTATGTAAAATAGTTGGGTTTAATCTTGAAGTTGTGGTTAGTACGAGTTCGTGACGGGCCTACAGTGTCATAAAACTTAGAGCTGTCAATGTCACAATGACCAAATATGATCTTGTACATTTGTACATTTTAAGTGAGACTTATTTAGTAGTTGGGTAGAATGTTCATATTTGGAGAAAGGCAGTAACTGAATTTATAAATAGAGTACTTTGCTATTAAGAAAACTACAGAAAACAAAGGGATGACAAGATAGTAGCAGGGGGAAACTTAATTCCCATTCAAAGGCTACTCTTCTTATTTATATTAAAATATAAAACAGGTAAAGAAAAATGGTAATGGTAGTAACTAGAAACACAGATAATTTAAAAGAGACACTTTGAAAGAATAAATTCTCATTGACAACATAACAGAAGGTGAGAGAGAGTTCCAATCGTTAATATATCGATTAAAAAAACAAGTATGTAAAATAGTTGGGTTTAATCTTGAAGTTGTGGTTAGTACGAGTTCGTGACGGGCCTACGGTGTCATAAAACTTAGAGCTGTCGATGTCACAATGACCAAATATGATCTTGTACATTTGTACATTTTAAGTGAGACTTATTAATTTTTAGTAGTTGGGTAGAATGTTCATATTTGGAGAAAGGCAGTAACTGAATTTATAAATAGAGTACACTGTTAAGTCTTGTTTGTCAAACATCTTTCAGATATAGTTCACAGAGATTTAAAACTGGAAAATATTCTTCTCAGTCAACCCATTGGAAATGAGCTGCTAAATATAAAGGTAAGAATACAAATAATCTTCTCTTGACACTCAAATTACCATGTGATTGCTCTTATAATTTTTAATGTAATCATGAGACATACATATAATAATAATAATAATAATAATAATAATAATAATAATAATGATGATAATAATAACAATAATATTAATTTAGAACTTACATAGCGCATTTACACTTTTAACTTAAGGAGGCTCAAATGAGTTTTGGTTGCTATAGAAAGGGGAAAGATTTATGCAAAAAAGTATTTCTGGCCTTGTGAACAAACTGTGGAACAGTACTTTAAGGCTGATTGGTTACCCTGAGATCACTAAAGTTTCAGAGGAGAATTAACCTCTGAAATCCAGTTTTTAAAAACATCTGAAAGGTTGGTGACCTACTGTTATTGCTTTCCTGGAAAGCTCCCTAAATTTTCTAATGTCTGGCAGTTTGTCAAAAAGTCATCCATTTACCAAAGTACGTGTATTACAAAGAAAAATTCCACTGGTTAACTTTCCGCCAAATGTTGCCATTTGAAGTGGTGCACTAATTGTTGAGAACATGCAAAATATCAGAATGGAACACCTTGTAAAATCCCTGGCAAAATCTCGAGATAATTAAAAACAAACGTTTCTTGTAGGTTTTATTTGTGGTTTGCTCAATTTTGCACTACATTCACTTCCAGTATGTTGTCCCTGCAACTTTTAATAGAAAGGTGGATTTATTCAGCTTACATGTGAATCATAACCACATCTTGTGTAGGTAACACTCGTGCACAGCTTAAAACCATTTCATTAAGTAACCTTGGCTGCTCTTGACTTTTTTCCAGCTCACAGATTTTGGCCTTTCATATGTGCGAGGTGGAGTTGGAAGTGATTCTATGATGCAAAGTGTGTGTGGTACTCCAATTTATATGGGTACGCATATAACTTTACATATTATCTTTGTAGACTTATAGTTGAGAACAGCTTAGAAATTTACAATGTGTCTTAAAATATGTCCCTTCCCAGAGTCCGCGTAGATATTACCTGGCAACAAGATAATAGGACACCCAGGAACCTGACATAAAGAAAACCAAGTTTTGGTTGGGGGACCTGTAGCATTATTTTTACAACTTAGAGTTTTGGGCATCTTGGGTGTTTTCTTAAACTACAGTCTTGAGCAATGCTCTTGTTACTGTTAGTAGTTAAAACCAGCATTACCATGAAATCATTTGCTTTTGGCCTTGCTGCTACCTGTTGACAAAGATTTTGCTTAGCTTTAGGAGAATCTTGTCATGTGATTGTTTTTTTTATCTAATGTGTGGTTCCAGAGAATGTCCATACCTCCCCCACAGATGGTTTTTTACTTTGAAGCCCCCACCCCTCCGGAAATTCCAGTTTAGCTTCATACTTTCCTTTAAAATTTTTGGCCTTTGACACCCCCCCCCCCACCCCACCCCACCCCACCCCACGCCCTCGGAATTTCAAAAGACAAATGTACCAGCAGCAATGTGACAACAGCAGTGTTGTTGTGTTGTTGTTACTTATTTTTTGTCCCTTTTTGTGTGTTCCAGCTCCAGAGGTGATTGATGACCTTGGTTACAGTCAACAATGTGATATCTGGAGTATAGGTGTAATAATGTATACTCTGTAAGTTTGCCCCTTTTGGTTTACTTAGTCTACATGTTAGAAATGAGAAAATGGTACCTGTCAAGTTTTGAACATGTACCCCAGTATACTTCTTTGTTTATTGCATTTTTTAAACTTCATTTATGCCTTTTGGCTTTCTAATTTAAATTGTAGTAAATTATACTAAAAATAGGTAACATAACCCCTTCAATCAATTGCTAACATTTTTGGTACTAACTAAGGAAGAATTTATCACCACTACACTAATGCAGTTGAACCCCACTTTATGGACACCCACTTAACACAGACACCTCGCACTCAGTTTCTCCAAAATTAACCCAGTTGGTACAGACACCCTGTAACCGTAACACAACACTTTTTTCTGTTTCCAAGTCTGTTTATCTGTTACTTATAGGATGTGTGGGATTTGTGAATGAATGCTTTCTGCTTTCCTTTCAGTTTAACAGGAAGACCACCATTTGTGGCAGAAACAGAAGAAAAGCTTTATGAATTAATTAAAAAGGGTGAAGTGGATTTTTCAGATCCCTGTTGGGAAACTTGCCATGAGTCCGGTAAGTTTGATGTATCTCTTCAGATGTATATGGTGTTGGTGTACTGAAAGATGAGAGCTGACTTTTCATTGGGTTACTGTAGACACCACATCATGCTTGCAAATAACAGCCGGTCATCGGACAAATGTCCGGTAAATTTTAGGTTTTGACCGGCAAAAGCTTAGCCTGGTTGGACACTTTGACCGGAAATTTCTGATTTAGTAAAAAAAAACTTGAACTTCCGTGGTCAAATATCGAACCACTTTATTTTCTTATTTAATTACAATACAACGTAATTTTATCACGTGCCTCATGCCTTCTCTCAAGCCACACGCTAAGCAGGCACCAATATGTTCCATGTTAATTTGCACACTCAATTTGCAGTCACATCCTAAAAGATAATCAGGCTGCATTTAACATGAATAATATTCAATCAAATTATGAATATATGGAATTCATATACTTGAACTGCGGAATGAAGAAATAAATGTAAAGAAGATCCTCGCAGTTATTAACGCAACTTATGCAGCTGCGAAAAGAAAGCCTGAAAAAAAAAAAAAATCAGGCTTGCCGGGATTCGAACCCTGACCTCTGCGATACCGGTGCAGCGCTCTAACCAATTGAGCTAATAAGCCAACTGGGAGCTGGTCATTAAATTGGTTCGTAATATACCCGGGAAAGATGAAGATGAAATTATGAATATATGGAATTCATATACTTGAACTGCGGAATGAAGAAATAAATGTAAAGAAGATCCTCGCAGTTATTAACGCAACTTATGCAGCTGCGAAAAGAAAGCCTGAAAAAAAAAATCAGGCTTGCCGGGATTCGAACCCTGACCTCTGCGATACCGGTGCAGCGCTCTAACCAATTGAGCTAACAAGCCAACTGGGAGCTGGTCATTAAATTGGTTCGTAATATACCCGGGAAAGATGAAGATGAAATTATGAATATATGGAATTCATATACTTGAACTGCGGAATGAAGAAATAAATGTAAAGAAGATCCTCGCCGTTATTAACGCAACTTATGCAGCTGCGAAAAGAAAGCCTGAAAAAAATCAGGCTTGCCGGGATTCGAACCCTGACCTCTGCGATACCGGTGCAGCGCTCTAACCAATTGAGCTAACAAGCCAACTGGGAGCTGGTCATTAAATTGGTTCGTAATATACCCGGGAAAGATGAAGATGAAATTATGAATATATGGAATTCATATACTTGAACTGCGGAATGAAGAAATAAATGTAAAGAAGATCCTCGCAGTTATTAACGCAACTTATGCAGCTGCGAAAAGAAAGCCTGAAAAAAAAAATCAGGCTTGCCGGGATTCGAACCCTGACCTCTGCGATACCGGTGCAGCGCTCTAACCAATTGAGCTAACAAGCCAACTTCATCTTTCCCGGGTATATTACGAACCAATTTAATGACCAGCTCCCAGTTGGCTTGTTAGCTCAATTGGTTAGAGCGCTGCACCGGTATCGCAGAGGTCAGGGTTCGAATCCCGGCAAGCCTGATTTTTTTTTTCAGGCTTTCTTTTCGCAGCTGCATAAGTTGCGTTAATAACTGCGAGGATCTTCTTTACATTTATTTCTTCATTCCGCAGTTCAAGTATATGAATTCCATATATTCATAATTTCATCTTCATCTTTCCCGGGTATATTACGAACCAATTTAATGACCAGCTCCCAGTTGGCTTGTTAGCTCAATTGGTTAGAGCGCTGCACCGGTATCGCAGAGGTCAGGGTTCGAATCCCGGCAAGCCTGATTTTTTTCAGGCTTTCTTTTCGCAGCTGCATAAGTTGCGTTAATAACTGCGAGGATCTTAATATTCAATCAAATACAACTAAAATCTCAGGCCTCATTTTATTACTTGTTGTCTGTTGTCTGCAAGTTTTCTGGGTTTATATTTACCGTCACAATTTGACCCGACTGAAGTTTAACACTTTTACATGTAATATCCGAATGCAAAGGCTTAAAAAACGAACTAAAAAAATGTAAATGTAACCAAAAAGTTTCAGATCAGCATATCACAGGTCAGTTTGATAAACATCTTTTGTTCAAAAATTAATTTCCTACCGCGAAGTGACATTTTTTGTGAAAAGCGTGAATGTGCAATTAGTTAGGCTTCCTAACTTTCAACGCCAAGTACAATTTTATTTTCCAATTCAAGCTCACAATTTCAATTGAAAAAAGTACCATCCGTTGGTTTAAAACGTTTGTAATGTGAAGGGGGAGACAGTTAAATGACACTAGATAGTTTCAGCGTGCTAAATACGCAACAATGCTTTTTGGTTTTTTTCTGTTCGGTTGCCGTCACTGAAAACAGTGTCCAATCTTTCACGGAAAAATTACTGTCGAAAAGTGTCGAAGAATTCACTTGAACCAATTTCAACTCTCAGAATGTTGTTGGGAGTTTTCATATTCCATCTGGTGAAATTTGTGCCAAGCTGACAAGCTGCCTATCACTTCATCACTTCAGTAACTTTCCGTAGTTATCGCCTTGGGAAAAGACGCAGGAAAACAGAGAGAGCACGTGAATGCGAGTTGAGTGAAAAACAAACTGTCAAAGTTTGTAGACTGTGGACTTGTGTTTGCATTTAATAGTTTCGATAATCCGTGAAAATTTGTTTGGTTAACACGCAATGGATTTTTTTTCAACGGCAATATGATCCACAGTCAGATCTTAAGTCACTGAAGAAAAACCTTGACCAAAGGTTCGATGAGGAAATTGAATGGTGTCCAGCAACTACGATGAAGTGACGGCCAAACACTTCTTCCCGTCAAAAAGCCAAAAACCCAGGAAAGTCTACAAACAACGGCCAGCCAAATGTGTCCTAAAGCAAGATTCTTCTGGGGACCTCAGTTCATCAGAAAAATCCGAAGAGACTCTCGTCAAAAGCGAAGAGGAAGACACAGACTATTATTAGACCATTTTGTCTACATGATGCTCCGAAAAAAAAAGTTACTATAGTGCTGTACGTTTTCAGGAAATTATTATCTCAAGCTGAAGGGAAATTGAAATATTGAAACGCATGAAATGGATTGCACTCTGTAATTTTGAATTTCTAGCTATGAAAATTATTTTTGTCCGACCAGACTGGCTTCTTGTCCGGCCAAAACTTGACCCTGGCCTGACAAATGACCTGGTTATGGACAAAAATTATTTACAAGCTTGTATATACATACCATCAAATACACCATAAATGCCCCACCCCCTTGCACTTATAAGCCCACCAATTTGGTAGCAAAACGTTATACCTGCTCTTTGATATAACAGTGCCACATCTCCTAAATCACATGATTAGTCCAGTTGTTACGCTAAATCAATGACCACAGTATTTTTGGCTTGCCAACCAAAAACCCTTACAAACTTGTGTAAGCCCAGGGCTTACTAAGAATGGTACATGTATATCAATCACCCAGAAAGGTCTATATATGAAGTTTGTCGCTTTCAATCTACAGCTAAGAACCTTCTTCTTGGAATGCTTAAAGTTGATCCAGCATACAGACGTACAGCCAAAGAAATCTTGAACCATCCCTGGATTACTGTAAGTAGCGTATTTATTTTGTTCCTATTCCAGTTTCCTTAGAAAACACAAATTCAGTACAGTGTCCAAGTTGCCTGTGGTTTTAAGTCTTTTGTGGAAAATGGGTCTTTACTTTAGAAGGCATTAGTCCAAACCAAAATAGGTAGCTATCTGAGAAATCTTTCATAACAAATTAAAAGGAAGCAGGCAGCTTGATGGGCTTGGACAGGCATTTTCCCTGGCTGTCACTTTTTTCCAGCTACCTTTTCCATTTCCCTGTTACTTTGAAAATTAGAGAGAGCCCTGTCTAGATATTGTTATTGTGTATGTATGATATAAGGGCTTAATACTGTCCCTGAAAAGGAAATCAAAGAATGAACACCACATGCAAAGAAAAATCTTTGACCTCAGTGAGTTCAAAGGAAGATCCTGCCTAGATGAAAGAGTTTTCTTTGCACCTTTATGTTGATTCTCTGATTCAGAGTGAACTAAAAAAGTGACAGACTCAAATGTGTATATTGTCTTTTTAGGGTGACTCTGAGGCCTCTGAAACATCAAACGTTCTTGAACTAATGAAAATGTATAGAGAGGAGCTCAGACAAGTAAGCACTCTGCACAGCTTTTAGGTTACAAGTGTTTTTCTTATCTGGCATTCTGTTGCAGTTCAATCGCTTACTTAAAATTTGCATTGCACTTCTCTTTATAATTATGTGCTGCTACCTTTAATGCACATTTCTCATGTTGACGTTGTCAGGCTCCTTTTGTGAACTTATTTTGGTTATTTTAAAATCTGTCAATAAATGTCACAGGGCTCTGAAAATCAAGAAGGCCAAGAGGCCAACAATAACATTAGTGGAATGGAAGATGGCTTGGCGTCGTCTTCTGAAGCTTCTTCTGAGAGTCCAAAGGAGGTGAGGTTCACCTAGTTAAATAACATGCAATAGATGCAGTACTGTGATATACAATGGTAGAGTGGTTAGTGTGTCTGACTTTCAACTCTTTAAGTTGGTACTTTAAACACTTGTCAGTTAACATATACCACATTCTTACACGAGAAACTTTTCTGCACATAGTCTTTCTTCACCCAAGTGCACTTATAAATAGTTACTGGCAGAGAATTTGTGGGTGAACCTAACTTAACTTGCATGGAGCCATCATTTATAGGAGGTAACTGGGCTATTATGATCAGCAATGAAAGTGAAGATGACTAGCAGTCAGAGTTTGAAAATGACTACTCCATCAGTGCGTTGTAATATTTTGAACAACTATAATTATGGGCTGGCTAAAAGTAACTCACTTTGCAAATGTTTTGCAGGAAAGTGACAGAAAACAGAGTGATTCTGCAAAGGCTAGCTCCACACCAAAGAAGCCCAACCCACCCAGTAACAGAAAAACTGTATGTTTATTTTTGTGTGCATAATTATATGCGATTGATACGTATATCTGGTATGGATTTTTTTCAGGGTTTCAATTTTTGGGACGAAAAGAAAATATCCTTCCACATATACCCAACACTGGCCTCAAATTTAATGTTACCCTTTCACTCCCAGAGTCAGGTGTAGAGACATTAAGGTGATTCTAACTTTTGAGTCTGTGAATGAAATCCTGCGGTGTTACCATTCAAATGAAACCTTGTCAGCAGTACTTTCACATGGTACTATTATATTTTTAAAGTACTAAGTAAAATAAAATTTGGTATTCGTCTTGAATTTTGATTTAAGGCAGTCTTGGGAGTGAAAGGGTTAATCCATTTTATTTATTTTCTTTCCAATGCTCCTCTTGACAATTTAAAGCGTTGTTAGCTTAGGCTTTCTTGATTTCCTCTTTTTCTTTAAACTATGGTCAAAGTTCTCTACACGAGGGCCACGCGTGGCAATTGAGTGTCGTAAAACCAAAACCAATAAGCTCCGACCGATCAAAACAGACCAAACCAACCCAATGAACCAATCATACATGCAACAAGCGTCAAGCACGGGAGAACGCGTGTGAACAAGTCACAATTGCTCTGACCAATCAAAACAGACCAAGTCACAAGTCACAATTGCTTTGACCAATCAAAACAGACCAAACCAACCCAATGAACCAATCATACATGCAACAAGCGTCAAGCACGGGAGAACGCGTGCGAGCAAGTCACAACTGGTTATGGTTTTCCTTGAAAATGGCTTGAGTTTTTTAAACCAACCGAATAGCGTTGTTTAGCGGTTTTCGAATGAGTGTCGTAAAATCAAAGTAATTACTCTAACCAATCACAACAGGAACAAAACACAAAATAAATCAACATAAATCGAAGCAAATACAAGTAGTAAGCGTTAAGTGTGGGAAAACGCGAGCCAGTAGGACACGATTGGTTTGAGTTTTACTTCTGATTGGCCGAGAAAGTGGCGCGAACATTTTAACCAATCAGAGAGCGAAGTAGAGCAAAACCAAAGCAAACACAACATTACTTTCGACACTTCTGATTCGCCGAGGAAGTGGCGCGAACTTTTTAACCAATCAGAGAGCGAATTAGAGCAAAACCAAAGCAAACACAACATTACGTTCGACACCTAATTTAAAACTGCTCCAAGACAAAACCAAACACAAATGACTTTCGAGACACAATTGAAAACCGCTCTGGGAATGGATTGGAGGTTCAGTAGTATTTTCAGAATTCTGATATACAAATGTATCGGTTGATTCACAGTCAAATCAGACCCCACGCCGAGGAAATACAACCAATTCAATGGCGCCTCCATCTCCAGGCACTCGAGATGCCCACAGCCCATCTAGGGCACGTGACTCGTCCTCCAGCAGTAGCAAGTCTGTTCCAGGCTACATGCAACCCACTAAGAGCTCAGGAGCTTCCAAGGGGCCTGGGACCCCAAGAAACAAAAAGACTTCAGACAAGAAGAGATGATGCAAGCGGCGATTTATTAGAGACTATTTTTTGGTGATTAATTGAGACGATAATTATTTTTACGTAATTTACACATTCATTGTAAATGTCGAGATGAACTGCCATTGCCATTCAGCTTCCAAATTTTTCTTTGACTATTGGCTCAAATAGAATGCCAAAGTTCAAGGTGAATATTCTCCTTTCTAATCGTCAGTTGTTTCCTTTCGTGTTAGTTGTAAGAATTTTGTAGTATACTAGCACAATACCCCGTTTTACTTAACAGTGCAGTGATAGTAAAAGGAGAAACTAGACGATAGTTGGTTCCACTCATTCGTGAGTGTTAGAGGGATTTCATTTCTGCCCCTCAATACAGCTGAAGCATAAAAAAGCCAAACGGTCTTGCTTTACAACTAAGAATCGAAATTAAATGTATTTTGGGTGACATTTTAGAAGTACGTACCTCAAAGTATTATACCATGATAAAGGTTAAACCTAGCTGGCATATGTTAGGTATTTCTCGTCCTCATCACTTCTCACTGCTTTCTGAAATTAAAATTTATCTTGGTCTTCCTTTTGGTTTCATGTTTCACTGGTCTGATTACATAATGAACCAGTGAAAATAAGGCGCCGTTTACATGAGTTATTTCGGATGACTTGAATCTCATCCAGGGATGACTTTCAACTCGGTGTCTGGTCATTTGCCTGTAAGTGTTTACATGATTTGGAGCAAAAAAGGCGTTCGCCTCGGGATGATTTCATACCGGTCTCCAGCACCGGGGCGAACACATTTTTGATCCAAATCATGTAAGCACTCGAAGGTAAATGACCAGACACCGAGATGAAAGTCATCCCGGGATGAGATACAAGTCATCCCGGGATGAAATAACTCATGTAAACGGCGCCTAAGTGTTTACATGATTTGGAGCAAAAATGGGTTCGCCCCGGGATGATTTCATCCCGGTGCTGAAGACCGGGATGAAATCATCCCGGGGCGAACTCATTTTTGCTCCAAATCATGTAAACGCTTACAGGTAAATGACCAGACACCGGGATGAAAATCATCCCGGGATGAGATGAAGGTCATCCCGGGGTGAAACTCATCCCGGGATGAAATAACTCATGTAAACGGCGCCTAAATCATAGTTCTGAATGAAAGAAAGAACAAATAAGTCAAGTTCTACCAATCTCCTAAAAGTTATACGTGTTTGCTTTTTTAAAATGGACGATGACTTGCGACATCGAAAATCCTAGCATTTGGGGCTCAAATAGGCTGTAAATTACTCTGAACAAATGATTAGACTTATTTTTTTTCTCACATAGTTTATTCGACAAGATAAAGACGTCCTTAACAAAATCTCAGCCTGGGTATGTTCTTAGCATGTTCTTAAAATTTTGGCCAATCCCAGCCTCGACGTTCTTATAAAAAAGGTTCTTATATATAAAAAAAAGAGTGTATCATCTGTAGACCAGAGTCACCGTTAATGTAAAATCCGCGCCTGTCTTAAAGTTTCTTGAAATGTCAATCTTTTCGTTGGCTACGGAATGGCCGCGTAACATTTGCGTTACCAATAAGACGCAACTGCGGATGTGCCCCGACACCCCTGCGGTACTGGCTTCCCATGATAGTTTGGATGTTTGAACTGAACCGATGTCGATTTTCATTGCATTTGCAATACGTAAATATTTATAAATCATTTGTTTTATTTTATGAAGAGCTTCAGGGAAGCTAGCTCTTTAGGACTGTACAGAATATTGTTTTACAGGGAATTCTGTAATTTATGGGCTTCCTTTCAAACGCCCAATTTTAATTCCTTTCGCTTTTCTTTGTCAAATATATTAGATATTTCAGTGTGAACAGTAGCATGGTAATAAACTTCAAAGACCACAGACTTGTTTTTCTTTCCACTTTATAATTGCCATTGTTTGTCAGCGGTGTTTCCTCCCCGATATGAAGAATGGATGGTTTGCAACTAAAAGGAGGTAACGAAACCTTTTGTTTGTGACCTCTAACAAGGCCAGTAATGTGCAAAGCAAGGAAAGAGGTGCCTATTGTAAATGTCTTGAATGATGTTTTCATCATTCTTGTCCGTATTTTCATGTTAAAAAGAAGACTTGCCTTGCATTGACTGATTTTTTTCAAATTAAATAATCGCGAATTGAGGTACTTATCTGTAAAACCAGAAGCTGTTTGTTCAAAGCGTTTTGTACCAAAACTTTTAAAACTGTATGGTTAAATTTGACGGGTGAAATGACAAGAACTTCTTTGAAAAATCCCCGACATTTCCCACAGTTTTTCTTGAGTTTGTCCGGGCAATAGACGCAAAGGAAATGAAATCTGATAATAATTCCAACACTGCCAGTACAGCTCTCTAGCGGCCTAGCGGGGTTTTTTGGTATGGTTTCTCGGAAGGTTTTACAAATTAAACCTATCAAAAGAGATTTCCAGCAGCAGCAGCAACAACAAAACTTTATTTATCTACTCTCTATCGTAAGTACTGATATTTTTACCTTAACTCTATTAAATGCCATGTGCCATGTCCGTTCTAAGTTCCCTGGAGAGATTTTTCCAGAGAATAGAACCAATAGCATGAACGATGAGGCCCCAATAGGGGTTATGGGGATACGGGATATTTGCGGAAAAAATTATAGGCATACGGGATACGAGACTGCACAATTAAGGGGATATGGGATAGTTCAAGAAAAAGTGAAAGGGATACAGGATACCGGGACCCCCCGTACTGGGGCCTCAACGGTGGAATAGATGCATTTCGACCGGACAAAAACAAGTAATTTGGAACGAACAGTTCTTTTGTTTGCTTATGTGTTTGTTTCTCGTAGTCTCTGCCAATATATATGACCCAGATACCAAATGTAATAGCAGACATGACAACAAAAACGTTGCACTTATCCTATCAATCAGGGAATTACTAAGGTCACCCACTAACAATAGCTAGACTGGGGTATCAAGATGTGAGGGAAGAATACACCCCACGCAGCTGGGAGCAGCCGCAGCTCCAGGGGCGTGGAATGCGTTAATCACCGGGGAAAGGCGTGGTAACATTTGTTTTGTCCAGAACCTACGCGAACTATGGTCCGAGGGTTCCGGGCGAGCGAGGTATGAAAATAGAGACAATGTGAGAGTGTACAATCGGCTTCAGCTTAAAGTTTGCGCGAGAGTTTTATTCCTCGAGCGTTGTGTCATTTCCACTCGTAAAACGGCCTTCAAGCAAAAAAAAAAAAAAAAAAACGTCCTGAAAGGTGACGAACTGGAATTTGCTTGAAATTTCTGCTATACTCTTAGAGAAACGTGATCTGGACGCCGCCTTCCCCAAAACCCTCTCAGTTAGATTTACATCCTCAAGCGCG